>CM056742.1:158355613-159684413 GCA_029851415.1 Eretmocerus hayati | reverse complement strand
ACTTACTTGGTTCCTAGCCTACTCTGTGATCGACACAGGTTTACCTGAGTACCTTCGCCCTAAATTCCTCCTCACAACTGAGTTATCGTCGTTAAGACAATCCAACAGGAAAGATAAGGCTACACTCACATACCGTACTCCCCGTACTGAGGCACAAAACCAATCATTTGCTCTAGCATCCTCAAAACTCATCAACAAACTACCCTACATTGATTTTGAAACATCCACTCATGAACAATTCAAAGAAGATTTGCTTGACCTCCTCACGTCTCAGGATCGCAGCGATTGGCTTAAACGTGTGCAACAAGAAAAACTTGAATCAGTCCCACCCGCGATCGCGCACCTGATTTCCTTTCCACCTCACTGAGCAAAACAAGGTGATTCTGGCACTCTCGCTGATGAGAATAGACTCTCCTACACTGATAATAAGTCGTGCGAATTTTCATTGAATGTACAAACAGATTCTCAAGTTTAAGTTATAGAACTAGCACTTTTGCGTTACTCTAGGATGTGTATTTTAACCTACTTACAATTAACTTTACTACTTAGTTAATTTGAAATGATTACTTAAGTCAATCTAAACTCTCAATACCCTGCTCTATTTTTCTACTGTATAATAATAGTACTCTCTTTGTGATCTGCAATTTGGGCATATGGGATTCATCCCCTGCCCTCAATAAAATTCCAATCAATCAATCAATCAATCAATCAATCTCTCTCTCTCTCTCTCTCTCTCTCTCTCTCTCCTCTCTCTCTCTCTCTCTTTTTTTTTTTGACTTAGCAGCTTTTTCATTCCAAGGTGTGTTTGATCTGCCAACAAAAATAGCGAATGTTTATTCATTCATCTTAATTTCGCGAGTAATGATGAAGAAAGAAGTCTTAGAATTAGAGAGACGTAGAACACCTTACGTTATGCCTGTATTTGTCATTTCATTCATCAAGATGACTGCAACATTTGCTATTCTGATTTCTCATTCTTACTCCTCTTGAGTACAATAATAACTCTGGTACTCATAGCCGTTTCTAATAAACCAAGAATTAGAGTCTGATCCGCGGTGTTTAGGCGCTAATAGTCGTCGTGGCCAGATTATGGTTTTGAGTCTTTTGATTTTCTGCTGCGCTGATATGATGCAGAGACTTCAGTTCATTTATTGGCCGCACCAACTACAGCGCCTCGACCGCGGATCAAACTCTAACCCTTGGTTCAGAAACGACTATGAATACCAGAGTAAGTGTGGGCAGAACATTCCGAGGAACATTCACTGACTTAGTTGAATATGAAAACGTTTAATTTGATGCATACTTTGAGATGAGTTGTTACACTAACGATAAAGGCTGTTGTGAGTTCAAATAGCACGAACTATTGAACTGAAAGAAACGTATCTGTACACAAATCATAAAACATCACTCCAGTTGTTATTTTACATGCTTACTCAAAGTCCATTCCATACCGTTTTTGGATTTCAATGATTAAACTCTTCGTTCCATTCTGTTTCAAATTTTGGATCAATCAGCAATAAACTACTTCACCACAAAAAGCGATTGCCAAAAATAAAACTCTCACAAATAAAGAAAGGTAAAGAACACTGTTGCTGGAACTTCTCTCTTGAATGTGATGTGTATCTAACAAGTATGTCAACGAATTGAATTGCATTGGATTTTTTGGAAACATTTTCATGGTGAGTTCTATCAAAACAACCCAGAAACTGCTATAAGGAGACAAATTAAACTGCTTACACTTATCGCAAGTCACCGATAATTCGAGACATTGATTTATTATGAGAGTCGTTAAATCCACTATTCCTCACAATACACATTATTCCAATCCATACACTGGGTGAATAGTGTTTTTCTCCATCAAACAAATTCTTTTCAACACTTGCAACTTCAAAAGTTAATAGTCAAAGAGCAAAGATCCAAGCAAAGGTGAGAAAAGAGAAGTAGGCAAGAAACAGAAGTATACTCGACAACCGAAATTATGCAACCAATATTTGCTTTATTAGGCCAAAATGGCATCTCAACATTCATATAGTTTTGGCATGTTGACAGATGGTCAATGAAAGAATTGAGTAAAATCAAAAACATTCTTGACAATATCTTTGGGTGTGTGTAGACCAACTATATTACAAAACAATAATTGCTTATGACAAGTGTCATACCTGAACAATTTACCTATGTTATTGATGGCCACCCTTTGATTTTTGATGATTATTAAGCCTCAACTATATTCCTGACTTTGATTTACTAAATCGTTCTTGTTTTGATGTTTTCATTAAACATGTAGATTCCGAAAACTATTTTCCTGGGAATTTCTGTGTAAAGCTAATAGTCTGTTATTTTACTTCGAAAAAGTGCTGATTAGATTGATTAAAATAACCGCAATTACAAATTTAACAATCCTAATAAGCTCTTGAAGCCTTGGCAAAAAATGTTTGGCCTGAATGCATCAGAACACTACTTTAAGAAACAATTTTAGTTTATCGGCTATAAGAGCACTCAGCGACTCATATCAAAAGACTAATCCAAACGAGAATTCAAAGATTTGCATCAAGTTGTGCCATCAGGTGATCCATGCAAATACGCAAAGCGTTCGAATACAAAAGACATATAAGAAAGGAAAAAAAATGAATATGAGAACAGGAAAAGGTGCATGAAATAAAATTCCTCAGATCAATCACTCTCTCGCGGCTGATAACCTTCTCGCGCGATTTATACCACCGCTTGCTGGCTTGCTCCGCCACTGCATCTTTCTCGTGCGCCTTTTCAAGGTCTCAAGAATACATATTATGACAGTATAGAAGTATATAAGGTATACGGTTGACCCCCACTGACGTCTTGTCGTGATATTGTATAATAACGTAATGAGCCACGTCGTCATCGTCGTCGTCGCCACCGCGCTCGATTAAAGCGCGGCTAGCTTATTATACTTCTCCTCTCATTGATAGTGGTTGCAAAATTGCATAGAGAAGCCTGAAACTCAGAGAGTAAAGAGAGAAGGGCTTGGCATCGTTTTGCTGCTGGTCTAAACCGAGCAATATAAAACGAGTGAGTGAGCTCGTCGCTCCTATCTCTCTCTTTCTGGAACGCTTTTTGCCGTTAATTAGCTTTGCGTGTTTGACTCATGACCGTAATTAAATGTTTATAAAGGCTCTCGGGGATTATTGCAACCAGCGTTCAGAGTGATAGAGAGAGATGAGATTATTCGCGAGCGCGCACTTGAATTTGAGCGATTTGTTTGAGAGGAGGAATTGAGAGTTATATATGTATGGGATAAAATGGGCTCTGCAGATTAAAATGCAAATCGCTTTGGATGGATGATGCGATTTCTCGCAGGAAAATTACCCGTGTGATTTGAGAAACGGTGTGTTGATGACGTTGTTAGGTTATGGATCGTCGTGCGCAACGAGCTTTGAATTCATCAAAGTGTACGCACCTGTTGCTAAAATTGGGACGATTCAAGATTTTCCAAAAGTCATGAGGATAAATCTGTTGTGCTTTCACAAATTTTGCAATGAAGTATCCTTACATTCATGTAATTTGCAATGTTCAAGCTCGTGTCCCAATTGAGCATTTTGTTGTTCGAATCAAAGAGAATTTGATTCAGCAGAGATAATCATGTCACTTGGGAGCCATTGAATCGGCGCAACAACATTCAGATAAACATTATCATTCTCCAATTAATATTTATCATCGATTACAGCACTCTATGGTCGAATAAGCATGCAAAATCCAATACTACCGAGTTTGTATAAGCCATGCATGCAATGTTGTATATGATCGTGAACGACTATAAAAAACACTTATCTGTATTGAATGACGACAGTCGATTGCCCGCGAATGGGCTTTTCGAGCACTTTATGGCATATGAGAGAGCCCATTCGAGAGTGCGCTATTTGTGAACATGTTGAAACTTTTCTCCTAATCAAAACTGAAAGTTATAGTCAATTGTATTGCGAAATCCGGAGAGGCTCATTCGCATTGGGCCAAATTGTAGTTTGCACTGTTTGGCTGCACCATACACTGAGAGAAATTTACTAATAGTTTTCGTTAACTGAGGAGTAATTTTTATAAATACGTTTATACCGTGGCACCAGCAGGATTCTCAATAGTTTTTGTTGAGACGGTAACAGAATTTATTGATGCGGAAGTAAATTTTATTAACCAGTTTACAACTTTTGTTGACGATGTCACAAGTTTTGATACTGGCGCCCCAACTAAATTTCAAAATGATAGGTTGCTATATTTTTATGAAGTAGAAGCCAATGTTTAATGGATTATATGCAGTTCTAGAGCGCGAAGCACGCTCAATCACATACATCATATT
Source organism: Eretmocerus hayati (assembly GCA_029851415.1). Taxonomy (NCBI): domain Eukaryota; kingdom Metazoa; phylum Arthropoda; class Insecta; order Hymenoptera; family Aphelinidae; genus Eretmocerus; species Eretmocerus hayati. Next base: position 159,680,089 of record CM056742.1, on the reverse strand, counting down.
ATTTTCACGCACTTAGAATTAGACTTGTCATCTCACATATTATTAATTTTATAAGTTCTTACATATATGTTCACATATCATTATACATTATCCTACGTATTACCGATATCGCATACACGTGTTCACGCAAACAATTTATGTTCATGTGGAGATTTTGAAACTCGTATATATACCAACGATGTCAAATTTGACCGCTTGCGAGTAAGCCTAATCCACCTATAAACGAGCTGATTGCTAGCCGATAGACACGATACGCGGAAAATAAAATACACTCCCAGTTATTCATAGAAATCTGGTATCGGTGACATTGCATTGTCTATTATTCGTCAAGTTGGTTGTCCGTAATAAATAAATATTGGTCCGTAACATCGATGCCAAAGGCGATGTGAGCCACCTGGTGGCAGATACAGGAATCGCGGAAATTCAACGATTCCTCCTTTCCAACTCGGCACAAATTTTACATGTGAATCAGCAACTTTTATTGAGAAATCAATAAATTTTACTAACGAGCCAGTTTTGAAAGTTCTTGAACGGGATCAACAAAAATTGTTGACGAGTGAGTAAAAACTGTTGATTCAGGAACAAAATCTATTGCGATTCCTGCTGGTGCTCTGGTATTGACGCGATTAATAAAAATTGTTCCCGGGGTAACAAATTTTATTAGATAATTTCTCTCAGTGTATACTACCACTCGTAAATTGTACTTGTGTGCTGCTGTATTGTTATCGGCTGTATTCCACAATACACCAACAAATGTATTTCTCTATCATCAATGGACTTTCTATTTCCTACTTTCGCTAACGATCGTAATTATTTTTGATAAGTTTTGAGTAGTGAGCCTTAAATACTATGGGGGTTGGACATGGTTGTTGGGTTGCTTGCGCATACCCATGTAAAACATACGATTTCATGAACATATATGATCATACGTAAAACAGTTTCAAACATTTTTTTCTATTCCAGCAAGTTGTGATATATTGATTCAAACCTATTCTAACATCAATACGTCACGATACTGATCATATACTACTGAGAAAAAATCTTCCCAGAAGTCGGTCTCGAGTTTCAAAAAAGTGACATTTTTTACGAAAACTTTCTCCCCAGTGCTTCAAATGTTCAAAACCTGAGAATGACTCCAAAAAAGGTTTTTCTGAGTGATGCTTGATCAATAAGTGAGGTATTGATGTTACACCAGTCGTAAATTAGTATATCACGCCTTTCCGGGATAAAAATGACAAATTTCCAAACCGATTTTATACCAGATCATATATGAACATGGAATCCACGGATTCCATGATATTATGTATGTTTATGGAATCTTACGTTCTACATGGGTAGGCATAAAATGGGCTACCACTGAAGATAAATCTAGCATGGGTGATGAGGTTACGGGTTTGTCTTAGTTTGACAAGAAACACTTATGCCTGTTCCACTCACTCGTGCATTCGATGAACATTTGATAACCGGGAAGAGGTACAAACTCAATATTATGAACACGGTCCCATGGGATGCATGCAACCAATGCCAAATCTGTTATCCAAGGCGGCCATCTTGGAGGAAGAAACGCCTGTATGACGGCAACCCGACCACTGTGTCTAATCCCTATTGGCGTATTAGTTTTGAATAGTATCGAGTCATCGCCACGAAAAGACAAAGTCCATCAGATCGATATAAGAGGCATAATTAGAGAATTCCAAATCTGGTGGAACGAAACCCTATTACACTGAATCTCATACTTGAGTGTTCACACCTCCTAATCCATTCTGAAACCAAACAAGCGGTTTTTTCTCAGAACCGAATCAGATAATGTCAGAAACCTTACAATCCGATCAATACTTTAAAACCTAATAGAGTTTGGGGTAAATAATCTTCCCGTCTCTGCCCACCCGCGAAATGAATAAAATAGACACACGAAATTTTATATTTTTTGCTGGCAACTAAATTCAGACTTGGCAAACTTCTAAGCCCACAACTTCAAAAATGTTAATGCCTACCCAAGACATCCTCCAGCACCACCAACGTATTTTTTTTTCCTTCAAATTTCATTCATTAAAATTGGATTGAAGGTAAGATGTGGAGAGAGCAATATCGCACGTCTTCAAAGCGAAAAGGAACAGGTCATTAGAAGGCAAAAGAGCGCTACAGGTGTGAAGAGAGAGGTCGTTATATGCAGCATCAGCGCGAAAAACCTCTCATACATAATACGAGGAGAAAAACGTGATATCAAAGAATCGTGTGAAAAACGAGGATTCAAGGTGTGAGATATGTGCCTTGCAGCGGGCGGTGGTGGCGTGGTGTCACACGTCGACGCGTCAAATGTTTGCCTCAGAATTTTCGCAATTCGCGTATATAAAAAAATGAGGCGTTGCGCCTCCTCGTCTGTTTACATCGGCGTGACATACACACAGCCCATAATAATAATTTGGCCTCATCTTCGCCATCATGCTCTCTCTCATCGCACATCAAGGACACGCTGTAATAACGCTCTCGTCCATGTTTATTATATATACATATATATTATATCTCAAACCTGGTGGTATACACCTTGTACCTTTCGTATATATTATAATGGCACATGAAAAGTAGTAGAAGGAAGGCACAAGTTGAGACGCAAAAGACAGGTTTTGGATCCGCAGATTGGACACGCTTCTCTGATTCGGTAAAGGAGGCATAGCACAGTAATTTGGAGGAACCGCCAAGCGAAACCGAAAAAGAACACGAGCGCCTTGGTAAAATAACCACTGTAGCAAGACATAAGTCCCGTTTGCTCTTTTCTTTGCTGGTTTCTGATGCTTGGGTTGTTGTTGGGTTTGATGCAGCTGCGCCTTGGGGCGTTGCTGATCCGGTAATTGAAAACCGATTGAAAATTTACACGAGAGGTTTTCGCTCCCGGAGGCAATTCTGATGATGCTCAACGGTATCCGAGAGAGAGCGCCTTTTTTTCTCACCGCGTGGACATATGTGCGATTTTCGCTGAGATAATACTCAACAATAGTACGTCACCAAGATGATTATAATTTCTCTTGAGCGCGAGCTCGAGCGTTTTCGACTCGATACTCGATTCGTGGTTTATTTGGTATTGTGGATTCACTGTTTTTGAAGTGTGCCCAACTTGCCCTCATCAGTACCCAACATGCACCCTGATGTGCCGATCTGAGAAATAAGCTCTCGCCGACTTTGGCGCATTTTTTTTTTTACGTTCGTTATGTTGGAGTATCAAAATTGATGATTTGGACCGACCCTGGATGATCTCCGCGCGCATGGCTGAGAAAATTTCTTCAAGTCAATATTGCTTTTTTAGCTTTTGCACAGCTAAAAAAATTGCTCAGAAGTTGCGTTTAGGACAGCCGGTGCAAAAATTTTTTGATTCAACCAACTTTAACGTACATTAGTGCAATCGATTCTTGGTTTTTATAGGAGTTCATCGCGTCGAAATGGGCCGAAAAAGCTCCATAAACGAGGCTCTAAATGTGGTTGCTCACCCTTAACAGTACATTATGCACCGATGCGAGGTTAGGCTGTATTGGGGCATGGGTATCAATTTTCCCCAAGTGTAACGAGGGGCAAAGATTCCCAATGCCCCAAAACGGCTCGGCGAGCGAGGGGCATATACTATTTTTTGGTATCAGAGCTATTAAACGCCAATTTTCTGATTCGAACCGGGAGGAGAAATGGACGTTTAGTCGCACTATGCCAAAAAAACGATTCCATACACTCAATCGTCGATTTACATCATTGGCCTTCATTTTTAGGAAAATCAAGGCAGCTCGACTCCAGTTGGTTAGAATCGAACGTACTCCGGCTCATTTTGGAGGTCTGGAAACACAAGGTTTAAAATGAGCTTAAATACGTTGAAAAATATTGAGGTAGACCAAAGTTGTTGAGTAAATGGCTTGATATGGGGGCAAGCTGGGTACAAAAAAATTTTTCCGAAAAACTTCAACCAACTGGTTGAATGAAAAATTCAACCAGTCTGGTTGAAAATTCAACCAGTTGGTTGAATATTCAACCAAAGTGGATTATCACAATCTGTCCGTGCGGTTCCTGCATATCAGGTTGCTTAAACGTGAGGGGTAGAATATGATGGATGGTTATACGGGTGGATAAGGATGGATGGAGGGGTAGACTTGTAGATGATGGTCGATGGATGGATAATTGATAAGGTCGATAAATAGATCGAGAAATGGATGGTGGGCGGACGGATGGATGTATGGACGGAGTGATGGATGATGGGTGGATAATGGACGGATGCATGATGGATAGATGGTTAATGGATATTCCATTGACCATCCATACATTCATCACGGAATTTAACTGCTTGGTTGGAAATTCAACCAGTCTGGTTGAACATTCTACCAATTGCTTGAAAATTCAACCAGCTGGTTGAAATGTTGGTTGAAAATTCAACAAATTTTTTACAGTGTTGCCTTATTTTATGTTCAATAAGTGTATTTGATATAGATTATAGTCAAGAACTGGGAGGCGTTCTGATAACGATCTGACCTTTCTCTAGAACTTTTGATATAGCTGCTGTATTTCTATTACCACACTGGTTCTAACGCCCAAAACTCAACAAAAGCATATTCTCAAACGTAAAGTAATCAATATTCAAATTCAGCAGTTCAAATCATAGCTCTGATGTGGGAATACTCGAAGGAACGTACGTGCGCGATATTTGCATTGAGATCTCGGTCCGATTTGAAACTTTTACCAAACTCGGCTCAGTTCACTCTTCCAACTGTTGCAAAGAAAGAATTGCGAAACGCATCTTATGGATTCGAGAATGTAGTTTTTCAGAGTGGCGGCAACTGAGATTTCGCCGAATCTCAACTATAGTATTATATCTATCGTACTTCTTCAGAGCATGGTTCGTGAACTTTTACGAGGAAGAAGGAAGCGATATGCGAGAGTTCCATACCATATTTTTTCTTTTACTTTCACACCCTCACTTCCTACTACTATCACCAGTTGTACAGACTACTACAGATTCGGCTAGCGCATTCTCCAACTAAGGTTATCACGGGCTATTACATTCTGCGCTTGAGTTTTTTGCACACATCGTATAATACAAGAAACAAAACCTGATTCGTGTTTCAAACCCCGTGAATATATATACATTGAAGTGAACGTGCGGTCGAATCCATGATTTTTTCACAAAAAAAACTTGTTCTACCGTCTTTCTTGAGGGCTTGGCGTTGAGTTTTATCAAATTCAGGAACTTGGAAAGCTCTTGCAAGCGTCTAAAGAAATGTCTCATGTTATTCAAACAGCAGCAGCTCGCAACTCTTTGAGATTTCTCTCTCCATGAGCAATTGCAAATACGATGAAAGATGGATCATTGTTGAATCACATTTTCAAGTGCGTATAACGAATGGAATTTTAGAAACTTGGAGATCAATGCTCGCATCTATTGTACCGAAACTGTAGACGGTTATCTCAAGTAGTTGATGCAGTTGATTTCACTGGATAATGGATATGTTGTAACACATCGTTGTGTGAATGGAATTTGGTGAAAACTATGCTTGGAAAGCTTGACAAATTTTTGAAATACACTCAGATGAACACTGCACACAGGATTAGAATTTTGCAATAAATTTAGCATTGTATTCCGTTGAACTCGAAATTTCAAGGATATCTGCCGCAGATAACTTCCTGTTAAGCTGCAGTCGCTTACGAGGTCGTTTGTACGCGAATTCGAGAATTCACCTAAAGAATCTCATCCTCTGAAAATCAGTTGAAATGCGAATTCAATACGGATGGAAAAATATTACAACCCATGGCGCGTATTCGTAATTTTCATTAAAAAATTTGAAAACACTTTTGATAGGGAATTAGGCGAGAGTCAGAGGAAATATTTTTCAAAACTGTGCAAATTCTGAGAGTACTCAAAATCTCACGCAATTTGCGAAGCGCTGGAAGGATCACACATGAGTATCAAGGCCAAAAAATTTGTTGGCAAAGCCTATGTCATCTACATTTCAATTAATACAAAAATTTTGCGCAAAAGCAAGTATTGATTTCATAGAGATATCTCTATGATTGATTTCGGCATCGGTGATCACAGACGGCTCAGATGGTGCAAGTTTCATCGTGCACAAACCACAATAAGCGCGCCGTCAGGTACATTCGCAAACAGACATGTAGTTGCATCACCCCCCCCCCCCCCTCCCTCCCTCGCCCATCTTATCCTGTCCAAATTGCACCATCACCCTCGCATTTGATCGCATATACAAAACAGAATATCTCAGATGCACCATAATAGTTTACTTACTTGTTCACTTCCATCTGATGCTGTTGCTTTAAACTGCTTGATGCTGCTGCTGCTGCTAGTGTGTATGATGTAGGTCCAGCTCTTGGTGGGGGTGGTCCCATTGTCGTCGTCTCCGTCGCTACTGGCGGGATACTATTATTATGATGAAGTATTTCAGTAGCTGTTGTGTCGGATGGTGATGTTATTGGAGTAGTAATCGGGACGGTGCAACGTTGTAAATGAGTCCGAATGACTCTAGCATCAAGGGTCAATCTAGTCCGGCATCGTTTACATCTTGCAATCGCTCCACTTCTCGCGCTTCTTCTCATTATCCTCGTTGCAACAAAATTCGACGTCAATTTATTGTCACCTACATCAGGCAAACTTCTTGGTGGCATGTTTTTTTTTCAATGCACTCGTGGTTTTTCACTTTTCGACGATGATGAAGATGCCAAAAAGGAAAAAAATAACGTGGGAAGGCCTGTTACAACTGTATAGAACACACTCGCGACACTCGTTTTTCCCAATTAAAAATGCTACGCGTGCCTGGCTATTACTACTTGAATTTATAAAGAACACGGTGGGCTAAAACATCCTATACACCACCGCACGCCACTTGTCAAAAAATTCAAGGAGTAGTCTCCCTATAGACCTCGAAACCGGACGACTCTACTATATAACGTTAACGAGCGCGAGACTTATGGAAAAGTCAAGAAATTTGTCAAGACTCTTGAAGGAAAAAAAAAAAGGAACACCAGGTCGGCGATGTTGGTGGTGTACGGGTCACTGCGTACCGTTCGCGACTTCCGCGTGCACTGACTAAAAACTGAGACTGCACCATAACCCAAGCACAAATGAAGTAAAACTCATCCGGTCGAGACATACTTTAGCCCCGCCGGCATCGAGGCATCAGCTGAATCACCGGTGCGCGCCAACAACAAGTCCGTGCAGGTCCTGACCCGCGCGCGTGCTATCCAACCAAAGCCCCCCAAAGCCCGGCGCGCGTATCGCTCGATATGCTTCTTCACGTCACTTTAGCAGACAGTCATCATCATCAATCGGAGAGGTGAGCCGACTGATGTGTATTATATATACTTGATGATGCTTGTCCTCGTGCTTGTCTATACAGGGTGTATCTGAATATTCTGAATTCCAAGTATTGGGGATGTCTATATTGCAAATAAGTAGTGAGAGTAATAGAGAGGGGTGGGGGGCGATGACAGTTGACTCGAACGTCAGATCGCATTCGCACACTCGTCCCCGCCACTGTGTTGTTTGTTTACATTGTTGTTCTATTGTGTTGTTATCGCGGCAAGAATAGAGTCAGTATAACGTGCATTTTCGTGGTAAACAATAAGATTGCTGATGCAAAGGCTGCTGTTGCTGATTATTTCATTTTTGAGGATAAGGGAGGAGAACACTTCGTGCCAGCCAAGCAATTTTCAAAGGAGAAAACTCTTGGTGGTCCCTCTACGGTGATGTATATGTATTCGTCCTACCTACCTATATATATATATTATGCGACGCAACTGCATGACGGTGACACGCCCGCGGAGCTTTATTGGATATTCTTTCCAACGTATTTTTCACGAATTTCATTCCCAACGAAGAGTTCAGTCGAGTATGCCCTATATACAAAATGGGTATAGGTTAGGCTGATGAGTGGCAGTCGGGCAAGCAGTCCTACTTTATTAAAAAATCTCGCTTACGTGTGATGTTTCGAATTGCAAGTGTGTCTATGCAACACCCCCACACCAACGACAAAACCACTCTGCAATAGGTATAAGGTACTTTTGCTTCGATACTCGTTAAACATTCGCTTCCATGGAACAGAAAAAAAGAAAGATGTATTTTGTGCCGAGGCTCGGGTTGTTATTACATCGGTTATTATTACCTGTCATTTCTGTTGGTATGCGGGGGTGAAAGAAAAAGAGCATTTCCTGATAACGAGTTTTGCAACAGTTTCTCGAGAAATCACGCTCCGCTGGTCTCGTGCTGCTGCATGCTCCTCGTCTCTCTGTCGATTAATCTTTGAAAAAGACGAGACTAATGGATCTCTTGCCGCGTAAAATATTCAACGTTCGTGCCTGAAAAAAGTTAATTAACCTATAAAATGATGCTGGTAAATATATTGAGAAAAGAGACCCGATATCGATGAGAGAGCAAACTCATTATTTTTGCATCCTTGATAGGCATCCAAATGCGTCATATCACAAACATTTTTCAGTTGTAATCATTGATTTGCCAATAGAATGTTCTTGATTATACCGCGATTACGACATCTCGTCGAGAGAGGTGTACACTGTTACATAACATTTTCGAGAAAATTTTTAAAATTCCATGGAATATTTATAAATCAAAGTTGGGGATTCCTGCAAAATTGGAAAAATTCATAACCTCGAGAGAGTGCTCTGGAAGTTCAATCTTCACGAAAAAGCTCATTCCACCAGTCGACTTGGGAAATATTGCGTCTTCCTTTTTTGTAATGCAAAGTTGAATTTCATACAGTTCGCGCTTAAAGTTTGCATTAGCAAGAAGTCGAAATGATCCAAGATTATTCAATGCTATGTTGAAGAATTCTTACACCTTCTTTCATATTCGTTTGCTCTCGTTTGTATTTTTATACCTTGAACAATTACAAACGAACTTGGCGTAATCGAAGCTGAATTGTAACGTATCCATTTCCTTTCCCAGTGATCCCGAGAGTGATCCACACTAGATCTCATTCACTCGTGTTGTCATTAATGAATCAAATTATATGACCTCCCACTCATGAATAATAATTATTTTAAATTTTAACAATGGTTGCAATAAAGAAAATTCTGGATCAGATTGCGAATCATCGATTGATCCCTGCTAATAATTCACAGTGATAAGTGAGCATACGGCCTATCAGGCTTTTCGACGCTTTGCAAGGGTGCAGCGTTTACGACAGCCCATCTCGACCTGCTCCCATGTTTTCCGTTTCAATTACTGAATTCTTCCACCGTGTTATCTGCACCTCGTATCAGCACCCTCCAAGTTGTCCCAAATAATCTTTTTCCAGATCAAGGAAGTCACCACGACAGCGGTTTTATTCCGTCAACCAAGAAAGGGCGCGTTCCACTTTTTCTCTGATGAAGATCAACAAACATCTCTCATATATGACAACTTTGTTCCGAGATCGATTTCAAGTATCATAAGTACTTTTATCCACAAATATCTCGAGCGTCACATGTCATCACACTGCTGTCCCATCCAATTTAAGTGCTATATGTACGTATTTTCAATGTCGATTTCCCACTTCCTTCTTCATGTTTCCAATCGGCTTCGTCTTCATCTCCCATACGAAAGAGCGATCCACGCTGCACTTCCGGCCTTAACAGTCTCGGCAAAGCAACGCCTTTACATCTTCCCAAGTTCTTCTAAAAGGAAGAACGGGTATAAAGAGTATACTTATCTGTCCACCTTCTGATGGTGCTTCATTCTCTCTTTTCTTCTTCCGAGAAGAACAATAAACTTGCAGTGCGCTTGTTGAACTCATTCACTAACCTACAAGCATCACAAAGAAGCCGATCGATGCTCAGTCTATATCTCAAAAATCCCAATTCATGAATCTGGGTTATTGTGCAAAAATTGACCGTAGCTTGTTGATGAAGATATCGCTCAGCAAATTTTCTGTTGAAGAAGTAAACCCACAAGTTTACCCTCAATATCGGTATAATCTGAGTGGATACAGGTTTCATCTTTAGCCTAATAACGCATTTCAACTTTAACGCCTTTCAAAACCTGACATCAGAATGTGAGCATCTTTGCAGAGCTCTTTGGCGCACAGAGTAGCATGAAATGCAGTATAGTATATATCGACGCCTCCTCCTTTGCCTGTAACTTTTCCCAAACACTCTGGCCCATGTGCAATGCTTGCGCTTCCATATACTTGCGAAAATTCTAAGTGCAAAGCCTGATATCGAATATCTTCTTGAATATAACGCCTCTTTCTGAGGTGCGAGAGTGGAAACCTCTATATTATGATACGCGTGAAGCTTTGAAGCGATTTTCCGCGAGTGAACAGGTGCAGAAAAGCAATACACTAATCTGCGAGTCATAATCATGTCTTTCATGATTAATTTCCATGCTATATTTATTTTTGGAACTGGGTACCTCTAGAAATACCAAGTGGGGCGAATATCTGATTATTTTTACCACGGTTTTTATGAAAAAGTTGATGCAAACTACATTTTACAATATAAATTTCATCGCTGATAGGATTATGATACATATCAACTGTGATTTGTTAATACCATCGAGTTTCTCACGTACAAGTTGGGGAGTATCGAATGCTCTCATATGGACCATGCGTGAATATATCCAGTTTCTATTGGAATAACAACGTTTCGGATGTCCTTCTTCAGGTTAAAAAAAAATAGGTGTAAAAAAACAAAAATTGAATTTCTCACATACATCTTTTAATTTTGAAGATATCCAAGTTGCAAAACCCCTAGAAGGTATGTTGTTTCATCTGTCCAAAAATTATTCTCAAGGTGGTCAGTCTTGGTGTTCTGTCCACGATGTGGTCGTTTCATGGCCGATTTTTGCAACAGATTTGTTGACAAATGGAATGAAATTTACGCTAACCGCAGTGTAACAACACGCAGTAAAAATGACAAAGGATCAATCTTACATAGAGCAGAGACAACTTTCAGCCTCATCATTTTTAATAAATGTGATGTATTCGTGTACTAACAATGGGCATTGGAGATCACAAGATATTGCTTTACACTTTCATTATTCTGTTTCTTCCTTCCAAATTTAAATTGTCTCGAATTAGCTAGTAATCTTCCACGTGACTTACCGCTTTTGTTTGTTTCGCAATCAGTCAAATAATATTTTCCAAATCAAGAAGAAAATCAAAAAACAATCATTTTTATTTTTTCTCATAATGATAAATAACCAACCGTAGTATCTCTACAATCTCTAAACGGTTCTCGGCTACGAAAGAATCGAAACGGCAATTCCAGAACCATCTAGCTCATTATTGTCATAAATGCTTCCTTCGCAGAAAGAAGTGAACACATATCTCCCAAAATTTTAGGTAAAAAGCTTATAAATTTGTTATCCTCCACTCCTTCCGGTCAAAACTCATCAATTCTCAATAAATTTTGAATCTCTCTCTTGGCGGTTTGACGTTTGATGAAAAAGAGGCCGTGAAATTGATGCCTCATAACCGCGCATTCATTATACCCAATAGGAATATATCCCGTCATATACACCTTATTATGCATTTGCAAAAATGAATGAATGAATATTCGTCGGAGGCCCATTCACGTGAGATATGGTCAAAGTTTCTGTCTCTACATAATACCTTGAAAATTCGAGCTATAAAGCGAGCCTTCTCTATATTTTATATACCTGGTCACGATGACAGCAAAATTCTGTCCCATCCGACGTAACCAGATACTCTTGCCCAAGAAAAAGAAAAAAGAAAAAAAAGGAGAAAAAAGATTACTTATTCAAATGTGTCACCATCCAAAATTCTCATTCGACGCGTTCGCGCCTCGATTAAAAAGCAGCAAATCATTCTGCTGAGGAGATACCACACACAATGAGCGTATCCTCCACCCTATACAAAATCTTCACTTCCAAGGCGGGCGGTATCTTATAAAAATCGCATCCCACCTCAATATGACACATTAGTTTTCGCTTCAATGGCGGGCCAAAGAGAAACACGACTCCCCACAGTTTCGACGTCACATTTCCATGCCCATATACAGACATCGCAAAATTTTTCTCACCGAATGCATTGATTTCGAATCATATATCTCTGCCAAACTCGGAATCCCCAAGCTTCGATATATTCGTCTTTGTCACACATCCGGTATCAACAGAGTACAGCTTTGAGTTTAAGCTCTACCATGCAAATATAATCCACGTTTTCTCTCTCGAGTAATGAGGATAGGAAGAGGAATGGGGGTGATGGTATGCGGGGTGTAAACCGTGCACATAATTGGAGTGTCGAGGCTCGTTAGAAATCCTTGCATCTCTCCATTTCATGCAAACATATCCTAACGCCGATCATCATCAGAGGATCTATCTATACTATCACGGATATGCATGCTCGGTTCACTGAATTTGCAGCAGCCAGCTTCCACAAGATTCTATCTATACGCACTTCTTTCTCACTTTCAAAGCTCTGCTTATGTTCTGCCTGTTGCAAAAGATCCAAGAATATACATAAGTATTATGCCTTTACGTTGCTACTGCTTCAGTAGTAGTGTACAGTATAGAGAGTACGTGAGATGAGGAGAAACAAAAATTATTCACGGGCGCTAGCGCAGTTGAAATAATTAATGGCCGGCTGGTACGCAAAAGGTATAGAAGCAGTCGACTCTTGGCCCAAAGCAAAATGTCCGTTTTCTTTTCTTTTATCCGCACCACTACTACCAACTTTTTCCCTTTTTGCAATGTCTGCAGGGCTATATGATTCTCTTATTCCATGTCTGTATGTGTTGCCGGCGCGGTTCCCCGGCGATCTTTCATTAGTGGTGTTAATGACTACTGCTTCTTCTTTTTTTGGTAGGTCGTATCGTGATTTTAATCGGGTCTACGGGGAAATGCCGCCACCACCACCAAGTTAACCGTAAAAACCACCATCTCAACCTTCGCTTGACTGCAATCGTCACCGCAGAAGCTTTTGAGGTTGGATAACCGTATAGAAAAGGACTTTTTTGACGAATCGTCCATCAGTGCTACTTTGGTATGGAGCTTCTATGTATATAGATAGGTAACCATATTTTTCGAGACGCTAGAATTATTATAAAATAGGGGACTTCTGATTTCCTTCTTGTGGCCTCTTCTCTTCTGTCGAGGAGATTATTCGGGTGCTTTGGAATTAACGAGATCAATTTTTCAACGCGAGAAAGTTGAGAACACTCGAGAGAGATTCTTCTCACGATGATGTGCGATTCAGATACGCATAGAGTTACATGGACACGGTGATGATCTCGTGCGTTGGCAAGTGATAAGTTGATCGAATTAATTCATCGAACGAGTTCCCATGGATTTGAATTGTTCGCTGTCGTGTCTGATCCAAGATGTTGAATTTGTCTGGCAAATTCTTGAAATTTTGCTAGATGATCACCATGAATCAGTCGTGTTGAGTCATGGAACACTTTTTGTAGAAAATCTTTCATGAGAACTCATTCTGTTTCAACATTTATAATTCAACATTCTGAAGAATGAGCTAGGCTTGCAAGAATTAATTCTCATTAAACTGTGGGTCAGAATGTAAACAGGCTCGTCTCCTTCCAGAGATACCATTCGATTTGTCCAAACAATGCTTATATAGAATGGTTAGTTCCTGGACACAGTTTTGAAATCGGGCAATTCATGAACAAATTTTCAGATAGATGAAACGCTATTTCCATCAGGATTGTGTTTCACTACCATTACACTCCTGCTCAAACCATTGTCTTATTTATCATAAAGTCGATCATGAAGTGACCTTCGAACCAAGTGGAGATCTGAAAGTCACTCAATAATACCGCTATCGCGATTAATTGATGAGTTTTTCGCCAGGGAGGTAGATTAAGAAAATCATCCCGCCCAGAGCTATTGGCTACAATAAGGAATCATATGACAGTGTATCTACTATGCGCACAGAATAGAGGAAAAGATTTTCCGCCGTTCAGGAATCCATTAATCTTGAAGCTATCTCGGGATACCTGATGTTTCTTCCACAACTAACATAAAGAGACGTTTGCTAGTCTCCTCTTCCTCAACTGGGTTTTATCCCGTGTTATAATATACGTGGGTGCGGAAAAGCCGTTGGCATTAACAGCTTGACATGTTTACGTGACTTTCTTGTCATGTATCTTGTCATATTCCGATCAAATCAAAGGATTATCCGAGTCTAAAAATGTGTCCTCCACAAGAGACTACACACTCTCACTTTTTAATCGATAGTGATCCAAATTTGATTACTCGCTCGCTCTTCTGTCACCGTGAACACATGATTTTTCAAGTTTCCTGTCGTTGCAAAATTTTTTCCAAAAATGTCTGGTGTAGACCATACAAAAATTGAAATTTTATTGTTTCTAAGGCGGAATCACGATGAAAGTAACACTACCACAAACAGAGCTTTCTGAGTTGGAAAATTGTTGTGATATGTCAAAAATGATGGAAATGTTGTCTCACCGCGTCAATGCAAACTTCTGATCATGTTTGCCATTTTGCATGGATTCAATTCTGCTGAATTTGTAGTATTGTGGCAATCCTCTTGAAAATGCTTCAGCAACTTCGTATTCTTCGTCAAAATATTAGGCTGTTCTGATTTTCTTAAATTCTTCATCGATTCTTTATAGATATTGTTCGAAAAGAATAATTATAGATGGTTATTCAAATGAATTGCGATCGGTTGTCGTCCATAGATTCCTAGAGCTTAAAAAATAGTCTAATGTTCTACCTACGAAATATCACTGTGAAACAAGAGTTCAGCTAACACGAAATGAATTACCTCGATCATGGTCAGATTTGGTACCATGTCGTCCTCCACGAGTTGCCTGTATTACTCAACTCATTCATACTCTCTGACCAGGCTTTAGCGAGCGCATTTCACTCGATTGAACTGCATCGCATTTTCTAACGCCCGCCGAATCTCGACTGCAGATCGCAACATTACAAAATACAGCATCAGGGTGTCAGACTGGAAAGTGAACGTAGAATATGTATATACAGGATTGGCAAAACCCTCGAAGAATCCCGTTTGAGTTACGGGGTGAAAAACAGGGTGAGATAGGAAGAAAAATGAGTGCGAAGGGTTCGGGGACTAAAGCCAAGTTGGAGAAATATGTTGCTCTGTCTGTGTGACATGAAAATCCGCGAGACAAATACCTCTTGGACAGGCTGCACGTTAGTAACCGGCGTGGCGTGGTGGCGATGAAAAAGCTCACCATCCCATCAGCATCAGTAGTACCATACCCCCCCCCCCCCCTCTCGTCCATTTGTACCCCCGCATTCAGACCTGCGACGACTTCTTCTTTACGCCTTTATACCTTGGTTGGATGAAATAAGCTTGGAGAAAATCGTTATGGTACCTGCCTCTCTGGTAGTCCTTTGCTCGGTATTTTTTGTAGTACAGCTTTCAATCCTTCTAAATGAGCGCTCTCAGCTCCTGGATCCTGCAATATTCACTACTTAATTTTGTTTGAGAGATAAATTTTACAAACTTTGAGAAGTGTATGCTCCTACATGTATGTTTGTCTCAAGAAGCCGCGCAGTGCGACTTTTTTATACGCTTTTATTCTACTTCACTTTGGCCATATTGTTTCATGCACAGGCATCCGGTACTCAACTAGTCAGCAGGCACGTCTCTCGCCGTAAGAGCAAGAGAGAGAAAGCCTTTTCATACACGCGGTTCCGGTACCGAGCTAGTCAGCGCGCGGATGAGCTTTTAGGTTAGATTTGCTCTCTGAAATTTTCACGCCCGTAAGCTCCATCTCTTTTTTTTTGACTCTCTCTCTCTCTCTCCGCCTTTCTCGTGCACCCTAACCTAACATGCATCAGCCGCGCGTTTCCACTCCGTGCAGTAGGGAGGGTATATGAGGCCGTGCAGCAAAAGACCGAAAGCGGCCCGGGGTTGGCTAAACAACCAAACCAAACTCTACTGCAGGGCTTGGTAATCCATACGTCATTTTCGATGCATTTTTGCTGGCAGCTGGCGGCGCGCGCACACACAAGCTCTCGAGATAAGATGACTACGGTTATTACAGTTTCATATTTTTTTAGTGACAAGGATATGCTTCACGCATACCCATCCGACTAAAAAATATAAAATAAAAAAAGGTTAGAAAAAATGGATTTTTTACGATACGCTTTTATTCACAGCTCTAATATTTTTCTCAACAACTAAAAAGCATAAAATAATCTGAAATTCCATCAGTCAGCCCAGTTCATTTTGAGAAAAATCTTATGACATGCCGTTGCCTACACCTGTTATCTCAGAAAATAATTAATGAATTCGGTGTTCATCTATCTCTCGGGGATCCCTCTCAACCCATCATGATGAATCTCGGAGAACATTCACTGTACCATAATTACAGATGATAAAAGCGTGGAGTGCTATTTTCCCATGATTCAGATTCTCGATTGCTAATGAGAAAATGTCCATAGATCATGCACTTCTTGCCCGGAAGCTCAGCACGCCACGCTTCCATCATCTGTAATTATGGTACAGTGAATGTTCTCCGAGATTCATCATGATGGGTTGAGAGGGATCCCCGAGAGATAGATGAACACCGAATTCAACAATTATTTTCTGAGATAACAGGTGTAGGCAACGGCATGTCATAAGATTTTTCTCAAAATGAACTGGGCTGACTGATGGAATTTCAGATTATTTTATGCTTTTTAGTTGTTGAGAAAAATATTAGAGCTGTGAATAAAAGCGTATCGTAAAAAATCCATTTTTTCTAACCTTTTTTTATTAACCACTCAGAACGTGTTGATCATGCACGTTAAAATAAGTTAGAAATAGTGTTTCGGACCGGCGAAAACGAGGGGGAAAAGCACCAAATGTGCGTCCACGACGACAAAAACACTTGACCGCCAATTTCCATAATTTATTTTGGAATGATTGGGACAGTTTGGCTCCAATTTTTTGAAATCAGGCGTAGTTTATTCCATTTTGGAGGTCTCCGAACAAGATTAAAAATGAGCTAAAATACGTTGGAAAATGTTGAGGCAGACCAGAGTTGTTGACAAAATGGCTTAATGGGGGGGGGGGCAAGTTGGGTACACTCACCTCACTTTCCGGGTAAAGCCGAAGCGAGGGTTAAAATTATTACGAGAATGCAAAAATAACGCCTGACCGAGTATAGAATACTATTTTTCAATCCCCTAGTTCGAGAATTAGAATAGTGTTCTCCAATTCGAGGCTGGGAAATTTAGCTCGAAGAAATTTCGTTTTGCTTTCCAAGTGATTATTTTCGGCCTCAGCTCTCGCGCGGACAGCAATTATCACAAGTTTACCCTTGATGCAAGCTCCGGCAGTTCTACGGCACGGAGATAGTTTTGTCACGATTGTAACTAAGGGGAAATATCCCCCGTGCCTCAAAACAACTCACTGATTGAAGGACATATGCTATTTTTTAGCATTGGGTCAAATAAACGCCAATTTTCTGTTCGCAGCCGGAACTAAAAATAACGTTTTTCGATCTACTGGGGGGGGGGGGGGGGGTGAACGGATTTTCCGGGCTTGAAGCACTGCTGTATGCCCAGTCGATCAAAAACTACATTCAAAGCCTCTGGAATAGATACTGTAGTGGCCAGGGTCCAGGATAAGGATTTATCGATCAAGAAAATAAGAATTGCTAAATAAGTGCACTTTATTGAATACTCCAACACTCTAAAATACTATACTCGCTAGGGGTTACAAGATGATGCAATATGACGCGCAGTATACGGTGCCGATCGACGAGCGCGCGCGGACACACTTGTGAGCCACTCAAGGGCTAGACAAATACTAATTATAGGCGCAGAGATTCGGCGGCGGAACCCCTCATATGACGCTTTCCAGAAGTTTCCATCGAGAGAAAAGCATCGAATATATCCAGGGCCGTATGACTCATCCATGCGTGTTGCGTTCTCACTCGCACTCCCACAATACTTACAGGAAATTATGCCTGAACTCTCAAGAGTATCTCAAAACTTGAACAATCCAGAGGATTGAGGGAACTTTTCATATTTTCCAAAACTTTGAAACATATTACGTTGGGTCCCGCGGGTCCTCCCCCAAGTGCTGAGAATTTTGGCCTTATGGGAAATAACATTGTGGACCCAGATGCGCCTGGGGAAGGATCACCAATTCCAGCCTCTGCAGTGAGTGTGTTAATAAGGATATTTTTTCGATTTAAATTGACTGCCATGAATATTTAACCCAATTCCCACACTGCGTGTAAAAATACTAAAATAGTAGCTTGAATCACTGCGAGTACATTCATACTAAAAAAATGCAATTACATTAATGGTTTCTGGTATCACTAAAACCGGTCGGTATACGATTGCGTATCTCTGATGTCGAAGCTCACCGGACGATTGATCAGAGTCGCTATGCGGCATGACGCTGTAATGTGGCTTGCACGGGATTCCGGGAATCGTCGATTAGAGAAAGAGTATATCACGGGAAATAGCTATGTATATACATATAGACGCATACTGGTCGATAACGAGAGTATTTCCAAGTGTATCTCATATATGCGTGTGCATGTGTGCAGTATATAGGAGCATTTACATCTATATATTAGGGAAAGCAGTGCGTTCAATGTATTACAGCTGATAGCGTATACTCGGTGATGGTATTGGAGGAAAAGTTAAGGGGAAGGGGGTAATTTATCGGTCTCTCTAGAGATAAGAAGCGACCGCCGCCGCCGCCATACACTGCACCCACCGCGAGATGTATTATAATAGGCATGTGTATGTGAAAGGTATTAACCGAAGAGAGACACATGTAGGTGTACAGGGGATAGTTTCAGGGCACTTCTCTGACGTAACGTAACGACAAGCTCTCGAGAGCCCATTGCAACGATTATTCCTGCGCCATCTGAATAATGGACCGTGAGCTCTGTGTAAGCGCCAGGACACGATGCAGAGTTTATATTTGTATTTGACTCAGTGCTTGTTGCATACGTGTACACACGTGGATTGATACAATTGTACGCTTCACCTGCATTTCGGAAAATTACTTTCCAACACGTGAAAAAGCAATTTGAATATTTATCACTTGATTTACGCGCCCTGTGTGTAACCCTCTCTTTGTCTTCTGCTATCACAAGTTTATCTGTATACGCAACATCTCCATATCTGTGTCTATGGTGGGTGTGCAATTAGAGGCATACTAGTTGCCACCATTTCACTCACTGTGTATTCTGGTCAGTATATAAGTATTGTAATAGGTGAGATAAATTTTGATGGTTGAATTCATAGAACGAATTTATTCGAAATTTAACCCCTTTTATTTTCACTGCGTTCTTTGAACTTACAAATACTTTTTTTAATGGTTCAACTGATTCAAATTCGCAATTTTCAAAAATACTTGTCGAATCAGTGAGATGTAAAATAAAACATTGAAGGTCTGATGAAAATGAGCTACCTGAATTTTTTTTCAAACTTTTTCATCGCACATTTCACCACATTGAAGAATTTGAATAAATTGCACGGCAAATTGTAGAATATGATATAATTTCTTTTTTCTGGACTCACTCTGTTTACCCCTGTTGACAGGAGCCAGATGTTATGTCTGGTCTCCAGCACAAGATCGCTCAAAAACTACCATGACGATCTAATAACAAAACCTAAGCCTGATGAGGTCCACAAAACTTTGTGAATGAAATGTCGTAATAAAATTTCCATCACGAAATGTTGGGAATTGATTTAATCCCCCACCGTCCTTCAAGATCGACAAGACAACAACTTTTAGTATAATGTTTTTTTTTTGTTTTCAGACAGAAATCCAAAAACTCTTTTGAATAAACCTTTCTTGTATATGAATCCGTTCTTTTTTTCATTTTGCAGAACAACATACTTATGTAATTGAATAGAATGCCAATTTAAGGAAGGCTCCCTGGATCGCGAAAAAGTGCCAAAATCGGATGCAATTGCGTTTTACCCTCACATAGGTACGATATTCTAATCCAAGGCTAAACGATTATACTTCAGTAATTCCAATAAAAAAGCGAAAAACGTAAGATTTTACAGTCGCGTTGTAAATTAACTCGGAAACATGTAGAAGTGTGACCGAGCTTACACACAAATTGATATCACAATCTAATTTTAATTAATGACTGAAAATGTTGTCGTCTCAAAGTACACATCGTTTTCGACAATTTACCACTTTGCTCCTCCTCTTTTCCATCATAAGTATACATCCCTCTTTGCGCATTTTATGCATTTGCATGTGATATGTTGTGCAGCAAGACCATTATAGCAGAGCCACTTTTGCCACTATACATCGCAAAAGCTGCAGCATCAGTGATAAGTATTCCAAGAGCGGAATATCTGTATAAGACGCAGTGTATCGTCTCAAGGAAATATAAAGAGAATCATGACTGAAGAGGGATTTGTTGCGTCTCGACGGCATATAATATAGCATCTAGGTATCGGCCAACAACCAACAACCGCAGAAAATGCACACATATCTCATAATTGTCTCGGAATTTATATCGCACTTGGATTTGTGCTCCCGTTATATATACTTGCGGGGCATCAAGAGAAGCGAGATTTATTGACACAAAATGAAGAGCATAACCAACCAGGACGATGTCGTTTTCAGCCAGATACATGCACAAATAACCCATTTTCGCTATTTGCACTGCCACTTTTCGCAAGAAAATTCTCCAAGAGCTGGAGAATTTGATGCTCTGCGGTAGCGACAAAGTGCATTGCAGCCTTTCGTATATCATTCGAAGCATACTTATCCCAGATACGCGTTTATCTATACTTGTCACGTGATTTCCCGTTTATGCGAAACTTGGACTTTTAAATGTCGGGAGCTAGTGAACTTTTGTGTGCCAGATTTAATAAAACTTTTAATCGTTCTACTATTTGTATTGATCACGAAATAAGTGATCGGCAGCTGGCCATCCAATGGAATAATATTTTTCTATGGATTTTTGAATTAGTTGTTTTTCAAGGATGAGGTGACATGAATTATAAAAGCTAAAACTGTCACGGATGATAGATAACCATCCCAAAAAGCCATAAATGTCCGTCAGCTGAATTTCCAAAAATTGACATTTTTTAGGTTAAGGTACCGTATTTGATAGAATCTACTAATAGAGAGCTGACATGACCACAAAAATTATTCCAAAATGCTCGTATAGAAGTTCACGTTGAATGAGACACGATATATGAAAATTTGGAAATTTTCTGTGGTAAAAGTGATTTAAATTCGAATCTGAAGTTTTTCAGGTTTTGAATTGGCGCCATTCAATATGGCGGCGACTGCACATGAGTCACGTGACTCCAGACTGTTTTTCACGATAGTTTTTCACGATAGTATAGTAAATAAGCTCTCGATTGTGATTCGGATGAGAATTTCGGATGAAAAATGATATCAAAACAGTTGTCAAATTTAGTGGCATATGTGCTGCAGCCACCGCCATATTGGGTGGCGCCAATTCAAATCGTCAAAACTTCAATGATGATTTAAAAACCATAGAGGCGCGTAAAAATCTCAAACTTTTTTTCCTATGTCTTATCTTGCTGCAAACTCTCAAAATATATAACATTTCCCGGAATGATGTCAGTTCCCTATTGGTGAGAAGGTAAATCTTAGACTCAATAACTAGGAAATGACCGTCAGCTGGCTCTGTAGTGGAACAATTTCGAAACTGACGGTGATCTATATTACATATGTTTGGGCAGTTTCCAAAGAAGGATGGGTAAGGGCCTCGGGAAAAATCTGAAGAAATCCATGAAGGTGCTCACAATAATTCTAGAGCCTCGTCTAGAGCCAAAAGAACGCACCAAGATAAGAACCCTGAAAAAGTGTTATAGACTTTTATACCAGTTCGCTTTTCGTGTCATTGTGTCAGGAACCAGATGAAGACTACGCTGGCGTACAAAATCAACCAAAGCACGTGTACATGAGTATCTTCTGAATGTCTCTACCTGGAAAAGGGCTCATAGTTTCTTGCAGTCTCAATGCGTGTATGCTTATCTATTGATTTCGAGTTATAAGCCAAGGAACTTTCAGTGGGTTAAGTGCTAAATGAACATCAGTTTCCGTCATCAGAAGAATTGCTTTCATCGTCACTGCTGTCATCGGAGTCACTTTGCTGGTAGTGGTACTGTATGTCGGGATCATCGTTTTCTTCCTCTTCCATGTTGACTTCAACTCCCGTGAAAGGTAGAAAACGGTTGATCATCAGTTTTTTGCATTCTTGATCATGCAAAAAATCTCAAAGCTATGACAAACTCAGCCTCAAACTTAGCATGAGTGACAGTTTCAGCTTTTATAATGCATGTCACCTCACCCCTGAAAAATAACTATTTCAAAAATTGATAAGAAAATATTGTTCCCTCGGATGGCCAGATGACGGTCACTTTTGTAATCAATACAAATAGTAGAACGATTTAAGCACTAGTCTAGGTTTTATCAAATCTGGTACACAAAATTTCAATAGCTCGCCGAGCTAAGTAGTTTCGCAGTCTCTCTTTTGCTGCGCTATCTCTCATTTATGCTGCTGAAAAATTAGAGTCGATGAGCTCGATTTTGAATAATGCACAGACAAGTACAGCACAGTTAAAGTCTACCCTAGTAAAAATAAGTGCCTCATGATCATATATGAACATGTTCCCAGCCGAATTGTGGTCACCTATGACCACCTATGACCTCAGAAAATATTATGTCTCCATGGTTAGTCATGCCAAACTCGTATATGACCGCAGGGTATTATAATCAAGTGGTTGTACATGACATTTTCAATATAGGATAGAGGCCTAGCAGTTGGAGCCCCAAGCGTGCTTATTTCGAAGCTTCGGATTGAGAAACATTTCGAGTTGGCAATGAAGTGCTTCATTTCCAACATGAATTCCTAGGATCAAGTATGGAGACCAATGACGACCTATGATTCCGGCCTCATGGTCATAGATGGTCTTGTATGACCACAGTCCGGTCGGGAACATGTTCATATATGATCATGAGGCACTTATTTTTACTAGGGTATTCTTGTACTGGGATTGCCATTTTATCTCATTGTGCCAATTGTTAACTGGGGTTTGGTTACGATGTGCAGTGTCACAGTGGTATTTTCGTTATGGTTTGAGCTCTTTGATGAACATTGGGTCGGTTAATTTGCAAATATTCTTCTTGAATGTTGAATTCATCACATCAGCTATATGTATACTGCTGTACCAATTCATGGGTGGTCTTGAGATGTCACATTCCCAACATATCCCCGAAAGAATTTCAAGAATGGTACAGTTCCTGGCGTGTTCTCTCAAGACTGGTGGTCTTCACGATCTTGACCCTGTCAGCTCAAATCCTCCAAAGTCTCTGGCATCTTCCAAGGAATTATCCACATATAGCTGCTCAGACTCGAGAGAGCGCTTTCATTACGAAGGGAGCTAATTCCACTCTTAAGAAGGTGGTGACACTCCAAGCAACGTCAACAACTCAAAAATCGCATCGTGCAGCAATGACACCATCCTCCTTTTTATTTTACCATGAGTGTCGACTCAAGAGCTTTTTTCTCATCATCGACAACTCATTGAAAATCGTAATACCCAAGTATGGCCTAATGCTCTCATCACCTTGAGTAAATCCGGCGTCATCGTCTCATACTTTGAGATCTCTTGGTGTCCTTGCTTATCGATATATCATACTCATCCAAGGCGATGCTGTCAGAAGAGTGGTGAGTTTTCAGCAGGTCCTAAGTACAACACCATCTTGACGACAACTATACAACATCTACGACGACGACGTTGAAGACGAGAAGAAGCTCGAGTGGTGAGCGTCTGAAGCATCAAGGAGTGGCCAGAAAGAATAAAATGAAAAAAAGCTAATACCCGAGGATTGAAGGAAAGTAAAGGGTATATGGAATCTGAGCTGCAGCAGTAGAACCAAGAAGATGCTGACGTTTATTTATAGCGACGGAAAAACGCCACTCGAAACCCAAGTCGAGGTATAATTATTCGCCTCCGCCTTCAAGATGCGCGTTTCTACGGGGATATCTGTTCAGAGAGCTGCATCTTTTGCTTTTTGGCTCGTGTCTTTGCCGATCTCTGTTTCGCGCCTCTTATTGCAGCTTCTCTTGAGACTATGTGTTGGGGATGCGCATCTGTCCTGTTTTCTCGGTAAATTAATCTGCGCGAACGGACATTGACATGAGCCCTCACGCAAACATATATATAAATGTCTAAGTACTTACTTGCTTGTTTGCTAACCTTGATTCCGTCACTTTTGCTCAGATTTTTTGTTCAAACCTCTCTCTCTTTCTTTTTTTGGAAATTGCAGAGCAAGTCTAGTATTGCTGCGAGAGCTTTGTCGTTTCTCGCCCCATAGAAACAGGAATTTTAAGCGACAGCTTTTTCTAGCATTCACAGCATCGCCTGCGCACTCTGCAATGTTTTTCAGCGAATTTTTACGTAGTGGTATCCGATGTCGTTTAATTTTCTACTCGACTACAACTGCACCAAACTGCACCACCGCCAGACTCCACTGACTGGACTGACTGTTGAAGTCTCTTCGTTTATTGGAAAATATATTGGAGAGTGTGGTGATCGTTGGCCGAATTCAGGGTTGAAAGTGACCATCACAGATTTCACTGTCGTCTGGTGCAAATTTTAGTCCTAAACTTCATCATGTTCCTTCATAGCACTGAACGATGCGATTGACACGAGAACTAATATAATTTTCCAGGACAGCATTACGAGAGACGAAAACTTGATTCTGAATTTCTCTACTCCCCGTTAGTCTTGATCACGTTGATATCTGTCTTCAGCTCAAGCAATGAATGATTTGGTCAAAGCTTTTTGCTTACTAATTTTACTTTCACAAAACTATAAAAGTGCTAACCAAAGCTGTAAACTAAACTGGATGTCAATTGAAATGTTGATTGTGCAAAATCTCTTCCAAGATCATAATTGTTTTTCAAACGAATAAATTAATAAGTGAATGAGTATATATTGTTTGAAGAAGAAATTGAAATATTGAAGATTTATGAATGATTCATAAATATCCACATCAAAGGAACAAGGATGTAATTATGAGGATAAAATCTTCCCCAAAACAAGTGCAAAAAATGTCCCTTGAATCATGTACGAGAATAATGTATTGACACTGCAACTTTTGTTAGTGTAATTTATTCCATAACAATCGTAGGTACTGTGGCGAAAAATTTTGGAACCATTTGTGTATTGAGAAGATGTGCGATATTTCTCCGGAATCAGATATTTGCAGATCATATATAATGTGAGATGTGAAATTCGGTATAAGTACACTTAGAAAATTCCAATTGTGAACACAATTTCTCACTATCAGAAAAGATATCGTTCAAATCTCCGAATAATTTGCAGAAAATTCCCAGCCCTACTCGACGATTTGAGTGATGTGACACCCAGACAAACCCAGGTGCTAACAGATCATTCATCACTTCTCAGCGATAAACATCCGCACAGTCGGCTCGATGCACAAAAGAGAACTAGCCCTCATTCCATTCTCCATGCAATCTCTCTCAGCATGGAGCATTTCCCAAATTGACGGACATCGAGGAAGTCTTTTTGTCCGAGCAATCGCACCCAAGAATGATTTCTCTCTTTCTCTTGGACAGACCACTACTATTACTCGAGGGTTTGGGAGACCCTCGATGGCTAGAGACTGAGCCAAAGTTCTTTTATAAAGTTGTGAAGAAGGGAGGGGGAGGGGGGTAAGGAGCAGAATCCGATCGAGCTCAAAAGAAGTCGCATAGATCAAATCGCTCTGCTTGCGAGTCTGCTATGCTACAGAGCAGCGGAGGTATGAGCTTTGGGCGATAAATTCACGTGCATGTGCGGCGGGTGGTTGGGCTAAAATCCTTTGGTCACTTAACTTGCGTCGCGCTTTCTGGATCCGACACAACCCAGACGTGGATGTGTACAAACAGCTTTTGGAATTTCTTATTCAATCTTGGATTATCTGTGCAATTTTTGAACAATATCAATCTTACCGGTTTATTATGCTCCGCCTGCTTCTGTTCAAGGTTTGTTTTGAATATGCGAGTTTTGATTATGAGAACATGATCATTTCTTATGATCAATGTGTAAAGTTTTGTTAAGCGATTCCAGAACAAGTCCTAATCAGTCTAAATAATTCAATTTCTATTCTTTTGTTTGAATCAGACACCCAAAATACACTAGTATCAGATTCAGGGCTCAACTCATGTGTATTCGTGTAAAACTCCTACTCAATAATCTCCTCTCGTTCTATGTTGCACTCCGTTTAGCCATATCAGACAACCTGTCTCATTTACAAGTTTAGAGCAAGTTTTTATCCACATCCTGATACAAACGAGTAGTCCAGAGTCTTAGCGTTGATGTTGATCCATGCTGCTGTTGATCCATGCAGTGACTCAACTTTGTAACATCTTGGTTGACAGTCCTTTCAGAGGAGTCCAATCTTAGTAACAGGGAGGGATCAAGACACCAACTGTACATTTGACTCCAATATGATTCTTGGTGCTGTTTTTACGGTGAAATAGTCGATCCCGATTGCATATCAACGCCTTGATCTATCAGATATCCCAATACCATTCTCAAAGCACATTGTTTGAAGGAATCCCACAAAAAAAACTATGAAACATGATTTTCAGGATAAACACATTTCAGCATCTGACGTTCTATTCTCTTGTTTGTTTCAGCTGACTTCAAAAGAGACAAGATAACCTATGTCACGTCCTCCTGACTGAACAACTAGCAACAAAATATACCCCTACTATACAGGAAGTCATCTTGAGCCCGAGATGAGCAATGGCAAGCTCGACAGCGAGCGCGCTCAACTGCAGCGGGCATCATCATCATCACCAACTAGCTGCATCGAGTTGTTGTGGTTCTCAAATCACCGCAATAGATGCCACAACAACAGGCTCTCTCCTGGCTACAACCAGGAAAGCCAACCTCGAGTTTCCACCACCACCATCCTATCCTCCACCCTGCAATGGCCTAAACCTCTCATCACCACAACACCATATTCCTCAACAACAACAACAACAACAACAACAACAACCAGGTTCACCAGAAGTTCAACTCTATCATCACAGAGCTTTAATTCATCATCATCAAGGTGGCGGAGGTGCAATACCAAGATCACTTCACGAACAATATTCTTATGCATACTACCATGCAGCAGGTCCAAGTGGATTATCAAGCAGTGCAGGAAGCAGCAGAGCACATTCACCAGCACCAGCGCCAATAGCTTCAACTTCATCATGTTCAGGAAGTTTGATAAGATTACTTCCACACGAGTACCAACTTCACGAGTATCCAGGAGGAGCAGGAGATTATTCAGGGGCTGTAGGTGGTGGTAGTGGTAGTGGTAGTGGTTCATCTAGTGGAATTATAGCTACATCTTCACCAAGACATGTGGCTAGTGGAAATATTAGTGGACAGCAAAACAGTGTTGGTGGTAGTGCAAGTGGATTTGGTAATAATAGTGGAAGGTACCAGACTGTTAGGGCGTACCAACTTCATGAGTACAAGAGAAATCCACACAAGAGGCATACGTACGTTACGAGATATGGCACTGAGGAGAATATCTACGAAGAGATATCCGAAATCAGGTGGGTGTTTGATCATCATAAATGGTGTCTTGTTTGTCGATTCGTTTGGGATATGTGATGCTTAGAACCTAGTGGATGTATAGCAAATCAGATTATGGAAAGCATACGATGGAAGAGAGACACGGATCTAATCGTGCATCCCAGGATGTATGTACCCGTACGTGCCAATCGATTTGGACGTTTTGACGCCGGATTAGCTCAATTAGTGAGATGAGGCTCTCTCTCTCTCTCTCTAGTGCTTGTAGGATATACATACTCGTCACCCTATGAGACGTGATTCGACATCGAGAGGCATCAGCACTAATGAATACTCACTCCTCTCAATCAAAACTCTCGATTTGCTCGCTAGTGCAGCTCAGTATAGTGTGACGATGCATAGAGTGCGCTCTTGACGATTAGGCACATACACATACTGCACACTCCATGCTCCGCCAGTGCAGTTGAGAGAGATCTGATGCCTGATGCAGTATTAGCTTATCTCCTGCAATCACGTGATTACTCGAGTTTTCAAGAGCACTGTATGGACACATAGTAGAGAGAGTGTTAGAGCCGTGTAACTTTATGGGTAATATTGGAGGATTGGCATGGGTGTGATGCGAAAACTTGATTTTAATCTAATTTCTAAATGCAAAGGCATCATGAGTTTTGACAGTCTACGCGAGGTATATAAAATGGGATCTTGTTAACCCATCTCCGTGTTTCAACTGATTTTTTCTCCCGGGATTTTTGTGATTGGGAAATTTTAACCATGAAATCGTTTTGCAGTGTGAAAAAAGCAATTTTATGCTACGATCAATCAAAAATAATTGTCTCTGGGCTCCTGTTCTGGGAAATTCGTAGTACTCTCGACTTGAAGATATAATAAATTTATAAATTAACCTCTTCCCGCAATCGTCCACATACGTGGACACATCTATGAATCGGGTTCCCTTGATTCTCTTCGACTTTGGAGGAAAAATACTTTATGCATTATCTTCCTTGGCCTAAACTGAAGAAGGTTCCATGATTTATGTGAACATCGTCCCATCATCAGTCATCTATTATAGCTAATGCTATGATGAACCATCTTACTTGATCATGCACTTTAAAACACAACGATTCACCTTTTGACTTTTTGAGTAATAAAAAAAAGCCTTTTGACCGTTATAACTTACTAAATTTTGATGATAGGATGAAGATACTTCTCGTGTCATGTTTTTTGATCCGAATTGATGATTTTCCATGGAGTTTATCATGAAATTCTCGTTGCTAGTGCTTTTTTCATGTTTGACCATGAAAATTTCATGCTGCCATAACTCTCATATGGAATGACTTCATCATATCGTGTTTGGGCTCAAAATAATTCTCACGATCCCCACTATAGAATGTAGCGTGAAGGTCTGGAAGCACAGGAAGTAGGTGCGTGCACGAAGAGGTTAATAGAATGGTACAAATTTCATACGCATCAAGAGGAGATTATTAGCGGAGGCCAAAACTTTTTATTACAAAAAAAGCATGTGCAGTAATCCGGCGAAAAGTTTTCACGATTAAATGGAAGCTGTCTCCTTTTTGAAAGCGAGAAGACTTTGATCATTTGCATAAAAACCCCCAAACATTCGTCAAAACGATATTACAAAACTCGATCATCTCCTGAAATTGCCCACAAAATCTGTTTCTCTTGCACAGCTTCTCTTTCATTCTCAAAATAGTCTTTTGGTCCTTAGTTCGCAATTTTTTCCATTCATTCACAGCTTAACGAATTCAGAATCAATCTCTTCGAGAGTTATTTCGTTGAACCGAAGAAAAAACTTGAATAATAACGAGCTCATGATGAGCTAGTGCGCATTTCAGTGAACTGTACGTCAAGTGTTCTGTTCAATCGAAAGGAAAAAAAACTGTTGGTCGATCGTCCATTCATCGCTAATGCTCTATCGTCTCTCGCTGTAAAATGCCATCCATTCATTCCCACTCATCTTTCTTCTCAAGTGAGCAGTGTATGCGCGGGAGCCCAGAGCCACTTGACGATCTCGCGTTTCGCGCGGCGCGCGCGCGCGCAAAGGTTGAGTTGGCGATCAAACATTTTCATTATGTTGACATTTACAGAGGCCTCTTCGCTCATATACAAGCAGCTCTCGACTATGTATATGTAGTCTGTACGATAAATAAAAACATTCTACATCTGTTAGTAACTCGACCCATACGGAATATAAAGCATTGCACCGTCCAATTAAATCCTGCTTTTACTAAACTCTCTATTCCCATAATATAGACAAAGACGAATAAAGGAAATGGACCGAACATACAAACTATATTAGGAGACCCCGCACGTCTGCAAAGCTTCTAGAATGATTCTGATGGTAAAGAGATCCACGTTGATGCGAGATTCCGAGTTTATTTTGTGCTTACACTTGATGATGGAGAAGAAAGTAAATAAAAAGAATGGCTCAATTATTCATTGTGTGGTTCTGTTATACATTGGACTAGTAATACAGCACCCAGCTGAAGCTATCTTTTAGCCTCTGTTTGATCACTGACACTTTGAGCTGGGTGTATACTTTGCAGACTCCTTTATCATATATTTTATATAGTTGCAGGTGAAAATCTGGAAAATATGGTCACTGTACGCTCCATGTCGCCATATGCCGAGCTCAGAAATGGGTACTCGTCGATCTAGCCATAAATTATTTTATTTTTGATGTAGGTTAGAATACGAGAAAATTAATGATTTGGACCGACCCCGGATGGTTTCTGTGTCTCATAGAAAATATAAAGTGAATTTCTGCATTTTTCGTGTTTGCATACTGGAAAAATCGCCAATGAAACTGCGCTTAGTAAAACCAGCGCTAACATTTTTCGAATCAACCATTTTTAACGTATTTCCAGCGCATTCTTTGTCTCGGGACCTTCAAAATTCATTTCTTGAAGTTGGAAAACTTGGATTTGGATCAATTTTATGAACGAAATTCGGAGATCGTCTGCATAAATAGGGGCCAAAATTGAAGTGGAACCAACATGACTCCAGTGTGGTTATCTCGAAAGGAGTTCAGGAAGAGGAGTGCAGTTTGACTTGATTTACCACACAAAATGTTTTGTCACGTAGAAATAAGTTTGTAATACTGATTTTGGTTGATGAAAGAAAAGCTCCAAACATGATTGCGTGGAAATCATAATGATTTCATGCACCTTATAGTCGGTTTACATCATTTCCAAGGATCGAGGCATGTTGGGTACACCCTTTCGCAAGCTCGCGAAAAATTATTTTTTGGGGAAATATCAAATGCTTGGTTCTGGTTGGACGTATACTTTGAAATGACCCGAGATACAATGGAGAGTATTAAAATGGGACAACCATTGGCAAAACGACTTAGAGGAGGGGAGGGGCATGTAGGGTAGTATACTTACTTCACTTGAGTATAAGAGGATTGAGTCCCCGCAAAAATTTTATGATGACCTCATCTTATGAGCTCTGTACTAGTGAAACCAGTGAATAATGCTAATCGAAAATTACACCGTCTATTTATCTATTATTGACGCAAATAACGTATTGCAATTGAAAAAGGAAACAATTTCTCTCAACTGGCATAAAAATTCAAAGCTGAAAGGGTTGAGGGGAGGCCATAGTCTGTCGCCATTTTGGATTTTTCTCTTCAGTTTTTTGGAATCTGACTACATAGCGGAACTTTGACATGCATTTCATTCATGCATACAAAATTCCATGGATTTGGTTCCGTGAAACTCGAGATATTTACAAAAGGAATTGTATCCAAATGGGGGCCACTTAAAATGGCTGCGTACTTCGACCTCCTATCACCTTCTCAAGCCCAAGAAAATTCAAATGAAAATAGTGACATCACTTCTGATGACGATGTCGGCTGGATCTTGATTCTGTGAACACTTTCCTCATTCAAACTCATGAATTAGAGCACCATAACTTATAAGTGCATGGTTGCATGCAAAAACCCAGATCACAGAAGGTCCATAGAATCAGAGAGGCTGCTCATGATTTTAAAATTTAAAAAAGACACATTGCCAGCTCAAACCGCATGGTGCGAATGAAATTAAAATGTTTGATCTAGGGCACTTCAGGTTGTGAGTGTACACTGTACTATACCATCACGCATAACTATTTATACGGGAACTGCAGTACAGAGTATAATAACCTTACCCGACGAGCCAAAGGGTCTACTATCTGAAATAAGCGACAGTTCTCAGGCTAGAACTAGTCAAGTTTAATTAAAACGCTCCAAGCTCAAAGAGGTAGCATCTATACTCTGTATTTCACTACACACAGATACGAGACGACATTCACTTCGATTCGATTCGCGTGTGCATCAGTGACAAGCGCAAAAGCGCGGACTTACGCGGCTGTGCACTTGGCAATTACAAGCTCTGCTTGCATTTCTCATTGAGCGTCTCAAGTACACATATACATATACGAGTGTCTTATCTCTCTTACTTCTAAACCCCATCGACGCACCTTGCAACTATACATATACACTGTGCACTCTGCTGCAATACTATACTCTGTGAAACTCGTGTCATTGCCGCAATAGTGATGCAGTGCAGCTCTTTTCGTCGTTGTTTTGAATCGCCCGCCACAAGGAGATAAGAGCTTTCCATTGGGCCTCTGGTGCACCCCTGTTTAGATCTATAGGGAAGTAAACGCATGAGAATGCATATTTAGGCGATGTTATTAGGTAATATAGAGCCGTGGTGCTATACATTTTGAAGAGGGGTTATATGTAGTAACTTTGTGCTGGGGAGCCGAGAACCGCCTAAATTCCTGCGTCGCGTGGTGGCTCGTTCCCGATAGCGATGCGTGTGTATTATAGTGTAGATGAAAATTTATTGGCAAAATTCACTCGTTGAGTGTGCACCGGTGCGCTGCTGCTGCTGCTGCAAATATAGACTATACATAGTCTCTTGTTGGTTGGGGCGAGTTTGATACGCCGATAGAGAAAACTGGATGCCCTATTGAATTAACGAGTAACGATCCGAGAGAGCTTTTTTTCTACTTCTTGCTCGCCTTGTGATCACCATGATGGTGATTGTTTGGATCTGTTTCAGTTGCTGAATTTTGTCAGTTCTGGTTAAGATACACTTTTTTATCAGAAGCATCAAAGTTCGATAACAAACAAGTAGTGATTGAAGATTATCAACAAACGTATTACCCCAAAAGCCATTGCTCTTGGCATTTGACCGTTATCCATGCGGTTTTAACAAATTTTTTCATGATTATGTCTCTGCAAACTATCTCTCTTGATCAAGATGTACCTTTATATTTTCATGTAAAATTCAAAAATATTTACTTTCACAATTGCAAAAATCATCGGCAAACACTTGATTGGGAAGTGACATCAAGGTCAAACATGGCGGCCGCATACCCCGAGCTCAAGAAGGGCTTGTTACTAGACAGCGCCATCTGCGGCGAGTCGTGAACTATTGCATGCCCCTAGAATTTAACATGGATGTCACTTCCCAATGGTCAAAAGATACTGTGATACAGACTTCATTCATTGACGATCTGTCTTTATTCCTATAACTTTCGTTGGACTCAGATAAGCTTACTACAATGATAAATCTGATATGTACATATGTATACAGTTCAGAGTTATCTCGAAGCAAATGTACTGTGGGAGTCACAACATCTTATTAAAGTGTGCATCGCGCCCAATTACAAAAGCTCTCATCCCAAAAAAATGCCTATGATGATGATGCCATACAAAGTGCAGGCAGCACACATATTACAGATCGACAAATCAGATACAACATCAAAATTACCTCATCAAACCAATGGGTACAGCCTCTTAGTCGGCGGCATCTCTATAATGATGTACCATCAACATTGCTTTCTCTCTTTTCCATCTCGTTTTTTCTTCTTTGTCCCGATCACGCCCGCTTATAGATCGGCAATCTAATTCCCGGGCCTGTATGTTATATACATATATTTTTTTTCCTAATGTGTGCAGCAGTTGAATTCTTCTTTCTCCAAAACCTGTATCTGAATCCAATACCCAATCTGTAAGTGTACGCGCTACCTTCTTGATGCGGAGAGGCGCGTGCACCCTCTCGAAAAACTTTATATTATGCAGGCAGACGAAGTCTCAACCTCTAAATATTGCCAAGAAGAAAGACGGGTAGTACTGTCGAGGCTTCTATAAAAGATCTGTTACTTCTTTTCCTTCACACTGCACCACCTGTCCGACCAACATCAGTTTGCCTGCGGATACATGGCCAACACACCTCCTCAATTTTTGCCTGTACCACTGCCACATATCGAGGCGTAGCTCTCTGTATAAGCTGGCAAAGGTTCCGGATCTAAAAACCTGGGTCTTTGAAATTCGTATAAGTTCTCTATAGGTCGACATCAACGCGATCGCTCTTTTGCTTTCTACGAGGTTCGCAACTGCGCGCCCCGATACAATGTACGAATAGTGTTTCAAACCATGAAAAAGTATAATGAACCTTCCCAATTTTCTTCCGGTCAGAAGATACAAATAAACTCATATTGAAGCAGCTCATATTGAAAACAGCTCATATTGAAAAATGTGGATGTTTTTGAGAAAATGACAGGATACCTTCACGGATGTTTGTACTTTTGAGTAGATCAATTTTCCAAAATTGATTCGTTCTTGATGGCGAACGTCATTTTCAAAAGGAAAATATGCAGCAAATCTAACTTTTACTCCGGTAGTTTGGGCTTGAGTTGGTTCTCTGATGTTGTAGAAACTTTAAATGAAGATGTCTCCAACTGCAAGATGGGAATTTTTTGCATACAGCCATTAAAAGTTTAACTAGTCTCCAGACTAAAAAGATACATCTTTTACGTTTACTTGGTATATTCCGCGCTGTCTTTAGTTGTTGTTCTGCTACTCTCGTGAAATCTCGTACCTATTCCAAAAGCGCTTTTGACTTATTGTATGTGTCATGTTAAATCTGAAAAATTGAGAATGATTGTTGATTAGAGAGCTCGATTTTTTGCGGATGAAGGGAAAATAACACAGAAGATAGATTCCAAGTCTAAATGGTGATTCAGAATAACTGCGTCATGAAATGACTGATCACGAAAAAGTAATTCTTTTCAACTATTTTTCAAAACCTAGCCCTAAACATAATT
This sequence comes from Eretmocerus hayati, assembly GCA_029851415.1. Taxonomy (NCBI): domain Eukaryota; kingdom Metazoa; phylum Arthropoda; class Insecta; order Hymenoptera; family Aphelinidae; genus Eretmocerus; species Eretmocerus hayati. The sequence continues at coordinate 159,645,456 of CM056742.1, read as the reverse complement.
TGGTTCTATTTGTTTCTCGATTCTTCCATATCATGGTAATTGAGAATCGTCTGTGAATTCATGGTATGACATGCACATTAGGAGGTTGTCAAAATCAGATTCCATATGATCAGTTACCCGCAGCACGAAAAAGGTTGGCCACTTTGATACGGATCTCCTGACCTCCATTTAGAGTCAATTTTTTATGCCCAATATGAATTGTGTTAAAAACAAAACCACATTTCTGAATTCAACAAGACCTTCTTGGGCGGCTGCATTTGCAAGCATGCACATCAAGAATCGTTTGGCTCCAAAGTATAGTATCCAGCAATCAGCATGATTCTTTGGCGCTCTTACAACAACATGCCTCTCGAAAATCGAGGAGGTATTAGCTCGGAATAGTCAATTTGCCTCTCTCGAAACCCTATATTTCGAGGCAAAAAATCAATTACTGCTCGCCTCTTGCAGATCGGATCACAAGACTCTTATATATATATCCTCAAAATACAACTCTCCCTCTGTTACTGCGCCTTATTTTCAAAATGCGTCGACGAACAGGCGCCTGTGGCCTCCTCATTCCCCACCACATTGCAAATCAACCAACTGGTATTATACTACCATAAGTCTTGATGGCGCGAGGCACCTAATTGGAGCCATCATAAGTTGTTTCAGGACACCTGCCTTTTCTCGATCACCGTGATTAACCACCCTCTGAATTCTACATATAGACTACTCTTGGAGTGTGTGTATTATTAAAATACGCATGCCTAACGTTGTATATGATGTTCCACTACTCACTCACTCAATGTCTTATCATTATGACAACAATTTTTTTTTTCCAGAACTAACGCATAGTATAGGTGAATTGATGATTTCGTTTCAGGAACAGACTCTCCTCGTTCTCTTATTTCAATAATTTTTTTATAATCTACACATACACGGCAGTGGTGAACTGTCGCGAGAGAAATTTGCACAAGCTGATACATCAAGTTGTAGCTTTTTTATTCGCTTAACGCGTGTTATTGGCGCGAACTCGCGGGGCCAGTTTGTGCTAACAGCAAAATACATGGCCAGTTCTGAACGACTGCTGTGGTGCTTTATGGGGGCTTTTGTTTATTAGGATGAGCGTTGGCCGTTAATTTGGCCATGCTGGGCAAGGGGAAATTATAGCACCAGTTAGTTAAAGGAAGGAGTTGCGCATCGATTTTAACTGGGCAATTTTTCTCGTAAAACTTCCAACGACGGCTGTTACACGTATTGCAATGGAGTTCGCTGACCCCCCTCACTTATTGTATGTACACTCACCGGAGTTGTCGTAACTACAGTCGTTTACGAATGCTTTAATGAATTTTTCAAACTGTTGATTACATACACTTCATGAACCCTTCTATGTTAATTGAAACATTCGATTTTGTATTTTTTTCTTCTGAACCCGCCCTGATCGTTATCTATTCATAAATTGAAAGGTGATTCATTGTCATTCTGTTGAAAAATGATTTCGTTCGACTGTTTGACTTACGGTGGTCCAAATTATTTTCATGAAATATATCAATTCTATACTGGTCTAAAAAGTGTTAGATTTGATAGGATTCAATAAACAAATACAATATTCGCATACGAGTCTTTCAACACTATAGCCTAGAAGAAAATATAAGAGTGTTCATCACAAACACAAGAGTTAGAAGGATTTTTTAGTGATCTGTGGGCTCTTGCAGACTTGGATAATTTTTCCTAAAATATGTGGAAATTCATCTCATTGACTTGAGATACTTTTGGCATCAATTGCATCCTTTCATTAGTAACTACGGTCATAAATCATTAGCAACTTCTTGAACTCGATCTTAGAGTAATTCTGCGTCCATCAAGATCTAATTCGAGTCGTTGCTCGTATCTGTCTTGTTGACTATATGAAATTAATTTTTTTTAGATTAGTTTTTGGGGAAATTTTGTCCCGCTCTTGAAAATATTTTTACTTATCGAATTGTATATCATATTCATTTTGAGCTTCCATTTGAGAAACTTCTCCAAAAAACGATAAATTCTCTTCATTAGTAGTAGGTCTGTATTATTGAAGTGTACACTTTATACTTGGATTTGCTCTAAATTTTCTCGGAGGAAATAACCTCGAACTACATGTAATTTTTTTCTTTAAGCTTACGGACATTTTAGAACCTTCTCAACTAGAAGCTTCTTCCCTACAATTTAGTAACCATTAAATTGGTTCATCAGCGTATACATAACCTTTAGATTTCGTTTTATTTGAGTTATGTTCATTAATATCAGTTAATACACCAATACTATATCTTCTTCAAGAAAGTCGGAGATACTCGCATTTATTGAATTATCGTGAAAATCATTATACTGCAATTGGTTATTGTATGTGTCTGTCATCAATACATACTTTCTTGCTATGACATTTTTAAGAGTTGGCTATTTTGGATTTTTCAACAACAAACCTCATTTTGGAGGAAACTACGATGATGAGCCAAAACTAAAATTCCCAAAATCCAGCCCCCCCCCCCAAAGGGGCCGATAAACATGTACGGTTTTTGAGCATGGCCATGTAGAGAGAGCTGGTCGTAAATAATTCACATTACAATTTTCAATATAGTCTCTCTTGCAATATCATCGATGCGCATATCGTTTCCACTCGCGTTTCCATCATGATTCAATTTTAGCCCCCCCCCCCTCCTTTAAGTTTCTTATATTAGAAGAAATAATCGCTGTGTCAACGAAGACAACTCGTGGGTACCGGAAATTAGAGGTTACGTAAATATTGATATAAAAATCTCGAAGTTGAAGGCAAAAATGCCTCTTGATTGAAATTGTAGATGTACATTGGAGATCTAGATTGCCTCTATATATTAGAGGGGAAATCACCTGTACTTGGAAGCTTTTTTTCTTCTAAATTCAGAGTTTTCACGCACTACTCTACATGTTACTGCTGCTCAAAGAAGCTGAAGAAATTTTCACACACCGAAAACAGGGATGACTTTGAACAACGGGGTGACTTTGTAACATTTCCATCCTTGCGTACTTTCTAATAGACTGGCTCTATCGGAAGCATTCTGTAGGCACTCATTGTGTTAGTTGGGGTCCAAAAGCTACCAATTGAAGGCCTGCAAGATGCTGTAGAATGACCTGATCAAGCGCAAATACAAAAACAACGATGATGCAAAGTCACCCGGGTGTCCAATGTCGCCCCGGTGTGTCCAAAGTCAACCCGGGTTACGGTATATTTTATATCATTGAAAATTCACCTCAATGATGTATCAACAGCTCCCGATGTTTATAGTGAGTGATTTGAAGTCATTATGGATGAAAACAGAGTTGTTAAAATGTTCCAAGTAGCCAGATTCAGAACGCCCTTGGATAAGATAAGAGGAAAACAGTTTGCTCGAATGTTTAACAATTGCCATGCACTAGGACTCCAATTTTGATCATATCGATGATTAGATTCGTAACAGTTAATTCCGAGGTTCATCTGAATATCCGGTGTAACCAGCTTCTCAAGTATGCTAATGAGAGATGCTACTCGCCAGATGGCGGCACTGTCGATCGCAAGAGTGGTTCATTGAAATATAGCATTGGCCACCCTTGCGATTGAGAGTGTCGCCACCTGGTATCAATGCAGTTGGTAGCACCACTCATTGTCCTACTATTAGGGAGGGTCTCCGTACTTACTATTTACAATCTCTTTGATCAATCACCATGAATGGTTTCGATCCAACTCACCCTTGAGAATAACTAACAATCACGCTGGAATTCATAGTCGTTAATCCGAGATTAGAGACGGCGGATTTAGGGCGCTGCAATCGCCACGGTGAGGCATTTCGCATCTGGGCACAGCGATCGCAGCGCTTCTGATCCGTCGATCCTGATCTTGGATTAATTACTATGAATTCCAGCCTTAATGTGTTGGTCTGTTGGTTGTTCTCATATTGTTTAGAAAACCCCCAAGAGTTCAAGAGAGATGATTTTCATATATTATTGCACACTCCACATTCAGAGAGTCCCCTGAATATTTCATTCCTTCAAGGGTTTCGCTTCAATGCTTAAAATTTTGTTGATTCTGAGTGACGAAGTTAGAGCAAAACAGCGTGAGAGAAAGATGATGGGACCATATTCCAATGCTCAACTCATCGGTCATTATGTCACAACAACCATGAAAAGTGAGCTTCTGCTGCTACTGTCTAATCCAAGTTGTCCCACAATAGACTTGCCTCATTAGCGCACATACATATGATAAATGTGACGGGCGTCCTCACTGACATGCACTATATACTCACCATGACTTTTGAAAAAAAAAAAAAATCAGAGATACTAACGAGGTATAGTGGACTCTCTTTCTCTAAATAACAGAACAGTAGTACACACTTTTTAACATCATGGTGAAGAACAATATCCTGCTTTCTCTTCATACCATGCATAGCATACCATAGTGTACCATATGACAGAGACGAAGGGAGTCATCATCACGAAGGTATAGCCTTGGCGCATAGCATCAAAGGCGCTCGCCTCACGTATACAACGTTAGGGAATCACAATGAGGAGGTGGAGGAGGCAGTAGCTTGCTGATGCTCCTCTTGCATGATCATAGAGTACTCTCCATGCTGTTCTACTTCAGTTATGCTGTGTGCATGCCATACGACAGCAGAGCGAATGAGGCACATCTTGTCCTTCTCTCTCATTCACTCTGATGCTGAAACAGTGTTCCCTGGTTGTTGTAGTAGTAAAAGCAATAGTAGTAATGCTCATTGCAAGCAGTGGCAATTCGAGCATTATTCATTCGACTTGAGAGATCTTACTGCGTCTTTCCTCGTTTCTTAGATTCGAATGCTGTAGCATCAAGGCATGTAAAATGGTCTTTGCTCTGTCGTGGCACGTTTGGTTAACTCTCTTCGCTATGACACTACATACAACTCTTTCATGGTATATTTTACTCACCGGATGTAATGCTGTCAAGTCTAATTTTTCTTGGTGATATACTCCATATCACCCATTTTGCAGCATTTGATTCCCATATCATCGCGCTTGCACAAGAGCAGACAGTCGTAAATTGAGCTTGATATTCTCACAAAGCTTCGATGAATAGGAAAAAAAAATGAAATAAAAAATTGGCAGAGTATCACGTGGTGACAGTTAATCGTCGCGTCAAAAAAAAAGAAGAAAATCTAGAAACGAGAGACATGGCCGTATCGGATGATGCATGAAGATCAATTGATTGTACGCGCAATGTGAGTCTGTCTGTCTGTCCGTCTATGTATTGTCGAGCTTTATGTGTAGAGAGCCCATGGGACCACATGCAGAAGCATATCAGGCTCTCGTCGTTATTGAATCGTCATGATGGAACGAGGCGTGCCGATCACAACACGTTTGTTAAAATGCCGTATGTTATCATCATCTCTGCACTAATACTTCTTCGCTACATACTGTCCCAAGAGTCCTATATCGTATGAACCCGGGGTCAATCGGCGATATATCTCGCTGGCACATATGACACCCCCTCCTCCTTCCTTTTCATCAATTTTGTGTGTCTGGATGCTGCAAGCTCCATCAGATTCATACTATGCATCATTCGCAGAGAGGAGTCAAGTGTCACGTTCAAAAGCTTGCTATGGAGCAATGTTGTATACCAGATCGCATGAATATTTTTGTCAAGAGCAGAGAGTGGCGTCTAATAGTTTGATATAACGACGTTGAGATGAAAATTGATCGCTGACCTGATTCAGAAGGCTCAATCGTGATTCATTGATTTTTGTGTCTAAAATTAATCGTTGTGTAATTTGGTGTTTTTTGCATTCCATATGATGCGATACTCGAGTTTGTGCCTGAAATTGATTTGAGAATCGTTAATTGAAAAGAATTGGGTTTTCCTTCTTGCACAATGTATATTGGAGATATACTCAGAGGCTACTCAGTGAATGCCTTTTGATTATTATAATCTTACGATGAGCAGAACCATGTGTGAGCGGATGAATGCGTATGTGCCATGTTATTTCCAAGAGAATGTAAGGAGGAGAGCTGTGTATATGCAGTTATTCATGGTTCAATTGCCCCTTCGTAATCATACTATTCGAGTGTTTTGTTCAGGAAATTACTATCCTTCGTGCAAATTTTACCTCGGTCGATCTTGAAATTATTTTGGCACAAAATGTATCTGCTTAGTATTTGAAAACTGTCAGAGACTCGAAACAATCACGGTTTTGGCGATCAGAATTTCAAACTGATGCTTGGCATCAGACAATCACACTGATTTCAATTTTAGCTCTCCTTAGCACGAATGTTGGTTATGTTTAGACTTCTCTCTTGTTGATCCAATTTTGGTCATCATAAAATTATTCAAAAAGCTAGTCGTGTGGGAAAGCACTTTCTCGCTTCATCTCGAAGCAATTTTGATGAGGAAAAAAGACTAATATATTTGATCAGACATGTCCATGATCTGACAAGGATGTCTGTGAGATTATTGCAGCGAAGTGTTATGTTACAAAGATTGAAGTATTAAATATATTCTTTGGGGCTTATGAATCATTTGTATAAATTCAATGAGTATAGAATATGAGGGAATAAATGAGTGTTTTAAACGAATGTGCAAATCTTACGATACTTGGACCTGCTAGGCTGCGATCAAGGCGCCACTTGTTTATTCAACAGCTTCAAAATTATGACTACTGTATAAAAGATTTCTCAATCAAATAATCTCTCGATAGGTTGTTCAAATTTCAGTCACAACAAGTCAATCAGTTCGTGCAATTTGCCTCTCTCAGAAGTGATCATAGTGTTGGCTGCTGATCCTGAAGCATCGGGTTACTTTAAAAATATTGATGAGATGAATTTATGAAAGTGGGTCGCTGGAAAGCAATATCGAAGCATTGTTGTTGAAAAATTAGATATTATTATTTTAGTAAAATTACCCCGTTCGATATGCGATTCCATACGCCTCATTCATCTCGCGCCCATCTCATCCCCTAACAGAAATTTTGTTACATATCGTTCAAAATTATGTTATCAAATGGTCAGTCCTGATAACTTGTATTCCTTATCAGAATTTCCATTCTACGGCCAATATTCAGATATCACGAAACGGCATACTTACCTCGAGCGTCCCTACAAATCTGGAGACATGTGTAATCTGACTCAAGTTCGAGATCATCAACCATAAAAATTACCATACATGTGTTCTGTTGAACTCACAGCCCCAAATTGTTTGTTTCCACAGCAGACAATGTCGTCGAGCCTTGCATGGATCACGTCGATCTCTGGTTGCGGACGAAGTCGCGGAGGTACAGTCGTGTCACAGACGGGTCCTCGGAGAGCTGAACCTCAGCGTCGAGGCGATGTTAATGCCGACGTTGGCAGACCAAGGCAATGGTGACTTGGCTGACGATCCGGATCACAACGGCGACGAATTACTTCTCGTCGGACACGAGAGGCTGTCGTCGCCCATTGGTTCCGGATGCCCCAACGATCTTGACAGCGGATTTAGTGGAAGCTCCAGTGCAAGCTACAGGTGGGTACCCATACTATCTAAGTTCTGATACATCGATTGAGTCTTCTAAGACGCGATTCTCGATCAGCTTTCCCTGATGAACTTGACCATCGGCAAGATATTGAGAAGAAGTTTCTTCTTCTAGATTCGGTTATCTTTTAATTGATGGAAATACATCTTTGCAATTTATTGCCTATCTTTTGATAATTCTCATTCACTATTAGGGGGTCTACTGGATTCTCTAACCAAACTTTTTTGCATAAAATTCGAAACGAGCTTAACTGTAATGGACCTATTAGTACAGTAAATGGATCCTTCCAAACTTTTGCCCGACATAATTTAATTGATTAGTCGACTTTGACACTAATTCTACTGGAAAACTATGAAAAAATTGTCTGCTTGGCCAGGCCAGACATGAAATCCAAACTAACCTCAACCATGATTGACGGTTGAGGAAACGGTTGATAGCATTTCGGCAAGATTGATCAACCATTCAATCGGAATACTCACTTTTAAAAACGTGTTTCATAGCAAGTATCAATTGAAAACCCAGAAGTACTTGATGTGTCATAAATATTTTTTTATCGGCATCAAACATTATTGTTTGAATTCGAATGGCGCCCAAGTCAATTGAATATCAAATACTATCATCCAGATGCAATATTGTCTCAATTCAATAGCCACTGCGCTCAATCACAGCAACAAGGAGCCTACCCCAATAAAACATCTAACATTTTTTACAAGATAAATGACGCGATGGAATGTCAAATTACCGCATGAGAAGCTACCGCAACTCGATTGTGTACGCGCCCGTCCGCAGAAGCGCGTGGGCATCAAGTACAACTATCTTCTTTCTCACAACCGTTGCGGTGAACTCCCTCGATGCAAGCTCATTTCTTCGTGGTCTTCTCTCTCGCAAATCGAGAAAAAGAGCTTTCCGGCTCTAACAGAGTCCCGGAAGATTCGCGTTACTTACTTAGTTACTTACACTCGTTTTCTCGCTCCCTCTTCGACCTAGGCTTATACCATACATATATAGTATAACAAAGTCTTTGCAGATATATATAGAGTGAGATTTCTCTGTGTAGCGCGTAATCTCCAATTGACTCTCGCTCGATTCTAATCCCGCGCTTGCACAAATCTCACTCTCTACTATGGCATCAAGGCAAGAGAGACGTTCTTAGTCGTCGAAACGCGATTGCGGCTCACTGAAATTACTCTACCGGCATCTGCAGCGGCGTATCTGAAGCAAGCAAGAAAGATGGTCTTGCTATTTCACGCCACTATGGGCTGAATTATTTTGAAATCTAATGGATTCTTTATCCACCAATGATCTTTATCTAACGTTATTGCCCGTGTCGCAGACTGATTTATGCCCTTTTTACCACCATATCTATGAGTATACGTTTCACGAATGTATGGGATAAATTTTTTCATTCAAGAATCGGAGATCTGATCAGCAATTGGTTTTGAGGTTGGAAAATTTTGCTTCGGTGTAAGCTTTGCTCTATAGGAGAATTAGTAGTATTCCGTTATTATGCGCATAGGTTTGTGTACGGGACTAGTCTTTATTATATATATGCGGGGCCAACCCAAGCTCACCGTTAATCTTCCGTAACAAGTTCAGACGTAAACACGGCATTTTGGTATACATTATCAGAGTTTGTTGGAGCTTAATTAAGCTCATGGACGAGTAATATCACGCCCAAAGGCTTTGTTTGTTTGAATAACATGATATACAACTATACCTTATGCATGCTAATCATTTGCAGCGTCGGCATTCATGCATTATTATAGCTCGATTTATCTTGAATATTGTGGAAACAATGATATGAATAATTTACGCTCGTTCAAATTCTATTTATCATCTAAAAGTTGGATGAATAATGTCATACAATTTGCTCTTATTCGCCAAAGTTGAGAAAAATCTGGCCCTGTCCACACGTAAAGAATAAATCAAGGTTAAAATATTTGACGGCTCCAAAGTTCCCAAAAAGACTCGTTCATTCAATGGGTGCCGCAAGTTATGACGAACCATGAGCATACCCATCAGTCTCTGTTCCGAACAAATTGACAGAAAATTAGAAAAAAATTGATGAATCGAGTTACTTGGATAGACATGAAAAAATATATAGCAGATTACTAGCTCAAATGTCCTTCAAACCCCCTCAATTTGATAATCTGAGGGCCTAATATTCTTATTTGCTTGGGCCTGTCTAATAGATGCTTGGTTTACATACGATGTAAATTTTTGAGCTCAATTTGCACCGATTTCGATGAAACTTTGTTTAACACGTTCTCTGCGACGCTGTTTTTTTGTAATTCTATTTTGGTCATGAACTATGGACTCCCGCATTTCGATGAGAACGCCCATATGCATATGGGTCTAGACTCCCTTTTATCTCATTTTTCACGTTCATGACAAAGTAAACCGCCATAATAGATTTTTTTGGGAAATTTTCCGAGCAAGCCTAAGTCGGCAAAGATAGAAAGATGAAAAATCGCGGGTCTCACCGGTGGGACCCGCCGCAGCGAGCGTGTTGAAATTCATAGAAAAATGCCCCGCATGGTGGGGTACTATCGGTTTCCTTCCTTTTCGTTTTTGAAGATTATTATTGGCAATGCACCAATTTAACCGCTAAAGGCGCCACCATCGCTTTTCAAAAGGTAGAGAGCTTTTTTAAGCAAGTTTTCTTCATCTCCACCAACAATATAGAGTATATGAGGAAATCCCAGAAACTTTTGACTTTTGGCCTCTGAAAGTGAAATTATAGAAAAAAGCTGTGTACATGTCTGAAATTTTTTATACCCCTTCTTTGAAGGCTCCGAAAACATAATCTTCCATGTGGGTCATCTGAAAAAATCGCTAAACGACTTACAGAACAAAGTCTTGAGCGAGAACTTTTGGAAAATTCGTTTCTGAATTTTCATCGTTTGGGTAAGCGTTGGGGGTCTCTTAGGATACTTGAATGGACATGAAAGAGTCTGAACTTTCAGAATGCGTGATAAGAATTGCACAATAGTAATGATGGAGGCTTGTGATCTATTGAAAGGTGGCAAAAATACACTAAATATTGAAGTGTCTCGGGAAATTTTTTCCTTCGTGGAGAGTGACAAATGCAGACATCAAATACGATCCTAGTCATTTTTATACCAATCCGGAATGTCCCTGGACCCTTCAAAAGATTTGATAGAACATTCCGAGACGATTTAGACGTCCCAATGTGGGACTAAACATGCGATAAGCGCTCTTATCTTTCGTCCGTGTTATTCTTATGGAAGACATCCATAGCGCCGCCATATTGGCGCTGCAGTCCCATTTAAATTAACACAGCGGTTTACTCCCAATATAAAATTGTCAATTGTCCCCATTCAAACAGATGTCACTCTCAAACGCGCCAGAGTCCGAGCGTAGCGAAGTGGATATGGTTTTCTGATACTATTACCTACTATTTATCGGTATTTAGGAGTCCGTCCGTTGATTACAGCAAGTGTACACCGCCGAGAACGGCGTAAATATACCACGAGTAACACTAATTTCATTCCGGTTGAAACGCAATTCCTTGATTTCTCATTGATGTACATAGATGTGCAATAGGTCGATTTTTTTGTTTTCGCGTGGGTAAGACAATTAGTTCATCGCAGAGTTCCTCTAGAATGCGCTGAAAAGTGTATGAGCTCAAGAACAGGAATAATGATTTCTTATCGAAACGGAGTGACAGACCGTCCATGCCTGTCACGGCTCAGTACATCGATGTACATCTCCCACTAAAAGAAAAATCTTAACTTTGGAACATTAGAAACATGCCTGCAAAGTTACAGACCCCGCTGTAGTACGCTAGAACCGTGAGAGCTCAACGAATTTTGAGAGTTGGGCCGAGTGACACGTCATTTTGTCGATTTCTCGCACTTGAGCGGTTCTAGTATCTATCCACATCCACCAATCGATCCCAAATTTGGTGTCCACTTTCAGGACATCTGAACGAAGAAAATTCGACTAGTTAGGTCTCATAAGACGTCGTACAGCCCAAATGATCGAGAAGTGACAGCAAAAGTCAAAAGTTTCTGGGATTTCCTCATAGAGAAACTCTCTAACTCGACTTTGAAGAGACTCGGCAAGAAATTTGAGTTAGGGAGTTTTCGAATTAGGGAATCTATCAAAATGGTGATCGGTTCTCGCGGGACCCGACCGTGACTTTGAATTGGGGAGTTTTTCGAGTTAGGGAACAACAATTTCAATGAAATATTCATACAATTCTGTGAACAAAATTTGCAAATTGAATGCATGGATAGAATTTTCATCCACTCAGAAGTACTTAATACCTCGCTTAATACACTCGTCACTGGATTTTACATCCGGACTCGAGCAAGGATTTTGCTTCCGGTCGTAGAAATAAAATATCGAATGGTAGAATCTTTACGAGTAGACGCTCGTAGAATCCAATTTTCCGCACTTTATATCGCAACATGATCATCGGGCTGGTAAACAAACTCTCGCGGAGATAGGCGAAAGCGAGGTGATTTATCGGGGGCGGCTTATCGCGCGAATCGGGCGACGATCTAATAGAGCCACTTTGGCGCGAAGTTGTCTCGATCGATTTCCCGTCGTCGTCGTCGTCCTATCCCATCTCCTTGGCGCCGAATGACATCGTCTTCCTCCTTCAACTCAAACTCCTTTGCTATTACTCCCATAAACGCATTCATCGATTTCCAAAACGTCTGTGCCGTGCAGCGTAACTATATAATCCTGCATCGAGAGATTGGTACTTCACATTGTGAGATAATCGCTTGAAATGTTTGTTATCTTTGATTGGAATTGGCCAACGATTTTAAATCCAATTGTTAAACGAAGACCATAAGAGTGAATTTTGACCCACAAGTTTTTGCAGTAGTTTCTTCGGTCGGGTGAAGGAAAAATGAGAGTACATTTGTCAAGAAAATCACATACCCTACTCTTCACAATTTTGTATCACTGAATTAGAATTGCGTACTAAAAAGCTTTTTCTGAACGTACCTTCTGGATGACGCGTTTTGCAGGCTGGCATCGGCCGATTAGGACCGCTTGTATCGCAGTCAAAATGCTACTTATGCCTAAAGACGAAAACAGAGAACTTTTATTGGATTTTGAGAATGTACTTCTCTTTTCGAGCTTAAACATATGTCCAAATCTTTCCAAAATTCCAGAAATTTTCGTCTCTCACAAGTTGGGTCCAAAATACGAAATTCCTTAGGTACCTTCATGTTGAAATATTTTGATATTTATTATACCAAATCCAGATCATGCGAATTTGAAACGTTTAAAATTGATGACAGAATATATAATTTTCAAAATCTAATAGATATTTGAGCGATCTCCGAGTCACTGATTTTTGTTAAAATACATCACGCAAAGCACTGTTATCATTAATCTGAACAAAAAGACCTTAAGGTATGACTCTGGTGGTTTTGGACCGAAAAATCGATTTTTCAAAATTTTTTCGATTATATTCTTTGAACTATTTTGTAATGATATCAACAGCTTCCGAGCCGGTATTCATGTTATTTTCTCCTCAACGAGTGACTTTCGATGTACGAATTAACATCAAAAGGAGGTTGGTTTCACTATCTCCTCCAAACTATCAATTTCAAAGTTCCCGGTTGACGGCCATCTTGTATCTTGAGGGTCCCTATATGATTCATAAGTGTTTCTGATCGTAAACTGCTTATTGTAGAAGTGACTAGTGGTACTTTGACAGATGGGAGATGAGAAGAATGGATCACATCAGAAAATCATCAATGCACATCAATGGAAATAATTCTCTCAATATTCCAACTCAACTTTGATGCTACTGTTATTGAAGATGCTAGATCTTCTCTTGCCCACCCCACGACTGATCTCCCTTCATATTCAACTATACGAAAACTTTCTTACAAGATTGAAGATAATTCATGGAGAAGTATTGGGGGAAGAGTGATAATTCCAGTGCATCAAACTCAATATAGATGGATAGTATGAACTTATGCAGCTATCGGTCTTGATTATCCTCATATATGGCATTATAAGTGTGATGTGTTCTGAGTTGGAATAGTGGTCTTTACGCTATTTGGTGAGATACTATAGATACTGCCAAGAATGACTCCCAGTGATTGAAGTAGGGATCAAAGTGCACTCCAACCTCAGAACATGATAAAAGCTCTTCTTCGAAGATATTCTGATCTGTTCCTAATTGTGTATCAACAGAGTCATGGATGAGAGAAGTTGAAATTTGAATGGACCACTTGATCAGTTCATGAAGATCAGAACCAATGATCAGGCTGTGTTCACCTGAATATTGTGGTCATGAAGGAATTAATGTGATGCCGTCAGCTGAATTTATGATTTTTCAATAACTTGTCATTAGGGATCAAGCCTTTTGTGTGATGATAATACATCCAAAGTCTACAGTCTGGCATACTTGTTTACTTTCTTTCTGGCTTCTCTATTGGTAAAGAAATCATAGCAAACCAGAGGAACCATTCAAGATCCAAGATGGGAGCAGCTAGTATCATCATATGGCTTTACCCGCTCATTTTGGAAAAAGCCCCTTTTCTCACACAATGATTTTCCAACCTTGAAAAGTTTTTGTGCGCATCAGATCTTAATGAACATGGCTCAACTTTTTTTTACACATTATTTGAAGTATTTGAAATAGAAGTTACTTACTCTGCTAAAAGGATTGACAACCCTGAATATATGTGCAGAACTTGAGTGCAGTAAAATGAGTGTTTCTCATTGTTTTTCAGGCTTGGAATTCTAGTATGAAAAGAGTCCCTTGCCAATATTAGGAGAAGCATTGTATCGCTTGCAAAATAAGTAACTTTTGTCGGATATACTCTGTACTATATGAGAAAAAAAGGCCTTCTCTCTAGTCGATAACTGTTTGCGCACAAAAAATTTCTTGTAACAATCATTTTCCTTGATTAAAAATGACAAAATACGGATTAGTCGGCCATAACTAGACCAAATGAGCTGAAAATCACTCAAACTTCATTTTTTATATAGGTCTTGATGCTGGGTAAGTATGGAAGTCATAGCTTCCAAAATAAAAAAAAACTTGAAACCACCAGAGTCATACCTTAATCCATGTTGCGAAAACCATCTCATCAGGGTATCTGTTTTTCCATATCGTTGATTCTCAAATTTCAAAGTTCAACATCTTGAATTCATCGAGGCAAAATTTCTCAAAAATCTGCAATATTTCAAAATGCTACAAACTATGAGTGCGCAAAATTTCTGCTCAATTAATCGTATATTCTGCTCAACCAAGTGAACACTGCACCTCGAACACAGCTATGCAAGACCAACCTCAAATCGTCCGCGTATATCTGCCCACCAAGATCTCGTAAAAGTGAATGCGCTCTAGACTAGAATCCTACAAGCTATAGAGAATTCAAGGTGGTCGTTTCCATCCGAAATCCGCCACAAGATTTGCACGGCTCGTTCACTTTTAACACATTCATTTGTATATGTTGCAGATCGGGTCTGGGTTCTCTGAGGCGAAGTTTAGGTCGAACCAGTACACCAGAGTTGATGATGAGCAACGGCTACCATCACCCGCATCACCACCATTACAACCACCATTATCCACATCACCAACAACAACAACAGCATCAGCATCAGAATCAAAGCCAACGAAGCAAAATCAAGGCTGCAATGATCTGGAAGAAGGGATGGAAAGGATGGAAGAAACTTCAGGGACTCGGTGTTGGCGCTGCTCTTCTACAAAAAACTGGTGAGTCTTCTATACCATGTAATACTGCTTTCCAATACACTTGTTACAGCTATGCAGCAAATTCATTCGTATTCCTTCCTATATATCGATGTATGTGTATATAGTGGTACATTTAGCAATGTTACCAAGTGCAACTTTTTGCCCGTTTTCTTACAATATTGCCGTATTAGTGGAGGAACTGGAAGATTTTGAACATTGCAGGGCAGTAATTTTGGTATAGCTACCACACCACTTTTTTGCTATCAAACTCGTCGACCGACGACGACGCCGACGTTGCAAGCTTTTACGGAATTCGTACCTTTTTGGCTAATTGGACACCTTTATTTGATCTGTTCCGCAAGAAAGTGTGGCGTGGCACTGCCGGTAGCGGCTTATTGAAATTTTATCGCCAGCAATTTATATACTATATATATATACCCCTTCCATCTTTGGTCTTGTTTAATTGCAACGATCTACATTTGACGGTTATTGTTTGAGTGTATAGAGCCACCGGGTGAGATTTTTCTTTTACGTGGCCAATAGCTCAACTATTATTTTTGCATGGTCACAAAAACTGTTTGCCATAGAGTTTTTGCTGCTGAATAAATTGCGGTTAGGGATATCGGATACTCGTGTAATGTTCGTTTTGCCCGCTTCGACTTGGATATCGGAAATGAATTACATCCGGTCGTTTCGTTGTGTATACACGAATGTCGATGCCGTAAAGAGGCCCTGATTGCGGAACAATTTCAAATGTTGGCAGCAACGTTTGGTTATTTTTCAAAATGGAAGAGTAAAAAGGCGTTAAAAAGCAGTTTTGTTGTATTACATTGCAAGAAAAATTCTAATTAGCGGACTCATGTCGCAATACTGAAATAAAGGGCTATGCACCGTCTACGCAAAGAAAATTTTCGTTCTTTTAGACTACTCAGAAATAGTACATTATGCATCGATGCGAGGTGCATATACTATTTTTTTGGTATCAAGGAGACAAAACGCCAATTTTCTGATTCGAGCCGGGAGGAAAAATGGCAGTTAGTTGCACAATGCCATAAAAGATTTTTCATTCAAGATAGTAATGGTGTTCGTAAGATTTTAAGCACCATGCAACCTTTTCATAACCTCTTGATGCAAAATTGATGAACAGCCTCCATATGTATAAAGTCAGATGAAGTGGTAGACCGCAGAACTGACTCACGATGTATGTAGGGCAATAAGAAACTGTGATTCACAAAAGTATGAAAAAAATTGCATTTAAATTAATTACATGAACAAATATGAGACTGCAAGCCCAGGCAAAGAGGTTCCTCTATATATGTATATAATATACATTAGCATCGAATCAAAAGTCCGTTTCGCTGTTTCATTTTGCGTGGGTTATTTATCTTACAATGCGCATCAAGATATTAATTTGAGTCATCGCATTTGATGCGAGTAGTTTACCGTGATGCGATCGCGCGATTCATCGAGATGATGGCCTATCAACCTCTCGACGCATTTCTCTTTAGGGATGCATTCATGGCTCAGGAATGTAATGCACTATGCTTCAGAGCCACTTACACAAGCAATAAACGTATGTACTGCGGTATATATATGTGCAAAACACTCATGGGTATTACCACGATCAGCACGAATAGCTTTCATAGTACATTGCTGATGTTCTGGTGTTCAGATCCGCAAGTGTTTGGTGAAATCGTCCATCATTCCAAGATGGATGTTTTAGTGCGACTAGGGATCTCTGATTGATCACCCAAGCTCACAGCCTATATACTGTCTACCATACTCTTTGAAATCTTTGTAATTAATAGAGGACCCTTGATGTCCTTTGTAATCAAAATTCAATTGTGCCCGTGTCGCTCATCGCTTTTGGGTAAATTGTCACGAGAGTTGGCTCTTTTCAATTTTTTTTTTTTTTTTTCATTTTTAAAGTTGACAATAATTTGTTATGGTAAGTCGGTTCAATTGTACGTTGTTTATCGAAATCCTTGCAAACACTTACTAAAGATCGAAGTGGCAATAATTTTGAAGTTATCATGAGAAGCAGTTGAAAAAGAACAAGCTGCACTCTTCAGCGCTCAGCCTTCGAAATTTTAGAGGTTCGAATCGCAATCCGATCAGTACCCGAAGTCTTAGACTTGAGCAGTATCTCATCAACTTTTGATGCGCTTTGACGATCTGCAGGGTTTCTACTACCCTTAAAAACCTTGAAAACCTTGAAATATCATTGAAATCCTTTTCCCATCCTTGAAATCATGGAAAATCCTTGAATTTCCTGTCATATTATCGATTATCCTTGAAATTCTACCCGACTCGCGAAAGAATCTCCACGTTCATAGGCTCGATCCGAAAAATTGATGTCCATCCGATTTGAAAACCCGCGTGCACGGCGCGCCACCGATGTCCACACCGCTCGCCACACCGGCTCGAGTTGACCAGATATTCATCCACATTAGGGTGGGCCGTGAAGAATTGGACGTACTCTAGCTCATTCTGTAGGTTTTCTGATAAGCACAACATTTCCACGCTAGGGCGTATTGATTCTCGAAAAAAGCCTTCTTTCGGCCCACCCTAATCCACATGTGGTTGTGGCTTTACTAGGCTCACTGCTCAACGGCTTCGATCTCGACGAATACCCGTTCGGCAGAAATCGTGACAAAAGCTTGGTTCAATTCGTGAGCTTCTAAAGATTATTGTTTTCGAGTAAGACATCCGTCTCTCTGATTTGAGTAAATACGTCGATGGATTAGAATTTGTGATTGTGATGGATGTACAAGTGCAGCTATAGTACTTATAGGAGTGGTAATCTCTCGGAGTCGTAGGTTCACTGAATGAAGCACCCGATGGTTGTATACCCATCATATAAGCAATATTTCGTTAGTCCTTTTTTTATTGAACAAGAACCTGAGCTCGTTTGTATGTTGAGGCAGTACAAGGATTGCTGGGAACCTCGCACAAAAATCCTTGAAATCTGGTCATTTGACTCCTTGAAAATCCTTGATAATCCTTGAAATTGGCCTGGAAATTCGAGTAGAAACCCTGAATTCTGTCACCTCGTAACTTACCAGTTTTTCTCTCACTTATTAGAGATTATCCTCAGAAGAGGACTCAGAGGGTATCACAAATTTGTGATATATTTTCTATGATCCCAGGGAAAAATCTGAAAAAGTTCTGAAAAATGCTTGGGTACGCAAGGATCAAGTTCCTGCGAATAGTGTATCAAAATCTCACCATTTGCGCCTGCTAGGAGTAAACTGAGTAAAAATTCTAGATCCGGAAATTTCACTGTTTTTCAATCATTTCTCAACCCAAATGACGTATTCCGATTGGAGGAAAAAAATCTCGCACAGTCAAAATAGATGATTATTGGAAGGATTAATTTGAAATATGAAATTATCTGTAAACAATTAGCTCAACAATCTACCTGGACAACGTTACAATTCTTAGATTCATTCACGATGTCATCATAAAAATCAATAAAACAAGGTAGGAATCGGTTCTGAAAACCGAGTAAAAAAGTTCACGCATTCAATTCCATTCCACCTGACGCATCTCAAAGTTTGCCCCAGGGTTTTGAAGCGACCTTACCGAACTCGACTCGCTGATTTTCGATTCGGCCCTCGCACTCTTGGACAAAATTCAGACAGGCAACCTTTATAGGCACATATATACACATAGAAATCTATACAAGAAATTCAATTCTTCTGGATCCAAAACTCGGCAGGGTGGCATATACGTGCAAGAGTTTTGCCCTCTGGGGAGAAGAGCGAGCATAATTTTAGCGCATAATGCGCGCCGAGCGCATAATTCATCCAGTCCTCCGTTTCGTCGGCATCTTAACCTTCTCTCTCTTTCTCTTCCGCCATTGCAAAAAATTGTGCCAGTGGCAAAAAAAGAGTGAACGCAGCGCAGGTCTGGCCATCACCGCGGGTAACCCGATCCTCGTATCTATAATACAGTATATTCTGAAGCCTGAGGTTTTGAGATGGTTTCGAAGGACATCACACTATAAGGTACCTCGTTGTGCCCGCAAGGAAAAATGTACATATACAACAGAGATCCGAATAAAACGCTTAAAATGTGTCCCCAACAGACGATACTGCTGGCTGTAATATAGCACATTATATCGTCGTCAACCATCATATATAGGCCATATAGCGATCGTATAAATCTGTGAGACGTGTAGCCCTTTCGCATCCTATGTATACGTATATGATAATAATACACAGAGATCTCTCTAGGGTCTGATAACCTCGATACCGTTCAAAGCATCCTGACCTTTCAAAAGCACGCCTATACACTACACACACTTATCCAAGAAACCCATAACCTATTATTGGTATATCTACACGCAATGTATAGCTAAGGAAGTGAATTTCGAACCGTCGAAAATTGATTGTAGCCGCGAAGCATAAGATAGATATGCTTGCTCTTGTTGGAAGGCATTAGTGCCAGGATTCCGCGGTTCACTTGTGCAAAGCATAACAGTCTCTGTCTAGACCTACACTTAGACATATATGTAGGTTGTTCATAGTCTAATAGTCTGAGTCTAGGAACCGCGAGTAGAGCTGCTGCTGAGTTATCGGGTCTGCACCATGCACCACTGTTGTTAAATGGGTGACGTCGTACAGAGACTGCACACCGAGCATGCATCAAGAAACTAACTATATACATACTCTGAAAATGTATGCACACCCTCGCATCTTACTCTCGCGGAGTACACGTTGATGCAGCGCCTCAGGCGTATACGTTTGCCGTATCGTAAGTGCAGATATGGGGAAGCTGCTGAGGTTTTGGAACCTCTTGTGTAGATGTGTGTGTGGGGGGGGGGGGGGCATGAACAGTTTCACGCAGAGAATATATATATGTATAATAGAGGATGCTAGGATTCCTTCCGGAAACGCAGTGCAGAGAATATGGTGGTGGCGTGCCGCGCTTGGAATGATATCAAGAATCGCGCCTCTGCCGCAATTGCACAAGTCGCACCGCCAACCACCCTTGCAGCTTCATGCACAATGATATATATGTATGTACAAGAGGTAGACGTATCTTTACGAGCTGTATCCGAGACTCAAGTTCTGCAGATGCTTTGTGCGTACGTGAGATTTCTACCGAAATATTGCTCTATTGTGGTTGTTCGTACGTATCTTTTACGTACCATGCGATTGCGGTGAATCGGATGTGCTTTGAGCTATTTCATACGCAAAAATTTGATGATGGGACCTTCAAATATCGTGTCAATTTTTAGTTACCAAACTTTGAAATTCAAGTATTCATTTTTTCAAATTAACGATAAATTCATTTAATGATATCAAAATCAAGTTCATCACGGGGGTGAGAATGGTATTCCTCGGTGCAAAATTCAACAAATAATTATCCAGATTCAAGAGCAGTGTTGGCTCAGTCGGTAGCGTGCTAGCTTCGGAATCAACACTGTTCGAGGGGTCGTGGGTTCGATTCCCGGCGAAATCACTCGGAAATTTCTTTCTGAGGTTTTTTCGACGGAAAAAGGACCCATCATACCCCGCCTGCTTTGGAATGGCGTTTTCCCCGGGATTATCCTTCAGAGAAATCCTGGGTTTTCCCATTTCACGAGGTTCGACTAGCGGGCCTTGGGCTTCTTCTTCTTCTTTTTCAAAAAATTGGCTATATCTTTCTGCTACTGTGTGCAGAGGTGATTTTAGCCATAACACTAGTATGTAGAGAGCAGTAGGTAAGGGCCTTGGGCGAATGCGAAGCAGGGGGAGGGTGGGTAACGTAGGGAGTTAATAAGCCGACCCGACGTGCCTTCCTAAGTGCACGGGGAGGTGCGGGGAATGTCGGCCTTACCGGCATTGGAGTTTGAGTCTCACCAAATCATGACCTTGCAAACCATGAAGAGGCTCTCTCCGGGAACGATCCGATGGAAGTGAGCCAGGGAATGTCGGCCTTACCGGCATTCGAGAGAGGCATCCCATGGATGCAAACCATGGCGTATAGGTCACTCCGGGGAAGCTGGGATCCACATCTAGAGAAAAAATTCGGGCATAACCCTTCACACCAAGGTGGTGAAGGGGCCCCCCGTGCTAGGCCCAGGAGGCTGCAAGGGGATCTCGAAAAAAAAAATTATCCAGATTCATCCACCCTCTGATAACTTTGAAAGGCGTGCAATTTGTTCACTACCTACTAAAAATTTCACACTCAATTTCTGTACAAAGAATCAATCACCAGATATGCTGTTTTATTCTCAAGTTCTTTCGATCATTACAAGATGGTAATCCTCTTCCCTCTTCTTCTACCTTGCTTTGCTCATCATGTAGCAATCGAACTCCAAAGATTGATAAAATTTTCAAAAATAATACATCAACTATTTCCTGTCCTCCCCCCCCCCCTGAAAATTACTTATCGTAAATGGAAACCAGGAAAAAAATTCAGAGCACTCAACGTGCACGAACCAAACTTCGTGAAGACCATAAATTACAGCATGTAAATTTACTTCAAATTACTCCGCTCACAGCTCGCTGGATGCTTATTTTCAACTTCTTTAATCTCAAAGCAGTGGCAATTATCTCTGAAGTATACTCCATCAAAAATTTGATTGCTCTCCCTTTGGGAACTACTTTGCGCGGGAAATACAAGTGCGGCCGTTTGAGACTTTTGCACAGAGTAAAACGCGTCGGCGAAATAACACCCGTAACACTTGTAAAAATTGACGACTAAAAAAAAAGACATCTCTCCCGGCATACCATTTGATGTCTCATAAAGTGACTTCGTTTCCATGGACTTCTCCAGCTCAGCATGAACCCAATTTCACATGTACATAGTTCCAAGCTATCACCACGCGCATCATTTCTGCATCGCAAAATCGATAAAAAGACATCAACAAAAGTGCAGATTTCAAGCGACAAGATCGTTCAAGCAAACTATCTTCTTCGGTTCTCTCATTTCAAAGAGGAGAAGTTGAAAAGAGTACCGCTCGATGTGTATAAAAACTTGAAAAATGCGAGATAGAGAGAAGCACCTCCGTGTTTCGTTCGTGTTTATCTTGTAATCCAAATGAAGTCGATTTATTTATTGAAAACTATCGATTTTCCCTGCTAAAAATATATTTGCACTTTAGTGCGACGTTTCGACCATTTTCTATGGCCCTCATCAAGCTGGAAATATTATCACAATTCATTACACAATACTTTTTTGTTGGAATATCAGAAACTAATTTAAATTCTATTATTTATGCTATTTACCTTAAAATTTCAGTCTTGAATTTTTGCCAGTCAGGATTTGAAAAAATTCTCTGTAACGAGATGTATGTACCAACAAATTGACACAAAGCTATGCTTGTAGAAAATGACTCGATCCTTCCACATGTACTCAAAATTGTGATGAGACTGAAATTTTAAGGTAAATAGCATAAATAATAGAATTTAAATTAGTTGTGATACCGATATTGCAACAAAAAAGTATTGTGTAATGAATTGTGATAATATTTTCAGCTTGATAAGGGCCATAAAAAATGGTCGAAACGTCGCACTAAAGTGCAAATATATTTTTAGCAGGGAAAACCGATATTTTTCATCATATAAATTGAAATCACAACCTGCGAAGAATCTTTCAAAGAGAATCCAAATAAAGTCGGCTAATTGCTGACACCTCGCACGTGTTCGCGAATTTTCTTCCTTCCTCCTTCTACCCTTTCGTTCCTGATGCAGAGAGTTGCATCAATTTCGGCAGATGTCCTAATAAATGAGCTAAAAGCATCAGAGTACAGAGACCAACAACTCGATTTTGGTCGGCCCTCGAAAACTTATTGCTTCTTGAACCATCTTCTCTCGTTTTTTCGCCCATATGTACATCACGTAATAAAAAAGTCCAAGGCGTCCGCGAGATGAATACCAAGTACCTCAAAAAGAGAGCAAGATTTTGGGTTGATCTTCTGATGTTGGCCGGTCGCTGTGTGAACGCAATATAAGAAGTTGAACCGATCGAATTGGCGGAAGTCAAAGGACCCTCGTCTCGATGTTGGCTGGCTGTTCGCCGCCTCGTGGGTCGTCGATTTACTATCTCTTGGACGACGCACCTTGATCGTGCTCGGATGATTTAAGGCCGGCGGCCTTTTTAATTTCGTCCATCTCATTTTCAATTTGGAGGCTTTCTGTCAAACATGCTTGCCCAAACACATATACGTGGGGTGCCTCCAAATAATGTACCTCGTCCCTTTAAATGATATAAGTTACGGAAGGACATATACGTGCATGGGGAAAACGTCAATTCAGGATGGTAAGATATTTTGCGGATACTGTATGTTTTTTGATAGCTTAGTACGAAATTTACAGATAATGTGACACCGATTTGAAGTCCGATATAGTAGATGCACATAAGTCCGGACGCCTACCTATGCTGTCGTAGCTATATTGATTCCCACGAGGTAACTTGGTGATTTCTCACGTAGTTTGGGTCGCTGATACAGATTTTGGAGGTTACTTCCCTGAGAACCTATGACTTTTTTAGTTATTAACAATTTTTAGTCCAAAATTAGGGTTTTTCGCCAATATCTTGGAAAATATGCATTATTCGGATAAAAGACAGGGCCTCAAAGTTGTACATCGCCGAATTGCCCACAGAAGGGCCCTCTGGCGCGGTCAACAAGGGCTTATATCGACGCGGATTGCTTTGCCTACTAAATCTTATGTAGCTTCGCATCTAGTGAATCTGACGGAAAGTACCCAGACGCATTCCAAAAAGAGTGAAGTCTACTTCATGATGGTCCCATCTGGATTACAATTAGTCATTCCCCGGCGGACGATTGAAAAAATCGAGCTTCAGCCAGGCGCTCGAGAGCAAGTCCGCAGTATATACGCTTGCATTTCTGTATATGGCAAATCACTAAACCACCTCTTGAATGCTGTTGGCTGTCCATCGTCGTGGGTATAAGAAAGTTTTTATTTGTTAACAACAACTTCCATGAAAAATTTGCAACTCTTCAGCATCACCTTTGCGCACATGTAGTAGAAAAGAGTGGATCATTATATATTTGTTGTCAAAGCGAGTCAGAGTCATCTCCACCAGGCAAGCATCGTTAAGTTTAACTGGAAAATTTTCTCTAGTCCAGGAATTTCAAAAATGTAATGTATTTTGGTACGGTCAGCATTTTTGAACCTGACTCTCTTTGGCATACATGAGCGCACTGGTGAGGCTGAAGAGTTGTAAGCTTTCCATGGAAATTTTTGTTAACAAATGAAAACTTTTTTAAGCCAACGACGATCGAGACGACGATGGACAGCCGACGGCATTCAAGAGGTGGTTTAGTGACTCGTCATATAATACTCAGAAATGCAAGCGTATATGCTGATGCGGACTTGCTCTCGGGCGCCTGGCTGAAGCTCGATTTTCTCATTCGGCCGCCGGGAAATCGGGAATCCCCAAACGAACTGGAATTCAGATCGGCCCATCATGAAGTATACTTCATTTTCTTTTGAATACATCTGGTTACTTTTCGTTGGATTCACTACATGCGAAGCTAAATAAGATCTAGTGTGCACCAGACGCTTTTCAGGCGTTTACAGGTTGAGGACCGTGTTACTCGGGAAAACTATGCGGAACTTTTCTGTAGGAAATTTCGCAACCTACAACTTTGACCCCTTGTCTTTTCTCAATTTTGCACTGAAAATCGTTAATGACTAAAAAAGTCACATGTTCTCGAGAAAGTAACCCTGAAAATCCGTATCAGCGACCCAACATGCGTGAAAAATTACCGCGTGACCTTGAGGGAATCGATATGGCTACGACAGCATATATTGGTGGGCGTCCGTACGCGTTCGAATTCATTTTAGGTTTTCGTATGATCTTGTTTGCAGAGAAGAAAAAAAATCCATTAGCCGATACGCGAGCTCGGTGATACATTTCCTTTGGTATTGTGATGGTAGAGGATAGATGAGGAGCTTCGGTTTCGTTGTTGTTGACGCGGGGCGTATGAGGAGGGAGGGTTAGATTCTGGCTATCCGCATTTGTCACGCTGTGACCGAGATTGGGTGCTCGATGTATATAATATGCAAGGGTTGGTGGCATGGTGGAGCTTGCGTATGTTGATATATGTACTGCTGAATGTCTGAGCAGGCATGGAGTGTGTATTCTATTTCTGAAACCTGGATACAGCTCCTGAGACGCGCATTTGTCAGAGCCAGTGTCTAGCCGATGCAAATGTAATCTGGTTCGAGAGTATTGTGGTACTTTCTTTTTTTCATCCGAATGATGATTTTTCACAAGGCTAGCCTCAGTGACATAAGCGTACTTAGACCACCCAATGTGATTCAGAAAGACTAGCCTTTTGCGAAAAAAATGTTCTAAACTGATAGGTCAGTGATATTTTACACATAAAAACATGACTCTCTGGATGTGAAGGCGTACCCCCCCCCCTCCTCCCCACTTTGATTTGAAGATGATTACAGCAATATTTGATGAAAATTTTCTGATCTTCATTTTTGTACCAACAAAGGTTCAGTGGAGAATCGAAACTCAAAGTTTCTGGAAACAAGATTGCATCCGCGTAATCCGTGATAGAATAACCATACGTTTTCACAGCGCTGGACCTCGATTTTCCTGTAATCATTTAAAAAATGTCTGCTTCTTCCATTATGTGAGGCAACGCTCAGAAAAGTGATACATTCTTGATATCATTTCTTTCATTGAATTTATTGGAATGATTTATGATTAGAGCTGCTCATTCAAAAATATTAGAAACCCAACCAAGTTTTGTGGACATTTCGCACAACTCCTTCGAATCGATTCTCTATCCCCATGACCGCTAGATGAACAATCATATTAAAAATGGAAGGCCGCAAATACGCTTCGACTCGGTGCACCGACCTCCTATGGGACTTTTTCCCACGATCATCTATAACACCATCGAGCTCAATGAGATGCATCACAGGACAATCAGTGTCACAGGCATCAAAATACGTCCCGAACACATGGTATGTACACATGTCCCAATGCACCTCTCAGGTCTCCTCTGACATGTTACATCGGACGCTAATGCACACACGAACCATCATTCTCTCAAGTAAATAGGCTCATCCACAACTCGTTGTATAAAATTTACCACATCATCATCTCAGGCCGCCTTCGCTCGCATCTTCCTACACATCATAGACAGGAAACAGGCTCCTCAACTCTGACGATGTAACTTTCAATATCATCTCATCTTCATATTAGACGCACAGCCACTTACATAAGATTTAACAGAGGCATTAGAAAAATCTTTCTCAAATCCCGCGATAAGAAAAGCCCTTAGACACATTCATATGGAAAGGTAGGAACATCTATCCAGTATTAGCTCTAAAAGTCTATTCTATGTCTTAACATGTTTATCTACATCTGAAATCGTGACAACGCGTATAAGACTAGGGTGGCTAACACTGCCCACAGTCTTATCGTCGCGAAAAAAAAGCTCAATCGCAACCATTGATACCACCACCACCACCACCACCACCACCACCACCACCACCACCACCATACAATCTATACACTAAAGCATCTCCTCACTCTCGAATTTCAACACCAAAGTAGTAGTAGTAGTAGTCGACGACGTTATTGATAGGCGTGCTGACGACGTCTAGCAAACCCTCCATATCCCAACAAAGTATATGGAGCTTGCGGCTCTGAAAAAGCTCTCCGTGCCAACGACGTCGTCAGCTCGCGCGTCGGCCGTCGAAGAGCTATATAAGAGAAGATATCGAGATGAAATCGAGCGGCGTTTTTTTCGGGTGCGTCCAAAGCATTTTATTGGCCCATGCTCCCTCTTCTTCTCATCTCGTCGTTTCGCGCACTCTAATACTCTCACTCTCTCTTTTGCGACAAGGACGACGACGACGACGACGACATCCTATCGAGCTTTTCCATCGATATCCTGATGGACGTCCAGAGTGCGAGAGTAAGTATATAGAGCTTGCAGTCCGTGATGCTCGTATAACGGTAGGTATATGGTCGTTTCGTTAGATGACCACGCATCGTACTTTGGTGACTCTTCTTCGCTTCTTCATGCGAAGCTCTTCCATTATCCCATTACTATATATACGGATCAGCTAATGGCAATCTCTCGCTCATCCTACTTACAATTTTGCACTCAATCAATGACTCTTTTTTTCACCCGATGTCGTATAAGGTCGTTGAACTTGACTTGACCATCCGTCTTGTTCTAGAGTTTTTTTGCGCTCATAACTTTGGCCCACATCAATATTTTTTCACGTACTTGAGCTTTTACTTGAAGCTCCCGTGCTAAAAACTACTGGATATGAGTTACCACGATAGTCAATGTCTCGAATTTCAATTTTTAACAGTGATTTTTTGAAACGCTGCCCTTAAAAATGTAGCGTGCAGGGTTCAGTTTATCAAAAATTGAGGCGGCAAAACCTGATTTTTGCATCTTTTTGATCATCTTGCGGAACCTATGAATCGGATGCGAAAAAAGCTTTCACACCGTTTCGTTAAGAAATGTACATTTCATCTTTTTTTGAAATGAAAATTTGACGGTACCGCGATTAGTCAAACGAATTAATGTTGGTAACGAACTTTGAAATCAGTTCAACTGATGAATCTATCATTATCAATAACATAACCTTTTTTTTGTTATTGATAGTAAAGAACACAGTAAAGTGTATGCTGTATGTACTGTACAGTGGAAAAACTTGACACCCAAAGTTTTTAGTCCCGAATTTAAATTCGTAATTTGGAATCCGGATAAGCTTATCCAAGAGGCGCGACAATCGGTGCGTCGAGTTCGCGAATCTATTATAACTGGCGATTGTGAATCCTTGAATTAGCTTATATTCGGACTCCGGATTACGATTATAAATTCAGGCCTAAGTGGGATGATTGTCACACTCATTTTGAAAGTATTGTTTCCGTATATCGACGCGTTCATTTACACAATCCTTTTCTGTTTTGCCTCAATTAATAAAAGGTTACAGACATATCGAAGTACGCATAAATTGTACAAAGTTAATTAGCCGACTGTACGAGAGGGTCGATGTGTTAGAAGTGCAGTAATGAAGCGCGTTCTCCGTACAGTTGAGAGAGTAAGTGTCGTCTAATAACGCTTTAATGCATCGCAGAGAGAGAGCCAATGTAACTGAACTCGCTCTCTTTCTTCCTCTTATACTCGATGGTGCTGGTTATGGCATAAATTACGCACCGCGGCTCTCTCTCGCATTGTTATCTCATCGATTTCAAGTGGGCACACTGCACTTAGCTACACGTGTGGCCCTCTCTATATCCCATTACTCTCGCTTTGCGCAACCACCACCACCACCACCACCATACTGATAATATGTCTATAGATATTAGACATACCTATATACAGTATAATGCAACTTGGAATACCTTTGAAACATTTTCGCACGCAGTTGTGTTTCATCTAGTACCGACACTTATACTGGTTAATACTAAAAATCCCCTGTGAATTTTGCAAGTCCAGTGCATAGAGTATTGAAACTCGTATGCCCGACGAAAAGGGAATAAATTATGTTGTAATAATATTGCTATGGTGTGTATGTGTGCACACTGGTGGCGCTGGCCGCGGGCAATTACCACCAACCCATGCATACGAACCATCAAGTTCAATCTCAAACTCGGACTATATTGGGTGTAAATGCGATTAGTCGAATAATTGCTTTATCTTCATCCGGATAAAGCATTTTTTGCATCTGTGGCACATTATCTAATCGTACAGACTCGCAAAAATCTTTTCACCTACTCCAAATAAGTCGTTTCTCGTTGATCCCTACGGAATTTTCACCATTCGACTCTCTGCGACTCTGAGTCTCTGAGCTTTCATAAACAAAGGCCGATTTTCGCAGCTTCAACGTTCGTTATCGCTTTTTCTCGCTTGCTTCTCTCTCGCTTTCTTTTCCATTATATAACCACCCTCGCTGTGGTTTTGTTGCTGCTGCAGGGAGAGGATGAGAGCTCCGGATACCATTGTCCATTAGCATTATTCAAATCCATTTACCGACCTAGTGCGAACTGACTTTTCTCTAATATGGCTAGCTTCCGCATGCACTAATACTGCAGCCAGTAAGCTATCCACCATCATGTGTGCATTCATGATACCGGATCTTTCAGATGTGAGCTTTCAGCTTGTATTTACAAGAGAAAAAGTTGACAATCGGTGTTTCCCGATTGCAAATCTGTACAAATTGATTATCATCGACGAATGCCATTGGTTCAACACTCGAAGAATGATTGATATGTCAGACCGTTAGCGTAAATATGCTGCTTTTATAACTCTCCCATGTGAAAATGGGGACACTGTGATCACATGTGAACACCTGTGAAACGATTTAAAAATTATTTTTAATTCTGGGAAGTTATTATGGTTTAATGTCCTGGGAATATAGCATCAATAACTCACGATATTGATTTCACATTACTCGAAAAATCCGTGAAAAAATGAAGAATTGAATCCATTCTTCTATTAGAAAAAACATCGAAAGATGTATTTGACAGATTGGTCACGAGTGTGCAATTTCTTATTCTTTGACATATTAGCTATTAGGTATGCATATTTGTCACCTTTTGAAGGGAATTTGTATCCGTATTGACCTAGGAAATCAGATTTACCGGTGATTCTCGTTTTTTTTCTAAAATTATCTAGACCCGACCATTTTTCATTTTGGGTCATTTTTGTGCAAAATTTCTAGCCTCTGAGTAGGATAGAAATCGTTGAGCAACTTTTATTATGTTTCGAAATAAGTATAACTTATGTTGAGGAATATTGCATTTGAATATCTATATACCCCCTCAAATGTTGGAAATTATGATATTTTTTCTAATAAAAAAATGGCTCCAATTTTGTATCTTTCACTTTGAATACTATATTGATTCGGAGGGATTCTTCGGATGATGTTTACATTGATTTTAATCAAAATCGTGAATTATTGATGCTATATCCTCAGGAAATTGAACCATAGTAACTTTCAGGGTTAAAAAACGTTTGAATCGTTCCACAGTCGATCACAGTGTGTACATTTTTATATCGGCTGATATTATTCATCCATCCATGCTACTGAGACCCTATATAGGTATTCGAAAATTCGTAATATTAAATTTGACTGATGGTACCGAGGCGTACTCATACAGAAAAAGTAGCACGTACTCTGGTGCTATCTGTGTGCAAAATTAAAATCGAATAGAAGTTATGTCGGACCGCCCGGTGTTTTGTATGCTCCAGCTATAAGTACGGTTCGGCTCATTATTCACGAGTCATTTTTAAATACGTCAAAGGCGATCGGAATGAGCATTAATTCTCAGAGTGCTGTCCAATACAAAATTTCCAGCTGAGCGCCACCATCATGCACCGATACAAGTCAAACCATTATAAAACACAGCAGTTAAAACCCGTTAATATCGTTCGTTCGATTTCTGATATCAATTCAAATTGACAAGTAGCCTGCTTATGGCATAGCTACCTAAATTCCTAACACATTACACATTCTGCACTTAAATTGTAATCTATCGAAAAGTCGCAAACATTTGTCTTTCAAAAGTTTTAAAAACCATAGCATCGCTTGAACCGATTTCTCATTATAAAACCGCATTCTTCGACTTATTGGCGAGAGTATGCCGCACGTGTGCTTCAATCCCCATACAAGCGTATAACCCGCGCGCGGATTTTAAAAGGCAAAAAACTCGTCCAGCAGCACAACTCGAGAAGCGTGCAGATTTCGAGGAAATAATTTCTCCGCATGACTGGCGGAAATCGTGCCCACGTATGTGTGTATAGAAATTCGAAGTCACATGCATGTGTGATGTATATATGGGGTACTTGAAGCATATAGCCAGAATTACAAATCTAAAAATAAATGTTTGAATCCTTAAAAGGCTCTTCCGTCTGGAAGAAAGCAGGGGTAAATCTGTAGACAGAGAAATTACCCAGAATAACCAGACCCATAGCCCTGATCAAACGAAATACGGATGATAGATAGATTATGAGTTACTATAGATAACCATAGGTCGATTGACGTATAATACCAAGCAATAGGAAACTTCATTCTCGATCTCTCATAGTCGAGGCTACACATATATACCATCATATTATATTCACTCCTTTGGTTCTTCTCTTTTGACTCTTCGGTATAACTCTATCTATAGCCAAAGAAGTCAAACAAGAATCCACCAAGAGCCGATCGGCGTCACATATATAAGCCACCGATATCGTCCAGGATCCCGTCCAACTTTACCGGGTTCTACGCTCACCCTCCAAGGTCAACAATCGAGCCGAAACTCCCAAGGTTCAATATTTCACGGTGCGCGCTATCGAGAGTGCCATGAAAAGTAAAGAGGACTTCCTCTCGAAGTCATCTTTGCTGGAAAAATTGAGCTGTTCATATTTTTTTAAGTGCACGTGGTTGGAGGATGGATCTGAACTCGTATGTGAAAACTTGAAAGAAATTGCCTTTCAAGTAATTTATTGAATGCTTCATGTCGAGCTTCATGTTCATTCATAATATCGACTTATTTCAGGGTAGACAATCTTGGAAAATTGCAATTTGGTTAGGACATTATTGCAGTGATTTACATGGTAGAGATTGGCAAGGATAAGAAGACATGACTCTAAAAACTAGTAGGGAGGTAAGGCATAAGTCATTTTGTCGCTTGGGACATTGTTTTTTGATGTCACAAATTGAATTCGATTGATTTTCAATCTGCAACACTGTGTACAACTTTCAAAAGCTTCAAGTTCGCACTAGCTCTATCAATTTGCATCGATTCATTGATCAAGTGCTTCGATAATGCAAAAAATTTTACGCATTCGTTGAGCTACACGCTTTCCAACAAAACCTGTCTCATTATATTATGCCATCAAACCTTAGGAAAGTCAGAAATGCAGTGAAACCTGTTGGAATATTCTCCCACGCATTGGACGTGTTCCTGTGAAATACACAGATATTTCTTTGAATTAGAGCCACTTCCCTGTGAAACCTAATGGGCAATTAATTAGTACATTTCTCACTTTGTACATTATGGACAGCCTGCCTATTTTGGAATTTTTTGTGTTTGTACTGTGCAGGGTTCATGGCTTTGTCTACTTTAGGGTGATGCGAGAAAAAGTCCCGTATCTACATAATAACAGTGAAAAAATGACAAATGCAAATCCATGGTCCACAGAAAAATTGACATTTTTCAGAACACATTTCAAGGCCAGTCTCGCAAATTCGACAATCCCATTAATCCTCTCTTAAGTTGTAAGAGGAAAAATATTAGTAATAAGTTCAATGAAATTGATCGCAATGTCAAACACCAATAACACAGAATTTCCTCCGATCACTCCTCATGGACACCAGAACGATAAATTTTCATTAAAAATGTCCAAAAATGCATGAAAACCTGGAAGATCTCGAGTAAGAGATCATCTCTTTACGCCTACGATTCACTGTAGAGATCAACCCACGGCATAAGCCATGGGTTACATAAGTAACACAACCCTTGCAGAAGAATAGCACATCATATCCATAAAAAAATCGCGCTTCGAAGCTCCAACTCTCCACCTTAACGTCAAAATTACACTCACACGGCCCTTGGGGTATGAGCTCACATAAAACTGGACGTATTTTCAACGTGGGCGCTCGAGTGCGATGATCCACGAATAACTTGTTGAGAAGATAACTCTTATGCAAAGTCTTGGTCAACCGTACATGCAAGAAAGAAAGAGTTGGGATAGTATATGTGGGATTAAATCAGTAAAGAGAATCCCCCAGAGATGAGTGGTTGCGTCAACTCTGGGGTGCTGCCGAGCAAATATTTATTCCCCGCCACGATGAGGTGTACTCGATCACATTTTTAAGCATCGCGTTGGTAAACATACAAGCGAATAACTCAGATCGACAGCATGGAAAATTTTCCGTAACGTCCTCTCTACCCCCTGTTTTGCATGTGTACTTGACTACATTGCTCTCCTCTTCACGATTCGTCTCATCAAAGTGCAAATACTCTGTCACTGTCGACCGTTTCTCTCATCCCATATACTGTAAAACGAAAAGTCCAGACAGAAAAAAATTAATATCGAGACCCGCGTAGCCCGATAACCAGACATTTTTGAGAATATTGGTCTATCGGTGGTTTTGCGTAAATCGAACTCATTATCGGTTTTTTTTTATGATCAAGTTTAAAGCTGATTTTCCGAGAAAGAAGAACCCAATTTATCGTCTAATTTTTCGGCGAGTTCGATTATTGAATTTTTCAAAGTAGACCCGCAAGCCAATTGCAATAAGCGTCGATTACGAAGGATTTCCTTTCAGATTTCTACATCTATACTTTTGAATATAAAAGAGAAGAAACGAGTAGGAAGCTCGGCAGGCTTATTATTTTTGCCGCCTCAATTTGATACGCGCGGAGCTTGAAAAAGAGAGTGGTGTTAGACTAGGCGAAATCACCGCCATCGCTGGGAAAATCATTCTAGTGGAATTTTTTTACAGGATCCTCTCCGGAAGACCCATCTGAATCCGAAAATCCATGTTCCCAGGCGAAATTCGAATGCAAAATTGTTTAAACTGAAATTGTTTAAACAAATTGTCAAAATGAATTTTTTCGGTCAGGAAGCAAATTTTTAAGATAATTTGGCTCATTTCAAACAGAAAATGTCTCTTGTCATTTTTCTCTAAAAGTCATTGTTTTCGAGTTAAGAGCGTTTCAAAGTTGAAAAAACGCGAAAATCGCGATTTCCAGCGACCGATTACAGTATGAAAAACGGGAAAATCTCATGTTACCAAAGCGGAAAATTGTTTATTGGGATCTCCTTAACAATATCCAATAGCCAAAATTCATGTTCCCGAGCGATAAACCTTTGTTTTTTCTATGTTAACAATGGGTAGTTGCGCAAGCTATAGCCATATATGCTGTAGCGGTGGCGGCCTGCGCGTCGTCTGCTTGCTCGTGCCGATATCCTATGCTATAGCGTGCGCAACTACCTATTGTTAACATTGAAAAAACAAAGGGTTATCGCTCGGGATCATGAATATTGGCTATTGGATATTGTTAAGGAGATCCCAATAAACAATTTTCCGCTTTGGTAACATGAGATTTTTCCGTTTTTCATACTGTAATCGGTCGCTGGAAATCGCGATTTTCGCGTTTTTTCAACTTTGAAACGCTCTTAACTCGAAAACAATGACTTTTAGAGAAAAATGACAGGAGACATTTTCTGTTTGAAATGAGCCAAATTACCTTAAAAATTTACTTCCTGATCGAAAAAATTTATTTTGACAATTTGTTTAAACAATTTCAGTTTAAACAATTTTGCATTCGAATTTCGCCTGGGAACATGGATTTTCGGATTCAGAAGGGTCTTCCGGAGGGGGTCCTATAAAAAAATTCCACTAGAATAATTTTTCCAGCGATGGCGGTGATTTCGCCTAGTCTATGTTACATGGGGTTGCCTTGCAAGGTTCTGATTAATTAGGCTGAGAGGAAGAGAGTATATAGGGCTTTATTCTTTGTTCACGTCGAGTGAGTAGAAGAAGCCTGAATTGCTATATGCGAGAGTTCGTGACTGACTGCTTGCTGCACCCAAGTGTCGTCGTTGTCGTTCTCCTGGCTCTTCTTCGCGACGACGACGCACGACGACGCGCAGCGGGTGCTGAAGAAAAATAGAGCACTAGGGGATGATGATGAATTTTGTACGGTGAAAAGGTTATCCTTGAGAACCTGTCAAGATTTATATGTAATACTACTACTCTACGGGATGCTTTTTTTCGTTATATTCGAAAGGAATATATTAACGGTGGTCTTTACTCATTGATGATGATAAGAGATCTTTGGAAGACTCTTGACTGTGGAATTTTGAGTGGATCATCGAATATGTGCTTTTTGGTTCAAATGATTGACAGGTTTTGAAAAGCCGAGATACATCAGATTTATTGATTATTTGGAGTTCTCAAGGAATAAGTTTCGTTCTTTATGAGCGTAGAATCAGGGTCTCTTTTTCTGTCAGAGTTACGCCAGAAAAGAAATTAAACCATCCTTTTGAGTTCATTTTTTGGGCTGATCTTCATGAGTGAGAACTTCACATTGTCAGCTTGGATTGTTGAAGTGTCCTCGTTTTCTCACTTTCACAAACATTTGTACAGTTTCAAAATTCAAGTTTGTGATGCTGATTACCCAGATCCGAAATACGTACAAAGGGACAACCTCTCGGAAAACGTCAGAAGTCGAAAATTATGGAAATGTCTTACCGAAGGATACCTTTTCTTTTAATGTAGAATGCACCAACGTTATCATCGACCGCATCCTTTAATATTTTTATCCTTTTTTTTCAACATCAATCCTAGCTAAGGATGTCTCTCAGTATTTTTTTGCGTTTCCTATTTCCCTTGCGAGCGTAATATTTCTCGAGTCCCCGGAGAGATACGAAACAGGCTTTGCGAGACTTTATGTTTATCGCATGCAAAGTAAGTGGCGTATTTTCTTTCTTGAATGCTCGAGGCTCGAGAGTAACTCAGAGCCCTTGTATAAATATATATATATGTGTATATATCCACATGCGCTAGACCCCGTATGTTGATACGAGCTTGCCCTCATATGACATGTCCTCAAAACCGAGAGACGCGCGACGAGGACGACGACGACGACGACGACACGAATTACGAATTTTTTACCCCGACCGAACGTTGGCTGCTGCCCCATCCGTCACGAAAATTCATTCAATTTATATCGGAGGGAACATCGGTAGGCGGTAGGACACTTCTTATCCGATGCATGGGAAAAAATTCAATTCACTAATGAATTCAGTGGACGGGGTGGTGGCGGTGGTGGTGGCGACGGGTGGGCTTTTGGCCGAGCGGTCGCTTGAATCTCAATTGCGCGTAAAAGTTGGTAGCAAATATCTGGAGGAAAAACACAAGAGGAGTGATCCATTAGGCATCGCAACTTTGCCTTCCTCCTTGCTCTGACTAAGCGTTATCAATTTGCGCTCAATCATGGCCTGTGTCATTGACATTGCGAATGAAATAATTGAAAATATAGCTACATTGGTGACAGAATTTGGCTGGTAGACAAGTTTTTTTGAATGGACGCTGTCTGCAGTAAGGCTCTCATTGAGGCTTTCCCAAATTCCAATCTAATGTGAATTGTGAGCTGGAATGGTGTAGATTTAATGCCACATCTCGCAGATTTAGTTATTTTTTCTACATTTGTTTTCTTTTCTACAAATTATTGCGTTGATACAGGTTATTCTTAATCTAATCTTCTGGACGATATGGATCCATTACAAGGAAGTGAAAGCTATTATGAATTTATGTTATTCAGTGCCTGAGACTTTCAATGTGCTCAACGAATTTCGTTAGAATTAATATTTCAGATATCTGCATAATTTTGCACTTATTCAGTCTCTGGAACTATAAAAATGGTAAAACGGATCAATAGATGTAGCGAGTCTGACTCTGGATTGAATATTTTTTTGGTTCATGGGTCAAATCACACACAAACACACGCACGCGCACACACACACACACACACATCCACACGCACAAATGCAGCATAGGGCCTCCAAACAGCATCAACCATACGGTTCAATACCAGCGTTGGCGTAGTTCACTGGATGACTGTGTTCAGGGTGCATTTGTAAAACATGGAAAAACCGGTCTGAACATTGCTGTTTAGAGGAGTTTCACACTGTAAAATGCATGTGATGCGCCAACGCTGGTCAATACACTCAAACATGAGAGGTTACAGCCATGAAGTTGGGATGTTCCCTCGAGTGTTTTTGAAGCACGAATGTATGTTATAATATGGATAGCTCTGATGAGGCCTGAACAATGTAACCAAAGCAGCTCTGCATCAAACTGTGTATTAAGTAAGAGGCTGGACAGATGCGGAGGGACAACTCCTCTTCAAGGCTGTTGCCATCACTCTGGCATTTGAGTTGTCTCGTTTGAACTAATTTGTTGCCTGATCTCTGACGTGAATGAAGATCGTTACTTGTGAGTTGCCACCTTAGGTTGTCACGCCACATTAGTTCTGTTCGACGCCTTCAAACGGCCAACTCGTGATTTGACGAGCGTTTTCATTCTGGCTTATAGATTTTGTCGCATACCGATTTCTATTTAATTGATAATATTGGTTGGCGAAATGAATATTCGTAAGTAGTTCGCTGGTTTTCACCCACCATTCGAATCAATTAAAAACGTTTAGATCGAAGAAAGCCATATGATGATGCCAATGATGATGATGGCCATTGGAATTTCTCGGGGGGATCTATATTAGATCTAGCTCTGGAGACAAGTATTACTTCATTATCTGAAATTTAGAGCAAAATTAGTTTGTGGCGGAAGGGGCTCTCGAATGTTTTCTCTTGATCCATGGAATAACCTGTGGAAGAAAATTTGCATACCTTCACACTCTAAATTAGCTTTCCTATTATCATCTCTACTGAGAAATAGAATATTTGGAACGAGGTCACAAATCTGACACGACCAATTAGATGAGAAAAATATTAATTAATGGAGAGAAGACAATGTTGCTGATGTATGATTTCCATTATTTTTCATTCCGCGATTTAATCCTTCCTCGTCAGGCATCATCCAGTATTTTCAATAGATAGTGGATACTTTTACGTATCTTCTATTAGTTCGTCAATTTTTCAACAATGGAATCAACAAGTGCTGAGTTCTTATATGTTTTCATCATTTTTCCCCAGCTCGTTCAAATACTGACTTTCCATCGTTCAAATTTCACTAGAGATAAAGTTTAAATGAATTACAAAGCTGATGGATCAATCCGCATTATCTAAACCCAGGCCATTAAAATCATCCGAATCACAGCCGTTTAAATCCACGATTCGCCCCAAAATGTTTCCAAATGCAACCATCAGTTAGCAAACCTAATGATTTGCTAACATTAATAATTAATGCGATCTCCATCACGGTCTTCTATATCCATAAGCACTCGCACACACGCATCGTGTCATCAATTTGATATTTAACTTTGTGTGTAATCCAAAAGCCTGGTACATATACATTGCAACTGATGGCTTGCTGATATATATTGGTATTGATTGTAGGCTTTAGGCGCATTTCAACAAACATTCGACCAGGGATTGTGTTATCCTACCATGATGGGATGCAACTCTCACGCGCAAGATAATATTTATTGGTCAACTTGCGTTGCTTGCACCAAAGCTTCTGTGTGTTGTACAATATTGGAATTGCCTTTCGTTAATGGAACGTAACATCACTTAACTCTGTTTTCACATACATACCACGAGTGAAATTCACGATAATCGCAGGTGCAAAAGTACAAGAATCTCCGATCTCATTTTTCGCCAATTTCGAATCATCGTTTTTCACAATAAGCTCGTTGATGTCACCGCAGTCGATCAAAGACACCGTCGACAGGTGATGTCCTGATCTTTCTTCTCTCGACTTTCACTCTACTTCTTCTTTTTACACCCATCAATGTTGTGTAATATTTAATGCTCTCGAAACGAGAATGAAAAACCCAAAGTGTACCCAACAACATCTGAATTACACATTCAACCACTCCAACGCCCTCAAATACTATAATAAAATATATAAAAGAGAATTGGATAAGACGTCAGAGAAGACGAATATAAATCGTCTTCT
Organism: Eretmocerus hayati; assembly: GCA_029851415.1. Taxonomy (NCBI): domain Eukaryota; kingdom Metazoa; phylum Arthropoda; class Insecta; order Hymenoptera; family Aphelinidae; genus Eretmocerus; species Eretmocerus hayati. Next base: position 159,606,670 of record CM056742.1, on the reverse strand, counting down.
CTTCATTACGCTTATTCTACGGTACCGAAGGAAAGGAATCTCTTATAATGGAACACGCGAGGCGATCGTTTACTATTGTGCAGCAATTTTCTCAATCGATCTACTATACCCAACTCACTTCAACCTCAAGATCGGCAAACACATTCTATTGTCATCAGATATACCTAGATAGAATCGACTTGCTAGCAGCAAACCATAGAATAGAAAAGAGAGACGTCATTTTGCGATAGTACATATAGTATATAGAAAACCGCTAGCTTTCGCGGCGCGTACATATCCTTTTCGACGTGAAATATGTGTTTACCAATCGTTCGGCCTCTCTTTCCATCTCCTTTTCACAACCCATCCCTCCAAAAAACCACCCTTTACATAGTATATATAAATTACGGGACGCAGTGGCGCTTCGCTAAGAGCCTGTCGCGCCGCGGTTGCACTTACACTTCCGGCCCGCAAACAAGTAAGCAAAGCAAAGCCTTATTGTTGAGTCCCTCGACCTTCCTTTTATATGAAGCTAAGTAACAAACCATCAGTATAGTATAGGGTACATATAACCATCGCATATGGCAATCCCGGAGAAATATCCGATTTCTCGTTTGGCTTCCACGAAAGAAAACAGCATAGTGCTCTCGTGTATGAGCTTCAACTTGCATCATCATCAAGCATCGTTGCACCGACTCTCTCGGTGTATACGGAACATATGAGGGTAACCGAAAGGTAGGGCCTATAATGGGGGGTAAAGGGAGGCATGAAAAGGGGTCCGCAAGCGAGTGACACTCAAGAATGAGAAAGTGGTGTATGTATGTATATATGTATGTATACGAGGGAACGCTCTTATTTTCTCTTGAGTGCGCTTGCACGCGTGCATGCAACACACTGCCGCACTGTATTAGCCCTCGACAAATTTACTGCTTTTGAGTATTGCGCTATATAGCACAGGGTTTACAAGTATGTGAGGTTAGGTATATCTACCTTATAGCACATACATCGCACAAGTAGTGCAGTTTTAGAGCGGTCCATGGAGCTCAGATATGGGGGCTCGTCAGGTATACGGATTTCAACTTTCATCAGGCCGTATCGCATGAAAAAATTGAGGTTATGTCCACGTATCACGTGCCATGAAACATAACCTTGCAGAAAGACATACATTTTTGTTTGAATTTACGCGACTTTCACCTCTTACCACGAGTTCTAAATCCAACCAAGTCATGCAGATACCAAAAATCAACAAAAAAAAAAGGTCCGAAACGCACTTCCCAACCAAGAAAACATGTTGTTGCTAGATCTTTTGTGGTATATAACATGCCCTCCATTCGTGAACTCTCCCTAAGAGCAGCAGCTGCACTTCTCTCGCAATTTCTGAAGGCTATGCTGTACCAAACCAACGCAATTTTTAAAGGGGTTGTCACGCTTTGTTTTTTGTTAATAGCGCGTAGGGTGTAGTTGGCCCGCGCGAGATCATATCAAACCTTGTTGTATATGTATGAATGTACACGTATGTTCACCCCCGCGTTTCAATTGCATGCACCCCGGGGACATTTCTTTCTTTCGTTCGCTGCCAACTGCAACTCGACCGTGCGAGTGGAAAATTAGCCATATATACTTCTTCTATATGCATATAAGCCGAAAGAGAACTTGAGTGGTACACAATAGAGCTTACTTTGGCATCGCGAATTTGGTGAGACTTTTTAGGGGTGCCGTGTGTGGTGAATACATGGTTGGATTGCATAGGTTGCAACTTGAGGCTGGTACTCGACTCTGAGTGAATGCAGCTGAATCTGAGGAAAAGGGTACTCGGATGAACCCTGGTGACGAGTGGTTGCGATACGTGATCCTTGACCTGTTAGTTTTTAAGTTGCGATTTATGGAATGTTGAATCACGCCGTTGTGGTACCACTGCGGTAGAATTTGAAGTAGCGCTGATGGGATTATCCGGGGACACAAACTCCCCATCCCCCAGATTGATAAGATCCGGATGAATTTAATTATCCAGATACTATCCGACTACCCAGATCCGAAGGTCCGGATTTTCGGATATTTCATATCTGGATTCTCAAATCTGTTCCAAAATAGTGTCAATGTATTAGTCTCAATTCTCATGTAAAATCCGCCGCATGTAAATATTCAAATAGTTGGATCCGTCCAGGTTTACTTTGCCGAACCCATATATCCGGATACCCGGATAGTTTGAATCTTTCGAAAATCCGGATGCAATTTGAAGTGTCAGTGATTTTCTTTGTCATATGATTAGCGGAATATAATAGACTTCGCATCGAGTTGATGAAGTTGTAGCTCGTTTCTGAGCGATTGGTTTCCAGCTCGGGAGCACCTAAACATCGGAAAATTGGATGTAATGGAGTTGTGAATTGAAGCATATGGCACACGATCAAATCGTACCTGGTCTTTGATCTTACAAATGACCACCACGATCTCAAACGAATTGCATGTCAAGAGACATTGAAAAATTCGAAATCTATTGATAGAAGTCTCGCGATTATATTTCCGGCCATTCATTTCATTACCACCAACTCCTCTGGACTTCCATATCCAATTCAGAATCATTATAGTACACAAGCTAAATAGGTTAAGTTGAGCCCGCGCGTGCAACAAGTGAATCGATATATCTGAAGGGCTGTACATAACGTATGTAAGTAGGAGGGTAAATCGTAAAGAAATCGGAATAAGTAAACGTCTGACCATCACTTTTTTATTCAATGCCACTCGTACTCGATATTCCTGCTGCGACGATTAACGTCAAACTTCATCAAATACTCACAATCCTTATTACTAACGAATAAACAATACTTGCAAATACTCATACAAATTTTTCTTGTTCGTTTGTTTAATCACTAATTTACCAAAGATAATCTTTCTGAAATCGAGTTTAAGAAACACTTCAAAATGTTCAAGTTTTTTTCAACCCTTTTACTGTGGCATCATTGAATTCCCTATATATTCAACAATTGATGTGGGAAAATCTTTCACATATGCAACAGCACAAAATAATCTTATAAAAGGCAATCGTACGTGAGAACATTGGCTCAAAATATTTTCAACTTGGTGAACTCAACATTGTATTTCTACATCGGTAATTCGGTTGAGGTATTCAATCAACATTTGGATTACTTCTGAATCAACTTACAACAATGTTATATAAGGTAATACTTTAACATCAAACTCATTTTAACGGTAAAAATACAGACTCTATCAATTTGTACCCTGTTGTAAGACGAGCTATTTGCTCTCGTAAGTTACCCATGGTACTTGCTTATTGAGTCTGAATAAGACTACGTATCAAATATAGGAATCAACCATCCACTTGAGATCGATCTCAACGAGTGTTAACCGAGAACTTGACAATATAATTGAAAGTACTTTACAAAACACTTATTGAAAATGTAGGTAACACCAGAGATTGTTGAGTGGCACGTTATGTCATAAACAATAGGTTGATGTGTAAATCTAGCGAATGTAACTGATTAAACTTCTCTTGTTCTGAAAATACTTTTGATTTTAATACTTTTTACCTTCATCATTTCTTCGATATTTTTGAAGTAACGATGCTTGGATTACGGTCGCGCGTAGTTCAATAATAATAAATATCTCGAATTACATGACAATAAGAGACTCACTTCTCAACATCTCGATTTGGGTAACATAAACTGTATAATAATTATAGGATACCAGTCATACAAAAAACAGTCGTAAACTCGACGGAAGGTTCAAGTGCACCAAAATCTCAAATTTCAACGCACCGAGTCTCTGATATCTTCCATAGCCTTTAGCATCCTCAAAAGGATTGATCTGTTTTCCTCATCTCTCCTTTTGCTATACTCCATAAATTCATCAAATTTTCTTTCCAAACTCGATCCACGCTCTAAATATCCTGATACCCCAGGTTGATGATGATGATAATGCTGTTGCAGTTGAGGTGTACTTCTCCTGGTAGTCAGGTCCGCATTAGTATGATTTCTACTTCCATTAGCCGAGGTAGTCGAAGCTCTAGATATTGGCACTAAAACAGGATACTGATCCTTCGAGGCTCCCTGACTTGCACTAATCCCTCCTGTAGAATTAGTTGCCGTTGTATTAGCTCGTTTTATAGGCCTAATTGTCAACTCAGTTGTACGGGGTAACCTAGATAAAAGTTCATCTTCTGCCGAACTTTGTGCACTTCTCTTTCTCGATACTGTCGTCTGCTGTTGTGGCTGCTGCAAACCTCCCGATCGTCTGAAAGTAAAAATTACGTGTAAGTAGAGTAGGGTAGGGGAAGAAAAGATAGTCTCAGTTTTGGTCTGCTAATGTGTATTTCGTTACTTCTAGCGCTTTTGGAGAGAATGTACTGTAAAAGCACGTGTTTCGCCGGAAGGCATTCGTTCCGCAGTCTTGCGCGATTAGCGTCGACGAGTTATTGCCACCGCCACCACCACCACCATCACCACTATATAAGCACAGCACGTGCAGTTCTCTCAAGCTCTATATAATACAAATAGTTGCCAATGCATATAAGCTTGCATCGAGGGGCATCTCCCGGACTTGGCGTACTGAGAACTATAGGCAACTGCCGGCAACTGCGGGCAACTGCGAAGCGCCGCAGTTGTCGGCAGTTGCCGACAGTTGCCAATAGTTGCTCGCATTTGCGCTGCAGCGGTGGTACCTATATATACGGCGCCGTATATATATGTATGAGTCCCAGCGCAGGTATATATAAGTCCCAAGGAACGGTCGACAATCAATTGATTCTACGGCAATATCATTGCGGAAGATCACGCCTTGGACAAAATCGATTAGTCTATTACATGATAATGACTTTTGGATTGGATACTTTTCACGCGCCCGAAAATGCAGTGCTTGAAGTCACATCACACGTATACCTTTTGTCACAATGCCATGAAAATTTAAAGTCGATGATAGAGTATAAAATGTCACGATGCACTCGATCGATTGAAAGTACTGTAATATCCCACGTATTTGCATCACTAGGAACTCGACCAAGGATAATTACGTGTTTTCAACAGGTGCATCAGTGGCTCGTCACGCACCTTCACTCAGGCAGATGTGATTTACTCCAGGCTCACTCACGTGCACATGCGTATCGTGATACTGAACGAATATGTTGCTCAACTCCTCAGTCATATCGAGGATTTGGGGAATTGATTCTCGGGGATCAACCATCGCGTGCTCGATGCTCGGACCACAGATTCCGTATGAAGCTACTCCGAAACCAAGGGGAACAGTTCAACCCGCAAGTAACCGGGTGTTCTGATTCAAAATCCTACCGATGAGGAAAATCAACTTCGGAAGCTAGGGATTCAATCAAATCCGCAGATGGATGGATGCTCGAATTTAAAATTCTGTCGGCAGAAAATTCAAACCTAAAACCTAAGAAGGCAATCACACCCGCAAATAACCGGATGCTCGGACCGGAAATTCTGTCGAGGGAACGATCAAACCCAAAACCTAGGAAGGCAATCAAACCCGCAAATAACCGGATACTCGGACCACAAATTCTGTCGAGGGAACGATCAAACCCAAAACCTAGGAAGGCAATCAAACCCGCAAATGACCGGATGCTCGGACCACAAATTCTGTCGAGGGAACGATCAAAGCCAAAACCTAGGAAGGCAATCAAACCCGCAAATAACCGGATGCTCGGACCGGAAATTCTGTCGGCAGAAAATTCAAACCTAAAACCTAAGAAGCTCGCCTAAGAAGGCAATCACACCCGCAAATAACCGGATGCTCGGGCCGGAAATTCTGTCGAGGGAACGATCAAACCCAAAACCTAGGAAGGCAATCAAACCCGCAAATAACCGGATACTCGGACCACAAATTCTGTCGAGGGAAAAATCACACCCAAAAGCTAGGGGAGCAATCAAACCCGCAAGTGAACGGGTGCTCGGACCGGAAATTCTGTCGAGGGAACGATCAAACCCAAAACCTAGGAAGGCAATCAAACCCGCAAATAACCGGATGCTCGGACCAGAGATTCTGTCGAGGGAACGGTCAAAGCCAAAACCTAGGAAGGCAATCAAACCCGCAAATGACCGGGTGCTCGGACCAGAAATTCTGTCGATATGAAAAATGAACTCTGAAGAGCTTTGTGGAAAAAGTCTTCGAGGCAAAGTTCATGAGGCGAATCAAAAAGTCTTCAAACTCTTGGTAAATTTCATTTATCAAGAGTTTGAAGTAAAATCAGATGCGGTTATATGCGTGAGTGATCACCTCCCTAGTTTCAGGGTTTGATTTTTTCAATCACAGAATCTTCGGTCAGAGCACCCGGTCATTGCGGGTTTGATTACCCTCCTAGCTTTTGGGTCGATTTTTCCCTCGACAGAATTTCCGGTCCGACCACCCGGTCATTTGCAGGTTTGATTGCCCTCTAGCTTTTGGGTTTGATTTTTCCCTCGACAGAATTTCCGGTCCGAGCACCCGGTTATTTGTGGGTGTGATTGCCTTCCTAGGTTTTGAGTTCGATTTTTCCCTCGACAGAATTTCCGGTCCGAGCACCCGGTCATTTGCGGGTTTGATTGCCTTCCTAGGTTTTGGCTTTGATCGTTCCCTTCGACAGAATCTCTGGTCCGAGCATCCAGTTATTTGCGGGTTTGATTGCCTTCCTAGGTTTTGGGTTTGATCGTTCCCTCGACAGAATTTCCGGCCCGAGCATCCGGTTATTTGCGGGTTTGATTGCCTTCCTAGGTTTTGGCTTTGATCGTTCCCTCGACAGAATTTGTGGTCCGAGCATCCGGTCATTTGCGGGTTTGATTGCCTTCCTAGGTTTTGGGTTTGATCGTTCCCTCGACAGAATTTGTGGTCCGAGTATCCGGTTATTTGCGGGTTTGATTGCCTTCCTAGGTTTTGGGTTTGATCGTTCCCTCGACAGAATTTCCGGTCCGAGCATCCGGTTATTTGCGGGTGTGATTGCCTTCTTAGGTTTTAGGTTTGAATTTTCTGCCGACAGAATTTTAAATTCGAGCATCCATCCATCTGCGGATTTGATTGAATCCCTAGCTTCCGAAGTTGATTTTCCTCATCGGTAGGATTTTGAATCAGAACACCCGGTTACTTGCGGGTTGAACTGTTCCCCTTGGTTTCGGAGTAGCTTCATACGGAATCTGTGGTCCGAGCATCGAGCACGCGATGGTTGATCCCCGAGAATCAATTCCCCAAATCCTCGATATGACTGAGGAGTTGAGCAACATATTCGTTCAGTATCACGATACGCATGTGCACGTGAGTGAGCCTGGAGTAAATCACATCTGCCTGAGTGAAGGTGCGTGACGAGCCACTGATGCACCTGTTGAAAACACGTAATTATCCTTGGTCGAGTTCCTAGTGATGCAAATACGTGGGATATTACAGTACTTTCAATCGATCGAGTGCATCGTGACATTTTATACTCTATCATCGACTTTAAATTTTCATGGCATTGTGACAAAAGGTATACGTGTGATGTGACTTCAAGCACTGCATTTTCGGGCGCGTGAAAAGTATCCAATCCAAAAGTCATTATCATGTAATAGACTAATCGATTTTGTCCAAGGCGTGATCTTCCGCAATGATATTGCCGTAGAATCAATTGATTGTCGACCGTTCCTTGGGACTTATATATACCTGCGCTGGGACTCATACATATATATACGGCGCCGTATATATAGGTACCACCGCTGCAGCGCAAATGCGAGCAACTATTGGCAACTGTCGGCAACTGCCGACAACTGCGGCGCTTCGCAGTTGCCCGCAGTTGCCGGCAGTTGCTTATAGTTCTCAGTACGCCAAGTCCGGGAGATGCCCCTCGGCTTGCATGAACCGCCAGACGAAGACTTTACGCTTGACTGGCTTCCTGGAGAAGCTTACATTTCTGTAAGGTCGACGAAGGCAAAAGATCTTTTGCAGACTCTATTTGTGCACTTTAGCTCATCGCAGATTTTTCGATCGCCCCCGCTCATATGCACAGTTACCGCCCTATGGGTACCTACACATGCATTGGTAAAATCAAAACAAGCTCGAGATGTTTTCGCAGCTGCTTCGAACGAAATCCAGAGTTCGAATAGGGTTGGACTTCGGTTAGCACGATTTCATATCGATTGAATCACGTATATTATGCTCTGCAGCAGCAGTCAAAACATACCCCGAATATCGAACATTGTAATATTTTTCCGTAAGCTCGTGAGTTCACAGAGCAAACAAAATTGAACGCATCTACTCGATCTAAATTCGTTCGGTTTCTTTCTTTGCATTCTCTACTTTTTTGATACTCTCATGGCTCCATATTTTGCCCTGTACCTCAAAATATTGGAACCGAGTTCGACGACCTAAAGCAAAATTTATATTGATCACCGTTATCGCAGAATTTTTCAACGTCCCCTCAGGTTTTGAAACGAAATAATTCCCCAAAAATTCAGTCACGGTGCATCAATTTTGAAAAATCGTAAGGCCATCCGCATTTTGTACCTTGATCGCGGCGATAAATCCAACCCTCCAATCACGCGGTCGTTAATTCTGCAATATTTCCTCGCTCGACTTTCGTTCCTGGAGGATACATTCTCCCCCATCCGTTTCTCGCTCTATCACCGTATCGTTTCGTCACTCTTGCATCACTTCACCACCCGACCAACCCATCAGTATCCTCAATCAGTTACACCTCTCACCATCATCCCTCCGGGGCCTCCAAAAAAAAAAAAAATCTTGCTCACCTGCCACTTCTCATCCCTTGAATTTCACCATCGAAGACCGATGACCGCCTCTGGTCATGTGAAGATGTCTGTGGTATCAAAGGCTGTAGTTTTGGCATAGCCGCATGTACTCCAGCAATCGAAGGTTTACGGTCTTGCTCATCTTCTTCATTTTCATTGACTACGTCTTCCTTGCCTGCGTAATCGATGCGGTCAGTTACATCAGGTTGACGACGGTTGACGAGTCTTCTATCTTCTGAATAACTTGTTTCCTCTTCATCTTCTTCCTCGTCACCATCATCTTCGTCACCGTATTGAGCACAGGAAACGCTTAGAAACTCTTGCGGATCTAACATTTCATCCTCATCCTCAGCTTCGTCGTCTTCTTGATCGTCTTCGTCGTTGTAGACGTAGCCTGTAGAATTGTCGATTGTAAGAGGGTCTATTCTGTGGTGAGTCGAGCGACGACGTCGTTGTGGCAAAGTCAAATTGCCTAGCACCTCGTCTATCGCACTATAGAATGGCCACGATATGTCGTCTGCACGATTCTTGTCTCCGTGAACTGGGTTCTTCAGCTCCTGTAGACATTGACAGATATATAGAGAGAGGGTCAGAGGTTTAGAGGAAGGACGCGTGTCGTGAATATTGAATGTCTTTGCAAGCGAAAGCTGTATGGAGACTGAAACGATCGTGATTATTGCTTACTGAGGCAGTTTGGTCGAAGAAAGGAAATTTGTTGAATTGTATGGATGAAAGCTTTCAAAGTGTATCCCGGTAGAAGACGTTGGGGGTACGGTAAATGGCCCTTGTTACATTTATGAAGTTGAATTTGTGAGTATTGTTATCGATCTGAGGTTGAATGGTTCATGATACCAGATTATGTTGCATCTTATCTCACACTGCAAGAAGAAACTCTTGAAATCAAAGTAATCATCCGAAAGTTAACATTACAAGATTAAAGAGTTTGTTGTGAATTAGTACGAATTTTATCAGACTTTGAAGATTTCTTTTTACACTGCATAGATCTACGAAAAGTCACAAGTAACTGAGAATTACCGTCATTATTTTGAAGCTTTTTGTCATGGATATCATGAGACTTCAAAATTAGGTTACGAACTCGTGTTGTACAAAGTTTCAAGACAAATGGTGGACTAATGATACCGATAACAATATGGTTGTAAATTTTCAAATCAGAGCCTTTGTTCTAGTATGCATGGAATAAGCCTGTCGCAATACCAGGCAAATAAGACGGTGATAAGATCAATAAGTTCTCCAATACAGCTGATCATGGTAAATCAATTGAATTAGGCCACCCGAACGAATAAATTGCTCAGACGGCGATATTGCAACATTATCTTGTACACTTATACATGATCAAGAGGTGCTTACTCACTTTATATTGCTGTAGTAAGTTAGACCATTTCTTCTTGAGCACTCGATAGTGAACGTCAGCCATAATGGTTGGGAACTCCTCTTTCATCTGTCGAAGGATGTACCTGATCAAGAGAAACGGTTTTAATCATTATCTCTTTCACTTTTTCAGCCTTTTTCAATACCACTCAAAGTTCACTCTCGCATGCCGTACCGCACCACTCATTATCCACAAACAGGCTTGATAACAGGTTTTGGACCAGAATTCTCATTTGATGATCGTAAAGTGTGTAATTGACTCCAGAATCATTGACCGTATCGAAGATCGTGAGTGAATCCAATAATTTTTGTGTTAATCATTCATTGTGATGGTGGCATGAAATTATTGAATGTCCTTCTGCGCCTTCCTTACATGACGAAATCACGAGACATAGACTAGAATATTTTCTCTACAGAATTTATAAAAATAATGATCATCAGCCATGGGTATCGTTCGATTAATACTGTCCAGTGAATGAGACTGTCAAATTTACATTTACCAGGATTATTCTATAATCACATATTCTATAATCTCATGCACATGTAAGAAGCCGCACACGCCCAAATTATTCCCTAAACAAGCATCCACCAGAAGATGAACAATCAGTTCTGTACAAAGAAGTATGAAATTCTTAGTGAGAAACAGATTTTTTTGTAGCATGTATGTATCGCAGTCAGATGGAAACAATTCAGTGAAATATCTTTCTTTTCTTTATTTTATCCTGAAGTTGCAAAGAATCAAGTTTCTCAAGAGTTTGACTGCTTATGTGCAGTACGCGTTACGAATGTAGTAATGTGAGTGAGATTATCAAAGATACTGACTGCACAGCGTAGGCGTGAAATACCTCTTTGCTTTCTGGTTGAATATCGTACGAGAAAATCTCAGTCGTCAGCGGTATAGGGTACAAACTATACATTTGCTAGTGTAATCTTATCACCAACAGTGCCAAAGAAAAGGTCAAGTGTGTGAGTTGATCTCAGCGTGGTACAGTGGTAAAATTTCAGTTCCAAAAAGCAGTAAAGAGACGTGAAAAAGGATGTATCTTGATATCGAATCATTCTCAATGATTGACAGTTAAACAAGCTTTCGTTTGTCAAGAGCATCTAGACCATCCGAGCAGCAGACCAACTTAATTTCTAACCTTTGCAAATGAATTTTTCAAATACGAAATAGTAAATTATTGCCGTGGGTCCTCCGCGCCCGAAATGAGCCAGCGAGCACAGGATAAGTCATTATGATAAGTCTAAAACCACGCATTTTGATAGACATTTTTAGGTTAGAATGATGTAACGACGATTTTTATGTCATACCCTGATCAACACATACTCATTTTGATCATGGGTCCCAAACTTTGGGATATTATAAGGTAGTTACGAATGGGATCAAGCGTCAACTTCAAAAGTTGGCTAATCTTCACAAAGTGACTCATCAGTCTGGAACGCTTGGTATGAAACGACGTTGATGAGATCTGAGACGCATGCAAATCAGCGCGTTTCCATGCAAATCATGTATCTCTCATTATCGTTAACGTTCCAACGAGGTAATATAGCTCACAGCGTGTGCTCCTTTTTCAATTTTACTAAAATTTTTCAGAGTGAAAAGTAGCTACATCCTCTACATTCTAATTTGTCAAACCGGGTCTTTGAGCTGATGGCACTCTGACCATCGTCGAGATCCCCATGGCCGCAAAAAAATATGAATGCTGGTTATATGATATAAAGTAGAGGACACGGTATCCGTTGGTGTAACGCCTGGTTAAGCTAATTGAGCTCATTATCGCGACACGCAGGACTAATTTTTGAGGTGGAGCTTCCTCCAATGACCACTCGTATTTCAATTTTATTCCTTTTAACTCTTTTATTTTTCTTCGTCTACACGTTCGTGACTCTTAAAAAGTAGCGAGTGTTTGAAATATTTCGTTTGCTATAATATGTGAAAAGAGTGACGACGTCAGAGGAGCGTGCGCTATCGCAAATTCGAGGATATGTTTCCCTCTAGCGCGTGCTCGAGAAAAGCAGACGCGGCTCTTATATCTTTCAACGTAGCTATTTCTTGTTTAAATTTTCAATGTTTGAACTGGTAATCCTGAACGACCGGGTACATTGAACGCGTGGTCAGCTTATTACAAAAAAAAAAAAAAAAAAAATGAAGAACCGTGTGAAGTCTGCTCGGGAGTGTGCATAATTGAAAAGTGGAAGATATTCATTTTAAAACTTTCCAGAATTCGTATGATTTTCATATTCAATTGGAATATGTCCAAGTGAAGTTTATATCAATATGATTTTGTGCTATGTGAAGCGGTGTCTATCAGATAAAATGGATCATACTCCAGTGAGCTTCTAATTGTAAGACAATGATATGATTGGAGAATAAATGAGCCTCTATTGAGGTCTCTGAATGACGAGCTGAATGAAAGCATGAATTTTCATCAACAATTTTCATTTTATCCTGAGCTATCGTGCAACCATTGGCAGTACTACCGGATGAAGGAAAAAAATATATAAAGCAAATTATTCAAACTCAATCCTGCAGAAGTTGTAGAATTATCGCTGTTTCAGCCCGACTGTACATGAAATCTTTCCACTCTTGAGATGGAAGAGAATGAAATTTTTATCAAAAAAAAAAAAAAAAAAAAAACATCGATGATTCACACTTTGTCAATCAATTAATAGTCGTTGTTCAAAGTATCTCTCACCAAAGTATCATCCCTCAGAAGATGAATAAATCAAAATTTGTAAAAAGAGCAAGTGAAAGACGCAGACAGCTAGATAAAATCATGAATATCTATCAGAATGCTGAATCCTTTGAGGAGAAATCGAAAAACGCCTCTCGCAGCCAGGCCACGTGCAACGCGTAATCCATTTGTCTCGTGCTATACTGCAGCACGTGATTCCCTTCATATATAATATAGATACCAACTGCATTGCGTCGGTCAGTATACGTGCTTCACTTCCGAATACGAATATATATATAACTTTGTGATGATAATTCCATCGGTTCAAAATCCATTTCCCCCATTCAGTATTTTAATCTCGAATGCATCAAAGCCACCATTGATATCGAATATTACGTTGAAACCTTCACATCAGAGCTTTTGATGGACATAAAATATCTCAAAACGATATTGCGTTGAAAATTTTATAAAATTCGTCATCGATTCAATAGCCAGTCGAATATGAATTGAAAATCCATGGGAATGCAAAAGAATAATGGATGTAATTTTCTCTTTCCGGATGTTGAATCTCTCATCCTCTTAATTTTAATGATGATTTCGTGATTCTATAACGAATACTGCTGCGGCAACGGAAACCTCAAAATTGATGAACTCAAAGCCAATTTGTTCAAAAATGAAATTGGTAGTATGAATGACATCAGTCGTAAATGTGTAATCACGATCACTTCTGAATTATCCTGTTTCGGTTCATTTAAAAGGGAGTCAATTCGATAAATAAGCCTTAATAAAAGCTGACTTTTGCTTTGACATGTTTCAAGACACATCATTTACAGAAAGCAGGAAGTACTCTGATGTATACCATGTATATAAAATAACTTCCAAACGTTCAAAATACTCGGGTACAAAGACTTTCGTTATCTCATACACAGGCCATAAAATTGATAAGGTAGTACATAAAATGCGTTTGAATCGTATTTAAGTGTACTTATAAAGTAAGGAAAAATCTTTTATTATCAGTTGGTTAAACGCATGCATTAAGGCCGCGAATAACATGGCGCCTGAGGTATATTATCTCGCATCTCATTACCGTCCGAATAATTTCGTCGCCAAAGAGTCGAAAAAAGAAGAGGCGCGTATGTAATGGAATGATTTATACTTACTCCCATCCAGCTTGAGCAGAATACTTGCGTCCCGTGAACATCTTGCCATGCTCCTTCCTCAGATGGATAAAGCGACAGGTGAGGTTTTCCGTCCCTGCAAAGAAAGAGAGAGAGAAAAAAATATAGTAATACTTGAGTCAGAGGTTGTATTCATGTGTGCGAACATATCAGAGGCTTGTGGAGAGTACATCACGCGTGCACCGGGGTCCGTGATGTACTCGAGATAACAGCGGATGGTGTAGTATGTGCATCCCAGAAATATATATATATATATATCTGATGCGCATACACGAGGTCACCCCCGAGGAGCCAAGATAATGGACGGACGTTTGGCTTTTTGTTGCATGCAGCCTGCCATGCAGTAAGTAAGCTCGACAATACGATCCGAGGCTCTAATGGCCGAGAACCCGAGGTGTGGATTTTACGGATCGCGTCATTTTACAATTGCACTTTGTCCGAGAGTCTTGCCATATAGTCTTGTCTACAATACAGACCGTTCATAGTATTCACGCGTTTGTGCGAGACGTGGACTAGAGAAAATTGCGAGGGTCACGTGGTTGAAAAAGCGACTATTGCGCGAAATATCTTTGCAAGCTTAGGGACGCGTGAATTTTGAGGTGAAATCTCTTAGAATAAAAATATTGTTGGCGTGTTCGGTGCTATTGGTGTGAAAAAATAAAATTCTAAAATTTACAACATTTTGACGTAGACGTGGGAAATTTTATCAAATTTAGTATTTTTTTGGATCTTTTGAAATCTTTAATTTATTTAGTAACCACTGTAAATCGATCTTTTCAAGTGAGGATGGGTTTGAATCAATACGGTAAAAATAATCGGTTTAAGAGTGAATTTGTCATCTTACCCTACTCCAAATTAGAATCGGACTGGTACGTTTCCCTACTCCATTTTCCATTCTACTTGAACTAATTGAAATCGATGTCTATCATGAGAAATGGAACCGAAGATGAATTTGATCCATTATAAGAAGGAAGTCCGCGTAGGTTTGAGATGCTAGACTTGCCCTACATTCTTTTGAGTTTTTTTTACAGTTCTGTATATACCTGATGCTAAAATAACAAAAATTTAGCTCAAATGAGCCTTCTGTCCACAGATACGAGCAAAAACATCGAAATTTCCAAATATGCAGTTTCAGACCGTATCCCTGAACTGCCAGGCTCATTTGCCGAAATAATTCTGGATCCTTGGTAGTTCAGATGATACCAAACTGTTAAAAAAAATTTCTGATTCTCTCCTAGTAGATTTGTCAGAAAATGATGAGGAAGGACATACTAGAAAATAATGATCGCAACAATGACTCCTGAACTACTGAGATAGTTAAAGTTTCTTGCTAACCTTTTTTTTTATTTCATTTATTCATCTATTCATTTTAGGATCGAAAGAACGATTTTTGTCTTTGAACGTGACGGAACCAAGTTCATGAAACTTCATTTTTCAGCCGTCGATTTACAAAAAGAAAACGGGTTTCCTTGTATCAAATAAGTTGCAAATTTCAGTAGATACATGAGCAATAGTTACATCACGTCTGAAAATTTGAATCCTCCCATTTTCGCAGACACTTATATAGCAGCATGTATTGGCTGTGCAATTGAATTTTGCAATACGCAATTCTGGTGAGAGATGAAAATCAGACACGCATCGGCTTTCGCACCATGTAAAGCCCGAGGCATGCATGAAGGGTTCTCTCGAGATCGTTTGATGCCGCTGATGCAAGTACAATTACAGCGCCTGAAATTTCTCGCGTTCACCTTTATTCTGCCGTGATCGTATAAGGTACATTCTTGCTGACTCGAGGACGAGCAACAAGAGGAAATAATTACTTGATGGAATGATGGTCGCGATGATTTATACCTCTCAACTGGGTCGCGTTGGGTATATCTTCTTGAAATTATGACATGATTTGAGAGTAATTGGACGTATGATTCTTGCGAATTCGTGTCCGCTTGATATGTGGACACGATGGTGACGAGCGTGACGAATTGTGACTTTCTGAAGCATATCGTACTTGATTCGCGAATGTGCTCATCTTGTAAAACCCATAATTTTAGCAGTGTACTGAATTTTGATTTTACTGTAGGTGAATGTGTGAAACGGAGTATCGTTGAGGAAAATCGTGACCAGCACAATGGACTCCATGAAAAACACACTATGTAACATTTCATGAATTTCAACCAAAGTTCATTTCAACCACGTGGTTGAAAATCCATTGTTTTTTTGCAGTGATTTTCAATTGATCCATCTTTTACATTTTGAGAATGGCGAAAAACTGGCGACCATGAAAGGAAGAGCAAGGTTAACGGTCGAGAGTTCGTGGTCATTGCTGATGCATCAACGGCTCAATAAAATTCTCGCGATTCCGGAAAAAGGATGCACAACACGCATCACGTGTTGCTCTGCATTGGTTCGCGGAAATACCTGTATTCGAAGTTCAAATAAGTTATCGGGGAAGAACGATTCCTAAAAGCTTCCATTGGTCATCAGCACGTAACCGTATTATTCTCAAAATCACTTGACGTGCCATTCGATTGATTTGAATTTGAATCAGTTCTTAGAATCAAAAACAATTCTCGCGTGCAAAATACTAACCGGCCCGGCCGGCTCTGCTATGCGCGAAGGCCAAACATCGAATCTGCTTCAAAAAGGAGCTCTCTCACGCAGAAAAGTAGGCAGCAGAAATCCCGGTGCGCGCCGCCTCACCCAAACTCATGCAGCTCGCGCTGTGATTTCCGATGCGAGGCATCCCTTTTTCCCATGCGAGGCACCTCGAAATCGGTGCCGACGCGACCACGTTGATTAGAAGCTCGCGCTACGGCGCACGGCCGGTACATATCACGTCGTCACTGTGACACGACTCGATGAATTCAGCTGAAATTTTGTACACGTATAGTTGAAGAACATTGCTTCCGAGTAGTGCAAGATTTGTGATGAAATATTATACCAAAAAAATTAGAAAAATCGTTGTATTCTTTCAAGATTTTCGTAGGTTCCTTAAACGTTAGCATAATTTTCGACATGCGAGAAACTTTTTCAATTTTGAACTACACGAAAACTCAAAGCGAGAAAGTTGTTCGGAATGGTCTAAATTATGATAATATTCAAAATTCAGACCGAATGATGCAATACAAAAAAAGTTCTGAGAGATTCATTGAGTTGCTGGGGGAGGTATCGTAAACACAAACTTGTGCTCTTCAGCCTCCAAAGACCCGAATACAAAAACTACTCCCATTTTTTTCGGATCGCATCTTTTGGTCTGAATCTTGGATATTATCATAATTTAGACCATTCCGAACAACTTTCTCGCTTTGAGTTTTCGTGTAGTTCAAAATTGAAAAAGTTTCTCGCATGTCGAAAATTATGCTAACGTTTAAGGAACCTACGAAAATCTTGAAAGAATACAACGATTTTTCTAATTTTTTTGGTATAATATTTCATCACAAATCTTACACTACGTGGAAGCAATGTTCTTCAACTATGTGTGTACAAAATTTCAGCTAAATTGATGGAGTCATGTCACAGTGACGACGTGATATGTACCAGCCGTGCGCCGTAGCGCGAGCTTCTAATCAACGTGGTCGCGTCGGCACCGATTTCGAGGTGCCTCGCATGGGAAAAAGGGATGCCTCGCATCGGAAATCACAGCGCGAGCTGCATGAGTTTGGGTGAGGCGGCGCGCACCGGGATTTCTGCTGCCTACTTTTCTGCGTGCTGAGACACCTAGCGCGCAGCATCCAAATTACGTCTATATACAACATCACATGGCTACTGCGGCAACTGCTCCCGAATGATATGGGTAAACGAATCTCAATCTCGAAATGCATCGTATAACCACGAGTATGCAGAATCGCATGCACATATATATCGACTATAATATCGTTTTGGCACAGTAGTCTCGCCACCACCGGTTTCGGAGCAGCATCAGCTGCTGAAGAATCGGAGCAGGAGCTCACATATTATATATGTACCAGGAGTGGGAGTAGCACCGACCGCATGATCGAAGCGCGTGTGTGCATGAGCTTCAAGAGAAAGAAAGAGACAGAGAAGAACAACACGCACGAGCAGACCGATATGAGAGTGAGCTCGGGTTACGAAAATTACGCGCGCGATAAAATGGTCGATGCACATGGTAGACTTAGTGCAGACTCACATCTGAACTTTGGCTGTTGCTGCTGTTGTTGTTGCACGTAGTTCATGATTCTTTTGCTGCTGCTGCTCTTGAATACTTGTAATACGACTAGTTGAACGAATGGTAATGGCTGGCAAAACAAGGCACAGCGCTACCATGACTTTGACGAGGCTTAGATGCGGCCTCAGCGGCTGCTTCCCTGATGCGCACTGAAATCTAGACCTCGTTTCAGTAAGCTCGCTAGTAGCAGCAGCAGCAGCAGCAGCAGCCAACAGCCAGCATTTCTAAGTTTCATTTTCCACCGCTAGCACCGGCCGTGCGCGGCATCTCTCTTCGCTCTTCATCAGTCCTGTGCCCGGAATTGCCGCCGTCGCCGCTAAAGTTGATCTGTGTCAGTCTGTGTATAGCTGAAAAATAAGAGGTGGGAGACCATCAGATTCGTTCAGATTTGTACTTGATGGCGGCAGATGGGCGGGATTAGGTGCTTGCGAGAGTCTGGATACAGTCGCCATCTGGCGGGTATAGGAATCTACTTTAGCCGTTACTATGTTAGATGGTCTCTACTTTATCGGTGCAAGCTCATTTCGAGGCGGGGCGGGAAGATTGAACAGATTTGATTGCTGCCGACGAGCGATGTTAGTTTTATGAAGTTTGATGAAGTTGAAAGCGATTGATTCATTCCACGTTCATCGAATCGACGCTAATCCTCCATGTTTTTTTCCTATTCAATTCGTAAGAGGTTTTCAAAAAAGTTATTGAGGATCTAAGGGAAATCATTGAATTTTCTGGTTGTATCGCACAACCTACTCTTGACAGCTGTAGAACTCTCTACTGTGGTCATGAAATTTCATTCATTTGATTAATTATTTGAAAAAGTATTTTACAAATCGATGAATATCCTGATTATTGTTTTATCGCTTTCATTTGGGGAGCAATCCTTGCAGATACTGACCTGATGGTCCAATGATTCATTTCACGAATCATTATCTGATGAATCACTCCAAAGTTGAATAACAGCAACATAAAGATTCATATAGAGTTCAGAGAATGTGATGTTGATCAATCAGATGTGCATCACTTCCTATGCGCCACTTAATTCCAGTGTATAAGACCATGATTCCAAGTCTTTATTATTCATTGTATAGTAAGTGTCATGAATGTTTCAAGAAGCTTCAGACATTCCTTGTACTTAGGAAGCATGTAAAATTGATGACAATCATCTTAAAACGTTGCTCATGGCAATTGATTTTGTTCCTTTCCTTTGTTGCATGATATCGACACTCAAATTTTAGATATTGTTTGAAAATGTTGAATGAAAGAGGGACTACACTAGAAAAGTTCTCTTTCACTACCCTCTAGCGTGCGCATCTATTAGTGATTAGATAAATTGGCCTTGCTGATTATAATTTCGTCTGATTGTGTTTCTTCGCAAACTTTTTCGAAAAAATGTTCCAGTATTCATTCAAAATATGTCCTTTGATACAATAGAACTCGCATTGACAACTTATCACCACTCCAGGTTACAACCAGGCCTGGTTACAACAAGTGTTCAGAGAAATTATTTTAGGAATCTGAGAAATTTCTGGTGAAGGAATAATCCTCGAAGCGAGACCGGAGTCTGCCACCATTCGAAATTTTCTATTTTAATTTTTATCGAACTTTTTTTCATGGCGCAATTCTGACATGTATTCTATTGATGCACACGGAATCCCATGTGATTTG
Source organism: Eretmocerus hayati (assembly GCA_029851415.1). Taxonomy (NCBI): domain Eukaryota; kingdom Metazoa; phylum Arthropoda; class Insecta; order Hymenoptera; family Aphelinidae; genus Eretmocerus; species Eretmocerus hayati. The sequence continues at coordinate 159,586,890 of CM056742.1, read as the reverse complement.
CACGATTTGCACGATTTGCATAATCAAAATTCGAGATATTTTCAGAATGGATTCCGGTCCAGCTCTCTAGGCTGGTGAACATAGCAACGTACTCTAACAAGGCCTCGCGTTAACAATCTTTGGATAGTTGCAGCAAAACCAAGTTAAGACGTTCACTGAGACAGCGAAAATCACGTTCGGGCCGTGTTTGCGATGGGTTCCACCGATGAGGGCCCATTTAATGTGATTTTAATCCGTTTTGATCACCACCGCGCACAGAGTTGGACGCGTCAGCTCCACGGTCAGCCCCACCGGCGGGGCCCATCGCAGTGAAGATGTTGATGTGGTTTTTTCTAACAAATGGAACAAATTCTCGAACAAATCTGAACTGGGTAAACAGTCTCCCTCACCCCTTTCAACTTCTATCTCACACTACTTTCGTACTTGTACCCGATCTAAATTCAAACGTCTTCATACGAATCCAATACATACTTATTCAAGTTCGTCCAAGATTTACGGATACAGCATCGTTCCAATTCTCCCGTGTCATTCTACTTCCATCTCGTACGTGGTGCAGAATATACCATAGATGGACTCTCTCTCTTTCTTTCTCTTTCTATCTGCAAAATTGCCCGCATCGAATTAGATGCCATTACAGCTTTGATAGAGAGCACGGAGTCCCATATATATATGTTGTCAGAATGAAAGTCCATTCGTATAATCAAGTATTCTTGAATCGTCGACGAATGATTTTCCTTGCCAAATGAGAGTTGTGGCTCGGGTTCCACACCGCATCCACTATAATAACACTTTCTATGACCTATCTTCAACGAGGAGGATGCAGAAATACAAGTGGCCAACCCTGCCTGATGTGCACCACACCATAAAGTGGCTATATGGCCCCTATATCTCCATTTCTTTAAATACAAGATCACAAGGGGGTATACAACACACGGATACAGTTTCACACATATATCTAGGTATACTATGTATAAAATCAATGGATGCTCTATAGAACACCTGGATGCTACATCGTTTGCCACTTTCTGAGAATTTCTTCCTCTCTCGCTCTTTTGCTCTCCATTGATGCTCTTGAAAAACCTGCAGATCGGTGGCGAGGCTATATATGTACGCATATAAACTTTGAAAGTGCTCAGGTGATCGTACAGCATCAGCTCCTCGTTGTACATCCGGTCCACGAGTGATCCTGCGCAATATCATTTTCTGATTCCGACCAATGATGCCTCTCCCCTATTACCCAAAGATACTTTATAATATAGGGCTTCCCCTCGTTGGGTTCCCACATAATGCGATATAAAACCCATGAATATTTCATGTATATTCTTCGAGAAGTAAGGGATATATGGAGTGGAAATCTCTGACGACTCCAACAGGTTGACGTGAGATAATATTCATTGAAGTATTAGTACTTATCTGGGATTGTGGAAGTACTTTCAGGGGGTACGAAGGGGGATATTTGCGCAGTTTGGTGTGTTTTTATTATGTGCTGAATTCCACTTGCATAGCTCAAGAGGGGGAGCGCGACTAATCGTGTAGAAACCACACGCGCCAGTACTATAATCTATTTTGAGATGTGGTGCATATAATAAAACTGGTTTGACGATTGACGATACGATGAACTCATTTGTGCCGAGCATATATATTAACCATCATCACGGAAATCGATACGCGGGAATTGAATTACTCGCGCGTGTTGAATTATGATGAAATTGCATGTGTTTCCACAATTGCTGTTTGTGGATTCGAAGATGAGACATTGGTAATCGTTTTATGAAACAAATTATTATACCTGTAGGCGTAAAGTCGACCTTCAATTGATCTCTGACTGTCATGTTCGTCTTCAATTTTCTACCTTTTACAAACTTCTGCTATTAAATGCTGATGAAGTCCAAGATAAATACAACTTATGAATGTTCAGTGGTATATTCCACAGAAAATTATCTTTTACAAAACTTGTTTTCAGTCATTCAAGTTTTTATACCCATCGGAATGTCGATGAAAGTATGAAATGTTAGCGATGAATATCGACAGATGGGGGGGGGGGGGGGGGGGGGGCAAGAATCGACAAAAGATGCCATAGTACATTTTTTGGCTTATTATCCATGCAGTAGCATTACTTTCGATTCGTATATTCGCTTCGTGAAGAATACAATACCCAAGCTTAACTCGAGCAATGCGTGTAAGTACTCTCGGTTCGACTAGGTACCTATGTGCTTTTATGCTTTTCTCTGTGATGTACAACTTTTAACAATGACCGTGTTCTTTGAATGCGTGGCATTCATAATCCTGCTCTTGGTTCTGTAACTCATATGGATGAACAACAAGACTTCACAGGTCAAAGTAGTCTTGTAACTCCTAGGCAGAAACATGCTGGAGCTCCTGAATTTTTCACAAAATACGCTAGGGTTTGTGTACTGCGATGAGTTGGAAAATATTGTAGCGACATTAATCTCTTGGTCTATTGTATTCTCTGGATGTATGAGTAAATTGGAGTGAATCTATGACTAGATCACATGGGTGACGAGATTTTTCATCATCTCACGTGGGAATTGACATGTACTTCCTATTCCGTATTTTCTTACAATATATGAGTTATATAAAGTTAGTGCGAATTGAAAACCAGTTCTCTGGGAAGAGAATAAAGTTAACCTCAAAATTCAGACGATGATAGCACGCGAAAGTACTTGTTCACTTTCGTCATGAAATGCTTTTGAATGCTTAAAAGCTTTTGAAACATACTTATATCACTTTACCACTGGAAGCTTTGTACCGATAGGGCAATGGCGCCTCTAACTCTGAACAACTCACATAGGGCGCACTAATAAGGTAATACCGATAATTCTCATGTTCCAAGAAGAAAAATTGCAACGTTGGTATAGATCACGTGTCTCTGACATTTTTACATTATGAATACGACGGTACTGTATTATCGATTAAGCTTTTCAACTCCCACTCATCATAGCTCTGCTTTCGATGCTAACCTACAACTATCTCGAAACATTTTTCAATTTTCTCGCAGAGTGACTTATTGCCACTACCGTTGGTCAACAGGCGCCAGAGTATAAATTATGCTCCCATCGATAAACCACGTCTTCTACTGCTCAACCGCAAACATATTAAAGATTATGGCTTGCACTCTGATTGATTTGCCATGGAAGGTAATTTCATTTCGAATCCGTTCGCATTTCTTATCCCAGAGTTGCAATGCTGGAAGTATATACCTACTTATCTAATTTCAGTACCCCATTTGTCAATTTTTCTCTGATGCCGAGAAGTGTTTTTTTTTTATGGTCATATCAAGTGCAATATGCGATTCTCTGGCGCGTGTAAAATGGCGCATCTATCTCGGCATCTATGCAGTGCATGCATTTGATTCGAAACATTTCATTGTTGGAAGTTTGGTGTATATCGGCAAATGCGAAACTACACGCATTATGCAAAAGGACAAAACTTTTGTCTCTAACCGCTCTTCGTTCCATTCCTAATCTCGATCGGATTCCAATGCAGAATCTCGATACACAATCTGTTTCTATAGATATCCTATTCTATCCTGATGCCCATTGTCCCATATAACGAATGTACAAATGCACTTCTTTTGCCGACAATGTTCTCCTTATTCTTCTTCGTCTTCTTCTAATACATTGGCTTTTACACGCATGCTCGCACGACTTGGGGACCCTGTTTATCCATTTCTAGATGCACTATAACATAACAAACGCGTTCCATTCCTCAGCCCTTTCCTCATTAGCGATATATGCCTCTTTTGTTGTAGTTCTTCTATATATTATTTTCTACCTCACGGCGATTGCTGTGGGTATATGTATGGTAGGTATATATACCTTGTAAAACTCGTGACTGCATAATGTGCTCCGCAAACGTTTATCTGCGGCCAGGCGCCGCCAAGCCGTCCCGTGATTCTCTTCTTCTGTACGTATATCTTGGACTGCAAAATGGACCGCAATCCAAGTCTCCAACGTTATATATGCACAATGTCAGTGTTATGGGATTGCAGAGCAAATAAGTCTTGTGTATCATCAGATATATATACCTATATATATATTTGAATGTATGTTGTATATGATGGTTGCAATTTTTATTTAGTATGGTGATGTCGCTCTGAGCAGATCTAAACTAGTCTCGTGGTCTTGGTTCATAATATGAGGTTAAAAAATTTTCTCGCCAAGCGCGTTATGATGAAATTGCTTATCCATGGTGGTCGTCACACGTGTCTTGGGCTTGTACATCTTTATGAGCTCTGATGGATAATAAGGAAAAGAGAAAGACAAAAGAGCTTGCGGAACTTTGTACTGTGCGGGTGGCATTTGGGAGTGGCGATGAAGCTGCTTGGTTTTGCTGATATGCGGAAGAAACTCGGACAGAATGTTTTGAAATTGTTTAGATTGCTGTATGGGATCGAGAGCGTTGAGGAGGGGCTTAAGAGTTTCGTGGGAAAAATTCTCCAATAATTTGAGGCTGCAAATCTATGATTTATGAAATACTGATGTTGTCACATCCATCTTTCAGAATGAAGTCAATTTGGGATGTTACTTAAACATGGATTCGGGATTTTGAATCATGATCACTTTGCACTGGTTTCAAGAGATATGCGTGTTTACATTCCATTACGACAGCTTAAAATAATGATGAATATAGAATTGCACCCGATACAAGCTTTGTCCGCATAAAACTATTGATTTTATTCGAACTTGTCGTAACCTATGACCTTGTTCTACATGTATAGTTTTACATCTTCATATGTGTTTTGGTCTGTCCGAATACTTCCCTTGGCTTGAGTTGAAATGAAAATTTCCCTGGAATCCTCATAGCAGAACTTCAAGTTGGAAACTGCAAGTGTCTGTCAATGGTCAATAAAAGAAAATCTCACCACATCGCCCAAAGATATTATCAAGATTCATCGGAAGATATCATGTTTCTCGCACACAAAGTCAACAATCCAAACAAATAATTAGCCACTCACGCGCCCCTTTCACAAGATTACAAGATTATGATCAAACATTAAAATTTAATTAATCGAACACATCTTATAATAAATCTCTTCTCTTCTTGCAGGTGAGTTATGATCATCATACCATCATTATCATCTAAACAATCTTGCCGCTTCTACACGTAAGTCTGTTTATAAATTTTCATATACGTATAATATACCTAGTGAGCCGCAAGAGTTACACAACGATGAATCAACAGTAACCGTCATCAAGAAATTACCGAGTGAATTATCGATATTGAAATACCTTCCAAATAGTTTCTATACTATATTTTCTGTTTATGGTGCTCGTAAAAATACATCGTCAGCTTATATCGTGCTAAGGAGTGAAATTTTTCAATCAGCAATAATTAAGTGAAGCATTTTTTAATCACATCACAGCCTTAAGGCTTGATGAAAGTCTAGTTCTTGCATAATATTCTTTAGTACGTGACCTAATACATGGATGAATTGATGGGATACGGTGCATGGATTACAGCAGGATTGATATTGAAAAACGCGTATACCGATACATTATTACATTGGGCATAAATTTTGTCACATCAATTTCTCTGATCATAAAATCACATCTTCTCGAACAGAATTAAGAGTGCTCCTTAGCTAGTTTTGGTGCCACCTTGCGGAAACAAACAACTTTTGGTGGATAGCGACGCAGACCGACGTGCGGGGAATTTTCTGCAAATTTTAAGGTTTTTGGAAATTTCATAAGGTCCGGAGCTAATAGACAATTCAGATTGTAAATCCAGTATATCCATCATCACCGTGTCAACAGAATATCAATATTGACCGCAAAACGAAGTCAATGTCATCCTCAGACTGGCTTTTATGTGTGCTCTGTTGAAAAAGGTCTTAGTTTCATACACATCGTTGCCAGACTATAGGTTTTTGAAGCTCGCTTGCTAATCTTGGGCTTTCGCTGTGAACAAAAAAAATAGATTGTAGTAATGGCTGAGTAAAAACAAAAAGTAAGGAAATAATGATAAATTTTTCCCCATCGATCTGCTTGAGGTTGAGTAGAAAGCCAGTGTTCAATTCAACTTAGGATATATATAGTATTGATAACATAACCATTATGCATCGAATGAATCATATTCATTAGTGTATTAATTTTGGGAAAATACTTCCTGTGTATCGTGGTGGAGTCTATGAGTACCAAAAACTATCGATTCATTATGAATAAATTTCCTAATACTCACATCAAGTTAGTACAACTGTGAGCGTTGTGGATGATCCACGTATACTTAGCTATATATAGATTATAAGATGTGAACTGCACGAGCTCAAGCCATATTCCAAGTTAGTGGTTGCTCTCAAAAATCAATGCTAAGTCCAAGCTCTTTTTTTTGTGATTACTGGGTCAACAAATTCAACATTGAGTAATTCTCATCTGATAACTGTAAATGACTCGAACATCACTGTAAAACTGATTGTCGTCGTGATTTTATTTCTGTCAACTGGTGCTCGACTCTCTTGGTCTGCAGGCTGATTAGGATCTGTGGAATTTATTGATATGTCGGCTTTGATGACGATCAACAACCACGTGGTTTTTGAATTTGTGTGATAGTTTCATAATACTTGATACGAAAAGTTACAGCAGCCCAGTAAACACAAAAAGTAAGGAAAAATAATGAATTTGTTTCCGTTGATCTGGTTGACCTAGAAGAAATAAGCGCCATTCCAGTCAAAGGATGTACTTTTTGTGTACGCAATGTTGCGTATACATAGTTTCCGGATTGTAGCCATAGGACTCGTTTTAGGCGCCGAAGAGAATGCTCGCGATTGCATTCGACAGCATATTCCAAGAAAATAGAATATGAGTACTTATAGTGCACTCTTTGATAATGTACCTACTCCTAAGATGAACTCTGGTTCTATATATTGATTCTGGTTTGATTCACCTTTCCAACACAGCAAGATTTCCTACAAGCTTGGAAGGTGTGGACTAAGCAAGTGCAGGCGAGTGCAGGATTCAAATCAGTGATTATGGTTAACATTTACTTCAATTTCTTCTCATTTTTCCCAATTTTCCGCTCCTAGTGCAGTGAACTCGAGGAATTTTTGTTGTTACTCGCCTCACTGACCTTAGTACAACAAACCCGTCTGCTCTCAAGACCATTCCGTCTTGTAGATCTCTCAAGTTGTTTCTTTTTTTTATGCGAGGTAAGTTCGTCCTGCGCGTTCACCACCTCCATCTTCTGGCTGTATGTAAGTGTTTTTCGTTTTCCCTTCGTTCAGACAACTCCTTACGGGCACCATGCTCATTTCGCTCTCATTTTTTCTCGGCTCTTGTAAAGTTTTTCTTTTCTACCTGCGTTGTCTGTGCCAGCATTCCCTGACGAATGGTCCAAGTGAGAGTGAAAATTCTGCAGATCCATACTATACAAAATTTCTCAAAGTTGAGTTGTCCAATTTCTGCAAGAATTTCTGCGCAAACAGACCTGTCGCGGAAGAGAATCTTTTTGAGAACATAGAATTTTTAGTCTTTGAAAGGATACGTAGGTACTGGAAAATGATAATAGTTTCTGGTTTGAAAAATTTCCATTCCATATTATCCATGATACTTTTGACAGCTTTTGACCCTCGACTTTAGCCAGTGAAGAGCTGTCAGTCCGAGTGTCAGTCCAAGCCGAAGCACGTAAATTGAATTCAGATACCGCGTTACAAAATGCTCCTAAATCTCATAAATTGAACATTTGCATATGGAATGGAAGTTATCGTGCTTTTTCGAAATTTCTTCTATCACCTCGCGCCTGTAACTCATGTTTAAATAGTTTCAGTACACTTTTATTCTTTTGAAATATACAATCACATCTAATCCTCACTGGACACACTCTCTAGGCGAACTTCCGTGTCACGCTGGGGTCAAATTGACCCCAAGACGAAAATTTAATGCCTTCCAAATAGTGAGCTAAAACTTTTTATGCCTGCAGTTGAAGGTTTCCAAAAGGAGCTAGTGCATGACTGAAGCCTGCGTGTAGTTGCTCCAAAACCTCGTAAATATTCATTTGAAGAATCCTGCAGGTTTGAAGAAAGATTGGTTGATTTTACTGAAAATTTTTCTCCCTTTTTGATGTATTAGAAAATTTTTTGGTCTGAAAATTGGTGAGGGTTTCTGATTTCCCAAAATGAAAGGCGGCAAATTCAATTCTTACAATGCTTCCACTAGCTCCCGGATGAATATGATCAAATTCAAAGATTTAAAATTTTGTTAAATGATCAGGCTACCAATTCGAAAACAAAGTATTTTCATCTCATTATCACTTATTTTATCTTACGGAAGCTGTTTCCGTACAGTCTTGTCTTGACAATGACAGCCGCGCCCATATCATGATACTGTAAAATCCAACCCACTCTTATGTATCATCTATTCACTACTATCATACCATATAGACGAAGAAGAGAACTACATCAAAAGCCGATAAATTCATGACAGGGCGATATACAAAGTGTCGCAGCAATCACTGCTACACAACAACCGCCAGTAGATACATTTTGGCGCCCAACATTTATATTATCGTCTATAAACAGACACCTCTTGACAAATTTCAAACGAATTCCCTCTTATAATAGTGTACTGCTGCAATCGCGGCTATATACGACAAATCGAACGTAATAGTTTCTGCACGGATTACAAAACAGCCCACGCTGTATTATATGTATAAGTACCACAAAACCCTGACACACGATTCAAATATACCTAGGTATAGCTAAACTATGCGAGGGCGTCAGATAGACAGAGATTCGATGTTGCCGTCACGTTCTAAAACGGACGAGTCAATATAATATTACTTGCGCCCGCGTTGTTACAGAGTTCGTAAATATCGGTTCTAAATACTCTTTTGGCTTGGCAAACGTACTAGTAAAATTCGTAAATTTTATACTCACCTCGTCGTAGATTCGCCGTGAGAGCGAGTGCATCGCTCGTTAATTCGGTTGGTTGCAATGGAACCTGGGGTGCAGTATTGCGCAAAAGAGAACCGCGTGCATGCATGGATGCATGTTTTGCCTTAGGCTGATGCGAACATCGCACTTATATCGTAGAAAGAGTAGAATGAGTGTTGTATACTTATACATAGATAGAGCATGGTCGTGATAGCGTTTAAATAGCTTTAGGGGTTAGAGTACAATATATATATAAGTAAATAAAATAGCACAAGGGGAAAACGAATGTTGCTTTGGAGATGAAGGTTATGTATATCGCTTGGATGTATCGGAAAATTCAAGAGTAACGAGCTGTAGCAGGATTCTTTAGACTCATTGTGTCCCTGTAGAGGACGATTGTACCCCCGGGTCGTGTTCCTCTGTTGTTCCGTTTACTCCTCCTTTCTAGTTGCTTTGTGTAGCACTGAGTTATTCGCTCCGAGACGCGCGCTTTTGAAATTCAAAAAGGGCGATTGTGCGCGACCCGTGGCCACCGCATTCACTACAACTGGCGTACTGTGCAGCAGACGGCGAATCTTCGTAAGGGTCAAACTCGAAAACCATCGCTCAAATGTGGCAACAATAAGCGAGAAAGTTGTAGAACTTGTAAAAACGAAGAGTTTGAGTGGTCGTGAGCCTAAATCCGAGCAAATTTGAGCTAGTTGAGGCGATTTCGAGATTTGGCGTGCTTTTAGCATAGGCGTCGCAGCCGCCACTCAAGCCGCGGGCATCGCATCTATTCTTTCGAGCTCCGGGAATCTTTCAATATTGCTCTGATTGATATCCAGAACAGCTCAAAATCTTCGTAATTAAATTTCCAACTACTTTGTCGCTTACTGTTAGCAGGTTCGAGCTACGGTTTTCTCCTAAATTCACGAAAACCCCGTCTGCGCCTATGCTGTGATATTCGTTGGCCTCGCTGTGCACGCTCAATATTGTCATTGGCATGGCGCAGCATGGCGTCACCCTAGCAGTACGCTAGTTGTACTTCCAAAGTCAGCCACTACGTGGCGCTCCGCTGAATCTCGGAGCGAATAGTAAATCTTGTTCCTGTGAACTGGTATACCTGAAAAATCGATGCGTTTTGTTTCGTGTTTGTAGGCGATTGTGCTGACGGTATATTGAATTGAGGACCGCTGGCTGAGAATCTGTAGATTGTGACCAAGAATTTGATTGAACCCTTCGTCGAATACTTTATAATGCATCTTAGGCCCGAATTTATAGTCGTTGGTGTGATTGTGGTTATAACCGATGGCACCATCTCGCGCCTGTAGTTCCAGCGTTGGTAATGACAACAACCATGACTATTCGAGGTGTCAAGCGTGGCCTAGCAGACAATGTATAAAAGATACGAGTTGGCAGAGCGACAGTTCAATATTCCGCCACCTTACGCGTTCATCCGTGGTATTATGGCGTTGTAGTCAGGGTTGACACCTCGAATAAATTCGGACCTTAGGGTAGTTATCTTATTTTGTACGGGCCCTAACGCTGAACTTGCGTGCTCGCACGTGAAATCAAATGCAGAGCGATCTTCTTGGGAAACTTAATTTTTCTTCATCCTCTAATTCAGCCTGTTTGATTACGATCTTCGGTAGCGTTTCTTGTTTTATATGGTAGATCCCACTGTAATATTGTCCTTAATCGTGAAATCTGCTGTTAGGGTTCAAGGCTCGCGAGAGATGGCTTTATCATTTCTTTACTGGGGGGTGAGAGCTTATTTACCTTTTCTCATGCACACAGGTCAGACTCGATTCTTCGTGTGGGTACCATTGAAATTTCAGCCTTCCATTTTTTTTTAGTGCTTTTTGCAGTGGTGCCGCAGTTTTGAAACCAATTTTGTTCTCCGGACCCAACTTGACAAAATTTGAAATGAAAATGTGATGAAGCATGAGTAAGGAAACATTCAGGTCCTTTTTTCTCTACTTACAATATTTTTGATTCCAATTGTGCTATATGTTTGGACTTGAAAATTTTGATATTTTCTATTTTTGCAAATGATCTCTGGTAAAAAGTATAATTTACGGTTTCTGTTTGGTTACACGTCAATTTTACTTCCTCACACGTCAAATTCATGGTCAAATTGGGATTTTTAAATTAGCCTGTTTGGTTTGAGTAAACGCTGCATGGTGATTCGTGAGAACTACGGTGAGAATTGTTAAAATTTTGCACACAAATTGATAAGTAAATTTACATGAGCCCAGAGCATCAGAATTTTGGAAAATTTTTGCAGAAATCTGCGAGTTTTGCATAGTTATACGTGAAAGTTTCTGTATGAGTTGCTCACATGGATAGGGATCGTTTAAAGTCAGTATGGAACTATGAATGAATGGACATTCATTAAATAATAGTACATTATTGCCCTGGGCGCGTACGCCTAGTTCGGGCGCTAGGACAGTTTATTTCCCGAGCGAAGCGAGGGAAATAAGTCCTCCGCGCCCGAAATGGGCCTGCGAGCACAGAGCAATAATGATTTTTCATCATGAGAACCCTAAAACCGCATTTGAATGCGGCCTTTTTAGGTTAGAATGATGAAAAATTCGTTAAATGGAGGAGTCAATGAAATTCAACCAAAGGTCTTTTTTTCAGAAAAATCATTCAAGCAGAACTGGTGATGGCAAATTTCTTCAAAATTTTCCTGGCATTTAATCCATCAGACAATGTCTCTTTTGTAGTCATTTGAGTTTTTGAATTCATTTCTTTTTTTTTTCTAAAATTTGAACGCTATATTGCTCAGCTAAAGGTCGAAAAACTCTGTTGCACATTGTGATCTCGAGGCTCGTCCAACCGATTCCGGTTTTCTGATTTTCTCTTTTACTCACTCTTTCTTCTCTGCTATACATTTTATGGACTGCACCATATACCTTTACCCGAAGCAGCGAACGGAAGGTAAAAGAAAGAAAGAGAGAGGGGGACGAAGGCCCACTGCACCCACACAAAGGCACCCAGTGACTCTCATCGATTGTAACGCACACGTGGGCCCGACCTCACACGCACGTGATATGGGGAGGGCTCATCGTCCGTGTATAATACCGTCGGTTCTCCGTTGTCGACATTTGCTATATTCAATGCGGCAGCAGCGGCGGCGGCGGCGGCTAAACTCGATGTGATGGCAGCAGCAGAGTCTGGGGGTCTCGCTCGTGGTAAAGTTGAGTTTCAGTGTTGCTCGGCATCGAGTCATGATACGTTGAATTTTGTACAGCTCGCGCTTTCATATTGTGTCTGCTGGTTTGATTATTATGTATCTATACGCGTGTCGCTTTAGTTGTTGATAAGACATCGTCATCAGGACGAGCTATAAATTTATATTTCGAGCTCAGTGATAACTTTTAATAAGTGTTACTCATAAAAATAATAAATAGTGGAGGTAATGGTAATATAACCTGAGATGTATACTAGTGGAGTGTCGATGGCGGAGGCCGGCTGATGCATATTATATATCGTCGCTGCTGTCCATATAATTCAGCTGCATTGGATATTTTGATGTAAAGCTTTGACTAAGTTGTACAGTGCTGGTTTTTCACGCTTATATTACATTGGGGTGTGCTGCTGTTGGTGTATAAGAACAGCTGGCTCTGTGAACAGTGTGTGCGTGATTAAAACTGTGTTTTGATAATAATCAATCGCTGTACCTATATAAAAGTTGCGCGCCTCTCTTTTACATACGTAGGTACATTGATAAGGTGAATATTTTGGTGCCTGGTGACGATAATAATCAAAGTGAAAAAGTGCAATTTGAAATAAAAAAAAAGAAGAAAAAGAACAATTGAAGAGGAGGAACGGTTGCAGTCACGGGCGAGACGGAGAGAGGGCCTCCGCCTTCGGGCGGAGGTGGCCTCGCAAAATTGTTTGGACAGCGAAGACTGCCCGACGAGCTTCATAATCCCGTTGTTCTCATCAAATGTGAGTTAATATATGCATCAAAATTCCATCTAGTCACGTTGTCATTATTATCGATGCTTCGACACATTTTTTTATATACACGAAGTGCATCATCGCCGTCGTCGTCTGCATAATAGCGCGGCGTCCTCGCACATCGAGTGTACCTATATATACTCACACATTCTCAACAGAATTTTATATATATAGTGATATAATAGGTATATGCACGATGCAGAGGGAGCTCACTTGTTGCTTGCTATGAGCCATATATATATATGTAGTGCGCGCGTCTCGTGATTCCGATGTAAATGGCCGGTTTTCTCTCCCCTATATGATGGTCCAGAGTTCTCCCCTCCTGGACAATTTTCTTCACAACTGTTGCATATACCGTACATATACTTGTTGAGTATAGGTTAGATTCTTTTGTGAAGAAAATTTTGCTATGTGCAGGACAACGGTAGATTCGTTATATTAGATTTCCATCATACGTTTTCATTAAATTTATTATAAGTTTAGTGCGTGATCGCCCACGTGTCAGAAACGATGCTGATGATGATGCTGTGATGGAGGATGTGCAAAAGCGCATGCAGATGCCGCCATCAGTTAGTTTTTGCCTTGGGATGCTGCGTACGATACGAGTACGATATATAACACAACGGATGAGTAATATTGTTGCCATCATAAAAGCAGTATCGTGTATGTGTGGACCGTGCAGAAGTGAAGCTGTGATACTCGTCGTGATGCGATAGCACATGATACAACGATGTCACCACTGTATATTATATACACGTAATCTCTCGACCGACCACCTTATACTGCGATGTACAATGTTATGATTGCCATTCAAATAATAGACTATTTTTTAGTAATTACAGAACTGTGATGCGATACTGGCTGACTTGTGTATCAAGTATAATGGTTTTCATCAAAAGCACTCTCACCTGTCAAAGTTTATAATTTTTCCCTCAACACCGTTGACTTTTCATTCTCTGTCAGGTGATGATTTTCGTGTGAACGTATCGATGTCACAAGTATATTGTACATTATACCTCGCCTTCTATTAACCGGATACATAGGTATAACTCTCTTTCGCATTTTTTTCTCTCAATCTTCGTCGCGGTTTCCGCAGTTCCAAACTCCACCACCCATACACACACATATACATACATAGGTATTACCTGTGTATTCTGAATTTCAACGTCGTTCCGCACCGGATATGGGTTATACACCGTGTTCTCACACAACACCTGCATGCACAGTATTCGAGTGCAGAGTTTACAGAAGAATCGAGCAAGAGGTGCAAAGAATTTAAATTTTTTTTCGGGGGGGGGGGGGCTTTTTCTCATCGACGCCCCTTTACATCGTCCCTAAGAAACGATACATGTGAGTTATGGTTGTACTGTACAGTATTAGAAAATCGCGCGAATCTTCATGCAGGATAACAAATAAATTGAGAAAGTCAAAACTGAATATTGCAAGATTGATGTAGTACTTGGATAAATACGCTATGAGGTTGAATAAGTATCTCATTTGGAGAACGGATGAGCAAATTTCGTGTTCGTTTGCTCACGAGGAAAAGAGACAACTCTCTTCTCATCATAATGCTTACTCGAAGCATCATCTTGTACTCAAATATTTGAATCTACATGTAGGGAACATGGATTTTACCAAGAGATGAAACTACACATTTCATTGCGCATACTTTTTTTTCAATGCAAATACAGGTTAGGTATATATACTCATCACAGTCTTGTCAGACAAGTTGAAGAAATATTGTCTATATAAGATGACGTCGCGGAAACTTATACCGATACCAAGAAATCCTTCAAACTTGGCTCGCAGCGCAAACATCGGTTAACCCCTACCTAGACTCATGCATATCAGCTATTCCCAATCATCCGTGTGGACAATAATTTTAGCGATGACAAGACTATGTGAGCAAACGAATCGCTTATACCTCTATTTAACGTATTTCTTACGCGTATTTAAACGCACACTAACTCTTCATTTTCATGTAAATGTGTATCAAGATGTGGTGTATACAGCACCTCGTCGTCGTCAATGCCTCTAAAATAGAAATTGCGCATGATGAGCAAGCTTTTTGAGGGGCAGCAGCTGATACACCACCATTAAGAGGATGTCGGATACCGACATTGTCGATTTTCCGGATTTCTCGATGAATTTTCGAGATATCGGGATTCTACTAAGTAACGCCGATTCTGTATGGCTCATAGAATCGGCGTTACTTGTTAGATTTTTGATATCTCAAGAATTCATCGAGAAATACGAAAACTCGATCATGTCGGTAACTGTACAATATTGATAGGGCTCCGACATCCCCTTAAACATGGTATATCGGGCAGAATCTCAGGGCACAAAGTGTCAGAAAGTCATATCACATAATAATATTGGACACCGCAGCCTTGGCTTTTTAAATCACCGAACCGAACAGCTGCTGGTCAGAATGTGATGGTAATATGACACGTATGTAACGTCACGCTTGAAATTACACGTACATCTGGAGGTATTTCTATACGTGTTTTATTGTGTGTTTGGAGCCAACGAGTATTACTAGACCTTCTAAATATACACACGTGATGTAGTGCTAGATACAACCTCGGCATTTGATACACAGTTTACATCCCCGTCTCAGTCACGTGACCTGACTGTTCGCACCTAATGCAAGTTGTGTGACGAAATCTGATGAGCATCCACGATGTGCAAACACCAGTAACTACCATGCACCAATCGCGTATGTACATTCAACAAGCTTTTTACATAAGCTTGCGAGTCGAATTTTACGAATTTTATCTCTCAGACTGGACCCTAGCGTGATAGATTCGTGATCTGTAAATCTGTAATAATACCTGACAGGGGTGACGCGGAACCGAACCCTTCATCACTCTCGAAACATGTAACCCCTCAAATTTTTTGATACTCCGATACCAGACGTATATTATTGCACATCCATATAAGCTAAACTCATAATAGGAGACATGGAACTGACAGACAACACATCTCGCGAAGAAAATGATGGCTTATTTATGAGCGTCTCTCTCTCTCTCGCTATCATCTTTGAGAAGACCTTTATACTCATAGAAGAGACACCGACTTTGGAGACTCATCTATAAATAATGTCGCAGACAGTTTGATGTTTTTGATGGCATGGCGAATCCTCTACGTCGTCCTGTCTTCTCGTTGAGAGTGTTCAATATCTTTGTAAAAGCAAACGATATAGTATTTGAGTGCATGAATGGTATTACATCCTCCTCCCGCATCATATAGATATCGCGTGACTCTATATCATGAGACTCTTCGAAAGTTGAACACCAATTTGCACGCAGTTTGAGTAATGTCTTGATGGTACATTTCGGAGACAGACCACCGAGAGAAGGGTTTATTCGTGTTCTATAGATCTCTCTCTCTCTCTCTGAATGTGCAGCATGTGACTCTATGGAGAAGCTGTCGTGGCATATAAGTCTTGCCGTTATTTTTGGATTAGGTTGTTAAAATTTTATGCGAACCCATAGTGAGAGAGCATCATACTTCTGCCAAAGGATGAGTTTCAATTCGTGGAAGTAACAGAGAGTTTGTGGTGTGTTATAAGTATATAGGCACGACGAGCTTTCCCGTCTTGGCTCTAATTTGCATCTCCTCTTCGATATGTGTGGCGCTTCCTCTCTTCTGATTATGGTTATGAGCTATGATGTGTAAGTAGTGTCGGGCTTGTAGTCTTCTCACGAGTCTCGATTTTACGCTCATTGTTGTACAAAATTGGTGTGCGATATATATATTTAGAACAATTTTTTTCACATGCATTATTAGGTGGTGAGGAAAATCGATGGAATCAGGTTTACTACCATTGAAGTAATTGATTGAAACAATGCATCAAACTTAATTTCACTAACAAATTTTGATCAAGAAATCTATGGAATTTTTATAAAAAATTTTGCAAAGGTTGACCAGAGTCGATAATCTTATTGCAAAAGCGATAAATACCAAAAAATTTCAGGATGATCATTGCGAGGATCATTGGCCAGAATGTTGGTTTGTCCCGTACATTCTTACCAACAAAAATTCATGAAAAATAGAATTTTTTGTAAAATTTACCAAAATTCCTTTGCTCACTCGAGCGACCAAACACGTGTGGCAAGTAAAATCCGTATGAAACTTGATTTTTATTTTTATCATCAAGGTCGCGTTGTCGCGGCGATTGATGAAAAATAAAATTTCATCAGAATCGCAACAAACCGCAATTTGCACTCACGATGCACTCTTGTATAGAGCTGCTTGTTGCGTAAGCGAGCCCTCGATATCAAATCACCGCAGAGGTGAGCAAGAAATTCAAGTCTTTACGCGAAGGTTCAAGATTCGCTAGCCACCTCAACTGTGCGGTATGTGTACATGTACAACACCACATTATGTGCACTCGAGATATCGCTGCAAAAATAACAAAATATACTTGCCACGACTACCCACTAATGACGCACGTGTGATATACTGTTGCAGCGATCGCTTTTACCGACACCTTTCAAACCTTTGTTTTTGACAAATTGAATTTTATCCAACTGGGTGCATATCATCATACATTTTTGTTATTTGTACACATTTTGTACCGATTCTGAAAGGGTATTATGGCCTTGATACGCAATTTTAGCGTACGAAACGAGTTCACGTGTGTGTATCAAGGGGAGCAACGTTCTCTCTTTCTTTATAAGAATACCGTGGTGCACATATGTGATCGTGGCCCTGAACGAGAAGGGCAACTCCCCCGCAATGTGGGGGCGATAACGATCGTGGGGCTTGTTTGATCGACGCACACATTATATTATGTAGTTGGGTTAGGGCCCGACGATAGGCCACAATTTCGGCGCCACCGAAGGAGAGAAAGTCGTGTTACCTAGGTTGATGTTTTTTATCATGTTGTTGGCTGGTGAAAATACTAACTGCCCATTGAAAATCACCAGCTGTGAAGTTTTCTACTCCTACTGGCCTTGAATGCTGGTCAAATAGTCGTTACTTTAGGCCCTAAATAGGGACCTTGAGACGATCTTCTATTAGGTAGAGGACGGTAGAGGGCGTAAAAAATTTGTAAGGATTTCTGTCCCAACCCTTGTCAATAATGTATTTGAACTTCTTCGTCCTGTTGAGAAGAGATGACGGAAAAAATTTTAACGAGGATCCCCAAATACTTGAAGCGGGAAACCGGTTTTCACGAGCATCGAAGAAAAATTTTGATTGATTCTGAAAGAGTCTTTGAAATTCCATCGATCTATGCTTTTGGGGTCAACTACATTACACGAAATTGTGTAGTAAGTAGCAACGTTTCGATGCGGACAAAAGCAATGACGCTCATTATTCGGATAAAGCCAGGCTTCACGCACGGCGATGTTACACGAAGAAAGTGATCCCGCAACCGTAAATGTTCGTATCTTTCGCTCTCTGAACATTTACGATTATACGCATATAAGTTTGTACGAGTGACGGCTCATACGTTGAGCTATTTGTAATATTCGACGGTTTATCGATGTACTGCCGCATTGAAATGCAAATAGCTGATGATGCGGGGGATATGCGCCGCCGCCGATGATGCATGCCAATCGGTATTTCCTTGCTTTGCCGTCATTGTCGTCGTCGTCGTCGTAGTTAACGTTCCAAGTCTTGGGGTCTTTCTCTCGTGCTATTTCATCAATCAACCCGGTGCAACATTCAAAAAAAAAAAAAATGTTTGTCTAATTACCTTGGATTATCTGCCGAGGATGTGCTCAATAATACAATAAAACGTATTAAAATTTTATTGAATCATCCATCAGTATCGAATCAAGATTTCAAGAGAACTACTCGTTGCAATTTGGACAATTTGGAGTTGAAATCACCCAAACTAGAGGTTTTTACGAGGTTTTCCGATCATAACTCATGGAATGATGCTTGCGGAACAAAAGATGGAGTCCCAAAATCGATCCAGATTGCAGAAAATTATGAAATTCCTGATGAAACAGGTTGATGAAATGATGTTGAGTCATTTGGCTCCGTTTTGACCAAGTTTGCTCAACATTGACCTTTTAATTTTCTTTCGTGTCAAACATAAGAAAATTGGAATTGCCAAATGGCCTCTCCACGTAAATTTGGCTCCAATTCGAGTGGGTTTTTTCTTGCAGGATAACGATCTATTTACGCTTGTTTTTTTGATAATTAAAACAGCCCTGTGCGTCAAAATTACAATTCTGAGATGTTTACTACCAAAGTTTTGTGAATCCTCCATACAAAGTATGAAAATAGCGAATCGGTTAATGATCTTCGAATTCCAAGAACAATTATAATATATCAATTGATGGGAGGTAGTTTTGAAACTTTACCGTTCAATTTCGCTCTTTCAAAGACGAAGATAAGGATGAGAATCTTTGCGAGAAGAAAAGTTTTGAGATATTATTACTTTCAAATCCATTCGAGAACGCTCGTTATAACCGTCTCGTTGCACACAAAAAGTACAATTCGGAGGACCACAATCGTTCGAACTGCATGAAATAAGAGTCTGGAAGAAAAATAAAGAGTTGCAGAAGCGGACGAGGCAAAAGGTGATCCAGAATAAAGAATATACCGAGAGGAGGAGGAGGAGGAGGAGGAGGAGGAGGTGGGAAGAAAGTCTGCAAGCACCTCTTGGGTCCGCGAATATGGCGAGAAGAGAAGAAGCGAGTGACCGAGAGCATGCAGCTAGCAGCCATGCTTATACTTACTCTTGTGGGGGTCGATGACTGCATTCATGATGCATCCAGATCCAGCATGTATATAACACATTGAACTTACGGTGGCGTCTGAGAGTCGTCTTTCTCTCTCTTCTTGCTCGCATTACCTATACCCATACTCTAATGCAAAACCAGGATGGATATCGTATGGTCCAGCTGTTTTATTATATACCCCCTGCATGCGGGCCCCGTCGATTCATCCATCCGCGTGTTTCAACAACCACCTTTACTGCATTATATTACAAAAAAAAACAGACTAAGAAACGGTGGTTACTCGATCGGTAGATATTTGTAATCCTACCTCTAAATGTCATTCATCGTCCAGATTGGGATTTTCTTCATTTTTTACTCGATGTTTACAGCTGCCCTTGTGTCCGACACTTCAATTTTGAATTTTTCCGGCATCAAAATCGAGAAATCGTCGTGTGCACTCTAGCTTTCAAGACGCTGCGAATCTGTGCCATCCTTGTCGATATACTTTCTCGACTTAATCCTTTCAAATTAATCGAAACTGAAGAATTTGGCCGTCGCAAAGTGGGAGAATCAAGTTCCTTTGCATGTGCATAATTATTTTGGGAATACGTATATATGCAGACAGAAATTGAGAGAAGCTTGGGGCTTATCCCAAAACTGTCTTTCTCGTGGTGCTGCTTCATGCATTTTCAAGCCCTCGGAATTTCCTTTGCGACGAAATATATATCTTTCACACATACCTATACCTACTGCTGACCGGGGTATTTTTAAAGCCGCGCCCTGCAACAGCAGCAGCAGCAATTTGGCTGCACCCAAGTAAAATACACGCATTTATAGACGACGACGACGACGAGAGGGTCATTTATCACCAAGTTCTAGAACGCCATAGAGCAGCTCCTCGCATCACTTTCCCCACTATTCTCTTTCTTTGTAGATCTATCTGTGCTGCTTTTTCATGAACGTACGATGTACCGCTTATATAGGATGAGTATTATCACGGTCTGCTTTTCATCGTCACATTGGGATTATTCAATGTGCATTGCTTGAGCTGAAAGACGACAACGACGAAGTGTCTTGTTTGGTCGGATTAGAAGATTGAGGAGCTTCTGCTATACTGCTACACAAAATTCTAAATGTAGGATGACGATTAAAGAGACTTACACTCCTTTTATCTGCAGTGACTCGAGAAAATCACGCTGCATCATTATCATCGTCGTTATAGGTTTTTAGGGCACCAAGACGAATTCAACACTGGTGTTTCAGAAAAATTGAATCTTGTTCGGATGGATTCCACTTTGAACGCATCCCACGCATTTATATTTAACCCATTCACTTAAATGGACACATGCATTTTTTCATCGATTTTCAGTAATCGACAATTATTTCTTTCGGACTCGTCAAAAAATCTAAAAAAATTCCCGAATGTTCCTTTTGATATCAAACCAAAAACAAAAAATTTCGGAAATCCTAATTTTGCCCTTTTCCGTCCTTTTCCATCCACTGAGAAACGTATTTTGATGGACTTTCGAATCGCGTTTCTCAATGTCCCAATAGCATGCAGAAACGAATTGGCTAAGAAAGTGAAAATGTGATCATATTCAAGACAACTAAGGTTTAATTTCTCATTTCACATTATTCAACGATATCGCAGTTGAATAATATCTCGTAAATTGCTTACATACTATTTTGGTTTACGACAAGAATGAAAAAAATCACCAGTACTTGCAATATTCTGACCCAAATATTCATTCGTCGCTTCGCTCATATGATGCCTTCTCATTCATTGTCGCGGTTCTCTAAGCTGACAAAGAAAGAAAGATCCCAAGCCGGATGATCGCGAGAGGCACGCGAGAGACCATCATGAGACACACATATGGGGCATATATTTCTCATCTCTTGTGTGGGCCACACGTGCATCTCAATCTCTCTGGTACGGGGCCCTGCATCTGCTTCATCATCATAATCCCCTCCACCAATACTACTTGATCTCTGCATCCGTGCACCCACATTGCACCCGGTATTTCTTCGTCATCCGCAGCTGAACTATATAAAATATAGGCTTGGCAGTCCTCCCTTCTTTATTAGAGATATGCGGGCGGAACACTTTGTATAATATAACACAAGATAAGAAAACGAATCAGAGAGTTGTTTTGTGCCTTTAGGGCGACTTTTCACCGTGATGCGGTAGTCTTCCTTCAATGCTATGGAACCATAATACTCTTGTCTTTCGATTTTATATATCATGTGCTATGGGCAGCAGCTGTTCCTTCTATGCCGAAGGCTATCACGTCGAAATGATTCGGACCTGTAGTCCCATAGCCTCTGAGCTACCTTTGATTTTTTTTCTTCATTTTTTACCACCTGTGAAATTTACAGAGGTGAGGTGCAGGGAATTTGCTGAGGTGCAGCATCAACGGTGCATATGGAGACCAATAATTGTGCTGATGTGTATCTGTATTTTAAATGTGACATTTTATCGGGATGCCTACCGCGTTTAGATTGGATAGATTTCTCTCTCAATTATGCCATGGTACAATTTGCATCCCCCCGTCGTATGAAAATGATTGAAATTATCTCAACCTCTGCCATTGAATTCGTGATTTTACACCCTGCAGCTGTACGCAAAAATGGGTCGTGAGGAAAATGATAAGAATTTTGTACGTGAAAATTATTCCAAGTACAACGACAATCCGTTATAAATATTAGGTATCTATGCGTAACTATCAGTCACGTTACGTTCGTTAAAAACAATCGATGATAATCTCGTTTCGATAACCATACTTAGATTCAAACTAACCTAAAAAAAACTTTCGGGAAGTGTACCTACCACAAGACAAAAATCCGTCTCTCACTACCGCATATTACAAAGCCAATACACACATATGCCAAAAGTAGTAATCATTCAATAATCTTACAAAGCATCGATAGCAATCACCGACAATGAAAACGTTCGATCAACGACATCGGATACGACTTATCTCGTAATCGGTCAATCGTAATAGAAGTAGTTCTCTCAGCTTATATTAATACCTCTCGAAAAATTAAATCCGGAAGTTGATCCTAATATTGCTATAGGCCCTGCGGAACTTGAACTCTATCCATAATCTAATACTACTCAATCCATCGGTGCATTGAATTTCATAAATTGATCTCTTGCTGGCGACTTTTACTTTCTTCTATACATCACACGCACATATCTCATAATACACATCCAATACACAACACACGAGACTTTATTTTTGAGCGTTCGGATATCACGCTGAGAGAGTTCAATACTATGCGTACAAGTTCAAACGATATCGAGTCATCGATCTCTATATGTTGTCTATGTGTTGTCTAATATAATTTCCCTTGCATGCGATCTGTACATTTTCGTAGTGATTAAGCAACTTTGAGATTTAATCGGGACTAATTGAAAGCGTTGAACTCTCTTTTCTTTTTTTTTCTCCTCATACTCCCTCTGGCGTTTGCATCAAACAACAATCAAAAGATTCAAAGTACTTTGTAAGTATGATGCTTGTTTGCTGCTGCTGCTGCTGCTTCATCGTTGTTTAGGAGAAAGAAAGAAAGAAAGCTGAAAGACGTTCTATGTGCGGTTCACTATAATAGAAGTGAGAGTGTCCCATAATCGTATAACTACTAATTTCCCGTTGAATCGCGTCGTTGAAGTTCTTCATCATACCAAAGAAGGTCTTATTATCAGCGACAGCAATTTTTAAGTATCCAATCTCCATACACGTCAACAGGTTTACTATGCAATAAATATTTTGTTGGTCGGTAGATAAGAAAACCGCAAAACACGCGGTAAAGAAACCCAACCATTTATACAGTGTATCCTGCTTCAAATTTTGTAAGCTCTTAGGAAGTAGTTCAATTGTGAGTTATGAGCGACGGGCTTCTGGCCAAAATTCTAAATCCAGCAAAACAAAGTGAGACACAATTTCGGGGGTCGAGTGCATGAGCATTCCATTCTCATTTGTAGCTGTAGATGCAGAGAATGTACCTATGCGTCGAAAATAGAGGAAAGCGTGTGCCGCGACGAGAGCCAAATCGTTGTCCCATTTTTAGGGTGTGTCCACAAATTAAGCGCCCACGACGCGCCTTGAGGCGTAGCGCGGTTCATGGCACCCGCGCTAAAAATTGTGGGTGCAAATTCGTTTGGGGGAACACGCGTCGATTGCTTTTTATGACGTTGTGCGGCCGATTTCACTAACCTCCGGTTCTGTATTAAAAGCTAACATTAGATAAGCGCTCTTATCTTTCCTCCGTGTTATTCTTATGAAAGAAATTCAGGATTCGGCCATAATGCTTTTTTCTGCAATCTAAAATTACACGGATGTTAGTTCCCAATACTTCAGATATAGTCGTAATGTGGAAAATTTTTTGGGCCGGCGCTAATAACGCGGGCGCTTCATTTGTGGACATACCCTTAGGTATATCGTGTTGTGTTATGACGCCGCAAAGGCGGTATAGTTAGGCACACGGAACAGCTTGCGCGAGCTTGCGGCGGTATTTTGAAATCATGGGTTGGGTTGGGATATTTCTGTCGTTTTCTGGAATCGTTATCTGGATATCAAGTTCTGTGTAATTTGAAACAAAATTGGTATGACAACGATCATGGAACAATATTTTCGTTAATTTCGTCAAGAATGAGGGACTGTTAGCTGATTTTCAATTCTCTAACTCACAGCCTTGATATTGACAAAAACAAAAAGCTATTTTATATCATTGATTGAATTTTGAACATAATTTTTACACACGGCGATTGGCACTGAACCCTTTCCCACGATTATACCCTAAGGACCTATAGGGTATCATCATAAAATTGATCATAACTTTGATATGAGTGAAGAAAGAAGAATCTAAAAAAAAGTATCAAAAATATTTGGATGTACGAAAATCAAATTCCTGCCAGAATTGTTCCAGAATCTTGTATGCAGTACTCGCTAGAAGTTGTGAAAGTTTTGGAATCGAGAATTTTAGTGATTATCACCAATTTTTGACCTAATTTACTGAAATTGGGAAGAAATGAATGAGTAAATGAACAGACATAACAGTTTCGTGCTGATGGGATTGGTAAAATACCTTTTACCAGAGTATGTTTCGTCCGACATATTTGTTTCACGAAAAATGAAAAAAAAAATAAAAATCAACTCCTAGACAAGAGTTTGTTAATCGTCAATTGAACAAATATGATTTTATACCGGTCGAATTGAAGTGAATATGTGGTATTTTTGATTAGGTGTTTCCATCCAACACCCCAATCGCAAAATATTATAATATCTTTGTTGGAATCTTGAATCAAAAATGTATCGAGTCAAATGAGATCATGTTGCGTCATGCGACTTAGTTTCTGAAATAGATGACGCATGCGCTTTCGAATGATGCTCCGTCGTGCCGCGACAGCTCTTATGGAAGTCCCGTGTTAAACGCTCGAATTCGGGTGCGCCGCGCTCGGTTTGAGGGATCTCTTATGAGAGTCTCATGTTAAAGGTTGGAAATATCGTGCGCCGCGCGTGCTTTTCGGGGTTTCATATGGGATTCCTGTGTTGAGGTGACGATCTGCAGCGCGCCGCACACGCATGACTTACGCATGCATTAGCTTGATAGGGCACCGCGGATATATATAGGGGTCCGCTCCGCGGCTCTTTCTACTACTTGTCACTACAGCCTACTGGCTCGTTCAGTACACGATTTCCACGTGCTTTCGAAGTACAATTTTTTTGAATAAAAGTCTTATAGTGAAAGAGATATCTATTCAATCACAAACCACCCATCACCGTTGATTTAATTAAATAAATTAACAGGTTATGGGCCCAGAATCACTTTGCTAAATTAGAGTCAGTGTGTGCCGTGTTCAAGATTCATAGTGATAAATAGCCGGTCTCGTCCCATCATCAGCGAGACCGTCTATACACTCAGGATTGACAACATACTCATATCTAAATAAAAAAAAAAATAATAATAAAAAAAAAAGAAGGAATTATGGACTTGAAGATAAAAAGGAAGATCCAGCCGTTCGACGGAGAGCGGTATAGTATTTGGAAATTTCGTGTCCGATTGGTACTAAGTGAGATCGGAGTCCTGGAAGTCATCGACGAGGAGGTGCCCGCCGAACCATCTGAAGAGTGGATAAAGAAGGATAAAACGGCTAAGGCGACCATCGCGGAATTCCTTGCGGACTCATTGCTCGGGTTTGTGAAGGTGGATGGTTCTGCCAAGGAAGTTTTTACCAGGTTAGACGAGATCTACGATATTAAAAGTATAGCTACACAACTGGCACTCGACAAGAGAATTCTTAGCTTGAAATTTCGAGGAGACACTTCATTGGTGAAGCACTTTGCAATTTTCGATGATTTAATTACTGAATACGTGGCTGCGGGTGGAGAACTCAAGGAGACAGGGAAGGTTTCACGTCTACTTTTAACATTGCCATCATCTTATGACGGAGTTATCACGGCGATCGAGACATTAAGTTTGGATGATCTCACCCTAGCATTCGTGAAGAAAAGGCTGATAGACCACGAAATAAAAATACGTAATAACACCAATGACACCTGCATGAAAATTCTGAGTGCTGAATCAGTGGAACAGCCTCACCCCAAGAAGAATGGATCTAAAAATTGGAAACGGAGCAGTAATCAATTCAAGAGTCACAATAAGAGACGAACCAGACCAAAATGGTTAACCAACGTTAAATGTCATCATTGTGACAGAAAGGGCCACGTCATCAAGAACTGCCACTATTACCAGAAATCGCAAAGTTACAACAATGATAGAAGATCAACTTTACAAACAGTCGAGCTGACTGAGCAACCCCAGGCTGCAGGCTTCGCTTTCATGGCTGGAGTTCATACCCAACAGAACTATGATGGAGACATGGTAACATTCCTGATGGATTCTGGAGCGTCGGACCATATAATCAACAATGATGAATTATTCGACTCGTTTGTGCTGTATGAGCCACCATTGAGGATCAGCGTAGCCAAAACTGGCACATTCATCAATGCAACCAAACGTGGAAGGATTCACGTGACAACCAATTTGGGAATCCGTGGCTATCTCGAAGATGTCCTCTACAGCCCAGAGGTCCCATACAACTTACTGTCTGTCAAGAAAATGCAGGAGAAAGGCTTCAGTACCATCTTCGGACAGGATGGAGTTCAGGTAACAAATGGTGGTAAGATCATCATGAAAGGTAAGCCATTACAAAATCTATCTGCATGTGTAGAATTCAAGGTGAGAAGTAGAGCTCGTAACTCTATCAATATTGCAGCCTATCATACCATGAATAATAGTTATGAATTATGGCATCAGCGTCTAGGCCATATTGGAAAATCAAAATTCTTAGAATTGAAGAATAAACGAATGTTTGAAGATACAAATCAAATTCAGAATGTAACGCCTCTTGAACAATTATGTGAAGCTTGTATAGAAGGAAAACAAGCAAGATTACCTTTTGAAAAGGCCAAAGACAAAAGCTATGTGAGCAGACCATTATTCATGGTCCATTCTGATGTGGCTGGACCTATCACTCCTCAAACGATAAATGGAAAGAACTATTTTGTCATGTTCATTGATGAATACACACATTACTGTGTGACTTATTTGCTAGAATTCAAATCAGACGTCTTCTCAGTTCTTAAAGACTTTGTGGCAAAAAGTGAAGCTCATTTCAACTTAAAAATCGTGAATCTATATTGCGATAATGGGAGAGAATATTTGTCAAATGAAATGAAGAACTTTTGTGCAGAAAATGGTATAAGCTACCATCTAACAGTTCCTCGAACCCCACAGTTAAATGGAGTGGCGGAACGTATGGTGAGGACTGTAACGGAGAAAGCCCGCTCAATGATACACGGTGCAGGAATGAATGAAACATTCTGGGGTGAAGCGGTTTTGACTGCTACGTTTCTAATCAACAGAAGCCCCACAAAATCTTTGAAAGTTGAAAAGACACCGTATGAAATTTGGCACGGTAAAAAGCCAAAGCTAAAGTACTTGCGGATATTTGGTTCGACTGTATACGTGCATGACAAAATCAGAAAGCGTAAGTTCGATCGGAAATCGAATAAAGCTATTTTGGTCGGATACGAACCAAATGGATATAAAGTATGGAATTGTGAGGATCGTAAATTCCTCGTAGTTCGCGATGTTATCATTGATGAAACAAATTTCATGAAATCCAGACCAATAGATAGACATGAAAGTTTTCAATCTAGAAACCCATATAATGAAACTGGTGCATCTGAAAGCATGTCAAAACCAGCAGAGTACCAAAAGTCTGATAGTGAGAAATCAGATCAGGAAATGAGAGAAAAATCTGATGCTAGTCAATCAGATCCCATTGAAGCACAAAATTCTGATAATGAGAAATCAGAAATGATAGAGCAAAGATCTGAGGAGAGCTCTAATTGTGGAACCAATGATGAAGAAGACTTTGAAAAATCTGTATCTAAAACAGATATGCATAAAAGATCTAATAATGACGAAATGACAAATGAGCATAGACGGAGTGATAGAATAAGAAACTTGCCGAAGTTGAGTTACGAAGAAGATGAAAGAGTTGATCAATACCTTCTGTGTGCAATGTCGATTAACTGTCAAATCCCCACATCATTTGCTGAGATCGAAAAGAGAGATGACAAAACTCTCTGGCAACAAGCCATTGATGATGAGCTCAAATCACTGCAATTGAATAATACATGGACCATAGTCGAAAGACCAAAAGATAAGAACATAGTTGACTGCAAATGGGTATTCACAATTAAGAATGATGAATTTGAAAAACCATTCAAATATAAAGCTCGTCTTGTAGCTCGTGGTTTTAGTCAAAAATATATGATAGACTATAACGAGACTTTCGCACCGGTTGCTAGAATTTCAAGCTTTCGTTTCTTAGTAGCTTTCGCGAATCAGTTCGATCTTCTCATCCATCATATGGATGTAAAAACTGCATTTCTAAATGGGATATTAAGGGAAGAAATTTATATGAAAGTTCCAGAAGGAATCAGATGTGACAAGAATAAAGTTTGTAAGTTAAATAAGGCTCTATACGGTTTGAAACAAGGAGCTCGATGTTGGTTTGAGACGTTTGAGGAGAAACTTTTGAAAATCGGATTCCAGAACTCGAAAGTAGACCGTTGCATCTACATTTCAAACAAAGGCAGTATCACTCAGAACATATATGTGATTTTATATGTTGATGATATCATCATAATAACTCAAAAACTGGATACTATGACTCATTTCAAAAATTATTTGATGAAAGAATTCCGAATGTCAGATTTGAAAGAAATTAAACTTTTCCTCGGGATAAAAATAGAGAGGAGAAATAACGCATTGACACTCGATCAAAGTTCCTATATAAGAGCAATTCTTAAAAAATTCAGAATGATGGATTGTAAAGCTGTAGCTACCCCTTTACCTCCAAAACTCGATTATCGAAGTTTGAATTCTGACGAGAAGTATGATGCCCCATGTCAAAATCTCATTGGGTGTCTAATGTACATCATGATTTGTACGAGGCCTGACTTGAGCTTTGCAGTAAATTTTCTGAGTCGATACTCTAAGAAAAGTAATAAAGAGCTATGGCAAAATTTGAAAAGAGTGCTAAGATATCTAAAAGGCTCAATCAATCTAAAATTGACGTATGAGAAGAATGAATTCAAAAATTTCCTCAGTGGTTATGTAGACTCTGATTGGGGAGGAAATGATGATGACAGAATAAGCACAACAGGGTATACATTCCAACTATTCGAAAGTTGCACAATTTGTTGGAACTCAAAGAAACAGAATTCTGTCGCTGCTTCTTCTACCGAAGCTGAGTACATGGCACTATTTGAAGCTGTGAAAGAAGCGATGTGGCTAAGATCGTTGGCAATGACTGTACAGATTGATATATTAGAGCCAATTGTGATATTTGAGGAT
The DNA here is from genome assembly GCA_029851415.1 of Eretmocerus hayati. Classification (NCBI taxonomy): domain Eukaryota; kingdom Metazoa; phylum Arthropoda; class Insecta; order Hymenoptera; family Aphelinidae; genus Eretmocerus; species Eretmocerus hayati. Next base: position 159,557,439 of record CM056742.1, on the reverse strand, counting down.
AACAATGGCTGCATAGGTATAGCAAATAATCCTACATGTCATAAACGATCCAAGCACATCGACATAAAATATCATTTTTCTCGTGAACAGATAGAGAAAAATCTAATCAAACTTGTTTATATGTCCACAGATCATCAAGTTGCAGATTCAATGACAAAATCATTACCCACACTAAGATTTTTGCAACTGAGGACAAAGATGAACCTCAGAGGAGAATCTGATGACTGATAAATATTATAATTATATGCATATAACATAGCAAATTATGCTATGAGATGGTCTGATTGAGGTTTTTCCTGGGTTTCCCTCAATCCTCGAACAAATGTTGGGCCATATGTATTCCCCAGAAGGTACAGCGAAGGCACGTTGGAACTCGTTTACATTATGAGCATAGGGAGGAGCCAGTCGAGACTGACTCGTCAGTCAATGTACGAAGTCGGACCCGATTAATTTTTGAGGGGGCGTGTTGGAATCTTGAATCAAAAATGTATCGAGTCAAATGAGATCATGTTGCGTCATGCGACTTAGTTTCTGAAATAGATGACGCATGCGCTTTCGAATGATGCTCCGTCGTGCCGCGACAGCTCTTATGGAAGTCCCGTGTTAAACGCTCGAATTCGGGTGCGCCGCGCTCGGTTTGAGGGATCTCTTATGAGAGTCTCATGTTAAAGGTTGGAAATATCGTGCGCCGCGCGTGCTTTTCGGGGTTTCATATGGGATTCCTGTGTTGAGGTGACGATCTGCAGCGCGCCGCACACGCATGACTTACGCATGCATTAGCTTGATAGGGCACCGCGGATATATATAGGGGTCCGCTCCGCGGCTCTTTCTACTACTTGTCACTACAGCCTACTGGCTCGTTCAGTACACGATTTCCACGTGCTTTCGAAGTACAATTTTTTTGAATAAAAGTCTTATAGTGAAAGAGATATCTATTCAATCACAAACCACCCATCACCGTTGATTTAATTAAATAAATTAACAATCTTATATACATCAGAAAACTTGCGAAAGTGAATACTCCCGAAAGAGTGCAAGGAACAGTAATCGAAACTCGATCAACAACACTCTTTTCACGCCTGAACGACTTTTTCGCAACTCGTTTTAATTTCTCTCCCTCTTGCGCGGCACTCTCCTCTCATTTGTGCCACATCCGAACAACTTTATTCACCAAATGAGGTATCTCTATCTCTCGATATCGAGAAAAGAAAAGCTGCTACACGGATAATCACACATCATCATACCATGTTTCACACGTAGTTTTACCATCCTGTATAAATAAGCTTCCGTAAATTGAGGACGCCAAAATTAACATCTCAACACTCGCATTGCCGATCTCAAATTTCATAAAAAATGAGCTCAAAATAAAAATTTTTGTTCCCGTGATGCATTTCAAATCGACTTTCGTTCGATTAAAATATTCGTTCGTGCTGATGCATCGAACACCATCGGATCGGTATTCACTCTCAGTGTATTTGTACTTTTTATATAGCACACCAGAGACTTCATTAACCCAAATAAACATACAGACAAGCCAGACACGATCTCGTGCTCTCGTGATTCTGTATGCATGCAATCGGTCGTCGGTCGCTCTCTCACCGAATCTGGCGCGTTTTGCATATCTTCCCGCGATATGTACCCTTTCGCACCAGCAATACAGTCGATAACTATATATCTATTTTTGCATGGTGCGCCATATTTACTTACCATTGAATGCTCACTCGCATGTCTCTGAATATAAGTAAAGCTGAAAGTAACACATTTTCTAGCGCAGTACACATTTTCAGATATCTCGCTCTCAAACATTTATGAAATACATGTATATTATACGGAAATAGCCTTCACGGTGCACTTTGCTAAGACTCTCGCTAAATGCTCTCGTCATTAATTATAACCCGATCGAGGTGCCTTCGACTACTGCTAAACTCTATTAGAGTATGAGTACAAGCTCTGCTTCTAACGCAGCTACTGGCTGATATCAATTTTCTGATAAGGTGCGCTAAGTTGTCGCCCGATAAATCGGCTCTCTCATTCCTCTCTTACGGCTCAAATTCTTCTTCTCCCACTACGAGCGTGCAATTCAGAAAATGCCGAAACATATGAGTGCTAATTACTGCGGATCAAATGATCGAGTTGAAATTTTAGTTATAAATTCTTTGCAATGGCAGGTATATGCAGTTTCCTGTCTTATCTGCGTCCCATATTTTAAGAGCAGGTGATCATGTGCACCTTGCTGTAAGATTGAAAGGCTCATCTTTGAATTATTACAGCTCATTGATGCGTGTCTCTTTTCCTTGGCTTTTATAGAACCTGATTTTTTACGGCACGTGTGGCTGGTGCAGCCGGTGCCCAAGCGAGCAGGTGCTCCGATTTTGTTGCTGCTCATATTATCGAGACTGGTGATGGTGTTTCATCTTTGTCTTCATCAGGTCCTTTTTCTTTTCGTTGGCAAATTTGATGGTTGCTCAGCAGTCGGTGGAGAATTTGATTTTGTATTTGATATAAACGTCGAGTTGAAATTTCCATTGCCTCCTCCTCTCAATGTGTTAAGGTTGATATAATATAAGGAATAAATTGAAGGATCAGTATCAAAATTCACACCATGATGTGAGTCAAACAATCTCTGCTCAAAAACAATCCGTGTGCAGAGAGAAAGAGTATCATCGACTTATCTGAAGAAATACAGAATATTTTTGAACCCAAACTTCGACCTACTGAAGGATCAATCCTGTCCCAAAAAAGTTATTGGAATTCATCCGTGTTTAAGGTAACGCAATCGTAAGATGGTCTAGGTGTTTGAACCTCTATTACCAATCCAGCCGAAATTTCGCCGGAGACTTTATATTAGTCTGATCCCACTCTATTTAAAATTTCAGAGGCCTACGATTTGTATAACCAAAAAGAGCAAGCAAAATACACACGAACGTTTTTGTCTTATTAGTGACATATTCGTGACTTCATGACGAATTTAGGCAAACGTTAGCTCGCGGCTAAGCCATGAGGGGAGGCTAAGCCCCAAGCTGGCAGGCTCGGTGAAAAATACTCTTGATTATATTTCCAGTCATTACAAATCGAAGTATGGAAGTCCATTTAACATTTCAAAAGTTTGGGAGCTCAGAACTTATTTCACAAGCAACCCAGGTTCCTGAAATTTTATTTGAGTAATTTTGCATTCCAAATACTAGCTATATGTATGATCTCATCAAAATCCTCAAGTTGATCGATTCACGATACCGCTATCCAGACCATAAAATGCTCCAATAATTTCTTTCCATCCACTGCAATGATATTAATGGTACAAGTTTGGCGTTAACACAGTTACCATCATTGCAATTCTGAATACTGTATTGAAAAAAAAAAAAAAACGTTCATAACTTTTCAAAAGTCTCTACCGTCTTTCAAAACGCCTTTCTTTCCAAAATCTTCACTTTGAAAAGTTTTTGCATAATTACATATGTTGATGAAGTCATCCGTCATCTGTACTTAAATTTTACCAAATGAATCACGTCATGTTCGGCTCGAGTATGAGGGTCAAACTACTTCTTCTAGTCTATCAGCCAGCTATACGTTCTGTAGCAAAGTAAAGATAACCGAAAAATTCTTTTTGCATTCGATTCCTTAGTTTACGCTGATAATGCCCTCATAAGTTTGCGACCCGAAATAGTGGATACATTTTTGTTATTAACAAATTAATGCGAAAAACATGGTAAAACGATGATAACTCGAGACCTATCGTAGATACAGGAAAATTTTTCAGATGAAAACTGTGCCGTTGAGTACAAGCTACGAGATCATGTACTCCATTGTGTCGCAAATGTTATAGTTTAAGCAATAATCATATTTGTTTATAACAAATAGACATAACTCAGTGTGTTATCCAATATTCGAGGATATTTTTACGGAATCGTGAGAACACATCAATTTGAAGGAAATAAAGATTCTTGATATTTTTACGTAGAATCGTTAGTTTTTCAATTATACATGGTTGAATGCTGCAGTACCTCTGCTCACCATTACTAATGCGGGCGTTGGGGTGGGGTCTGAGTCGAAAATTCGTGTTCCAGAAGGTTTCAAGGTACAATCTCCTGTATTTTGAGGCGCTGAATCGATTGCACGAGGTCGCCAGCCCGAAAACCCCAGAGTTCTTTTGTTATTAACAATTTTTAGTGCAAAATTGTGGTTTTTTGCAAAAAACTCGGAAAATATGCATTTTCACGAAAAATTTGTAGAGACCAAAGTTGTAGAGCGCAAAATTTCCTAAGGAAAAAGTTATCACAAATTTCCCGAAAAACCCAAGCCCGGGGCGAAAAATGCGCAAAAGCCGTTCCGCGCGTTCAACATTGGCTTAGATGGGGCAGCCGACGCAGCGCTACTAAACTCGCTGCCAATTTGACAGTTTCCACATTAGGCCTAGGCAACCAAAAGCATCTTGAAGAGGAAAAAATTCCCTTTAAAATGATTTAGGTCGTGTCTCGCTAAGAACGAAGCCCTTCGAGCATGGCTCGAAAGAAAGAGAAATAAGTGTGTCAAAACGCCATTTTTGCAGCAAAATTGCCCGCACGCAGCGCTCAGAATCTGCAATTTTCCTCTTCTTCCCACTTCACACTGGAAAAGCCTCGTACTCAGCGAGATACAACCTATACATCATTTTAAAGGGAATAACATCCTCTTCAAAATGCTTTTGGTTGCCTAGGCCTAAATTGACAACTGTCAAATTGGCAGCGAGTTTAGTAGCGCTGCGTCGGCTGCCCCATCTAAGCGAATGTTGAACGCTCGGAACGGCTTTTGCGCATTTCCCGCCACAGGCTTGGGTTTTCCGGGAAATTTGTGATAACTTTTTCGTTAGGAAATTTTGCGCTCTACAACTTTGGTCTCTACAAATTTTTCGTGAAAATGAATATTTTCCGAGTTTTTTGCAAAAAACCATAATTCTGCACTAAAAATTGTTAATAACAAAAGGACACCGGAGTTTTCGGGCTGGCGACCTCGTGCAATCGATTCAGCACCTCAAAATACAGGAGATTGTACCTTGAAACCTTCTGGAACACGAATTTTCGACTTAGACCCCACCTCAACGCCCGCATTAGTAATGGTGAGCAGAGGTAATACAACATTTAACCATGTATAATTGAAAAACTAACGATTCCACGTAAAAATATCAAGAATCTTTATTTCCTTCAAATTGATGTGTTCTCACGATTCCGTAAGAATATCCTCGAATATTAGATAACACACTGAGTTTTGTCCATTTGTTATAAACAAATATGATTATTGCTTGAACTATAACACTTGCGACACAATGGAGTACATTATCTCGTAGCTTGTACTCTACGGCACAGTTTTCATCTGGAAGTTTTTCCTGTATTTACGATAGGTCTCGAGTTATCATCGTTTTACGTTATTTTTTGCATTAATTTGTTAATAACAAAAATGTATCCACTATTTTGGGGCGCAAACTTATGAGGGTATTATCAGCTTAAATTAAGGAATCGAATGCAAAAAGAATTTTTCGGTTATCTTTACTTTGCTACAGAACGTATAGCTGGCTGATAGACTATTCTGAACACACAGGAATTTGTGTCCCGTGAAAGAGCTTGCGCTAAGATGAGTCACAATATACAGCTCCACTGTTCTCTCTTTGCTTTCCACTTGATCCTTTTTTCACCTGCATCCAACTGCAATGGGTTAATGGAGCTCTGATGCTGCATCTGAAGCATCTGTGCGATTCAATCGCATGACTCATCTTCTAGACGACGACGACGACGACCAACAACGTGGACAACTAGATTGCAGATAAATCGACATACTTTTACCTTAGAGCCATAGTTGGGGTAAGTTAATGGTCTGTTTAAAAATAACCACAGATGCAGTTGCTCTTTCTCTATCTTTCTGATGTGACGTTGCGCTTTGTTGTCGTTGATTTTTTTTTTTTTTTTGGACTGGTACAACTCGTTTTGCTCATTATTACTCGTCCTTTTCATTATTATTATTATTGCCATGCTTTCGGATATGTCGTTTCCTGAGGAGCTTTTTGTTAGAGAATTTCCTCGATTTCTACTGGGCGCAGCTTCTGTAATGTCAAAAACTGTGTACAGTCGGTCAGCCAGATTTCTCTTTTTGTGTACTGCGTAGTATATAAAGTGCACACTTAATTCGCATAGATTCAGATTTCGCTGGGATAGTTCTCACTCTGATTAAGCATTTGATGTTGATATTTTTTGGGCCAAGGCACGTTTCTCGCCTTCTCACCCGTAATAATAATCATCTCGAAGCTATGACTGAACTTTCTCGAAAAGTGTTACACGATTGTGCTTACTTGCGGTCGGATGCAAGAGTATCTCCCACCGACTGTTTTGAATTCAATTTCACCTGCACCGATAATAATTAATCACGAAGCCATCGGTCATTACTACATACAGGCTGTCTTGATCTTCTATCAGATAACATCAAATTCATTTTGTAAAGAGCAATGAAACATGATGCATGCATGATTAGTATCACTTCAGCTCAGTTACGCGTATCAATTCAAAGTCTGATAGTAGTTACTGCTCATGATACCTCAACCACAGAAAATTTCGACTTTTCACTCGCTAGCATCAATTTTCACCCCTGTAAAACAGCCAGAAAAAAAAGAACAAGACTTTGACTTCAGTGCAATTGAGTCTGGCAATACAAATTGAGCTTTCCCTCCTCAACAACTAAAACTCCTGCTCAAACAAAAAATATACCAATTGCTCGCTTCATAGCAATTCTACCTCGTTTCGACCGACTTTTACGATTCTTCTAATGAAATTCACTGCTGTTTGCAAGTATAAGTACATCGAAAAGTCACAGTACAGTTTGTATAGTTGTTCACGTGTGCACCAAAGAGCAGCTATAAATGGATATGGCATTTGCTTTAGGTAATATTTTGCATTACCCCCTTTGAGCCAAAAGAGCGTCGTCTCAAAAATAAAGTAAAAAGAGTGGAGCGAGAAGAGTGAAAAGGGCGAGTAAGAACGGCATCATGGCATTTGCACATGTGCAGCACATCGCAGAAGACGCTGGGCGGTGAGAGGAGTTTTGTGCTAAAAAAGGAAAAAAATGAGCACGCGAGAGAGACAACTGCTTCTTCGAGGACTAAAATGTTTTCGCGCCGACGTATGTATGAAGGCAGCGTTGCCAAACTGAGGAAGTTCAGCTGGATGCTTTATTGTGCATCTCTTGATTCACCGCTACATCTCCATCAGACTTTACTAATACATCATAATCTTATCACAGGACCTTATATTGCTAAAACATATATATATTTTTTTTTTCTTCAAAATCTGGTATAGCTCACTTCCTCATCTGTGTGTCAAAACCATCTATTTCTGATTACTTCAACATCTTCAGAGTTCACCTCTTATGTAATCCTTTCAACACTATAAGAGCGAGAAGCTATACTCTATCGCGGAAGTCAAAATTACAAAACTGAATTTCCCAAGTATTTCAGTCTCAACTAATTTAGTCTCTCTGAATTCATTAAAATACATGTGCCATAGGATATATTTCGAGGTATATTTTCTGAAGCTTCAAGGAATAGTCATCACCCACGTGTTAACACAAGGTGTTGAAAAATGAATTTAGAGTGTCGAGATCATTAGTGGCGTTCAACACTTCTTATACACACAGATCGTTATAAATTTAGATCATTAATGAGCTCGTGAAGAGTAGTACATAGTAGTAGCTTTAAAATAAATGAAGCCATGTACTTTTACATAACAGTTAGCTAACGTTTCTCTTCTCTGCTGTTGTTATACTGCGATGACTGCAACACACAACAGAGTGTGAAATAATAAAAGTCACGATTATCTAAATCGTCGAATAAAGCGACGAGATTGCACTACTCCACAACTAACACACTGAGCAAGTGTTGATTTTTTAAGGTCTGCAAATGTATGCATGTGCATCATAAACCCCCCCACATCATTCAGTGTGATGATAGTTATAGCCTTTTGTATGAGTGTGTAGAAGAGCTTCTATTTAATTTTACAAGGGACTTCCGGAAACGAAGTAACGATTGAAGCTATGATTCTGTTGCTGTTGTGTATAATGGCATCACCGCAAGCCGCTCACCAATTAATTGTATTGTGCTCAATTTTAGTGGCATATAATTGCCATTGCCATCCATTGCCATGGTAGCCATCAATTGCGTGAGTTGTCTACTAACTTTCGAATTAGACATGTCTTTCTCGTTGCGATCACTACTCGTTTATATGTGATGTGATTCGAAGTTCTGGTGAGTTTGAAAATAATACTTTTCAGCGTTGAAAAGTTGACTTTCAAAGAAACAAGACTTTTTTATTCGACAAGTGATTTGTATTGATCTAAATTGATTCAAAAGATTATGATCATCATTTCCTGATTGTGCAAAATCCAAGAAATCTTCGAGATGATGTTGCCAATCTGCCAAGATCAAAAGGAAATAATCTTGTCTGCTTATTGATCAGATTCTGGCTTGGACCATACCTGTCAAATTTTCATGAATCTTTCAATTCACGCAAAACAAGTCAAGATTAGAATTTTCTTATACATTTGCAACATGAGAAATACAAACAATTAGTGTTTGATCTAGAACGCGTTCCGCCTCGGGGATTTATTCATGGAATCAGTCGACTCAACATCATCAGAGTTAACTCCTCTTCTTCTAACTTGATCTCTTCATGCGTGCACTGTATATGCTAGATTCCTCTAGCATGGACTGAATTCACTTCTCGGATGTGTTGACTTGTGCTACTGAGATATAACAGTGCATAAGAGTAATCCTATTAAGGGATTTATGCCTTCATTCTAGAGAATGTGAGAAATTGAGATAAGAGACATGAATTGAACTCATATCTGGTAAATAAATGTGGAGTGTTATACAAGTTTGTGCACAAACTGATTGCCTTATTTCAAAGAACATGAAAAGAGGACGCAATGATAATATGTTGTTAATCAATTGCTTTCGACAAATTCCTGGCACTAAATAACACTTAATAACATGAAGCCTGACCGTTTGTCTCTAGTCACTTGCTATTTTTCATTTGTTATCTCACAACAGTTTATATGTGTGGGAAGAACGATGCTCTCTGTTCCATCGAATTCATTAGTTTGAGATTTTTATTTGATGAACATCATACCAAGATTATCTGAAACTGTAGAATCTTCTCTCGCATACCTATCATATGTGTGATGCAGTTTGTGAGATATCATTCTTGTTTATCAAATAAATTCGTGGGGGATTCACTCGTATCAGCATCTTATGAGCTTTTTGTTAGTTGTTCATATAGATAGACATCAATAGTATAACGATAGGATTGGCCTGTAGATTCTCACAAAATGCAACATCGTGACAAAGATGCAACTTTTTATAGGCGCATACTTTTTAATTAACGCTATATTGACAGCTAAGGCTATCCGCCTTGAAAACTTTCTATTTGTTCATGCTCAATGAGATATTACAACTCGACGAAATAAGTTGACTATACAATCGCCTCTCAAAAGGAACCATGGTTATGAATTTTCATGTCGAAGAAGAATTTAATTGCTGAGTTGCAGGTTGATTTTTTATAGAGATTTTATGACCGTATCTCGCAATAGATCTAATCTTCAGAAATCTTACTGCCATGGCACTCGAGGTCGGGAATTTTTCTCAATTCATTCCGAGTTGTTTTTGACCTATTTTACGGAGCTCAATTTTGATTGGTCAATGGCACCCATGCCCGCATTGCTGGAACATCTCTTGCTATTGACGATCCAAAATAGAATAATCAATCATTTCAGAGCTTGCATTGATACTTTCTCTCAATGATAATGAAATAACAAATGAGAATTGTTATTGTGTTTTGTGCTCTAGATCACTTTTTGACAAGTCGTGAAGTATGGTGTACAATTTTCCTCAATCATGTGAAGAATTTGCTTATCACTGATGATTTTTTTTCTACTTCCGTTCGAATAACGTGTATCAATTGCCTACATTTGTGCATTAAAGTTTGCTCTGCAAATATATAAGTCATGCAAAATGAGTTTGCGATGGTTGTATACTTATAAATAATCTCTGATGATGTCGGACTGTTATTATAAGTTCATTCAGCTGTCATGATTTGCCCAGTCTCATTATTATTTTCTACTTATGAATCAGATCAAAATGAAACTGAGCAGATTAAAAAATCATTCGATTCATTCACTTTCAAGCAAAATTTTTTGATCTCGAGCAAAAAAAAATTCTTTTGACAGTTATTCTCGCATGGTCTCAAAACTGCTACAGCGCGCTACATTCTCGACTTCTCCCGCTGCACATGCAACGACTCATCGGATACGCTGAACAAGCGCGGGAGGGCGGTTCACTGACTCGTTCGACTCTTGACTATGTATACTCTATGTACACCAAAGACAAGACAACGACAACTCGGACACAAATTCCAACGGATATACTTATATATATATGACATATTTGTAGAAGAAACTATCCGAAAATTTTTGGCCCCTGAAGAATCGTCCTTAAGTTTTCGGCTGAAGGAAATTGTTTGAGATTTCTGGTGTAAAGACACTACCCAGATTATCTTGGCTTGATGAGAAACGTTCAAAATTATTTTGCGTGGAAAAAATGTCCAAAAATGTTTGGTCATAGATAAATTGTTGATATTTGTTCGATTATGAGAATTCTTGTATCGTCCCATTTACCGAGAATCTTTGGGAAATTCTTCCATGCTAGAGGTTTACGGGAAGTTGATTTCAAGCCAAAACTGAGATTTTCTTGCCAGTTTTACGTTTTGAAGAATTCACTCTTTATTCAGAGCCAACGAATATTGATGAGTATGTTCTCACCAGAAAATCTCTGGAAAAGAAGATATCATCATCTTGCTGATTTTGGATACATTCACTCATTTTGAGTGTTTTCTTTCATTTAGCCTCGGTCAAATTTCATACCTTAGAAATACACCTCAAAGAGGTAAAGCTTTTGAAAGTATGATGAGATCCTCTCACAAACTTTAATTGGTGCTGTGTATCTCAGATTTGGTGAAAACGATATGTCTACTGTGGCGAATTCATGGCAAAGAAAGAATTGATATCCAAAAAAGTTTTCAAGCATGGGATGGATCCATATGGTCACTCATCGTGATTTGATGCAATCAAAATTGTCAAACTCCGAGCAACGAACGCGGTGAAATCCAAGATGGGTCTCAAGTATGTGATTGGACCTGTCCGAAATTTTCTCGCCATGTACTACTGCAAGTGATCGAAATTAATCCGTCTCAAGGGAGAAATTGGGACTGTTGGGAAGGAAGGTGGCCTCACCGTGAGGGGCCGCTAACGGAGAAATAATCATCGAAAATAATTTCGTCAAGAAAAATGGTTACCTCGACAACTTTCTCTACAACTTACAAAATAGAATTATATCGTGGAAGATGGAATCCATTATCCATTATCGCTCCAAATTCTAGCTCTGCAGATAAGATCGAGGCTGGTGCATAACGTGATGATTTTTCTTGACGAAATTATTTTCGATGATTATTTCTCCGTTAGCGGCCCCTCACGGTGAGGCCACCTTCCTTCCCAACAGTCCCAATTTCTCCCTTGAGACGGATTAATTTCGATCACTTGCAGTAGTACATGGCGAGAAAATTTCGGACAGGTCCAATCACATACTTGAGACCCATCTTGGATTTCACCGCGTTCGTTGCTCGGAGTTTGACAATTTTGATTGCATCAAATCACGATGAGTGACCATATGGATCCATCCCATGCTTGAAAACTTTTTTGGATATCAATTCTTTCTTTGCCATGAATTCGCCACAGTAGACATATCGTTTTCACCAAATCTGAGATACACAGCACCAATTAAAGTTTGTGAGAGGATCTCATCATACTTTCAAAAGCTTTACCTCTTTGAGGTGTATTTCTAAGGTATGAAATTTGACCGAGGCTAAATGAAAGAAAACACTCAAAATGAGTGAATGTATCCAAAATCAGCAAGATGATGATATCTTCTTTTCCAGAGATTTTCTGGTGAGAACATACTCATCAATATTCGTTGGCTCTGAATAAAGAGTGAATTCTTCAAAACGTAAAACTGGCAAGAAAATCTCAGTTTTGGCTTGAAATCAACTTCCCGTAAACCTCTAGCATGGAAGAATTTCCCAAAGATTCTCGGTAAATGGGACGATACAAGAATTCTCATAATCGAACAAATATCAACAATTTATCTATGACCAAACATTTTTGGACATTTTTTCCACGCAAAATAATTTTGAACGTTTCTCATCAAGCCAAGATAATCTGGGTAGTGTCTTTACACCAGAAATCTCAAACAATTTCCTTCAGCCGAAAACTTAAGGACGATTCTTCAGGGGCCAAAAATTTTCGGATAGTTTCTTCTACAAATATGTCATTTTGGTCAGTTCCCCAGTACTTCGAACAATGGGTATACGTCTTTCCATGTTTCAAGAAAAATAATGGTGTAGAAATAAGGTAAGTGTACTCAACTTACCCCTACTATGCCGATCCCAGGAATGGGCTCTCGTTGACCTTCCCGCAATTTTTTTTTCACGTTTATTATATTAAAGTATGAGAAAATGAGTGGTTTAGGTCGACTCTGAATCATTTCTGCGTTCCCCAGAAAATTTCAAGTGATTTTTTAATTTATCGTGTTTGCAAAGCTAAGAAATCACCGCGGAAATTGCATTCAGTAACACCGACGTCAAAATTTTTGAGTTTGACCAATCCCAACATACCTTAGCGCATTCGATTCCTTGTTTCAAGACCTTAAAATTGCGTTTTCCAGAGTTGCAAAATTTTGACCCGTAGCCAATAGCTAATTTATATGCGAAATACGGAGATGATTTGTAAAACAAGAAGGCCAACATCGGAGCGTACTCAGAATGTGCTCGTGTGGTTATCCCGAAGGGCCGTGCAGTACTTATGGCTTTTTTTCCTATCAAATTATGTTCATCGCGTGAAAAGAGGTTGAAAATGGCGTTTCGGCCCGGCGAAAAGCTCCAAGAGTGAATGCACGGCGATATAAGCGGATAAAAACGATTTACCGGCAGTTTACATCGTATTTTTGGGAAAATCAAGACGCTCAGCTCCAAATGATCAAAATTAGATTCATCTTAGCTTATCTTCAAGGTTTCTAAACAAGCTACAAAATGATCTGAGGTAAAAAAAAATGATGAGGTAGACTGAAGATTTCGAGACAATTGCTAGTGGAGGCAAGTTGGTTACACTAACCTTCGTACATTTTGCACCGCGTTTATGATGTTGTAGCTCGAAATTGGGAAGCTCATGAGCGAGGTGGGAATACCATTTTTTGCAACCTTGTAAGCATCCAAACATCGGAAAATTGCAAGAAATTATGATTTTTACTAAAAGTGAGTCGTGTTGTCATCTCCTATCTTATTAATTTCCGATGGTTTAAAAGTTGGAAAATACGATCATAAAGACACTGGGAAATATCCAAAAGTTGTTGGCTAGGAGAACTTATCCGAAGAAATTCCTCATGGTATGGGGGTCCTCGGGGGCCTTATTCTAATACATTTTTCCCGCAACGGGGTGGAAGAAAACCCAGTATTCCCAATTTCCACCCAGTTTACATTTAGTAAACAAACTAGTTTGGAACATTGATTGCTATGAAAATATCACCGAAATATACTCAAAGACGTATCCTCCCGAACCCTCAAAAAATTTCTAGCATCACATAATTCTAAGATTGGCCCAAAAGTCATTTTAACATGAAACTAAATCACTTTTAGACCTCAACATTTCCGCTTACTAACCTGTCACTTTGATTGTGATCGAAAAATGATCCAATTTCTTGTTGAGATGACTTGAGGACCAGTTTTAGAATCGCGTGATGTTAAAAAATGTTTGGGGGTATGGAAGGATACGCCATAAAGTATAATCGGATGATGTTTTTGTAGCAATGAACGTCAAATACCAGCTTGTTTACTAAATGTGAAGTAGGAAAAATTGGATATTGCGGGATTCTCTCCCAACCCGCCGCGGGAAAAGTATATTAGAATAAGGTCCCGGGGATCATCCGAGGATTTCCCTTAGAAGAAATAATTAATAAATCTCATAAATTCTGACAATGATCGATATGTCCTTTTGATCAAAAATTTTAGGAAAGCATCCTGCTAATTCCTTCCTCCAGCATATTTCTACCAATGGCTGGGTAGCGGTATTTTGTATTGTTTCTCTAATCCAATAGATGGTGTTGAAGTTTGAAACGTTTTTTTGCAACGATAGAATAAAATTTTAGAAAAATGGTAAATTTTCAAAACTTAGTTCACTAACCATTGGTGGAATTCATCACATCGAGCATTGTTTGCTGTTGTTCAGAACAAAAAGACCTGAATGTATGTTCTGAAAACTATCTGAGGATATAAATTCATCCTTTTCGTTGTACTGAAACGTTTTAAACTTCAACACCATTCCAATAGGAAACCGTAATTGTTTTCAGAGTCAACCCTGCATTCCTCAAGTTAACCACGAATACACTCAGTGTATGCGTTGGAGAAATATGTTTTGTTAAATCATACCCCCACATTGGAGGTCATACTGTCATGTAGATACAAAAGTTTATGAACTTCGGACAAAACTCGAACGCAATAATGAAATCTTTCTCGTGTTCATTATTCGATCGTCGTTCTGTGAGCTATCAATCCGAGTTCACAAGCCTGAGGGGTGCATATCTGCATGACTATTTTCACCTGCTAACTAGCTGCTAACTCCAGTTAGTCAGATAATAGAAAATCCTGATGAATTTGAAAATTGAGTGTGAAGAAATAGAAAATATCCATTTACGTGTATCTAAACTCCAAAAGAATTCGTTCGATTTCATTTCAATTTAATCATATCTGATTTTTTTTCTTATAAGACGTACAAAAAAGCTTTGCAATATTTGTAAGCATTTGAAATTCCGAGAGTTTCCCGCCGATGCATGTTTCTCCGTTGGAGAAGGGATAGGGTGTGTGCGCATGATCGCGGGGCCCGCAGCCCCCGCAAGCAGCGATGAGTGATTGCGC
Source organism: Eretmocerus hayati (assembly GCA_029851415.1). Lineage (NCBI taxonomy): Eukaryota > Metazoa > Arthropoda > Insecta > Hymenoptera > Aphelinidae > Eretmocerus > Eretmocerus hayati. Next base: position 159,542,410 of record CM056742.1, on the reverse strand, counting down.
AATATCGGCTCATCAGGAGATAGCGGCGCGGTGCATCACATTATATATATATATATATATATATATATATATATATGTATTTCCGTCGCACCAAAACTTCCGCTCTTGCGGCGCAGAATGCGAGAGAGACGACGACGCCAAGAATTTTGGTGATCAGATATTTCAATGAAAGTGGCTCTGATCCGAGGTATTAAGAGCGCAAATGAGAGGTATTGGAAATCTACACTATTTCGATATGGGAAGTGCATAGCAACGAAGCCGAATATATGACGAAAAGTATGATCGGAAAAAAAGAAGAGGTTGGAATCCCCGATTTTGGCGTATATGTTAGTTAGGTGTGCTTGAAAGGCTTCGCCATACTTTCAAGCACATCTACCGACGTGCACAATAAACAGAGACCACTCGGAGAGAAATTCTAATTGAGCGTATGTCTAGCTGATCTTCGTGCGAGCCTATTTCTTTCGTCTAGGAAGACTGACGTGCACGCGGCCATATACAGCTCTCTGTAACAGCCTCAAACCTCGCAATGTAAACGATGGGAGCCTCAGAAGAGAAGAAAATCCTATGGGTATCTCACCTGGTATACATCACTGAATCATTCGCGGCATTTATAAGAGGGGCTCCTCGTGGATGGGCCCGTTCGCACGCGAGGAAAAGAGGAGAATCGATCGTGAATCATGCCTCGTACTCGCGCGCGTCTCAGAGAGTGTAAAGTTGGTTGGGCCTGAGACAACACCACCATACCATCACCATCATCATCATCATATCTGAGACTGCTCTATGATGCTCATTCGGACGTTTTTTTACCGTTGGATATAGCAAGTTCATCGTTGATTCATACTTATTGAGGATCTACACTCTGGCAATATGGCGCCAAATCATCACGAGTTTGCGGTTAGCCAGGTACATATAATATCCTTATTCGCGTTGGCAGAGGTTCTTCCCAAGGACGAGTTTTTTTTTTACTCGCGTTCCCCTTTCATCGACACACAAATCCGCGAGATTTGTTGCACCAGTAGAAAGCTTTTTTCATTATTGTTGCTTCACAAATGTGCAATACATGGATTTTGGTCCAAGTCGGTCAACTCGTGCGTTCGATTTTTTGTCGCCTGAAATGAGGCGTTTGAGGAATTTTAACGGACGAAGGTACTGAGTCATACCCATTGGAATTTGAGAATCTAGTAATCCCCCACTACTCATCTTGATTTCGAGATGCTTCCAACTTTACGATAGGCTATAATGTAAAAGGTAGGTGCCTACACACTGATGAAAAAGCTCAACCATTGCAAAACATCGATTTTCACGATGCAAATTAAGCGATAAAACTCGATGGAGGGCTATAAAATTCTCGCGCCGAGTCGTGAAAAATTTCTGCATCCATGCGATAAGACGGAAAAATCGATCCGGCTTGTTATCGATCAAAACCTGTGTAACGATCGTACATGCTTACACATAACGACATATAGGTACCCGAATGCAATCACTTTGTATGTATGTACCTCGATTTATACGATCAGTAACAATCTCAAAAGCTGTGGAGTAACTATGCACCTAATGCTCAGTCATTTGTCCGAACAACGAGTGATATAACGACACTAATTGTCGTTACCCAATGCGCAAAAAGTTGAATAAAATTCACTGTGGCAGTTGGCGCGCGTGACCCCGCCCACCCACGCATGCACAAAAGCATATTATATCGATTTAGAGTGAGCATAGATTGAGTGCACTCGAATCGAAGTGACAGGTCTAGATCAACTCGTTGTTTATTTTATGAGATATCTATGTGGTACAGGCAATATAGCCACGCGGGGGGCTTTTCAACCTATCTGCATAAATATGGGCAGAACTGTGTTAATGTATTCCACGATTCCTTGAGAGCGTTCAACCATTAACAGATTACATGTTTCTCAATTTCATCAAAGTGCTCATGGTGGTGTGTGATGTATTGAGTGATGCTAGATTCGGTGTCCGAGATTGTATCATGTTTGATGTTACAAGAGATTTTGCCTTTGATTGATGTTTTTACATCAATCGATTGATTCAAATAGTATCATTTTGATTGGATGTTGAGCCAAAGTTATCGGTTAATTTTTTAAAAAATTCATTTTTTTGTATGGAAAACATCACCAACTGATTTGATTTCATGTTTTTCGAGAGTACATTTAGTGGGGAACGTGGTCTTTCATTCTGGATGAAGCTATATATATTTCGACAGAATTTAGAAAAAATGGAACTACTGAGTTTCATTGTTTGACCTGGGAACTCCAAATTTGAGCATCACATGAATTAAAATTTAAATAACGTTAGGGACTTTTTGTTTTGGTATGAATCAAGATATGCCGAAAGTTTCCTTTCAACAAACTGTCAAACTAAGATTGACATTCTCAAAATTAATGTTCACACCCTATGGAGCCAGTCTAAGACTCTTTCAATCCTTGATAAAATTACAAGAAAGTTTCCAACAGTGATCAACATTTATGGGTTTTACTAGTAGTGCTCAAAGATGTGTAAGAAACTTGAACAAAGCAAAAAGTTTTTGACTCGGGTAACAAGCATAAATTGTTTGAACTGTTTCAAGTTACAGAATTTGCCTTGGCAGACTTCATTATGAGTTTGCAAGTTTCTTTCCCTTTCTCTAGTCACACCTTGTTTTCCCTGGTCTGAAAATTTTGATCCAGAGCTTGACTGTGTTTCGAAGAATCTTTGAATAGGTGAGGTATCATATCTTTCTTTTTTTTTTTTTGACATATTTTACTAATTTACATATAAATCTAGCTTGCACTCAACCCTTCCACAAAAACTTGTTATCCATCTTCACAGGATGAATAATCTTAGAGAATGTTGACATTTATTGCAAACTGACTCAATGCAAAACACTTTGTTGTGAATAGCTCCATGCCAATTTTTCTATAAAGTAAAGTGTTACTCCATTGATGGATTGGCAATTCACGCTGAAAACTTCCAAGGAAATGGAAAAAAAATCTTAAGAACTTGATCAACGTGTTACAAGTCTGTAGCAATATCTTGGGCGTTTACTTTGATCAAATAACATCACAATTTAAATTCAGAATCGTGCGGGTGAGCAAATATTTTTGCTATCAGTGGTCGTTGTGTAAATAATGTTCCCGGGAATCGTTTTCTCTTTTTTGGCTGTAACGGCCAAAGTCCAGAAGAAATATGTACTGCTCGTGTGCCGCAAATATATAGCTTTCTTGAATTACTATCCAAACAAACAGTGTTTCCAAGTCTCATAGTGGTGGGTAATGTGTGGCACGAGTTCACCATGAACTCTTGAGGAGAAAAATGATCGAGCTTCACCGCGAATATCTACCTCTAGACAACTTTTACGCATGGATGTGTGAGGCTTGTTACAGCGTTCATTCATGAAATCAAAAGGGAACCAAGCCAAACTTTTAAATCGAGCAAGCCATATAGATTCTCGTAAATTTTCAATGATATAAACTTGAGTTACACTTGTGTGCGATTTCAACCAACGTCATGACACATCTTCGATCTGGTACATTGCCAAACGCGTCATTTTGGGAGCGCCAAAGACGTCTTTGCTATCAAGGTACGTTTAACGCCACCCCGAGAATGTTTCATGTGCTCTAATGCTCTGCAGATGTTTTGCGTATTATGCATATTTGCTGAGTTGCTTGTGTACTTTCATTTATCTTGTTTTACTATCGGTATTTTTACATGTCACAATGATTGATAGTGACTTCTCATGTTGAGGCTTTTGCTGAAGGACACTCGGTTTCATAGCCACATGGACTTGGATATTGAGAGCTGGAGTACTTTTTCATTCTTCAATAGGTGCATTCAATGGAAATTGTAAAAATGAGCTTTCATAGCATGTAATCGTTTGTGTTTGGTACAAAACTTGTCTTGCAATCATCAAGTAAGATCTAACGGTTATCTTACATACTTTTCAGTTACATAGGACACCCGCCACAATGACTTGATTCTAAGACTTTTTCATTTTTTATCAGTATTTTGGCACGGAATCTTGTATTTGCACAGCGCCTTGCTACACTGACTCTCCAACAAGTTCTACTATTTAGCACATAATGTTTGATTCCCGTTGACTATTCTAATTTTTCCAATTTCTGCACTTCTGAGCTTTATAGACAGAGATAAGAACAGAGCTTGCTTCTAAGATTGCAAAAAAATTGTACCATCATTTGTACAAAGAGGAACACCCAACTCAGCATTCACGTGGAAATATCTACCACACCCATGTCTGAAATGGCTTGAAAATACAATTATAATTGAATGCTTCATTATTGTTGAAGCACAATGGTGACAACAACGGTACTGCACGATTTCCTGTGTATCCACATGGCTGTAGTTGATACAGTATATCGGCGTAGAGTGGGTATATTCCCTCAAGTCTTCCATTTCGATTAAATTAGCTTCACGTACTTTTACGACAAATATATGAATCGGAAAACGGTACCCGCGACACTTGGTGCGCTAAAATTTGCCAAATTTCCATTGAAATTTTGGGGAATTCTTGGTAATTGCTCGTATTACGAGTTCGATCGGGTGCAAGAGACAAGTTATCGAGTCAATTAGTCAGAAACGGGACGTTGGCCAATGATTGATGCCTGTGATGAATATAGTATAAGCATCCGCTGTGCACGTTTCATTCGGGCTATTTTGGCACTGAGCCAGATTGAGGGGAATTCTGTAACGCCGAAGAAAGAAAGGAGATTCGAGATCAAAATCTGGTTTTCTGAGTGAAGCGAGGAAAGGAGGTCTGGAACCTTCACGTTATATTGCTGTTATTATTCCTTCACGTGCTGCTAAAACGTTTGTTGAAAGCTCATCTCTTCAAACGGATCTGACTCGGGAACGAATTGGTTGTTCAGATGGGGAAAGATATACTTTTGACATCAGTTTCTAACTAATTTGTCATTCGTTTTAGTGCCAGTCTTTTTCATTATTGTGAGCTTCTTGCATTTCCAGAATCCCAACCACATAATATTTTTGCACTAATTACTTCAGCATTTGTTTTTCCTTCATTTTTTGCTGTGACTTCAAGTTGGAAGACTGACTATTGGTATAATGATTTGTTTCAATCAAAGCTCATGAGCTTATTCGTTTTACAGATTCAGTTGTTTTCAATAGCAACTTGTGTCTTACTTTTTTGCAAGCTCGCCCAACGCTGTTTGTCGCGTCATCGAACCATCTTGCACTCACAAGGGGAGCACCAACCTTGCGGGTCCTGGATCTTGATGAAACTTTGGGAATCATCTTGTTTTGATGAGAAATGAAGGTACCCGGAAGGGTTTTTTCCAATTTTTCCAATAGGCCTTTCATCCTCAGATTCAACGATGGAGATTAGCATCGTCAGTATATCTATATGCACGAATTTTTAACATGGTCCTATATGGGCATTTCTAATTACGTTAGCTGAATCTGCAGACCAAAGACCCATGAGACAAAACCCTTTTGGAAACCTCCATTTCTCACCAAAACAACATGATTTCCAAAATTTCGTCAAGATTCAAGACCCGCAAGGTTGGTGTTCCCCTTGTCAGTCAATGTATCCAACTTACAGAGTGTTCAATGTGTGAAACATGTAGAAAAGCATTTTTGTACCTTCTGAATTCACATAAAACTGAGACGATTTGATTCTTCACAAGAATGAGTGTTTTTTTTAATCATAGACTTACCTGCAACTCTTTTGTGCTCACAATTTTATTGTGATTGTCTTACATGCTTGATAAAGAAATTGCATCAAATGACGATCTCATGTTTCGAAGTTGAAGTGAAGCAGTCAAAGGTTTCGTAGAAGTGGCTCAACCAATCATGGTATTATGAACAACACCATTGATAAACTCGACAGTAATGGTTTGCAAAAGTAATGACTACATTTCGGTCATTTAATAATTTCTTTTCCATGTCAAGAAGAGCATGGATCCATCGTCTGATGAGAGATTGAATTGTAAACCCGAGGCTCGGAATTTTTTCAATTTTTTGTGGAGGAACCGACCCTACTGAAATCGAAAACTGGGGCTTTCCGTGCAGAAATCGCTTTGTCAACGATACTTTACTGTAATAATTTGCGAGTCAAGCTGGTCCTAATACTAGTCAGACAAGTTGCAGGTAGCGTTGAACTTTCGCGTGGGAGTCTAGAATTATATGGGTGCAGAATCTAATAATGTTACTATAAATCGGACGTTATAAATACACCAGGTTGAATTCCCCTCAGAGGCACGTGTAACATACTCAACGATCAAGTTTATTTCGCTGAGATAAAATGTATACACTAGCTATCTATTAGTTGACTGATTCTATATTTTACACAGTATGCCGAAGCAGCTAATCTTTCGTTTATTCAACGCTTTGGTACGGTTATTTTCCGAGTGGAAATGTAATTTCCTTAATGCTCGGATTGTATTGCATATCCATGTGTTGAGATACAAAAAGGGTTCGGAAGTCTATGAGAAAGGTCTTACGTGACAACGCGTTTATAACACACATATTAGATGCAGTTTTAGACTGTTAATATTCCAGTAAGTGAATTCAACCGTTTATTCCGAGTATCAGCTGTATTAGTTTTCACTAGAGTTTCTCGCGTATTATATTAGCTTCCGGTCATTTGCATCGCTAACTGCTTGGTGATCTGCGTGAGAGTAAATTTTATAGTGGATCTGAGATAGAGTTACCAATTTTTGGTGCATTACCGAATTGACTCAAACCTAAAAGATTTATACATCCAAAGTTGGTTCTTTTCTCTGTACACTGGCCGGACACGAAGTCTTTTCGAAATTCGGAAAGGAGTGTTGTTCTTGGCCTGCTGTTGGATATCCGGAAATTGGATCTTGATTTAAACCAGACGCGCGGAGGTTGAGGACTATTTAGAAACTCTAGAATAATCTCAACTTATTTCAAAGACGAAAAAGTACCAACAACTTTTCACTGCAAAATTTATGTCGGGCGAATGTACATCTTCTCAGACATTAATTAAAATTATTCCTAACTCTTTGTTGGAATCTCTATTCATTCAAAGTTTTTAAGAAGCTCATCATCATAATCAAACCAGTAACTTGTGAATGAATATGAATAAAGGAATGAACCGGAGAGTCAGGAATTCACTCCGTGTCATCTTCATAGCGCGGAAAACTCCTTCAACACGGCACGTCATCATTTAGAAGGAGTACCCCAATAGCTTTCAAGCCTTTCATTGCAACTTTCTTACCACAGAAATGTTTGTGTTATATAGAATAGCTACCACGTAGCTACCTCAGTAGAGACATCTCCCTCGCCTAGAGAAAAGTATAGAATCTTTCTTTTGGAACTAGACAACTTTCAAACCAGTTACTGGTCCTCGCCGTCGACGAGTTTCTTCTCAACTTTTTCTTTCTCAAACCCGCGTCCGCAATTCGTTCACTTCCCCATAATGCAGACAATGCAATCAAAGCCTCATTGTTCAACCGTTTATACCAAGGAAATCACATCGTCGACGACGACCGCCATTATCAGGATACGTACAGAGGAACCGTTCCCTCCTGAAGCAACGCCATAAACACCAAGCTGAAAAAAAATAGCTGCTCGGGGTCCTTATCGTTTTGAGAAGTATACATATAGCAATTTATAAGGTAGATGAGAAAGAAGGGCCTATATACTTTGAGTTGCACAGGTGGTGGTAAAAGTATACCCTTGGCCCTGGGGTTTTTTTTAGATTGAGTAGTCTCAAATGGGTCTGTGATGCTCTGATGGTGTTCCAAGGTTTGCGCAGAGGAAAGATTACATGGCGGTTCCACCTGCCCATCGGGCCCTTTTATTCACTGTCGGCTCATTCGATTCGCCACTTGCGCGTGTCTTTTGTATTCTTTCAAACCCTGCTGGCAAACAAGAAACTCAAAGGAAGACTTGGATGGCGCTTCGAGCCACGTGTGCGCGTGCAGAGTATCCTGATATTCCTATATCGTACACTGGTTGAAATCAAAATGTGCCTGTCTATTATAGAAAAATTTGCTATTATTTGATGGTTTTAAAATAGTTTCACAAAAATTCAGTACGTTTTCAACATTCTGACCGATATTTCAATTGCAAGTTCCCTTGAAAATTTCAAAATGACTATGTTATGGCTTCGATAGTATCGGATATCTCTATATATTGTAATAACGATTCGAAGATGTGCAGATATGGCAATGAATGAAATATATTTCAAAATAATGGGATATAAACTTCGAGATTAGTGTCAGTGAGCATGAGATTCCCACACTTTTTTTCCACGAAGTCAGTCGACTTCATGTCCTCTGATAGTCCTTTACGATTTTATCCAAGGATTTGGCCATCGTTTATGCGAAATAGCCAAGCCGCGATCACGCCTATAATTGTTCGCCAAGGACTTTTTTGCTTTGCTCACACAGTAACCTCCTGTCCACGTGAGCGGGCACAAAAAGAATGATTGATGCACGCGTTATTATGATGTGTCAGAAAAAAACGACTGGAGACTGATTTGAATAAAATTTTGCACGAAATAAATGTCAGATTGATTAATGAAAGTGAAGGTATGCTGATCAAAGGACAAGCTCATTCACAAAATATCTGCTTCATCAATTTTAAGTAAACATAATGTTGAAATAAGGGTTAACAAAGTTGTTAACTAATGATTTTCTTATATCGATATACCTGTCAGTTGAGTATATCAAGGGCATCAACAAAATGTGCAATTTGATGAAGAGCTTCCAGCTTGTTGAATTGCGTCCACACAGGAGAGTCCTCGATTGCTCAATGCACGTCTTTCTCCGGCGGCAAAGTAAATACACATCCTTCACAGTGTCGCACCTGAAGAATCTTGTCTCGTACCGCACCACACTTGGCAAATATGCAATATACGCTTCGTCGAGCAATTTTTTTTCTTCAATTTTTCCTGTTTGCCTTCCCATTTGCGGTCGCAAAACGCCTCGAGGATCCGTACAAACCCTCTTCGATTCCATTGCCATTGAAGGTCACATGCTTACATGACTTTTGTACACGTATGCAATATTGTAAGGTTATACTTTCAGACAGTTTGATACTTCGTCGCTTTCCCTCGACTATGTGTATCGAATTTACTCAGTACAAGACGACATGGTCGAAAGCACTTGAGCACGAACCCGCTGGATTTGCCATTTTTTTTTTTTTTTTGACATTGTATCCGGAAGTGTAGCAAATATACGATTAGCCACGGACTCGTCGGAGAAGAATTTCAAGAACAAAATGTCATGTGCTATATTGGCTTAGGATTGATTGAAATATCGAGAAGGTTATGCGTTGTACATGTTCTGATGAATGATCAAATAACTCGGAAGCAGATGCAAGATTTGTACGACGGAAGTGCATGATGCAGATCTTTATCAACATATCAACTGTTGGTGGAATGTTTCTTCGAAATTTCATCGATCATTGCAAAGATTTTCTTTGAAAATTTGGTTTGAGCTGTTTTAAGTGTGAGTATACGATACTAGTTTACAATCTAGAAATAGTTTTTCACCGATTTTGTAATAGCAGTAATAGTTGAATATGTCAGAAATCCTGTCCTTGAATTTTAGATATCCCATTTTTGTCATTTTTTATTTGATAATTGTTAGTTCTCAGTACAAATCATCTCGTTTTCATTAGGAAGGGTTGACAGCTATGTAACAATAAAAAAGAGCGTCATGCTCATGAATTCCCCAAAAAAATTTTCAAGACCTTTGATAATATCTCAGAAGTTGATTATGTAGTCAGACTAAGTTTTCCAGCGATTTACACTTTTAAATTTTTCATTCTGATAACTATTTTCTTTTCTTTATTTATCTAAATACGCTTCTTGGAGCACACGAGGTGCTATTTAGCGTCCACAAAAAAAATATATATACATATAATTCAATATAAGACAAATACATACAAAAAGAAATAAGTTACTATAATACTTATATGAAATAGGTGGAACAGTGGTTATTCATATGTTGAGATCACAGTCTTTGAAAAATTTCATCATACTTTTACATGCTTGAATATTTGGTTTTGCTATATGATATCATATACATTTCGAGAGATTTACAGAATCTATCAGCATCTCTATTCCAAAGTCCAAAATCGTAAGCAACTAAGAAATTTATTAAATAATTCAGTTCAATTATCGGATCTCTTTCAATAAAAATTGATATCTTGATATTGATTTTTCGTTCAGATGCACGTGCTCGCACATGGATGAGTTTATTGAATGGAATGAAATTCAGACTGATCCACCTTGAGCCAGACAGCAGCAGACATGTCAGATCGTACAATTTCAATTGCACATTTATTGAATTCTTTGTATCTGACGCATCTGAATCCATTCGACTTGCCGCACCGCAAATCTAAAATTCCTCAAATACACATCTACCAGTTACGGAAGGCTATAAAATCATTCAATATTCCAAATCAAGAATTAATATAAAATGCACAAACCAATTTTGCTATGTCAAGATGGTACGCGGGGCAAAAAAAAAGGTTCACAACGTTGTGTCGGATTCTTCTTTATGGCTCGAGTAGCACGTTATTGGCGCACACGGTCACTTGCGTAACATCAATCAATCGTTTACCCAGCCACCAAAGAGATATCAATTCTAGATAGCTCTGTATAGGTTTGGACTTGCTCTTTTATAGTCAGTCTATGTGTAGATATGCTTGAAGAGAATAACGAGTCAGACAGCCTTCGCATCGCATGAATTTCTAATTCAGCGATCGCCACTATTATATTCTTACTGTTTATAACAATTTTCATGCTTACATGTTTGTGATGATTTCTTCTTGGTCTGTTCGTGATAATATGCTCAAGGTCCGTACAGTCGTTCATTACCGATCACAGATCGTCGGCTTCCGTGATGTTACGATTTGGAAACTAGATAGTCGTCCAGATCGAACTGAATCTCTTATGCAATTTTGTGCTCAATCTTTTTTTCCTTTTCTCGCGCGTACATCTGAGATGATATCTAATTATAGAAATGAGCCAGAAGCGTATACAAAGTTTTGATATCATTCTAATACTTTCCGATTCCAACACGGCAATAGAATGAATGTCTACGTGGAATGAAGTTACGCTCCGCCATAATACGTGATAGATTTCTGGCACATTCCGTTAAATCCATCCAATTTTCGAAAATTGGTACATAGAGTGGCATGAAACAATTATTTTCTCAACTAGAAACCAGTGAAAATGTTCCCTAAAGGATGGGAAGTTCCTGAATTTTCCTAGAAAATTCCTCATTAGAATCAATTTTGGACGTGAGACCTATATGTACACTTTTACACTTTTTGGAGAAATTATGTTCAAAGCTGCAATATTCTCTTTCAAGATGATCTTAGCGTTACAAATGGATCTTGAATAACCCATTGAAGCTCCATGTGGGCAAATATTCAGAAAAAATTGACATCTTCGCTCTTGTTGATGATGGATTTTGGGTACTCAATTTATCTATTTGTTAGAAAAATGATAGATTCAAACATTCTTGAAAGCTTTTACGTCTTCAAGAGGACGTCAAAATATGAATTCACATCCAATTTCCGATTCACTGTGAGGGAGTTTCATCGTTTTAGACGTGAATGAAATTTTGAGTGTGTCCAAAGTGTACCACCTAGGTAATGAAGAATCAGGTAATCAAAATTTTTCCCATAACCCTTTTTCAACCTCAATATTTGATCTTAATTTGCCCTTTCCACTTTTTCTCATCAAAATGTTTTACTGAAAATCAATCCGACCGGCTGTAAGGTCATAATATTGAATACCAGCCCGCACACGAGGTTCAGGTTGTTTATTTATATACACCACTTACATACCTCACGTGCATTTCCGGTGTCGTGGAATCGATGCACGTCTCTGTACACTAATGTCGAGAGGATAACCCATTGTATCCATGCATGCATACAGTAGGCTTCCGATCACACCAATACTATTACTTTGTATAGCCATCGGTTTGGTTGCCATTGTCATCGATGATGAACCGTCTGAAATCGTGACTGACGTATTCCGCGACGTTGACACGTGTGTGCCACGCACTCTTTGATGCATCACATATAAAACATACGAGAGACTCCATGTATCGTCAGAAAGAGGGGGTCCTTCACCACCACAATTGCAAGCTCACAATAGCTTGGAGGCTGGGCTTTTGATATAGTAGAATACAATCAACGATGCAATAACGCCTATCCCACATTTTACACATATCGTCGATATTTGAATTTTCCCGTCAAAACTCGTTACTGCAGGCTTGGCGCGCAAATTTTTTGAATTTTCAATTTTGAGAACTGTTCGAGATACTATCTAGGGCTTGTAATTGAGATACATGCTTTTTCGCGTACACAATCGATTACTCCACCACGCAATTCTACTATTATAGTGTATTAGATACTGTAAAATGTGCATGATATAGATCGTAGAGCTCGTTCGTCTTATGATATCAATGGCAAAACCGCGAATCGAAGACTTGGGATAGATATGAACCGGTTCCACGTAGTATAGTACATTATTGCATGTGTAAGAACAATGGAGCTGTTATTGTTTTTACGCTTGGAATCTATAGACGTCTGAAATATTGCGTAACAAGTGCAAGGCTCTCTTATATTGCTTTGGTTCTGATGCATATATGCATCACAGTCGCGATATAGAGAGGGTGTAGCGCAACTAATCGCTAAAGAAGCCATTCAGGAATATATATATATTACTCGATTCGAATTACCCGCCATGGTGGTGCCGATGTCAATACTCCCTCTTCACTAAAGTGTGCGTATAACCTGAAAATTCGCCCATTTCGACGAAACAATGACTTTATCTCACTCGATCGAACCTCACATCGATTGAGCAATATATTCTAGACAGATATTATTATAGCCATAATATTGTTATTCGCGGGGATATGTAGGTGAGGTTATGTTCGATTATCGATAACTCACATCAAAGTCAGCTATTGAGTGAATAATCAATCGAGATTTAGACGTTAATATTAACATACCAATGCTTGTTATAGTAACTTATTGTCAGGTGTCGCCACGAGTACAGTTGTATTTATCGATAAATGCAAAATTCTAAATTCGGTATCGACGAGACGTAGTAATGTATAACCAAACTTGGAAAGCTGTGACTAATTTCCCAGGCCGAGTGCGAGGTGTATGACTTACCTGTACTCGCCCACACGAGCTCGTACATCAAGTTTGTCGCCCCGCGTCGACGTCTTATGTTTCCTCAGACTTACTCGACACTTTCAACTTTTTAATTTACCTATTTGCCCATGGCGCCACTATCGAGGTTCTAATACACTTTATCATTCGTATAAGTGATATGATCATTAAAAATGAGAGAAAGCAAGAAAATTATAAGAAATTATTGTAGTATCAACAACAGCCCTAATTTCACCGTATCTACAGATTATTACAGATTGTATACTTATTACAAGTACTTTGTCCAACATGTGCGTGAGAATAAATGTGTATAGCTGCGGCGGTTTTTGCGATAAAGGGCGGGCACTCGTTTTATTAGATAATGATCGCGACTCTTGTTGTAATGGAGCAGCAGCATCAGCAGCAGCATAGTAGTAACAGCTCGTTTTGTCAATGCGACGCCTCAAGCTGTTTTTATAAAGTACGCACCTACCCACACACATAATCAGAGACTAGCCCTAAGTATAGCCAGTATGTTCACTTAAATGAAGTTGCCTAAAGCAGTTTGGTGTGGATTATATTAGATCAGGACAAATTTCGCTACATGAATCCTTATAATACATAGTCACACGACATAACCTAAAGGTGAATAATAGCGTACCATGAAATATATAATACTCACATAGAGGATGATACAGTTCGATTGAAAAATTGTTGGTTATAGCGATGGAAAGTTGGATTACGCTGTTGCAATTTACCAACTGCGTGTTTCACCTAAATATATAGATATACGTACCTAACCTATCTAGAGCAAGTGATTGTACAACGGTATAGATGATGACGGACGGAGGTTCATAGTGTGTCATTTCGTTGAAACGAGTCAGTAGTGTATAGTTTCCCAACAACGACTTGCGACTTGGAAATTGCTATTGTACCAGTCGATCGACGTTTGAAGCGAATTTTGATTTGTTGTTTCCTACTCTGTTACGAGCTGCTTGCGAAAGTAGCTCTTTGTGAAGTAGTAATTGTGTTATATTCTCATCCTACTGCTCCAATTCATTTGGTTAACATAACACTTGAGAGAGTCTCGACGATGATCATGATGATGACGAGTCTGGTCGTCTAAATATAAAGACAGTCCAATTTGACTGAGGGATGAGTATCACAAGAGCTTGTGTGCATGAGTTTTTGGATGCCGAGAATCTGTTATACGCATTGACTTATTTATGTATGAGAGTGGTGGTTTCATTCAGTAGCAAAGCACAGGGCGGAGAAAACGAGACGACGCCAATCTTAATTGTAACAGACGATTTTGTATGAGCTCCGAGGTCAGAACAATGAACGCATGCAATAAGAGACTCGAGAGAATCTCGTTACATACTTATCGACCAGAGTCAATGGCTCTTGCTCTGCTACTCTGTAAATCTCACACCTTATGACACTTTATAAATGAGAGGTTGGCTGGATTGGCAGTGATGGAAAAATACGTATCTTGTAAAAAGTTACAGAGGTTGGGTATTAGTCAAGATTTTTGAAACTCAATTCATCATGTTCAAAAAAAGATAGATTGACTTCATAGTATTTGCCTTCCTGTATGACAAGATGAAAAAAATTGAATCTCTACAAGGATCTTAGGGAAGCAGTTCCGACTATCTTTGTTCCTAGAGTCCTTGAAGGTTAGCCCTCAGAGAAGGCAAGAACAGCAGGACTTACCGACACGAGATCCTAACTTGATGATGAGTTAGAGGCTAGACGCGAGAAGTATGCGAAACATGGTATGAAAATTAATAGCTCTGAGCCAAATGCTCTCTGTTCTTGCTGCTGCTGTTCTGATCTTATGTGATGGTTGTTGTGGTTGCTGATCCAAGGGTGTGAGGAGAGAAGACGAAAGATATGCTCTACAACAAGCTATCTTTTTCCTCTTTGACTTATAAACCTCCAGGCATGCACGCCTCCTCTCCCAGAACATGATGATGGCCCATGTCATCCATTTTCTCTGTAGCATCTGTTACTTTCTAGAGCTCGTCAGATTTATCCTGAGATTATTGGTTGACTCATCAGATACCCATCCGATGCACTTTGATCTGTTTTGGGCAAAGATTTTGTTGAATGTGTGGGTCCAATATCAACAAGTTCAGTTCCACAACAAGAAACGTATCCCTACATTCTAGGATCCATCTAATCCCCTGAAAGAATGAAAGTTTGATCTGATTTGATCAATTATTCTATTTTGTAACAAATACTTCCGTCTTCTCTTCATGAATATAAACTGAAATATCTTTAATACATCCATTTCGGCGTACAAATGCTTTATAAATGATTTTTTTCTGTTACAGGTAAGCATTTGGAACTACTACACAACTCAAAAACATCTCATTCGTAAGTAATACAAATCGAGTGATGATGCGAGATCGAAAAAAACTTCCATCATACACCATTGACAATGATAATTAATTCTCTACGATTTACAATATCTGAGACAAAACATGAAGAATTTGATTGGTACTACTCTTCAAAAATCCATTCCAAAGAAAATAGTATTTCTATTTTTCCAACAGCCAAATCATTTTAACCTACAATAAATAACACATATAGTACATCAGAACAGCCAAAATAAAAACAGAGTCTAACACGCAAATTCTCCAAAGCTCCAGGATATATTTTTTTTCCGCCAAAAAGATATCAGGGAAAGGTTCAAAAAGCCACTTAGGTATTATATGGGTATTATATAGACGTGGATCAGCAGTGGCAGCACCTCGGGCAGCACTCTGTACTCGAGCATAGCACCATTCACATTATAACTGACGCTGGTGTCGAGGCTGGTGTAGTGGTGTCAGTTCTTGCCTCGTGATCCACAGGCACCGCGTTCAAATCCCATCTTTCACGCAAAATTTTTTTCGGAAAAGCTAATGAAAAATCTATATTCCACATTCCAAAATTTTTAACGAGACTAGAGTCATTCACTAGACTTCATTATCGTCGGTGAATGCTAAAGAGATCTCGAAGAGTAAGATATCACCTATGCCCTGGATATTTAATCATAGTACGTCAGGCACCCGGTGAAATACATGATTTTTTTTTCTTTTTTTTAATGAAATTTTTGTAAAACCACAAGTACATGATTAGACTACATTCTTTTAAAATATTTGATTGATTTATTCATGATATCAATACATTTTTTTGTTGAATTTTCTTTCTGTTCAAAAATCGTTTTGAATGAATCCATTTTCTTTGGACAAAATATTCGAAAAAATTGATCGGGTTATGGGTTATGGTCGATGAAGACATGGCTCATAATAATATTATTTGATATGTAAAGCTGAAATAATTTTTCAATGCAACGAGTAAGGAAAATAGCAGTAATGTAAATTTCACTTTAGACTTGAATTGTGGATATCTGTATATCTTGACTATTGAATTGGGAACGAAATTTTTTAAGTAAATTCTGCAAACACCACCAGGATTATCTTTTACTTCGATCTCGAAGTCAGTAGCAGTCGTAACACGAGAAAGTCCTAACTGTTGGCTGCTGCACGTTCTGCACTTCAAAACGGAACGGGTTTTCGACTTTTTTCAGTCTCCTCGCGCGCGCGCGCGTCTTTCAAATTCTTTCTTTGAAAACCTCGTGTGTCAATTTAAACCAAGCCGCATACATAGTAAGTAAGATCTTTCTTCATGCAGGAGACACTCGCATGCAAGTGGTCATTTCGTAATCATTGTCTCGTTTATTCAACGTGTCACGCCAAAGAAACAAGCTCACGTATTTTGATTGGTATCATAGACACTTACGTACGTAACATCATTTCGCTCGTTTTTTTCTTCATATCATATCTTGGGCTTTTGGATAAAAGAAAATTTGATGGACAATCTGTTATTAGATATCTCTCGTACCTGGACATAATTATAGCAGCCTCGTACAATTAATTCATGGGTATCATTTGAATGGGGCTATAAAAGAAGGAAATTTTTGTGAATTAATTAATTATGGTAGAAGAACTTTTTTGGGGAAATTTGATTTTGACCATTGAATTCATTAAATTCATCAGCTTGCATTGATAAATTGTCCCAAAAATTCTTCAATTTTTTGATTTTGTCTAGCAACAGGGTCAAAGTTGATCACACATGCCTGATTTCGGTGATATTTTTATCACGAAATTCTTTACTACCGTCGATTGAGTAAAAAATGTTGTGGGGATATTTTAATTTTTGAAAGCAAGATGTGGATGATTTGGAGAATATAAATAAAGATGAAAATAGTAAAATGAAAAATAATAGGGGAAAATGAAACAATTACACAAAGAATAAACTAATATTAAACCCGGTTGAATAACTACAGCTTAACAATTCTAGAAAAAATTGTCACAGTCCATCCTAGGATTCAGTTTACTTCAAAATTAGAAAAATTATCAAATCGTGTGGTGATTCTATAATTGTAAATTTTAGAACCCCAATTGATACAATCTTCCCAATTCTTTCACTTGAAATACATATTAGACCCACACAATTTTTATTGCCATCATAGACTGACTGTTACAGCAAAAACGTATAAATGAAATTCAGTAAGAAGTAAATCGTTATCAAAACAAGGCCAAACCCAATCGGCCAATTGCATCCCAACCCACTCGATATCTTCTTGTCTATACTAATCCTTACCCTCAGTTTCTTTAGCATTGACATCAGCAGAGCAGCATAGGACAACGATTGCCAGATGAAATCATATAGCCCCCGTATTATACAGTTCTATATAGGGACATATCGGCACTGTCTCGGTTGCATCGATGTGCATTTATACTATAGACTTGATAATGACTCACCTTCTCGCAATTCTTCTATTCTCAACACAGAACGACGAAGACGATCATACACATCCGATTCATCGCGTGGGTGGCGTTTTCGTGCGATGCATTATATCGTCGCCGTAGGTGTATTATATAGCGCATCCTGCTCTCATATACCTTTATATCTTGCATACATATTTATCCATATACACTACCGATCTCGACCGATTTTTTTCAACTCTTGAACATTCTTGAGCCAGCCACACCTCGCAAATCCCTTTGATGCCCTATTTTTATTCGCTTTTTTTGTTCACTTTTCTCTTCAAAGTTAGTTTTCCCAACACGCCCTATCGTAATTTTTTTTCCTATCTAGATCATTATTATTATTATATCATACCGATCTTTGCCGATCATGTTTTAACGATGACGACTATCCGGATATAGAAATTTGCATGTATCTAGCGCCACTATGATTATTTTCGCTCTCAACGTACAATCTATAAGATTATGAGATGAGACAAGATTCTCGTGGCGTATGGGCTATGTAATTTATGTCTATATATTTTGAAAACCGCGTGCTATAGACTTTGCGAATATTATTTTTATCCGTATATAATAACGCAGGAATGTCGCAACATCCGGTGCTTTCGGACTTTGATGGTGACTTTTTTGGCTTCCCCATCACGCGGATATATGACGATGACCGTCTCTGGCTATACAAAATATATAATATATATATTGTTATTTTACGCTCACAGCATGGGTTCTTCAATTTCATCTTTCATTTTCTTTCGTTCTTATCATTATCATCATCATTATCATCGCCTCAGCGTCAGCTCATCCATCCGGTCTCTCTCCCACGAGTTTCCGTTTTATAATAATATAACGTGTAAAATCGATGTAAAATAGTTTGTTAGTATATCATACGAGGTTGAGCTACTTCTTGTCAATTTTGAAAAAAAAAAAAAAAAAAAAAAAATAGTAGCTACCGATGGCGTTTAAAACCGAGGCTATATGTACGCGCAAAAACCAAATTGATTGATGAAACTGCCAATTACTTTCTCCACCACGCGATGCAGCGCTTTGAATACACTAACATATATAGCTAAATTGATTTATTTATGACAGAAAAATTTTACTTTCAATAAATTTATTCTGCCCTACTGCCACTCGCATAAATACATGTGTATATGAAGCTTTTTGTATATTTTAGACGAGAGACTAGATTTTAGAGATGAGATGTGCGATTACAGATGAAGAAAATTTTCACGGTCTCGTTGTCATATAAAAAGAGCTTGCAATACAAATATGCTGTACTTACGTGTGATGGCTATATACGAGACCTCCATGCATATGCATACTGTATGTACTTGTAATAGAAATTTCTTTGAGATCTTACTTTGTATTATACAGTATATGTACTGTATATTATACAGTGGGGACTTGTGCAAAAACGTTTGTTTACTCTGGGTGGTACTTACATCGTGGGTAAAATAGTTGTGTTACCATGAGGAGTGTGAATTAAGGTGTCTCTTACAGTCGAATGAAATAATGAGATTTTATTATGGCTTATGCAATATCTCCCCTGCATTTGCTACCATCAGCTCTTTCTCATTTCAAACCGTTATATATTAGAACTCTGTGCGATAGATGCTGATTCCAAAAAGTGTTATACCCATTATGTGTTGAATTTTTGCACAAAATCCCTCGAATATGCGAAAATTAATGATGTTGTCTTTATTATATACTCGGCTCTGTTTCGCTTGGAATTTCCGACAGGGGCGCAAGCAGCTGTGTGTATCCATATCACGGTGTGCTGAGATATAATCTTTCTCGCATTCCAGTGTCATACATTCAAAAAAGAAGAAAAAAAAGAAAATTTCGCGAATCTTGCTGTCAAGTGTTATACCTTAACAGGCCTTTGTTTAATACATCACATAATAAGTCGAGAGAGTGAATGAGTCACGCACGAGTTGAATATTGTATGTGAATCTTCTTCATTCATATATTTCGCGCGCCAAAGTGAGTGAATAATTATCATCTTGGTATCACTACATCACCATATCACTATGTGCATCATCATCTACTCTTCTCTGATGGCAAAGGCTGTAAATTCTTACCATGTCACACACACAAAGTCATTTGAATTCACTTATAGACACGATATACATTTTGTACATACTTATACGAACGTGTCATTATCCAATCTCATTGAAGAGATACTTATCGATCTTTTCTATCATATTATGCCTAAAGCTATTAGAAGCATTTTGCTGCAAGTAAAAAGGTTATGGTATCGGAAATTCAATTTTAGTTCAGTCATCGGCTTGCAGAGCAGTTCATGGTTTAGCCAAAAATGTGTAAGTCGACAACGGCCTCGTTTATTTATGATATACCGCAAGGCATGAAAAAAATTTTGTGTTGCATATTACACAGGATGTAACGGGGTGTATTATATTATATCTCTTGGGTACAATCTGAGAGCATCAATTCGTCGTTGCCCCGGGTACATTAGAAAATCAGAATATTTATCAGTTTATACACGTGAAGAGGGAGAAATAAAGTTCCCAATCAGGATGAGCTTTTTATTCGTATGTATCACTGCGGTTAGAACTTGGTTATCTTGGTATGCAGCTATACCACGTGTGTTTCTAGTGATACGAAAGAGAAATACTAGTCGTATAGTGGTTAGTTGTTGCAATGGCAATTACACTTGCTCGTGTTTTCTTTCTCGTGGACGCGCCTGTCATATATAGTATAACTTGGGTATGAAAATCATACACTAGAAATATGACGAGTCTCGCTTCGCAGTTGCTCCTCCACTCGATTTAGATTCTGCATTGCGATGATGATCTTCAAGAATTTCTTCGACTCGTACACCGTTTAACGTACCTCTATCTATTGGGTGTAAAGAGACGTCGATGCTTCATGCGTGAGTAGTCGAGATCATCACGAATATCCGTTAAGCACACATTCTTAATTTTTCTGCAAGCTTTCTCGACTGAACCTTTCTTTATTTAATTCACACTGGCCGAGTTGGCCTGGGTATATTTTGTGTACATACATTGCTCGCGTAAAGATATATTATTCTCTGCGAACACCTGTTGATATACGTGATATACATTGGCGCTGCGTACGCATCGTACATCATCCGCACTTGGCATCTTCTCTCTCTCGCAATTCGTGTCGTTATACAGCATATCAGAGATGATGAGACGATTTTCATTGATGTGAGCTTTCATTGGCATAATACCAAACAGCTACTCTCACGGTATATCGTTGTTGATATTGTAATTTTGCGTTGTGCAAAAACATAACTTTGTTTTCCTTCACAATTATTATGTTTACTCCGATAATCTTACCCGTGACTTGATCAATTTAATCATTGTATGCCACATAGAGGTATTTTTTTCTTGTAAATTTTCATTCTGATGCATGTTTACAATTTTAATTTTTTTTCCACCTGATTTTTGGATATCTTTTGATGAGCTTTAGAACTAATCGATAAGTGTTTATTCGTTCAAAGCTGAAAATAATGACGCAACTGACCGTAAAGCATGGATTTTGAAAAATTGCCATGTAAGGGTTAAAGCTCTCGATAACGAGTTTTCTTATCTGCAATGTCAATATACTATGACCGTTCACACAATTTTAATTGTTACAAGTACTGATGGGAGAATTAAATTTTTTGATTATTGCGATAACACGCAATAAAAATCGACGGATAGAATTTGTATTAGCTGAGTTATCGAGATGTCGGTACGATTGATCTGTTTTCATTATTTGCCATCATTTACCCTCTAAAGTATCGCGATAGCACATAGTATTGAAGTAACTGCTCCTCAATGCCATTGTGCAACACGATACATCTATTGGCCAATGAGAGTTATCAAAACCACTTTGGTTCATATCAGTTAGATTTTTTATTTCATTTTATTCTACCAAAAAAACTATAAAATTCGACTTGACCGATGTTTCTACATGAATATGATGAATGTAATCAATGGTCATGCTTGTTGTTGACTTTTAAAATTTATTGAATGTAAATTTGAAGTAGTACTTCGTTCGAAGCTTGCAATATATCTTCAGCAATCAAATTATGAATCGGATTCATGACTCAGAGAGAACGATTTAATTGTTTGTAAGAATTATTTTCCATTTTTGCATCCAGTAGACGTACAGCATACAAAATTTTCTTCCATATTTCTTTTTTATCTTCTAAGGAGCTAACACTTCTCAAGTGCTTTGAAAGCAATTTCAAAAATCCGTAGACGGATAAAAAAAAAAGAATTCCGCCACCGATTTCAATATTGAGTCATAAAAAAAAGATGAAGTGTGGGAGGATCTGAGATGCATTCATGTCATAAAATTAGTGAAAAACAATTACTATCTTAAAAATAACAAAGACCGATGATTCAATAATTCAACCTACTGCAAGCTCACATGAACTGTGTACTTGTGAAAATACTTATCAATATCTTATCAATTTGAAAATCATCATAGCAGCGCTCAAAACACACAAAATCGTTGCAAGCTCAAACGAAAGAAAAAGTGGGTTTTACACTGATATATCAGAGCTTTTCAGCATCCTTGGATTTCTAATACAGTTTTGAACCAAAAAAAGAAAAAAAAATCAAGCTGAGCAAGACAGAATAGTGCACTGCTCAATTTTTGCGCACGCATATAATATAATACTTACGTATATATGAGTGTGGCGACGCAATCGAGAGGGAGACTGGTGCAGCTGGGACCCGGGTGCAGCTGGGCTGCATTTCAAAGAAGAAGAAGGAGGAGGAGGTAGAGGAAGAGGCGGATAGGCGTTATATTTGCCAACATATATACATTGCACAGATCTCGCGGAAAGCCGTGTCGAGGGTCTGTCTCTGCGCTGTGCGCGCGCGCGCACGCTGGCCGCGTCGAGCCTGAGACTCTAGACACATCAGCTCTCAGTGTATAATCTGAGTCAGTGTACATGAAGCAGTTGAATGAGATAGGAGAGTCAGTCTCCTATACGGTGCGGCAAAAAGACACAGAGTCTCTTGTGAGCTTTGAGTTCCGCAGTGTCTGTTGGCCGGGCCTTCGGGCAGCTGATATAACCAACACCATACTCAATTTCAATCTTCAATTTCATTTCATAAGTGAACCATGACGATACCACCCGCAAGCTCTCAAAAAGTGTACCAACTCATAGTGTAACCGTGCAAGCTCGCGATTTGTGTGTATTCGAATCCCAGAGAGTGCAGTGACCTTTTAGTGCACAGCCCTTTAAATCTCGTTGCCGGTATATCACAGTCTACGTAAAAATATGTGTGTCTGTGTCTGTGTGTGTTTGTGTGAATCTGGTGCTATGTAATAGGCATCTCTGTGGTTGCTCTCTTTTTGTGTAGTGTGCCTGTGTGTTGTCGAGCATAAATTATATTTTACGCAGTGAGTGAGTGCATGAACAACAACAAAAGGGAACAGTAAAGAAGAAAACGTCGAGGAGGAGGAGGAGGCAATGCCGATCCCTGTAACCATCATCAGCTGACGAACGGCCGAACCCAGTTCCTGTGACCGTATATACCATAATACCACCCTTCCTATATGCATCGTATTGCTAATCTGAATGCGCATAGCAAACGTCGGCAGTAGTATCCATAGGTAAATTTACCTCTCTGATATCTACCTATATCTACATAGGATATATTATCATTTTTTGATCGTCGCATATAGGCACTGATTTGCATGAAAAGATTGACCGGTTCAGCTACATAGACAAATTCTAATTTGTCGCAAGAGAGAGAGAGTCATTTCAAGTCTACGAGCAAACCGGATAATCGGGAATGCCGATGATGATGATGATGATGATGATGATAGAGCAAGAGAAGAACTGGACTAGATCTCAGAGAGATATTCTCTTATAGATCGATGCGTCGTTGATAGATATAATGTAGGCAAAGAAGTCGAATTATTTGAAGAGCGGTCGCACTGAGAGTTTATAAGTGGACTTGACTTGGAAGTGCAATGAGATATACTATAGTATTGTCTGTCTTTGTTCCCCTCTTCTTATCTAGTCGAGTAAAGCTTGATTTTCTCAGTCCGAATCTCTCGTTTCTTTCGGTCACGGATACGAGATTCATGCATGGGAAGAAGTAAAACCAATTTATATCGACGATTGATTTCTCACTGACCCCTCATTGAAACAAATACTGTCTGTATGTAGGGGAGAGTGGGGCGAAATTGGACGGGGGCAAAATTGGATAAGTGAGATAGCTCGGTCGGAGGCGAGTCTAGGCTTTCGCCGCGTAAATTCTCTTTTAATACCATCACAGACAATGGTTTTTATCCCGGTTAGACCTCCCAAAACGATACTGGGAGGCCACGCTGACATAGGGGTGCTCTTCAAGGGCCTCACGCGGTTTATTTTCCAAATGCAAAAATTCACGCCACTTCTGCAAAAGTGGACGAGCTTAATCGCCGTTTGGGGGTCAAAAACTACATTACAAAACGAAGATTTTGAGCCGTCGTGGACCAAAATCGGTTTACTTGGGCCCAAATGATCGCAATTCTGCGAAAAAAACGCCTGGGGGCATTTTTGGACGAATTGGTGGGGGCGAAATTGGACAATGCTAAATCCCATTTAAAACCGTTCGACCGATCGCGAGCCCGTGTTTTTCGATGTTAATTGCGCGTATCGAGTCGCGTATGCATCTGTGCGAATCTTTCGAAGCGCGGGAGGTTGGAGATGAGTTAGGTTATCGAAAATGGGTGAAAAAATGAAGTTACGATGTCCAATGATGGTTTTAGGAGTCAGTTTAGAGGTCAGAAGTCGCTTTCTACGTGTTCGAAAATAGCGCTCGATTTAAGCATTTTCGGCGACATTGCCTCGAATGTTAGACACTATCAGCGGGATCGTTGACTTGGAGCGAGTATGAGTACCTCCAATATGAAGAAAAACGAGAAAAAGTCAACTCTTAGAAGCCACGAATCGATTACTGATTTGCTGAAGACGGTAGTGCACCAATGAAGCGCCTATTTCAATAATGCTGAAGAATGACACAAAAATGGCTTGCTTGGTCGGGCTATGGGAGGATGTAGAAGTCTCAGGCGGGTTTCCCTCTTGGTTCTGAGTTATTACCACGTGTTTTGATGAGCAAATGCGACTCTAATAGGTAAGAAATAATGCCGTATATGTCAATTTTGGAAGGCCGTCCAGATTTGCCCCCAAAACTTGTCAAAAGTGCCCCCAAGTTCGGGGCGAATTTGGACAGATTTTTGTTTTTCAACTTCAAGAAAAAGTATGAACGCTGAGACCTAGGGGTCTGAAAATTTTTTTACACTATATTCAATAGTTGAACTTCAAAGTCCCATAGCGCGCCTAGCCCCAAGTATCGTCAGATAGCCCCACTGCAAAATCCGTCCAATTTCGCCCCACTCTCCCCTATTCATCGGTATCGTCGTATACATATATTATGCCGGTCGCGACGCATCTCTCGTCAACGTAATCTTTTTTTTTTTTTTTGCGTAGACAAAGTAGAAGGCTCATACCGACAATTGACTTTACGATCATTATTTAAGCCTCAATGAACTCCAATTGAAACCAAAAAAATTACTCAACACTTTAACGAAATGTTGTAAAAATTAGTGACGATTTTAAATCATAAAAACTTTCTGAAATTAAAAAAATATATATGTCCGATGTGAAAAATCATCACTAGAAATGTTGATTCACCACCCAAAATATGATTACTTTTACTTGGGTGAAACATATAGCAGTGCGAGGTTACATGCGAGCTATATTTTCTACCGATATCATATAATGCGCGAAACTTGATAAGGTCGCTTGAAAGCGTCGAAAAAGAATCATATACTATAGCATGAGTAACGATTTGATTCGCGAGCAAAACAGCAGCGACGCATGTATGTCGTATAATACCGTCCAAACAAGGGCTTGCAAGTGCAATTATTTCGTCTCGTAACATTGACCCCCTTTGATTCCTCCTTTCTTTTACAATTTTCTCGCCTTGATCTCCCCCACTTCATCTTCATCCTGTATCAATTGCATGATTCGAAAAATTACACCAATGCCGTTCATGTACCCCAGGAATAGTACCGTTTACTAAAAAATTCATTCTCAATGCTCGATCGTGTTGTTTTTCTCAAGACTCTTTACATTAATTTCTTTTAGACCTTTTCATGAATTGCCTTCGCCGTGTATACACTATCTTCAACTTTGATAGCAGCACACTTATTTGCAAGCACAACTTTCATTCATTTTCGTCAATTATTCGTGAGAATGTAATAGTTTTGCGGTAGAGTTAATCTAGGCTACGACCCTAATGAAATATTCATAAGTTAGCTAGTTCAGTGACCTCGTAGATTATCGATTCTCATATTTCTCTTGTTATTGCGGGTTCGCCAACAAATGTCATCATATTTACCAACGTATTATTACCCAACATCGGTAACAGCGTTTCGCTGCTTGAATTTTCAGTGAAAAACAAATTTCCCCAGCCATCCATCGAATTTTGTGTTTTAATGTACCGGAAGAGCCAATGGATTGTGAAAAGCTCCACCCTTCTCTAGATGGTGAAAAGCTCAGAAGTATAAGTGTTGCTAGAGAATTCGAAGCTTCCGTTCTTCTCCTCTTCCATTTTGTTTTTTATTTCTTTTTTTCCGCGTTCATCACGACCAGAAAGTAGTGTCTGCACCATATACTCTCTAGCGATAAATCTTCGACACATCAGATGCGCCTTTGATTTCGTTTCGTTTTTCGCAAGCTCTCGATGTGGTTCCCGCTTCCTTTGATATCCCTAGGCCTCATGACTCTCGCACACAATTTTTTTTTCTATACGCTAGATTTTGCTTCACACGCGCAACGATTATTATTACAGTACTGAACCAATTCGCATCGGTATATTGTTCGTGTAAGCCGTGAATGAGCATATCATCAACGATTTACTCATGCGATATTATTACTATATAAGTGTGATAGGCTTACGTGCCCTTACTTGAGATTAATATTTCATTAATCTTTAGTAGATCAACGGTGAATAGATTGTCTCTCCCACGATGTCATCACTTATTAACCTTGCCGATGCGTGCCCGCTATAAAGTGCATTTTGCTTATACATCAACAGTTACTTATCCAAGCAATGATTAATGATTTATTCATTATACACCCATCACTTTTCCGCCCAAGTGAAAATGAGGCACGAGAAAGAAACAAATGGAATGTCAGAGATCATGAAAAATATCTAAAGTTCACTGCAAGCTCGGTGGCTTGTTGCAAGCACAATATGAGCTTTTGAAAAATTCATTTGCGCACAGTTTGAGATGATGCACAAAGCTTCTCATTGTGCATTCTAAGCGTCTGGAGAATTATACGCGTGGCCTTGGCATATGTGTGTGTGCATAAGTATTTAATTAAAGATCGCTGGATATGCAAAATTTTCCACAACGGCGAGCACGGAAATTTTCATCTCGAACTTTTTTCTAGCTATCACCAACCATCTCACGCATGAGATACATTAATTTCTTCACACGTACCTATATTCCCTTTTCTTAATTTTTTTCATGTCCAAACAGCCATTATAAGCCGCAAAATTGACCTCGTGACACTTTTGATTGCTCTTTTCACAATCTGGCTTATCGGACGATGACTGTCTCATGTGTGTAACGTCAGGATATGACATTCATCATCCGCATCGAGATGACCTAACCCATACGATGACCACGTATCTTTCACTGTGCGATGGTCAAACGGGCAGACGCGATAATAATATCAAAAAAAAAAAGAAAAAAAAAATTTGCAGTAAATTCCCAGTTGAACACTGCTACTCACTTGAGTTTTTCAATTTACACACTCGGTAGTATGTGCTTATTCTGTAAAAACGAATGTCACTGACATTATATTACAGAGTGGCGCCTACCGTGCGCGCAAAATGATTTATCGACAAGTTCTAGCTTTTCCAGTTTCATCAGACGTGCGCTCGGTTTCTACCTTCATCTTGATTTTTTTTTTTCTGGATTTATTCATTAAGTGACTCGTGCATATTTTAATTAAACACACGTGGCAGATGACTTACGCAATGACTTTTTAAAATCATGTCTCGGATCGTTCTGCTCGAGATGTAAATTATCCGATCGATATCTGAAGAGTTATAATTTAACGACGGCTCATATAATAGTGCATGATGCGCGTCTATACTACAGTTGGATCTTTGTATACAATTTCCGTGTTTATCGAAATCATCCAGATTCATTTTACAAAAACTATTCGCAAAAAAAAACTATGAAAACCAGAGAAGAGTGGAAATATTCATCCTCAATAAACGTTTGATTACCACAATTACAGCCACGTGAGAATGATTTTGCGCGTGATCCAAGTCAGATTCATTCCGTATGTATAGATGGGCTGCCTTCTCTTACAACCGTGAAAGTACTGGTCAAAAAAGGATTTCACTCCTCAAAATGTGCAACAGGTTTCAAACAGTGGGCAAATATTTGACCTACTGAAACACCAGATTCTTCCGGGTCATCCTTATCCACTAAATAAACTTGACCACTTGTCTGATATACATGAAAAGATATTTTCTAAAGCTCAATAGGCAACACCATTAACCTCTAATCTCAGACATGCCAAAATAGCTCATGCCTCGATAAGATACAATTGCTCCATTAAACGGATAAACCGCGATAACATGTGTATACTCTCACGCTTGATGACGACAGAAAGCTATTATCGACGTATATACGCACACTCGATGTTGCTGATGCTGGTGCTGCTGCTGCTGCTGACCGATACGAGTGTTGGCGTATATTATCTACAGTCTCAGAGTCCATGTTATTGTGGCTTATCACTTTTCCATTACACGCCTGCTATATAATAGCATATTTACGAATTTTCCTTAGCTTTACACGCTTGACGTATTGTTGAAAACGGCGGCTACACTTGAAAAAACGACGAGTACATAGCTTTGCTGCTGGAATATTTACACACGCGGAGGTGTTCTCAAACAAGGATTTGTTTCTCTAGGGTTTTTTGTTCCCTTGTTCTTTTTGTACTATTCTTTTCATAGGCGTGTGTTCGTTCTGCAGCTTGCATATTATAGAGAACTCGCGAAACTTGAGATCGAGCTTGAGAATGTAAGAAGTAACTGAGGCACTTGACATTGCGTGTGCGTTGACAAAACCACTCGGTTGAGAGCTCTCTGAGTTTCTGTTGCGCTGTTGTGCACGGTGGAAGCTGATTCTTGAAAAACTAAAAGAATTAACACGCATGGTTTGCAAAGATTTTGCTCTTTGCACGGGCTCGCTCTTGGTGTTGGCAATGCTCTTCAGATTAGTCAAAGAGGGTAGGACGAAGACGAGATTAAGCGGTGTGCAGTAAACGTTTGCTAACTCAATTTTCTTTGACTTTGTGATTGAGATAGTGTTTGAGTGACTCGAATGTACTTCTAGTGAATTTCTGAAAATGTGTACGAGAAAAATATCCTTAATTTGGAAATTATATCCAAAATCAAGAGTAAATTAGTTTTTATGGCACAAAAAGTTAAGAAGTCATCTTTATTTATCTGATGTTTGCCAACGGGTGTGCGTTTTTTTTTTTAATTAATGATGCATTCCACATGCATTCCACATGGTTTTGACGAGCTTTGGATACATTATGAACAATATTGGATTTAGATTAGTTACTCGTCTAACTCATCGTTCAGTTCACAAAAAATATACCTTCATAATTAGCACAAATACAATTCAATCGGATTAAAAGTATCCATCACCAGAAGTACACAAAAAACCAGTCTTGATGATTTTTATGGCTTCAATTTTTCACTTATGTATTGTTTGCGCTAAACGCTCCTTTGAATTTGTAAAATTCAAAAAAATCTATAAACTATTCACTTCTCTCCAATAAATTTTCCCATCGTACTGACATGTCACTTTCATCATTCACGATCTATCAAAAAAATGTCATCAAATAAAATCATATATCCTTATCGGGACACGATCGATCCTCGAGAAGAGAGACGTGAATGTGAATAATCGTGACTTGAAACAACGAGACTAATCCCTTCGCATGCCTCAGAGAGCTCGAGTCGTTTGTCTTTGGTCAGTCCTTGAAATTATACCGAGTGCCAAGACAGAGAGAGTCAATGACCCATACCAGCGTCTTCACATACATGGGCGATCACTACAACGATGATCCAGATAACCGCGTGTCTATTCACACAATGTGTAACCTTAACGACGTTTCAGACAAAATATTCCCAAAAGATTTTATAATCTTGCAGCCTCGGCTTTTCTGAACAAGACAGATATCATTAATGCCAGAATCTCAAAGTTTGAGCACATTGCATTCTCTTCAGGAAGAGCGTGAGCAAGAAATACAGCTCCCCCACTTCGATTTTCGCACATAGTTTGAAACTGGCTTTTGAGATGCTGATGCTCGTGCAAAAGTTTTGCATTTTCAATTCAAAAGTTGCACTGATCCCATTCAAATGCAGAAAGTTACTTGCAAGGCGATGAATACGAAATTCAACCCTGAAATATTCTCATAGGTGCAGTGTTATTCGCCGCCATGTTTGTGAATATCGATGATATTTTTCTTATTGATTGTTACGTAAATAATTTTCGAGTTCATGAGTAGTTACTGTTGACACGTGCAAAACGTAAATGACGAATATTATCAATGTTTCACTTTCGCTTTCGATGATGTCACTGAATTTGAATCTGTGAGAGAGCTCCAAATGGTTTCTATAGATTCAACCTCCTTACTTAATTTGTCCACCACAGTGGACATGGCCAAAATCCGATATTCGTGATGACTTTTATTTGGTGCATGGTAAAAACCTGAAAAAATTTTGAAAAATCTGTGGTAATCCTAGGAACACATTCTTCCAAGGATAAAGTCTCTATATGGTTTTATATTGAAAAAAAAAAAAAAAAACGGAAAAATCAAAAATTTCTATTCTTGTAATTTTCACGTTTTTCAGCACTTTTCGACTAGTCAATGATATTTTTCATGTCAGAAAATTTTTCCAAGCCCAGGTAATGAGGTCTCAAGTAAGCGGGTTAAAAATATTAATCCAGTGATACAGTTTACCTCATTCCATGATTTTACGTAACCCAAATTGATACAAATTCGTGATTCCCTTGCAATTAATTTCTGTCTGACAATCTGAGGCTTGATTAATCACATACTAAATGTACCATTAGTCTACAGAGTTACTACTTTTCATTATTTTCATACAGACTCAGCAGATTTTCTAATTCAAGCGTGTAGTTTTATGCAAATAAGATGTTTCTTCTCTACGCCAATATCCTTTATAGAAAAAAAAGGTTGATCAAACGTGACGAGACAAGTGCTCTTCTGGTCACAATATTTCAATGAGTTTTTTTCTCCCATGATTTTGATTTTTTTCAATATTATAGTAACCAGATTTATCACTCTGTATTGCTATGATATGTAACCGTGATAAATATTGATACCGATGCTGATCTCGTGATTGAATACCTACATTTAGTTTTCTCAAATCCATTAATCTCTCATACAGTCACCGATATTTTTACATTCGCCTGTCCTCGAGTTAGTCTCCTGCGTATCCTTATTTCAGTATAGGTTAGTTGAACTGGATGTTTGCGATGTTAACCGTATATGTTGTCACCAACTTGATAATTCAAAAAAGTGTTGACTCGATGACAGGTACAATTTCAATCCCAGCCTCGGTACAAAATAAATAATGCTACTTGGTCGAATGATGAATTTTCCGACAAATATGTTACGAAACTACCTATTTTATTCAGTGGCATTAACGTCTAGGTTGTGAATTTTCAATGTATCAGACTGCTAATGGACCATCATCTATGAGCCACCCATATATTCCAAGTTTCATAGCTTATTGGAAAATGTTATCGCCAGTAGTTATAAAAAAACCGAGATTTTCCATACCACCTTAAAGTGTTAGCTTCGGTGCAGATGACAATTTCTAATTCTGTCCTCGGTATTATCATTTCAGTCAAATTCTTCATGATCAGAGCAATAAATCAATATCTTATTTTCCAATTGATTTAATTTCATTTACGAAGTGCCTGCATCGTGTCACATCTCCGCGCAACAACGAGTACAGTGTTTAGAATACCGAGTCATCATCGAGAATCTGTAATAGAGTGCTGTCACGCAATCGCCACGATCGTCATTACGTTAGATTCTCTTGGAGCTTTTTTTCCTTATCCATCGACGAGTCGCTCAGAATAAAGACTCTGGTGTGCATTTATGCTCATGATCTAATGACTTTGGTAACTTTCCATCATCATCATCAAACAGCTCGATCATATTACTCTTTGGTCAGACAATGATGACTGTGAACGTAAAAAAATGAGTATTTTTGTAATAATTTGAACAATCATGCGGGAAAGAATTGGTAATGATTTCACTGGTAATGATTTCACTGGATGCGTAGTTATCTTATATATGGCTTGTAGATTCTACCAAAGAAGATTGGATTTTATTGCAAAGCTCGTTGCTGAATACATACTTTCTCTTCAAATTTTACTTGGTTTCACATCAAATGATTGAATAATGACAGTGTATGACAATCTTTCTGAGATTATGGTTTTGTAATGCTTAAAGTGAAACATGATTCATGAAGAAAGTGACTAACTCACAAAAAAAGAACCTGTCAAAGAAGAGTAGACCGTATATTATTTAGAGGGCAATCGATTTTTCAGTGCACGCGTGTTATCATTTTAATGTTTAAATATCAATGCATTCCATCCATTGTATTAGTTTTTGAACATCCAATAGCTTTCATTATTGAATATAGCTCTGTCTGATATTCAAACAAGTTATGTTAACTCATTTTCTATAGTTTCACAACACTGGGACAAATGCTCAGGTGCAAGAAATTGACAAAGATGAATAACGAGTGAGTCTCACCTCGACATCTGGGGCTAGTTTCAAAACAACTTCCATAAATTTGCTCTGAATCATCAAATTACTCTTTCATTTGTAATTCTATAAGAGTATCGTTACAAAATCGAGTAAAAGTGCGTAAAATGACCAACTTGCTCAGTGAATATATGGCTGTTGAAATCGAGCATAATGACTGAAAATCGTGTTAGTTACTACCTATACTCACAGAGAACACCCTTGAAACCAATACGAGAATAAACATTATGGAGCTTTAGTGACAAAGCACAGGAAGAGGCGAGAAGCTCGATCGTCTCATCCTCTCTTTTTTTTTTCGCACACTGCACAAAGAAGCGAGTTCAAATGTCGTCGCCGTATCGCCTATTATTCAGCAGTGTCAAGTCTGACGATGAAATACACGACAGTGAAGTTGAACTGATAGTATATCCTATTTATTTCTTTTTTCTCACATAATGAAATGGATTGAGTGGAAACATTTTGTTCTCACTGTAAAAAATCGATCTGTAAAGAAGCTGTACATAGACGTATTTTTCCGCGATTTATGATAATTATGCAAGTTGGCAAAGTGAGGTCATAATCTTGGTCGTCGTGTGTTATATCTTCTCTTTTGATGTGTTGATAATACCGTCGGAAGCTTTGATCTCTTAGAGCTCTGATGACGAGGAACTCACCACTGTGACTTTTTAAACTCAATAATTGAATCTTGAAACTCGTGATTAATTATCATGATCGCTCGGAAAATTCTGGTGTGACAGAAAAAGAGCAAAATTCCGTGGCCAATTAAAACGAGGAAAAGCTCCCGGATTATCGTCAGTGTAATTGATAGTTCGGGTATATTATTGCTACTCGCTGGCTATTATACCACATGAGTTATCGCCGATTCAGTTTGGTTGTGGAGTGAATTTTGTCGCGGCAACAAAGTTGTCTCGTTATGACTTTTGCAACACTGTAATTGCGTTTATTCAAATGATCGCTATTACTCGCTTCCATCGTCGTCATCAGTATTGATAACGAGCTATTTCACAGAATCAAGTTTTACATATATATATGTTTTGATCTTGTTAACAATTTTTTTTCCATTCATATCAAATTGTCACGTGAATTGGCTCGTTAACGTAATACTTAATTATAGTCAACCACGCGCGAAATCAGTATTACAAGTTGCAATTCTATGGATATTTAGAAAATTTAAATGCGTATAAACACGTCCACCTTTGAATTTCATTACACATAATATTCCTCTGTGTTTTTTTCGATTTACCCAGAGAGCGATTCAGAGCTACAAGAGATCAAACCCAAATTTATCAAGCATTATCTATCCTCTAATTTCACGGATCCCATTCAGAATCGAGCAAATATTTTTCTTCAAAATGAGTAACATTTCTTTCCAGCATTACGAGAAAAATATTGATAAAACTTTCATAAGTGTAGGCAAAACGCGGTATTTGATCATTTTGATAATAGCCTTGAGAATTTCATAGAATACGTCGTATAAAATTCATTTATCTTCATAAGTATGGCAGAAATCAATCTTTACTCAATACACAAACAATCACTATCAGTGAAAAGCTTCCAGCTCAGAGCTGCAACTTTGACGAACAATAAGAGCTCTTGATCCGTATACGCACGATATCGACAAAGAAATCTTCAATTGGTCGTTGTTGCACATATAAACCTCTCCATATCCACAAATTTCACACACACACACACACATATATGCATCACAAGAGGCACGACCGATTGGGTGGTCGCTTTGTATAGAAATCGTATGAGGATATAAGTCGTCGTCGTCGATATATATCGAGATTTCGCGCGCGTGCCAAGGTTTTGCACACACGATGATTGTGTGGTGCGATTGGTCGTCGTTAGTCTCTGAGTACATAAAATACACACAATTCAACTTATAGATGCATACTGTTAGCCTGACTCCTGGTGGTGACGTATTTTGCTCAAAGTCAATAGAAGTGCATAGCATGTATATGTGTCTTTGCATCGGACCGACACAAACGTGGTGCGATGGTACACGGATACATCTGCGGCATCCACATCGTCGTTATAAAGTTCCCGGCGGCAAAAGCTCAGTGTAATGTTATGTCCGGAAACTTGCGTATGTGCGCAGCGCAACGAGCCTCAATTAATTATCACACCGAGGATATGTGTTGCTGTTGTCTTATGCTCTTTTAAAAATTCCCGCGCTGGCTGATGATGTTCTGGTGGCGGTGGAGCTTTCCCACGAAATAGAATATAATATCTACATCGTGTAAGTACGGCGGCGATTGTCGACTGTGCACTTTTTCTCGCGAAACTTGTGTCATCGTTCGGTGTATCATCACAGGCTCTATCTTTTTCCTTTCTTTCTTGAGTCGCAGAGATATCTGTTATTCAAAGGATGTTGAATGTGCATTTGGTTCGCCAGATTTGCGGTGTGGTGCATTGAAAAGATCATGGGGTTTGTGATTTTTTTTGGTTATGAGGAAGTAGTAGACACATCTTTGTCAATGTGAGCTTATATTGCTCGATTTTACTTGTAAATCAAAGTGATGACTAAAAAATTGTGAATGAGCAAAATTAATAGCTCCAGAAGGGAATACCTGTGTGCTTTTCAAGAAAGCTTGCAAGCTCTTCAGCTACATAGATAGAGTTTGTATTCTGTCGAGTCCATCATTTGTGTGGATCATGATTATTAGAATGACTTGAAAAATGTTCCAAAATCCATTCATACGAGCTCGTACGAGAGAGCTTGCAAGCTTCTTCGTTTCAGAGGTGGGTCGTGACACATCTCGTCTGATCTTTTTGTGATTGATTATGATAACGGCAAGTCAACTCCCACGTTCGAATAATATTTCGACAGAGTATTATGTAATCCGCAAGTATAGAGCTTGCAAGCTCTACGTCAGGATACACGAATGGTTGATTATCGGTTAGTTCGTTAGACTTTTCTACACCACGCAAGATCATGATTGTCCAAAGTTCAAATAAAGT
Organism: Eretmocerus hayati; assembly: GCA_029851415.1. Classification (NCBI taxonomy): domain Eukaryota; kingdom Metazoa; phylum Arthropoda; class Insecta; order Hymenoptera; family Aphelinidae; genus Eretmocerus; species Eretmocerus hayati. The sequence goes on along the minus strand of CM056742.1, from coordinate 159,506,620 downwards.
CTAGAGGTCGGTTTGTTGAACTCTGATGATTCTTTTGAAAGAGCTTGCAAGCTCTCTCATGTATAAGCAATTTCAACCTCTTTGAATGCAAATGGTATTTGCTCAACTTTTAGAATTTGATGCATGATACAAGAACTTGGCTCATCTGCAACCAAATCCTCAATATCGAATTTTGTATCCAAGTTGAAGTTTTTACCGGACTTACTCTAGACTGGTTCTCTTCTCTACCCATTTCCGTCTTTCTCATCCAGCAGTGACTCGTCGAGAGGAATTCCTCCATTATTCCTGGTCTCTTCATTGGAAATTGCATTGGAGAGGCGAATGTGCTCGGAAAGTACAATTCGAGAAGTACAATTATATATAGCATAGAGTCTACCTCATATATACCGAAATAATACGCTTTCGAATCGTGTAGATAGTCTATATAGAGCTGCTGCATCAGCCAGAAGAAGAAAACTTTTCAAGTCAGCCCCTTCGTTTCAAGCTCTATACCCGAATATCTCGAAGCTGCTGCATTTCTTGGCCATTGTGCAGTGCGTCTTTGCAGAGAAGAGGTACATGATAATAAATTCCAACCACGTATCTCACTCTCGTCATGCTGTGCGCGCGGCGCCATACGTGTCGCGAACTTCAAATATACGCCATATACAACTCATGTATCTGTATATCATATACAGCTATCTTTCTTTCCTTTCCTGCACGAATCCTTTTCTTCTTGACCGAGCTTTGTATATATAGACAATTCGTCGTGCTTTAATTCGTATATAGTACACAAACTTTCAGACACGAGCAAGCGCAAATAAATGGCAAGAAAGTCCATCATTGAGCGGCTATTATTATTATTATTACATGCCCGTATCGAGCTTGCGCCAACTCAGGATGAGTGAGATTCTTTGAGTTATATAGAGTCGTTCGATTATCTCTTGACTTGGTTCGTTCGTGGTTCCCATGATACATTTTTGCTTTTTCCAACGCCTGCATGATGTATGCATGTATGTATTTATGACTGTCCACGTGACTATCGTTGATTATGGTTTGCTGGCAAATATATAATACACGTGGTTCCCTTTTATTATATTCACTCTCGATTTTCTATTGAATTGTCTTTTGTCACGAGATGAGATTTGTACTGTTGACCTCGATTATCATAGTCAGCTGTTTGACAATGACTGTGGGTTGATCGGTTATATAGCTGCAAGATCACGTTGTACGTACGATTTTTCATCTTATTTCATCGAAAGCTCTTCAACGACGTTTTGGTCCCAAATAATGTATCTTCAATTGCAAAATATTGAGATTAATTCTCATTAACGGCCACTAATTGGCTTCCAAGATGATCAACACTGAGCTTTTTTATATAAATGGAAAATGGAGAGAGAAAAGGGACACTCTAAGCATACCCTCCGAGCTTGCAAGTTTGACGAGTTTTGGCGAGTCTTTTTCTTCATGTCGCTGAAGTTTGAAACGTTTTGATGCAACGATCGAATAAAATGTCAGCAATATGAAAAATTTTTAAGACATAAATCACTAACCATTCGTAGAATTTATCAAACCGAGCATTGCTTGCTGTTGTTTAGAACAAAAATACCTAAATTCATGCTTTGAAAACTATCTAAAGATATGAGGTTATCCATTTCGTTGTATTGAAACGTTTCAAACTTCAACACCATTTTTCTTCGATCAGTGAATTATATTGGGAACAGAACGCACGTGTTTGGAAATATAGCCATTGAAGGATAAGTGTTGCGGTTAAGTTTTGCCGATAAGGAAATTGTTCGTGGATTGGGCTATTAGAAATTTCAAAATTGTTCTTTCATCTAGAGATCCGATTGACGGATAATTGTCAAAAATTGGCAGCATTATGTCGATGTATTCCTTTTGCTGATCGCTTTCCAGTCAAGCGAAAGTGTTCTCGAACGTACACGTACTCTATTCAGAGACAAATTTAGACCGATAGAGATGCAATCAAGGAGAAATCATAAAGAATGACCTTAATACTTTCTCATTCAAATTGAATCATTTTGATGATTCCCACTCCTCAATTTAACATCTTCCACTCAATCAATCGTCTCCAAACCGGGAGTTCTTGAATGTCTAGAAAATAGGTGATATTGAATCTGCAAGTAATTGAATTTTGTTGAATTCTGATATTTCTAGTATCACTAATAATTTGTCATGAAATGACTGGAATAAGAAACAAATAAGACAAAGAGGCAATACTTGTCCGCTTTATTATATGAAAACTTCTCAGGTACTCTATTCCCAAAATTTAACATCTACAAGATACCTACAAAATTTACCTGAACGGGACATTAAAACTAACTTGTTCGCAAGCTGTGTTTTCAAGTTATATCTGAAACTTGAAAGAATCTCGCCGCATTACTCCCTTATAACTCTGAGCCAAACCGCAGGAGTCAATGTGAGTTTAATGCAGTACAAGAGAGAGACAATCTATACAGCAGCCTTGATTGCGGGTACATTTTTTTTAAATATAATTTCACGAGGTGGAAGAATTTTATAAGGCCGTGTGGTGTGTTGCCAATTTCTTTTGCGGCAGGTATATACACTCCCATCACCACCAACAAACGTACCTACCACACCACATTAATGTATACAACACCATATATACATATACAGATCAGCGTCAGAAGGTAATTGGATTGGAACGCCAAGAGAAGATTGAAGCATATAAACGCCTGATGCACTGGGTGCAATTACGCAACGGATGCTAATTGCTCAGCTCGATTAATTTCAGCGTCCATCATCAAAAATTTGATACGAAAATTTCAATATATATAAGATGCAACGACGGAATCATTTTCGTATAGATGACATAACTAGCTCTTTCAGATAAATAATCGAGTCGAACGATCTACTATGCATTTTAGAAACAATTTTGTTGTCTAAAGGACATACATACACGCATTGGCTTTCTCAATAGAATCTTTGTATACAGAATATCAATTTTTCAATTGCGAATCGGGAGATGAAGAAGATGATCCTCTTGTGTTTATTCCATTATGCAGTTGTGAATATCTATAGACGATTGCTATAGCATTCAAAAGCTCTTTAACGAAGAAGCTCAAATTGATCTTTTAGATGGTACACAAGATGGCCTTTAGCGATTATTTCGCTTGGTGAAGCTAATTGAATTTCTAGGAAGTTTAAGCGCACTATACTTGTGAACGATATCGAAAGTTACGATCTCTTCAATTTCCGTATTCATAAAGTCTGTATGTATAAACTTGTGTAATGAATACATCATCGGTCAATATTAGGTATCATATAGCTCAAAAGTGGTTCTATAAACACTTGAATTTTCATCACGAATAACGTATCCTCTCAGATCATTAAAACGGTTTCACTCCAAGAAGACGTAAATTTTGCATCTCCTGTATACGCTGCGCGCTCTGTAATCAAATTGCTCTCAAGATCTCGCAAGGTTACGGAGAAATTTTGCATCGTTTTGTAATGCTTCCCTCGTACATCAACTGAAAATTAAAGCTTGCAAAAACATTTACGTTATACCACCACCACGTTTTTCATACATATGATTTTACGATTTGTGGTATCATCAAAGCACAGCAGGAAGCAACTAGCATGAAATTTGAAAAAAATTCTTCCCATGGGTTTATTTCATATGTCGAATTTCTCCTCACAGATATATATCATTCGTAATATGAATTTCGATCAGAGAGCAGCTGGTATCGAAACTTCTGTTCGCAATTTCTCCCCGACAATACAACAACAAAGTCTTTCAACTTTCATCTGGGCTACTACTCTCTTTGCAATTTACAAGTACTTCGTGCGGTGTAAATATATTACGCTCTCTGATGCTGATGTTGTATACTTATGGTGTGCAACATCGTGGCTTAACCATTTCTGCACGACCTTGGAAGAACGACCACGACGACATCAGCATCAAACGGTGTATATATGCATGCATCATGGCGTATATTATAATATGTTGTAAAAGAGTAAAGACCGGGAGAGCTTGCGTGCAGAGAAAACCTCGATCGATGTGTCATCTCTCTTTAGTAATGTAATCGTATACCTTTTCCGAAGAAGCTCTTGCATAATCCTATATATACTCGAGAGTTGCAAAATGAGCGCGACGACCTCGCCCTTAGCAATGGTATATAGTGCATAGGTAGCTACTGGTTCCGACGACGTTGAATCGGCCCTTTTAAGGGTATCGAACTATACATGTACCGATATATGCTGTTCCGCTTTTTCCTCGAGCTTCGTTATATGCACAGAGTTTTACCAGATAACAGAGTGTCCGGCTTGTTTGCAAAATACCGACTTTAGCTAAAGCGATAGACACTTTGAATTTAGTCGCATGCCGCTTGGGTTGGCTGGAATCCCTGTGGCCTTTGTAATAGTGGATGCTGATGGTATACGGCTTATGGTTCACCCAATGCGGAGCAAGTACATTAGCTTCAGCGAGTGTAGTGTCGGTTTTGGAGAGATTACACGCTGTGAGAATCTTGGTAAAGCTCAAAAAGCTTTTCCTTTGGTCTATGTCGTTAACGACCTTTCCTGTTTCTCTGATATGATTGCCTCTTTTTGGTGTGTATCCTTTGCTTTCTGGGTAATTTAACTTTGCTGTCGTCTGAACTTGGAAAAAGAGGAAATTCATCTTTGACTCTTAACAATGATCTTCGAGCTTTTGAAAGAATTAATGGGTGAGGTATATTGAAATTTTGAGTTTCTGTTGCATGGTAGTGGAAATAGAGATTGTTTGTTCAGCAGGAACACATTGATGTATAATTCCTATCGAACTTTCCATTGAGATAAGTTCCTCTTTTCCCTCGCGTCAACATAAAAATGAGCCTCCAACCTATTGAATGACCACGGTGCGCTTCTGAGGAGGATGAGTTTTTCAAAATTGTCAAAAGAAACTGAAAAGTGGATGTTTCTCTACGAAACTTCATGAGCAGAACCTAATTTTCAGCGAAATCGGATCAGCTCCTTTTTTTGAGTAGTTGTCAAATTGATAATTTCCCATATGTTTCTTATGGTGAAATTTGGCGACTTGACGTTTTCTTCGCATCTTCGAGGTTTTCTCGTAATTACTCAGAAAGGGTGGGTCATAGCAAAAAATGTCTAAAACAGTTTTTCATAGATTTTTCAAAGACCTACAAAATGACGTGGGTAGATGGATCATAAAACTCGAGGGGATTGACATATCATTAGTAAAAGCTCAAGTTTCTCACGAAAAACCTCGCCCCTTCTGCTAATTATCTACTATTCCTTTCAACACCATGGAGGCAGCCTAAGTTTCTCGATTGATCTCATTACGTTTACTTGTTGTTCTTCAAAAAATCTATAAAAAAATATTCCTGACATTTTTTGCTATGACCCATCTTTTCTGAATAATTACGGTAAAACCTCGAAGATGCGAAGAAAACGTCAAGTCGCCAAATTTCTCCATAAGCAATACATGGGGAATGCACAATTTGACAACTACTCAAAAAAAGGAGCTGATCCGATTTCGCTCAAAATCAGGTTCTGCTCATGAAGTTTCGTAGAAAAACATCCACTTTTCAGTTTCTTTTGACAATTTTGAAAAACTCATCCTCCTCAGAAGCGCACCGTGTGACTTTAATCACTTTTCTTATACCGGTTCTTCAATATTCATGAAAATTTTTACGTCAAATTTATTATGATTTTGATTTTGATTTTTGTTTCGGTCGATGGTCGTTGCAATTGAGAATTTTTATTGAATGATAGTCATATCTACCTTTGGTTGGCCTAAGAATGTTTTCAAACTCTTCTGAGATGAACCGTTCAGAGGAGATTGTGATGAAATCTTTTACGAGTTCTTTAGGCACAGAGAGTCAAAATAACGACCATGAGAGGAAAACTATGTCAACCACTCGAATTTCTTGGATGCACAATGCAGGAGATTGGCGATGTCAATATCGTCTGTTATCCTTCAAATACGTATTGATTGACGATATTTACCATCTTCTGCATTGTATCCATGAGAAATACAAGTGGGTGCCACAGATTCCCCTCCATTGTCATCGTTACTCCGGCTCATGATGCTCAAAGAAGTCGTCAAAAACTTTCAATAATTTGGACAGCCACCAGACTAACAAGAAAAGGCCATTAAATATGATTAGAACAGGCATTGGACGTATGACCTGCCTTTTCCTTTCCACTTTTTCGGGTCTGTACACATAGGTTGCCTATGATTTTTGCAGGCCACATTAGAATCTTGGAATAATGTTGATGGTGTATTTTCCAACGTACAATTCTGCACAATTATATCTGTCTCAGACAGGTCCTTCTGTCGTCTAACTGACAAACCTACTAGAAAAGACCAGGGCAAAACACTTTTTCGTTTCTAATTTCATTCAAATTCTTCCAAAATTTCAAACAATTTTTAATCGACTTCTCAAAATAAGAGGTGAGTGTTTCCCTCTAATTGGTCTCTTGATTTGTACTGCAGAATAATCAACACGATTTACATCGCCAATCACCTGCAAATTGTGCTCATGAGAAATACAAATGGATGCCAAAGGATCCTTTTCGTTGTGGCTACTTTGGCTCATAATGTCCGAAGAAGTCGTCAAAAAACTTGAATAATTTGAACCGCCACCTGACAAGGGGGAATCCACCATTGAATGATTCGTTCATGAAAGCTATAATGATTTTCCCAACAGAATATTATTAACTTCGTCTTCGATTCTTCGTATCTTTACGGATCCATCTACATTGACATGTGCATCTCAGCACGAGTTTCGAACACAAAAAAAAAATAGTAAATCTCAGACGCATTCTGCTGCGACATTGCTCATTCAACTGTTCACAAAGCTGTGGTTGGTCGGGGTTGCGCAACGTGTCGTCGCGAGAAATACATTCGATGAAAGACACGCGCCACGCATTCTTCTGTGGATCTAGCTCAATATCGATACCAATTGTACCAATAAGCTTGTGCACTCGGTGTTCATCGATGTAAAGAGAGCGAGACGATTAAACGTATTAGAGATTCAACGGTTGGCTCGTTGTACACGCTTTGTTGTGTTCCTTATTGATGCTTACTCCATATACTGATGTCCAATACGTAATGGTTTTACTAAGGAGTGTCAAATTTTACCTCAAGCAACACTCAGGAAATCTCGTCACTCACTTGTATGCAACAGAAAATTTTCTATATGGTTATCAATATCACATGCACTTGCAAATCATTCAGCTTTCTCGGGTTGCTGCTAGTCTCTATTATCCGCATGTTATGGACATTATCTTGAGTATTTAGGTCGGCTCGTTTTGCGCTTATCTTAATAGAATCTTCAATGCATTTGTCTCCCCCATCCTCCTACCCTTTTTATCTGTGATGATGGCGTCCACAATATACAACAGCCAATATTGTTATTATGCAACTTTTGTGCGCGCAAGAGGCATGTTAATTGAAAATACCATCCGTTGTCTGCATTTTTTTTTTTTTTTTTTTCAATACGCAACCACAAAAATTACTTGTGGCTATTGATACTCACCAGACGGAAAATTTGAATGTCCAAATGAAGGAGAAGAAGAAGAAGGAGACAGTTAGTTTATCGATTCGTACAACGTTACAAGGTTCGATCAGAATCGGAACTTTAAAAATATATAGCTACATCACATCACATCGAAGTTACGCGACTCTCAGACACGCGTTACATGAAAATAATGAGGGTAGCAAAATTGGCCAAATGATTCTTATTTTGTAATCTGGTCCAGAAGAGGGGAAATAATAAGGTATTTTTCGTGTGGATGTTGCAAGAGATAACTACGCGATCCGTTTGTTAGATGATCCAACTCGTGCCAAACAATGCATCTTCGAAAAACGTCTCGCAATTTTTTGCAATTTAAAGCAAGGTCCTTACTGTCACCGTTTCCTCTTTCTTTTTCAAGTTTGAATAATTCAACATACCCCGATGAAATCGATGCCCAATCTGCATCCAGGCAATCGATCGAAACCTTTGGATTCCCAAAAAATGATCAAAAAATCAATTTAATAAAAAAATGCAGAATGACTATACTTTTTGTGAATAAAGAGTAGGCGTATTTCCTAGTGTTTTCGGAAACGTATCGGTTCTCTAATCGCAACTTTTTGAAGAGTAACCGCCATAAAATCCACGACGACGACGACGAAAATTTTCTGTCGAGATATACCGTCGTCATCCCACGTCCGATTAACTTCCGTTCGCGCCTTGCGGTGAATCACCACTATATCGTCGTAACGGGCCGCAATTCCTTGATTCTCAGTAATATATATCCTGATGTTGTTGATGCCTATTGGCTTCTCTTTGATGCATTTTATACTTACCTTGATGCGCCCTCATCTTCAGTGAATCTCAGTGTTTTCATAGCAAAAAAAAGTTCGATTGCGCTTCCTCAATTGCACCGGTACTCTACTCCATCCATCCACCAATCACAAGATATAATACCTCCTGGTGGTCTTTCTGCTCTCGGTTACTACGTTAGTTTATATTGCAGTATTATAGACTTTTGCAGACGTATGTGAATACAAAACTGAAAGACAGACAGAGTGCATCAGCAACGTTTTCGTCGTCGTCGGCAAGCGAGCGGATATATACACTATACACGTTTTATAAATAGAAATCTCCGTCACGGGACGCGCTCTGTTCATTTTTGCATTGCATGCACATATGCACGCAGCTGCGAATTTACGATGGAGATAGCGCGTATTATGTACATCAACAGCCTATGCATGCAGTGGGTATATGGAGCTTTTTTTTGCACTCGTACTCGGCGGTGGTGGATGTGGTATGAGAATGGCGACAGATACGACGCCTTAGAATCGAGTGTGTGTTTTTAGAGGACATATTAGGGCTGGTTTTAGAATAGTTGACGTTTCTGAATTGATAGGGTACGCGTTGTTGCTGAATTTCTGTAAGAGCTTGCATGCTGTGGTCCTCGCCTCGTTAGGCTTTGTCATGGCTGGACGCTGCAAACCAAAATTGATCCTTTTCTTTTTCTGTTTTTGAGTTCTTTGATCTTTCATTTAATATTTATTACACTCGCAAGAGATTTGAATTTCAAATCCGAAAAATTAGTGTCGATCCAATGGTTCGAGTGTTTGGAAAAATTTTGGTACCACGTTTTGCTCTTACTGATCAGTTACGCGATTCGAATCGCGTAATGAAAATTCGTTCAGTAAACTTGGTTTATAGTCAACAAATGGTTCGAGTGGTCTACAATTGTTGGTGCCTAAAAAGAGCGGGAAAAATTATCGAATAAATTTTTGATAATTGAAAAACAGTCGTTTTCTGATTACAGAATTCAGATAAAAAGCTCCCAGAATGATTTAATTTTCGAACGTATAATATTTAAAAATAAGCTAGAAAAAATGAATACTGAAGTGTGTTAGGAGCCATGTATAATGGCCTTATCGTGTCTGAAAAATGTCTTCAATTGATTGCATTCTGATGAAGGGATAAAGTATCTTCTCAAAGTTTTGATTTTTGTAACGATCTTTACTTGATTTTGAATAAATTGCAGTCACATGATGCTTCAGAGGAACATGATTGGCTCGTGTGCTGATGCATGCAGGTCAACCAAAAGTACGATACCTTGGATTATCAGTTTGACTTGAACAGTTATAAAAAATTCAAAAGGCCAAATTGTAACGGTAGCCCCTCATCTATCATGAATCATCTGAAAATTCATAACAAGCATAGCTCATTTACGATACATTAAAGCTCAGCTGCGCAGTCAATCAAATTCAATCGTCAATCAAACCATTCCAATGAACATCCAACAATCAAGTTTTACCAGCCTGATTTATACACAGCTTCCAGAGTGAGTCGGAGCACCCATCAGCCCACGCATTCATTGCAATAATAATGCACACAATATCCCAATACCATCACACCAATACAATATCACACACATATGATTCCACGCACAGAATCTCGTTACAAATGGAACACCACCACCGCGGAGCAGTTGTATTATCGGATCTCGTTCGTAACGTAATAACAATATAATCCAACCCACGCACTTTTAACCACACTATATGCATGAGAGAGAGAGAGAGAGAGAGAGAGAGAGAGAGAGACACCTCTAACCCAGTTTTGCACAACAGTTTCAACGTTTCACAGAAGAAAAAGACACACATATACAGCTAACTTTGCTTGGCCACTGTCCGATAAGTAGCAACTCTAATGTTATGCGTGCATTCAAGACCTACATAAAGAGCTTCAAGCCTGCGTGACAATTTAAAATTGAGCTTGCACACTTTTAAATCGTCTGAGATGTATAAAAGAGCGAAGAAAGCACCTCAAAACCTGACAAACCTGTCTTTGTATGTTATATACATAATAATACCATATTATAGCGGTGCAACCTGCGGCCCACGCTTTCCCGAAAAAATTCAAACTGACCGCCTCTTTCTTCACACATGTATATTTATAAAAGTATGTATGTAGATATCGCCCCCTGCGGCTATATTATACGCACATACCATTTCAATAAGTGTACCTATATACGTATTTATTGTGGCGAGCTTGCAGCGATCGTTGTTGGGGGTGCAATGGACCGCCCGCTGCGTGTATACGATATATATATTAAATATATAGCGGGTGCATGGTGCAATGGTGTAGGCAAAATCGTAAGGTTCTAGTAATTTATGTATAGGGTCTGCGTGTTTCAGGCCTTGGGAGGATAATATAACAACGCATTCTGTGAACAGTGGAAACGAATTGATGTGTGTGTGTGTGTGTGTGTGTGTGTGTGTGATAGTGTGGGACATAGAGCAATTTCTTGAATCCTTGCCGCAGTAAAATTTGGGTTCTGTCGCGTTAATATAAATTTTGTCTGGTGCAGCAGATTGTGTGAATGGTGATGATGCAGTGCGACGGTTTGGCCCACATATAATCATGCTCTCGCACCCGCGTATGCATGCATGCATGAGAGATATATAGAGGAGTGAGTGAAAGAGCTTAACGAGACTCCGACACGTTAAGTGTATATATATATATATATATATGTACGTGGGCTCGATTTAAAGTGACCGCATAGACCTGCGGGCATCCGCAAGCTAATTCGCTAGCTGATGCTATTATGCCTCAGACAATTTGCATCTCACAGCAGTTGTCGTCTATCTTCAAAATTAGACTGATATCATCATAGATTTTGAGTATTTTCATTTATTTCTAGGCTCTGTATCTTATTTCGATCCTATTTCCCTCTTCAAAATGACGCTAATAACCATATGTCTTGAAGGAAAGTATTCTGGAAGACTAATAATGTCTTCGTAGTGTGATAAGTTTTCAACGCAGAAATTATTGTAAATGCCGCCTCTTCGGGCATCGTTTTATAAATATATCTTTCTAGATGCTCGTTTTGCACTCTCGTGCTTACTGTGGGCTGGCTAGAACAAACGAATGAGAATGAAATCTAGCTAAATCTGCTGAAATCCCATCAAGTGAAATCAACTATTTCTCGCAAGCTCAAAACATTATGGCTTCGAGTACTTTGACGAACAGAACTTGACAATTTTGTGAAATCGTTCAAAGCTTATTTTGCAGTGAAATATCTGCCAAAAATCTGACATTTGGCTTCGATTGCATGATTTTACCATCAGAATCATTCTAGTAGCACCATTTAGTCAATGAGCTTTTACTTCTATCATAAATTTCTAAGAAAATATTCTTGAATATTTTGTGCTTTGAATACCGAATTCTTTCTACGTTGACAATTTAGAAGCCAAATTAACCGATCGGTTGATCCTTTATAAGGGGTCGATCACAAAAAACGTCCGCACTTGAGGGGTAGGGGGGGGGGGGCGTTGCAAAATGTGAGACTTTCGGAAATGGTAGAGGGAGTAAAATATTCCCCTGTGACGCATGACGTCCTCAAAAAGATGTTCAATAATTCTTCCTCAACTTTTGATATTGTCCACCGATGAAAATATTCCGAATCCCTCGGGAATATCTCAAATGAAACATTTCAATACAGTTCGAAGCAAGGCCATCTCAAGCTTTTAGTGCTCCTGAACGTGCTAGATTGATAAAATCACAATCCAAGCTCGTACGATTTGTGAGAATTTAGATAGATACATTGCTTTAAATCTTTCTCAGCGGTTTCACCAGTATGTTTTCATGGAACTCGAGTCCGAAATTGAATCTCGACATAGTTGATCAAAAGTGGTGGATGAATAGTATATTTACTCCCTTCTCCTCATGAGATGTTATTTTTATGTGCTGTGTCTACATATAAAAATGTCAACTCTATCACTCGAATCATATTTCTGGTGGCTGTCCAATTAGAGATAAATCAAATCAAAATCTTGCTCATCAATTAGAAAAAATTCTTGTCCAAGGGGAGGGGGGGGGGGTCATGAAGTTTAGAGGGATGTTGACTTGAATGTGACACGGTGTGACAGGAGGAAGAATCCACCAAAATCCTGTGAACGTGTTTTGTGAGGGTCCACTAAAGTCATCATCGTCATTGCATCTGATGGGTCTCAAATGCAAACCTTATAATGAATTCTTGCGAAATGTCCATTATTTTTTCGCACTCTCTCTATCATCTTTCCATCACACCATAAATAAAAAGTACTTGCATCCACACATCATCATAAATTCATTCGATCAATTTCTCCAATCAAGACCCCGACCATCTCTCTCACATCATCATCACACCACAACGCAACGTCAAATTGACTCTCGAGTGATCACCTCATACATATATACATATATATATATATATAGAAATAAATTTACTCCCATCTCCCCTCGCTCTCAAACATAAACGCCAGTCTTCACACACATATACACACAGAACAGACACATATGAGTATAAACGAGTGAATGATCGAGTTGTTGGTCGATTAATACTAATTGAGCCAATGTGCGATGTTGTGTTGATGTTACAGATGAGCCGCGCTCGCGTTGCAGATCGTGGGACGACGTAGGCCCAACGGCGAGGATGGAGGCCGCTGTTGCAACCAATGGCACAGCCACAGGCCTCGGGGTTGGTGGTGGTGTTGGTGGTGGTGGTGGTGGTGGTGGTGGGCCTCAACAGCAGTCCCAAAGACATCACCATCATAATCATCATGGTCACCATCACAATAGCAATCACAACCCCTTGCAACAGTCACAACATTCTACGCTTGAGCCTGCAAGGTCTAATAATTCAACCCAGTCGGCTAGAAGCGAGGACTCTTGGTGTTCGGCCTCGGATCACGATATGTCGTCCGACGAGGAGAGCGAAAAGAGCAACATCAGTATTAAGTAAGTTATTCACGATCCATAATTTTGTAGTACTTCATCGGATTTTAATAGAAATTTCTAATTCTAATTTTCGTGTTTTCCGCTCTGATTGGAATTTTGTCCATGTACTGATGATTCCCCTCTGTTATCGTATTTCTAACAGTTGGACGCTCATTGTTCGATTTCAAACGGCTCGTGTAGTTCTGCTGACTCAGATTTAACCGATGGATAATTAAATAATCAAGTTCAGTCGAACACAGTTGAAGTACCATTACGAAATTACGTGACAATCTAGGAAGATAATTTTTATAGACGAATATGCTTACAAAAAGAAGATATCAATGTATAAAAATCCCATACATTTTTTCGATGGACCAGTACAATACATTTTTTTAGTATCAGCTAATTGTCATAGTGCATGACGCTGCTGCCTTTTCAATATCAACTTTAGGAGTTTTGTTCTGATCTTGCTCGTAGAATCGTAGGTATTTTAGGCGTGTCATAAAAACTAGGTTTCAAAATGATACTGACAGTGTACATTTTTGTATTGAAACATCTCAAATGCAATCATTTTCAGAAATTTTAAGTAGAAAAAGTCGTAGCTGGTCAGACCAACAGATCTGTAGAAAATTATTGTCAACAAGATCTTCCCAATATACCCATTAGATTCAGAATGTGACGTGTGTCTCACTATAACTTAACCCGTGATATTTCTTGTTGAAAAGTAAGTAATCACCAGTAGCAGCAATTTGAAATTCCTTCGGGCATCATACCTTAATTGAGAATCTCGTACTCGTGGAAAATGTGCGAGTCGTTGGAGAACGAGTCGCAAACGCATTCCTTCATTAGTGCGTTTGCCGCACACCTGATGGTAGATGATTCTTGCGGATAAAATGAAAAAGAGCTAAACTATTTGCGGTGACATGTATACGTACGCGCCAGAGGCAGAAATTGAAATGTCCAACCGAGTCTCAAGCACCTGCATAACTTATTTCCCATACAACTTATCTCGAACCGTGAAAATCTTTTAAATGGTAATACACCTGTACAGTTCTCAATCAAATCCAATTTCTATCAAATTATATATATTCATCATAAGACATATACTTAATGAAGAAAATTATGTTTTTTTTTTCACAGAAGCAACTGCCAACTGAGAAACACGTTAAATAAGGCTCGTACATTTTGCGATAAATGGCGGGCCAGTAACATGCGACTCGGAAGCGGAAATGGCGTTGCTGGACGTTCAGCTGGAAGTAATAGTAGTAGTAGTAGTGGATCGTCATCGACGACGACGACGACGATGACGACGACAACGACGACTACTACAACCGCAGCGGAGCCTAGCTTAGCTGCTGACGCGCCACAAAATCAGGGTAGACTGCTGTCCAGGTTATGGAGTATGCGACGTAATTCTACACAAGCTTATGACGTTGATTCGTCGTCGGCTGATACCGTTTCTCTTGCAAGCCCCGTCAAGCAGCCTCAGATGGCACAGTTATGCGAGGTCAGTATCCTCTTCAATCTATAACTTGATTTTATCTTGTTGGTGGTTGGTTATGAATTCAGTATCCGTCACTTGACTGCGCCCTTTTTAAATCATACCAGGTGTTTTGTGTGGAGTGAATCTTTTTGCAGGGAACAATCCCTCGCGTGTTACTTGAAATCTCTATTAATGGAGTCTGTTAATGGAAATTTTAAAAAATTTTGTACGTTTGCTTATAATTCTAGCTATTTTCTCAACAACTTTCATTTTCATGATTGGAAATTCCCATTTTTGTCACATCACTTACACGTTATCGTGCTGTTACTGATAGATCGTGTCAGCCTAGTTTGCCTTCTGACCAATTGCAATTAAAAGAATGAATCTGGTTCTTTTTATCTCGTTTCATAAATGGAAAAATGACGTATTAATCACGAGATTTTTATGGTTTTTTGCTGGATTCGTAGTATGGTCACGAAATAAAAAAACCGATCTTTCCCATTTAAAAAAAAAACCAAAGAATACTACTCGTTAGTACACTTTTTTGGCATACTACTAGAGCGCCTCTTTTACTCCCGGCTGCTCGCCGGCTAGGCTGGAAACATAAAATTGGCATTCGTTCGCCCTAATGCGAGAAAATAGCATACTTCATTCGCTCGTCAGGCTGTTTTGAGTCACGAGGAATATTTTCCCCTCGTTGGACTCGGGGAAAAGTCATCCCCGTGCCCCAAACAGCCTAGCCTCCGAGTTAGCCTCGCATCTGGAGTAATACTATTCCTGTGAACCTATCGGCTTCCCAGAAATAGCACTGAAATATTGTTTCAACTCCTCTATAATTTGCTAAATTGTTATGGATATACTTCAATTGTTTTAAATACTCCACCACTCTGGGGGTGCAGGAATATTTCTTAACACCCCAAGTGCTTGCGAATAATGAACTTTTTTCATGTCTATAAAGTGTCCATTTTTATTACTCAGTTTTCTTGTGCATCTTCGTGAACTGCACATCCTAAAGCACGTCTATTTACTTGGTAACGCATCCTACCTGTGATAAATTCTAATTACCTTTAACACGTTTTTCACTTTTCATCCATGAAGGACGAAGCAAGTATACTTACTTATAGCATATCTCAATCACCGCCAATTCCATTAGTTATGCAAAGTTTGCAGCTTCACTTTGCGCCGACGTAATACCTGCAATATTAGCATCACACTCAATCGATTCGATCGAGCTCGTGTCTCTCGCGCCTTCCAATCGGTGTCTCAAAGCGTTGCGACAGCGTTTAATCTTGGCAAAAATAAAATCACCTGGGTGGTATTATTTCGCGGCAGTGGCGCGCGACTCTCGAGGCCGAAGACCCGCGGCTATCGAGCCATGAATTAACCTCGGTGTGGTTAAATACACACTTCAAATCCCCTCCTCATCTTTTTTGTTTGAATGCGCATCTCATGAGTGCAAAATTGACTATAACGCTGTCTCGTCTCTCGGAAATGACTTTCACTTTATGCTAATCACAAGTGACAAATCAATAGCCCTCGCTGTTATATGTAAGGCTACAATAATAGCCCCCTCGAGAATCGTTTTTTTTTCACCTTTTTCTTCGACTGCATCCAACACAGATTGTCTCTTATTCTACCCAAGAGATTTCTGTTGTTGTAGATATATACTTCACAGAGTCAGGGACGTTTGAGTCACGCGAAATGCTGCAAGCTTACGGGAAAAATAGCCGGCCGTCCTTCGCAATATAATGAACTCTCAAAGTAATGCTGGACCCAAGAAGTAGTCCCTCATCATCAGTATTATGGGCCTCGGAACAGGTCAAGATTCAGGATTGCAATGATGTACCCTCAGGGGGTACCTATGTGTACAGCATGGGGCCAAACAAGATATACAGGTTTTTTGTGCTGAAAATAATAAATATGAGACGTTGGTTAATGTGTTACAGGTGGAGGAGGAGAACAACGGCGCCATAACGCAGTTTCAGTGCATTCAGCAGGGTATGAGACAGGCGCCCCCGTCTTTGCCACCGGCACCGCCAAATCTCACGCCCCAGCAACTCAAGCGGCGTCACATTGTCGCGGCCATCGTGCACTCGGAGAACAGCTACGTCGCCACGCTTCAGAGGCTCGTCAACGTGAGTGCATTTTGCACACCGTCTTCAAAGTCCCTTTCTTATCTGCAAGCATGCGGCTTTCCTTTCCAATCCCTTGCTCAAATGCCTTTGGATGTACAAAATATACAAGAGAGTCTTCTCTGTTAGCGCATCTCGTTCACCGTTGTCATCCAACTGTCACAAAATCACTTGAGATTTTTGTAATTTTATTTTTGCATGTATGCAAGTGGTCGATGCAGCAGCCTCTTCTACTAGAATTTTTTATATTCATATGATTTGCCACTCCTAAAATTTCATCGAACCTGACGGTTTAGTGGTTATAGGATTTCAGAATACAAGTCAAGTTGCTTAGCTCAAAAATTAGCTCGATGCAATATTTGCATGTATAATTTATTTGGCAATAAATCAGGTCATTGCTCAAGAATTGTTTCATAGATCATTTCGTGCTTTTCATCGGGAAAATTGCTCAATACGGCAACGTTTGCAACTCTGACAGATTCAAAGCGCGATTTAGATTTATAGATCCCGCAGCATAAGTTTGCATTTGTCGCCATTCCAACATTTCGATCTTTATACTCAACGAGGTATTAATCAAGTAACTGAGAAAAATCTTCAACTCGGTAAATTATAGTTGAGTTGAACTCTGGTAATGAGCCAATTGAATTACAAATTAGCTCTGTGATCAGCAACCTCTTTTTCGTCATTGCCGATCTTCTGCGGTTAGCTGTAAAGTATTGAAAATTCTTGAGTATTTGAAAAAAATTTGGAATCTCTCCAAAGGTTGAAGGGTCACAGAATGATCATAACGGGAGGAATGAGTTATATTGTATTATCCACAAAGATTTTCAACTAGACGATTGAGCAAATTTCTAGCGTTTTTGTCAAGTTCTGTACAGTATTGAACGCATTCACCCTAATAAACTTGGATACCCACAAGAGTTCTGAGAAATCATGAAAAATTCATGATGATTAATATGTTCGCTAATCCACAGGATTATAAGGAGCCCCTGGAGAAGTCGTCGCCGCCAATTTTGAGCCAGTCAAAGATAGCAATGTTGTTTTACCGGCTGCCCGAAATTCTTCAGTGCCACACACTTTTTCGGCTCGCGCTCGCCGACTGCGTGCGGGCGTGGGACAAAAGTGAGGAGCTTGGTGACGTTTTTGTCGCCACCTTCTCCAAGACAATCGTCCTCGATATCTACAGCGGTTTTATAAACAACTTCTCTGTGGCGATGGACCTCGCCAAGCAAGAGTCAAAACGAAAGACTGCCCTCGCCGATTTTTTCAAGGTCAGCATCAACTTCTTTGAGCATATGGTTTTAAAACTTAGTGGATTGAGATTCTTGATTTTCATTCATGTGTTCTTTTTGCCCCAGGTGAAACAAATAAGTGCCCATGACAGGTTATCATTCTTCGGATTGATGGTCAAGCCAGTTCAAAGGTTTCCCCAGTTTATATTGTTTTTACAAGTGAGTATCGAGCAATATACTTGATTATTACAAGAGATTTTCTCATTTAACACGATATCAATAATTTTTCTAGGATTTGTTGAAGCATACACCGCACGGCCACCACGACCGAATGTCGTTGCAGTTGGCACTTACTCAATTAGAGAGTTTGGCAGAGATGCTGAATGAGAGAAAGAGGGAGGCAGAGCAGTTCCAGGCATTTAAGGAAATGTTACGTCATGTGTCTGGCAAGCTATCGTATCGACCGCTCTCCTCCTCTTCAAGATACCTCATCAGGGAGGACAACGTCACACAATTGGTAAGTGAATTCAAAGACTTATTGAGACTCGCGACGAAACAACTTCGTCTTTTCAACGAATCTCAAATTGAATTATTTGCATAAAAGTACAGCTCGTTAATGACCATCGTCACGAATGTTTCAGGAATTTAACCAAAACGGCATGATAACAAAATCAAAGAGGCGAAGACTGCTGCTCCTTAACGATCTCGTCGTGTGCGTATCGGTAGCACCGAGGTCAGCCGAAGACTTTTCCGGCAGCGAGCGACTAACACTCAAGTGGACGTATCCAGTGTCAGACATAGAGGTATATTTACTCACTCAATACTCAATTGAATACTCGTAAAAAGTATCCCGCAGTTTCCTCATTTCTTTTCTCCTTTTTATGTTCTCAAACATATTAGATACAGGATACGAGCACATCACCAACTTTGAGTCGCCTGCTGACGGCGGGACTAAACAAGGGGGGCAGCCTCAAATCGGACAGAAGCGGGGAAGGAGGACAGGCGGGAGCCGACAGCCTCTGCGCGGAAATGAATGATCTTATGCACGATTACGAAGTGGTGTCGAGGATCAGCGATTTGGTCGCCCAATTGAAGGGGAGCTACGAGGTATGTGTACAATCAATTGACACGATGATGTTGATCGAGCGTGAAAGGATTATAACATCTCAACTTGTTTGGTTCAAACTTCGTAGAGTTTTGATGATCAATTGCTTCATACTTTTTCTGCATCGATTTTCACCAAAGAAAAAATGGATCGAAACAGATTTGTAATAATAGGATTGGTGAAATTTTTAGGGTATGACTCCGGAAGCAGTGAAGCAGACTCTGCACGGTATCCAATCATCGATTCAGGCGAAGGATGAAGAGATGGTTTGGGCTGATAGTTGCTGCCTGCAACTGGTCACGAAACAGGGCCAAATGTACACCTTCCAAACGGAAAACCCCCTCGTGAAAAAAGACTGGATAACTGAGCTGAGGCTCGCACAATTAGCATTAGATCCTAATAATTCGCCGTCCTGGGAAGTACCCGAGCAAGAACAAAGACCGTCCACCAAAATGCCTTTGTTTGTCACATCACAATCTGTCTATCACTCGCAACATCAATCAGAAGTGAGTGAATAATCGATTTGATACACTAACATTGCTTTTGAAAAATCCTCATTTTCCGAATAAATTGTCACTTTCATTTAAAACTTTTTTGCATGAAATTTAGAATCAAAGTTTTTAACCGTGACTTTTGATTGTTTGCGTGCAGGTACGTTGCGGCTGCTACTACACGACACAAAATCCGCGACCAACGAGGCGGCGAGGTCGACATCAGAGTTACCTATGGATCTGCACCGATGACGGCGTATCCACGCACGTAACAGTGTTCGGACAATCGACGACAGCAAGCGCAACATCTCTCAAACAAATAACATCTTTCGACTTAGTCGAGACGCGAGTCGCAACCATTGAGTTCGTCAAAGGCATTAGCAACGAGTTACAACCCAGCCTATCGGGTGACCTTGTCTGGATGGGTACAGATTCGCGCAAAATCATTATTTACACAGCCGCGGAGCCTGAAAAGCAGGAGGAGCTTGGTAGCTATGCGGTCTCAGGCTCGGTCGTGCAGATCAAGTACCACTACGACAACGTTTTTGTCGCACTCAATACTGGATCGCTGCTCATGTTTAGGAGGCAGTGCGACGGTGCATGGAATTTCAAAGAGCCATCTGTTATCACCCTAGGTACGTTGATTCAACCAGTTATTGCTAATGAAATAAATATAGTATACTTGATTAAGAAGTGTCAACTTCGCTTATCTCATCTGAGATTAACCTTTTAAAGATCGTGATACTTACTGATCGAACGATGCACATTTCATGAGTAATGAAGTTGCTCTGGCTATCATGGTGATTGAATTCGATTTAATGGCTGCAATTTGTACTCTCGACATTTAAAGGCTGTTTTAACGTCCTCGTTAAAATGCTGCTCACAAAGCATACCGAGGTCGTATATCTCGTTCTCGTTATCATCGCTCCTCTTCGCACACTCGTTTACATAATTTCAAATAAACTACCCCGAGATATCGATCTTCTCAGAAATAATACGTTTCTTGAGTTCTTGATATCTCAAAAACCATAAACTAATCAGAGTGATCAATATTTCGTATTCACAGGTTCGGATGCCGTGTCGTGCCTGATGCCTATTAACTCCTCGGTATACGCGGCATGCGGCAAAAAAGTATGGGTTCTAAACGCGATGACGGGCGAGATCACCAAGAATTTCAGCGCACAGCACGAGCACGTCGGCAACGTCAAGCTGATGGCTCATTCGGGCGTTGGTCTCTGGGTCGCTCTGAAGAATTCAAGCACAGTCTGTCTGTACCACACGGAGACCTTCAAACACCTGCAGGATATCAATATAGCTTCAAACGTGTTACGAATCACGAAAGGCGGCGGTTCCGGTTCCAACAGTAACAGCAGCAGTAGTAACAGTTCGAGTAGTGGCGATACATTGAACAATAATAATCACCAGGTCCCGGTCACAGTCACGGCTCTTATGGCTTGTAAAGGTCTCCTGTGGGTTGGTACAAATGTGGGAATCAGTCTCACGATACCACTGCCGCGTTTAGAAGGTGTGCCAATCATCAGTGGCAGAGTCAACATCTCGTACCACGCTCACTTTGGGCCGATCACATTCCTCCTTGCCATACAAAATAATCGAAGTGGACCCAAGGAGGACGAGCTGCAACAGCTCGAGGCTGGAGCCGAAGAGCAAGTGCAACTGAGGAATAAGGATCCTGAACAGAATGGACACCACGGACAGGGCAAGCAGCGAGGTGATCGAGCTAGCCTTGACGTTTCATCTTCGGCTAATGCGTCCGCAAACATGATCAAGTTCAAACAGCAGCTTGCAAGTAGCCCCGTGATGCTCAGACGAAAACGCAGCAAGGAAAACGAATACAGGGGATCCAAGACTCTTCCACGTGGATTAGGTAAGTGTCGCCTTGTGTAATTTTCATTTGCACTGAAGTCTATATTTTCTCAAGAAAGTCTTATGAAAATGATGATTCGATGATTGTGTTTTGGCGACGCGGAACATTTTAGAGATCTAATTGAGACGTTGAAACACGTTTTGACATAATTTCCTTGTGGCATTCGAATCCGCGCTGGAAAATAGATCACTGATGGGCTCAGCTCAGAAGTGAGATGTGAAAGTATATAGACTGTTCTGATTTCTCAGGAAAGGGCCTTGAACAAACTCCATTCATAAATCCTCGACTATCGTAATCTCACTTCATTCGCGCATTGTATTCAAAAATTGTAATAATTGATGTATTGTACTTCTATCATGGTTGGACATTGAGACTAAATCTTCTTATCGTTCTGATTCAACAGGTTGCGGAGGCGGCTTCCTGTCAAGTTCAATGTCCAGCTCGCAGAGCTCCGGTGAAAATTGTGACGTATACGGTTTGTACGGCGAGCTAATGTACGTCAAGGATTATGAAAATGAGGGTGGAACCGTCGTTGACCCTGTGTACGAGACACTTAGGCGTAGTGACCCGGAGTTGGCGATACCCAACAAAGTAAGCACTCTGGGACGTCGGCTCAAGATGAAAATAACCAGGCCTCGCTCGCTCGACTTGTCAAATTGGTCTGTTGACTCTCACGCAAGCTCGCTTTACACATCGTCGGGTTCCGAGGAAAATCTTTCACTTCGAGGAAAGCTCTCTCGCAACAGCAGTACTGCTAGTCGCAACGGCCCAGTTTCATCTCTTCAACAACAACAGCAGCAACAACAACTCGAACTTACTCCCAACAGCCTCGTCAATGGCACATCTACTCCCATACACCATGCTCACCAGCAACAGCAACAACAACAACAGCAACAACAGGTGGACTCCCATACTTTGAGCAAGCAGTCCAAATCTGCTCAGGGTGGTAAAAAGTCCAGTCCTGCCAATGCAAAGGGCCAGATGGATCAACCAAGACGCACTGTGCTCACCCTAATGGGTGGCCGCGGGTACGTGAACTGGAGGCACGTTGCAGCGCACAAAGAGGACAAGAGTCAAAAGTCTGCCTACTCAATAAAGGAGCCTAACAGCAACGATGCTCATATCGTCCTTTGGGAGATGAAGTTATGATACCGAATCTACGTAGGCCTACTTTGCTCGTACCAAAAAGAGGCATTAATTACTTTCCTAATCAATTTAAGTGCTATAATAGTTTTAAAGGACCAAATAATCCGCTTCACGCGGACGCTCGGGCTCACCACTAAAGACCATGAAATTTTGAACCCGATTCCTTACATTGAAATGCAATTCCACCATTCATATCTTCTAGATGAAGCGAAAAACCTGGTTCCGTGTACTGTTTATTAATTTAATTACACCTATCGCTTCGATCAATCAGTGACGGTTTGTTAGTGATTATCTGAAGAAAAATTGATAATGGCCAAAAAAAGTGTACGGACCCGTAGCGACGCATACCCGGTAGATATATTAAGTAGGGAAAATTGATCTAATGACGGTCTTCAATGGCTAACATGGCACTAAGAATTAGATGCTCTCGGCGTTTCGTTGTTGATATTAGCGGTGAATTTGGTGCTCCATTTTCATAAGCTGCACGAAGTTTTTATCGATCTTGCAAATTTTTTGATAGCCAATCCGACCATCTTGCTGGTCGGAGAAGACTTTGATAACCATGAAATTCCGATGAATTTATTGCGTAACGGTGGCGTAGTTGAAAATTTTTGTACCTAGTTAAGCTGACTCAGCTATTTCAAGTTGTACGAATATTATGAATCCTCATCAGAAATATTTATAATGAAAGGTTAATAACTGAATTGAAACGCTTTCAAAGTGTTATGTTGTTGCTGTGGAATTCCACAGGTTCATAAACTTTAACAGTAACCTAGTGGATTTTCAACGGCATTTTCATGGCTTTAGTTATTGGGTACCAATGCTGTTGGAAAAAATGATCAAACATGGAATATAGCTCTTCCATTTCTTGTCTACGATGTTGACATTATCACCTTAAGGATCGTGGTCCGACAATATATACTTTAGAATCCACACCGCTCTTCTAAAACGTATTTTACTTGTTCCAGATCTTTTTTTGTATAAATTGATTTTTTCTTTCAATCTTCGAGAATATGCAATCATTTATTTTTATTTTATTGTATAATAGATCGCGCGATCATGATATCTCTCTTATTCTCCTGATTTTGCATTGTTTTTTGAAACATTGTTCAGTGGTATGTTTTCACCTCGCCGAGAAAACTTTTCTCAATCGGTCTCAATAGCAACTCCGAAATTCATGTTTTGAAATTGGATATTTTTTTATTTGTCAGATGCTTTTGGTACTTTATGCTTTGAATGCGAATTTCACGTTCTCAATCAAATAGTCGGGATTTCGAGACGTGCAACATTATACTGGGACAATGTATCAAAACTTGATGAATGGTTGTTATTAAAAATATAGTAATGTTAACTAATTGGATATGTATACCAAAAAACTTTTATATGTATATTTAAATGTGTATGTAAAAAGACTGCACTTTTCTTGGAGAATAGAGAACGATCATGGCAGCATAAATTTTGTGCAATTACAAAAGTTCGACCCCGATTCCATTTCGTATGTAAAGCGGATAAGGGCGCATTTTGTGTTGGATGAGTATCTGAATCAATATGATATTGTTATGGCCCTTTAATAATATGTACACCCATAACACTCACTTTCCTTTTTGGAACAATAGCTGAAATCAAAATATTTCATTTATCATTCTCAAAGACATGTTTTCTTGAGCAGGAAATCACAATAGATGTATTATTTTCGAATGTGATAAGCTAATCATGAATTACATCGATTACTGGGTAATGATGTATATACATACATACATACATACATATGCAATAGAAAGCTCAGATTAATTTTTTGACTCTCAAGTATTGTTGGATTACCAACAGTTATGTAAATATTATTTTATAAACATCAATACTCTTACAAACTTTGTATGATTTCTACAGAATATACTTTACAATACCGTGATTGCTGAAAATTCACCGATATTGTCGATTGTTCCAAAAGAAAAACTTTGCGCCACTACCCCACCCCCCCTCCATTAATCGGTATTTTTGCGGTTTTTGTAAATAACTTTCTACTGCATATAAATAGGCTTTTTGTTGACAACTATCTCAACTTCTTACAGATACAGAACTCCATCAATATAAATCTTATACCAATATGAACTCTTAAACAGTGAAATGTGTTATATAGATGAAGTACTGCTATCAAGTTTTTGATTTGTATAGAAATTTATACGTAAGTATCTTACATGTAAATGAAGTTGAATAAAATCAAGTCAGAGACAAATCGCTTTGATTCCTCAATTAATTACCCGTTTCCTGCAGAAGTAGAATAATGTAAAAAGGTAATTCATAAAAAATTATTATGAGCCACCAAATATCTTGATTAATTTTTATTTCAACAGATTTCTTAAGCTTAATCTAAAAGTACTAATTACAATATTTACAAAAGAGTTGTTAATAACTGATTGTGATCAGACTTTCTTGACAATTTGCACAACATCTTCATCGTTTAGAACGTGATCTTTGCCAACTTTTTGTGGTTGATGTTTGACAGATGATCCCCAAACAAGTGCGTATTTAAATTCCTTGGCTATGGTTCGATGAAGTTTGTTGCAGAAATCTTCAACACTACGCTTTTCTGTGTTCAAAACGACGGGGGAGCTATAATCTGGTAATTGACCTTTTGGTTTTGTATAGATACGAATAAGTTTCAAATAGTCCCACATTTTTTCCAGCAGATCATCGAAATTCCATTTGTGATGAGCAGATATAGGAACACAGTGAGGTATTTTGTAAATAACATCAAGCTCTTCTATGCTAATCTGATCAATCTTATTTAGAAGATAAATACACGGTACGTAAATTCTATTGCCTTCAATAACATCAATCAAGTCATCAGATGTAGCATCATATCTAAGAGTTATGTCAGCATTATGGATCTTGTACTCTGATAAAATGGTTCTCACAGTATCCAGGTCCAGTTCTGATTGCGTACAAACGGTTTGTAAATTGATACCACCTTTATCTTTCTTTCTAAAATTGATGTTGGGTGGTTGTTTATTCAGCCTCAAACCGAATCCTTCCAATTCATGCTCAATCAACTTTTTGTGACCAAGTGGTTTCAAGACATCTAGCACAATAAATATTAAACTACAAGTTCTGGCTACAGCTATGACTTGTCTACCCCGACCTTTACCATCTTTTGCTCCTTCAATGATACCAGGGAGATCCAAGAGCTGTATCTTAGCTCCTTTGTACTTGATGCATCCTGGGACAGTGGTCAGCGTGGTGAATTCATATGCAGCAACTTCTGAATACACTCCAGCTAGAGTACTCAGTAGAGTGGATTTTCCAACTGAAGGAAAACCCACAAATCCAATACGAGCATCACCTGTTTTGGCAACTTCAAAACCTTGCTCACCACCACCACCTCCACCTTTAGGAGTTATTAGTTCGCGTCTAAGCTTTGCTAGTTTGGCCTTGAGTAAACCCAGATGCCCAGATGTGGCTTTATTCTTTTGGGTTCTTGCCATTTCAGCCTCAATGGCAGCTATTTTCTCCAATATAGTACTCATTTTGTTGAGTTACAGTTGACTTTCTAATGAAGTTTAATGAGGTGGATGTAGCTTAAAACTTTCAATCCCGGGGGAGTTGATGCACAATAAGTTATTTGGAGACAATGAAGATGAGTGTTGGGAGGATGGAGCTGAAATAAGAAAAAATGGTTCTACTTGAATAACAGTTTTATTGGCAAGAGTTACTAATATACAATACAATTACAATAGTGAAAAACAATTGGAATACAAGTTTTAACAGCGTGCTATACGACAAATGCTTGTCTCACCTCTTACAGCCAGATGAGTCCTGAAACAGAAAATGAAAAAAGTTTCATGAATTTTTTGCTTTAATGACAGAGGTGCAAAATTGGAGTAATCATTTGCCTCAGTTGGTAGTGCATGTAATGAATAATCATTTGAATTCATGTAATCGGTATGTGTTGTCATCATGTGAAGAATTCGACCGTGCGTCGTTTCAAATACTTGGAAAAGGAATATATATCTGATTTCAGAGAAAGAAGTCCTTGAAGGAGGACTAACAGCATTGAATAATCAAGATGGATTAAATAAGAGAAGATATTTGCGGATTACGATTGAGAGAATTTATAACCTAAAAGGCCTCACCTTGTGTGCAGCGCTGCTCATGTGATCCGGATGGGGATATGGAGAATTTACATGAACGTGAAATGACTAGAATAATCCTAGTGTTACGTCCAATATCAATATTATGAGGGCAAAAGAATAATTAGTGAAGAATGAAAATAAGTTAATTATAGAATAAGTGGGGAGTAACAGTAAGATTCTAGATTCACGTATTCACAACGTTCAGCAGGCTCCTCCGCTGTCCTCGGCCTCCAAATCGGAACTGATGGAAATTTGGAACACTGCTCCGTTCCTCCTTTAAATTCCCGTGTACCACCGTGTACTGCTCGTTCCACGCGTGACATGGCACAATCGTGGCACAGATCGCATAAGTCGCAACGCGATTCCGAACGACGGATGGAACCGTTCCGCGAGCGGCAACGATGAGAGAGAAATAAAAGAGGAATCTGTGTTTCAGAAATAGATATAATACAGTTTCTCTAATCTTCAAAGAATGCATATAGAACCTTCACCTTTACTTGAGTGAGATGACACTCTAATAATACAGTCGTCGGAGGGACGAAGATACTTTCTGCGGAACATAGTTCAAAAATAGATGCAGAGCAGAGCTATTTGTTAAAAAAACTTAGAGAAAGCGGAGTATTTTTTGACAAAAGACATGGACCAACTTTTCTAAAAAATAGTTGATCTCTTCCTTTCAATACACTCTTGCATTAAAACTGCAAATAATTTCTATAGGTTATTCCTGCATAATTGAAGATTTTTGAAAATTTGCAAGCGAAATTATCCAACGATCGAAAAATTAGAAATTTTGCTAATAAATTACCGGTCTTTTGCTTTCATTGCAGATTTCAGCAGGTAAGGTTAGTCGAGTAATGTAAACCAAGTCATCTGCAGTCATCTGCTATTATGGTGTAAGCTTTGGCAGTGGAAGTGTAAAAAAGTTCACACCTCTTCCAGTTTTAGATTTCCATTTTCAGTTGTTCTCCATAAAATGGAGGAACTGAAAAATCGCCTTTCTCAGATAAAAGTTCCAAGGAGCAACGATAGAATTTATAAAGATGAGTGTGTTTTATCTTTTGATAATCCAGTAAGTAAATTTAGGAAACTTTCACTGTTTGGACTTTTGACAAAAATAATTCACGAAATGAGATCCTTACTTATAGGAAACACCTACTGGATTATATGTGAGTTTAACAACTTTTCTCAGTTTTGGAGTTGATCATGTATTGAATTATTTCCAAAAAAGTGGCAATGCTGTTTTCTTGCATATTAAGCGAACAAAACATGAGGTATGCATAATCTCTTTTCCAAGAAGTTAAAGAACACCTTGTCATTTCAATCAACCCTTTGCAGATTCCAGCAGATCAAAGAGAAGATGGACCAGATAAAAAAGTTACACGTTTGGCCATTGGCACCCCTGATGGGTTTAATCCAGATCTCCAGAAATACACCTATGAAGAGCAATATCAAGTTGTTGTCATGCCAAATTTTACAGCATTTCCATACGATGATCAGCTACCTGAACAGGCAAGTATAGAACAGAAGTGATTCTGATGGTGAGATATTAAATACACTTTTTTTATCACATATCTACAGGTGCGCATGTCAGTGAAAGCTGTTTTAGAAGCAGAATCCGCATTGAAAGTTGCAGAGAAGGAAGCATTAGCTGGCACGTGGGATGGGGAAGCAAGAATTCTCACCAAGTATGTAGTTGAGCATCATACATCTTCAAATAACACTATTGAATCTTTTAGAAATTGATTGCATTTTTGCATTCCTGCAACTTTTGAATAAAACTCAACTTTCTCCAGGCACACCAACTTACCTCAGTTAAACAATGGGAAAAAGATACCCCCAAATGGCTGGAAGTGTGAAAACTGTGATCTTACCACAAACTTATGGTTAAATCTGACGGATGGATCCATTATGTGTGGGCGCAAGTTTTATGATGGAACTGGTGGGAATGATCATGCCGTAACTCACTACAAAAGTACTGGGTACCCCTTAGCAGTAAAATTAGGAACAATAGGCAGAGATGGAAAAGCTGATGTGTACTCTTATGATGAAGATGATATGGTAGAAGATCCTAATTTAGCAGTTCACTTGGCTCATTGGGGTATAAATATTGCTCAGATGGAAAAGACTGATAAATCTATGGTAGAACTAGAACTAGAACTCAATCAAAAATTTGGAGAATGGATTGCAATGCAAGAAGGAACCAATAAACTTACACCACTGTATGGGCCTGGGTATACAGGTCTTGTGAATTTGGGAAACTCTTGCTATTTGAACAGTGTCATGCAAATGTGTTTCGTGATACCAGATTTTGTTGAAAGGTCTGCATTAGAAATTTAGTACTACTTTAAGCAGTATGAATAACTCTGATTTACATTTATATTCATTTTAGATTTGTTAGTAAAGCAGATGAGATATTTGGTCAAAATTTACAAGATCCACCAAATGATTTCAATGTCCAGATGTGAGTTTGAGTATATTTAATCTGTATGGACTTCAAAGTAATGAAACTTGTACTTGATGTTATTTATTCTTTTTTAGGGCAAAGTTAGGTGTAGGTTTATTATCAGGAAAGTATTCTCAACCACCAGAAACTAAAACAGATGATGAAGGTAGACAAGGTATACCTCCTAGAATGTTCAAAAATTTAGTGGGGCGAGGGCATCCTGGATTCTCATCAAATAGACAACAAGATGCTCAAGAATTCATTCTACATTTGATCAATATTTTAGATGTAAGAATTATTCTAGTCACCAAAATAATTGATCGAAAATGTTTGTCCAATAATACTATCTTTCTTGGCTTTCTACATTCTATGAATTCTTTTTTCCTTCCAGAGGAATAGCCGGCATCAAACGAATCCAGCTGATAGTTTCAAGTTCAAAGTTGAAGAAAGATATCAGTGTAGCTCTGGTAAAGTCAAATACACAAATAGACCTGAATATCTACTACCCTTGCCAATACCAATGGATATGGTCATGAATAAGGTGAGAAAACCATAATTATCCAATTTGTGGAATTATCTCATTTTTCTCACCAATCATGTCGTGAGTTAGGATGAAGTCTCCGCGTATGAATTGGAAAAAGAGAAATCTGGAGAAGATAAGTCTAAATTTGATCCGAGTCAGGTAGTGAGGCCGCGCATTAAACTGTCATCTTGTCTGGAAAGCTTTGCCACTCCAGAATCCATTGAGCAATTCTACAGCACAGCTCTAAACGATAAGACGACTGCCACCAAGTATGTATTTTCCTCAGTGATTGCTTGTTATGATATTGTTATATGGATGAATGATACTCACAGTGTGTAACTATTGAACAGGACGACTAGATTAGCATCGTTCCCCGACTATCTTTTGATACACCTAAAAAAGTTTACTGTGAAAGAGGATTGGACTTGTGTCAAACTAGATGTGGCTATTGAAATGCCAGATATATTGGATTTAAATTTTTTGCGGGGTCATGGTCTACAACCAACCGAAGAATTATTGCCTGAAGCTAGCACTCCACCACCACCTCCGGTATATGATCAAGCACTTTTATCGGAATTAGCAGAATTTGGTTTTCCCATCGAAGCTTGCAAAAGGGCTTTGTATTTCACTCAAAACCAAGGAAAAGAAGCTGCAACCCAATGGCTAATGGAGCACATTTCAGATGAAGATTTCTCTAATCCTTTTGTGCCCCCCGGCGTTGATATAAAATCTGGTGAGTTTGATTCTTGATCATCTCTATGACTTATTAATTATGAACTAGGGAAATTGAATGGCGAATGACATTAATACCATGAAATTCAAATTCATTCACGAGTTGGAAAATCAAATATCTTCCATGGTTTGTTTGATCCGTTATCAATGTTACCCGACATTACTGTCATTACCAACTCCATCTGACATTTTTGTTTGCCGTCAAAATATCTTGATCTCTCTCAGTCTCAAGTTTAAAACGTCGAAATTGGATGGCTGTCAGAGAAATTCTGGGTTTTTCAATCATCAATTAAAAACTGTACACACTTTCAGGAAAGGCTTCGCGATGCATCCCAATCTTAATGTTGGTGAGCTTTTCTGCTCATGACGAATTTTTCGCAAACTCAATCCTACACCTGCATTCCATATATGAACTTCTAATCAATTTAAATATTCAAATGATTACGTTTGGGTTGCGTATTTGTCATCGATTCGACTTGATCGTGTATCACTTGCAGCACTCTCAGGATGATCACGCATTTTTCGACGTGCAGGTCCAAATGATGAGTACTTTCTAGAAAGAAAACTTCAATTAGAAATGCTTTCTGTTCTTCCTTGCATAGATAGAAATGAATTGCTAATGTGGGTGGGTCATGTGTGGGAATTTCGATCGAAAGTCTTTCTCCTTGCGTTGGGGGGTCCAATAACTGGAGACAATCATTGGCTTTGAGTACCTATACCGTGGATCAGTTTTTGAGGAAGATGTGGTGACCAACACTGATTACAGCATTTTTTGGTAAAAAGTAAAGAATTGAGGTATTCCCGGGGATCTTTCGTGCTCAAATGCAAAACGGAATTTACGAAAAAAATTAATAAACAGTACATTCCGATACAAGGGTGTAAGACGTTTTATTCGCGTCCAAGTGATGGGTTTCCGGCCCGAGCCGCAGGCGAGGGTTGAAATCATCACGAAGATGCGAATAATAGGTTTTACGCCCGTGTATCTAACTATACTTTTCGAACTGTGAGTAAAAGTCGACAAACTGTGCGCAAAGTGCACTTTGACGCACAGTGTATCGAAAAATAGAATTTTTACAGGGCGATTTCTTTGCACCATAATAACTACCAGTACGATCCTAAACCACCAGAGTCTATAGTTGGTCTTTCTACTTTGTAAAACATTTATTTTTTTCAATGTGACAGTTATCATTTGGATGTCCGAGAAATGAGACTAATAACTCATCTGATATTTATTTTTCCACACTGTTGGAATCCAAAGATGTAGTGTAGTCCATGAGCTCTTGACTTTTTATTGTAAAAGTATGCAATGCAACGATTTTGCGTGATGAATGTATGAAATAACATTTACAGATTCGAGTGCATTCGTACCAAATCAAGAAGCTCTAGAAATGGTGATGAGCATGGGTTTCACGAAAGACCAAGCTACCAAAGCTTTGAAAGCAACAAATAATAATTTGGAACGTGCAGCTGACTGGGTGTTTAGCCATGCATCTGAACTTGACAGTATTGACATGGAAGTTGACTCGCAACCAACTGAAGCCCCATGTAGAGACGGGAATGGCCGTAAGTTTAAAGAAGATTCAATTCTTATTGGAGTGAAATTGTTGTAAATCAACTTGAATCAACTCTTATGTGTTGCAGAGTACAAATTAGTAGGGTTTGTCACTCACATGGGTACATCCACAATGGTGGGGCACTATGTTTGTCATCTGCTCAAGGACGGACAGTGGGTAATATTCAATGACGAAAAAGTTAGTAATGAATATATTTGATCAACCCCGACCATATAATCATCTCATTAGCCAAAGCACCAAAAAAGTGCTCACCACGTTTCTTACTTTCAGGTCTTGCTGTCAGAAAAACCAGCTAAAGAACTAGGATATGTATATTTGTACCAGCGTTTAGATAAGTAGCTGAATCTTGAAAATCTTTTTGTAAAAATTATACTGCATTGATCTCTGTGAGGCATTTAACCCGAGGAGAAAATCGAAATCGTTGAATTATTTCATATTTCAATTTTTCGTAAGTTATGTAAATAATTCAAATGCAAATAAAACTTTCAGTGCAAGGAAATGATTTATTCTTTCCTGAAATGGCACAAGATTTACAATTCTTAGATAAAGAAATAGTATGCACCTTTCTAATTGATTTAGTCTATGGCTCTTTCGAAAGCGATTGAAATGAATGGATTTAAGTACATGCTTCATAAATAGAGATGCGCTACGGACAGAAATATGTAATACTTCACATGGCTTGCGATTTGGGTAAAAATTGAAATTCATTCCATCACGAGTCATCTGCGAACACTTCTGTTACAAAGTAATTTTCAACATACCAATTCTATTTTTCACATTTCATTACGTACAACTTCACCAGCTCACGTAAATGATTAAAAGCTCGTATCTAGATAATGAAGCATCTGCGATATTATTAGTAATACTTTGAAGGAAGGACGAATACAAATATTCAAGCATGTCACTACCGCTATGTTACTAACAAATTGCAAGTAATGTGAGCAAAAATCTCTTTCTGATTCTTACTCAATAATTTTCGACTTTTTCCATCTTTGCTTCATCATATCATACTAAAAACCGTTATAAAAGGTTCACCCAGCACTTTTTAATCTATAATAGATTTGCGTGGTAGCAGATTATATCGATACCACACTCAGTCTATTCTCTGATTTGTGCTGTAAAAGATTTTGTAACAAATCACATTCATTTAAAAAATAGAGGCTATTCATGATTAAAATGGGACGACCCGATTGAATACTGATGCATTTTCTTCCACTCTCTCTCTCATCTTTCATAGAGTAATTATTCACACCATTGAATTCCAGTACGCGATTCATGATACTTTTTATGCCATAGCTATCTAAACTTTTCCGCAAATTATCAACAATAAATAACAATTTTCGCGCTTTTTATGAAATTTGTGATGTTACTTTGTATGTACAATACATACGACGTATGAGATTGGGAAATATATAAAATCTTTTATAGTCATCCCTACTAATGATATTTTACATAAATTCCATTTGACTGGAAGTGAGTTGAAAAATAAGGAATCTTGGACTGTCAACACGAAAATTAGGATCTTGTCAAAAAATACTGCTGGATCCTATTGTTGTTGACCTATGTTTAAAAATCTAACTTCCCGTTTTGATCCTTAATCTGTTGTTGGCACTTTCGTCGATGATTCCGACGGATGGCGGCACAGCGTATAAAATGTATTCTCCGTCCTTTCTGAAAATGGGCTCTGTGACTTCAGGCACGACTTCAATCCTCAAAACTTTTCGTTTGTTCCCTAGCATACATTTAAATCTTGAATCAACTGTGACTTGTAGATCAGATTTTCGGAGTCTGAAAATGGTTTAATCGTGAGTTAGCAGAAGATCTGATTCCTTCATAGATTTCTGATAAGAAATGTAGAGAATATTATTGACATACTGGTAATAAGCATTGCTCAAGATTCCAACAAGCTCTCCAACTTTGTCATCAGTCGTAACAATAGAAGCGATAAAGTCATTCCCGTGATTAGAGTGGATGATAATCAATTGATCTCTTCCCGGCGAAACACTTAGGCCAGTTATCTCTGATACATTCATTACTTTTTTCATGTTTTTAAATTTTGTGCTCTCTAACTTATACAGAGCCTGCTCTGTGACAACCAACACACGATCCGCTTGCTTATTAAACCTGAAACAATATTTTGCCTATAGTATTTTGTAGTAAATCCGAGACAAAAATTGTGAATTTCATGTTGTGATCTCCACTCACTTATTCGTCTTCTTGATAAATGCGCTAAAAAGAACAGTTTTGAAGTGATCTGCGTTTTTGAGATTATTCATTGACGTATTGAAGACATCATAATGAGTATTCTCACTTGACTGGGTGAGGTAATTACCTTCCCACCGTCTGTCTTGGCCATAGTGTTGACGTTTTGACCTTAGAACTGATGCAGCTGACATCTATTAACAAATAAAAGTAACAAACATAAATTCACTCCATTTCTGCACAGCAATTGGAATTATATCGGAGATTTCCCTCAACCTTTTTAACCATTGTCAGAGCAGGTTACGCAACGTACCTTTAATCGCAGCTGAGGCCAGTCTTCTCTTGGGATTCTCCTTAAAATCATCCAACTGTACCATCTTGCATACATCATTTTTAATAAAGGCACCACAGATTTAACTGCATAATTTTCTCTGGGCCAAGTTAGATGCTTGCCGTAGTCGCGCATATTCTTGGCATCCTTGAAAGTATCTCTCAGTGCATTGATATATGAACGTTTTTTATATTGACGGTAGTATAAAATTATCGTATAGGCAGCCTTTAATCTTCTGAAATATCTTCGAGCCATAAATCCCCTTGCGGTTTTCTGAATCAGTATGACTATACCCGGGATCAAGTCACTTCTTGCCTGAAAGTGAGAATTGTTGATGAAGCAATGAATGTTACCATCTTATGGGTGATGAATTCCTAGGTCAATTCATGCATTGCGTGGCTACTGCACCACACTAGTTTACATCAAACATTCGTCAAAGCATTCCTCATATTGACATAACATTTGAAAATTATAATTAGAACATAGTTCTTCAACTCTACTCAATTGAATATTATCGTTGAGATTGGAGAATTTTGACATGCAGAAACGAAGTGCATAAATTAAATAGGGATTTATTCTTAATAATCCACAACATGAATGGGAATTATTGAATAAAAATATCATTCCTTTGCACCGCAGCAATGCACGATCCAAATCGGGTACAGTAACGTTGAGTATGTGCATTATCTTAAAGATTTTAACTAATGTTAGCATCCAAGTGGTGGAACTCAAAAACAAAAACAATCAGTGAGACACACCAACCAAGTTCATTCATAGTGTGCTAATCGATTATTCTGACGGAATCGGGATGAATTCATTTACCTAACCGAGATAGAGCAGACTTTGACGAATTCAACCTATAATGAGCCCAATCACTATTGTATTAGCTACTGAAATTTGCTCATTCGGGTCATCGATTCATCTTACCTTTTCCAGGGCGAACAGAGTACGAGGTGAACGGATGAATATTTTGGTGTGCCCATATTGAACATCGTTTGAGAAACCCTTATCATTCATCATCATCTTGACGCCATCCTTATCGTTGCCACCTCTGAAGTTAGGCCATGTATATTGCGATATCATTTTATACCTGCGGAATGTAAAGTATGAGTGAGGTTTCAAAGTATAAATCCGGACCAGGGAGCACACTTCGTACTAAATTGAAAAAATATGACAATCACCTCTTTAGGAATTTATCATAACTTTGTCTATGGGCAAATCCAGCTCGCCTCACTAGAATATTTTCAACTAATCCCAGATATCGGACTTGATGCATTACTCTCTCTTCATCAAAAACAACTGGTGATTTGACTTCATTGGGTTTGATACATCTCACGTAGAATGGTTCCTTACTAGTGAGATTTTTTATGAGAGCGACCATTGAATTCTTGAAGAGAGTTCCAGCTGTCAAAGGTCGCTTCGTTGTCTGAAAACACATTCATCATGTCACAATAATATTCTTTTATTACTTAAGAAAAAGCTAATGAACTCAAGGCACAGATTACCATCGTTATATCTCGAGCACCTTCAGGCCACATACTTTCAATGATTGGGTTTTTACTTTTGAACAATAGACGCTTAAAATCTTGGAAGAGCGTATCCTTATTTTTATCTAAGAAACCATTTATATTGTAAACGACATCACCGGCATAATGCTTTATTCTGAACTGAGTCTTGTGTTCTAACTCCTTATCCATTGGCTTCAATTGACGAGACGTAAAGTGTTTGTGTCCGACCAACTTTTTATCCATAGCTTCCAGAAGCATCTAAGAAAGACATACAAAACGTTTGATACATATTCGATGAAGTGATGACTAGGAGAGCAGCACGAT
Source organism: Eretmocerus hayati (assembly GCA_029851415.1). Taxonomy (NCBI): domain Eukaryota; kingdom Metazoa; phylum Arthropoda; class Insecta; order Hymenoptera; family Aphelinidae; genus Eretmocerus; species Eretmocerus hayati. The sequence continues at coordinate 159,470,150 of CM056742.1, read as the reverse complement.
GCTCATACTTACTTCATCCGTAACTTTTCCAACATTTAAACACGCTTCGTCCATGATTGACAACATTCCCTTATGATTTTGCTCTACAAGATCACATATAATTTGGTTGTTGAAGTATTCAATGTTTTGCCAAGCGATTCCTTCTCTTTTGTACTCTTCTTGTTCCCGTTTTAGAACCAATTCTAACAATCAATATTGCAGTTATGAGTTTTTCACGTATGACGATGAATATATTTTTGATAAGTAAATTCATTGCAAGTCTCACCAATAAACAGTTGCTGTAACTTTTCATTGCAGTAATTGATACAAAATTGTTCAAAACTATTTGAATCAAAAATTTCAAAACCATAGATATCAAGCACACCGATTAGTGTCCTGTATCGTTTGGAAATGTTATTAGACGTGACGTTGATGGTGCTGTTGATCCTTGACACGATCCAAGTGAACAGCCTATCATACACAGCCTAAAAAAATTCATTTGAATGGGTCGTTACAAGATTACACTTCCATATAAATTGCAATTCGTACTTGTAAAGACATAATGAAATGACGTAAAATTTTACCTTTGCCAATGCGTCTCGGCCGTATTCTGCTTCAACCAGTGTATGAGTTTTTTGCATAACTTCGCCTCCAGCAGCGATTATTCTCTGAGTCAGTGCAGCATTCAATTCGTTTGGGCTCACCGATAATAAATGAGCAGCATCGTTCAAGGCCTTGTCACTTTTGATCTTGAGTTTGTCGTCTTCGAGACTAAAAGTTATGTTACCCTACAAATCAAACAATTTGTCAAATCAGAGGTTGAATAATTGATTTCTTTCGATTCAAGTTAGGATGACGGAACATTGAGATCAAAGAAAGAGTTTGTCATAGAAACTTAAAGCAAAAATGGTGAGGAAATCTTACCAGATGTAAGACGCCAGCTACGATGTTCCAAATCGTTTGAGTCTCCGTATGAGTAAATCCTAATGTAGCCATAGCAATCATTACGGCTTTGTAATCAGACTTATCGTTTGAACTGGTTTGATTAGTGCCTGCACTGCCCCTGACGTAATTATAGCTCGAAAGATCTCTTACTAGCCGCATCGTTCTCAAATCAGTTTCACTGCATCCGTTGATTAACTGAGAGAAATAAAAAAAAGTTAAAAATTGGGTGTTTTGGCGCGGTTGATGAAAATCGAGGTGGATTCGAATATTTGAAAATTATTTTACCTGATAAAAACAATGGAAATTTCTCTCGCCTTTTTGTTGGCACACGACTCTTGACTTTTCTAACAAATAGTTTGTGACATCTCCACCGACTGGGTCCCCTTTAAAATCGAAATTGATGTCCATGTATTTGCCAAATCTTGATGAATTGTCGTTTCTGTTAGTTTTTGCATTTCCGAACGCTTCCAGGATTGAATTCGACTGGATCAATATATTTTTGACCCTAAAACAAGATAAAATCCGGTTAAAAACATAATTTATTCATATATCTTAGAAAGAAATCGATCTCAATCTTGCTGAAATGCATGATCGCACGTTTGACCGTTAGGATCACACAATTACTATCTAAAAAAATTCGTCTTGATGCAGTATTAATCCATTCTATTATTAAAATGAAATGAGCAGAATCGCGACAGTTAGATTAAATCTTGAGGTTGGCCTTCCAACAATATAAGCCAAGAGACAAATTGAAATCGGTTATCGCGCTCTCAATTATCAGCAAGTGATAATGCAACGCAAGTTTCACGGCCTTGGCACTACTGCTTGAGGACGATACAGTTGATAGATTCTGCACTTTGTTAAAGCAATATCAATGTATGTACCTCTCGATCTCCTGTTGTCCATCCACATTTGTAACTGCGGCTATGTACTTCATGATGATTTTGCTGGCTTCTGTTTTGCCGGATCCGGATTCACCACTTATGACAATACAGGTGTCGCGGCCCTGTTGCTTCATCTCCTTGTGCACTGCATCCGCGACCGCGAATATGTGCGGTGGATTTTCAAAAAGCTCCCTGTCTGCAAAACAAATAGTTCATATGAAACATTCTTACAAGACTCCATTATTGTAACAGATGCAACATAGATTTTTTAGCCAACGTCAACTGATGGAAAGAGATTATCGTTTCTTCAACTTTAACAAAATGCAAGTTTCATCAAGTTGGTTAAAAAAATCAACATGCAATCGAAACGGGTGTGTTATTCGTTATATACTTGAGAGATCTAAGCAACATCGTTGATGTCAGATGGACAACTCAAAATCTGTAGAATTTGTTTAGATTTTTTTATTATATGAGAAGACATTGGTTGACGCCATTTCACATTTCACTCATTCGATCACGCATTCGAATGAATGAAACGAGGAATGAACTCATTCTCTGTAATTTTTTTATGGCTTCTACATTCATTTCTGATCACCAAAATATCTGAGTTCATTCATTCTACAAAATTGGCAGTCGAGATCATTTTTTTCAACTTAATGCTCTAACTTTATGCATTTTTTTACTGCGCAAGCTACACAATTTTCAAGCGTTATCTGGTGAACCGTTAAAAGGATGTGCGTCACGTATGAGACAAGCTACAAGAACTCGGTGTTCACGCATTGCAGGATATGCATATGCAGTGAGTATACTTATATGTTCGTGTCTAAATTGGCGTGAGGAGAAATCGAAGTATAAATTGCAACATTCAAATTTTTGAATGGAACCATCATACTTTTATTGCTGGTCCAGAATCGTTTTAGAAAGGATCGTTAAGTCGAGAGAAAAAAATGAAAGCTGAGTTGAGACAATTTAATTTTATCGTGGCTCCAAAGAGTTTCACGATCCGATCAGTCTTGTATAAAATTGCGAGTATTTTGAATCTCCGATCGATTCCACAAAAGTCGTGATTCAATTCTAAGCACTTTTCTTCCAATCGCTTCGATGATAAGAGTTTGAGGGAAAATTCCAATGTTTTGAAACAGCAAACGATTTCCCCCCAAAGTACAATCGTTGTGCTGTAACACTCGCCTTGCGCAAGTAGCTTTCATTTTTGTCCACGGTTTCCAAACGTTCTGCATCGGAATAATTCAAGATGACCTGATACCGCGCTAATCTTGATTTCCTCGATAATTAATCAAAATCTTGATTTAAAAAATTAACAAATATATCCACGATGAAAGCCTCATTTACTTTTATTACAATCTCTACGTCTCCATTGGGGAAATTATGTCATACCTTTGTATTTATCCACATATTCTGTGCTGTATATGTTTGTACTCCTGTACGGGTTGACGCTGACGCATACTTCACCGATGTATGTGTAAATTTTCCCTCCATTGAATCTGTAGAATGAAACATGAATGATTAGTCATCTCATAGAGGCTCATAACACCACTTGAATCAAGATCATGAAGTATTTATGGCTGAAAAATAGAAAAGTCAGAGTAGTAATTCAAGTCATTAAGAAGTTTTATTCCATGCAAAAATGAAAACAGCCATGAAAATTCTTCCAATGATGTTGGATGAAAAAAAAAGAAAATGTTTCAGTTTTCACACAGAAGCAGCTTGTTTTTGCTGTAGGAACCATATAAAGCATGTGTGTCTCGTCTGATAACCGCGTATTCCGGACCCGAGACGTGGTATAGTATGCGATGGACCATTTTTCAATGATTAAGTCATTGTAAAGTCCCTAAACTTGTTCTCAAATCCGAAATAAATCAATCTATTATCCGAGTAAATTGTTGATGATTTAATTTTTTGAGTTATAAGAAATCAGTTTTTGAATCGTTGGCATTTTTTCAAAGTAGAAGCTATTACCGAATCGATTTTTTTTTTTTGAAAATACATAAACTATAACTATATGTCGAAGCGAGTTGTGGTTTTTTATCTGTTGCACAATAGTACATTACGATACGAGGGCGGGCGTGTTGGTTTTCGCACAACAAGGAATATTTTTCGTCCCGAGCCGAGGGCGAGGGTCGGAAATACTATTTTTTCGATACACTGTGCGTAATAAAGTGCACTTTGAGCACAATTTGTCAACTTTTAATCACAATTCATCGGAAAGTATATTTTGATACACGCGGGAGTAAACCCCATTTTTCGCATTCTTGTATCAAAATGTAATAATTCCATCTGCTGGGCGGGGAACAAAATACAAAAACTGTGCGGGAAAGTCATTTTCCGCGGAGAAGAAGGAGATTATTTTTCATTATCCTAACCTAAAAATGCCGCGTTTGAATGCCATTGTAGGGTTCTCGCAATGAAAACATATCTCGCTTCGCTCGTTAGACAAACTGTCCTGAAGCCCAAAATGGGCTACCGCGGTTAGTACAGAAGAGTACATTTCGATACAAGAGTGGAAAAATAGATTTTACAGTCTTACACTTGTGTATCGAACTGTGTTTTTCGAAAAATTGTGCGAGAAAGTAGAAAAGCAGTGCAGAAACAGCGTGTTTCTATAGGCCTCCTCGCTTCGCGAGGAGACCTGGAAACAAGCTGTTTCTGCGTACAGACGTATAAAACTGCATACTTGTCTCGTGCGGAAACATTTTTCCAGCACTCGACGCGTAATGTACTATTTTCGATTCGAGGGTGGGAAGTTTGGTTTTGCTTTTCGAGTGATTGTTTTGGGCCCGAGCCCTGGCGAGGGTCGAAATTAGCACGAGTAAAACAGAAAAACTTCACGCCCGAGTATCGAAATACGTTTTTCGATCGACTGGGCGTAAAGTGAACATAAACTACCGTGCGTAAAGCAGCGTTTTACACACAGTCGATCGAAAATATACTATTTAGTGTTATCAGGGCAATCAGAGCGATATACGGCCAAAATTATACCTTACTTGAACAGAAAAGAAATAACTCCCCGTTTTTTCGCGAGGTTCGTCAATATCGTCATCATTGTTGGCAGCAATAATCAAAATTCTACGTTTGGGAATACAACATCAGTATGCTATTTGAGAGGAAACTCCAGGAGATGAGGAGGTCAACAGGTTTGTTTGGACTTTTATAAGATGATGGTATAAGAGTCTGCAAAGATGAATCACGATGTCGAAATTATCCCATGACGTAACTACTACCAACACTGTAATCTCGTAAAAGCACAGGTGAAATATCAACAACTCTGCTGTGCAGTCACGGAGAGCTCTTTTTCATTCCAAGCTGAAGAAGATACAAGTGAGTGAATCATGACACAGATTTTCATTAATTAATTTGACTGTGAGAGAGATGGGTCATTCAAACAACAATTCATTGATGATTTTACGTGACTTCTTTACAGGATCCCAATAGTAATTTATTCAGAATAAAATCTTCCTTCTCAGGGCTCATGACAGAATTCAAACTAATCTCTCTAGAATACGATCACTCTGCACATAATAATAGTGAAAAGAAAAGCGAGCTGCTTCATACAATTGGCATGGTAGCGAAAAGACGGTACCTAGAGCAATGTTCGCTGAAATACAGACAAGAATGATCCATCATCGTTTTCGTTAATGCATTCTTTCATGGTGTTTCATCTCGCGTGAAATAAAAAACCGGTAGTAGTGTTTGATAGCTGAGTATATAATAGATGCGAGCTAGAGTGGCTCGCGGAAAATGAAAAAGCGGGAAAGTGCATCGGAGTACGTATAAAGTATATATATGTAGAGCAGAGCAATCAACGCGATCCGATCTCACGCGCGAAGCTATCGAACTCTTGAAACAACAATGCACGTCAGCGGGTGAGTTTCGCGTAAATAATAACAATGGTAAAATGCCCGCCACTCGCATGCATGGGAAAGCGAAACGCGAGCGGATATCAGACTGCAGTCGGTTTTGATTCTGACAGGAAATGGAAGTTTGTACGACTCGGTGACCTGTGATGTAGTTGTATATAAAGGACAGAGTTGAAGTTTGCTCGATGGTTCTCAAAAGGGATGCGCTAGAATAGAATCAGTTGTTTTTGATCATTCTCAATCGAATATACACCGATGTTCAAATTAATTTCTGAAGAACGTTGTCAGTCATATTTTATTATAACTCGTACAAGATTAAATTGGTAAAATTACTTATTATAGATATCAACCAATTTTATGAGAAATTGTAATATTTGCGAAATGAATGAAGCCTGCTCGACTGCACATTCTTCGTTCCCCTAATAACTTGATCGGATTCTTGCTGATTGATGATTCTATACTCGCGGTTCGAAAATTCCAACCTGCGACAAGATTCATAATAACATACGGCTGTGCCAGCTGTGTATTATGATCAACACGGAAAAGGAGTAATAGAGTTTATAAAGCTCAAGCACATTTAATCGCGAGTAGGCGATGCGTGATGCATCGCCTCGGGCATACTTTCGCAAGCCACGAGGATGGAATTTTTAATTCGACAATGTCTCTCCCGTATGCAGTCGGATATAATATATATTATATACCGAATGACATCACATTCGTGATGTTATTTTTATTATTATTAAATCGAGAGGCAGTGGTCATAGTCTGCCACAAAAAAGTCTTCTCTCGGCGCTACAGCTCACACACACACACACACACACACACACACACACACACACACACACACACACCATTTGTAGAGTATAGTGAATTACTACGGATTTTCTGCATTTTAATTTGGTTTAATGAGATAAAAAAATCGATATATTTCGATCAAGACACTGATAGCTTTTATTTTGCTTTCTCAAAAGAGGAAGCTTTCATTTGATGGTAGTAGATTTTTCCTCGAATGTTTTTTTAAAAAATTTTTTTCTCCTCCAAGAAAGCTCTTGGATACATGAAAATTGTACTGTCCTCTTCGTTTTCCCGAGATCTGTCGATTGTAGGTAACAGTTTTCCTTGATAAGGCCTTGGAAAATTACGATCACCCCATCTTCCGAGCCCTCTGACCGTGTCTGTGTGTGTGTGTACATACATGTATTTTCCTTTCTATGCAGCAGCAAAACTCCTCACTGTTTTCACCAATCCCCTCCAAATTTTGCACACATATTCGTTGTCATCTGTAGATGGGAACGCTTCAATTTGAGCACCTCCCGACCATTATCCCCCGAATCAAAAATTTTTTTCTAAAAATTTTTTTTCCCCCATATCTTAAGAACTATCTATAAATTTTCCTCCTCCTTTGAAAAATATGAGTCCTTCAAGATATAGGTTTTTTGAGGTGCTGAATCGATTGGTTAATACACAATTCTGATTACTTCCAATTTTATTCTAGCTTCTGCGTACTCCTTTCTACATTTGTCTCTAAGACCATGATAATGACATTTTGACAAAATCCCGTATCAACCAATCTATTTAGCACCTCAAAAAACATCAAAAATTACTTCTCTCAAAATTTTGTTAAGTAGGACTAGGAATTACAAATCATTTTCAAGATATTCTTTTTCAATAAAAATCAAAAATTTATCATCAAAAAATTTATAAGTCGAAAGATACTCATCGAATAATGCTCAAAATTCACTGGCCTCAGCGTGAGAGTCTTCCAAATCCACTCACAGAGTTTAAGAATAATCTATCGAAGCGTTTTTGAGTTTTCGCGTTACCTATGAAGCCATATTATTCCGTTTTCTTCGTCTGCTACAACATATTACCTCCTTTTCCCTTGTAACTGACCCTCTACGAGAATTTCGTATCAACCAATCGATTTATAACGTCGAGATACATCACGATCATGCATCCCACTTATTTTTGAGTTAATAGGAGCAAGTAAAATCATTTTTAAATTTCAAAAGCAGAATTTTTTTTTCAAATTTTGTAAATCCTTAAAAAATGAGTCGCATCTCAAAAGACTTAGATCACAAGGGGATACTGAATTTGATGGGGACAAAATGGTTTGTTATTGACAAAGGAGGTTGAAGATTTTCTGATGGATATTTGGTTTTGATGTGTTATTTTTGTGTTATTTTGAAATAATTATATATTTTGTATTTGGTAATATTTAAGGGTACAATAAAAAAGTATTTCGAATTTCAGATAATCGATAGGTGGATTGTTCATTTCATAAATTTGATTTGAGAAAGCATTCTGCTAATCTCTTTTAGCAGCGTATTTTAATTTAAATTGTTTAGATGAGTCAATTATAAATGTATCTCAAAATTGTAATGAAATTATTGCTAATGGCCATCTGTAAGAGATTATCAGATGATAGCGATTTTTCATCTGCTTTGTACTGAAAAATCATCATCACATTTTCTGAATGAGCTCTCTTATCCATCAAAATCTGAGAATTATTATCGTGTCCCGACGTAGCCTGCACGATATAAGCTGATATCATTGATCTGAATTCGACGAAAGGGATGAAATTGTTCAATCTAGATGTTTTCTTGAGAGCATTCCGATATTTCAAAAACAAGAGGTTACAGAGAAAAATCTTATTGGATAACTGAGTTGAGAGTTTTGCAAGGTGGAAAGCTCCGCGATTCAATTTAATCAGTTTATGTAATAACAATAAAATTGTTTCTCATCAGTGATGACTTAAGGAATGCGTACATCATGTGCAGCTGTGCATTAAAATCTAATGAATTGAAATTACTTCATAAAATACAACAAATTCCCACATGGAAGACATGAAATCCTTGAATCATTCCATCTGAAAAATGCATTAGACATTTATAATGTTTCTTTCACGCCTCCATATCGATCAAACAACAATCGTTCATCGCTGAACCATAAGTACAAATTGGTGAAACCGTGTGAGGCATAATAATTTCGGCTTCATCCGCGAGTATGAAATATATAATTATTATCAAACGCGTTTCCTCGTCGATCCGAGAGAAGACTACGATAGCGATGATCACATCCTCAATCTTCGGTCTATAGATCTGACATCAGAATGTGAGTCATCCTCGATATGACAACGAGGATGACAAGCTCTGATATCTGTCTTTTTATTGTACGAAATAGCCAGCGAGCATCTCACGGACGAAATGAGCATCAGGCAATAATAAAATTATACGCATACTACATCGGAGCTACATTTACAAAATCTGAATGATCAAGACGACGACGCTGAAAAACGAGAGGAACGTCGTCGTCCCTCCAAAAATAGGCGAAGGACGGAATGAACGAGCAGAAGTAAAGCTCTGGACGAGTGATTTTATTCTCATGTGGGTGGTATTTGAATTTGTCGTCGATTCACGCTTCAACGCGAACATTTTTCACATTAGTGTGAGGCATGGTGAGTTTAGAAATGGCTAATGAAGGAATTTCCTTGCGAATCGTAGGATTTGTTGTTCTAGAGTAAGGAGATGGCACAGACCGAATCATTAGAGTCCCAATAAACGATAACTGAGTTATGGCCAACTAGGGATACCGGTAATTCTCACAAAATTTTCAGGAATAGTTCGAAGGCTCCCCGTGAAAATTATCTCGAGATTCTATCCTAGAAAAATATAAGAATTTTGTGCAAATTTTTTCGATTTTTATTACATCCAGTTTCAAAAATCCAAAAAAATGCAAGAAGCACTCAATATTTGACAAACTTTATCATGGTACTCAGTGATTTTTTGAGATTCAGATGTCGTAACAAATTTACGAAACGACTTGTCATGACTTTAGGATGATTCTCAAAAAATACACTCTTTCTAAAATCGACAGTTAACTGTACGATTAGATTAAATCAGATGATCCCTTGTATTATTTCATTGGACTCCTATGATTCCGAGAATGTAATTTACTACAGAGAATCGATAATCCGCTAACAAGGGATGAACTTTACAGGTTTCAATTTGATGTTTGCGACGATTTGTAATCACCAAACGTATTCACAATATTCTGCCTTTTAAACAATGGTATCACGAATGTCATAATCGCATGCACTTTGATTGTTGTAACGCTTGGATGTGCTTTGATGAAAATGAATTTTTCGACAATTTTTGGAGAAAGGTGATTGAAATATCACAGCTTTTTTCGACGAGACGTCTCAAGGTGTGATAACTTATCATGCGTACAAGATTAGTTCCAAAGCAGGTGAACTCATTGGACGAGATAAGCACCTTCTTTTTTTCGCTTTTTTGTATCGATCTAAGAATGAAGAAAATTCAACGAAGGAAATGCCATTGCGGACAAATACACGACGTAGAAGTAATAAAAATTCCGGCTCGTTTCCCAGTAATTGTAGCGATAAGTTGATAATAGCCCGCGCACTATACAGTATTTTGCTGGGTAACAAATTGATTTCGAGCCAATGTAGCAGTTTACTGCTATGCGACCAATGGCTCCAATAAATAAAGCGATCGTTTTTCACTTGGGCGTGAAAAAAGAGTCGGAACGAGAACTACTGCAATTGAGTACAAGATGTGATTCACCATCAGAAACTCCAGACTCTTTTCGTCATCGTTTTACTCTCGCGACAAATGCAATTGATCGTACTTTCCTCTCGCGCTCGAATCAGCTGATTTGTGTCACTGCATACGGGATTCAACGGTCAAGACATTACTTCACGACAACTATACGTGCAAAACATGCTTAAAGTTACAGGATTAGTTCCATGAGAAATACGTATAGCATCACTTTCATCGCTGTTTTTATTCAACACGTGTGTCTGCAACCTCGATGACGGAATTCACTTGTGGCACTCATTGAGCCATAAATTACATTACTTGTTGTCAAGACATTTGCAAGAATTAAAGATCGGGGAATTCCAAAATTGTGAATTTGAATCGTGATATTTTCATATGTGAGTAATCGATTTCTTGGAATACTCATGGACGCAGCTGCTTATCAAACTGTGCTCGATAATTTTTCGTGCTAATCTAGGCTTATCAATCAGGATTAAATCTCTTGTAGCTACAATACGATTAAGATTATCCAGTACAGTAAGCCGACTTAAATCGACAATTAAAATCAAAAATTGTCCACTCTCGAGACTTGATAGATTCCATTAAAATATCGGGTCGAGGTGGTGTATTAGACGATCGATGTAAGCGAAGGTCGGTCAATACGTGTGCAATACTGATATGAGTAATAGGTACTCCTAGGTAAGTAAGTATAGTTGTGTAGATATGTCCAGTGCTTATCACATAAAACGAGCACAAAATACTCTTATATTGAACACTATGAAACAAAATTGAAATCGGCATGTTGAAAAAATACGCTAGTGAAATTTTTTAAACATGTGCATTGGTGCAATCTTTTTTTCGCTCCTGAGAGGCCTTGCATTTAAATACCCATGGATCACGGCTTTGGTATGTTCAACTTTGGCACTGTGACTAGACTCTGATGATGGTGAGTAAGGTATCACAGGTATATACCTATGCGTGACAGCAGAAAGACAGCTGCCGTTTTCGCATGCGAAACATATTCAAAACATCAAGTGTCTGACCGGTTGCACTATATGACTACCTATACGCAATCTATTCAAAATCGGACGGTTGACTTTTGCTAATTCACTTATGAGCAATGTGCCTGTAATGCAAACGATGCAAAATACAGAAGACAGACAGGCTTGAAAGTAAAGCTAAACTTATAGGGGTGATAAAATAAAACAACACACCCTAGCGTCCTACATTTCTGCACTTACTGTATATTAGAGGGTCTGAACGTGAAGCGATATTGGTGGTATCAAGATTTCGATAGGGGTGCGGCTAACATAATAGTGCAGGGTGCTACCACAGAATCGATAACTGAAGGGCGGAGATTGTGGTGTAGATTAATCGTTCGTGTACCTATTTACTTTGGGATTTTTATGCTATCTAGAGAAAATTTGAGTGACGCACACGCATCGATGAAAAATTCTGATCAAGCATTGACTTTTGATAGTTGAATAGTCCTGGTTAAAAAAAAAAAAATTCGAATAATTCGAACAATTCAACGCAAAGAAGTGTAGGAAGATGCCACGCCCGGGAGGAACGTCTTCTTCGCAAAGGTGAATCGGTTTCCTCAAGTACCGTCTGCTGGCTCTTCGTACACCGATGGCAAAATATATACCTATGCTGCGCGTCCACCTGTTAGTAGGTGATGAAGAAGACGATCCGGTGCCGCGCGTGGCCCTCACACATGTTCACCTTGATTCCCATAAATAAGAGACACTGAATTTCTATAAAATTTTCCGAATCTCCCAGTAGGTTAATTCTGTATGTCTCACCTGACGCGAAGGTTGTCGACGACCTTATCGAGATTAATCTCGTCCAGGAGGACAAAATCTCCAATGCCTACGTCGTCGTGGGCCACCATCGTCTTGCTCGACAATCTATTATACAGCTTCTGCTGCCACTTTACAGCTAGGTAGGATCCTTTTTTATGCCCGGCGCCCAAATGTCTGCGATCTCACAAATCCAGCTTAGGTTTTTTAGCGTGGATCAAACTTCACCCTCGCACTTTTGGAGATGCGTACGATGCACTCGCACTTGTTATACTGAACAAGTATATTTGTTTATCGTCACTGCCGACCCGGCACTTCTCACAGCAGACTGTCTTTTGCAGCGACGCGGTATATGAGTCACGCGCGAAACGCGACTGATGCACTGTATATGTGAACGTGCCACGGTTGAAAGAAAGAAATGGAATGAGGAATGATGTGTGGTGCGCGCGCGCCGCGCTCGAAAAACCGACTGACGATGTGCTTTGCTTTTGCTTTGTGGCCAAGCTCGCTGTGCTTTTCTCGTGAATACAGAGAGAGCATCGCAATCGCAGCATTCGCAGCCTCTTTGACTCTTCGGTGATGCTTCTCCTTTCCCTCGGTCGAGCTCTCAGTTTTTGATGCAGCATCGTCGTCAACCGGGGCGGCCGTTGCACCGTCTTCCGATCTTCCGAACACACCTTTTTGTCTGATATATCACGAGGGCCTGCATGCTAGCGGCATCGAGCGGCAAATTGAGTCAAGTCCTGAATCGAGTTCGCTGACCGTCTCGCTCCAACCAATTCATATAATTCTAGTTATTATTTTTAAGATTATTATATTTACAGTTACAATCTAAAAAATTCACTCATTGTAAACTTCCAGGGTATTGCAATGGTGAATTTTTCCTATTATACTTACCCTTTTGTTATTTGAACCATAGCAATGACACTCATTCATTCGGAAATAAATTGTTAAAATCAGATTCTATCAATTTTTATTTTTTCCGTTTTTCCGATTATTTCCGAAAATAATCATCTTGGGATAGTTCCATGGGGTTATAACACTCTTGGGAGGAGAAACGAATCTCTCCACAACATTTGTTACTTAAATTCCATCAACTATCTGGCATTTAAATTTTCTTCAGAAACAATTTCCTAGCACCTACTCCTACTATTTTTGAGAGCCTACCGGACCAATTGCATCATGTTCAACATCGTTTAAAGTACTCTAAAGAAAATTCAAGAGGATACGAATTTATATTTTTGAGCAATCGCATTTTTTCATTTTCCATCAAATTGTCACTTTTTGGCGTTCTATGAGAATTTTTCAGCACCATAGGGTTTTCTTCTGATAAAATACGTTGGGTTTGATACAATGTATCATGATTCATCTCCAAAGAGCCATTATGTGAGTGGAGTTATTTCGAAGTTTTTCCTGATTTCAGAGTGAAAATTTGAATTTTCGACTCCAAACTAGAAATTTGCATAGCTCCGAAACAAAGTTGATCTGGGCTAAACAGAAACACACGTGTCGCCTCATTCCAACTTGGGTTTGTTTTGCCTCGGAAATATAAAGATTTTACCTGTGCTTTTGGCATCGTAACCTCATCAGAGATTGAAAATAGACCCTACAAACAACAAAATCATATTCCAATGTGCAAGCAAGAAGGAAAGAGTTTCTCTTCATCGCCGCAGGCGATCGCAATGTGATGGGTCTGTATCGAGTATTCTGATAAATTCGACGATAAATTGGTATGAAAAATAATTATAATATTTTGGATGTATTCTGTCTGGAGTAGCAACAAAAAATATGCATAGCTATTTTTCTTCAGAATTAATTCAAAGGTCCAATTACTACGGGAACCTGGAAGATAACAGTGACATATTCTCTAACTAGAGGACAATATGGTCCCTTGAGTGAGAATTGATATATGGAAGTTACACATAAAAAATGAAAAGGAAAACTTTTCTTTTTTCTCCTCAATTTTGATTTGATATTTAATCCAAAAAAGTTGGCAGAAATATTGGCACTCAATTATCATTTTGTGTATCCAAGAGAACATTATCAAACGAAAAGTGTCAAAGTTCAAAGTCGCCAAGATTTTTCTTTATTTTTAGATTAGGTCTTTGATGTAATATGTCTTTCTCACCGAAGTCAATTAGTTTTTCATTGATTATTATTCACTAAGATGGGCCGGAAGATGGAAATTAAATCGTTACGCTTATAGGATCACAGCCCTTGCCATTTTTTACATGAAAAAGGAAACATTTTCATCTCATTTTTAAAAAGAAATTTTAGGCTCCGGTTCGAGCTCTAAAGTTTTTTCGCAAAATCTGGTCCAACAATGTTTGGTTGAAGTATTTTTGATCGCGGACAACAAAAACCATGTGCTCTCGGGGCTCAAAGGCCAAGGGCATGGGTCTTTGTGAATCGCGAGATACCGATCAGAGCGGAGAAGTGACAATTTTTCGGGAAACGCCAAATTTCTGTGGAACTGATTTTTACGAAATTCGTTCCAATCGACCGGAAACATTCACATTTATGGTTTCTTACATATTTTGACCTGCTGCAAGCGATTCCGGTGAGTTTAGAGAATTAGGCCGAGTAAAATATTTGCTATGAGCTATTTGATATGAAGGACGGATACGAGGGTGAATGGTTCCATAAATAAGATAGGACGAAGACTGCCTGTCATTATTTGTTATGACAAATTTTTCATTAACCGTATTCTCTAAATTCATCGGAATCATTTTCAGCAGGTCAAAATACGTAAGAAAATATGGTGTGTAATGATTTTTGGTCGATTGAAACGAACTTCGAGAAAAGTTATCAATTTCCTAGAAATTTGGTGTTTCCCAAGTAATTGTCGCTTTTCCATTCTGATCGAAATCTCGCGAATTACAATAACCCACAGCCTTTGAGGCCCAAGCGGACATAGTTTTCGTTTTCTGCGGTCAAAAATGCGTAAGAGAAACATTATTTGATTAATGATTAACAGCACCGGGTATAGATTCTGTACGCTGTAACTTTGCTTTTAAAAACAGTGTAAAATCAACATTATTACTCTATTTTTCGAAATACTTCAGAGCTCTTGCTGAAAGCTAAAATCTCTTTCTCAAAATCCCAAAAAAAAATTTTTTTTCATCTACGCACAATATGACAAAAACTGAGATCCCCGGAAAAGTGATTTTGAAAAGTTTCCAATTTTCGGTCCACCCTATTTTTTACTCGTAAGGGTACATCTGACGAAAAAGATATAAATACATGAACTTGAAATATTTGGTTTTGGGTATCAGAATTTGCTATTAGTAAAGTCAATCGTGCAATTCAACTATGATTTGTTGGTTCAGCGTTTCGTGAGTACCATGGAATGCTTTTGCATTTGGTGAAAAAAGTGAAGCAAAAATTTGAAAAATCTGGGTAAAAAGCCAATTTTGTTCCACAATATAGACTGATCACTGAACGATTGTGTCATGGAATCAATGTAGAAGGAAAATAAAAAGTTATCAGGTAAGATGAGCCGCAAATCTTCAAGTGATCTCTGAATTCATTATTCTGATGGGCAGAGAAAAGCAAAAGTTATAAGGATGTGAATCACATTGACTAGCCTTGAGTCTTGTTTCTGACCTTCGCCCTTGACACTTGTTCTAGACAAGAGGTAGTTACTTCAAGAGGCTGGGTAGCTTTGAATAGGTCGAAATGTCCAATTCTATCAACCTATCATGAAAAAACGTGAATATGAAAATCTTTTATAATCACGATTTCATCATAGCGATGCATGACGATTAATGCCGGATAATGTGCAATTATGCACACACTGAGATGGCCTTGATGGCGTCTCAGAGGAACAGAGAAAGAGTTAAGGGGAAGGAAAAAGCTCCATCATGGAAGATTATTATCGCCCTTGCGAGGGTGGGCGGTCCGATCGTGTATTCGTTCATGTATGCATATATTTACTGGTTTGCAGATCGGTATGCCACAGCGATAACGAGACGGAATGGCTTTGGTGCGCTTTGGCGAGGGTTACGAGGTCGTAAGGTTTCATCCTCTCGCTTCTCTCTTTCTGTATGAGTATAAGTATATACTTACATGCAGTTTTCTTCGAAGTTCTCTCGTTCCGTCCTTTTCTGCAGTGTGCATGTATGTGCAGACCATGCAGAATGTGACTTTCAAGCAAGCAAAGAGAAAGACGATCGTGAGTCCAAAGCTGCAAGTTTGCTTTCGAATTTTAGGTATGCAGATTGAACGATCGACGCCCATCTTGGCGTGTCCTCTTTCTTGAATCAATCTCAAACTGCAGTTACTCATGATCTTGTTAAAAAAAAATTGGTATTCTCTCGCAGGCTTTTTGCTCTTTGAATCATAATGTTAGACTGAGATATCAAATTTTGGGAGATTTTTGGTAAGAGTTATACTTTGATCCAAATACTCTTGCCAAAATTTGTTCATTAAATCCGTCATAAAAAAAATAGTGAGAATATTCATTCGGTTCACGATACATCTTCCACGAAGTGGATAGCTTGAGAGAAAAATGAGCGATAAATTGTCTCTGTAAAAGCAAGGACAGAACTCTACGTGCTAATAAAATGTTGCATTATATAGGTCCTTGACTGAAATCGAAATCTATCCCACTGAAAGTAGATAATCTGAAACAGTATAGAGATGAGATAGGGTATACTTATCCTGGTAACTGGAAGTCTAATAATGGTACGAACCTGAGCTTGTTTCGGTTTCCCCTCCGAATCGTTAAACATCACTCAAAATTATCAAAACATATCAGACATCGATGTGAGCGACAAAATTTATTCAACTTGATTATAGATGAGTTGTAATCATGATGAGCTTTACAGAAAAACCGGGAGAAACCTCATGACCTCACTTCGAATCAAAATTCAGAGATAAAATTGATTTTATCATGGCCTCTGATATTTCTAATTGCGTATTTGATAATTGGGATTCTGATCAGGCAGTGTAAACACCCAAATCGGTCATTTAATATTTTTGTAAATTTGATCATAAGATCCTGTCTTTGATGCTGTCTTATCATCGACAGCGATTAAACTATCTGAAGAATGGTTGGAATATGTCTAAAAAATTCAATGATTTAGACGGAGAAAAAATCAGTCGAATCCGTTGGTCACTAAGCATTGAAATGGATAAACTGCTATGATGAAATCGTTGTGATGACGTCATATAAATTTTTGTTCAATTTTCGGTGAACCGATATGGATGAACTGATGTCTAAAGTGCGCGTCCCCACTCCGTCGAAGAATTTAATAAAGTTGCAAATTCTGTTTTGAATGTAATATCGGAATCGAAGTCAGCTTGGAAATCAATCGTTAGAAAGACGCGTGCCGGCAAAACCGATTGAGAATCGGCATCTTGCGGTCGATGTTATGATATGCTGGTATGATGGTTTTATTTTTAGCGCTCGGATCGGGCGTTAACCGAGGTTCAATTTTACTAATAGCGCTGTACTAGTAAAAATAAACCATCCCCTCTTTCACACTCTGAAGTTAAGTAAACATCATAAGCTCATCGTAATCGCAATCGCAATCGCCGTCATATTAGAGACAGAGCTCTGTCTCTGTAATTTAGAAAAGCGCATGATAACAGCGATCGGCAAACACGCGTCGTCTATCGAGAGTTTTTGCATCGCGTTCTTTCTATTATCCCGCAAAATTTAACTCATGGTGTAAAGGAGATATCTCCTTTATCACATCGCAATGCACATGATGAGAGTAGATAAAAATGCAGTGGGTGAGCGCAAATGTGTGTAAAGCCTTTGAAAATGCATGCCAGCCAACGCGCGTGGATAGCGGGTAATGACCTGATGTATACATAGGGGGCTTGACTTGACTTCTGTTTTCATCTTGCACATAATCAGGATTCCATCCGTCTCTTCTTCTGTACTTGATTGCACAAACCCAAACCATATTGCAAATGCAGTTGAGATTCGTGCAGAATATTAATTAAATGCAATGTACACAAGTAAACTCGAGGGTGGTTGTATAGCAACGAATATACGAGTAATATAGTGCGCAATCGCGAGATGTGCACGTGCACTCGTCACCCCCCCCCCCCCCCCCCCCACGTCCCACGTGAATGAATGACCTCATCATTTGTGAGCATGCAATAATTGTGACAATTCTTACATGAGAGTTATCGCATATGGTCAAATCATTGAATCTTTTATGCACTTTTATTGCCGAAAAATGCATACAGGCCGTACTTGCAACTCGCAAGTAGAGTAAAGAAGAGGAGATGCGAGGAGAGGAGAGAGTATATATACAGTGCAAGAGGGGGAGGAGGGAGAGTTTGGAGTCGCCGCCACCACCATCATCCGCGCGCTCATGAAGCACGCGCCGGAAAAAGAAACAGCGGCAGTTGCTGGCAGTACACCGAGAGTTCACAAGTCCGTTCCCCTTATTTCGCATTTATATTTGCAGTGTTGTTGTGTGTTGTTGTCTCATCCCTGCTCTATCCAGTGCATTTTTTATCTCCTCGACGTGTAAAAGTGCATTACTCAGTGACAGTGTCTCTTGATATAAAACTACCTTCCTATAGTTTGTGAAAAAAAGAATAATACCTTCAATAAATCTGTGAGGAACCACGAGGAGGCTGTGCAAAAATCAATTGCAAGTAGTGTCATTTCTCAAGAGTGTGTGCATCCATAATATTTGAAGCTAAAACACGATGGCGACGACGGAGGACGTCTGCGACGGCGATTACCTGGGTGCATACAGACGCTTCCTTGAAAATTTTGTCAGCAGCGTTTGCAGTAGGGATGATCAACTGCCCGTCATGATGGGCATTCGAGATGTTAGAGAATGCGAGCTTGCCGGCGAAATTGCACACATAACGCTGCAGCATCTCAATCAGAGGTCTGTCTGTCTGCTGCTCTCCTAAAGTATCTCATCCTATACAAACATTCCTCTGATGCATCACTGCTATTAGTGTTGTTTTCTCTGTCGCCATTTCTCTGAATTTGTCTGATGTTTTTGATGCTCGGTGGTTTCCAATTGTTTGTGTCATGCACGAGTCACGAGGTTTTACTCAGGCTCCGACTGGACCATTTTTCATACCACCGACCTCTCGCAGGACTTTGTAGGTTATGTTGTTGTGTAGAGAGGGTCTATTATTATAACACGCGCCACGCTGACGGGTTTTCTGCGAAGGATATTCCCTTCCCGCGCTCGAAATCACCTGTTTGCGCAAGCGAACTGCATTTTTAGCATTTTTAGCGAAAACGTGAAAATCATACCTTGTTTACATTTTTTGTTCTCCCCCTTCCATATCATTCAACTTTCGAACGACTCTGGGACTCCTGGGTCCTAAAATGTTTTGGTTTTGGTCGTTCATTGGACTTTTTACGTGTAAGTAGTTGTATAACTACGATTTTCAATTGTATTTCCATAGATAATACTAGAGACAATTTTTAAGGAATCTAGTGCCACTGTGTAGGTTTACGTAAGAGTATTCGCGTTGTTTGCCGGTTTGATTGACACTTGTAAGCTAAATATCAGTTTCACGAGTAATATGTCTCTTTACTGTTTGTTTGTTGTTTGTTGTGTATGAATGCAAGCATATGCAATGGAAAAAGAGATTGTTCTGATGCTAAAACAAGAAGAATTCGCTACTGCTTCATTCAGTAACGGAAACATCATTTCGAACACTGAACAAATCATATCGCCGTATCGCGATGATGAATATTAGGTATTTACGTCATAAAGCACACATTCGCGAAAGCTTGCGAATAGCAAAAGAAGAAGAATAACAGTTCTCACTAATTGCATTTGATTAGACTTCGAGTCACGTGTGAGTCAGTGGCCGCATCTGCTGCCCATCGTTATCTTTCGATTCGAGATTCACGATCAAGGCCATTTCTTTATTTATGCTTCAGCTTTCGTTCGTTGAGGCGGTCTCTTTTTTTTTAATATCTTATATAGAAAATTCATTTCACCAATTTATTTTCACTCAAATGAAAAGTCACGTTAAAAAAAAAAACTTCGAGAGAAAGTTCGCAAACGATCGTATGCCATATCATCATCAAGCTAATGCAGTGAGATCAACACCCACCGAGACACCCACACTTCTTGGCAAGCAAGTAAAATCTACGTAGGCGCGAAAATGATGCTCCTCTTCCGGCGCGTGCCCGCACCGCGAAAAAATCCCCCTTCGTGTTCGCCGACTGATGGCAAGACTCGCCTACCTTATATTATAAATACCTCTTGCTCATACACAATTATATTATACTTGCAATCGCTATATATATATAAGATGAATAATGCAACGTCCAAAGCTCAAACCCGTTGCCCTGGGGCCAGGTAAATACGCATGCAGCCCATAATAAGAGTTAGTAGGCCACTGCATTAGTATTTGTTACATTTTGCACTATGTAATAAGTTGTATCTTTTGCCCTTTTTATTATTTGTTGTTGCTTCTGCGAGTCATGTGGTACGATACGATAAATAATTTCGTATAAAATAGCCATCTTTGAAGTTTTCCCGGAACATAAATTCGCCACCGGCCGCACACAATTTGCGTTCATTGATTAGTGTATCAGCGGTTGAATCAGTGATCATCTCTTACAACTTGTTGAGCTCGACTCGGAGCTCATTGCAATCAATGTCTGACCGCGGTCAAAAGACGAGCTGCGGTTCCTCTCCGGTAAACCCGCCGGCTCGCGTAATAATGATTACAAAACACTGCAGAGCAGTATATAGTATAAGTAAGTATAGAAAAGAAACGGGATTGGCGATACACTATAGATCGCAGAGCTTGCACAGCGAATTTTTTTGCAAATTACTAAACTTTTTCATCGATCTCTGAGAGAAGCACACTCTTCTGGAAAAGGGAATGAATTATATGAGTCTTTTGACACGGAGTATAGTATATTATTTTGACGTTTGACTCATGCGTTTGTTTTCACGTTGTTGAAGATCTCACTCTCTTTCATGCACGTATATACCCTGAGAACATAAGTCATGAGATGAGCAAATATCTCGGGCGTTTTGCTATCTAAAATACACATTCGGCATTCGAGGAACGCATAGCGCATCATTCCCCATTCGTCATCATCTTTTCAAGCTTTATAACCGATATCTTTGACGTGTATGCGTTCAAATGCGCTCGCAATTTCATTCAATTTGAATTGTTTCAAATTAAATTAAGTTATCTTAAATTTCATTTGGCGTATCAGATTTAATTGATATTTGCAAAGCAAAATTTATTGGGATTGTTTGCGTTTTTTCCAAATCAAATTCTGCCGTAAAACCACCACTCCAAAATATCAAAACCTGCCGCACATTGATTGTATAATCCTTTTAAAGAATACCTGATCCGCAGATAAAACTAAACATAGAAAAACTCGCTCACAATCAGGATTACTTGAACTGTATAGTATGTCCAGTTACGTACTCACTCAGTAGAAAAATGTAGCCTTGTATAGGTACACCGTACATCTTATAAACTGAGCGATTTCCTCTTTGCAAGCCCGGCACGCACTCCTTACTACAAGTATATCGGATGATCATAATTTGTGTCCCTATACTTGTGTGCGCACTCATACTAAAGATTCATTTCAATCGAAGAGTCGGCAATTCTCGTTATTCTTTTTTACTTCTCATTGCAAACCACGTCCGTACAAACTGTATAAATCAGCGAAAAATTCTCGCTGAAATTAATTTCGCATGCTTCAGAGTGCCGACGCACCTCACTATTATTTATTTTTCCTCTTCGACACGCTTCGCAAGCTCTCCCTCTAGGTATAGTCCTTCGGTCGCGCTCCTTTCGAAGCTTCTTCGAATTGAAGTTCATCGCTTATTCACTCGCGAAAAACTTGCCTTACATACTATTATTACACCTCATACATGTATCTCATGTACTTCTTTGTTTGCTCAATGGGTCTATTTTTTTCCATACATTACTCTATTTGCGCGAGCTACTCTCTGTTCTGGTACACTATAGTCTCCGTGATGCCCCCAAGAAATAACCAAACACGAGAATATGAATAATAAATGCTGAAATTCCGAGATTTTGTCAAAACTTGTTTCCTTGCCTGCACATCAGGCAACTCAACTGAAATTTTGGATTAATGAATACGTACTGTTCATCGATCAATATAATCAGCTCTTATATTTTGTAGCCAGAAGAGTTTAAATTTCAGATTTCAAATCTACCCTTTTACGGGGTGTATATCAATCTGCCCGCATTTTTTTTTATACTCAATGATGATTGATTTTCAACTCCTTACTGTCCAAGATACAAATTCACCAGTCATGCATGCATGCATAGTTAGCTAACAAAAAATGATTCCTTGATTTTATGTTTTTTAATGTTTAAAATCGATTTGATTTCGAAATGTATAAAGGTGAAAAGAACAAGTATTACAAGATTCTGATGAGATACACTTCAAAATTGGAAGTGCTGCACATAGATTTGTAAGATTCATCATTATGGTATAATTAATAAGCAGTTCAGACAAAACAGTCTTTTACAACAAGATTTTCAAAAATTCCTTAGCTTAAATGGTAAGCATTCAGTTCTTATTGCTAATTTAACAACTAGATGTATAAAATTCACAGACATGATGAGGTGAGAAGAGACAAGATTTTTTTCTTAATATTAGAGACAAATTGGGCATCAACATGATATAAAAAAATTGATTAAGCTGGTACTTTTTTGAAGTAGCGCTTGGCTGATGTTCCACTTTTTTCGTGAGTCATAGTCTAAAACCAGAGGAAGTTCCAATTCAATAGATATATTGGTTTTTGATTCTATCCATTGGGGAAGAAAAATTCAATTACCAAGATAATTTGGTCATCTTTCAACTCATATTTTCTAGTGACTTTGGTCTCATTTGGTCCTTCAGAGTGTATGGTAATACTTCCATCTTCATCCAGGGTAGCAACATTCTGTAAAAAGTGATTGCATGTTACATCATTTGCTTAATTACTCATCAATTACCAGAATCACCTTCAGAGTAACTCCACCAGGCATTGATTCCTCAAATTCTTCCCCAATCCTAAATATCAGTACTACTGTGCGCATCATGGTAATGGATCGAATAGTCCATTTGTCATCTTCTGTCTTTTCAATTTCAAGTCTAGGACTTGTCATAGTCATCATCTTCCTGGGAATGTAAGGTACCCCTGGAATATTGACATGAGAGATTTATGCATTACCTTAACTACGCAATCGTAGGCTTCAATATTACATCTCATATCTGCTATGATTCATATTTTACTTACCAACTGATTTGAAATACTCATCAAGATTTTCGTTGCGCTCATGTTGATAGTGACCACTTAGAGATGCCATCTCTGCCTGAAATTTACAAGTATTGCGTCAATTTCAGCATTTGTCAAGCTGCAGCTTCCACTTTAAAAATGAGCCTTCATACAGAAATCTTAGGAAATGTAGTAAACATATAAATGACTGAGGCAGCAGCTCGGACTCTTTTTGTCTAGAGACATCTAGTAATTGAATGATATCTTATCAATCAGATAAGCTGATTGCTTTTGTGCTCCAGCAGAGAAAATATATCCAAGGGAGAGTGGTTGATAGCTCATGAGTCATGAGACAATATAAAAGAACTTCAAAAACAAACAACTTGATTTCCCTTTGAATCAACTTTTTGAGTTATCAATTCATGAATAAATGTTTTTATAGTCCATCTTAAAAATCAATCAAAAATCAGCGCAGAAAATATTCTTCTTTTCAAATAGTATACTATTATGTTGTCGGTTGAAATTGAAGAAAAGCTTATCATTTACTTACTCAGATGCAAAATGTATCATCCGTTACTTTTTTTGGAATTATACTTTTTAGGTGAATCGAAAATTCATGCTCTTTCTTCCTCATAGTTTAATAAGAATTGAGTGATAATGTTACTAAGTTACGCCACGGATATTGTTTATGATGTAAAAGGTCCTTTGTAGCGTGAATTATTCAAATAAAATAAAATAATAATAAGAATATAGTCCCTAAAGAATGATATGATCAATTAGATAATGAACTAATTATTCACTATTGTTTCAGATTATGCCCCGCAAGTCTGCAAGCATATTTAGTCAAGTTAGTTATAGACGAATTCAAGATGACTTTCCAAAAGCAACCAGAAGAGTGTGGGTACAGACCTCTAGAAAAAAGTGAGTGCACCCTTTTAGTTCTCAATTCTAAAAAGAGTGTGTCAAAAGTTTCTCATCATTATATTTCTCTTTCTAGATTTCTCACCTCTGAAATTGATGCAGTGTGTCACAAGTAAAGTAAATGAAATATGTACACGATACTTGGACAATAGCCGATTGGCCTTACTTCCCCCACCTCCGTCCACACCCTTACCGTTAACTTCTTTATATGCAATTAAGAACAAAAGAAGAAAAATGGAGGATAGAACTGTAGTTTTACATGACTTGCACACTATGTTCAGTATTAAGGTAAATGTTCTTTCTCATTTGCACTTACAGTGTATATTTTAGAATAATTAGAATATCTAAGTCATAGCTGGAATCTGTTCAGTAAATTTCATCCTGCTGTTCAGGAAATTGCTATCAAAGAATGTCAAGGATTTGGTTGCATGAGAAAAGATCTTTGATACAATCTGGTTTTTCCTTCCAGAATGACGCTGTGGTAAATTATTATGCAGTATTCGATGGTCATGGGGGACAGGAGGCTGCTGTTTATTGTGCAGCACATCTTCATCAGTATTTAATTGAAAGCCCATATTATCCTATGGACCCAGAACTTGCCTTAAGAGATGCTTTTCACATGACAGATAAGAAATTTATAGAATGTGATGATGTGAGTGACCTTTTGTTAACTTGATACAAAATCAGACATTCTTACATTAATTTTTGAAAATTTATTCCATCCACAGAAACAAAATAGTGGTTCTACTGCTGTATGTGCATTATTGTATGATAAGACTTTGTACATAGCATGGGCTGGTGATTCTCAAGCTGCCTTAATAAAAAATGGAAGAGGCATTAATTTGACCATGCCTCACAAACCAGAAAGAGAGGTGAGTCATGACTGAAAGTCTTAAGCACAATCCAATCCAGGAACACTGTGGTCATAGAGTATTGCTCGGCCATATATTTCACTATGAATTACAATTCGTGCAGGATCTGATAATACAGATAGAGTAGGATCTACAGTTATAATCTCAGAGTCGTGGATATTTTCAAATGCGAGGCCATTCTTGCCATGAAATATGGGCTTGTAATTGGGCGATTCATTCAAAATTGAGGTTCCACTTTTCCAATTGTAGTATGAAAGATCTGTGTTTCGAGGTATCAACTTTTTACTTCCATCAAAGTATGGCAACCAATCTTCAGATTTCAATCTGTCACTGTAGTCAATGTAACCAGATATTTGTGACTGAGCTTTTCCTGAGTGCCTTATAAATATAATGGTGTATAATTCTCCAATACGATTTGCATTTTCTCTGTAAGCTAATTCTTGCAACAAGAGATCTTCTGGATCCACTGATTCTGAGCACAGTGCATATGGGTTTTCATATAAGAATAGTTGTCTTTTGATAGCAACAACGCGATCATAGAATGTATCTCTGTCAAGAATTCCCTCAGTGTGGTAGCCTAGTTCAATAATCTGTCTAGCCACAGATTTGCTTCGTAAATGATATAAGTCTCTTGGAGTTATGAATGAATCCAAATATTCTTCATAGTTTTTGAATTTTAATAACTCTTGTTCTTGTAAAATTTGAGCCCTCTTATCAATCATCTTAACTATTGTTTTCTACTTGAAATTTATAAAATCATGAGCCTAAAAGTTTGTAAACAGATCAGTAAAACAGATGAATGTGTTTTATATTCATTTTGTTTATTGCTATATTTAGATGCAATAATGGTTATATGCGTATCAATAGTTCAGAGAATAAAAATATTAGTTCTCATTTTAATAGTATTATTCCAGTATGTATTGATTTAGACTCATATACCATTGCTTGTTAATGTTTGGTTTTTATGTGGCAACCAGCTTGACATTCAAATCATGAATTTTTTTTCTCTATTTTCATTCAGTTTGTTTGAACTTTTTGACAGACACAACAAATGTTATAACATGATTGAATTCTTTATTTATTGAATGATAGTTTTTAATCATCTGTGTAATGCCATGATTTTACTTTTTAGGATGAGAAACTGAGGGTAGAAGATCTAGGAGGTGAAATCATTTACTTTGGTACATACAGGGTGAACGGTGTACTGAGTGTTTCAAGATCGCTAGGTGAGTGTATGAACTGGAGTAGATGGTGTTTCAAATCAAGACGTTGTTTTCATTCAAGTCATGTTGGTCAACATTTAACCATTTGCTTTGGTCATCCATTCAATGATGAGTTTCGCTAAGCCAATGTTGTTTGACAGTGGAAGCAATTTGCTTGTCAATTCAGAACTCAAAGTCTGCTTTTTGAATTGATATGAATATAGACTATGCCTAATGAAGTTTTTGTGCTCATTATTTGACATTTATGATGACAATGAGATCTTCTATGAGAATGATGATTGTCTAATTTTATACATAGAGTAGCTGTATTTGTCAGCAATTATTTCTCATCAAAACTCATGCATTGTGGAAAGCTGTTCATTGTGCTGGTGTACTCATATCAGTGAATATTTTTGTCACTCTGATACTCACAAATTGAGATGGAAGCTCTTTAAACCGGTATTGTGAGTTATGTGGCCCTGCCCTTGCACTTCTGCGTATTTTATTGATGCACGGCGCTGTCAGTAGCTGTCATTGTCAGATGAAGCCACGGTTTGCCACCGCCTTTGTTCGCTTGGATCAATTCCGTTCGTTTCAGCGATCGCTCGCTTACTGCGGCTGTATTGCGATACTTGCTGATGGTTGCAAATTGCTTGCAATAGATGGCGACTCGAGTCCTTTCGCGAAATTTTGCAAACTGTCAACGCGGTTTTAGGCGAAATTTTTCGGTCGCGTTATCAATATTTTCTTGCTGAATGTTAGTTTTGCTTCCCATATATGTTCCTCGGCAGAATAAATTTAAAATTCAAAATGAGCAAGCATAACTTATTTTACTAGATTGAGATCTTCTCGTGATGATGTGAAATTATTTTTTAAGGTCCATGTGAATCTTGGTTTTGTTGGTATTATAATTCGGTCTTTCATCAGCCAAAATTGACGTCAACAATAACGTTGTCAACACATTTCAAATGTGCTTCCCCAAAATTAGTCCTAAACTGAATCAAGGACTATTTTTTGTCCAAGGTAAACATTTTTCCATCACTCGATGTTGATAGAAATAAAATTGCATTTGCTGACTTATCAGCCCTGCATATTTTACGTAGGCCAGTATTATGGAAATCAGAAGTATATAAAGTGTCAACTCGTGAGAAGTAGTTGACATTTGTCGTGGGCTTGCAACGTCACTACACTATTACTTGGAATGTTCGCCCGATATATTATGACATCCATTAACATATTTTTATGTAGCTTTTGTTTTTTCTCAATTTGTCAATGTAAAACGCCGTGAAATAACTTCCGTCCTCTAATCTTTGAATCATTCCCCTGGTTATTCTTTTATATCTTACCGGGAATGAGGAGATTAGTCAAACGTGAATATCATTTAGTGAATGAAAATGATCTCGAAATTATATTTATATCTTTCTTTGATCTTTTATTCAAACACAATTTCACTATTCGAAAAGAGTGTTCCCATTTTTATTGCAGTCAACTAGCAAAAAATTACGGTGGTGGGTCCATCTCATGGAGATAATTTCATATCACATAATCTTCATGAGCAGTAATTATTATCGTGGCCGTACAACTCATCTTGTATAATGGTTGGCTTCAACATTATAATAATACCTGTCATATAGCGGAGTTGAAGCACGTCATTATGTTATCCTTTCTCCAATTCTTCCTTCATCGGTGGAGCGATATCTCGATTTTCTTGTCTCGTTTCAAAAAAATCCACTCTTGCTCAATGCTCATTTTAAAAACGTGTACATTTTTTGTAAAGTATTAGTCTTTACAGATTCGTTCGTTTTTCTGCGCGAAACAATTCTCGGGAAAATCATTATCCATCAAAATTATTTGCATCTCAACTTGATCTTGTGTTCAAAATTGAACATTCACGTTCTCCAAATTCTATTAAAACCGGCTCTATTCAATTTTCTCATTCTGAAAGGAATACTTACAACGGAAAAGTGATTTGACATTTCTTGAAAGTCCAAAGTATCCACATAATGCGAAAGATGGGTACTTCTTCTGATTCTTCCTAAAATCTTCAATGATTTGTAAATTAGTCCGGGCTAATCATGAATGATGCTTACTGGTCGATGTTATAGACATTGGGACAAATGAATGTTGAAAGTGGGTCAAATTTTAATCTCGAATGAGTAATGCATTCGATATCGATGCAAAGAAGCAAATTCTGTAAAAATAATCCCTTTGAACAGTAAATCTCATTACACATCAATGAAAAAGTACATATAGCCATAGTTCACGGTGGTCGTGACAAACGTGGGATGTTATGACGACGTGTTAGTATACACGAGGGGATTTACAGCGCATTGAAGCAAACATCTAACGTGCACAAACTATATATCATCGTGACAGTGATGACCTTTTGCAAGTCTCTTCTCCACGATCCTCTTCACTATCATTTATCACTCATTCTTCATTTCAACCTCCGACTTCCTCTATAACCATCAACACTAAAAAAAAAATTAATTTTCTATTCAATCTTCGTCAAATTACCAAATAAGTCTCGTTCGCGAACACCTTGAGTGATTAATAGCGAATGACTTGCACGCACAGTGCAGGGGAAAATTTTCACACTCGCTGAGTCTTGTTCTTACACTTCGCTCACTCAGATAGACTCATAGTATTAGTATTAGTTCTATCACAAGGATAAATATAGTTGCATGGGATATCGATAACAAGGACCGATCGACGAGGCGTTTCAGAAAGTCGGTACTTATCTATGAGCTCTATAAACAGCGCATTTCAGCAGCAGCTCGAGAATGGAAGCTGGTCCTGATAACTAAAGGTGTAGGTAGTTCGTATCGAGTCTACATTCTCACGCGGATAAAGGTTGTATGTATGTAGTATGTACATAATACCTATCGGGGCGTCTGTCGAAGGCAGATTTAAATGCAGCTCCTGCATTGACGTCGACGTTGAGTCCTCAATCTATAATATTATCGGAAGTGCGAGCGTATAGCGTGGTTCAACCCTTTCGCAGTTTCATTATTCAAATTAGACGGCTTTTCGCGCGCATTCGCTTAATTAGTTCATTAACTTTAATTATCATGCTAGTCGCGCGACCGGACGTGAGTATATGAGTAAAGGTACTTGCATTGGGGTTAATGCATTGGATCTCAAATACTCGCTCATTTCGTATCGAATATAATATATCGCGAGTGTTGAGAAGGAGATGAAAAAAGTAATCATGATAGTTTCGATGTCTTTTTGTGATTTTATTTTTTTTTGCGATCGATTTGTCGCTTGATTGCAGACCATTATCTGAGTTTATTTGATTAATATCATTCGATTACATCTGTCTCGCTAACTCATTTGCTTTGGATAACGATATTCTGAACATTTACTTTTAACAAACAAATGAACCAAATGGATACATGTTTCAGAATAATTTTATATTTGCTATCTATTTGATTGATTAGACCATTTTTAAGTCCCGAAAGACTTGTAATAACTTTGTAAAGCTATCAATTTCAATCATTTGATAAATATTAAGTCTAGTCATTTTTTCATGATGAAAAATGACACAACTACAATGTATCTAATAAAATATTTTTACTAATTTCAGGCGATGCCAAGTACAAACCTTTCGTTATGGCCGAGCCAGAGATCGTCAAAATAGAGTTAGACGGAACTGAGGATTTCCTGATCATGGCATGCGATGGATTTTGGGATAAAGCCGATGCCGGAGTTGCAGCTTCGTTATTGTACGAGTACATCGGATCCAGCAGCTGTGAGTCAACATTCATTTTCATACCTTCAAAATCTCATTGAGTTTCCCCAATCTAACTTTCAAGAAGACTGTCTTGCAAGATTATCTCAGAGATCTAATCACATCAATCATTCCTGCAAAGTTGCAATCTCTTAGGATCAAAACTATGACCCAGTACGAGCGAAAACTAGATAACTAGATTGGCAAAAAAAGTCGCAAATTTTGTAGCTGCCAGCTCTCTTAGCATCAGCAGCAGTAGTAGCAGCAACAACAACTCATCAAGATAATGGAAGCCTATTACCGTCCATCCCGGGCATCTAGAATACCTTCTCTTCTGACGGCTTGCAGTTTTTTTTCTTCTTTTCTTTTTTACATACCGCAAGGAGATAGAAAAGTTGTTGCATGCACACACACACACAGGTGGCCGGATCCTTTCAATTCTCATCCAACACGATATGGCGGAAAGAGGCAACTTCCTCCAAATGAGAGCCTTTGGTCTAATGTTCTATACAGTGAGCTCATTCTCAAGTATATAAGCAGAATCGTTGGCGTTACTTTAGTGCATCAGCAGCAGAAAAGCAAACTCCTTTGCGGCATTGTCACGCTCTGCTTCATTCGAGTCCAGGGACGAATATATCTTTCTACCGAGAGCGTTGCACTTGCCCGGATATCGATCGCCGATCGCCGATCTCCCCTTTGATTTTTCATGCTACCGCACTTTGAATCACACTTTTGGTGCTGAGCTAGGTGATATTGTGTTGCGTTTTTGAGTGATTGGCGGTTTTTGTAGATGCCTTGAGGGTATAACAGAGCAACGTGACTACGTTGACCGATGGATTAGTCATTGTTTCTTGCTTCGTTTCGGATATTACTTCATTGACTTATTACAAACCTGTGCAGAACGCTTATCTTGAATTCTTAGAGTATTTTCAAGGCTGATCATTGAATTTTTTGTCCTCCAAAGCGCTTAAAGACACGAAGTGACAATCATTGTTGGCCAATTCTTGACGAGATTAAGGTTTTATCTAAATAATTAATTGGATCATGTAGTTGATTATCATAATATTGATGTTAGAATTGTACAAGAGACCTGATTAGGTTTGCTGCCGTATTTTACCTCTACGAAACTTATGGACGATTTCTTAATCGCTAAAATTGAGTAGAGTCGTCCCGTGTTTTTTCTAATATATTGTACATATGATACCTAAAATATTTAGATAGATCTTTGAACTGAACCATTTCGACTCTCTTTTCGCTCACCGTTACTCTCATCCAAAACAAACATATTCACCTATTCATTGAAAATTGAAAAACTAATTAAAAACTGTGTTGAGTAATAATCTCAAGGATCAACCCTCCTTGGTAGTTTATTTTAAATGAAGTATAATAACGATCTTGCCTCGATCATGCAAAACCAAATACAATACAACGCCTACAAGCTCATAAAGATACCCACAAGCAATGAGACGCCTTTCAAACCATTTTCACACAGATTTAAATCTTTTGAGAGCCGCAAAAAGCTGGGGCGCGTACTTACTTCATACAGGCTCTTTGTTTCAGTATATGCGTCGTCGGGCGTGTCTCAGTCTCTCCATTTCTCTCTCTCTTTTGCGCGCCCTTCCTAATAATAATGCAAATGGGAATCCCCGCGTTAATTTGGCACCGGCTTGAGCGCTGCGCGCAAAACAGCCCCATGCATTCAGCATCCCCCCAATTAAATCCAAGCTTCTCTATACGTATGTACATATATACTTACTTCATGGTCCAAAGCTTTGCCAGTTAACATATAGTATAAAGTGCGATGGTCTGCTTCTATAACATATATACAGTGATATAGAGATAGTTATTCTGCTTTAGCACTATTAGGCCAGTGGCACGCGCCTCTCTGTATCACGCCTCCCTCATTTTGCGTTCAATCGTATTTCTTGTGCAAGCGTTTGTGCTGCTCTGGTGTATCCAAATCTCACACCCGCGTAATTTACTGCAATGTATGATAGAAATCCAAGTGAGCAAGAAAATATTGGATCAGAGAATCCGAGATGTGAGCTTTGACACAGGAAAAAGAAGAAAAAATAAATAGGAACTGTGCTTTTTAATTTTTCTTTAACACGTATCGCTGCGGACGGGTCCCACCGGTGGTGTCCGCTATTTTCTATTTTTCAGTCTTTGACGACTCAGACTTACTCGGAAAATTTTCCATCGGAAATCTATCGAGGTGATGGGTTACCTCACCAAAGGCGTTGATAATAAGCCAAAAAAGAACTTAGTTTCATATGGGCCTTTCTACCCAATTGTGATTGTCCACTTCAAGACCGGGATGAAATAACGAAAAAAAAAACAGCGTCGCAGCGAACGTTTTGAATGTAACTGCAGCAACTACGTACTCTTGCTTGGTTACTTTCTTGAAATCTTTTAAATTTGATAATTTTGAACGATATTTGAAATTAAATTTGACCCATAGCCTGAAGATTTCTTTAAACTCTATACCATAGTTCAAATTGATCTGCCTGAGCAGCGCATAATAGCGAATTCCAACCTAATGAGGATAGGACAAAAATACAAAGAAAAAAGATAAAATTTTGTAATTCACCCACGATCATAATCAGCAATTTTCAGATTCTTTCGTACCTCGTTGTATAGTCGATGCATGTACTTACATTCGGTATTATCTATGAAAGCCATCGGAATCTGTCTCGATTGAACGGTATATGCTCGTGTATGTGGCTATGGTTCGTATGGCCTTTTACGCATCATACTATATACCTTATAGTATTGAGAAACTATAGGTATACGCGAAGGCCTCTCGAATTTTTTTAAACGGATCTGCATTGCCAATTACTCATTAGAAAGTCGATAAAGTGTATTCTGCGCTCTCGTTACTCTCGAGAAGACTAACATCGTTCGGAGAAGCCTATTATCGGAATTGGTCCGATGCCCCATCGCTGCCTATTATTCTAAAACTGATCGAAGATGGAATTAATGGGTTCAATTTTAAGAATTTTTAAATGTATTTCAGCTCGAATTGATGCTGTTCGAAGCACTTGTGAGGATTGGATTCTAAATAGAACAATGGTTATTCTGATATTTGTCACACCCTTAATTGATAGTGTGAAAACGAGTTAACCTCTTCCCGCATTTGTCCACATACGTGGAGGACACATCTTTCAATCGGGTTCCTTCGATTCTCTTTGACTTTGGAGGAAAAATACTTCATGCATCATCTTCCATGGCCCAAAAAGAAGGAGTATCCATGATTTTGGTTAACATAGGCTCATCATTAGTCATCCATTGTAGCTAATGATTATGATGAACCATCTTATTTCATCTTTTGATTGCTATAACTCACTGAATTTTGATGATAGGGTAAGGATACTTGTTGTGTCATGTTTTTTGATCCGAATTGATGGTTTTTTTAAGGAAGTTTATCATAAAAATCTCATTGCTAGTGCCTCATTCGTGTTTGACCTTGAAAAATTCATGCTGCCATAACTCCCATATGGCATGACTTTATCATATCGTGTTTGGGCTCAAAATAATTCTTACGACCCCCACTATACAATCTAGTCGGAAAAGAAGATCTGGGAGCACAGAAATTAGGTGCGTGCACGAAGAGGTTAATCTCTATCGAAAATATGTAAAGCTGTTTCTAAATAAAGAAGATATGAAACATTTTTCTGAGTGAGAGATATCTTCTAGGCTATCTTTGATAGGTAGTTTTCGAATTGATCCGTCATGTTGACAAAATTCGACGATCTGAAAGACGGATAATATTTTCATTGCTCTTGAGAGATCGTATAGTTGATTCGATGTACAACATTCGTTGAAAGCTTTGAAAAA
The DNA here is from genome assembly GCA_029851415.1 of Eretmocerus hayati. Lineage (NCBI taxonomy): Eukaryota > Metazoa > Arthropoda > Insecta > Hymenoptera > Aphelinidae > Eretmocerus > Eretmocerus hayati. The sequence goes on along the minus strand of CM056742.1, from coordinate 159,436,331 downwards.
GTTTTGTATCGAAATTGGCAAAAAGAATCGGGAGAGAATCATCAGTTTGACGGCTCTGGAACAATTTATGCACACAGAATCCTTGAAGAATTTAACGCTCGCAAAGCTCGAAAATGAAGCAATTACCAGCCGCCTTGTAGTGGTTGTTATGTTTTCTTGAGAGGGACACCGGCGTCGCATTATACTGTGAGTTTCACTTGCGCACATAAGTAGAAGACAGGGTCCATGGCAGGCAAGTGTTATGAGCATGCGGTAAAAGCTGCAGCCAAAGAGCCTCTTTATATCTCGCGCGCGTATAACGAGGAGTCTCTTCAAAGCCGCGTTCCTCTTCATGTTGCATACGGTTGCTCACAACTCCGGAGTTTCCCATTTAGATTCAAATTCACGTGCATACAGAAAGCTAGGAGAAGATTCTCATTATTTGTACATAGATCTAGCTTGCAAAAATGTATTTCAAAGGGCTCATAATTTTCAAAGATACGATTAACTTGGATATCTGCACCTTCCGAGTTGAAAAAGGCTCTTTGGAATCATTACGGATTCTTGACTCAAGCTATTTATCGCTTATTGTTGTCGAAGAAGTCTCAGATATGTGCACTTTGCCAATCAATATTCCATATGCAGTCGAATATGTGAGTTCTTTTAAGGAAATGAGCACAGGGTGTGCAAAACACAGTTATCGAGTGAATAGAACATGTGCAGTGACCAACTTGAGTATTGATATCGCAAGCTGGGTAGGACCTTAGAACATTTTGTGGTTTTGGGCATAAGGTTACGATCGTAAAAGTTTGAGCTGTATTAAATCAAATTGATTGGATATCGCCTTTGTTCTTGAAAGTTTTTTATGCAAGAATTATTGTGAAACTATACTTGATTACTAACGTGGTAAACTTTTGGCACATTCAAAATTTCTTTCGCGTCTGAAACGCTATAAAGCTTCCTTCGAGGCTTCCTTTCCGCGTCTCGGGGTTTGAATGTAAATTGATATGTAGATGTGTTCTTACAGACAAGATGTGAAATTTGCAAAATTTATCGATAGAATTTTGGTTGAATATAAATTGAGTAACAAAAATCCATTACTGCTGTAAAAGTGGAAATGCTAATTTTTAAAGATGTTCGCCCAAATTAAAGAGAGGCCGGAGTCACCGCGATGTTCAAAAGCCTAGAGGGTTGGATCAAAATCCGTTCTGGAAATGACTCGAGTTTGACTATGTATATCAAATCACGTGGAATTTGTATGCGTCAAGAGAATGCATGTCAGAATCGGGCTATGCGGAGAAAATCCATAAAAATGGAAGTAAAAAATTTCAAACGGTGGCCGACTCCGGCCTTGCCTCAACTATCTAAAAAACAGCACAGATGTTTGCCGATTGGCGGAAATTTCCTGAATTTTCCTAAGAAATTCTTCGATAGATTCAGTTTTTGAGGTTGAACCGATAAGTGTTTCACAAATTATTGAAAAATTATGCCAAAAGCTGCATTTTCACTTCCAAAATGATTTCACTATGACAAATAGCTGAAGCTAAGGCAAGGCTGAAGTTTGCTGCCATTTTGAATTTTTTATTTTCATTTTTATGGAACTCTTCTTCAAAGCCTAATTCTGATATGCATTCTATAGACGCATACAGAATTCCATGTGATTTGATTTAGTCGAACTCGAGTTATTTCCAGAACGGATTCCGGTCCATCCTTCCAGGCTATTCAACACCGCGGCGTGGTCCGGCCTCCCGTTGAGAAAATGATTTTTCGACACGCTGTGTGGAAAAGTGTCTTTTTCACCCTGGTTTTCCACTCTTTCGCACACTTTGTCGAAAAACACAGTTCCATACACAGGTGTAAACCTATTTTTCCATCTTCTGTGCGGGAAATGACTTTTCCGCACGGGTTTGTTGTCTTTGTCCTCCACACAGAAGATGGAAAAATAGTACTCGACACTTGACGGGGTAGTTTCCGCATTCTCGTGATAATTCCGACCCTCGCCTTCGGCTCGGGCAAGAAAATATCACTCGTTGTGCGGAAACCAACATTCCCGCCCTCGTATCGAAATGTACTATTTTGACACACTGTGCGAGAAAGTAACTTATCCGCACTGATTTTCCACTTTCTCTCACAGTTTGTCAAAAAATAGTATTCGATACACGGGTGTAATAGTATATCTCCGTACTGAGTGCGGTAGCCCATTTTGGGCACTAGGACAGTTTGCTTGTCGAGCCAAGCGAGATAGACATGTCCTCCAGTGCCCAGAATGGGCTTGCAAGCGAGGTGCCGATATATTTTTTCATTTCGAGAACCCTAAAATCCTATTTAAACGCGGCATTCTTAGGTTAGAGTAATGAAAAGCTTATTATTCGCATCCTCGTGATGATTCCAACCCTCGCCTACGGCTAGGACCGGAAATCCATCACTCGGACGCTAAAACAAGTTTCACCCTTGGATCAAAATGTACTATTTTCATGTCATTAGGTAGCTGCACTAGTTATTGAACATTGAATCAATTCAATAGAATGGGCCAAATGTACTATATCACGTGAGGTACAGTGTAATTGTATTTTACATTGATAATCAAAAGGAATAATATAGACTAAATAGTTCATTACTCTATGTCAATCGGTGCAAAATTCACGAGAGCTCTTAGATACGGGAGCTTTCGATGCCCCAAAATTTGATGTAATTAATAAACCGAAGATCTCTAGAACAATTTTGAGAGTGTAAAAACAAGCATGAAAATGGTATATTTCAATGAAAGCCATTTTCACTATTCGTGACACCGTGTCAGATCAAAACTGAAAATTTCTGTATCGAGCTGAGTCATCTCTTGAGAAATGCATATTTACCGCCAGATTATCAATTAAATCCAGATCTCTGCTATAGTACAGGTAGTTTTCCGTAAAATATAAAAATGTTGAAATGTTGAAGAAAAATATCTCCCTTCGACATGTTGATATTCTTGCGCCAAGTATCAGTGTCTTAAAAAATGGATTAGGATCAGTTTTGTCCATTCGAAATCATTTTCAAAGTATTACAAAAGCCTAGCCTTTTCTTATACAATCACTATAGTACACTGTAACAAGCCTTATACCGATATTTTTGCATCTCTGTAGTGCATTCAAGCATACTTACATGAAAATGTACTAGCGAAAAAGAGCATCAGTCGCAAACGCTACGATGAGCATATCACGGAAAGGAAAAGACGAGACGTACACCGCAAGCACGATGAGACGAGGGAGGAGAAATGTTGAGTCGCGTGGCCGGTGGGCTTATATTGCTACAGGGGCGTAAATACGACGTGCTCTTCTGCTCCTCCACATACATACATCCAGTTATGCCTTAGGGTATAAGCTTTGGGGCTTTCTCAAGCGAATTTTGTGCGACAAAAAGCTTCAGCTCTTCATTCGACGTTGCGTCGCAAAGAGATTACGTCGTACGACATTTTATTATATCTCCAACGCTCCGGGGGATTCAAGCTTTAGGTATGTACCTATATATAGTAGAAGATCTGCCCACTATGTATGTCTTTTGTAAAATTGAAGCTTTGCGGGAGCACCTGTCTCGTTCGTTGCCGCGACATATTTATGCGAAAAGTTTTGCAAATGGGTGAACGGAAGGTTCGAAGGGCAGGACAGCGAGAAAAATCTTTAGAATTTTTTAAAATCTCGTATTCTTATAACCGCGCATTTTGACACGAATGAAAGAGGCTGTATCTACGAGTAACTAGTTCACGATGCCTCTTTACACGAATTTTTAAATTCTGAGTGCTTAGAGTTGAGTAAATATTCTACCACTTGCGGTCATGTAAGTACATATAACTTTCTTTGAAAGTTGGGTAGAGACCATTGAGTCTACTTGGGGGTCATCTTAGTCACCGCAAGCTCGTTCAGAGGTGTGATGTGACATGAAAAAATGCAATATCACTCACACCAGTATCCAGTTACTATACCATTTGATCGAGGAAAGTGGGCCTCCAAGACGTGCACTTTCTAACTCCAAGATCTTCGTGAAAAATTTATGCTCAACTTCAAACTTCCCTCGAATGTGAAAACTTCATCCTATATATCTATATATACCCGCGGTCACCCTCTTAGTTCATCTATATAGACGTTCTTTCTTGGTTGAAGTAAACCACATAAAACTCAAGTGCGATGAAATTTCAATTATTCATACCGTATACACTACCTCGTCGTCTGGAATAAAAACGGAAGAGTAAATGGAGCGCGATAGATGATGCACGCGGCATTATATAGATCAATGTGTGGTAAGCCGCTTTCTGATGATGATGCTGACGGTAAAATTATCACGATAGATGAGCAAAGTGCGGATAAAAAAATCGACCCATGCGGCCTCTGCGAAAATGGGATGGAAAATGTGAGAAGAGTATAAAGGTATAGAAATAGGAGTTGAGCGAGCTCAGCGTTAGAAATAGTAATATAGATGTGGCTGCAAGCAATTTGGTATTATAGGAGAGCATTTTTCGCTTGAGGCATTCAAGCTCTTCTTCATCATCGCGGTTCTATCTGTGCAGAATTGCACTTATGATAAGCCTCGAGCTATCCGCAACTGCGTTCATACTGACAGCCTCGATCGAGTACGAGAGGATTCATTTGAGAGCTTCGAGTTTCGAGCTTTGAAGATTTTGAATTTTCTATCTCGGAAAATTTTCTCATACATGACACTGTCAAGCTGTTCGTATGGATCTCTATTCCATCACCAAGTTTTGACATTTGCGAATTCAAAATTCTGCATTTCATCAAAATTTATGAAATAAGTTTTAGAACTTGGATTGAATCAGTCAGTCGACATTATAAGTGAGATAAGTGATGAAAGTAAACCCTTGAGTTGAGCCAATGTGACACTTGAATTTCGTGTGTTAGTTTGTGAGGACTGGGGTGACACCCATCCCTCACCAATTGTCTCATTCGATGTTGAAACTACGAACGAGCTACGAATTATTCATGCTTTACGACGAACAGTGTAGTTCTAAACTACTTATGGGGTGTAGGCTTTGCGAAGGAAGTAAACTTCGAAGCACGCCGTTGTATTAGTACATCACAGAAATTATGCACAAATTCGCACATGTTTCGAGCATCAAATACAGTCATAACGAGCTTGCAAGCTCTCCTACCAGATGCTTCATCGTATGTAGCACCAACTCGTCACCCAATTTTAAAATGAATAATTTTAAAGGCAATGGAGTAATACTTTTCGTACTTGAATGTACTTTTAATATCTTAATTATCTTGTCCATCACTATAAATTTCTTCGACTGAGATTCCGTCCACTCGAAGGCATCGACAAGGAAATGTCGGTTTCGACTGAATTTGGCCAAAAATCAGTCAAATTCGACTGCGATTTCGTCCACTCGAAGGTTTCGCCAAGGAGAACTCAGTCGAAGGATCTTAGAGACTCCAATGAACATGTCCGGTTCCTCACACGTTCACGACAAAATTGCCCCTGCTGTCAGAAATGCCGTTTTCCTCATCAGAATATGTTTCTGGAGTGGAAAAACGGTCAAAGATAACGAAGTTGGGAATTCTGAAAATTAGTTTTTTATTTCTCTCGCATAATTCCATATTGATTGAAATCTCATTGGTGTTCCATTATGTTTCTTGTAGGGATAGAGATTTTTCAGAATCTTTTCAGACTGTTCCGATGCACTACAAGAAAACTATGTATCACGAATTACTGGAAATCGATATAATGTCTCCTGCAGGGGATAAAGTAATGAATGGGTTAATGTTTGTGACAACTTTGAATTGACATCGAATAGCATAAATTTGAGAAATAAATCAGGTGAATTTTTGGCGAATCTACGAACACATGTCCACGAGAATGAAACCACTTCGCACGTTCAATTTTTTAATAATCAAGAAAAAAAACCAGAAATGTTTCATTTCGTCTTTTTGCCACCAATTACTGATTCTTTTCAAGTCAAACAATTGTTTTGATTCCGGATTCTGAGGTCTAGATTAAGCAAGTTTGAATCATCTCTCAGAAATGTATCAACCTTTGGAAATTGGTGTTGAAAATTTTCCAATTTTCTCTCGCACACCTGCATCTAATAGTATATCACGCGCATCCGGGTGAACGCTCCTCCAAAGCAATGACGGAAGTCCTGATGCACGGTCTCCACTCGAGCTTCGATTAGAAAACAGCAAAGGACCCTGTCCATACCTAGGTATACTCATACCAATCAGGGTACAGTCTACTAGAAGTTTCATGCGGGTATCTGCTGCTTCGACTGCTAAGCACACAGTGATGGAGGTCGTTTACTCTCGTGGGGGATCGAGAATCCGTTTCCAGAGCCGCCAAGCTTCAGCGAACGCGTTCTTGGTCCGCGCGTCCATTCACTCTCTCGTCATCCGTTCGGCAAGTTGTGTGCCTCCTCCAAGCCTTAATACAAGTACTCGCTCTCAAAGTTTGTGAATTTTTATATTTGTGGCAAAAGTATCCTGTGCAACCAATTAGTGACTGTCCGCGGTGAATAAAAAAATTAGTTTTGGTAAAGCAGTTAGAACAGTGCTAAAACTCGAGAATCATATTCTTGAGGATTGTCTATTATTTATACGTGTGCTTGCGGTGTTGCGAAGTGTTGGAAGATCATTTTAGTGACTTTTCTGCATCATCAATTGTGACCATATCATCACTAGTTACATCGAGACACAAACCGCTTGGAATAAAAGTGAATTCTGAATCTTTCAGCGAGAATCGAGCTTTTTGCTCGCAAGCTCTCACATTCTCGGTAAGTCTCAATCTTAATTTTTTCAAGCTACGACTTTGTTAGGAACTTGATTGGAGATTTTTTTACTGCAGATATCGCCCCATTCTGTCTTTAGAATTCATCATTCAGGTCGTAATATAAATTTTCGTTTTTTTTATCGCAATTGATCCGCAATGAAAGCATTCACATCATCTCAAATGCGCTCGGTGGCTCGTAAAAAATTTTAACTCATCTCATCAACGGGCCTTTTAACAAATTTGACGCGCTATGTACGTACTCCAGCATCCAGATAATTTTATCGAGGTCATCGCTCGTCAATCTCCCTCTCTTTTTATGAGCATTTAACTCATTCGCATGTCGTACTCGTAAAATTTGAAACTGCATCGTACGAAATGCCCTCGTCAAATCGTATCTCTTGGCATCTGTAATACCTTCCCCATAAAAACATCCCCTTTACTAAATCGTTGATTGAGATCTATCAAAGAGTCTGTACGTTCGACCGTGAATAAATTCTCCAATCAACAACAATACTTTATATGTTTCTGTTCTCTTCCTCTGTACTCAAGGACATTCATAATTAAAATCCAACAAATTTTCATGGATGGTAATTAAATTTTGAGCCCTTTTTTCTCACTCAATACTCGAATAACGGTGAACTTTCGAGAGTATAATATGAGTGCGTGTAACAAAAAAGGGAGTTGAGTTTACGCGTAAAAAAGACACTCAGGCGAACGAAACTAATTTTCTCCGACTGCAGCGATAAAACTTGGTCTGAGATACTATATATTGTGAACTCGATCCCTATATAGTATATAGGTAGGCATGAAATGGCGCGGGTGCAGCGGCCTCCCGCAAAGAAAATAAAACTCGCGTAAAAGTAAATTACTCGAAGAGAAAGAGTTGTGCACCTATAGAAAAGACCGAGTAGAAGGTGCAGGGCTCTATGCTTATAGGGAAGTCAATTCTTTATGATTTAATTGTACATTCAGCGCGCCCTAGGAATGTGACCGCATATAGAGGCTTCCGTATGACGTCATTTCCGTGATCTATATGGAAACATATACACCCAAGAAATATTTTTATATTAGTTGTTGGAGCGTATATTATTCTATACCTCATCACGTACAAACGATTTTTTGTCCGGAGTATCTTTATACGAGTCTTCGTGTGCAATCTTGCGTATAGTGTCCATTGATATGCTTTCTTCAATTTGTTGATAATGGCTTGTATACCATCAGTAATGTGGCTACCTTATAAAACATGCAATTTCAAAAGGAGAACGATGCATATGGGTCAATTTCCCTTCCTTTGATGTCTCGTTATTTCCAGCGAACGACTCAATTAGAGCCGGTGAAATTCTAGTTTTTCCGTTAGTTCGATTGTGAAAATTTGATTGCAGAAAATATATGAAATTGTGACCTTCGAAAATCTGTTCTTTTTCTCTTAAATTGTCTGAATTTAATGAGTATTCGAATTCCACATTGTTTTGGGATGAAAATTCTCACGAGAGATTATTTTAATGAGATCGCAACTAACATATCCTTGCAAATTTTGACATTCAGAGTGGAATAATTTCAAATGGTCTTGCTCGAGTTTACCATCTTCTTGCAGCGATAATCTAATTAAAGACAATCTATAAGTATCGAGGACTTTGACTGCAAGAGTAACTGAAATATTGAGTGGTTTTCAAATTCTACTCAGATATTTTGTATCTTTTGTACGTTCGGTGAATATAATTATTTGGAGGCCTCTGACGCATGTGAAAGTTACCAAATTAGCAGTTATTTGAGAAACATGCATTTTTGCATACAAAAGTTGTACCTCGCTTTTTGTAAGAGTGCACTCTTTATTTCAGATTCTTCTAAATGATAATATCTCGCGATTTTTATTTCGCGGAATTTTATCAGATGTGCATTTCCAAGCTGATACAGTTAGCTGTACAAAACCAGTCGATCATTGAATTCATGACAAACTCGACTAGAATGCAAGTTTACTTTTAGAATGTCTGCTATTCAACGGACACTCGTCGTCGTCGTCACAATTACTGTGATAATCTTCATCTTGTTCCCATTCTTAACTAGAACCATTTTTCCGTCTGGCTCTTGGCAACTTGAGATACTGTCAACGCTTATGAAATGTACTTTCTTGTTCAATCTTGAATTAAATTTAATAACGAACTTGGGGTAATCTGAATCAAAAAATTAGTCTCAAATTATTCGTAAATTGTACTCGTTGTTTTGAATTTTTTAATTTTGATTAAGCTCATTGACAAATTATTCGATTCAAAGTAGGAGTACATTGTATCTTCCTGAAGATTTTAAGCACATGATGTTCTCCATTCGCTGCTTGTATCGCTCCACTCTGTCCTGCTTCGTTCCAATAACCTAAAAATACACGCGCTTGGAGGACATGAGGATGAATGCGTTCGGAAAAAAAGATGAAGCAGAGTTCCAAGTTGTTTTCTTTACTTATAGTAGTGAGCTCTTCTGAGCTGGTTGATTTTTACGGGTATTTTTATAAAAAAGAAACATTATCTCAAATGAGAAGTTGAGATCTCAATTAAGGCACTCGTACACATAATTAGAATGTGCGCGATTTCTGGAATATGAAACAACGTTCCTCACTGAGTATTGAGATTTCAAAGACTTGATGAACGTATCAACAATTTTTATAACAAATTACGGAAAGAGTCAGAAACTGATTCCAATTTGACCTCATTGCCATGACTTCTAGAGAAACGTCATATTAGTTATCAATCATTTTTTCAGGATCATGAATTGTAGATTACAGAAGAAAGATTTTTCTTATTTCGGTATTTTGCGAAGCTCTTGAGCACCTACGTGATACCTATGCAGCGTCTAATTCAAAAAAAGACGAACCATAAAATGTTTTGAGCAGAAAAAGTATCTATCAAATGTAAATGCACGAAGGTGCAATTCTCATTTTCCTTTAACTGAAGAAAGACGAGTCAAGTTCTTAGTATTGGAAAAATTGTCCAAAAGTGATATTTTGAATTATGTCAAACTATCCCACTCAACATTTTTCTTCAAGATCAGCCGAAAAAGCGTGAATACCAGGGAAAGAAACAAAGGGAAAAGAACCCCAATACATGTTTCGAGAATAAGAGACGTGCCTACACAGGCATTGCCGTATAGTGAAAAGTGAATGAAATGGTGCCCTAGGCGACCATGAAAAAGCTCATCTTCGTATATCTGCACACCTTTTATTCGCAAGTCCGTATTTTCTCTTGTAAGCTCAGCTCTTTTTTTCGTGAAAAAAGGAAGAAGAAAATCTCCTTGATCAATTTGTACCCTCTAGATATAACTTGGACTCACTACTCTCTAGGGAATATCTTCTTTTGCTACATTACGTACATAATACAAGCCGAAGTAGGAGTAATCCAGAGGGGGTCTGACGATGTTGGCGACTCAGAAATGTTGACGAAGAAAATATTAAGAGGGGAGCATCACTACATATACGACATTATGAATCGCACGAGCCTGAAGAAGATTCGCACTCGCGGATATCCGGCGGATATCCGTGACCGAGCAAGGCTTCCATATCTGTGCCTTCCATATGATGTATCCCGCCTGGTGGTCATAATACACTGTACATTTATGTATATAATGGTGACTAAACGTGTACAGCTCAGTACGCATTATACGTGCTTGTGTGCACACTGAAGGGTTCCAAAGGATAAAGAATAAGAGGTGCGTTGGCCAAGTTCTTTGGTACTTGGTGCATCGGTAACTGAGTGTTTGTGTGCGATTGCACCAAATTGTACGTGTGTGCGGGTGTGCAGCAGTGAGACCACTGAGAGCTTGTGCTTGCAGATCGACCTGTCTCATGATAAACTTTTGCTAATGTCTTTACTCGTGCTCCAAGGTGTCGCAAAATATTTCAATTCATGTCTCAGGAGTTCGTGGCCCCATCACTTCTACATGCACTTGAGTTCAATGCTGTACGATTCGGAGTGACTTCTTGAGTGATGAATTCTTTCTAATACGACAAATATCCTACCACTACTCCGATTCTGAATAACTGTAACTCTGAGAGCAATGCTCGAACCATTTTAAAGTATACTTGTAAAATTTGAAGCCTCACTGGAGTGTTCCAGGGTTTTCGTTATGTTTTTCATGCGAAAAATGCGCTTGAAATAAGCTCACTTACCGAATCGCACCTGTTTTCTAACAAAATTTCATAATTGTGAATACTGTGTGACAAATATTGATGGACCATCCACGAATCAATCCTGTATTCAAACACGAATCCGGACAATTTTTTGTCTACTTATCAATGCCGGATCAATGCCGAGCTCTTGGGCTACATCTCGCCTGTTTCAAAACCGCGTAATTCGAACAAATTACACGTTCCTCGCAAATTTGCCAAATAATGAGTTTTTCGCGTGTCCACCATCGATAGTCGTTATTCTTCTACTCGTAAAAATAGGTCTTGGTCCGTTCAATGATCTCAGGTATGAAGTCGACGACGAGTTCATAAACAAGCTACTCGCTGAATGTGCGTCTAGCTAATCTATAGACAGAGCCCGCTTTCCGCAATTATATCCCCTGCAAGCAATTACCGATGCAATCGAAGCGCTCATCGTTTCTGTGCATGCACACATAAAAGTTGTTTCTCCCGTCTACTTCGTACAAAACAAAACACTTGTAAAAACAAGAAAAAAAATAGAACAAGTAAGAGCCAACTAAAACAGTTCAACCAAGAGTTTGAGAGATATTTTTAAGAGTGAAATAAATGCGAGGACTGTTTAAGTCGATGAGTTTCGTCCTATGTGTCGCTTTCTGCATCGTTGCAAGCTCATCTCGCAAGCTTTAGGGAATAAATACAGTGTACAGAAAAGGCGTTCGCCTGTCCCTGTTAACCATGCAGGAGAAGCATTTTGGAGCGCCTTCGAAACCTCCTCTTTACGCACGTATCCTTCATTCGACGCCATAATTTATTTCTTCAAGACTCGCACTCGTGCCATCAAGCTTATATAGGATCTTGCCACTCTTGAATGCGCTTTTTTTGCATAAAACCAGTGGCACGCTGAGGGATGCATGAAAAAGTTTCAGAAGAAGATTAACGTCGGGCAAAGCTGTCTTTGAGGTTATTTCCTCTATACCTCGAGCTTGCGAAGTAAAAAGCTCCTTTCGTACGCATAATATCAACAATTGAATGCCACGCGTGGGCTTATTCAAGTTGTTTGTAAAAGCATGAATGCGTTTTGATTACCCGTGAGATGGTGTGCTTGAGGATGATAATCTTACCCCACAGTGGTCAGCAGAGCCATCCTTTTCACACAAACATTTGACAAGTGTCGCAATTTGTGGTCTCTTTATATCAAAATCCAGAAAGGAAATGAGGCATTCCAAGATCTCAGAATGAAGTTTGAAATTTGGCGTGCTTTCCTTCTGTGCACACCGTGCCTAATATTCCTACCTGCAAACTTGTTTATGTAATATGTGAAAGCTCTCTTAGGCCAGTAGAATTAGCTCGAAAAGGACGTCATTTTGGCGGTAGAAGATAGGTGCTGGTTTCATTTTTTTCAGGTGCAGGACACTCCATAGAACCATGTCTACCGCTTCCGATCAAATTTCGCTGGCCGGAAAAAATGATTAACAATGAATTACTGGTAAAAACGACACCTTTCGCAGATTAATGCCAATAGCTCTGTGGGTATAACTTCGAGCGAGTTAACTTTGGTCTCATCTTCTAGCTAGTAAAAAAACCTACAAATTCAAAAAAAAATTTATTGCTCTAGCCTATTTTTTGTTGGAGTTACATAGGTTTAAACAAAAAAAACTATTTTAAACAAATGGTTGTTAATCCTCCAATAGTTAACTAATGAGGCCAAAAACTCGGACAATCTATAGTGCTTATTGAGGTTAATAAGCATACCAAATTTGGTGACGATTCATTGAACCTTTTTTGAACAATCCTATTTGCTTATAAGAAACTGTTTTTCAGGAGAAGTGGCGTAACTTTTTTATAAACAAAGATGGTGTTTCGGGAAAAATCAGGGTGATACCTAGAAGTCTACTCTTCAGTATCTCGTTTGAATCATTACTATATCTTGTATAGGCGATTTTTGAGAGCCAATTGTTTATAACTTTTGCACACGCCTCTCATTGTATATTAAAATCTCGAAATACATCGATTAGATGAGGAAGAACCCGAAAATGAAACCAGCCAATCACGTTTTTTTCTCAAGCTACCCCAGATTAAAAAAAGAATGAAGGAAATTGGTCGCGTGGAACCAGAAATATTGCGAAAAAATCCTAGGCGCTCGATTTTGAAGTTCACCGTTTCTCACGCGCTTATGTCTTTTTTTGTTTAAACCTATGTAACTCCAACAAAAAATAGGCTAGAGCAACAAATTTTTTTTTAATCTGTAGGTTTTTTTCACTAGCTAGAAGATGAAATAAAAGCAAACTCGCTCAAAGTTATACCCACAGAGCTATAGACATTAATCTGCGAAAAGTGTCGTTTTTTCTAGTAATTCATTGTTTAATAATTTTTTCCGGCCAGCGAAATTTGTTCGGAAGTGGTAGACATGGTTCTACGGAGTGTCCTACACCTGAAAAAAAAATAGAACCAGCACCTATCTTCTACCGCCAAAAAAAATCTAATTCTCCTTTTTTCTTTTGATTCAACGCATTAATTTAATTGTACCGAGCGGCACACCGTGGCTAATTTACTTTCCTTTCTGCAAAACAACGACAACAATGACGATTTATGACTGTAGTAAACATCGTAGTTACTCGATGCGAACTTTATCCAACTCTGGTGCAATGGGTAATACATCGTTAATGCACGCGTTCTACTGATTAATTAAGCTTGGGGTGAATTTGTCGCACTGTGTTTACAAACTCATTCCGCACCCAAGCAAATATTTTCATTCTCTTGTGATAAATTTGATGCGTTGAAGAACACATCGCGAGGATGAACGAGTCGCGTCTAACGGTGGCAATGTTTTTCCATCATTTTAGAGCGAGTGTCTGTGTGGTGCTGGCAAATTTAGTGTCTGTAATCTAATATCTCATGTATTTCATGGGTGCAGACTTTATAATTCCATTTTCCATACAGTGTGGGTAAAGGTGTTCTTCGCGCATAATTTGTCGGCTTTTACTCAAAGTTTCTCCTAGAAAGTACTTTTCGATACACGAGAATGAAATCTATTTTTGCAATTTTTCGATGTTTTGGTTGGCCTACAAAATTTCAAAAATAGTAGTCGCACCTCGTTCATGAGGTTTCCTGTCTCGAACGATTGTTCCGACCCTCGCTTGCGGCTCAGGCTGAAAATCAATTGCTCAGAAGCGAGCTACAATCTCATCAATTCGATGCAAAATGTACTATTTCGTATAGTTTTGTGATTATTCCGTCCCGAGCCGCAGGCGAGGGGAAATCCATCACCCGGATGCGAAAAAAGTTCTACATCCTTGTATAGAGATGTACTATTCCTTGATCACATTCCAAGTTCATCCATCTACAGTCTATATCGATTTTAAAAGCTATACAATCGATCTAAAATGATCGTAAGAACCCATCGACGCGTATCCGACACTTTATAGCATCACCGTTTTACAGAGGGGGTACTTAATTCCTCTGATGATGCCCGATCAATTGACCAGTGCACCGTATCGTATCGATCAAAATTAATTGAAAATCTGAACAATGCTCTTGTATTTATATCGGCGTAGTAGAAATGCTCTACGCCCCATCTGCACGTACATAACATTTACCATGCTCGATATAAAAGCCTCCCTTTGAGAAAGAAAGAAAGAAAGAGAGACCACCGATCGCGATTCTTAGTTTCTCGTTACTAATAGTTTCGATTCGCAAATTTTTTGCTTCCTCGAGTGAAACTTTTGAGTGTTGTACAGCTGATAGCGAGTCTGTACTGCAAGCTGTCTTGGCAACACACATTTGAACGTTTCTTGAAGGCGTTAAAATTCGCGCAATAAGCCATTATAACAAAAGAATTTGCGAGAGGAAGGAAAAGAAATCTTCTCTGGGCAATAATATAGATGGCGTACTCGCTCGAACATTGAACACATTCTGTCTCGGCAACTGCTTGATGGCTTTGGAGCATCCATAGCTTGCGATAAATCTACTCGTCCCGCACGTGTATTTACTTGCGTCTATTCTCGGATATGACGTCCATTCTATGTGCCTGTGTGTAATACTTACTCAGATTAATACAAGTGAACGTATACGTGAAGATAGTTGTGGTGTACTTTTATAGCCCAGCTTTGCAAAAAAAAAAAAAACTCTTGGGGAAGAATCAGCGCGCTCGAGCAAAACTCCCTCTGTCTGGAGAGAATCTGCAAAGAGCTTTCATGATTGATGTGATAGCTGTTATGTGTACATATACTGATAGCCATCTCGATCATTCAGGATTGATCGCATCGATGAAATCTCACCGAGATTGTACCATTAGTGGCTGATGCTAGAGACCAAGGCCATTAATTAAGGACCCGAGCAGGATTATGATGACCAACTTGAACGCGGATAAACATGCCAAATTTAGGATTTTCAATCAAAACTAGAAGTATTTGGTTAAAAGCTTACAAACTTTGTGATGAATTTTCTCACACTCAGTGCACGATATAGGTAGCTTGAAATTTAGAGTTTGAATGAATTTATTTTCAATTACACAGTGTGGCAGGTGTGCTAAATCGTGATCAAATGTAATGAATAATATCTCATAAGCTATAAATACAAAAAGTAATCCACCGCATCATTGGTGGTATTACTCGTGCACCATTGGACGACTCACGAGCGAGCATTCACCTTCATCATTTTACTTGCCTTTTTAATTTAATGTCTAATTTTCTCGGAGAATCGCCATCCATTATCAAAATAACTGTGTATTACGCTTTCAGACAAAATTTAATCGACCTGACAATCAGAATAGCGCCAACTTTACTGCTACATACACAATCTGGCTGCGCCTCTCTCGCGCCGTGAAAGCGTTACACTTCGTTTCGTCTGATGCTACTGCTGCTGCAGCGCTTTCTTTTTTTCACGCAGTCATTGTACTCTCTTGTCTGTATAGAGCAGCTTCTCTGCCAAATAATAGATGTGCTGAGATTGCGCGATGTATGCGTATGAGTTGGGCAAACGGTGCAAATTACGGACAATACGCGAGAGATTTCTTGTGAAGAGAAGAGTTCTTCGTAGGGATTGATCAATGTTTTTTTTTCCTTGTTCAGAAAACCATGACGATTGCAATGAATTTTCGAACTATTTCATAGGTCATCTGTGACTAACTCCTTTATTAGGTCAATATGAAAATCATTCAAAAATTTTGATGATTATAGCGTTAGTGAGCTGAATTCCATGAAACTTACAAATATCTTAATCCATAATGAAAGATATTTGTATGTGAGAATTTCTGTTAATTTTGACAAAAACAGCAAAACCAATGAGTGCGATAGCCGAATGTAACATCCTGAAATGCAACATTCCGTTATGATGATATGAATTCAAGTCAAATTACTGTTATTTTCTATCCCCAACACTACTGATAATATAGAGTTTTCAATAGCGGCCTTTCGGACAGAGCTTGCAAAGTCACCAAATGGATCACAGCCCTGGTAGAAATGGTGACCAGTTTTTTCTGGCCACTTATGGCCAGTAGCAATTCAACTTGGCTAGTGATTGGCCAAAATATGCTCACCATTTCTATCAGTGAATAGGATTCATAAAGACTAGATCTAGTGAGAAACTTGATCAACAAACGATGATAATGATTATTATTGTTGCGTCTAATATGCTGTGAGTATGATATGATGGCAAAAATGTTGATTTATCATATTTTGTGGAGATTATTGACCTTGTCTTCTGAATCGAATATTTAAAAACGCCATGTACAAGAAAGAATACGGTTGTGTAATAAACACGCATACTTCATGCATTCCACGAGTACGTACACAATTTATACCAACCATGGGTGGTTCTGAATCAAACCTATTAATCATTGATACGACAAATTATAAACTTTCCTAACAGAAAATTTTTTCATTCCTTTGTCTCCATCAAAATGAAGAATATTCTTGTTTCTTCACTTTTTACACAGTTACACTTCAATTCTTCTTTTAGCAGACACGGTTAAATTTAAAGATTCTTCATTCAAATGCACAAGTTCCATATCTTCTCGCAACCAAAGTACTGAGAGTGTTTACGCCACCACGAGACGCCAATATCGAAAAAATTCCTCACTGGCAATTCAGCAAAAACACTAAGTCACTAACGTCCCCTTATACAACTTTTTTTGCAAGCAACTCCCACCCCATAAATCTCCTCACAAACGACTCGTTGCGCCCAACCCGAAACAATATCATCAGCTTTGCTGCACCAACCTCGCGCTGCATCCACTATGAAAGGCGTGAAAAATGTGAACGATCTTCGTTCTCCTGGAAGTCTCTTATACCATCGTCGTCTCCGTCATCGTCTCCGGCACGCGCCAACCAAACTTTATTTACCTCGAAATGCTTATTTTTTCCAACTCCCCAAGCTATTTTATAAATCAATTCTCAAATCCACCTTCTCGAAACAACATCGAAACTCTTCACCATTATAACACACATGCACATCTCGTTTGCGACGCTGGATAGTGTAAATCGAGATCGTATAACCACATGCCTGTAAAAATGTATTACCAAGTACGTATAGGTTTATTATACGGCAGCTTATTCGAGAGGGGAAAATTGATCGTGTAGTCTCTATATAGAGGTGAGATCAGATTCACCACCTAGCAGCGACACCCGCTTTTTTTGCCTCAAGGCTTCATCTCTGTAGCACAGTAGTGTTTGGTGATTCTGTAGGAATAGATAATGGTGCTAGTTGTTGCTGGCCCCCTTTTTATCCATCGTCGTCGAGGAATATAGGCGTGAGCAGATCTCTCCCCTGTTAGAACCGCGAACACGAGACATTGAGCCAAGTAGCGCAGAACGGTCACGCTTGATGTGACGATTCCATACCGTGCAACACTACTTGGGCTGTACGTCATCAAAGTCGCGAAAAAAGCTCTATATGAAGCTGCAGAATTCTGCTTGTAGTGTTGAGGCTCGCAGGAGCTCTGATAGAGCTTCATTTTCTGCTGGTTGAGTGACAGACTTGGCCAGAGCTTGAATTCTCATGTGTTGTGGAGATACTTGCAATGGTTTCCCGTTTTGATTTTTACAGATGTTACATGAAAGTTGCATCTGATGAGCCTGTACTGCCAGGATATCTCGGCTAATCAACTCTTCATGCATTCCCAACATTCTGTTCCTCATTCCTGGAGCATAGTCTGGTTTCTTTAGAGTTCGGCTTTACCCATCTTTTTCATAATCAGTTTCTTTAAGGTATCTTACACATAATTCTAGTTAATCATCTCAGAATCTTGAGATGATTTTCAACTCGTTCGCGGGGACTGTCCCTCAACTTCGAGAGATATTCGCTGTAGTTCTTCTCGGTACCGAACATTTACTAATGCTTTTGTAAAATCAGAATGATTTGTTCCAATTGCATTGAAATTCCCGTTTGTTGACAATTAGTGTTATCTTCAATAACCTTTCTGGTTTCTTGTATGGAAGTTAAAAATAGCATAATTTTTAAGGAGCCTGCTCTTACCGTGTACTGACCAAATCTCATTTTATGTCAAAGAAATTGACATTCTTCCGTGATATACATATCACACTGAAAAGTCCTCTATTACAATTGCCATGTGTGACAGACAAGCAATCAGCTGCATTAAACTATCTATATAAGGTGACTTTTGTGATGAAAAAGTCCTCTCCTTTGGTATGGTTAGCGTATTTCTTGCAATTTTCCGATGTTTGAGTGCTTACTAAATTGCATAAAATATCATTCGCGCCTCGATCATGAGGTTCCCCCCTTCCGAACGAATATTTCGACCCTCGCCTGCGGCTCAGACCGAAAATCAATAACTCGGATGAAGTGAGCTACAACCTCATAAACTCGGTGCGAAGTGTAATATTGCCCGTGCAGTTATTTCAGACCTATACCTATTTAATAATGTAAATGAAAATGGCAACTCTGGAGCCACCCGTAGCTAGACACGTACATACTTCTTGAAATGGAACAAAAACTCTTCAGAGCGTCTTCTGAAACAATATATTCTTTCCCTGATGAGTCTAAATCATAAATTGCCAAAAAAGTTTCCAATAAACGAGATATTAACTGTCGAAATTCTCGGAAATTTATATGGGTGATAGCTATTGTGATGAAGAAATCATTTCCACAACGAGGGACTTACGATGCCAAGAAAGTCCTGAAATTTTCAATTCAAATTTAAAAACATTGCAATAAGAAGTAGAACGTTCAATGCTATGCGTGAGAATTGGTCAGTATATCCTGCGATAGTCTCACTTTTTCTTGCTCTTCTCGATAAAAATAATTGTAACTCATGTTGTGCATCGTTGAAACGTTCCACGGTTATTTCTTCCTCGTTACCGAGAGATCCCGTTAGGTAACTATCCAATGCAATACTCTTGGCAAATGTACTACTACTTGCCACGAGTTCACGCGCAATGGAAGTATTTTGAACTCAAAGATGACTAGCTTTATTCTTGATTTATAGCAATGAATGGCAATGCTATTTTTTTGTAAAGAGAAACTTCAAATCAATATTCAATGCAAGTATTATGAATCATACTTGTGAATTCAGGGAATTGCCGCATTAAAGAGATAGATGTCAAGTAGCTGATGCATCAGAAATTTTGAACTTAATGAGCTGAGCTGAAGTTGATCGATGACTAATTAAGATTGATCATCTCTTCTAACTCACCGGGCTATAAATCATCGGGACTTTCGTATCTGCAATTTTTGCGATATCAATTTGCTCCATATTTCTCAAATATTCAATGGGATAATTGTCAATGGGCACGAAAATGAGCTCCATGTATTTAAATCACAAATTGAATTTCATGCGCTTTTATTACAAATACAAGTGAAACTGGGTAGAAATTCCAAGTGTAAATTTCACTGGTTAAGGCAGTATTCAATTGATCACATAAAATGACTCCACTAACGTCAATTACTATGTTTCTTACCAGCTGCGCCGGAGTTATATTCCTGTTTTTATATGCTCTCAATATCTTAGAGGCATGCAAAATTTGAAACAAGAATTCTCATATCTTACTTCAAAATACATCCAGACCAAGCTGACATTTATGTTCTCCTCTGCATACCTTGTTCTATTTCCAGTGCTTCCTTGACATTCATGTACTTCTTGTCTGACTCGTCGTATTTCGTACTTCTTATAGTGGCTCATGTTTCATCACATTCGATTTAAATATATTTCGCGAAGTTCCCGTACAACTTCCGTACTGTTTCAAGTCAAAAATTCTCGAGTAAAAATTGGCAAATGCTGCCGCTCATGTCGTTGAAGGGTGATCGACTACTTTGGCAACGGGCTATAATCCAAAAAAATTTAACTTGACGGTCAAAAATGCCAATTTCTTCTGTATGAGTTTTTCTGTAACTGGTAATTTATTGATCTCTACTAATACAAAACATACCTCCGATGAGAATTAGACACATTTTAACTCAGGCTCCAAATTCATTTCCATGCTATTCTAGAAGAAAAATATTCTTTATATGATCTTTGCGCAGATACTCAAATATTCTGATGCTTACCTGCCCAATCCCAGTAGTATCAATACTACCTTTAGATATCGACTTGAAGATTATAGCTAATTATTTGGCAAGAACACCTGACATTTTAGTTATGTAATCAGATTTTACAATAATTTCTACTCATTTCAACCACATAATTAAGCAGACTTTTACGAAATCCCGAAAAAATACTGAACACAAAGTAAAACCAGCAATTGCAAGGAATCCCCAGGCCTCTTTTATCAAGCTGAGAACTCAACAACGAGTCCCGTTCTCGTCATTTTTTTTCCTTCCTTCAAAAACCTTTTAATTTAAAGGTATACACATAATACAAGAAGAGAGGCGTACTGAATGACCGCAGGGTAACCAAACCTTCTTCATATTCTTTATACCGCGAAAGAGCAGTCACGTCGTCAGCTTCTCACCGCAAACTCAGTGCAACTCTTTTATAATGCTCTCATCGTTGCAGCACCCAAAATAAAGCTGTGATTTGGTCGCTGTCATCGCTGATAGCCAAAAATGATCAAGTAGAAAGTGAACGGTCTTTGTATTCAGTGGACCCATAAGCCTTTTGCCCAATAGAGAGTTCAACAACCTCGATGGTGACCTTTATTGCAAGCGAACGGGATCGATTGTTCTGGAATTTTAATTGTTTACGGGCAAGCGCAAACGGTCAGCGAATTCATACACCGTTGCTTTTTCGAATGAACTATTAAATATAGGTATATAGCTATTTTATAGTGAACGTTTATAATGTAGAGGTAGGTTAGGTTCGGCGTAGCTTTGTTATGTATGTACGTTCACTTGCAGCTATATGACTCATTTCTGCCAGGAATTGCAGCGAAGGATTGTGTCTGGTTCTCTAGATAGAATTTGGACCTTACACCATTTTTTGATGGAGAGAGTGTGGTCTTCATGGAGTCAATGTCTTTGACCCCGTGAACACTATTGAACAAGATTTTAATATGATTTTTGATCCGTGGTCACTTATGGTCTTTTTAACCCATGCAATTGATTGTGGAGAATTTTTTATGTTCATAATTTCCTTCTAGAACGAGTTGTACATGGTGATTTAAGTGACGAGATAGTTCTGTAGTTAGTTGTGGGATGGAACCTGATGAAGCATGGCCTCAAGGCAATCGATGATACTCTGTTGCATGAGTCAGTAGATTTTTATGGGGACTTTCGATTGTTCAACTGAAGGACACATTGTCTATTGTATTTTGGCGCTATTAATGGAGATTAACTTTGACTTTGCCTTGGTCTACATTAACAGTGACTCGATGGCAGCTACAGAATGTCAATTGAACTGATGCAAATTATCATGTATGAAGTGATACAACGATTCACTCAACGATCAACGACAAGTCACGTATTCAGTTAGATCAGATAATGCTCTCGAATCCACTCGATGACAATGTTTTTCTACGACTTTCATGTACTGATACAAATCTTGTCACCCTTTCCTTGCCTTTTAAATCATCTGAAATAATTGAAAACAATTTCTTCACCAATTCCAAAGAAACCGTATGAATTGTGGCTCAAAAGTCGACTTCTAAAATGATTCTAACATTAGAAATAGACTTCAAATCCGATATTGGAACTCATTCAGAAAGAGTAAATCTCGTCAAAAATGAACATCTTGTTTTTTGGCGGAAATGGATTTTGATCACACATTTTGTTGATATTTCGTAAGGAAATTTTATTGTGCTATTCTGGGTCTGGAGCATTTAGGGAGAGATATAACGATCTAAAACCACACCGAAATCTCAGGCCCTGAAGAAAGATGTTCATGAATTTTGGATGCAATTGAAATTTACATGTGGCAAATGACTGTTACTTGGGTATCAAAGCTTTGCCCTACACGTGGTCTGACAATTTTGTTCGAATTTCTCAGAACTATCGCAAACAAAAGCTTTGTCCTCCATGTTTCACGTACCCATAGCAAATTTGCCAATTCAGCTGCAACAGAGCTATGTTAATACGTACACACATCACATCTGGAATGTGTATCTACACATTCCAAAAGCACACTGTGACGAGAGGGAGTTTCAATTATCGAAAGCTCGCAGTCTCGCATTGCTCATCAATCCGCATTCACCGCATCCAGCCACCGGTCCCTCATGTATCGTGACTCTGTCGAATCGAACATCGATCGGAACTTAACATGTGGACCTATCACAAGCTTTCCGATGTTGTATCAATCAGAATTAGCGTCAAACTCGCACCGCAGACTAACGTCGTTTCATCACGCCATCAGTCTCGTTGGATAAAAAGTAAGCAGACGAACTTTTCGCTTCAAATTTCGTTCATTTTATTGGAAATTTCATCGAGGCAAGTTCTATCTATGTAATGTGGCCAATGGCTTCACCCGCATCAAAAGCACGGCTCGCTGAGCAATATTCAAGTCCGATGTTAGAAGAAGGTAAGGATAATAGGAAGAGAGCTTGAAGAGTTTCATCGACCCTGCTATAGATACTTTACTGTTTCGTGACATCTGCTGGTTTTATCCTGAGCTAAGTATATTACGGCAGGTGTTCATTCGCTTGATATACTTACTTTCTCCCTTTTTACCTTTGTTTCTGAGCTGTTCTTTAATTCGTGAGGCCTCGCCCCAATGTATAAAATACCCAGCTTGCCGATTTCTTGCGTGTTACTTACGACATCACCACGAGCTCACCGCAAACCTGTGTCGTTTTATTGCGGTGTTCCATTGTGTCCATCGCTGTGTAATGTATAGCTGGGAAATCGATATTTTCGGCGAATTGATTGTAAGAACGACCCCGACGCCACGCTGATGTGGACACGGTTGTGCCATTACGAAAATTAACAGTTTTTGTTACTGTCGACTTATTATATTAATTCTTGTTTTTTTTTTTTTTTTTTTTTTTTGGTGATGTACCGTTTTCAATGAAGGAAACTTTGAAAATGGTGCCAAACATTCCTGTTCCAGTAGCTTTTCACGATTGTTTGAATGGCCATTCTCATTTCAATTATTCCAAGGTTTGATTGAGGTGTCCACCCAAAAACAAGCTCATTATAAATTCGTCCAAATAACCCGAATAGATTCATGGAATTGACATTTCAGAGGGTTGCCACCTTGAATCTTAAATTCTGTACGAAAATGAAAACAAAGTTTGGTTTGATGATATTCGAGGGTAATCTGTTTTGTCTCGTGATTATCTGCGTCACCATATATTTCATCGCACAAAATGAAATTTTCCTTACGTTTCTGTGCGTTTTTTCAGTTACGTAATTGATGTCTGCAATTGCAATTACAAAAGTGAGAAACATGATCACTAAAATAGATAATACACCAACAACTTTATTTATCTTGGATCGTGCCATTTCGCACGCTCAATTATACATAATCACGAGGATGTTGGTGTCACTCAGATTTTGATCGCGACGAGTAATTTGATTTGCTAGTCTCGTGGTCTTTCTTTTTACGATGAGTCATGTGCGAATCTGAATTATCTTCAATTCATGCTAAATCCATGTACAAGTCCTAATTTTTTTGAGCTTCTCCAAAGTGACTCGACAAATTACCCAAAGAAAGTTTCAATCCAACATGCAAAGCTATCCCATTCATCTTTCAATACTGTTCTGTCGATTTATATCAGAGTTATTTATCAACGTTGATGATCTTTCACTCCTAGCCCTGAGCAAACAGATATTCGAATTAATTTTCTCAATTTAGGGTGTCTACCGGTCCTCCCAGTCCTTCCAGTCCTTAGAATGTCTTTATTTGATTCAATAAGTCCTTATAAATCAGCTGAAGAAATTGAGGGGGTGGGTGGAAAAGGGCGTAACTTCAAAACGGTCATTTCGTGGAAATCGATAAGAACTTGATGAAAACCGCCAGAGGCGTACCTACTTGGACGAGTTGACCTGACTGACTTTATGCGAAGAAAATAGCATTCTCGAAATAGCCCTATCCAAGCCGGAGGATGAAATTTGATTTTGAGCTTTTTTCAGCAATTCTAAAAAATGCAGTTATGCTCTTTTTCCACCCACGCCCTCAATCATCCGTCGATAAGGAATTTAGAAATGAAGTCGATTTTTTTGCTTTGTCATCATGAAGAGTATGTGGAGCTTCGTATTGTACACAATTCTTCGTCAGTCTTGTGGCCTCTTTCGTCATAATGTATAAGGGATGAGTTTCATCCCAAAATGTGTAGAACAATATTTTGTAAATTTTCTACAAGATGACGTTCTCACGTCAATCAATTACTGGATGCATCATGAATATTCTAAGAAATTTCAGCGGAAATCCCAAGGTTTTCTATAGAGTTTCTGACTCACATTCGAAAGTCTCACAAAGGTTATTCGTCGTTTTTGGATAAATAAGAGCATGCTAGCTTTTGTATCGTCGAAAAATCAACAGAAAAGTGGTCGAATCATATCTCAAAAGAACGAATTCCTCCCAAGGTGTTACCGAGAACCCCACGGGAGAGGGGAAATCCATGAAAGAGACAATTTTTTACACATCATTCATAAGGGTGAATGCATAAATGGACTGCATTTCAAATTACAACAACGGACGGTTTTGGCCCTTTCGGAAAAATGACAGTAAAGGGAGCTAAAAACTAATCGTGAAGAAATTTTTCATATTCTCTAACCTTCGACTTCCCCGACTTCCCAACGCAGCGTGGGTACTTACATGAAATAATGTACTTCTTAAAACTAAGTGCAAAATGTCTGATTTTGGTCCTTTTGGAGTCCTCAGAAAGTCCTTCTTTGGTTCTCAGGAATCCCGTTAGATATCCTGGTCAGTACGTGGAAATGGAAATATGTACACTCAGCTTGATTCGTAATATCGTGTTGCCAGATTTTTTGATGATATATACTGTTTAGGAATTTCAACAAAAGTCGTCATAAAAAAGCTGCTTTAATTTCAAGAATGCTCTTTTCAAAATCCAATTCCGTAACTTTTTGACCTATAGTTACACACATCGTTAATCACGCCTTACGTACCTGTTGAAAAATGAACGTTCAATTTTCATTTTGGATATTGCATATGCCAAGCTCGCGTAAACTCGAATAATCTCTCTCCAAGTCTCGTGGAATTTCTGCTCGTTCACGCGCGGACGTGCGAGAGGTGAAGAGAGAGATTGTTGCAAGAAGTCAAGAATAAGGCTTTGGTTGTACTTGAGATATACGTGCGCGGGGCTTGCATTCCGTCTTGGTATCGGCTGCGATGATCAAGCGATGCTGTGCAGAACTTGGCTTTTCCCATAAATTGAACTCTCTCTCTTTCTATCTCTTTCTTTCGCCTCTCGAGGATATCGTCGTGTCTGGCAAAAACAATAGCCAGCCATAAATATAGAATCATCGCGAGCAATGCAGGCGCCTATAGCACCCTTATAGATACTTTGCAAGAGAATTTCTAGCCCTGAGTGTTGGCAAGACACTATCCAGAAACTCGCGCAAGTCTGTACGTATAGTTACAATGCGATATAAGCACGGTATAAATGTAATCTGTGGCCTCGAATAAGCTGTGGCAAAAAATTCTTCGCAGAGCTTGCGAGTCTCGGTCGAAGCAAAAAGTTTTGAAGAGAGGACTGTATACATATATGTATACAGTCCTCTCCTTCTATAGAACGTTGTATTATTGTGTTGCATGGCTGTGGTACGGCAACACCTCGACTCGTAATTGTGCTTCCAGTTTCATTTTGCCCACTTCTATGATGTTTGCGAAGCTTCCAATATTCCACTCTACTCTGTTTTTCTTTCTTCTTTTTTTCCTTTTTTTTTTAATTTTCTTTTTCTCTTCATTCTCTTTCGTGCGAATAATTGAGGAATGTAATTTGCCCATTTACTCGGTATGAGTCGTCGGGTTTTGGCCTTCTCTCGGCATCACACGAATTTTCCCAAAAAATAGAGAAGAATATCTTGTATCGTATTATTCTGTCCAAGGAGGTAGAAGAGGTACACAGATACACAGATACACAGAAGGAAAGCAGTCAACCCCGTGCAGCGCTCATTACGAAGTATTAATGCTATTTTTACTTTTTCTTTCCGTGAGCCACAGCCACCTGTTTCACTATTCCTCGAGATAACGTGAACCAGACAGACGTGCGGGTTATTATCTAACCCTTTATTTTTCTCCAGCTCGTTTTCGCGTAATTTTCAGTCCTCCTTTTTTGAATATCTGTCCATGAGCACTGTGCATCTCATTTTCTTTTCACTCTTGCAAGCTCAGAGTGAAAGAATTTTATAACCATCCGCTAATTTAAACAAGAATTTTCCATCAATTTCAACAATTTTATTGTCCTTGAGTATCATTAATATCTTCATCGATATAGATGCTATAACAGCTTCTGGCTCAAGCTCGTTCCTTTTTCTTTGCCATATCGATAATTGGACGTTATTGGTATCACTAATTGAGTATCTCATCTTACACTGGATATATATTTTTGTAGAGCTCTGCAATTATCGCACGAATCCAATCAACCGAATCGCGCCAATCAAAACCGTTCAATACGCATCGATCCCGTTATTGAATTCATACCCTCCTATAATAGTGGGATATGATTGCTTTCGCATCGCAAAACAATTGACAAATGAATGCGTCAGCCTGTCTCTCGCGATACTTGAATTCATACCCCGCGTAGAAATTGAGAATATTGGCGACATGTCGCCGAGCTATCGCAAATTCCTATTGGCGACATGTTTGCGATAGGTCGGCGATAGCTTGGCGATAGCTCGGCGATATGATTTTGCGACAGCTCGGCGACATGTCGCCAAACCTGTATTTGCGACATGTCGCAAATTTTTCGTCAAATTTTTGAAAAATGAAATATAATTGATCAATTGTTCCGATTTCAGCCGTGATTATTCCTTATGACTGGTAGACGGGTTTGTTCGTTCGAATTTTTAGTTCTTTTTATTTGTTTTGAAACGATTTTTTGCTACAATAATTGTTTACATTATCTATCTGGTACCAACATCACTTGAAGGTAGTGAGATCCAACGGTTACATGGAAAATGGTCAAAATCGATGGCTAAGCATTTAACACGTGAAAATACAATTACAGCAGTTGAGCTAACGCGCGTACATAGTGAGAAGGTATGTACAGACATTGATATTTTGATTTCAAATAAATGGCTCAAAATGCAATGAATTAAAAGGGTCTCATCACGATCCTCACAGAGACTAATACATTCGACATTATACAACGATATTTCTGATATCTTAGCGCCTTCGCCAGGGTGTCCTCTCGAAATCATCTCGGAATACACTCGGAAGCGAAGCGGCACCTGGTGATTTTGAAATCTCCGGATTGTGAGAGCAGCCAAGGTCGCCCCTGTCCAAGCAACGGCATCTTTGCCCCTGTGAAAAATATTTTTATCTTATCAATTAAAAGGCGCTTTTTTCGCGACACGACAAATTCTAAATCGCGATGAAGGAAGCGGAGGACGAAATTTTTTAGCAGTAATTGGCTGCTATTAATCAACAACAACACATTCCGCATAAATGTCGCGAGGTTATGATCATCGACTGCTTACAAAAGTGAATTGGAAAATGATCGAGATTATGAAAAATACTCACCTAAAAAGTCGAGAGCACTCCTGATCTGTTCTTTATCACATTCGATGCATCTTTTCTCCTCGCAAGAATGATGATTCGAATTTTTTTGCCCACATCGATTTCACATACATCGAAAATTTTCTCTTGATGTTGACAACTAGCAGAAAGGTAATACATAGTGGGTTGTTTTCGTCTGCAGTTGATAGAATTTTGATATACCGCTGGACTGGACTGAGAGTTGAGACGGACAAAATAATTCGAATAATTATTCTTGCGAGGAGAACTAAGGATGCATCGAATGTGATAAAGAACAGATCAGGAGTGCTCTCGACTTTTTAGGTGAGTATTTTTCATAATCTCGATCATTTTCCAATTCACTTTTGTAAGCAGTCGATGATCATAACCTCGCGACGCGACATTTATGCGGAATGTGTTGTTGTTGATTAATAGCAGCCAATTACTGCTAAAAAATTTCGTCCTCCGCTTCCTTCATCGCGATTTAGAATTTGTCGTGTCGCGAAAAAAGCGCCTTTTAATTGATAAGATAAAAATATTTTTCACAGGGGCAAAGATGCCGTTGCTTGGACAGGGGCGACCTCGGCTGCTCTCACAATCCGGAGATCTCAAAATCACCAGGTGCCGCTTCGCTTCCGAGTGTATTCCGAGATGATTTCGAGAGGACACCCTGGCGAAGGCGCTAAGATATCAGAAATATCGTTGTATAATGTCGAATGTATTAGTCTCTGTGAGGATCGTGATGAGACCCTTTTAATTCATTGCATTTTGAGCCATTTATTTGAAATCAAAATATCAATGTCTGTACATACCTTCTCACTATGTACGCGCGTTAGCTCAACTGCTGTAATTGTATTTTCACGTGTTAAATGCTTAGCCATCGATTTTGACCATTTTCCATGTAACCGTTGGATCTCACTACCTTCAAGTGATGTTGGTACCAGATAGATAATGTAAATAATTATTGTAGCAAAAAATCGTTTCAAAACAAATAAAAAGAACTAAAAATTCGAACGAACAAACCCGTCTACTAGTCATAAGGAATAATCACGGCTGAAATCGGAACAATTGATCAATTATATTTCATTTTTCAAAAATTTGACGAAAAATTTGCGACATGTCGCAAATACAGGTTTGGCGACATGTCGCCGAGCTGTCGCAAAATCATATCGCCGAGCTATCGCCAAGCTATCGCCGACCTATCGCAAACATGTCGCCAATAGGAATTTGCGATAGCTCGGCGACATGTCGCCAATATTCTCAATTTCTACGCGGGACATCAGGTGTGAATGAATTTGGTAAAGGGATACTACCTGCACTTTGAGACACCTTTCTATTATACTGCTTTTAATGAAGAAAATCGATCGATAAGGTGTCGCGCATTACGAGCTGTTGATTGCGCCGAATATAAGGTACACAATAGAGTGATGAGTTTCGATGTAAAGGTATAATATACCTCTTGTACACCTTCATAATAACGCTCTTGTTCGAGGCGATGGAAGGATTCAGAAGCATCGGGTGGTTTCACTGTGGTGCTTCAGGAGTGTGCGTGTACAACCTGATGGTCATGATCGTGAAACCCATCGGCGTACCAAAGCTTCACCTCGTCGTTTGCACATGCTGCAGTTTGCAAATTTACTAGTACACAGGCCTGCTCTGATGCTTTTGCTTCAGTATTGGTAGTGATGCAGCAGTGCCTAGCATGAATACAACCCATTTTCTCAATGTTTACCCTTGAGCTTCCGGCCAAGCGTGATATGTACTTGCTTGAATTTGTGTCTTCTGTTTGAAGTCTGTACTTCCCCTATTGAATTTTCAATTGGGTTGAATCAGTTGTCGTGATTTTTGAAATTCACTGAAAATTTTCGCCTTCAATATATTTTTCAATAGAATAAATATCTGAGATTTAGTACGTGTTTGTCAGATACTGCTATGAACGAAGATATGATATAGATTATTTTCAAAAGATGGTACTGTAAGAAATTGGTTGACTTTCGACCAAATTTCGCAACCGTCTAGTTGAAAAAACAACGCGGGTGGTTGTACTTCCGATCACTGGTTGGCTGTCGGATTGAATCAGGTAATTGAAAATTCAACCACTCCATCGTTGCCTACCAAATCCTATACCAAGGTTCAACATTTTTCTCACAGCGAATATGAGGATGATAACAGGTCACATGAGATTGATTGGGGCTGGGCCCTAAGAAGCGACACCATTGGTTCAAAAAAATAATTTGGGTCTAGCATTCATAATAAAAGAGTGGGTGGATTTTGCGCGTGAAATGAAAGTGGATGTAGACTAGGCGAAACTACCGCCATCGTTTGCAAAAATAGGTGAGTGGAATTTTTTTGTGGGATCCTCTCTGGAAGAGTCTCCTGATCATAGAGACGTATGGACCCAAGCCGAATTCCGATGCAAAATTGTTTAAACTGAAATTGTTTAAACAATTTGATAAAATTGTTTGTTTTGAATTGAAACTAATTTTAAAAGGTAATTTGGGATATTTTGGATCGAAAAGTATTCTTGTTATTTTTCTCTAGGAGCCATCATTTCCGATCTATAAGCGTTTCAAAGTTGAAAAAACGCGAATTTTGCGATTTTGAACGTTAAATAAAGGTAACAACAAAGCGAGAAATCGATGTTCTCAAGGTCGGGATCTATCCACTAGGGTGTCTTCTACAGGTTCCAATAGCAAAAGTCCATGGTCCCGGCGCAGAACCTTCCGTTTTCCGGAAGTTTCCAAAGCACTGTTTCTACAAACAGGCGCCAGTATAGCTATATACATCGCGGACCTATATACATATAGCCAATCTCAGATCCATTCAAAACAGTGCATTGAAAACTTCCGGAAAACGGAAGGTTCTGAGCCGGGACCATGGACTTTTGCTATTGGAACCTGTAGAGGACACCCTAGTGAACAGATCCCGACCTTGAGAACATGGATTTCTCGCTTTGTTGTTATCTTTATTCAACGTTCAAAATCGCAAAATTCGCGTTTTTTCAACTTTGAAACGCTTATAGCTCGGAAATGATGGTTCCTAGAGAAAAATGACAAGAATACTTTTCCATCCAAAATATCCCAAATTACCTTAAAAAATTAGTTTCAGGGCAAAATAAGTGATTTTTCTCAATTGTTTAAACAATTTCGGTTTAAACAATGTTGCATCGGAATTCGGCTTGGGTCCATTCGTCTCTATGATCAGGAGGGTCTTCCGGAGAGGATCCCACGAAAAAATTCCACTCACCTATTCTTGCAAACGATGGCGGTAGTTTCGCCTAGTCTAATGATCCAGATGAGTCATAATCAATCCGGGTACTGAATCGAGAAAATGTTGCTTAACCTGAATTTTCCCTTGAAAAAGCTCGCGCGAACGCCGCTGTTATTTGTCTCTTTTCATGAAGAAAACACGAACAAACTTGTTCCCTCGACCCAAAACTGTCTTTCAGAGACTACAATTGACCAATCTCATGGGTCCGGTAATTCACCCATGATAAGAGAGAGGGCTAATTTGGTACGCGAGTTGAGCTGATGGGTCAATCCGTCCGTGCATTTACCCATCCAGATATCAACGGTGGAAACGAGTTTTAACCCAGATTTTTCCCCAAAGGGGTTCTCGTAGCTGCCGCTATTATTCATTGCTATTTGTTTGAAGAACATGAAGTTATTTTGTTGTTTCTTACCCAATAATGTTATCCGGAGACTATTTCCTATCAATCTTATCATATCGATATCGTAATCATCCCCTCATATATGCAGTATTACAATTTTCAACCAGTAGTTGTGTTGTCTATGGAACCGGTAATTGCCGCCAAAAAAATGTTAACCCATGGTTTCTTTGTTGCAGTTTTCTCTCACAAATTTTTTACAGGGTAGAAATCGTTGCACAATTGCAGCAAGCTTTTCCATTTGATAAGATCCGTGACTTTGATTTTTTTATGGCACCTGTAAATGGATAAATATCTCAGTTCATTAATATCGGAATAGATTTTTTGATTGCAGAATCTCAGGCAAGCCGACACGAAAATTGATTTCGTCATTGGTTCATATTCTATTCCAGAATTCACAATCTACCTAATCTTGGATTAGAATATTGAGGAATGGTGTATCATATTTCGAGCTATTTCTTTATAAAGATCAAAATATAATTGAAAAATTTGAATATTTTCAGCTATTATTTGTTCTAATTAAATCCTCTGTCTGCAAGCTCACATAGACCAAATAGCTTTCGTACTTTTCACCAAGACCGATCCATTAAGTATGTTACCTTCAAAGTTACAAGCCTTCACTTATAATAACCACGTTACAGCAAAAGTGAGTGAACAAGCGAGAGGAAAAGAGTTAGGGAGATCCCAACGATGAATCAGCGGCTCGGAATGCGCGATGTGGCAATATGTATAGAGCGGCGCCTCTCAACCTCTCTTTTCACATCATCCAAAGAGTATACTTACTCGTATTGTACGGAGATCGAGCCTCTCCTCTCCTCTCCTCTCCTCTCCGCTCAAGCAAAACGAGCCGAGCATTTTGGCAAAAGCTGTATTATATGCCCGATGTTGCAACCGCATCGTTGTATTACTATACGGCGTTGCACGATCAAGCTCGACCTCTTCCCTCGGTCACGATTCGTCTTGGCTAAAACTTTGATTTTTTATCACAAATGACGTAGACGAGGTAAGAAGTGAGGGGGAAAAGAAATGGCCAAGTATTTCAACCGATATGTATACTCATTCATTCGCAAAAATTCATCAAGTGCTTGCGGTTGTCGAAAAAAAGATCGTCAACTTCTCAGCTCGCAGCTATACAGGCAAAGCTCGATCAGTACTTGCGGATTTGGTATTCGTGAATTTTGCTTGATCGCGGTTGGCCGATTGCGACTTTTTACGAATTCTGCTTTGCTTATTCGCGATTGAGAACTGGTGTTCAAAACCAAATTTTTTCCAAGTATTTAATTCAAAACCAGACTTTAAAAGAGCACTTTGACTTTCGCATTCATATCCAATAACATGATTGTTCCGGCAGGTAACAAATATTTACGTGACGTGCTTTTATAGTATCGTAAATGTAAATTCGTGATAGCTTCACTGACAGTGAAGGTACCACCCAAACAAGAGATGGAAAATCGCCAAATCGAGCGATGTAAATCAAAATTTTGGCGTTACCGAGGGAAAGTCAGAGAATCATTGTTGCCTGAAATCTTTCATGGCGAGCCATGGAGTTCCTCGTGAAGTTGGCCGCGAAAGCTTGCAAGATATTAGAATTGACAAAGTTTCCTGCGTCATTATCCTCTTAGATTCAAGATTGGATGTCAAAGGATCTCATTTGATAATTCTGCCCAATTTTTCACTCTGAGATGATGGTGTTCAAGTACTTTTTATAGTGAACCACCGTCATTTATTGACGAATGCGTGTGAAAATTTTAAAGTTATCTTTTGACCAACACAACGTTGTTGCCTTTGTGTTGGTCAAAGGAGGTGACTTCCGTTTCTCCATTCATATAGCTATGCTTCAATATTCACGGCATGTATTCGAAACGCAACCCCCTTGAATACCAAGGTTTGCTCGTACCACGTCTTTACGGTCTTTCGTTGAATTTTTCCATCCGTCTTCATGCAAAAAAAGGACAAGAATTTTTTTGCACCAGCTATATTTCGCAGCTTTGCGTAGCTCCCGTCTCCCGTCGTTTCGACCACATTTATATATCTACAGATTTCGCGCTGTACTCGAATGACATGTTCTCGACAATACATCAGTATATGACTCGCAGAGCAGAATAAAACCGCTAGGCCGCTCTATTTTCCAAGCGCATTGCACTTTTCGTCTAGCGTTATAATACATAGACGAGTAGGGCAACAACAAAAAAAAAAAAAAAAAAAAAAAAAAGAGGGAAAGAGAATTGCCGTCGTTTGAATTTGCCGCGCGGACTCATCCGGATCTGATGCATTGTGATATGACTGTATGTACTTACCTATATCTCTGCCATTTGGCTGGTTTGCGTGCTGCAGCAGTTTGGCTCTATACTCTCAGATCTATCTCTCGGTTTTATACAGTTTTATAAAGATAACTGGTGGCGTGAGAGGAATGAAGCTGCTGCAACGATGAGAGAGAATATATATATGTATATGTGTGTATATATATATATATATATATATATATATATATATATATACACATACACTGTGCAAAAGGTCGAGAGACTATATTATGTACCACAATGAGTTCACCGACCCCCTTGATTCAGTATAATGTCAATGGGAGCGTTTGTGTCCACGTTTTAATAGAGTTTTGTGTGTCTGCAGTAGCCAAGATGTGGTATGGCCGATGTTTTGTTGAAATAAAATAATAATCCGTCATGGTTATGAGTTCCAATTTGTACTGAACACAATTGATTAATCTATGATTAATCGTGAGCGTAAATAAAAAACACGAAATTTTGCGTCTCGTTGGCTCTATTTCCATGATTATCAATGATTTACTTGGAATATTTAATTACGTCTTTGAAAATGACATTCTGAATCAAAATCACATCAACATGAACACAAACGAATCCCATGACATAAAATGCCATCTCGAAAGATTCACAGGCATCTAAACTCGTTTCACTTGTACGGTTCGAATCGCCGCAGTAGTAACAGACAATATGGTCAGACGGGGCCTCATCTTCAACTGTTACTACACTCGTCATGCAGGGAGTAACCTCGGCACCGCGCTAGTCAAATCGATCGACTTTTTCTAAACATCGCTCGCGAATCTGTCGACATGTTTGTTTTACGTGTTAATCAGATCCCAATGGACTCCTACTCAAATTTGCATAAGCGTCGGACGCACGAGTTATGAAATATCAATCCCTTATTATGGGCGAATTTGTCTTATTTGTGACTTATTCGTGACTTCACGCTGAAAGTTGACCAGAATTTCTATCCAAGTTAACTAGAGCTCAAAAAAGAGAAGTTCTAGCACCTTTTTTTTGTGTAATTGTCTACAAGTGAGCGTGATAAGGACAAAAACTGATCGTACAGTCTTTTATAGTGTGACGTATGTCACTCTATGATGTCACTACGCGCCGAGCCTCGAATAAGTGCAACGCGGGCATCTTCGGATTCTATCTCTGGAGGTGTAAGTCGATGAGACGACGGAGGAATAGGCGGTCGTGGTCCAGTGGTTCGGACGCTTGGTTTCCGGGACACATGGATATCGTGAAGTCGAAGGTCCGGGGTTCGAATCTCCGCGGTTTCCATGTAAAATCGATCGCTTACTTTTTCACGAGTTTATCGGCTTTCCACAAATTCCCACGTGACAATAGTTTAACGATCAACGCGATGGTCCATAAGATACCATGCTCAACCTCTAAAAATGTTAATGCTGATGGTTTGATTCGGAGGTAGCCGATGAGGCTCGTGAAATTTTCACTGTATCTATTTGACAAAAAAATACACTTCTCTGCCCAAGTTTCATCAAAATCTGATCGGTAGATCTTGTACCGGGGTTACTCCCTTAAATTTTGATCTTTTGAAATTATTACTGAGTAAATTGTACTTTTTTCAATAACGTTCAATAAGCTATATTCTCGCGTGAATTGAAGAATCGAAATACGACTCATAACCTCTGTGATACCAAGAAGAATGCGATGCAACCAGAATAAGTTACACTGCATTCAATTTCAATCACACGTTGATCACGGTGCATTTTCAAACGAAACACCCACAACATATATCCCATACCAATCGATAGATTCTGATGGCTTACATCTACCACATATGGCACGACAAAATAACGGTAAACTTACATCGTAACAGCTGATGGTCAAAGCATATACCGAGATATACACACTGATTCCTATTATAGAGACTATGAACGTGAGCTTTTTCTTTATTCACGCAACTATCCCATACTTTGATTATGATTGGCGCTACTGCCATTTTCCACTTTTGCACCTAACACTACACACTCACCTACAACATCTGTGCACCTATATGTAGTATAGTCTGAGATACGAGAGATGCATTAGGTATGACTGCACGCAAGCGACCCCCACGATACTTTGTTTTATTAGTAATTGATGCGCACGAGCTTGATACCTAATTGGACCTATAACCAACCGCTCTTGTAGTAGTATGTACTTACTTTTATTTATCAGAGTGAGTTAGTTGCTGCGTTGATTTTGATTCAGCGATGCTTTCGCCGATCTACGCGCCGATAACGAGGTCCATCTACGATTTTGCGTCCAACATATCACGCGATACATTGATCTTTCAGACACGATCCAGCTAAGCCGCCTGATGCTTCGTGCATTGCAACAACTATATTCGTGACTCGTATGTACGTATCAAACTTTCGAAAAATTTTTTTATTTATGTTATCGTGACCAACATATTCGAAATCTGTATCTCAAATTATTTTGTTGGAAAAATCGTTCGAAATTATTGGAAGTGTTATTCTTGTGGACTCGACAATGAGCATGAATTCCATAACACACAGGTACATGAGAGATGCGTACCTGTATTATTGAATTCAAGATGCATCGAATGAAGATCAGGTTTTTGCAAAACACTTTTTGGAAAGAAGAACACAGATTTAGAAATCCTTGCTTAGGCGAATTTTAATCTCACTACTCGTTTGCGAATGTTCTAGAATCAGGATTCAGCACGGAATGAATTTCTAATTTTGAATCATGCAGCTAGAATTTTTGCGATATCTGCTTGAATTAAATTCCAAAATTGTTATAAAAACTTGATCACCTAGCCTTCACCTACCCGATACGGGATGAATTGAAATTTAAATTCATTTTCGTGCCAAACCCTGGCTAGAATAGATAATGATTAAGAGTTAAAACAAAGTGTCGAAATTCAAAAAAACAATGATTTGAATGCATCAATATGAAAATGCCCGATCAATCTACAAAAATGGAGTAACTTCAAGTCACATCTCACGAGCACGAACTAAGTTTAAATCGAATAACGTATGTAATTGTTGTTATCCAACGATTTTTTATAGAGTTTCAGAATGTAAATCTACAAATAAAATTCTTGAAAATGGTAAAACTAACAAGGAACTTTTGTTCCCCTATCCTCTTATCATGCCTATTCAGTCGTTAGAAATGGTAAAAGAAAAACAAAATCGCAATGTTGATGTGAGTTGGTTACTTCAGAGTGCGTTTGCAACGAATAATAATTTTATGATTTTTCTTCAAACTTTTTTACTCAATGTGAAAGATCATTGCTGTAATTAATTCTCCTCACCTCTCGCAAACTACTGAGACTACTTAATTTGTATTCGGTTCGAATCATCGAACCGAATAATTGACTAATGTTATGGCCAACGTTTGCCTTGTCCAATATCAAAAACCACCGACCGCACGATAGCTTTTAAGATCTATAGGTAACAGGTTTTTTGAGCGAACATCTGCTCTTCATCCACGCCATTCAACCAGTTAATTATTTTCCTAACAACGCTTCAAACTATAAAACCTCTTTATCAAAATGAGCGAAAGTTTTCGCCTATAGAGTTATAATTCTCTTGCATGTACGAGACTTGTTTGACAAATGAACGACCATAATTGTATTCATATTACTTTCACGCGAGGCTCTCAACGATCATAAAATTACAAACATTTTCTACATTTCCATTTTCGAAAAAACCTCCGAAATAAGCTGATGTCGTTCTTCCTATTGGCGTTCCGATCGTCCCAGGATAAGAGCACTGGAGTTACACCTGCCGATTTTCATCTCGTCCGAGACCTTCGTTCACCTATGAATTTGATTCACGCCGTACAGCCACACAGGGTTCGAACATTGACGACTGGGTACGATCAACAATTACAAAGGAGAAGTACACCATCTTGCTCGACAGAGAATGACAACCAAATCAGCGAGAACAAAAGCACGCTACGACTTAGATGCGAAGACGAAAAAGTTCGAAGCCTAGGCCAGGAAATTTGGTTCTATTGACCAAAAAATCTGTTGGCAAAACACCCAAACTACAATCGTCATGGGATAGACCGTATCAAGTCCAGAAAACTCCAAGTCATAAGAGGCGAATCTTCAATGGAGACCGGCTCGCACCCTACTTAGATCGATCGGGACAAGAATAGTTGCCTCCTGTAAGGATTTTGGCTGGTTTTCCCTTCAATTAATTCTGCAAATGCCGAGGCAAGGTGTTATACTCAGCAAACGACATCTTGTGTCACGAACTCGAAGAACAAACACCCGCGGACCCTAGAACACTAACATCATCAAATCACGGATAAGGTAAAGGCGCCAGTAGTGGAACATGGCTAGTTAGGTGCCTACAGTGGAAAACCTAATTCATATGGATTTTTAACCACGAGAAGTCGATCCATCATCTGAGTAAAAATTACACAGTGTTCTTTGATATTAGATATCTCTTATTGATGTCCTGCAACATCTGTAAAAGATTCATAAGCCAGAAGAAAAAATCACGAAAAGTATGAGCTCATAATCCCACTTTAGAGGCTGTTCCGCTGTAGGAACCTTCCTCAAAAATGGCGCCAATAGTGGAACAAGAGTGTGCCCTCAACTGGAACAGGTTTCATATTTTCACTGTATTGGAAAACCACCCGGGAATCGATTTTTCCCCGGTCACGCGTCATTTATTCCATACACATACCACCAGCACCAACAAACCATTAATTATCTACTAAATATTTCCAGAATGTCTCCAAAGCGCTGTTCCACTCAAGAGACTTTTCGCGTTCCAATGAGGGTACCGAGCTCAGGATTTGTTGTTCCACTACAGGAGACAACGGATCCTTTCGTCAACATTCAATTACTCTTATTGTATACAAGCAATTGACTTGTACCTTTTCTCAAATTATGCAGAAAGAGTATATCTAAAAGATGCGTTACTTCCTATTTGCGAAAAACTCAAATTTTATTCAAAAAATGTAAATTACCGATCAGCACTCACTTTTCGTTCCACTACTGGCGACTTCACCTTACTGCGAAACCCCTGGAATCAGCAGTTGGATTGGGAATCCTGGACCTACTTTTGGAGTGACGAAGATTCATTCATTCAACTATCTCGAAATGGGACCCTCATCGCATCCTGGAACGACGGTTGGAGCTCTGATATCCGTCAATTGCGTAAAGTAAATATCGTATAAAATAGATGTATTGGTATCTTCGAGAGAGTTTGGTCAACTCAAATTAGTGAAATGAGAAAGAGCACAAGCGTTATGCACTCGGATTAAGACCAAAACTAGGTCCACGCAAGTGTTCCGCACACCGGAACAATTAACCGGAGCATTAGCTTAATTGGTAATTAGACGGTATTTATAAGGACAAGCGCACGATATTGTGTTGTTGATGTTGTTTGCTGCAAGATATACGTAGCTTGCATGCATCGGAGTTCCTCTCTCGTATACATTCATCGAGTGGGCGTACACAGACTGGCGAGCTTTTGTACGGACTTGCAAACTTGTACATTGAATTTAGTGAATTTGAATGTACCTTAAAGTAAGGTAGTCTCTCAAAATTTCACTTTGGTCAGTTGCGTTACAAAGTTTTGTTGTTTTCGATGTACAGGATTATGTGCTTGGCATTGCAGTAGCCATTACCGAATTTAATTGTGGTTTGCAGTGCGCGAGTTTAACCGAGCAAAGAGCAAAGTTTGATTGCTAGCCGAAGGGCAAAATATTAGGTATTAACAATAAAATTCAGGTATTAACAATACCTGAAGTGTGTTCTCTGAGGTTTTCTATTACTTCAACTCCTGATGAACTTTTTTCAATTGTCAATCGTGTTGTTTGTCAATTACGTCAATTATTCATACGCATGTATAATACGGACAGATTCTGTTATATGAATGATACCACAAAATTGATCATGCTGAATATCAAGTTAGTATTTATGCATTCAACAGCCATTTAATGTTTCATATAATCATACCAAGTCATTTGTGATTCTTCTTTCTTTTATCTCCAATTGACAGCAAATGAAATATCTAACCCTCCTGTTTCTCAAATCGCTAGATCTTTCAATGTTTCAACAAATCCCTTGAGGGATCCCCATGTATGTAGATAGATAGATCGATAGATACCAACTTATTTACAAACAAATTTTGAATACACATATGATTCACACAGTATAGATTGTAGAATTAATAAGAATTTGATTGTCTTCGCCTACAGAGTTTAATCGACTCATGATTGATTTCTTGGTGAAATTCAATTCTAGATCTAATTACGTCCATTGGCTCAGTCGGTAGAGGCCTTGCGCCTTGAGCGGGCTGAAACAATGCGCTCGAGGGGGCGTGGGTTCGAATCCCGGTCGGGTCACTCAAGATTATTTTCCGAGTAATCCAATCGGGATACGAACCCTTGCGGTCTGGCAAAAAATAATGAAATCCTTTGAGTTCTGAACCCTCGGCCAAAAATTCGAATTTGGGCTTCGATAAGGATTTGGTGGTATCCTCCCGCAGCCGTGTCGAGCGTTAAACTTTGGTTTGACTATCATTGACAGTTCAGAAGTGCCAACCGAACGGGTGGCATCGAATTGATGGAACCACTGATACTTTTCGAGTCTGGTCTAGGCGGTGAATATGGGCCTGCATACAATGCAGATCATATACTCGAAATACGCCGCGGTGGTGCTCGAATCCTCGTAGCAACCCTCTGGTGCTCTCCAAACCCGTTAGAGTGAAATTTCACTCCAAGGGAGTGCCATTCTCTCCAAAAGCCATGTTATGCCATGAAAAATGCAGTAACCCTTATCCATCATTGTGATGCTCACGTATTAGGAATCAACATGAATGTGAGCCTACAGTCAAGATGTAATTAGTGAAAGAAAGTGAAATTAAAAGAAAAACAGCCCAGTACATAGTGCGCTATCGACTTTTCTATATCATGTCTCTATAGCCGCCCCCCCCCCCCCCCCGCCGCGGCTTTTCACGGAAAAAGCAATGTAGTACATTTGTGTTTTTGCTGCCGTTGCTGTTTTTGGTCACAGAGTCAAACAAGCTCGTGACGCAATATCAAGCTCAACAACTGCCTGTTATACATTTGCCCATTGCATGTACCAGATATAGTTTACTATTCCGGTTTGATGTCTCTGTGTAGTAGACGACGTGTATATTCATCATTTTGTTCATGACACGTATTATTAGCATATATCCAGTCAGGCGCCACAGTCACCACCTATAGTTGACAGCTTATGGTCTCGATTTACTCTGCTTCTTGATTGATCGGTTTGATATGCAATTTTCGATCCATCCTCTCCTACATCTTTCTATAGCCATGACTCTCGTGTAGACTTCTCACTTCGAAAATCATCAATGAAACGTTTAATGGCTGCTTGCGTTGGACGATCGAGATTAAGATATATTGGTTATAGTATGTATGAATTTTATCTTGACGTGAAATCGTCGCTGAGTATCGGGTAATTATGATTCATGGCGCCTGATTGGTATAAAGGTATAGGTAGTCTTTGATTATCTGGTTTCAAGGCCGCCGCCCAGACGAAATCGCATAAATCTTGAAATCGGTGCAGCGGAGGGACTCAATCAGCTGAATTTATGCCCATTTTAATTAGAGATGGGGTATCATACCCACGTTTACTTTATGACTTTCGCAAGTTAACTTTGTTGGAAGGTATGGGGACCTGTATTGAGTTATAGTTATCGGCAAGTACAGTAAATATTCGAGTTATTACTATAGCCATATTAGCCGGAAGTAGTCCTTATATTCTATGAACTGCTGCAGTGCATATTATCACAGCACATGATTATGCGAGTTTTTAGTACTTTGTTATACTTGCGCGCCTGCAACTGATGGAGAAAATTAATAGAGTCAATAAGATTTATCGTGTAATATGCACTTTGAGAGCATTTGCAGAGTCATTTCGAGTTCTGTTTGACTTTTGAGATAACTCTGTTGTACTGTAATTGACTCGGCTCTGAAGGATGATATGTGTGTGCTCAGGCAGCGGTATTTACGCTCTCAATGATAACGAAGAAGTTTGTAGCCATCGTCTCATCTATCCCATTTGAAATATAAACAATCGCTCATTCTTTTTTTTTTGCAAAGATGGTGAAAAGTACCAACAGGAAGAATAGATCATTTTCATTCAAATTTTCAATAGTCTCACAATTTTTATGCAATAATCTTATTTAATCCTGAAAATTGTTCAATTTTTTCAACTGATTGAACTCTGGTATGAAAATTTATCTTGAAAACATGATGGGTATGAGAAATTTGAAAAAAAATTTCTGGTCACCTTGATTATTCAATGGTGGATTCCTTTACGACTTCTTCAAACATCGCAAGTTCAGTCAAAATAATGAAAATTAGAAGGACCCTGTGGCTTCCACTTGATGTGTATCCCATGCGCTCACTACAGACAGTCGGTAATGTAAATATCGCTCGTCATTTTACAGGTGTACATATTGAGAGGCCACACTGTAAAAATTTTTTTCGAAAAATTCGAATCAACTTAATTGGTTAGCACGTACGCTGCGGCGCTTTCCCCCAGTGCTGAGAATTTTGGGCCTTATGGGAAATAACATTGACCGGGGCCCACCGGTGGGGTAAGATCATCAATTTCAGCCTCCGCAGCGAACGTGTTAAGTTAATTTTTCTTACAGTGCAATATGAGTAATCACTTCATTTTGTGATGTATGTTATAATGTACTTGTAGTCAATTTCTATAAGGTCTGATGTATACATTTTAGACCAAGACTACGAGGTTTGAAGCCTCAGAACTTGAAAAAATCGTGAGTGAATGAAAAGTCTTGACCTCCTGACTTATTTTGTCCAGTACATTCGAAATGACCAAAAACTGATATTTGATTTGATTTTGATTTTGATTTTAACAGCAGGTTGATTTTTACATCAGCAAGTACCTGGTGTATAATAGGCATCAGATATCCCTGCAGAGGTACTTATAAGCTGAATTCTCTATACAAGCGATGAGAAATCATCTCCGACACTTCTTTTTCAATGAAGCGAAGTGTTCGGAGAGTAAATTTCACATCTCTACTGGACCTAAAATCTAAGGTGTAATCCGAACTGCACCAAAACCACCGTCAATGCACATGAAAAAAATTCTCAGTGGTGCCGACACCACTCGTGATAACATTTTATCTAGCTCATGGTGAAAATCTGGAAAAATTCTGAAAATTGATGGCAATCCTAGAAACATCTTTCCCTCAACAAAAAACGCT
The DNA here is from genome assembly GCA_029851415.1 of Eretmocerus hayati. Classification (NCBI taxonomy): domain Eukaryota; kingdom Metazoa; phylum Arthropoda; class Insecta; order Hymenoptera; family Aphelinidae; genus Eretmocerus; species Eretmocerus hayati. The sequence continues at coordinate 159,393,265 of CM056742.1, read as the reverse complement.
CTATATGCCTGTATCTTGGAAAATAATGAAAACTTCCAAAAAATTTTCAATTTCATAATTTAGCCGTTTTTTGTCATTTTCCAACTAGTTACTGATTGTTTCTATGTCACAGAATCTTCCTTAGCGCGGGTTCTACATCTTCCTGTTCAAAAATAGCTAAAATTGACATCTTCATTTTTTTCTTGCATTGATATTGCGTTTCATCAAGCGATCAATCACGAACACGGCGATCCATCGTCCTGGCGCGTGAAATTCCCGAGCTTCAATGACAGGCGTTATTTAGTGTGCGCTCATCGCGTATTATCAAACTACTTACTTCTTTAAAAAAAAGCCCCATAACCGTTTGCAGACAGAGTACGCTACGTTTCAGATTTCTCCCACCACACTTCGTCACATACCATCATATACTTTCATCGTTGCCGATGAAAAAGAAATGGCTTGCATTGGTGCAGCGTTTCATACGTGATACGAAGAGAAAATGTACCGCGAGTGCTGCATTGAGCCCACCATGCAGCAGACGATTTCAGTCAGAGTATATCTCATACCGTGATACATCTTCACCATCCTCATTATTCAGTTTTTGACTTTAATGATGCCGCGCTATATCGCATACGTGTGCATCTGTGTGTGTGTGTATATATATGTGTAAGTATGTGTAAGTGCATCATCGCATGCACCGCACCAACTCACATACTCAGACTGATTTTCAAAGTATGGGTGTATGTATAAGCAGGGGGCTAAGCATGAACTGAAAATTGCGTGCTTTCGTCACGAGGATGGATATTTGATGCGGTAAAAAGGAGGCGATCCGCCTCGGCGCGCTTTTATAAATATAAAACGGTTTGCGATGCAGCATAGCGCCAAAGCTTGAAGAGTAATAGGTCTATTAAATGCAACGCTGCCGTCGACGACGACGTATGGCTGCATTATGGTCTAACCAGCTCCGCTGAGATATAAATTCTAAGCATTTTCTGGAATCCTGATGGGTGATCTTAAAACCCAGGGCTGCGATTCGACGTCTCTCAAATGCCTCATGTGGACGAAGTCGTCAAATTCTTTCGTTTGGCCGAAGGATATCAATCATTCAAAGTCGTTATTCTTTGCTGATCTATACATTATACATTTATACTGTTAACGATCAAAAGCTTGCAATACCTTTAATTCTGAAAATTTTCATGGGTAACCCTTTAGAACTTTCTCATTCTTCAATGATACATACAATCGAACCCGATCTATAGGATTGTGGCTTATTAATTTTTATTCCTTCCGCGTGTTAGAAAAAGAAGTGAGATATTGCAGAGTCTTCGGCATCATAATTCTGTACGATTTTTTCGTCTGTATAAAAGCTACGGGGTACCACAAACAGACTCACTTTTCCATCACGACGTAGTACTGTTACTGTTACACCTGACTCGCCACACGACGGGGTGCATCACAGAAATATCTTGAGCAAGTGAACACAGCAAGTACGAGCAAAGTATGAATAACGACTCGAATAAGCTTTCAACCTTACCATACTCTCTTATAGTGAGCAGAAAAAGCTTCTGTACAAGATATATAGTACGTACAGTACATACTCGCAGATATTGAAAAAGTTGCTCGAGCCTGTAAAAATGCCCTTTATGTAATACTGCGATAAAGTCTCGATAAGCTAGTCTCGTTGTATTCACGACAAGATATAGAAAAAGAGTAAAATGTCGCAAAACTCTGTATTTGAAATACGGATGTGCTCTGTGCACTACAAGCTTCTAATAATTCCAGTACCTTGAGAGGAAGATGTACTCGTGTACACGCATGTTGTATTATAACATATGTGGTCATGGGACAGTGTCGCAAATCCCTGGCTAGTTTCTTCAATTATATACATAGATCTGTGCCGAGTGAGGGACCTTAATATATCAGTGATTCCGCCGAAAGTGTGATTGTCCGTGTTCCGAGTTCCCCAAAATTTGTAAAGGTTGGAATGTGCATTGTAACAATTTTTTGGGGTGTTGATAGTTTTTGAGTCGATTCTGACGTCCCCGTAATTTGTAGTGCCTCATAAAGCGCCGAAATGTTAATTCCGTCCCCTGCAGACAACCCACCTTCGACTCTTGCATTCACTGCAACCCATATTCAGAGTCGAAAACCTTCATGTGTAGCTATGCTTTTCAATTTGTAATACTTCAAATAACTCAATCCACCACTTTGTGAGTCGAAATTAAACCCTCAGCTCGAGCACCGCCATCCGACATTTTGCAGACGGATTTGCACCGAAACTGCTCGCACAGCACTTAGCTCGGTGAAGGCCCCAATTGACTATGAGGCCTTTCAAACCAATGAGGTTGAGATTTTTAGACACCTTAATACACCTAATCTATGTACAAACAGTAACCGAAAACTCGAATCCGCACCCAGGCGCACCACAAAAACGTGTTTTCCAAATGGCGTACAAAATTTTCGGTCAATGCTGTCTTCATGTTGTGCTCCTCCTCAACGCGCTATGTCGCTTTGTGGAACACATTTTTTTGTAGTGTTTGGTTGCATTAGAGCAAATCTATGCGTCAAAGAGACTACGATTTGTTGACGAGCCGTGTTAATAATTTTAGAGGCGAAATGTCCATTCCGTCTCCCTCCGCGACCCCTTAAACTGCACATATCTTTGTCCGGCTTCAATTTTGAGCAACGTAGCTCTAAGTTCTTCCTTTTTGTGCCAAAACAAGTGAAAACCAACTGCAACGACCCACTAGAACTCGTCTGGGGCTGAAATAATTTTTTGACCCAAATCACTCCTCGTGACGATTTTGGCCCCAAAAATCCCACTTTCGGCGGAATCACTCATATATAATATGTTCGAGTCCTGCTTTCCGACTGCACTCAAATCTCTCGCCATATCGGCGGCAGACACGGGTATATTATAAAGGCCACCCACGCTTTTGCTTTGCCACACCTGTCTCTTGGAAGAGGAGGGGGGGGGTAGGAATCACTTACTATGTCTGGTCATATCTTCCTATGCATGATGTTTGTTGGTTGATCCAATCGTAACAGAAATAAGAGAAACTCGTACAAAAAAACCCTCAGTACAATTTTGCGTACGTTTGACGTCATTGTTGTTTCACGATAAAAGGAAGAAGGTAAATACAATGAAGTTTATCAATGGCTGTCATACTGTATTATACGATGTGCCATCTCAATTTTGCGGTATTCGTACTAATACCCGCGGGGCGCATACTCGCGTTGATTTATGCGTTCAACCGGCGAGGCAGTCTCTCTCGACACTCAATTAATTGATCATCGACTTGTGTATATGTCGATACACCGCTGTCTACCAGTGTATACTCATTCATTGTCGAGGTTTTAATTGAGATGTGGAGGTGTGTGTCTATTCAGAAAGTAACACTGAATATTCAATTCAACTCAATTGCTGCGTAAAGTGTAATTATTTTCATTCGATACGATTAATATCGACATGATTGAGGACATCATTTTTAATGTAAAAAAGCAAGGAACTGTATTTATTTATAGGTTATGTGGAGATGTTGGAGCATTTATGTACCAGACGGGTGTAGAAATATATATGTTTCGTGAAAGTCGAGCACTGTTATTGCGAGTTTTTCGATCGACCGGGAGAAGAAAACGAGACGAGTAGAGTAATAGCGAGGCACACATTTTTCGACTTGGAGTCTTTCCAACCGCAGAACAAGGTCGAAACTGTATATCCTCGAGAGAACCCCTCAATAAATGATCACGCTCCCTCGTCTCTCTGGTTGGGTTTTTTCCTCGTCGGGTAGCCCCACACGTATGACGTACACATTTCCACTATGAGTAACAGTACCAAGTTCCTTTTTTTTCCTTTTTCCTATTAAATTCGCATGATTTTACGTGCGAAATCTAAACTCCATGAAAAAATAGACAAAATCTATAAAAAGTCCAAGAAGACTCATCGTAAAAGTACCATGACTCACATTTACACAGACTTTTACAATCTAAAAAATACTCCAATGTTTGGATTCCATTCTTAGCCATTCCTTGTCTGAGATCTTGTCTAGCGAAAATCTCTTTCATCTTCGATAAGATGAGACAAGAGCTGATTTAACGAGCAGCGTGTGAACATTGCAAAATTTTCAACCTTGAGAGTCGGACTATAAGCTCAGCTGATGCGCAAGTTTCGAGTTCAAAGACTCTTGCTGTCTGAATGTCTATCCATCACGTCACGGTTTTGAACTTTGTCAGCAATTATAGTACCTATATATATATATTTATACACGTCGACTCGTCACTGCTTCAATCTATTGCCGACGTAATTCCTGATAGACGTCTGGATATATTCATCCCTTGCGCAAATCGGTCTTCTATGGGGTATTACCGTATTCATGTGATGCCCAGATGAAAGCATTGGTGTATAATGGCTCTAAATTATGCTGTCATAAATTTTTCATATAGGATTTGCACAATGACGGGATTTGATTTATGGCATCAATTCATTTTGGTATGCATTTTTAAGAGCCTATTTAGTTAACTAGAATTAACACAGAATGTAGAATTTTACAGTCCATGCTTGATTGTTCTTACCGACAGGACGGAGGGGGGGGGGGACTCAAAATCCGCAGCACTAGTGTTTGTTAAATTTTTGTACAGCGTTTTGAACCACCTGAGATATGAAAAAACCCAGAATTTTCCTGTCCTAAGACTCTCATATCCGAAGTTACAGTTGAAGACTTCAGCATTGCCTATGAGAATCTTTGTGAAAAAATTATAGATGCATAGATTTACTTGTCGTGCTCAAATTTTGGGCAGAATGTGACTCTATCCAGAAAGTTCACTAAACAGAAATACTCTGAATTGCTCAAGATGGTCGTTGATGTGTAAAGTACCGAGACTTCCATGTGGGTGTTCAGTCTTCGTTCTTCAACTTGATCGACAAATGTATACGATCATACGATTCTACAATTTGTTACCCGACGCAACATCATTAGTGAAGCATAAAGAAATGAATGAAGTATTGTACAGGACTTATTGCTCTGCGTCATAATCTGACTCTTGCATTTTGCATACGTCAATTGAATAAGTACCAGCAGACGATTGATACATCCATCAGATCAATCGGATAGCCGTGTAAACAGTGAAAGATGAATGGCGCAACGTTCGATCTTGTCTCGAGTTTCATCACATCCTTCCATCTCAAATTGAATTTTTTTTCGTTGAGGGAGGAAGTTATCGATCTAATTTACTCTCTGAGAATGTATACTCGTCAAATCCAGAATTTTCCCATGGTGCTGTTGTATAGCTAAAATAGACGTGCGTGTATTATTACTGTGAGCCTAGCGATGTATTGAGTTCAAACCCGAGTATATATGAGATCGCAAATATTTGCAAGCCTCGTGACTAACTAGCGAATTGAGAAAGTTTGCTCATTTTATTTAGACTTGTGTAATATTCACTTTCTTTTAACAATATTTTTCGTGTACTTTCTTGGAGCAAATAAAACAAAAATAGCCCTTCATTCAAGCAACTCGTTAGACTTTAATGAACTCATATTTGATCAGTCTTTCACAGATATTCAAATATTTTCCTTTTATTGACAAAAACACACTACTTCATATTTTTCCAGAGTATAGTGTATTCCAGTAAAAACCGTGGACAATAAGTCAGCACGTTTTTGCGCTGGTCAAACTCGTCACGCAAATTCTGCACAATATAAGCGTTAGTTACCCCCATCGCACCACCGTTTTAAGGTGCTTTTTGTGTGTTTACACCCTCGTCGCTTTGGATTCACAGCTGACGTTTCACTTCTCGAAGTAGCTAGCAGATCAATAAATCGCATGAATCAGGATAGGAGTGCACTTGCATGGGGTTGCAAATTCTCAGAATCGCATATGTACTACCCGTATGTCATGATACCTGACCCATCGTGTTGAGTGCTTCACGACAATGGCACTTCGTTTTCTGGATTGATATTGATAAGAAAGGGTCAAAAAATGCGAATAAGATTGACAATCCAATATTTCTTTCCATCTTCTATGCATAAATGTGACCTTTCCCTACGGTTTTTTAATTAAATTTTCTTGCCCCCCTTAAAATCGATAGGAATAAATAGTTTTCGATGCTTCATAGAGTGATTTTTACTCGGATTATTACATGCCCATCATAACTTCGACCCTCATCTTCGGCTCTGTCCGGAAAATATCACTTGGTCAGAAACCAACATTTCCTCCCTCTGATCAAAATATACTAATGTGACAAATGCCTCTAGCTCGGCGCCAATGTTCATCGATTTGGAATATGATGTACAGTACAGTGCAAAAATTCCTGAACGGGGGTTTGAAATCCTCTCTTGCGAAAACGTCGATTATTCGAGCCCAGATTAACGTAGTGGAATTTTGAAAAAAGCACCTTAAAGATGAGAAAAAATGCTAACTTTTGCAACCGTAGTTTTTTGCTGTTTTTACACGTATTTCATTGAAAATCCGAGAATCTGGCTACTTTGAGAGCTCGCACACTCTTAATCACACAACGTAAAAAATGAACGAAAATTCATTGCAAATGGCATTTTTTCCGCTCTTCAAGATGCTTTTTGCAAAATTGTTCTGTCTTTATCTGCGTCCAGATTACAGCCCATAGAGTAAAAACGGTTTTTTTCTCGAAATCCTTGAAATTACATCAGCTATTTGAGGTACCAAAAAGGTCTGAGAGCAAAATTGCAAATCATAAGAAGTTAGCATTTTTTCTCATCTTTAAGATGCTTTTTTCAAAATTCCTCTACGTTGATCTGGGCTCGAGCAATCGACGTTTTTGCAAGAGAAGATTTCATACCCCCGTTCAGGAATTTTTGCACGGTACTGTATAATTTTTAGAGAAATTTATTTGAAATTGAATATCGAGTCATCGAAGATGAGGCGTTGAATCTAAATGGGATTATCCTCATTCGTTTTCATGGCTATGGTCGTATACGGGAAGTTCGTGAGCTTACAAGAGCTTTTAACCCAAAATTAGTTCATCTCCACCCTAATGACACCGGTGACAAATTATTAGCATACTGTTCGGTATCATCACTCACATCCGATATTCAGCCCTTATATCTTCTTATCAGATAACCGCAACCCCTCTCAACTAAAAACGTGTGCGCCAGTTATATCCGATAACCCATATCCACTATTCGTCCGTATCAATAAATTTTGTCTCTTCTTACGAATCCATATAGGTCGATCAACTCTCTCATACCTCATCCCTCCTTACCCCAAATGATTTCCCTCGTCGGAGGCCAAAAAAAAAAATATATATATATATATATATACACATCCAGAGTAGTCAGGGCGCGCCCCGTCCGTCTGGCATCGATCGCAGTTTTCAAACACACCCACACATAATCCAGAGTATAGAGTATTCGACTGGAATGGATCCTTGCTTCTTATATTCCACCATCCTTCCACCAACAAACATCTATATATATTTATAACCATGTCACATTTTGCACAGAACTTGGTTATATATAGGCTCGTTTTGGTATCGCCAGAAAGAGAACGGGGGGGGGGTGGTGAATTACAGGGTTATATGCATGCTTGCATGGTGAAGGGCCGTGCGCGAACGCGAAAAAGGTAGGGGGTACAAATATAGGGCTATACACATAGCGGGGGAGGTATGACTCACTACTACTGCGCTACTGCTTGCGCTGCTGTTGCTGGAAAGAGAATGGAGTGTGGAGTGGAGAGCCATCAGGAGAGCGCAGGCAGGAAGGAGAGTTAGTCAGTTGATCGCGAATCGCCACGCCTAACGTACGCCTTTTCGTGATAAGGCGCTACAAAGGCTTTTCTCAACACCTTATTCTTCCTTACCTTTTATTATTATTGTAAACTTTTGATCTCTATATAAAAAAAGTGCCGGGTGATTTTAAAGATATTGGACAGCTGAGAGGAAAGAAAACTCGTGAGAATTTTGTGAGAATCTCGAGAGAACTGGTAGAAATATATAGTGGAAAAGAAGAATAAGAAGAAGGAGGAATAGAGGAGTCAGGGAAGAAGAGCGGAGAAGAGCGCGGGATCTCATCCGTCACGGTCAGTGCATCATCGTCCAAGCTGATGATATTATTTAGTAGTAGTAGTAGTAGTATAAGAGTTTTGATGCCAAACGAAACGTGTGAGTGAGTGAGTGAGTGAGTGAGTGCGGTGTGAGTGCCGGCCGGCCGGTTTTTTTTAAGTTGTGTCTTACCTTGCTCGTCTGTTACTACTGAATAGGACATGCTCATGATTTTCTCATATAATTTTCTCGTTTGCTCCATCATTACTTCACTAATATTAGATTCTGAGGGAGGTTGTGAGTCTCAACTCCAAACTCAAATATCTGGCTTATAATTAGATTATCTTCACCATTGTTAGATGTAATTTTAGAATGTGACGATTACGTCTGGAATTCGACAATTCATCTCATTATTCGATTCGTTAATTTGGATTCCGTCTCATTCACTCAGACAATATACTCTTACTGTTTTGGGATTTCGCTTATTTGCTCAGTATATTTGAGTGGGATTTACTAGGCTCGTCGTGCAATTGTCATGAATCACATGGCTTAATGAATGACTTAGATCTCAGAGAAAATCAAAGATAATTCCGCGACTCTTCGTAGTGATGATGAAAATTCCGCTATACGTTCTCTTTTCATACGTATCAGTCAAGATTAAACCCATTCAGTGCATTTTCACTAATTCACAGTGAAATTTCGCTAAAGATGAGTAAAATTTCACTGAAAATCAGCCAAATTCTCTAATTGGGATTCATCTTTACTGATACGTGCGAAGAGAGATTCATTCGTGCGTCTGATCATATAATTGGCAAGTATTATTGCTATTCTTCTTGTTCTAAAAACTTAAGTTTGACTCAAAAACTACAAATTTGAGCAAAAATTTGAACATTTTGATATATGTATCTCGAATGGCAAATCGTTGACTATCTGACCATCTCGCGATAGTATATTCGTCAGCGTCGAGAGTCCGCCCTGATCAATAACTGTGATGCCGCTGAGTGGGTATATACGGGTTGCCGGCTCTCTCTTTTCAAGCAGATAATTTTATCTTGCAGAGGCATAAACTGAAACAGAATTATTATTAACCACGATAGTTGGAAATTTTATCATACATCACAGGTTCATTGCAGATATCGAGCTTATTAAAGAAATAGCATACTTATAACTTTCGTAAGTCATATGAAAATTCTCAATACTGCCAATATTCTTCATTTCCTCGATATGTTTTTTTTTTTTTTTTTTTTCATTTTTCTCAAATATCATCGAATATTTCCGAGATTATCGAGTTATCAAATACAGGCATCCTCGAATCGTGTACTACAGGAAAATTTTGTCTCTTTAAGCAATCTCTACAAGCTTATCTCGTGCTTAATTACATTAATCCCTGTAACTCATAAAATCATATAAAATACTGCTGTTCACTGTAGATGATTATCTATACAGAAAAAGCTACCGCTCTCGTACAATCTTTACAAACTCCTATCGTACTCATCGTTTGGTCAATTTTGCACCAAACGATCACTTCGGCACTGCATCTATATATAATATCCGTATATACTCACTATCATTATAGCAAGTAAATCGGAATCGATATCGAGAAACTCCATAGAAAGATAATGACCCCGCGCTCATAATTTCGCAGAATATGCACTTCCAAAGAGTACCAGACGGAAAGCAAAAGAATTTCCTTCATTATTCACGATTCTTCTTTTTTTTTCTTCATCTCTTTCCATTTCTTATTTCTTCACGCATCGCTACTCTCTTGCGATTTCATCCTTCTCTCCTGATTTTTTTTTTTCAATTCAACTCTCAATACGACTTGTCGGTGAAATTCTTGCAAAAGCATCAGTCTGATACCTATGAAACTTGAGAATTTCAACATATCGATCAAGTCAAACGGTTCAATCGCAAAAGATCAGGAATTGCCGAATGTAGTTCTATATAGACTACATACAGAGGGTCATTGAACCGTCCGCCACTATTATCCGATGCAACTCTTCAATACAACTATATATGTATGTACAGGTATCATGATATTGCGCGAACTCTACGATCCGTGACTCTATATGAGCTGTACAGCAGCAGCAGCTAAGATACTTATTGGTGTGGCGGCGAACCGAGGCACATGTATAGGCTATTCGGTGTCGATCAGTTTAAATTCAGTTGCAATGTTTCACAGAATCGACTTTTACATGCTTTTTACTTGTTCTCCAGAGTTGTACTTATATACCTCCTCTTGGGGCTCTCTTTCACGTGGTGTGTATCAAATCGTTGAATCTAGAAAGTTCAACAGACTGCTGAAGGAAACATTTATACACAGCGTCTGTAGTAGTAGGTGAACGTTATTTCTTGAATTTGTTCGTCGTTTTTCACTATTGTGTCGATTGAGAGATATTACCTATACCTGATGGTGTTGCACTCAGTTACACCGTTTCTATGTGGATGTATGCTAACTAGAGATTTATAAGCTTTCTTTGGTTAGGTTTGATGTGTTTTTTGGGTTCATTTGATTCGCATAAGTTTTATCTCTTGGATGTTTTTTTAGTGAGATGTCATGCTAGATTTTGACCCTCTTGTTCTTTTTCAAGCTGTTCGATGTCTATGGAAAATTTGGTCTAAAAAATGGCTGGATAGTAAAAGTATCCAGAAATTCTTCTCATGATTTCTTCTCTGGAAATTGAATAGTCACTGAAGATTCGCAGTTTGAGACTACATATTATATATACTTCACCTGGCTTACTCTGTAACAGGCGTTCAATTCTTGAAAAAATGATGTTCACATAATTATTCACAACTTTTCCCTATTCCATATGAAATCTATTCATTTCATGCAAAACGTCTATAATCAGACAAAAATAATCATTTTTTTGGACAATATCTCTGAAAAAGTTTGAGACTAGGGGAGCTCCTGGGTTCTTCCAAAACATTACTTATTTTTCCATGATGCAATATCAGAGGTGGAATCCCTGGTAGAAAAATAAGCGTAGCAGTACTGGCCACGCCACCTACGGTCGTAGCACTACGGTCGTACCGCTACGATCGTAGGGCTACGACCGTAGTACGACCGTAGTACGACCGTACAGCTACGATCGTAGTGGTACGGCCGTAGCTCTACGACGTAAATACGCTCGCATTAAACTTTAGCGATACAGTTGATATTATTCATAGAGAAACTTTTCGTCCGATCGATAAGAAGCATTACAATGCAAAAGGTGACTGAAAAATATAATTTTATTACTTATGTCACTGGGAAATTACACATTTATGAGGTAGATCCATGCTTATATCAACCGTTGGGTGTCATGAAGATCCATCATCACTCGTGATTATAACTCAAATCATTCTCTGATGAGTATTCAAGTGAAACAGAAAAATCATCTCAGGCATGGAAAAGAGCCTTATTATAAGTAGAGTCCAAAATATTTACTTACTTCTGCTGTGTCCGCTGTGGGGAGATGGGTACTTTACTTTGCAGTATGTGATCATATGTGATGAAGATTGTTCTGTTTCTGTACAGTGATTTGAGTTAAAAGTGAGTGCTTAATGATATTAAAATATAGTGTGATCACCTGGTGGAAATTTTCTTGACACATTTGAAGAGATGAGGTTAACTCAAGAACATTACGCAGGCCACTAAAGTGATCAGATGCTTTTCGCACTCCATGTGACAAGTGTAAGATTCAACTCAAGTTGCAGAATCAGGACCTGATCCTCCATTACAGGTGATGCACATCCTCAGCCAAGTTCTACTTCTCTGTAGGATATTTCATAAAGTGCAGGCATAGTGAAAACACTTGGAAAAAAATCTATGCTCAATTATATCTGGCCCTATTGAGCTTGCTCATCCCAGTTTTGATAAATGCTTTTTGCTTCAGAGTGACAGGGTGTATATCGACGCCTCTTACGAAGATAAACACATCCGCTAACGCCCACGAAGAAAAACACGGTGGCCGAAGATTAGCATTTGCTTTGTTATGGCCACGAAGATTAACACTTACTGTTTACGCCTCAGCGCCACGAAGATCATCTCTTACTGCTTAAGGCCACGAAGAGTAACACTTACTCCTCAAACTGCACGAAGATTAACACATTCGCGCATTTTTTTCTCGAAGGGACGAAGACTATAAGTATTCCGTCTTAAGGCCACGAAAAGTAACACATTCTCCTTAGCGGCACGAAAATTAGCACATTTGTAGACTTCATTCTTGAAGGGACGGAGATTATAAGTACTTCGTCTTAAGCCCACGAAAAGTAACACATTCTTCTTAGCGGAACGAAGGCTAACACAATCACTTACCGTTCATCGTCACGTCAAAGAGAATGTGTTGTTTTCCATTCCATCGAGAAGAATGTGTTAGTCTTCGTGGCGTAGAGAAAAATGTGTTACTTTTCGTGGACTTGAAACGAAATACTTATTGTCTCCGTCCCTCCATGAATGAAGTCTACCGATGCATTAATTTTTGTGCCGCTAAAGAGAATGTGTTTTTTTTCGTGGCCCTAAGACGAAATACATGGTCTCCGTCCCTTTGAACAAGAACGTGTGCAAGTATGTTATAGTCTTCATACCGTTCAAGAGGAAGTGCTAGTTTCATGGGCCATTGAGCAGTAAGTGTTAGTCTTCGTGGCCCTAAGGAGTAAGTGTTAGTCTTCGTGCCCCTAAGGAGTAAGAGTTAGTCTTCGTGGACTTAACGAGAATGCGTTAATCTTCGTGTCCCTAAGGAGTAAGTGTTAGTTTTCGCGGACCTAAGGAGAATCCGTTAATCTTCGTGTTCACAACGAATAAACGTTAATCTTCGTCAGTCACAAGAAAAGAGGTGTTTATCTTCGTAAGAGGCGTCGATATGAACAATTGTCACAGCATCTTCACCAAGCTCTTACAGTATTCCTCGCCTCCAGTTCTTATGAGCATTCATATTCTGTCAAGAAATTTTTTCAGAGCTTGAATATTCTACTATGAGTCTTGGGGTGCTTCAAGACACTGATTTCACATTCTAGAATACTAATTGGATAGATAAACATGATGATAACTCGATCATCTCCAGAGTATTTACAGTCATTTTTTAGTTATGTACATAAATCCAAAATATCTTACTTTTCTATGGTGCAAAAAAGAAGATGCAAGAGATTATTCAATGAGTGCCATCAAGAATTGGTTTACTGTCACATTTTTAAATTTCTACTTCCTTTCGACCAAGTACCAAATGCTTGCACTTGATTAATTTTTGTGGCATAGCAAAGTAAGATAGCTAGGGATATACTAATTTTCCTGTGAATATTCTGGTAATCATGAGTTATATCATGCTTAACTCTACAATTAGTATTCTGAAATATAAAGTAAGCGACTTAGAGCCAAGACTTATAGAAAGATATTCAAGCTCTGAAGAAACTTCATGACAGAATATGAATGTTCATGAGAATTGGAGGCGAGAAATACTCCAAGGACACATTGAAGATGCTGTGACAATTATTAATGCACTCCCCATCACTGTGAAGCAGAAAGCATTTTTCAAAACTGGGACAAGCAAGCTCAATAGTGCCAGATATAACTGAGCGTAGATTTTTTTCCAAGTATTTTCACTATGCCTGCATTTCATGTAATATTCTACAGAGAAGTAGAAATTGGCTGAGGGTGTGTATCACCTGTAATATAGCATCAGGTCTTGATTCTGTAACTTGAGTTGATTCTGATAGTTGTGTTATGGAGTGCGAAAAGCATCAAAACACTTTAGTATAACATCCCTGCGTAATGTTCCTGAGTTAACCTCATTTCTGCAGATGTGTGACTGTGAGGGAAATTTCCTTCAGGTGATCACACAATATTCTAAAGTCACTGAGAACTCACTTTTAACTCAAATCTCAGTCCAGGGAGAGAACTTTCCTCACCACCAACCTGCAGAGTCCAGATCCCAACTCCTTACAGCAGAAGTAGGTAAACACAGACTACAGAAATATCTACCCAAGTTCTCTCTCGTTTTTCCAGTCTTACTTGAGTTTTTGAAGAATGACATGAGTTGTAATCACAAACAAGCCCAAAAAAATACTAAATTTTTCATGAGAAATTACTTGTACATTATGCGAATATTGCCCCGGGGATGCCCTGCGGGGGCCCCGCGGGGAAGCTCTGTTGACGCGGGGGAATTTCTGATCGGGTACTCATCAACACCAGATGCGATATAAATGATCCCTTTTTTGACGCGAGCGCACTCAAATTCAATGGATTTCGGAAATTTCTAGCTGAATGTTCGAATCGTCGAATATTATAATAGCTATATATATATAATTATTATAATAGTCGAATAGCTGAATCGTCGAAGAATATTATTCATAAGTATGCCTGCATTGAGAAATATTTTTTAGTGTTCAGAAATTGAGCATTATATGTCGAATATTTTTATTCATGTAATGACTTTTATTTAGATCAATAGTGAGCACGAGTTTGATCATGTATCAAAACATTCCGCAATGACTCTATAATCATGAAAGAAAATATACGTATTATAATACAAACCCGTAGTACTAATAACATCGTAAGGCTACGGTCGTAGTGCTACGATCGTAGAGATACGACCGTAATACGACCGTAGTACGATCGTAGAGCTACGATCGTAGAGCTACGACCGTACCGATACGGCCGTAGTGCTACGGTCGTAGTACGGCCGTACGACCGTAGCGCTACGGTCGTACTACGGTCGTACTACGCTCATTTTTCTACCAGGGATTAGGAACCAATCTGGGGGGTCTTTAGGGTCTTTTGCCTACCGCGACTCCCCCCCCCCTCCCCCGCCATCCCTGGATCGGCGCTCGCGCACTGCAGTCTGTTGTTCAAGAAGTGAAATTTTCATCTTAGAAATTGTGTATGAAATGATTGAAGAATAGTCTGACATTTTTATCGGTTGTCGAGACGCTTTCACTTATTTCGTAAGTAATTTTCCTGCAACTCCTTGACACAATCGTTCCACATTGTGCTCTTGATGAACCACATACGCATCAGTATCGAATAATGTAGCATTGATAGAGTGATCAATGGGCTTCATCCGTTCGATTGATTGGTAGAATAGAGTACGATCTATATTACTGACACTACATAATTACCAAGCCTGATGCATTCACTCAATTCAACATTGTCCCTCGGCCATAACCATATAATATAGACTATACTCATGGAATGGGTGCCCCGCGTGCTCTTTTTCTATTCAAATGTAAATCAATTCCATGCTGATTCGAAATTAGCTCACAGACCGCTGAACTTTCTCAATCTGTTCGATGCATATTTAAGCAAGCCTATTGTTGTTTTTTCGGCTAAATTCCTTTGCGTGATGTAGCCTCATTTGCTTGTGAATTGCGACGGCTATGGTTAACATTGTCATGATAATTTTTGCAATTTCTGTTCGAGAATGTTATAGAAAACATTCTGCCTTCTGGTATTGAGTTCTGCAACCTGAACATGAAGTCCTCATTCAAGTTTTACATTTTGTCGAGATAACGACCCTTGATTTTATGCTATCTGGTCGAATTTTGAAAGAGAGATGGATTTTATTGGATTTTTTTACTACATCAGCTGCTTGCGATTCCATTCGCAAAATTCGTGACCATGAAACGAATAAAACACGAGTAGTCATGTCTAAGTCGTAAATTGCTGTCTCATTGTCCATCGCGCTACCGATCTATCTCAAGGAGCCGACAAGTCAATGACGAATCAGAATTACGCACAATCATTTCGGTAGTTTCATCGGCTCGACATAGACAGATCTCTAGCTGTAGAAAAAAAACTCTGAATACGTGAGACCAATGACGCATTAAAAGAAATAAAAAGACCCGAGAACAATTGATTTGATGGTCAACTAAATTTTAGTATTGTTTCCTGAAAATAGCAAAAACTAAACCTCATAAAATTCCACATCCATCAAACAATCTCAAACTCATCGTAAAAAAGTATACCTGGACAATCCAGATCATATAATCTGGCAAATTAAGCTCCGTCTTTGGCGCAGCTCAACAACGCTCTGGGCTTGGCCCAAAATTTCTTATCGATCCACCCACTACCACCACCATCGCCACCTTTTTTTACCTCCATCCAAAATCAACCACGACGACGTTTTCTATACTCTGTCGAATGTAATACCATGTATAAGTAAGGAGTGGGCGAGGAGTAGGTGCGTGTCACCGGTCGTCCCATGAAAAAAAAAAGGATCCGCAGGAGAAGAAAGAGGGGGAGGGGTAGGTCAGGTTAACTTTATGGCTACGTGCAAAACCGTCTTGAATTCGCCCTCCAAGTCTGCACACGTATTACAGTAAATATATATGTATATATATAGGTAGGTATGGATTGGTGGGTGAATTTCTACGTGCATGCGGTTTTTGGTATTGGCAAATCGATAAGGCCTCTGCTTGTGCCGTATTACATACCGAATAGGCTTGATGTTTTTCGTATTATTTTGCGAGAAGCATGCCTCCCGTCGTGTCTTATTTGGACGTGGGTGAGGTGATGGCCCATACTTATATGTATATAGGTAGGTTACTTACCTTGTTCGGAGGGTCGAAATAATTGCAACGTGGGTTCGTTAGCTCGTCTTCTTCTTTTTTCTTATGGGGGTTGGTACCTATACACCTTCAAGCTTGTGTACATGACGTGAAAGGAAATTAGGAGGTGAGATTTCCTCGAAAGACTGTACCTAATTTTATTTACGACCGCGTGTTTCGTTGGATAAGTTTTTCCATGTAGGGGTTGTGGGAAAAATTTGTTATAAGTTCAGATTAACTGAGAAAAAAATCACTCATTTGATGAATAGGCAATGATTCGGATACTATAGTTGTAAAAGTGGAATATATTCTAGCTTGTTTGGAACGTTCACGAGAATTGCAAAAAAAAAAAAAAATGAGCTATGATTTAGTTCATGTCACCGACGCGACGGTCTCATTTCCTGATCCAAAAAGTATCTTGGAAGTTTGGTCTTGGACACCCTGAAAAACTAGGATTGATTTGGGAATTTTTTTCCAAAACAATTGTAAATTCACAGAAAAAAGTTGCAAGAGTCAAATTGAGGACCTTGGTCATAAAATAAGCTTTGGTGTTTGAGACAACTGAAAAGGCCTATTAGTTATAGTGGATAAAAACATTTATCATGTAATCCCTCTTTTGAGGAATACTTTCTGCCCTCAATTCTTTTTTCTATCACTAGGTATGTATTGATATGAAGAATTTTCCATTCAAAATCATCTCAGACTCATTGGATATTAGTCGCCATCAACAATACGAGCTAAAACAAATGAATGAAATGAAACAATTAATTGTAAGAGTAAAATGAATCATTTGTTTTTGAACATAATAGAGCTCTCGCATCAATAATTTCTACAGTTCAGTTTACAATAACGAGTTGAATGATTGTCTGTACGCTGAAAATTGCTTTTGCGTAAATCGTTTCATAGTTATAAATCGATAATAACGTGAACGGCTCACTCGATTCATTTCCCAGCGGAAGCTATTCAATCAACAGAGCTCTCATACCTACTGTTGCGCACCATGAAAAGCTCTCATAAAGAGCATCAAAGTTGTCCGACGATCGATTGGTTCGAACTTTGTATGTATGTATATGTACCATCCGTAGTTTGAAACTCTCCCTCTCTCTCTTTTGCAATGTTCACTTTGGAGCAATTAACCAGCATCATCTCATCGATGGAATCTACTACTTTTCGTTCAAACAAGAGAAGAGTTCTCAGGTGCATCAAGAGCTCAGAGTTGGAGCTTCGTTTTGCCTGAGTAATTTCTTGTCGACGAGCCAGACGCGCGTCTGTATAGTTCATGACAGTTCGACAAGGAGAGTCGCCTTTTCGCTGAGTGAAAGTAATTTTCTTTTAATACTTGAATCTCGTGCAAACACCTCAAACTTGGATTTTTAATACTCGAGATAGTGGCATCAGCTTTTGCCGTGAGTTCTTTAAAACTTTGTAATTATTAGAGTAGGTCCAACTGCTTACCAGTCTTTCTCACAACGTATTTCATATTTCGAATAATGGAGTCACTCTGACAATATCGGAATGAAAAACTTACACTGTAAAAAATATTTCCGAAAACAACCACTGGTTGAACGCAAAATTCAACCCTTGGTTGAATAAAAAATTCAACCATTTTGGTTGAATATTCAACCAATGTGGATCATCACCATCTGTCCGTGCGGTTCCTGCATATCAAGTTGCCTATGGGTGAGGAGTAGAATATGGTGGATGGTCATATGGGTGGATAAGAATGGATAGAGGAATGGACTGATGGATGATGGATCGGTGGATGGATGATGGATGAGGTCGATGAATGGAACGAAGAATGGATGGTGGGTGGATGGATGGATGCATGGATGCATGGATGGATGGATGGGTGATGGGTCCATCCACCCACCCATCATCCATTTCACCACCATCCATCTACCGACTCATTCAACCATCGGCGATCCACCCATCGATCCATCGATCCATTTACCCATCATCCATCCATCTACCCATCTATCCATCCATCCGCTCATCCACCCATCATCCATCCATCCATCCATCACGGGATATAATTGCTTGGATGAAAGTTTAACCAGTTAGTTGAATGAAAAATTCAACCAGCTGGTTGAAATGTTGGTTGAAAATGTAACCAATTTTTTACAGTGTAGTTTCTAAAGCTCGTGGAGCTTATGTAACACTCAAAAAACGGCTTTTATTAACTTGTCGAAAATTCAATCAGGCTTAGGCTCAAAAGTATGGTGAGAGAGTGCGAAAAATGTTAGAATACATCAAAGAAGGTTGCCGAGGGTGGTTAACCTTCATGAACGCAATTCTTAACACCCGTGTACAAGCTAAAAATGGAAGCTCTTCGTTAGATTACCCTTTGGCAGCTAGAAAAAAAAAGAAAAAGAAGCGCATTCCCCAAGGGCAACGGCACCTGACTGCCGGCCTGACTACTTTGCAAAGAGCTCACCCCATTTACACCCTCCACGAACCCATTGAATAAGGGTACTATCTGAGGGTAAGAACCGCTGCAGTACTTTTTCCTTTTAAATAAGAAAGGAGAGCCGACTTGATGCACTTGAGACGTGGGCAATTATCCAACTTCACCAGAGAGAAGAGCTTTGTACTGAATAAAAAGAGCATCGCTCTCGCTCAATTGTCGCGCGGTCATACTCGTTATATATCTATGCAGTCAGTCCTTATTCAGAATTTAACCTCTGTGTTGGTTTTATGTATTCACATACACAGAGACATGATTACTCGTGGAAACTTGATATTTCCGTAAAAGTATAGTGGAGATGCGGCTTGTTTCTGATACGAGATGAGCAAAGCTGACAAAATGTGCGTAAACATAAGATATGGTCTTGAAGAAACTAAGAAAGTTGTTGTTGTGTTTGCATAGAGGTTACGTGATCGTGAAGCTGATGCTTTTTGTATAGTGTAATATGGGTATGGGGGTGAGTGAGTGAGTGGGTGGTAGAGGCTAGTATTTCGTGTCTAGCCCTCGTATTCTGCTTTTATCGCGAAAGAGCTAGAATTATATCTATAAAGTGGAGACCGATGGATGTCTGCGTGAGTTAAATATTTTGTGCATTTGTAAGTGTGGTCTCTTTCAGGCACTTCTTTCTCAGTTCCCTGAATACTTTTCCACTTCTGTTTATGCAAGATTTGAGTTTCTTACGTACGATAGCAATTGTATTTAAAAAAAAATTATTTGTGTAGTAGTCAGGTATTGATATCCAGACAGTTTTCTATTTTAAAGAGATATATTTTCCAACAAATTACTCATTTTGTTCCATCTAGAAAAGAGTTGCAAAATGAAATAGATGCCCTCCTCGTGTGTGACCAATTCCTTGAAAAACTAAAATTTTCAAATTATATCATTGTGTTACCGAGTTTGTACCCTTCAATCGATTCGTTCAATCATCTTGATTTTTTTGCCAGTCATTAGAGTATAATATTCGATTTTCAATTTAGCATTTTTCCAATGTGCTATCCAGAGCGGAATCTCCTTACTACAGAAAAGAAAACGAACGATCTGCAAAAGTGACAAAACTCATTTGAAAAATCTTTATACGGACAGAAATGTCAATGGACCGGGCGATTCCTGTAGGAACATATTTATATATCTGCGTTACATACATATGACTATAGCACAAAAAAGCGATACACAATCACGGGGTGGACTACATGTGCCTCAAAATACGCGGGGGGTAAGTAGCAGAATTGACTCACGCACTTTCACCTCGCTCGGCTAGTTCACAAGTTGACGCATACAACACATATATAAATATAGTGAGGGAGCATAAATTAGGCGACGAATCGTCCCCGATATACACGCAGGGCAGCAAAAAGCATAGGCAGTGGCAATCCAGGGGTTTGTTATAGTACAGAGGGTGGCAGTCCGTTATCGCTCGTGCGAGCGTCGCTGATATAGTACTGCACTTCGTGGGTCGCGTGCCGAAGCGACTGTGCTGACATTATAGCAATGTGTATTAAGTATACAGCTTGGCGGATTAGTCAGCCCCGTTGAGAGATCCGAGATGAGATCATCGCTCGCGCAAGTCGCGAAATGTATTATAGTGTATTTGCAGCCATCTGCCAAGTCAGAATCACCTTGCTCTTGTCAAAATTCAACTTAACTCGGTGTATGTGGGTATCAGAGATTAAAATTGTACTTCAAGTTATTCGAAATTAGCACATATTATTTTTCAGTTCATATTAGTTGACGTGACAAATTTTTTTTATCAATAATAACTATTCTAGAAATTTTTGTCGGAGTCTATACGGAAAGAAAAAATCAATTGTTGGATATTGGCAGAAGCATCTTATTTTTTTCCGACCAGCCCGTTGATTTTTTTTATAAATTTTACCCTGAAGAAATGGCTTAATCAGGCCAAAAGAGAGGCTCCTACGGGGCACAAAAGTCATTTGTATTAGAAATTATGCATTCGTTCTGGTCAGACTAACCTGTTTTTCCAGCGATTGTTCTCCAAATGTCTATAACTATGGAAAATCTATACAAACCTCGGAAGAATAGTTTGCGGAAGAAATAATCTAAAGGCTGAAGCAGAGGTCCGAGAGTCCGAGTTTCAGCCTCTCCATCAGTAGAAAAAGGCCGGGACCAGTGGGACGAGGCTCATGTCGTCCTCTCACGTTCAAAATTTCGTTTGCGCGTCCTCTTTTTTCTCCTCTTGCACGAAGGCGCGTGCCACGTTTGCTTGATTGATGGAGCAGCTCCGTGCGCACCCACGCACACATCCCTGTGCAAACTTTCGCCCTTCTCGTTACATCGCCGAGGAGGTCCCTTTATTTCGACTCCTCCTCACCCGTTGGATAAGCGAATTCCATGTACGGAGGGCCGCCACTATTATTTCTTATATCCAGCTAGCTCGTTCACGGCCCCATTCTTAAAGCACAAAATTGTGATGCTTGGACTGTTTTTAACGACACGGGAGGTCGATTTTTCATCCTTGTTTTCCAGAGTGATGCGAGAAAAAAAGAGGGATTCTCGAGATCTGAGATCCAAGACGGGCTGTAGAGGTATTCGAGTTTTCCTCCTTCGAGATAGGTATTATAAAGACAGGGAGCGTTGAATTCTGATGGGAGGAACTTGCCCTCACCCGCGCCTATCTGAGTAAATGCCGCGCTGCATATCAATGAGAACTGCCGACGTGGAATTGTGATGAGTGATGGAAGCTGTGCTCATGTTTTTTGAGCGTGAGAGCTCACGAGTCGAAGGATCAATAATTTCGTAAACATTTTGCAGACGAAGATGAATCATGTATTTTCATGCGCATCATCGAAATAATTATTTGGAACATGATTGTGAACTAATTTAACCATTTATCCTGACAATTCAAACAGAAATCAACGATTTTAAATCTTTTGTCAGAATTGTAAGTATATAAAGGTGTTGTAACACCAGCTTGATGACATATATTTCGTTGGTAACACAATATCCAATGCCCCGAACAATTTGAAATGAAACTTCAGTTGTCAACGTTGTCCCTTTGCGACCGAGTTTTGATGGCTTTTGTTCCCGAGAGACAGTTGCATTGTGAGGGTTGTATAAAAATTGCGAGTGTCAACTTCGAATCAAATTGTAAAAAAGTGGTTTCCTCCTATCATAAAGAGGTGATTTTTACCGCGTCAAAAATTCAACTTTGAATTGTCGCCAAGAAACTACTTTTGCGCAGTTTAATATTTTGAAGTTACCACTCATCCCTTTCTCATTTCTATGACATTTGTCTTTTCGCGAGGATGAATGAATTTTCCTTGTTGAACGTTTGTTTCAAAATCAAATAAAAGTTTCATATAACCATTGGTTTTCCCTAAACGACCTGTAGACTTTTTAAATTTTTCTACCGTCACGAGTTAAAATAGCGGCTCGATTCGTGCGTGCAAATTGATAATCTCATTGTACCATCGCGCTACATACCTGGACACCACTGTACATGGACAAATAAAAAATTTCAAAGTGCACCCCAAACCCAACTCGCGCTTTGAATCGTCAAACGTTCCGATACCTACTATAATATATGTGTATAGATATCGATGGTGACACTGCAGCATTCGACACTCGATGAATGATTCATGACGTTACGTTATAAAGCCATGGCATCGCAAAGTGCAACCACAACGTCATTCATTGCATCGTGTTCCGAGAATTGAAGCGGCAGCAGCAGCGGTAAATGCTGGCCTCCCATGCAAATCAAAGTCCCATAGTTCGATATATTGCGTTCCCCTTCGCATGATGCCGTTCTCGAATGTGTACAAGTGCACCTGCTGCTATACATTCTCAATATAGACAGTATGATTCTATTGTCAGTAGTATAGTTACCCACTGATGGTGACATTCGCGGATCTAATTATCCGTTGGTGAACAAGAGTCTTCATTTGCACGAGGCACTACGTTGACATGTGGAAACACCTATATGTAATGATAGTATCGCCTATTTATGCAGAAAATCCATTATTGCGAATGAAAAAAGATGCATATGCTTCTCGATAGATGAGCGGTTTCTCTGGAATTATTTTTGGCAAGATTGCTTTTGTGCGGTCAAATCATTGTTTTCGTCGTCTGCTACGAATATTATCATACATGGAGCTTGAGCGGGGCAACGCCCAAAAATCTTTTTGAAGGAAAAATGGTAGATTATGTGCCCGAGTGCCGCTGTCGTGAAATTGCCATGACGAGTGCTGCAAACGAAGTTTTCAGCTCGAGTCGTAGAAAACCGCTAATATAAAAAAACAAGGGTGCCTTTCTGATGCGATGCAACCAATGCGTAGGCCTCCTTGACTTGTTCCTATGCGTAGCTTTATCATAAATATTATGTACGGCCCATTTTATTCAATCGTTACGTGAAAATAAATTTTTTTTGGGTTGAATCCTAGATATGAGTTGGATACATATCGAGACCGAGCTCTTTTTCGTGATGACCTCACTCTGGAGTTATTTTACGAACAACGTTAAGACTTCATTTTTTCCAACTTGGCATCTAAAGGTTACTTCGTTGAAAGAACAATCAAACACTTCATGTTCTTTCCAATTTTTTATATTGAAAATAACTTTAATAAACGTATGTTTTGGTACAAAGTTAAGTGAACATTCAAATATACTCAGATAAATGATTCTATTTCCTTTCTACTCGCTCGAATATCTATCTAACGGTGTGATATAATATTGAATGCGACAATATCTAACAAATTCGGAACTAAAAATTCCTTAAAAAAGTCAACTCTCTCGAGAAAAAGTCTGTATTCAAGTAGATATCGTAACACTGTCTCGAAAAACAATCACCTCAAACGTCAACATCCAAATCACATGAATTTCTCACTCTAATGGTCCCAACTCGGGTCTAGAGTATTTTATACACGGTTTCTCTGCTGAAGGGCCACTCTTGCGTCCCATCAGCCCTGACAAGATCAAATATTGACGTAGTGCGACCCTCGCGCCCGAGAAGCTGAAAAAAGTCACGTCTCGCTATCTCGTCTTGAAAGCTTCTCAAGGACCACAATAAATTTCATCCCTCCCACTCTCCTCATCATCCCTCCCTCACCCTCATAAGATAATCCTCGAAGGCAATCCCTTTTTGTCCATAGGAACAGCCCTCCTCTCAAAATTGCTCCTGAAGAACCAGCTAAATTCACCCCAACCCTCAATCGTTTATGTCCCTCAGCATGCAAAATCGAAGAAGTTTAAGCTCACGCATCGATCGGCTATCGGCACGAATTCACTTTTTTTCTTTTTCACCGCAGCCACTCTTTCGGAAAAAATATACCACATGCAGTGGGTAATTTCGTCACCCTCAGGTTTCCAACTATTCCCCGATAAAATACTTGCACATTGATATATAGGTATAAACTACATATGTACAACAGAGTACCTAATAGGAAAATCGGGAGTTGCAAAGGTAGATCGCGACGGAAGGTAATAAATTAACCAGAACCGCAAGAATCCGACTTTAGAGATGCGTTCCGTGCGGCACATTTATCGAATCTTACGAAAAGAGTAGAGTCACTGTGCAAGTAGCAAACGTATAATTCTTTCTCCGCGCGACTCGCGTCGATTAAACGATTATACATCGGATTTGCCGAGAGGTTCTTCGTGTTTCTTCCCTTCTTACGGTGAAATCGTTTTTACCTCTGGTGAAGCTAAAGTAATACGCATGGAGAATATCGTGAGTAAAAAGTCTAAGGTATATCTCCTTCCTCTGGAGCAGAAGATGGATGGATTTTTGTATGTGATCGAGTTGCTCCATCTTTTTCTTCCAGAGCGTCACTTGCGCTGATCGAGTCGATTTTACAGATGCTGTCGTATATGTTTTCTATTCTATACATTCGAACTAAATTTTTGTCGACTTTCCATCCCAAGTGACTCCTCTGTGATTTCTCACCTTCTTAAGCTCGCAAATGCTTTGCCAGGTGTATTATCCCGTAACTGTGCAGATTTAACGTTATTATTCAACTGTCTATGACACGAGATAAAACGTGATGGGAAACTCTTCTGGACACTGATGGCAAGTAGTATAATGTAATCCTCTAAATTGAGATACGAATGAATGGCTGATGTGGCATTTGTATAAATTGTCTCGCAGACATTGGCAATGCGGAAATCGTTTCTGAAATTATTTTGTGAGTGAGATATCCCCCTTTGATTTGCTCAACAGATCGTCAAGATACTCGCTGAATGAATTGAATCTTCTTTTCTCAGAGTTATATCCAAGCCTTGTGCTGATTTCAGATAAACAGCTCCCTATGGGGCGTATTTCTCTGTTTGCTCGCTAGCTGAAAGCTTTATGGTACTTACTTATTGTGGATGGATGCTTCATCCGTTGGGGTAAGATGTGATACTTGGACAGGAGCTATGGATCAAATTTTATGTCCCATACGTACAAGTACAGGATTTGCTCTTACTTTCAATACATTTTGTCAAATGGGCTTGAAACATTGAACGTCTCGTCACGTATTACGCGTGTAATAGTCCGAATATTTCATCTATCATTATTATTTCTTTTTTTTTTAATTTCTCGCAATAAGTGGTCCTTTTGCTCTGGTCTGAAGCTACTGTGATGGATGATGATACAGTCCCTTTTTTTTCAGATCAGCCTATGACTCAACAATATTCCACAGTAGAGTGCTATCTTTTTTACCACAATAGTATATTTCCGTACTGAGCGCGGTAGCCCATTTTGGGCACTAGGGCAGTTTGACAGACATGTCCTCCAGTGCCCGAAATGGGCTTGCAAGCGAAGTGCAGATATATTTTTTCTTTCCGAGAAGCCTAAAATCACATTCAAACATAGCATTTTTAGGTTAGAGTAATGAATACAATAATTTGTGGATTAATTATGAGCTATCAGAGAAATTGAGAAAAAATAACCAAAAACCGTCGCATCATAAGACTATCAAATCGAACGTTTCTTAGAGAGAGCTAAATCAGAATTCAGGATTGGGCGTATACATCTGGGATGGCTCAAAAGGAAGTTGCCCACATTTTGTCATGAGTCTAAATGGAATCGCATATCATTCATCCTGTATTATACTGGTAGACAAAATTTTGAAATCGAAAGTGTACGAGTACCAAAAAGTTTTTTCCTTGTGTATATTATCAATGTGAATCTGCAGCCTGTTATACGCCTGCACGTCAGGTTCTCTGCTAGACAAGCGAGAATTCCATCCCCGTATCTATCTAAGGGCAAGGACAATTGCAAAAACAAGTACTTTCATGTGTACGTTCAGAAGTTTAAAAACACGTGGTAACACCCCAAATATGCCTCTACGGCGTTAAATGACCGGCTAAATAATGATATCGTGCTATGTTTCAAACTACCCCGTCGTGATTTTTGTCTAGGTCGGGGAAACCTTGGAAAAAACAGGATTTTGGCGTCTAGCAAAAAATTCTGACGTGCAGAGGCAAAATAGGCTGCGGATTCGGTTTATATGTTGAAAAATACAAAAGAAAAAGATTATTTCATTATTGTACACTCTCGGCCCTAAGATGTTGTCGACCAGTGTTACAAACTCACTTGAGATTCTGAAACTGTGGTATTTTATTTGATCAGACTACGATTTACTAAATATATTATCCCCAAATTTTTACTTGCACACATCAATTTTTTGCAATTCTATCTTTTCCATTTTGAACTTGTTCACCATATTCCTAATATTATACCCACTATATAACCAACTCTTACAAAGTCACTGACAGCCACAACTCGGGCGGGCTCTTATATATCAACATTTTGTAAATCTTCGCCCCTTTAGCAACAAAAAAAAATGCCAAACTCCTTTAGAAATAGTAAAAGCTTACAAAAGCTCAAGCTGCCGGAACTACCGCGAATTCCAAACTCGAATGGTCCCGGTGAGCTTTGGCATCTTTTTTTCTCTTTCAACGGTACGACGAGGACGATGTCAATGGAATCTCAAGATCGACGAGTCTTGTTATGGCCGCGCGAAATTTCCCTACCACAGCTCATACCAACCGCCAAACCACTTCTATCTTACATTCTCAACATTGCAAGCTTATAGAATTTGAATGCAAGAGCTAGGCATAAGTGCCGAAAGAGTTATATTGCGTTAGCGCGTAACGAAATGTGCAGGGTACGGAAATGCGAGGTTCGCGCTTTCGTCGTAGTTGGCGTCTCTGAAAATGCGCCTCGGGGTCGTTGAACTAACGCGTACTACTCGCACACATACTCAGAATAATATATGGGTATGAGTGTAGGATTTGAGAAATGTTTCGAGAGAGATTGATAGAGGATTAGATGAGGTCGAGAAAATTTTGCGAGCCTAAAACGACCCGAGACTCACTCGTATATATTCCACGAGCAGAGACGGATGCATACCGTTTGGCTGTGGCATAGAGATGGGTTATCCGTGATAAGTAAACTGCGGTGAGACTCGAGGAAAGACCTAGATGAGATTGAACTGACGAAATGCGGTATATGAAACGTTGAAATGAGCCAACGAGTTGATCGTATCTGTTGAGTGGATTCGACGTGAAATGCTTCAATTGAATCTTGACCCAGAGTTATAAAAGGAATTCTTATCTTTGGAAATGATTGCACGTCGTTGCATTGTGTGCTACGGGCCAAAAATGGTTTATTCATTGAAAATGGAGTTTCATTTTTTATTCATTTCTACAATGAAGTCGTTGCGAATGGTGATTTTTTGGTGATGAATTATTTTGGCAGAACTAATATTGTTGAAAATGTGAGAATCTCGTTGCTATGTACATTAATAATCCTAGATCAAAAATGTATCATTTGTGTGCCAAAGGAGGAAGAAGTGTCTTCATTCTGTGGGAGACCATCGATAATAACTCAAAGACTTCTTTTGAGAATTCAGCTTATCGATTCAACTACCCTTCAAAATATCAACTCAGCTCCTTGAAAATCTGAACTTCGGACCTAGAAATTCATTTGGATGATCCATTCATTGGATCAATTCGGTTGTCATCAAGGTTGTCATCCCTCAAATGGATAGGGGACGTTCAGGAAATCCAGGGATTTCCAATGTTGTATTTTTATTGAACGTCACATTGCTCATCTCTGTTGCATTAGTTGGCATTAAACATGACTCAATCATAACACCGACCGAAAATTTTAAGAAATCAAAAATGAGATAATTTCTGAAAGTTTTAACGAGAAATCGCGAGTTGAATTCGCGTCCTTTTCAAAATGACAAACTTCTCTCCGACTTAATGGAATAAAATTACAACGTCAAAACTTGCTCTGCGCACTACAGTCTCAAACTTCACTCCGCCACACTTACCCAAACGAATAAACTCGAGTGGCCTCTCTCAAAATGCATGGTTATAATACCAACTAAGAGCACTCGTATAGCAACTTATAAAAATTCGTGCCCAAGCAAATCTACTACTTCTTTCTCTCTCGTGCCTTGAGCATTAAAACTACGATTTAATCAGCGCACTTGCACTTGTGCACAAGACCTTTATATATAGATATACAGAACTCAACTGCAAAATCCGTCCAGACACTTCTCATCCAAGAGAATGAGAATCGCTTCAGGCGTTGTTCTCGTCGAGATACCCCATACTTTGAAGAATTGCAACAGCAGCACAAATTTCTTGGCGCCCATGCATCGCTTGCATTTAAAAAGTTTTTCACGAGTCTAGTATTTCTCTATATATCTATATGAGCTTATCTTTTTAGTCTCGTTATTTATACGGATGCATAGAGCCCGCCCGTTTTGCTATTAGGTACTATGTAAGAATATCAACGGCCTATATACATATATCTGACGAGTTCACTTCAAGCTCACACATCCAGAGTCTCCTCTTTGTGGCCTTTTGTCTTGAAACAAGATAATAGGAGCCCCAAAGCTTTAGCGCCTATCTTGGGATTTTGATCGATGCGCGCTCAGGATATCTTTACATATATACTATGTTCTCTCCTGCTGCGGTAATTTGCGTGTGCAGCCTCGCCCTCGGCTTTTATTCATACATAGTTGTTTTCCTTTGCTTTGTAAATGGCGAAGAATAGAAATAGACGTGTTTGGAAAATACAATTTTGTGATCCGAGTGAATTGTTTTCAGCTCAGTGCTGATTGTTTATGATTCTTATGATTATAAGTGAATTTGTGAAAATATAATCAATTGTGGGAAGGGTGAAATTTTTTTTCTGTTATGCCGAATCTTGCAAAAATATAGACTGTATAGTTTGAATTCTATTATTACAAGTAATTCCATTGATCTTATTACAAACAATACATGGAAAATAATTCTTGGCCTTATATACGGCCAACCCGCCAACCATATTGCCGTATGACCAAAATAGTATTGCCAGCACAAAAATGCCGATTTTATCACTGCATCAAGCCCTGATTAATTTAATGAATACATTGCGCAAATACTTGAAGCTATCGAAGTTTCTGTAAATCAAATTGATTTCATTCATCAAGATTATGTTCGAACCCAATTAACGTGTCAATTATTCAATTCCAAAGATGTTGACTTTGGAATGATTGAGTATACTCAATCGATATTAAATTTGAGCAAAGCAAATATTAGCTTTACCATGAATTGAACTCATCAGTATTCCGTTATTTCAAATAATTGAGATACGACATATGTAGAGGTTTATTTATCTATCATATTTTACTGATATGATTACACCCAACATGACAGTTTATTCCATCATGCGGGTCTTGGCAATTTACAAACTTGGTACATCGAATACACCTAGTGAACATAATAATTTATGATTAGAAAAGACATAAAACTGTGATAGAATGTTCCGTTGAATTTGAGTTATAACTATTCTACTAGTAATGTATTCATTTCTCTGATAAATCATTCGAGGAAACGGAACTAATGCGTCTTAATCACGTTCAAGATTCTGTACACATACATCTCCCTTTCCGCCTTTCTCAAACGCCTCCA
Organism: Eretmocerus hayati; assembly: GCA_029851415.1. Classification (NCBI taxonomy): domain Eukaryota; kingdom Metazoa; phylum Arthropoda; class Insecta; order Hymenoptera; family Aphelinidae; genus Eretmocerus; species Eretmocerus hayati. Next base: position 159,363,378 of record CM056742.1, on the reverse strand, counting down.
TAATCAAGTTGTTCAATATATATATCTGCGCTCAACGTTTGCATTCGCATATTTCTCCGAGTTATCAAAATATTTGCAAATACTCAGTCATCACACCTCCATGATACACGTCACTTTATAAACCAAAGCTCTTGATCTCGAGAGTCGAGAGACAACTTCATCAGTTTAAAAGAAAAACAGACACGCGAACCTCGATGCAACTAACGCGAGACCACCAACGTGTCTGTCTCTGATGGATGTCTCTCAAAGCTTTTCAATGATCAAAACAAGATCAAGTCAGGTTGACATGCAGCATTTATTAAACTATGAATGAATTCGATTGAATTGTTTGTAGAAATTAATGAAATGGTTGAGAGATTGATTCCGCAAATGGTGGTATTGAAATTTTGGTTCGCCACTATCTAGTTCCTCGTGTCAAAGGTTCTTGTGTCTCGATTTGTGTAGGTGTCGGGCTAAAGTACATAGACGGGAAAGGCAAAATCAGACGAACATACTTGTGCGATCTTGTTACCAGTGTAAACTGTACTGGCCGTATTAGATGCATGTTTCCCTCGATTTCGACCCATGTTCAAAGTACATGAACTTGCTTCAAAAGCCTGGTGAGAATATTTGCATATTTGAAACTGGCGCCATGGTATATGGTGTGTTTGCCTATGGCGCTATAAACTATACATACACCTTTATGTACAGATTTGACGTTCGTTAGGTATGTTTGAGCGAGAGATGCTTGGATAGCTTCGATATTAGCATAAGAGTATCAGCCCTACTTGGGATTATGGATCATTTATGCTTTGGCCTTCGTGTTCAGAGAAGTTGCGTGTAATCTCCAATCATTACCACTAGGTTAAAATTTCCTGTCGTGCATGTAGGTCGTAGCTTTAATAACATATGTGCCAATGATGTCATGGGTTTGGCTGGCCGTGGAATGTTTCGTTGTTACATTATGCAGTCAAATTAGAGATGATATAAGTTGGGTGCATAGCTACGATAATGAGTTGTAATGTTGGTTACAAAGTGAATTCTGGGTCCTCTAGGACACTTATCTCATGCAAGAATTTGATCTCATCGTGCAGTGCCTGATCGGAAGTTGATTCTAATTGATTTTGCATTGTTTGGACGTGGTTCCCAATATGAAAAACGTTGAAGATTTGTTGAAGGATACGTGTAATTTCTTGCATATGGGGGGAGGGGGGGGAGCATTTTTGGGTCCAAATAAAAATTTGATGATGGCCGCTATGGAAAAAATTCCCTGGGAAAACCGTGGCTCCTGTCCGAATCGCAGATTTTTTTCATGGTCAGATCACTTGCGCAGCCTTGGGATACCCTGGCAGAATTCTGGCAAAATCGTGGGATTTTGAATAATAGGCATTGATGAGTTAGTCTTCCCTGATTTCTCAATCCTCGTGTATTTCGACACCGAAATATCAATTCAATAATCAGATTTGCGAGAAAAGCTATGTTACTATGAGCTGAGGCAATGACTCCGCCTTCTGGCTGAATGGCGATTCACATATTTGTGCAAATTTGTTTCCGTTTATGAATTCAGAATCTAATAGTCTTCCCTGAACGTTTTTCCAGCAGTTCTGTTGGATCAGATTGAAAGTGAAAATAGAATTTTCCAGAATTTCTAAGTGTTTAAAAGGCCCTCGCAGAACAGCGATCCCCAATGAATCCTATGAATGAAAAAAAAAATCATGTTGTAAAAACCAATTTTATCACATTTTTAACCATTCAATAAATTTTCTGCTTACAGGCGAATACGACTCGCCGAGCGAGGCGTTAGTGAGCTGGGCGAGGCAAAATTGTAGCGACGACAATATATCCGTAATAACTGTCTTCCTAACACCACCAAACGAAATAGCAGCGAAAAATTATTACAACCCGAGGCCTGCAAATCAAACTTTTGAAGCCAGCAGCATGGAGCCCGGCCTCCAACAGTCCGAGCTTCAGCAGCCGGCCTCTTGTTTCGATCTTGATTTTGGATTCCCAAAAGGACAGCAACAGCCACTTCAACCTATTCAACAAACCAATGGGGATGGATTTGGTAATGGAGATGGTTTTGGAAATGGTTCTTTCCTTGAAGGTATGAATGGCAAGCATAGGCCAAAACCTCCAAAGTATAATGATGTAGACGAAGATGAGGATGAAGAAGACGAGGATGACGAGGAAGAGGATGATCTTGGTCCAGAGACGAATGTCGATGCAGTCGACGACGTTCCCGAGGACTTTGTCAAGATTGAAAAGGCAGCTTTTTCATCCAACGACTATGAGAAGCAAGAGTTCATTGGAGATAAGGTGCCACTGGATAACGACATGGCCGACGATCTCATGGCCGATCTTGTTGCTCAGAGTGAGTATTTTCATCAAACTTCACACTATCTATTATACGCTTGTTTTTTATTCATTTTCAATCGATTTTCATTTGTTTTTTCTGTCTTATTTTTGTGTTCATTTTTTCTTCCAAATTTGTGAAACATTTATTTACTTTTTATCAATTATGTAATAATGGATTCTGGTTGGCCTTGTACTTTACCTCACTACGTCGCCCTGTATCTGATAGGCTCAATTTGAGACATTCAAGTCCTATAAAAGTCATCAATATATTGACTTTTCTTGAACAATCTGGAGCTACCAATCATTCACAAATCTGAATCATGCTTGACATTCATTCGCAGCAGTCTATCATGATTTATGGTTAAACTTTCTAATCGACTCAATTATTAACTGGATTGTTTTTACGACTCGAACGTTCACTTTCTTTTTACTTCATATTTTGTCACTATTACTGTAGCTTATTGTGAAACTAGACAAGGATCATCTTCCATCAAAAAAAAAAAAAAAAAAAAAAATGGAAGAAAATCGCCTAATTTTTCTCGAAATTATAATAACCAACGTGACCGCATAGTATACTTTCAACGTGTACAGCCATGCGTAAGTTGGTGCACTTAGACGAATTGTCCATCATAAAAGAGTGCAGCACACCTAGAAAATGTAATATTTCATGTCATGCATAATGAATTTGGTTGGGTAATTAATTTCAGAAGAATGATTTAGTGAGAGAGGGCATCTTCATTAACGTGCTCGATCGTAAAAATTTAAATTAAGCCGGTTTCTCTGGGGAGTCGTAATTCTTGAGAAATTTGCAAACGTTTGAGAGTAACACGGCAGCCAGTTTGTCAGTGAAAGTACCAAGTATCAATCGCTCTTGGTATCTTATTCCAATTGTAAATTGATGAAACGACCACACGGTATGCATCGGTTTGAGTTAGTCCGTCTCTTCTTACAGTGACCCCTTTTCACTCGTTGAAAATGTTCGTCATTGGTCATATTTGTGACAATTAGTCTGTCGATTATTAGGTAGCCCCCATGTTTAGTTTCTAAAAATCCATGAGAGTTTCGTCACAACATATGAAGCTCTCCTCCCCCCCCCTCCCAAAATTGCAATTTATGACAATTCGAATTTTATTTTGCATCATCTCTATCGGAATAGACAACAATTTTCTGCCCTGTGGAGTTCGCCTGTAAAAAAATTAAAGGGGTTTACAGCCTAACTTACAATCAATTCCCAGTCTTAACATGTTATTCTTATGGCAGTGAAAAACTACAGCTACCGTAAGAATAACATGATAAGATGGTGAGTTGACTGTTAGTTAGATTGTAAACCCTTTCAACTTTCATGTAGGGTCATTCCGTTTTTGAATTGAAGATCGTGGATTATAATTCGAAGGTTGGAATTTTGTATTGATCTTTGGTGATCCTGCACTCTGTGTTACATATTATTGAGTATTGAAACAAAAAGTACATACTACATGTTCAAAGGGCTCAGAATTTCTGCGCGTGTAACCGGTTTTCTCATCTCTTTTAATTTGATAATGGGCTGCTTGATAGACACGCGTGAATTTTTCTTAATACGAGAGGCTTTTCTCACTTTTCTGTATCAAAGGCGATGGCTTGGCGATAATTCAACTTGTCGGATCAAAAACCGACGCCAGATTCACATAATTTTGCCACACCACCAAACTTGTATTTTTTCCCCTCTCTTCTATACTTTCGTCAATTCCAAGCCGTTTTTAAAATGACGTAACCGGTCGATCAGGCAAATTACCTTCGTGCATCATAATTTACATGGTTCATCTCTTTCCTCAGCTCCTAACTGTCATATTTTGGGTACCAACCCAGACTCCACCACAAAGAATTTTTCAAATATTTGCATGTATGAATATTGATGACCCCATGTACGGTACGCACAGGGCTCGAAAAAAAATTCAATTTCCTGGAAAGCCGATAAAAATCCTCCAATACCTATTCTATTCTTTGTAATTTATAGTAAGGTTTCTCCAATATTCCATCGTTGAGTAATGAACTTGGCAGTCTCGATGAATCCTCTTACATATACATTACAAACAAAACACATCATCATTTCAGAATCGATTAATCGAGCAAAGTGAAAATGCTTTCAGCTCTCGTGTTAACTATTACTAGTCGCTCGTTAATTCAATATCCATACATCCATATAGGAGGTACATGCTTCAATGCAAAGAGATTCCCATGTAAAATCGTTTCTTTTTTCTTTTTTAACGAGTCTAGCAAGTGCTGGTACAGCCAAACTCGTCGACGATGATCAATCGTCGTCGACTTCGTACTTGTCGTCGCAGTTTCTGCTTAGCAAACTCGGTATAGCTTCCCTTTCGCTGTATATCCTATACATCTACCGATTTATATAAGGTGTCAGTCGCAGTAGTGAAGGCACATTCGAAATACCTATTCGAAGTATTTCCTTCCTTTTTCCCTTATTGCAATTCCGCTGAGAGAAGCCGGAATATAAGTTCCCCTTTCCCTCGTGAACAGTGCGAAAAATGAGAGACGAGATTCAACTCTCGTGTACTGATGCAAGACTCTTTCGTCTCTTGGGCGAATGTAAAATGAGAAGATTCGTTTCGTTGAGAAAACAACGGTTGAGAATAAAAAATATGTATGAAAAAAAAGTAATCGTCGAATGGTTTTGAAGGCAAATGAGAATGCTGTAATGAAATGTGTCGCGACGAAAGATGGATTATTATGTTTAAATCGTGTAATGATTTGAATTTTCCTCCTTCGTCAATATCCTGAAGCTGCGCAAGCGCAAACATATTATAATGGATTGGCATTGATATGTAAAAACGTGATCATTATTACCTCCTAATTTCTTTTCACTCAGCCGGAATCAATAAATTTACTCAAGGCTGATTTAACTTTGGCGATGCAAATTTTTGATTAAATGGATGCTGAATCTCTTTTGCTTGCAATTTTGATACTCACTCATAAAATATAATGTGCGTTAAGGTGCAAGCATTATATTATTCCCCATAGACCACACAATGCGAATGCAATGAAAACTTGGAGTATCGAGACAATTATCCATTTTTTTGCGATATTTTTTGCAATGAACCGAACAAATGAAATTTCTCGTGCGGTTACGAGAGAAAAAGAAAAATAACGAGGCCGATGTTGTATTTTATTTTATCTGTTGGCTGAGAAATAGAGAGAGAGAGGAGTTCTAGATCATAGACGCGCGCGAGCATATTCGATCGTGTGCAATTTTCTATGCTTCGCTGATGGTTGGCCAGAATATAGTGGCGTAAAAATGAAATACCACAAATGAGAGCCGCCAGCCGTCACTCATGTATACTGTAATTCAATGCCCTGGTGGTATAACTGTTTGGATGATTCATTAATAGCATATTTTAATTTCCTTATCTTACAAATATTAATTAAATCGTATAATTGGGAGCATGTTTCATATATTTTAGCACTTTTTTTAGTCTGTTATTACGAGGGAATTTGGACAGTATAGAAATAACGCTTTTCATTCGTTGTGCAGACACGTGAATATTAATTTATGATTATTATGGAGTTTGCGTCTGAATGTGGTTGGATTGATCGTGAAATTAATTAAACGGTGCTCAAGTTACTATTAAAATAATCTGGATAATGGAGAAAATTTCATTGCATTTGATATCGATTTTAATACCCCCTCCATCGCCCCATTTGATTTGATTCAGGGTATTCTAAAATCATGAGTCGTTCCGTGGATTTTAATTGTTAGTATGAGTGGAGATCGTTCGACTGTTCGAGATCAGACGATATCCATGTTCATTCCGATGGAAAATTTGTTACCAGCGTGAAGTTCGTCCGTCCTGTAATGTGAACAGGTGAATTTCAGAATAGTTTTTGATAATAATCATGTTGGTATAATTTTCATTTTCTTCTTGTTAGCTCCACTTGCAAGTGACATGTCATCTGATTTGTATCGTACTTAATTCTTACCTTCATCTAATTTTAAGATGCATCGTGGCCCACTTAAAATTCTTTATATCGACATCTGGAATATAGTGAAATTCTATAAAAGTATCATTTGCTCGAAAACATCATTCTACATAGAATTTTGCAATGTATAACAAACGCAATCAATGATTCAAGAGAAACCTGTCTCTCGCTTGCAGACCTCTTGAGGCCAGGCCGTAGTCCGCCGCCATATTGTATGTAGCCCTGAATCCGTTCGGAGGATAAGTCGAGTTTTACTCGACCAAATAACTTGGGATTTCACATACATCTATAGAATGCATGTCTCAATGGCGCTACAAAGTCGAATATGTCAATTTCGCTCAAAAAATTATCCAGGCGAGGTGTACACAAATGTCGTCTGCTTATGAACGGTAACATACGACGTCTCGAGTGAACCTCATCTGGACACTTTCTTTCAGTGGAATTGAGATATTTGGCTTCGTAGCGCGATTTAGACATGCATTCTATACATGCATGTGAAATCTCAAATTGATCATTTGGTCGAGTAGAAATCGACATATATCCTCCGAAACGGATTTAGAGCTTCTGGCGGACTACGGACTCACGTTAAAAAAATTTCAGTATCAGGGATCATTGATCAAAATACCAAAATCTTGATCAAAACATTAGAGAAAATTGTTGTATCCTTATTTAAGGACATGAATTACCAACGATCGATGACCTCTATCGAACAAAGTGTACCAAGTATGAACTATACCGTACATTGCACGATCTGTGAACTCCATCTCACATACTCCATCATATGTGCAAGTTTTCTTCAGATTTATGTTGCTCGCGATAACATTAGCAGCCCAGGCGACCTGGAGGCGCTATACATGCACGTGGGATGCCCGTCTACTTATTCCTCGACTTATTCATATATATATATATATATATATATTATATATGCGAATTCCTGCATTATTCGCAAGGTCCGGCCCACTTTCCGCCCTGCACGCGTCCACATTACAAAAGCCGCGGCGCTTTCTCTAGTATTATACTTATATGTTAGCGTGGGCCTCCTCCTCCTTCCATCTTCTTTTCCTTTACATTATTACGTGTATAGATGTTCTCGTGTACATGCATGTATGGGGGTCTCAAGTCGATGCACTTCCTGCACTGATTGTCGTCTCCTTCCTTCGTCGACGCACAAAATGTAACCTGTATCGTTTGCGTGTTGCAGATTTTGTACGAAAATGTTTTATTTATTCTTTAGATTCACAAATGATGTGTGAGTGTCTATCAGTCGAGATAGCACCCGCGTTACGGCGCTGCTAAAATCTATAAATATATAAGCTGTGTGGCTTGCGACTTTTCCTCTAATTGGCTATTAATCAACTGTATAACAATATAAGACAGAGGACAAGGTATCTAGTCATATATACGTCGTCCCAACGTGCGACAGTCGCCTTATGCATGATCGAGATAATATAACCCACTGATGGTACGAGCTTGCATCTCAGGCACTTATTAGGCACTCTCATAGGTCATGCAAAGCTCTCGTGTTCTGAATAATCGTCGCTTTTATCGTGGAGAGCCTGATGCTGTCCACCCCTTTCTCTTATATAGCTCGAGAGCTAATTATGGTCGGAAGAGGAGCCGACTAGTATGAATTCTAAATTATTTTCCACTATAATGATGAACATTCATGATGGGCGGGGTTCGTAGGGCAAGTTTATGCGCCACTTGTAGTCCATGAATGAGTCACAAGATTTCCTTTCTATAAGAGTTCTTGACGATACGACGCTCTTATCAGATATTTTGGTCAAAAAATTTTTCCTGTCGGATAATTATATATTACCCCTTGTAAAACGTAAGTTTTTGAAAAATAGAATTGGTATTTTGAAGACTGATTTTAATGTTGTCAAAATATTGATAAAATGTTTCCGGATATTACTGATAGATGAAGAATAACCTTCGAAATACTGTGCCAAATTTTTGAAAATCGTAAATTGACTCATATGATTCTAGTTCTAATCCGTCCACAAATTATCAGCATCAGACTAATGATATCGCTCAGACATTCAATTACCTTTCTAGTTCATCAATTTTACAAGACGTGGACAAATATGCAGCCTTCCGAAGGTTATAAAAAATTTCATGAATGTTTAGTAACGCGCCCGTTGCATGATGCAAACTGCATAATGGACTCCAAATTTTGTCTGCGCCAGAGTGCTGTAGTCACTTTGGCTCGTTGAGTTGAAAAATTGAATAGTCGGAAGTAACCTCTATGAGCGTTGACAGCAAAGTTCAAGTCACCTTTATTAGATATCTACTAGCCACTCAACTGAATAATTTGTTTAAGAGCAAAGTTCACGCTGCATCGGGTCATGCCAATGCACTTTGAAAATTATTTCTTCCTATAAAAAGTATTTTCTTGTTTTCCTTTGTAAAGGTTTCTGTGCAGGATTGTCTCGCAAGAGTTACAACAAAGAGTTCTGAATCTCTCTGAAAGGTCAAAAAGATGATTGAATTGTCGGTCAATCATGAATTTTCTTTCAACATCTAAAGATATCAAATTGTTCGAATCTATGTTTGAAATCGGTCCCTCACGTGCAAATTTTAAAGTAGACTTGACGCCTCGTCAGCTCATAAGTACACGTCATTCTGTCAGACAACGAGCGAACGCGTGATACATAGTCTCACATGAAATTTTCATTCTCGACGTTCGATTTCGTGGATTCTGCAACGTCTATCCCTCAACACACTGTACATCCGCAGCCAACAGTAAATAGTTCATGATGCATAGCGAATTTCATTCTCAAGCACAACTACGTAAAATTTGTAACTAGCCTTCGCACTGTCGGGCAAATCCATATTGCTCTGTTTTATCGACATGGCGTGAATTCAACAATATCTAATTTTTGAAAAAATGCAAACACTTTTTGCATCAAATCATCGAGGTCAGCGCTCTTCGCGATAAAATTTTCAATTATTCGAGCTTTGTCGCGTCTTAAAATTAACGATATTTTTTTAATGATTTAAGAAACTGCAATTTTGAGCTATTGTTATTACATCATAGAAATCATACTGTAATGTATGTTCAAAATCTTTCAATCATTAAAAAAATATCATAAGTACTGAGGTGCAACAAAGCTTGAATAGTTAGAAATTTCATTGCAAAGTGCGCTGACTCAATGATTCGATCCGAGAGGTGTTTGCAATCGTTTAAAAATTTGATGTTATTGAAATCACGCCAAGCCGGTAAAACAGAGCACTCCGGACTTATCTTAGAACATAGGAGTGTTAACTAGGCCGCATACGAAAGGTTTCTTCTCGCGATTATTCCACGATTTCGATGAGCTTTTCTATGTGTGGTAAATAAGTGGCTCGATCGTCAACGCGCTCAAGCGCACGTCGTTCAAGCGCAACGTGCTAAAAGTTCTTCACTCAGTGAAAAAGCTTCCGTTCAAGCTCGCCTTTCGTTGCACCGATGCACTATTTTTGGCTCAGAACACGAGTAGTGTCGCAAATCGAGAGACCCCCTTGATGGCCTCTATATATTCCCGCACGCAGAGATTTGCTTGACATTTTCTGAGCTGCAGCTTCTTTGCTGCACTTGAAAGTTTTTTCATATGTGAGATTTTGGCTTAGTTTGATTTTCATTTCTAGATATGCGAATCGTTAAATAAACTTATGATTCGAACAATGAGGTATGAAGGCGTGTCTGTAGAACGTCATAGAGCTTTTTCACAACTTTTCTGCTTGCTCTTTAATTGTTTCACGTTGTAAAGTGCACGGATATCCTGCTTGACGAATGTTTCTCTTTATCGAGCTTCAAGTCTGCGGGGCGATAAGAGACGACGTGTATCATTGTGTTTGCCTCGAGATCCCGCCGTCACCGCAGTCTTTTTAATTACATTGTTTTTGCTTGCGTCGATATTAACCAGACCGCTTCCGATGTTTTTTAAACTTTGATTATTGTTTTCGACATTATACTTGGCGCCGCAAATGTATTTAAAGACAGCGTGGTAAGACAATCGTTTTGATAAAATCATATGTAATGATATTGAGACCGAGTTTTTATACAATTTCATCGATCTTTCAAATAGTTTTGTGCGAAATTATTAGTTTTTGAATCCATAAAAGTTAACTCTATCCTGATTTCATTTATGGTTTGAAGTGACATGTATCATGAAATGTTTTTTCGCGAGGTTTTTCGATAGCCCGTGCATTACTCGAATACCTACGCTTGAACGAAATGTAAACCGTAATCAGCCAAAATATTTATAATGATCGGATTTTCAAGAATATCCATGGTACTTCCAAAAATATTTGAGTCCGAATTCTATCGGTTTTTTTTTTTTTTTTTTTTTTTATTCATTCAAATAGTTTCTCCTTTTCTGCATAGTTTTGGGGCACCTTTTTTTAGAAAAAATTTACTTTAGCCAGTAAAGGTCCATAAGTATAAGAAGAACTCAAAAATCACTCAAACTGATGTGATTTTCATTGAACGCTGTCCTTATCAGCCGCAACTGTCAACATCAACAACTTTCTCGACTCGTCAAAACAAACATTGCACTCCGAAGCAGATGACTCGCATACACATCAATCAACAACATCGTGTCTTACAATTTACAATATCGCAGACGCTTTTCTTGGAACCCAATATAATAATATATCTATATATTCATGTATCCAGCATCAATTTTACGATGGAAATGCGCGTGCGCGTGGGCGATCAGCTGGTGGAAAGCGTTGGCGTGATATGATGGCGCGAGCAAGGGGGTATAATACTTCAAATTTGGCGCGAGCCGGCTGAACGTTGATTGGTTGATGTTGGCGTTTCTTCTCATTCGGCGCGTGCGTTTTCGAATACACAATATATAGCTATATTCTTCTTCTTTCCGGCGTCCGAAGAAACCCCAAGAATCGTTTCGTCTCAGTCTGCCGGCTTTGCCGCTCGCGAGCTCGACAGCGAGAAAATTATACATATATGTATATCCATATATTACGTGACTCAGACTCACACATACTTTGATAAAACACACCTACGAAAAGCTGTTCTGCCCGCGCTCACGGGTCGTCGTCGTCGTCGTCGTTGTGCAGTGCTGTGCGGACATTTCAGTCGTTAGCTCTTACTGCTAGACATTTCAATAACTTAATCAAAGAATATCTTGTGCTAAAATAATTCTAGTGTGTGTTTTTTTTGCTCTCTGGGTGATATTTTTTTGATAAAAAAAGCTTCGAGAGTTGTCCTGATCGAAGCAGTTGAAGAAAGTGGTCTGCTGCAGCTGCTCCGCTTTTCGTGGTTATAAACGAAATTCGCCACACAAACCGCTAGAGGTATGTTTGTAAAGTTTGTGATTTGTTGTTGTCAAAGGGCGTGAGATTCGTTGAACCGAAGTATTTGGAACACTCAAATCATTATAAGTCTGCTGTGGGTAGGAAAGTGTGCTCCGACTTTTCCAAGTATGTAGCTTCGACACGCGAGCTACACATAGTTTTCGTGCTTTTCGATGTATGTATGCGAGTTAACACGACGGTTTTCTCGAATTATAGATCCCAGATAATTCGTGGTAAATTGTAATAATTTGGATAACGATATCAACCGCGTGTTAATGAAGCCAATGGAAGGATCGAGATTTTTAGCCAGGTTAATATTCTGCCCGGCGACGACGACGCCGCGCCGCCACTCTGCTCTTCCTTCTCTTTTTTTTTCTTCCTTATGATGCTCCTCGCTCTTTTTATCCCCATACCCGCATCTTTATATATCTATACCTATTTATACCCATCACACATGCCCCATACGTCCTTCCTGTATAATACCTACCTTTACCCAACTCCTGGCTGTCTGCTGCTTATTAGGTATTTGCCATTCGAATTTTTCAGCCTTCAGACGGTGTCACAGAATATGAATGTAAAATTTCCACACTCGATTACTTAGCTCTTACACATTTAAATCTACTCAAATTTAAAAGTTCTGATGTCAAAGCTGTGTTTACATCCGCGTCATCGTTGTCATTGTTTTGAATTTTCAAATCGAATTCACATAAGCGTCAGGTGATTGGTCGTCAATATATTCGATCGTTTTGATACACGTGTGTAAGTATACATTCATGTGTGTCTGATGCCAATTGAGGAACAGCAGAAAGTCTGGGTTACGTGCTTCGAGTTCGAGATGCAAATTTGAACGCTGACGAGGCCGAATACCATCTTTTGGCAGAGCCCACCTACTTTCTTCTCGTGGAAAGTGAGACAGTTTTTTTTTATGAGCGGCCTAGAATAATACAGGTAGCACTGAGCGATAATTGACTTTTGTCGTTCAATCGGTACCACGAACCGCATTATTACTTATCCTAGGACTGTAGGTGTGACTTTTAACTGAGATTATAGTATTTTGCACTTTTCTTGTGAGAAATGGAGGGAAATGGTCATAATGTGATGAATTCAGTTTTTTTTTTGATAATTCTTTCTATAGAATTAATTGAAGATTCATTCTACAGTATTCCAGGATTTTCAAAGAATGGATTCGCTTCAAAATTTCAAAATCGTGTACCTTAACATGTAGATTCTTGAATAGTTTGGATAAGCCCGAGAGTATTCTTGCCAATCTTGGAAATTCTAATGAGGCATAATTCATACACAACTTCTAGATTTATTCGAATTATTATCTCTTACACCCATTGGAATCATTTTTCTATGATTGTAAATTTGTGGCCATTCTCTGACTTAAATTTGTACTTGGTAGCATCAAGACATTTTCGATTGCAGACGCTTCATTTGAGATCTATTATTGGTCCTCGCCCTACGGAGAAAGCGTGTTCTTCATTTTGCCCGTAAAAAACGAACAATTTCGCGTGCGCCGGCGACGGAAATAAGGCACTACAAAACCAGTAAAAATAAGCGGTTGCGGTATCTATTTCGAGATACTCTGTATTATATTCAAAGCATTACGTCTCTTCTGATTATGCGCTCTCTTACATCGTGATAAAGATGTCATAAATTTGATAATTTGTTACTCCTTTCACGCTTCGTTCAAAGAATCTTTCAAAAAAGAATCAAATCCATTCATGTTGCATAAAATTTGGGCAAAGCTCGTTTTTTTGCCCCCCTATAGATAAAATTTTTTTTTCAATATAGTGGGTACTCAAAACTGGTGCAGAATACTGACTTAATAATTTACTCAAGACAGAAAATTCATACTCTGCATGACGAATGAAATTAGGAATTTCAATCCTCACACGCGCAAGATAGGTCTCATATCCATAAAAAGAGAGATAGTAACGGAGTGTGATATATCTCACAAGTATAATACATAGAGAGAACCGTTATTCCCGATGAATGGACGAATGTATTCTTATCAATCAAAATAGACACTGTTGCCAGGCGTGGGCATATTAATAGTTGGTAAGCAATGAAAGTAGATGTCAATGTATTTCCGGTAGATCAATTTGCAATTCAGATTATTGTTTCCATATTTGAAACGGTTGAAATCTCATTCTGTCGTTTGTTCGTGTATTGAGTTTTAACATTCTAATTTTTATCGTTTTCATGACAATCAATATGAATGAGACATTTGTCTGCCTACTGTGGTGGAAATGGATTGAATAATTAATGATTTTTCAATTTGCAGTGAACCCAAATTATTTTTTGTTTCGTCTCGTGTTTTTTTTTTCATTTTCTTGTTTTTCTTTAAAACAAAAATTTTTTATACAGGTCTACATCAATTAGAAATATTCACGAAAATGAATACATGCATGGACGTTTCTTACTAACAACACTTATACTAGCGATAACGGCCTTGACTCGATCAGCTGGATTGTAAAGAGCTTATTTTGCTACGGTCACTGCTGCCGCAAATCGTTTGCTCCATATCGAGTATCGGTATACACACCGATGTATATTATACGTTTGCGATAAGAGTTGTACAGCCAGAATCGGTGTTTTCTCATTGTTGTTGTCTTTCTGAGGTTTTTCAATTTTTCCCTCCCCGATTTACTAGCAGGGATGCAACGTTCGGCCAAAGTAAATTTATAGCGTGAATCAATTCAATAAATAATCACGGAGTTAGTACACGGACACGTGTATACAATACCTATGCGACCGTTACATCCGAAATAACCTCACTGCACTACTTAGTGTTCTATATATTGGTATATGCCAGGCCCCTGAAACTAAGTGTTTTATCACCGTTACATTTTCTGCCATGAATCGTAATTCGTCACAATTTTGCACACTTTTCGTAATTTTAGCCTATGTGAAAATCACAGACATTCCTAGTCAATAATTTTTTTTTTTCAAACGTGAGGAATAATCACTAAACATTGACAGTGTACTTTCTAAAATTAATTATGATGAAAAATCAAATGAGAAATATCCAGTCATGATCGATTAGGGCATTTTTTCACGGTCATAACTAGGTATATTACTCGCACTGTGTATACTCATATGGGAGAGTTTATTAGATTTGCCAAGCGGAAGCTAAATTAGATTTGAAACTACTCACGATTGCCACCCGTTGAATAGAGAAGTATTAGGTGACTCACGAGGCACATTAGAGTAACTTATCAGATTGCCGCTGCTTTTGCTGCTGTTCACTTTTGTTGTTATGATTTATCGCCGTTCGTAGAATGTAGTTTACTATAATCGATCTTGTTCATGAATGGAAAAAAAAAAAATGTGCTGGGCACATTGTTCGCACTTGAAAAATGTCTAACACAGCAATTTCTTCAACACTCGGTCTCAATAATAACTATATCATCAACTGTTTCATAAGAATGGTAGAATTTTCTTCAATTATGAAACAAGAAAGGTTCAATAGCAAATTACCAAGCCATGAAAATGTTATCGCTTCCTCATCGACTTTATTGAGAGGAAAATATATATAGCCGGTTACCAAGGGGTATGACATCCATAAGAACGATTAGACACTTGTTGGTGCTCACTGAACAGATATCATCGCTCTCTTCCATTCATCCCCCATATTATATACCAGAGCTTTTCATCCCCTTCTCAACATGGATTTATAGAGACATACGACTGTATATGACGCACATCCCACCCTTTTCATCTTAATCCGAATTTCAAGCTCAATCTCTTTTCTCTTCAGTGCGCATTTGATTATTCTGTTCATGCATAATTTATGTACATTTCACGCATAGCATAATCATTCATCGACGACGACGAGTGCGTGGGCAGAGTATTTTCTGATAGGCCGTCTCGAAAAGTTTCAAGTTTCGATATACAGTTATCAAAATTCATACGGTTTCTTTTTCTTTGAACTTCTTCCTCATTGTGTATTCAGTCATGCAGTGGACATGAATTTGATGGAATAATCTGTCATCGGACGGAAATATTTGGTGGATCTATATTATTCAATTGCTTGAATCAATATTTTTTCTGATGACGGAAAGTGTAATACAGAAGCTCAATTATGATGATCTTATGTCAACACTCGAGAAATCATTCAATATTTTCTCAAGTGTTTGGAAATAATACAGTATATGTATCTTGCCAATCGAGTAAGCAATTAATCACAGTTTCACTTGGATTACTTGAATAAATTTGCATAATGTATTCACTTGGAGTCATTACCTTATATCCATCGATACTGATGCGAGAACAAAAATAGTGTGTGAAATTCCAATCGGTTTCAATTACGAGTTCGAATAAATTTTTTACGGTTAAATATGTCAACCATCCCAATCTAGTCAGCTCTACATAATCACACTGGCTTTAAGGGTTGACAAAAGTGGTTTATTTGAAATTTCATCAAATTTTCAAAATTTATCCAAAGTCAGTTTTTTCTTCATCTTAGTGATCAGTGACCGTTTGCTCTGAAAATACAGGCTACCGATTTCACCAACATTTTCCATCAATATTTTCATGTTAGCATCGCAATTCACAATTCTCAAGCCCCAATAGCAGCTACCGATAAAAATGAAAACGGAATGCACTACGTATGTTCGCAAGTAAACTGGATTTTGGAGCAACCCACGCTGTTGGCGCATTCATTCCTCGCCAAGAGTTACTGACTCTGTATAGCCAACACATCCATCGGGTAAACGGCTATTTTATATACCTCAACAATATCAGTATATATCCATAAGACCATTACAGTCAAGTCAACAGTTAACCCACGTACGTGGCTGCCGTACAAAGTATTACGGTTAGCAGCCACCATTTGCGAATAATAATCCTGCATTCCTGACGACGATGACGACGACACCCTCGCTTTTGCTCCTGGTAAATTTTAAAAATTGTCAGAGAACAGACATCATGAAATTATGCGTAAAAGCCTTAAGTAAAAGCTCTTATACGATGAAATTTTGCGGGACGACCAATTGAGTCTGTCAGAGCTTTGACATATTCCACGTGAAAATAAGCACGTGTGTCGTTCACGTGCGGCAGTGAAAAAATAAGAGACGCACCGCGCCGCCGTCCCTGAAGATGAAGGAGAACCGAGGTTGTAATATGGATGGAGGAAAAGCCTTCTTATATATTGTACCGATCGAAATTTTTATCCGATTACGACAGTTTACTCTCGTTTTGCACGTAAGAAGATTATCGAGAAAGAGTGTGTGCGTAAGAGAGAGACCCTTGAGCGCTTTGCGGTTTGAGTTAGCAGAGCTTTTGCGCCTCGAGAGAGCGCGCAGATTTATTTTTTTTTTTTTTTTTTTTTACGTTGGTGGCTTTCGGTGACGTGAACGAATTATTATACTTATAATGATGCACTTGACGGTTTATGCTGACGTTTACTCAGTGTGTCGAAGAATTGAGTACATAATTATGCTGTCAAATTTAAATTTTCTTCTGTGAATCATCAGACGTTCGAGTAGAAAATGTCAGGGTGTGAAAAATCATTTCAAATGATTCTGCATAGTTTTTCAGAATAAATATGTAAAATCTGAGAAAATTCCGAGACCTTTTTTTCTTATACAAAAACATGATTGTATGCAACTATTCAGAAAGCTCGGTATGTCATGGTTTGAGGAAAATGTCCAAAATTTTTTAAATGTCAAATCTGTCCGTCTTCTTTTTTTTCTTATCCAAAAATGTATCTCCTTGAAAAATAATAGCCTTTTGTAATAGTAAGAGTGATTAGCGAAAGACTCAGGGCGAATCTTTTCATGATTCTAATTTGGTATCTCGAGTTGACCATAAAAATAAATATAAGCTTTGTATTGAAATCTGAAGAGCTTTCGAAGAATCTCAAGTAATATATCGTTCGACTCTTCGGTAGCTCAATTTCACAATCATAACTCTCGAATGAGCAATTTCAACTAAACCGCTGCTTAAATCAGTATCAGAGCCAAGTATAAGCTCCCGCGACGAGAGCGCGAGCTCAATTATTAAGTCTTTTACAGCCTCTTCAACTGCCACTCGTCGTGAAAAGAGATTTGTGAGATTTGCTAGCGTACTTATTACCCATTGCTCTCGTCTTCGACGAACATTTACTCTTGTTCCTCGCCTTGTTCTCAAGCTCTTTCAGAACATCTTTTCAATTCGTTTAATTTTCCTTGAACGGGTACTTCAGAGCAAGTAGAAGACAGAATGATTAAAGGTAATTCGATTTAGATTTTCCGCAAGTTTGGTGTGTAATTCGATTTTTTCAAAACCAATCCTCTGTGATCGAATTTCAATTTTTCCAATTCTTCTTCAAAGTGTGCTTTCACAAAATGAAGTATAAAAAATTTCAAAATCACGTTTCTAAATCGCAAATTCAGGTTAAACAAATTGTTCACAGCCAATATATAGTGTATTCGGACGGAAAGCTCTATATTTGTTCGTATAAAGTCGAGAAAGTTCTCCTCTGCTCTCGTACAATGAAAACAAAATAAAAGCTCTGAAGTAATGCTAGGGCTTCCGCTTTGCGAGAAAAGGACTACTAAAATCACGACTGGCTCTTCTACATCATCTACAAACACATATATCAGTGTGTTGGTGAATTTCTGAGAGGAGAATAACCGGACAGTGATGTATTTGTGTATCTGTGTGTCTGTGTATGTTACTGCATGCCGTGCAAAATTAGCCTGTGACTACTACACTCGACCCTACTGTGAAAATCCCATCAGACTCTTGCTCTCGTGCATCTTCGTCCGTCCGTTTGGATATACCTAACTCCAATGGCTCGTAGATTTTCAAGCAGAGAGAGAGTCGAAATGAGAGAAGAAGGCATCACAAGTTGTGAGTCTCTCGTTACTATTAGAGCAGTATGCTCCACGCGGTTTGGTCTCTTCGAGGAGTGGCACTTTGGGCAAGTTCCACATCATCATCATCATACGCCAGTTCGAATTCTACCGCTGAACTCGTGGGTGTGTTTCTCGCATGTATATTTTGTATTTTGTATACTTTCGTCTCGTCTAATTGCATTCTCAGGCTTTTTTCTATTAAATTATAATCCAAGAAAATTTTTCCACGAGTCCGGGAAGTCAAAAAAATGCAAGCTCTATTGCTCAGTGCTTTTAAAATTGAGTTGGATGTGCTTTCTGCAAATTCTTACAATTGAGCTGAAGTGAGTTTGTTTGAACGTGAGTTTTGTGCGAAACAGGTTCAATATGAGCTAATTTTGTGTTTTTGACAAAGTGGTCTGCAGAAACTTGTGAATTGCGACGACACGAGTTATAATTTTGAATGTTTTGAATTTCGCGCCCTGAGCTTGCGTGAGTACCATCGTTACAACCTGTCGATTTTTTCTCCACAGAATCTTAACAAACGTTGCAAGCTCAAAAAAACAGCACTTATTCAGAGCTTTCGACTTTTGCAAGCTCAATTACATCCGTATTAATCGTTTTCTATTCAATACTAGACAAGATAATCCTGATAAGTAACGACTACTCACATATTTTTTAATCTAATCGTGAAGCAATTATGAATCAACCATATGCTTCCCGCATAAAATGAGCGATACCAATTCACACATCATCGCGATAATTAACAACCACGTTATATATAATACACCGGACTGACATCGTCGTCGTCTGCTGCAAGCTCACGCTTATTGCACGACACTCTCAAACTTAACTATCGAACCCGCATCTGCACGTATGTACATTGAGCTTGCAACCGTTAATAATACACTGTGATGTATTTGATGCTGGTCTCGTGCAATAGATATAATCGCAATGTGATGCTTGCCAAACAGGGTTAACTGACCGGCCTCTCTTGAGAGCTGATGTATGTGTTTGTATGTATTCGTGTGTCTCGATGATCGAGCTTGAATTTCGAAGCATGCCGCGTACCGCGCCGCCCCGATACCCACCCCTGTACTAGAAAAAGAAAAAGAAAAAGAAACTGAGCTCACGAACTTTTGCATCGTATAGATCTGCTTCTTTTCTTCTTTGCAAGCTCTCCTACGGTCTATCTTCTATTGTATTCGCTATTCGTCTTGAGCTTAAAAGTTGGTTATCGATTCGTCTGTCTGCACTTGAGCTTGCGATTGCTTTTCTATTTGTTAATCACATCATGGTCGGCTGATGTGCGATGAGGGCTCTAATTAAACGCCTGATTACGGATTTTAGTACACAGATAGATGCAACATCAAATTGTAGTTTGAAAGGGTTATCTTAAAATCTGTGACACAGTGAAAGCTCTTGTAATTTCGTTACTCTGGTGAGCTTATATAGGGCACTTTTGATACCTAATCGATTTGAATTATGTTATGTATAAGGTTAGTTGTTGATTGGAATACTTAACTATTTCATGTGCGTGGTTATCCGATATCGTAGGATGATGTACTTAATAGGTAAAAGTAGGGAAAAGGAGCGGTTGCCGTTGCTCGTCGAATCCATAAGTGATTAATCGGATCAGACCAGTACAGAACGTCTGTCGAATCACCATGTCGTGTACATATACATACATAACATATAGATACCTATGTCTGCTCCTCTCGTACTACAGAGGATTAATGTAATTATGTTCATCCATATACCGCCCACGTGCTATGTATCGAGTATTTGAGATTATACGGTGCTATCAATCTTCATATATCGTGAGAAAGCTCTATAGGGTTCTACCTCAAGCTTCATTGAACTTCTGTACTCAATTATGTGCAGTACATTTAATGGCAGTATTTTTAATTAGCCCATTGAATTTACAAATTATTTCATGATTTAATTCTCTTACTGTATCTGAATAATCATCATTTTATCGGCGAAGAAGCCATATTTTTTTTATTAAAAAAGTGATCATCATTTGGGTATGAGACGATGTTCATGATTCTCCTAATAATCTCTTGGTAGATGAATCTACATTTGTGTCATAAGATTTTTCTTTGCAAGAATCACCTGATCAACATGCGGTACGAAAATCAGGGGTTGGGAAAGCTTTAGTAGGTGGGTGAATGACACACTTGAAACAAATTTTGTTTCATCATCAAAGTGATCAAATGACGAAATATTTCCTAGAGCTTTCAAAGAACTTCCTTATGTCTTCAATATGATGAGTTGCGAAAATTTTTTAAGAAACATTGACTGAACGAATGAGTGACCCCGCGGGATCATTTCTTGAATAAAGAATTGAGTCATTTTGACGTTTTTTTTTTCATTCTTTCTTGATTTAGAAAAAATAATAATAAAACATCAGTCAACTGCATCAACAGTATCCATTTTTTGTAGTCAAATCAGTTATTGCTATTGGCTTAGAGTACTGTCAGTATCAAAATTCCCTCTCATGAAAAAAATTTCTTCTCCGAGAGGAGGACGTTGCACCGATAGTTCGCAACGTCTGCTTTCAAGCCCGTCGATATACCCGCGGCTGCGCTTCGGGCAAGCTTTCTGCATCTCACCTCTATATCTACCACAAGTTTGCTAGACACAAAGATATCTATATAGTCTTCTCGTCTCTCTATCCTGGTGGAAAAGTCAAAGGACTCAAGCACCAGCAGCAGCGCAACGCGACGATATGAGCTGACAGGCCATGTAAGGTCTTATACATATATAGCAATGGCGGTGAGAGGACAGGTGGGTGGTGTGGTTTCTGATGCCGGTAAAAGAGACGGGGGCGGTGGTGGCAAGATCAGTCAACTCTCTGTAGAATCTCTTTGGCCTCTATATATATATAAACAACGATCGATAGTGCATCCCTTTACTTCTCTATATAGTCCTGATGCCGGTAAATTCTGATCTATACCTATAGAATACACCGAATGATGCTGACATCAGTCTTCCGGACGCAAACGAAAGCTCTGATGCGCAGCGCTTGATGTTGAGGGCTTTTCAAGTTGAATGTGTGTGTGTGCAATTGTTGTCTGTATATATTGTGATGAATGCTGCCTTCGGCAATTCGTCTCTCTTCTGATTTACGGAATGAATATGCTGAGGTAGGAGAGAGATCAACGAACCCGACAAGTCAATAGGACAATCAACCTTACGCCTAAGAAGATTCTGTATGTGGTTCGTGTATAGGGCTGAAAAAGTTCACTATTTTGTATAGGTAGAAAAATTTTGAGGTTCACCACGAGTTTTTCATAAATTTGCGAATATGACACAATGATCTGTAAAGGTGTATCAATGAATACATAACCTTTTTGTTCTAATGAAAGACCAATTTTTCTCCGTTCTTCTTTTTTTAGTTCTGATTTTTATAAACATATCTGGACAAGACGAGTCCATTGCCGTGATGAATAATATCGAGAATGAGCTATATACCATGGGAATTCCTTATTTCCTACCAGTATCGAGTGAGTGTTGCGAAATCGATCTGATGTTGCATCACCCGCCGTATAAAAAGCTTGAGACTTTGGTATCCGTGCAGAGAAACTCGTGTGGATCGTTGACCTATTCAGTCTCTCGTTTTTTCTAGCACATATAAGATAACTCGAACCTAACAATTTCATTGCAAAAACAACTATGTCCACTCAAAACCTTAAATTCATAAATTAATTGACAAAAACAATTACGTGTTCAGCTAAAAAAGTTATGATCTGCTCAGAACTTTGATTCTGCATCTGAAACAAATCCAAAATCCTGTAGTACACAATTTTTCATCTATTTCAGTCAATTCTCCATCAACACATCAACTAACTCTTGTTATTATTCTTTATATTTTTCAGAGCACCGACGAAATGAACTGATAGCCGAAGCGGATAATGTAGCTGCCGACAGCGAGGACAGCGAGGAAGAGTGGAATTATTACAAACCAGAGGAGCAAGAAGGTAAAAATCAGCAGCAACTACACAGCAACGGTGTTGGAAAGGATCCATCCCTCGTGGAGAAGCTTGATCAATGCGAGGAGAAGGAGCCGTGCAGCCCCAAGCCTCACGAGGAGAACCTCAGTCTAAGCGCCGATAATCAGCATCAACTTCTGAGACCGGGTAGCGGGGCAAGCATCGAACCCGAAACCGACGACGTGACTGCCGAATTTGACGAGCTGCACGAAAAATCTGGTGTTACTTTCGCAACGACCCAGCACCAATTTGAGCCGCGAGAGCTTCAGTTCGAGCTTGATAATACTGAGGTAACGGAGAGATAGATCTTCTTCGTACACAAATAAATCTGTTGCTATTGTACGGCTAGTTTGCAAATGATGAAAAAGTCAACGATTTTTGTGAGAAATCATGTGCATTTGTTCAAGTGTTTTTGAATAGATCACAAAAAACTAAATGAAAATTGATTTTGTCTAATATCCACTCTATCTTGCAATTTGCATCATTTCATTTTTATTGCGGTATGTCAAGAGAACAGATTCTTCTGTTAAATTGACTTTTATGTCTGATTTGTAATTACTTGTACTTTGAAAATCAGTGGCTCCAACTTCTGCTTCCTGAATTGAGCAAACGTGTAATGAATATTTTTTGTTTATTTACAGATTGAAGCCGAAACTACGCTCCCTGCGGACGAGCTTCCTCTTGATAAGGACTTCAAAGAGGAGTCGCAAAAACCAGATCTGGTGCTGAAACAAGAACTACTGCACGAGGACATCGACAGAGACAGCAGCAACGAAGACGACGAGGACATGGATTCGCATCTTAATCCCGACGCGGCCGAATTCGTGCCGACGTCACCGCCGCCTCCGGTCAACGCTCAACTCATTTCACCGATGAGTAGCGATCTCATCGCCGGTTCGCCCTTGAAGCAATCACAGCGAGCTCTAAAGAATAACAAGATTCCCAGCGAGGAAGAGTTTAAAAATGAGATATGTCGCAGACCCTCCGAGATCGATAACAACGGTCTGCCTATCCCGGAATACTCAAATGGCGAAGCATCGCCCGCTAAAGACTTGTCGTCGATACTCGTTGGTGGTGGCTTTGACGATACCAAGCAAAAGACGCAGATCCACCTGCTTGATGAGTCCGAAATCTCCTCCACGAAAGCAGAATTCGGCGATACTGCTGAATTCTCCGTCACAAGCGAGCTTTTCAAGACTGGCACGTCCAACATCGATTGTTCCTTTGCGTCAGACCGCTGTGACTTTGATTTCTCATCTAACAACGCCATGACTACTTCCATGACACCAGCTGACTTCAAGAATGCATTTGAGCAACAGCCCGACCTCAACAAAGTGCACGAGCTCAACGACGAGGACCTCATGTGCGACGACCTTAACGGTTCCATCGGCGAAAAAGACGACGACGGCCGTGAGATCGTGCGTGATCTTGAGCTCTCGCAAGAGAACATTCAGCTCGACCTTGACAACTTTGCACCCAAGCAGCAGCAGAGCGCCGAGCTGTTCACTTCCATTGCTGAACAGAAGGAGTCCAGTAACAGCGATCTTTTCAGCAGCGACGAGAAGCAGTCACCCGAAAAAGAAGTTAGTCACTCGAACAGCAATCCATTCTCATCCGATTTTGAGCCACTTGAGTCCAAGTCGAGCGAGCAGCAGATTCAGGACCTTGCTGAAGATCTGCACAAGGTCAACATTCAGCAAGATCAGCAGCCGATTGACGTGGTGATGCTCAATCCTCTTGATCTGAACATCGGCTCGACCTCTGTTGAGCAGAGGGCCGTCGAACCAGTTCTCGTGTCGCCAATCAAGGAGCCCGAGGTCATGACAAGCAAATTCGCCGAGGAAGAAAATCTCGTTCCGGACGAGAAGTTGGACGAATTCGCTGCAGCTGCCGCCTCTGCCCCTTCACCGGCTTCAAACCCTATGGATCTGCTTGAGATCGAAAACAAAGTCAACCTGTCCGAGTCATTGCAAGAGTTCACCCAGCTCGAGGAGAAGCTCAGCCCCATACATTTCGAGGTCCAGGACAACGAGGCTGTCGACCAACAACAGCAACCGCTTCTCAAGGAGAATCTTGTCGACGAACAAAAAGATGTAGAGGAGCTGGCCCCGACTCCCGAGGCCAAGATCGGTGAGGCATCACTTGTCTCAAACGAAGTAGTCGCACCGATAGCCGTGGCTGCAGCCGTCGCAACTGCAGCAGTAGCTGCCACTGCAGCTGCAGCAAAATCGCCCAAATCTGCCGCTTCCGTAACGAAAACTTCCAAGCCTGCTGCCAAATTGAGCTCCAAAACTCCCACATCTCCTACAAAGACTGCCACGGCACCCAAGGCCGCAACAACTGCAGCTGCTAAGAAACCAGCAACCGCAAGCACAGCCGCATCGCGACCCAAGGCGGTTTCAAGCACCCCTGCTAAGCCTGCTGTATCCAAGACAGCAACAACCGCCTCAAAAACTGCTGCTACAGCTAAGCCTTTAGGTACCGCTCCCAAAGCAACTCCTCGCGCAGCCCCTGCAGCTTCCAAAACGAAACCTCTCAGCTCAGTTGCTTCAAAGATAAGCTCAACCACGGAGAAGACAGCCTCGTCGAACGGCGACGTGAAACCGGCAACTAGGACGAGCCTTGCGCCGAAGCCAATGGCCGCTAGACCCGCCACAACCAAAGCAACTGCACTCAGCAAACCCACCACAGCCGCTCGTACTAGCGGTGGCGCCGGCGCCACTACAACCGCGGCTAAGCCACGGCCAACATCGGCAACGACCGCCACGAAAACTGCCTCCTCGAAGTTGAGCTCTGCAAGCGTCACTAGCTCTACAAATGGCAGTGCAAGGCCAAAGACGGCACCTGCGACAGGTCTCGCAGCGGCCAAGCCGAGAGTACCGCTTACCAAATCTCCGATGACAGATAAGCAAACCAAGGAGACGGCAAACAAGCAGATTTCGTCGGCACGCGCAACTTCAGCAGCTGTCTCGAAAACGCGGCAGACCACGGTTAGCTCCACAAGCACCGCAACCAAGCGCATGTCTCTCGCGCCGAAACCGGCACCAGTTGCTACAACCTCACCTGCAAAGAAACCCGCACCTATCTCGAGACCCGGTGCAGCGGCCAAAACTACGAGCGGCGTTGCTGGCAAAGTCAACTCGAAAGTGTCGTCGACGACAAAAAGCAGCGGAACTGCAGGTAGCACCACGGCGACGCCAGTTCCAAAGCCCGTGCAGAATGGTACGTGTGAACCAGCGAGCGAGAAGATCACAACGAATACGACAGCGAACACAACGAATAACGAAGAGGATATACCGAAGAAGGATGTGTCGCCTATCGAGCAACCCGCCGATAATCAGCTCATCGCCGTTGAGTGAACTGAAAATCGAACGAGCAGCAGAGGAGATCGTGTCTCTTCTTTCGCTTATTTTCAATGAAATGCAAGATAGAATGGAGAATCATGATAAATCTCTTTCTTTTGTTGAAAGAAATCAGCATAGCTTATATTCGTATGTATACTATTGATCGTTTAGGGCTGTAGTTTTGCATCTCTTGCATCATTTTATGATGAGTTTCAAAGGGCAGATATCCCATGCGCATCTACAGTAGTATTACAATACGTTGAGTCGAAAGGTTTTTCTTGATATACTTACTCGATTCGACAGAATAGAAAAAACTTGATATTTATTATATGATTTTAAAAAAAAGACGAGATTTATCGACATATATTCAAAGTTCATAATGATTACAGAATAGATATTTGAATATTTGCTTGACTGCTTCCGTGTGCTGTGAAACCTCCTATTGAAACTTGAAAGAAGAACACGGCAGTGGATAAAAAGCTTGAACTTTTGTTGTGTAAATAATCCGACGCGTTTGAAGTTATGGTATTATTGTAATTCTATTTTATGCAAGCTCTGAGTATGCGTAATTATGTGGTGCTTGTTAAAGGCCTCCAAATGATACGAAAAAATGTTATGGAATGATATATAATTGATCAGATTCTTGAAAGAGAGATGACGACGAAACTCGATACGAATTTACCCGCACTGATAGAGCTTTTGACTTTTTCAATTGTAAAAAGTGCGAAATACCACCATGGGGTGTATTGTTAATAATTGTGGCGGCGGTATTACTTTTCACATAACGAACGAAACTGGACGTATACTTTTTTATCGTATATTTTTAATAGTTTTTGTATGTGCATCATGATTCATGTAACGATTAATCGTATTTGATAGTAAGGACCTATTTATTTTTATCTGTTCCTATCTAAAGTTGAGTTGAGACCAACGAAATCGTCACCATTTCATTACCTAGTACCCTCTATTTATGTACAGCACCTTTTGATTTAATGTGATACCTTTTATCGAATCATCAATGAAGATTGAGTTCTCTAAATAAAAAATAGAAAAAAAGATGGAAATGCGAACTTTTTCTAATATCGTTTACATTGTAAATCTTTGTGTGCTCGGTTTTTAAAACTAAGTCTTAGAGAATATTTTCTTCATTTGTTATAGTTTCATTTTAATCAATGACAAAAACATTGTAACTGAATAAATCTTTAACTTTGATCATCCTACTTGTCATTTTCTCCACTTATTTCCCTTTTTTCTATTAATGAAAATTAATTTGTACACAACATCAAATTTGTAGATCTATAGTCAAGAGTGAATGTCGAATTCTCAAAGAGTAGATTGGCATTAAAATTCCTTAATATCAGGTAATGAATGAATGTCGAATGTGAGAGGTTATCTTGGGAGATATTAAACAAGTAGTGGGAATATGTACTACTTGTACATACATCATAGCTTCAAACTCTGAACATGAAATACTCAGTTAAAATATGAAGATAACGTTGTAATGTAACAATTTTATTTTCGTTTTCTGATTTCAACCATAGCTTCAAAATATTCATTTCCATTCAAAAAACTTTTCATGATACAACTCAAGGAACGCATACTGCCAGATTCCTGGAGTTGTGATGAATGGTACAGGGCAATCAAATATAATTCTACTTCTTAAAAAATTTCATTTTTTAGCAGTTATAATAATTTATACTCATAGCTTATTCCTCGTCTCTACAGTTCAATTGCAAGTAGAGGGTACTGTTTTCCAGTTACTGGGTACAGCATCAGAAGTTTGATTGCCAGAATGCTTGGCAAATTCGAGTTTTTCAGTAATTCACGAAAGTAGCCTATACTCTAAAGATAGTCACATTTTCTATCAAGTGCCTACATCTCATTCAGGCTCTCAGTCACACTAGGGTAAAAGCTAAGCATAAAGTTTCATTAAAAATGTTTACAACTTGCATCTTTAGTCTTAACTCACTCAATCATTAATGTGACTGTATTCATTGTCAGTGAATCATTCCTACAACTAGGATTGCACACGGGAAAAGTGAGGAGATTGATCCCTGAAAAGTCCACATCAATGTCAATAAATAATTATAAAATATGATATAAACTCTATCATGTACAATCAAACTGAAACAAGCGCTCAATTTGATTACAACAGAACATTATGGAATGAGAATTGTAACAGTTTATCCAGTCAAGAGAGCTGTTATCTCAATGCTTCACAATTTGCACAGGCAAAACAGCAAAGGAATGAAAGCTCCAACTGCTATGAACACAGGCAACAAAATGGATGAATCTTCACTTGCATAAGGATCTGGGGTGCGAGGCCCACTGGTTTGCCTAGTGCGAGTAGAAACTTCTTCTTCATCATCTATCAGCCCTGGATACTCATCTGGTTCTGAAGGTAATGGACCCAATTCTGGAACATCTGGAAATAAGGGAACACATATGAACTAAAATTTTCCATCACTATCTGGATTCATGCATGATTAGATGGATAACTTACCCTCTGGACTACCTTTGATTACAGCGATAGCATTAATCTTAGGATTATCCCGGTAACCCTGAAACACCATAATGCTCAGTGAGATTGATCAAACAAATGATGTGAGACTTGAGCTGATCATGACCAATAAGTTAGCTCACCTTGATAAATTCCACTCTTATCTTACCCCCTAAGATATCAGACTCCTCCTCATTGTAAATTAGCTTGCCACCTTGGACAGAAAAAGGGACCATCTCATCGTGGGCCATCCCGCGGCCTACTCTATCATATATGTCAAGTTCAGTGACAACTTTGTGATCCCCATTCAGAACCACATCAAACACCTGTAAGTATTACGCCCAAGATTGAATTCAAGACTCACAAGGAGCACAAAACAAACGTAAGGTTCCAAGTAAGCACCTTCATGTTTGGCGAATTAAAGTAGACCTCGCAAAACTTGAGTATCAGCGTATATTCACCATCTTCCTTAATAGGTATATCATAGCCAAAGGTAGAGTGATGATAACGCTCAGTTTGATAAAGTATCTGGTCATCACTGTTGACCCTACCAATGACGAGCTGTCTTCCATAGTCAGAGCCTGTGCCAACTTTACCATGGAGAGGATCTCTCGAATACCTTATACCATTCCTGTCAGTATGAGCTTCTCCACCGGCGTTTATCGCGTAGATGACCTCGAGAGCGCGGATACCGGCCACGAGTTGTAGCAGGAACAGCAATTGCATCAGGTGCACACTGAGTGACGTCGACGTGACCCGCATCCTGGTGGAATGATGCATTTGCCTCGGCGACGGTATCGAGGATCAGCAGGTGGCTGAGCATGTGTTCCAAACCAGGTCGTGGCACTCAAACCTCGTGTTGATATCGATCATCGTATAGGAGCTTGTCCGAGGTTATTCAGGTTGTACGCTTCAATTTCTCCAAAATTATGAAATAACTAGTCAATGATGAAGATGTGAATGTCAAGGACGGTGGGCTAGTAAGTGCATAAAGCTAGAAATAGTCAGACAAAGTGATCTGGAAAGCTGCAGGTGAGTTGGAAAAACACGAAAGAGGCCGAAGCGGGGCATTGACGTTATCTTTCCCGTTGACGTGTCGGTGAGCCGTACTTATATACACGGTATACGCGGCGTGCACGCGCATCAGCTCGCGTACACTATATATATTCATAACGTATAGCCCCCCACCTTACTCGACTTTTGCCGCTTTAGGAGATTTTTTTCCTTCCAAAAATATTTTCGATTCATCCACCAAGTGACTTTTTTTTTGAGTCTGAAGAGTTGCAGATGAACCCATAAAAAGTAGCTGCAAGTTTTTGAGCAAAAACGTCGCGACAACCTATGATATCAAAAGTTATCATATAATATTAGATATTATTGAGACATAACGATTTCAAGCGACGTATAAAATAGACATGTGGTTTTGAATAATATGTTCAAATAATCTCATCTGTGGGAACCATTCAACTTCGAATGAAATTGAGTTTAGATACGTAATTTGTTGATCATAGATTAATTTCCTCTATATTTTATTTGTGGAAAATAATGAATTAGATTCCAAAATAGAATCAATGCTTTTTTGATCGCGGTTTTTTTCGCCTTTAACTAAGCACGTGGCACTTTGTGCAGGAAACGAGTTCATTGCGTAAAACAAAAACCCCCATATTGATTGGATAACACAATCAACACTTAATTAAAATAGCTAGATGGGAGACGAGCCTCCATCTGCAAAAACGATTGCTTTATAGCGCGAGTGTCGCGAAAATCCTCTGTAGATAAGAATGTCCACTATACATGCTGGACATTTGGGATCTTCAATGTGTTGAGATGCATTACTGAAATCACCCTATAAAAAAATCTCGACCTATTTGTTCCGCAATTCAAAACTGAAAAAGCTTCCGCCTTGATGCAAAAATTTTTTCCAATAGCTCATTTACGCTATCATTTCACAAGAACTGCGATGCGCCTGTAAGAATAAATGATTTTTAACAAGTAAGGAAATATTGGGTTTCAATTCTAATCTTTAGAGTTCTGAAATTTTCATAGAACGTATTTCAAGTCTAACAACAGTAACTACCTGCAGAGCAGAGTTAAAAAGGTCTCAAATCATGAAATGCTATTTTACAGTCATGATATTATATTAGTTTATTTAGTAACTAATTTACAAAATGTATCTATAAATCAAGTCATAATATTTTATATCAAATAAAATATTGATTTACAATTAGAAAACTCATAGCGCGCTATAATCTCTCTCAAACAGTTGGAAAATCAGTATCAGTTTCTATTTTAAATAATCAACGTCACACCATAAATTATGGAGGTAAGAAAATCATACAAATGATTGAGATACATGATTACATTTTCGATGCCATCTATCTTTCTACAGTTTTCTATAATAATCGCGTAAATGCTTTTCTACTTTCGAGATGGCTCGAACGCACTTTGGTTTAGCAATTTTATCGGAACCAATCGAGTGCTTCATCGCATAGCGTTTTCAGATTATATTAAAAGAATAACGGATTTTTTATTTCATGATTACCTGACGTAATATACTTATATGTATTGGCGTAGTAAAATTAATCTTGTATTTTTCGGAAAATTCCGACCAGACTATTTTGTACAAATGTAATGAAAAAAGTCCGTGTAAATCCAAACCCTGTAGCAAAAAAAGCTAATCAGGGTCGAGGAAATTTGGCATGTAACTTAATCACGAAGAGCACCGAGATGATGTTGTACCCATCTCGATTCCGATACCCAATTGATGACATTTATGAAATACAATGCGCGATTCTCTAGAATGCTAACAGACAAAGTTATAAAAAGAGTTCAATACGATCTCCTGAACCACGTTACTATTTTGTTAATGACGTTAATAACACCATTGTTAGTATTTTGAGCAAGAAGATTTACGAGTACTATTTTGTAACTCTGGATGTACTCGCGAGCCAAGAGGGAATGATTCTTATTTTCCATATTGAATATTTTTGTTGATAAGCGATGAAAAAGAATTTGCGATCACGGGAGTCACGCGTTTCTAGAACGTAAGTATATAATAGTCGAAACACGACATGGAATAGAATCGACTAAGCCGATCATGATCGAAGTTAGTCTGGTATATGACTGTGGCAGATTTTTTGAACTCTCCAACTCCGACTTCACAGCTAATTGAACGTGTTGAAACAGGGAAGGAATATAAACCCTGCATTAATTGGCCACAAGACAAGTATTGCACCTTGAATCGATACTAAATGGAAGCAGTTCTTCAGTCATAAAATACTATGAATATTAATAAGTTTAGCAACTTGTATCGAATTATTTTTTCTTAAGAAACACTGATTGTGTTCAATCTTCATTCATACAAGAAGAATGGGCACTACTGGATTAATATCTTTCTTTTACTAATATCTGAATCTATAGTCAAAAGAAAATCATTCATTAGGTCGTCCACAGGCAGCTAGTTTTCAAGAAATAAGCAAATGCGAATTATGGACAAAAAATATTGAAAGATTGAATCAATTAAAAAGAAAATGATAAAATCAGTAAGGAGAAAACAAAGAAGCTCCTCATTCAACTCATCTTTAAGAATTTTTTATACTTCGGAAAAAACGAAGACTTAGTTTCGTTGCGGTATTTTCGATTTGTGCTTCATAAACTTGAGCGCTTAGGTAGATATTGATTAACTCATATAATTGGCAAATATGTTATCACTTGAATTTTTAAAAATTTGGAGTATAAAAAAACTTGTTTCGCCAAATTTTAATTTGAAAGTCATGAGACTTTGAGTATTAATCAGTCTTAAAATTTTCTAAAATTCACGGTTTTCGAGATTTCTCAGAAGTTAATAACGGTTTAATATCAATCTTCTCTCTTCTCATTAATCTTACTGTAACATTTCCTTATACTTTTGCTTGTGTTTGCTCAGCATTTCAGTTACTGTGACAAGTTGCTTAATAGTAGGTTGTGGCTTTGACAATATTTGCAGCTCTTTCAGATGAGACTCACAGATGTGGTGTAGGGTTGCTAGATCTTTTGCTACAGTATTTATGCATACGTCCCTGACATTCAAACTCTCTGGATCAGGTTTGTCAGGGATATTAGACAGTTGATCCAAAAACACTACCATTCTCTCCTTGTTTTTCAGAATAAATGGATTTACAACTTCCATGTATGGCTCTTTTCCACCAAATTCAACGAGATTAGCTAGATTTTGCAAGCATTTAGCGACCATAACTAAAGATCTCGTCGCTCCAGGAGACGGGGATTCTGCTATGAGATTAAATGATTTTGGATTCAATAATGCAGGGCAAAGTAAACGTAAAAAAATAAATCCACTGACTACTCTTGTTCTGACTAATCTCTCATGTGGCCACTTTGAGACTACGGAACGTTGTAAACAATGACAAATATATCGTAAACTTTTTGGGCACATCTCATGACTAGTGAAGATGCTCAAAGTTACTTCGTCCAATACTAGTAATAAAAATTCTGCATTGCTACAAGCATCTTCTGGTGAATCCATTTTGGAAGGATTCAATTCACAACTCTGTTTGGTGTCAATCAGCTTTAAAATGGTGTCTTGAAGAGCAGATTTCAAGAATGAAGTGCACTCAGATTTCATGAACAAATCCATCAAAGTGGTTGTCAAACTAGCTGCTCTGAATAGAGTAGGTGTATCATCTTCCTTGTCAACCTCATTCTGATTCAAAGATCTTAAAAGATCCGTGACTCTTTCCTCGTGTCTGAAAATTCTTAGTAAGCTAGTTGCTAAGGGAACTCTATCAAGATGACAAACGTCTGCTAATGCTTTGACAACTTGCAATTCAGGGTCTAATAGTAACTGTTGGAGAGGGCTGTACTCTTCAGGTGGCATAGCGAGATCATGCCGGTATCTCAGTCGTAAACGGAGAGCACCCCACTCACCCATTGGAGGAACACCCGCAAAAGAATACCAACTATCTATTTCTTCTCCATTAGCAAGAGATGCCAGTTCAACTGTAAACTCTGCCACTTCAGTATCTTTGCTGCGTTTACCCTTATTGTATAAGGTCAAACAGAATGATACTACATCTGGTGGTAAATCTTCGAAAACAAAATCTTCATCCCAGATCGGATGTAGCCCATTCTTCACTTTTGTACGAGCTATTTTCACATTATTCAAAGATACGACTATAAAAGGGCTTGGCACCAACTTATATGGCAATCTGTGTGCGTCCAAAATGTGCAATTGTAACGATCGTAGTTCACGAAGTCGAGCTACTTTCGGCGCCCTTGTCAATTGAGAAACACATAAAGTTTTTAGTGCATTAATCCATTCCATGGCTGTTTCAGAATCTGTGGCTGATAGATAGGTAACTGTGGATAGACACGGTAAGGCTCGCTCAACTAATTGAAAACAGTTAGGCCTATCAAAAACACTTTCATGCACCTGGTACAGATAAGCACAACTCAAGTCAATAAGACCTTTTGGCTTGGTTCTCTTTGGATTATCATATAGATACAAGTGTGTGTCATTGCCATCTACAAGTAGAACAAAATATAAAGTTTTCCATTTCTTGTTTTTCTCCGACTTCTTCTCTAGATAGCCTTGCATTTTGATTCCTTTGATTTTTTTCGCTCCTGACTGTTCACGGCATTCTCGTAGAGTAGCATAAATTTTTTCAGCTTGTTGAACTTCTCTATTCAACCTTGATGGATCACTTGATTCTGTGACAAGAGCTTGAATCAAAGTATGACCTTCAACAATTTGTTCTTTCCGGTATCTGTTGATCACAGCATCTAAACATTCAAATGTTCTTCCACCCATGAGATATCGAACACCCTTTTTCTCAATCCTGAATCTTTGTATTTGATTATTAATATGGAAGAAAAGTGAATAGTCTCCAGGGCTGTTATCAGATGGTCTGACCAAGAAGCTTCCTGGACCTGCCTTGACCAGCATATCAACAGCCTCACTTTTCGTTACATTTGGGTGGAACCATGAGAAGACCGTGTTTGGGTCAATAGAATCATCAAGATCTTCAACTAATTCTCGAAATATGAGACCTTGCTCTCCAGTTCTATGGGCAGTCACCCATAGCCAACCATCACCCATGTCATTGTGAACAAAAAATATATCACCTTTCTGAAAACTGAGTTCATCAGTATCAGGCATCTTTGTATATGGTAAAATAGCGACTATGCGTTTTTTATCATTCACTGGCTCTGGGGGTGGAATGGGATGCAAAAGCCTTTCCCTCTTCAGCAAGTCAGAACAGTGAGTGTAATAAGCAACCAGATCCATCAGACTGTTGAACTGACGCCCGCCAATGTAATAGTCTCCACAGACAGCTGTAATTCGGAAATGATTGATTCCTGTTCGCCCATAGTAAGACAATACATAGCTCCCGGGTTTGCGATCACTTTCCCTGATCAAATAACTGCCAATTTTACTTGCATCCCACAATCGTTCTTCAGCAGTGAATCTATCCAGCCTACCATGGTACCACTGATTCTCAGATGGAGCTGTGAAATCGCTATTATTTGGTTGATCTGTCTCATCCTGGTCATGTGTATCATCAGGTATGCCTTCAAGGAATGGATCAAAGTCAGCATCAATTGGTATGGGTTCTAAAGTCCCATTATCTTCACTCTCCGTACTGGGGGAGTCATTTTTCTTATTTTTATCCATCTGCGAGTGCAGGGATACACTTGGCCCTCCTCTGACAAATTCCGCCATTGCTACTAGATAGTACTGTAAGATCTCAATAAAAAAAGTAAATCTACCTTACATCTAAGAGCCAAGTCGAAACTTTGGTGAACCTGCCATCCCCATCTTCATCATCAATGTATTGAAAAACGAGGACTATAGTAACTTATTGTTGGTTAGCAGAGCTACAACTCCTGTGCCACATGTTGAATTAGTGAAATTAGAAATTTTACCAAAATTAAACTATAGGTGACAGCGCTCTCCTATCCATGGTTTGATAAAAGCACCTCTTCTCCTTGTGCAATCTCTTGTAAGCTGAAAGGAAATGTACCAATGGTATTCAACATATTCTTTAAAGGAAAGAAGACGTGGAAAAGACTGCATTACCTACGAATATTGCAGATCTTTCAACATCCAAAACTCCTTAGCTTCTCAAGATGTACTTTTTCTATTATTTTGATTGCTATCGCCCTGTTGGTTGGCTCCTAGAAACGGTAAAGAAAAAGGTAGTTTTCTCTAAATGTGCTCAATTCAAGAATCTATGTAAGTAATCTCTCTCTAAGGATAAACTCTAGCTATGAGTAAGAGGCATTAGCCACACCTAAGCGTCAAACCATGATGCTCCATGCAATTCAACAACAAATGCAAGTTGTAAAAAAAATACTTAGTGATTTGCTCATGCAGATCACCAAATGAATCATATTTCGTCATTGGCACATGAAAATATTCACTAGTTTTGGAGGGATAATTTGGTATGCATCATTTCTTTATCGAGCAAGAGGTAGGCAAATGATTAAAATGAAATAACCTAGCGTTAGTAAAGATACCTAAGAACTCGTGTACTTGAACATATTGTTCACTCAAGTTTCCAAATTAGTCATTTGCAAAACACAAGAGACTGCGAAACAATACAGATAAATACTCTATAATTGGACGATTTCCTGCACACGGAGTGTTATCTATACATTTGCAACATTAGAGATAAGCTTTTACATTGCTCTCACATCAGATGCATCCTCTGAAGCCTCCACACTAGCTAAGGTATAGAGCACTGTGACACGATGAATATCGGGCAATTATTTACCGAAGATCCGAGTATGAGTCATGGAAACTTCATTCGAATCGAATCACATTTCTCTACTCTAATTACTATTTTATTGTTTATTCCAATCTGAATGCAATTGGAAAACTGAAACTTATGTGTGTATCAGTGTGGCAATTCTAGTCTGATGTCATCCTGGAGTCAGGGCAGTCAGGGGTTGTTCATAATAGGCCAAGTTCACATGTATGCGTTATAATGTCCATTCATTCTCGACTTTCTCGAGTCAATGAAAAGTTGTCGCGTCCATTCACATCCGTGCGAATAAAACGTCACAGCGCAAAAGATACTTACAAAGATTGTAAAACAAAGTCAAATTATCGAATTTCGCGGATAATCGCTTTTTTGAAACAATAGATACTTAAGTACCCTCTGATGTTGATCGGCTTTCGGAAATTTGCCACTGAAGCATGATCTATAGGTGTTTGATCATGATCATGCATGGTAATTTTCTACAAAAACACATTATTACACGCATCTCGTGTGTAAAAAAGTTTTCCAGCATTCGATACTATTAGAATCAATTAGAAGATGTTGTTTTTGTGGATTGGGCGAGCGATATACAATTTGATCGACTTGAATTCGATCATAATCATTAAAAGTACTTCAAATTTCAAAATACTTCATCAATAGATTCATAACAATTCAAAATAATGATTAAGAATACTTTGAACACTAAGCTTGTAAAATAATCATTGAGAATTCTTCGAACGATACTTTGAACAGCATTTTTTGGAAAGAAATAGTGATGACATTTTGTCAGATAATATACTTCCTGATAAAAACTGTAACGCTCTCATCCGCAAGGTCTCGGTTGCGGTTTTCAGATAATATCTTTATGATTTATTATTAGTTATCATTATATTAAATTCTGCGTGATAAACAATAGTCCGACGAAGATAAAAGCAGCGTGCCCATCAAACTCGCAAGTTCCTTGCTGTATTCGTATTTATTGGAACTAATTTCAAAACTCTCGAAATGAACCTATGATAATTATTGCGATTTGTTTTGACAGCCTGTGTGCTGTCAATCTATGAACGTGACTTAGCTTATGGATAGAAATCTCAAACTATTGTGAATCATAAACTTGAGGCTATCGATATACATATATAACTTGGAGTTCAGGGAAGTGAGCTAGAACGGTTTGATACAAAAAGTATGCGCACTAAGTGTTTAAAAAATCAAATTTCGTCGAAAAAATAAGCTCGGTCTTCAAATTATGTCAAAGGCCCTATAATTCCATAAGTAAGAAGTTGAACGAATGAGATAAAGTCGGGATTGTGAATAAAGATGAAGTCCTACCAGCCAAACTTCTAGACCGCGAAAATCTACAAAAATTCTATCATGGATTTGGAATCACTCGAAAAATGCCAATACTTCTAGTCGTCTAGTTCCGAATGACTTTTCAGGATCAGCATCTCACGCTAAGGAAGCTTCTACGACGACGGTCTAAACATACGGATGGCGTTGTATTGAAATCACACAAATGAGCACAAATTAGTTTACGTTTCTTAATTTTGTACTCGCAATCATGCAGTCCAGCAGCTATTTTGTCTCTTATCTATAATCTAAGATTTGGGCAGTTCCCGACCATAGAGAGGTAGGTATTCGTTTCAGTTCAAATTTTTGAAAAATTGCTTTGGTAATTTGTATGGTGCTTATTCCATCCATGCAGATGACTCTTCGGAAGGAATTACTTTTACATCATGCGAATGGGTTCATTCACTAGAAATGACATCATTGGGATCTTTCTGTTCGCAGTGATAACCGATAAAAACAGCCTTTAATAAATACCAAAGCAGTTTTGTAAAAATCTGAAATGGACAAATCGTTCTGATTTGGACCCGTCCATTTATAGGTCGAATTTTTATGCACGACTGTGTGATACCAGGATACCATCTGAGGATCTGAGATGAATCGCTAGTGGTTAATTTTGCGAGATTTTTCCAAAGGTTTTTCCCAGATGTAATCAATTTCCAAAGCGCGAGGAAACCATGATGAGATGATGAGATGGAACGAGAGGAGTGGAGTGGAGAACATTCATCATCCAGATTCGACTTATGAGCTTCTGTCAAGGCTTCTGTTTTGTGAAAAATTTGCCCAAAATTCAAATTTAATAATCCTGAAACAGGAAATTTTGAACACTGACCAAAATGGTATATATTTGATTGAAAAATGACACATTCATTGAGATTGAGTGAAGTGAAATTTTCCTGCTTATGTCTTGAGATTTTGAAAAGTGCAAAGAGATTGTGCCAAAAATAATAATAGATAGTTTTTGGACTTGGCGGGTGTGAACATTATTTACGACTGAATAACTTCATAGTGAAGCTGAGTTTTTCAAATATAACATTACGATACTAACAAGGGGAGGGCCAGGTGTCCGGATCACCAATCTTGCCCAAAATTTTTTCACGGTTTTGTACTACCTGGAATATGGAGAATCTATTAGAGTAACTCTATAGGCCCACGTTGAAAAAGAGAGATACACACACACATACTAGCAATGTTGGTATTTTTCGCTGTAGCTTGGACAAAAGGCCCATTTGACGAAGTTACTCTAGATTCTCCATATCCCAGGTAGCACAAAACCGTGAAAAAGTTTTGGACAGCTGTCCTAGGATTGGTGTTCTAAAGACCTGGTCTGATTAGACATCGAATATTCAACTGGGGGGCCCCCCAGTCCAAATCTGGGTCCAGGCGACTTTTTTCTCTCGATGTCTGTCATATGCAATTTTTTCATTAATTAAGACCTCCACGATCAAACTTGATCGTTAATTTCTCAATAAATCGATGTCAAATTTGAGATTGATAGAGAAATAAAATTAGTCCTCCAATGCATGCCGATTCATGAATAATATCTTTTGAAACATAAGAGGACGTGTCAAGTTCAAAACGTGTAGAAGAACGAGATGTTCAGCACCGGGAACTCCGGGAAGTAAGTAAGGGGTTGTGAAGATGAATGACTCAAATGAGGTACAGAATAAGCGAGTATAGAAATAAATTTGGAATTCATTCTTCGCTTCCTCCACAAAGAGTATTCTGAAGTTTGATCTCGAAATAGAAAGAGAGAGAGAGTTCGAAGGTATTTTAGGAACAATCCAAGATCTGCTACAGAGACACTCACCTCGATAGGGGCCTGATGGTTGATTTTAATTTATTTTCTCGGCAATTATTGATATTATTTAAAATTTGGTTTGACAGAGTACCTGATTTACAATTGTTTTAAATTACTCATTACATGAGCGGTAGTACTAACTTGAATGCTGGGAGTGTCTAAAGAATATGATTTTGGGCATTGTTCTCGGTCCAGATTAGTTCATACTTTACTCAAACGCGTCTGAACAGTCCCGGTCTGTTACTACTGTCGAAGGGAATTTTGCAAGTTTCAAACGCGGGTCTTGGGATTGTGTCAAAAGATGAGATTCATGAAGCCATAGAACCTGAAAGCTTAAAAATTTAGCAATTACAGCAAGTTTCCAACATTTGGCATTTAACTTACCTTACAGCATTGACAGTGTTATTACAAAGTGTGACTCGGAAACGCAATGGGTCTCTGCAAAGTATATTCACTCGAAGGTCAATGACTTAAAATCCTCAAACTTAACTTATAAATTTGATTTTGTCACGAGTATCATCTACATTGAAGCTGCCAGATATTAGTTTTTTGATGTGCTATTAGCTCAATTGTATCATCAAGTACAATATTCGCTATATTAAACAGATGTTGCAAGCCTAGTCCAAAATAGAATTTTCCCTCAAAGTCAGTGCCTTGAGCCGTTTCAAATTTTGAGGGAAAAAATTAAAATTTCTTGCTCGAATCAATCTGATTCATCTGATTATTGTTTATCATATTGTGATAATCAATTTGCTGACGATTCATAAATATCTGCATTCAAAATGTAACGAACGTAAAAGCCAGCCGATTGCATTTCCAGCATCTGCATCAGTGAAACTTGATCTCGAATGAGTTCACTCCAATCAGCTCAGCTTGCACGTGCATATATCGCTTATTCTGGCTATCCTTGCAACTGCCGTATCAAGGTACTGCATTGCGGTACTCTCTATGATCAAACTGGACAATGAGAGTATGAGCCAGCTCCTCTTTGGACAAAGGATTTGTGGAGTAAAGGCCATCAAGAGAGCGACCACCTTCGACTCAGCGCGCCAAAAAGTTCACTTGCCCGTACACTTGTTCACTCCCACGCACACCGCCGTTTATGAATTTTTGCGTTCATTAAGCTTTACTTACTGCAAGCAATCTGGCCGTTGTTCTTTACGGAAGTCGATATCCAGTCTTGTAAATAATACATTGTGTACAGTCATTATAAGGGAAGAGGAGATTCTGTTTTTGGTTCCATTTCATATGAGATTTAAGAGTTCATTTGATCTTGAGAGATGAGAAAATATAATATCTTCCTCATTTTAACCATTTTCATAGCCGATTAGTTCTCGGTGGTGAATTATTTCCCTAATGCGTGATTTATCAATCGTGCTCGCGTTACTTTTTATCAATAAATCGTAATGAGTTGTTCGAATCATTTGCACGCAGCAAAGTTATTATAATTTTGAATTATTCCAGATTCAAAGTTGAAATCTGCGGAATGTAAATCGGATATATACCTATTCCAAAGCATACATGCACTCTCATTCCAATATATTTCAGCTCATTAATTTGTAATTATTTTAGTTGAATTCTGCGCTGCCAGTAAGATCTGAAAAAACCTTGATGGATTTTGTGGACACAAAAGTGATAAATCTAAGTCGTTCAAAATTTCCAAAAATAAAGAACTATGGAATGTCTAATTTTTAAATCGTCTGCTCTATATTCCAATACAGAAGAATTTTGCTCTCATACCGAGCGAGTTGGATACGTGAAACATGCTAAAGAATCATTCATCTCATTGGGCACAGGATATAGATTATTATAAGAAAAGGTGTTATGTCATCGAGATGAGTCCACGGAATATAATCGATTGGCATTAATTTTCGACTCAGATATAGGGTCCATGAACTATCAAAGGCTCTAAAGATTTACACTGAGACACTAAATACTTGCAGTTTCCTTGCTATAGTTCTGATTCTAGTCGTTACGTGAAAAGAAAATATAAATGATAGCTACGTATACATTTAAAATGCATAAGATGCATGAGCTATTCGTTACCTCATAATGCGGTGACGCAGGCTTATTGGATAAAAGTGGTGATCGACTTTTATTAATAATATCAACTGGCGTTTTCTTCCATCGAGATAACGAATCGGAACCATATATTTGTGACTTCGTGGACCGATGGATCAGAATCGTATGGATTTTCCAGAATATTGAAAATGTTTGTATAGCACTCAGATTTTTGTTTTTTGATTCATTTTTGATCATAAATTCCTACGCAATCATCGACGGAGTCCCTCCCGCGGGTATTACGGACTTTATTCCTTCATTTCATTATACGTTGAGATGTGGTTTTTTCGAACACATAACGGATTTTTATTTGGCGACTGATGCACGCGTGGATGACTCATCATACTTACAGGATTTACATCAGAACTTCCCGAAGACATGCAATTTTACATAATTTTTTTGTAATATAATCAAATCAAATCAGATATCTGGTGATCCCGTCACTTAGCGTATATTCTGGGCTTGTTATAAGTGAAAGAAGTTTCATGGAACTTTTATGATTAATATTCCTCATTTTGATGCCACAATTGATCCCACGAGGAATTCAAATGGCGAGGGTAAAAGTTTCGAGTTTCACGCAAAATGTTGTAAAAGTTTTACCATATACCTGTTCGATCTGACTTACAAACTCGGACTGGGTATGCCAATGACCGTTCTAATAGGTAATGTAAAATTAACAACGTCTTATAAACTTTTTTCACGAGACATATTAAAAGGTACAACACTCATTCGAGTGAATTATATCGTCTCACTTGGCCTTCTATGGTCCCACCTGTATAATAACAGCATACGACACCCCTAATGAAATACATCATGGGTTCATTGATTCGGAGAAAAGTGAGGTATTTCTGATGAATATCAAAAAGTCGAGAAGTGAGATAGACGTATTACATGAAAGCATGCGCAAATTTTATCTCGATAGCTATAAACCGATGGCGAGAGAAAACACCTCAGAAAACACACATACCTAACGGAATCTCTAGATTTGTTCGAAAAATTCAAGGGGATGGTGTTCTTCAAAATCATCGTCCTCGAGTGCAATCATTTCATCCAATAAATCTGGATATAAGTTATATCCTCTATCAATTCGCTTTTGAGACAAAGCGACGCGAGGTAGCACATGTGTATATCGTCCATCACCGGCACGTTCCAGAAACTCGTTTTATTGCCGCAATGTCTTCGATCCTTTCGAATCGTCTTTCCGTCTCGCGGTCTCGCTGGAATTTTCGGGATGCGCGCCAAAATCCACTTCCTCCCGGCGACATGCCAGAAAATTCACGCGAATATGCCATTGAAATCTCAAATAGAGAACAACTGTCCTTACCTGAATATACAAATTTCATCTCTGAAAAATTTCCAATTATGAGCTCGATCACGTTGACCCGGTGGAAATCTTCGTCGTCGACGACGAGACGTTGTCTTGACTTGCGAAGTCTGCGTCGTATTTGCGTTTGCGCGGGCAGGGATAGGGCATTAGAGCCAATGAGCGATCAGATACAGCAGAAAGGATAATTTTGATTGGTCGCCGCATTGCCGCCCACGAATGTTCCAGAAGCGTCGAGATGCCTTCTCTATAAATAAGGGTGCCCGTCCCGCCGCGCCTCACTCACGTTGCGAATCGTTGCACAAGAAACTACTTCGTATCTGCTTCATACAGAAGCTATTATCTTACACGTACTCCAGGTAAGTCATCCTCGTGTCCCGGATATTCCATTCGCTTTTTCTATCATTTATTTGTCGAGTTATTTCTATCATTTATTTGTCCGTGCGTTTATATTCGAGTGTTGGGAATTATTGAATTTGCTTAGAAACTTGGAGAAAATTGGACCTCATTATTGTGTCGTCGACCGCGTGCTCGTAGCTCTATTTCGAGACCCTTCTAATATTCTATCGCCCGACGTTCTGATTTACTAGAATAATACCGCTAGACTAGAGACTAGATCAATTGTATCGCCCTCGTTTTGATTTAATCGCAAGTGTGTTCTACCCGGAACAATCGAGTATCGCGAGAGGAAATTTCCAGAATTGACGGTTGACCGCCACGAGGCTATGTGCTATGATGGCTGATGCAGTGCGTGTGCTCGAAGTGATTTCTCATCGCGCCTAATTCGTGGAACATTCGAGTCTTTATACTTGATAAAAGCAGCGTGGGCAATATCGAGGTCGTTAGCTCTCTCGTAAATCGTGATCTTTGTAAGTTTGTATCGCGAGCTGTAAATTTACTGCATCGCTATAATTCTCTGTAATCGTCCATTTTGAGGCGTCTCGCGCCATCAGCTTTTCTAACCCACATTCTTCATTTCTTTTTTTCCAGACTATAATCAGATAAAAAATGGCAAAAGCACCAGCAGTAGGTATTGATCTTGGCACCACGTACTCGTGCGTCGGTGTCTTCCAGCATGGAAAGGTGGAAATCATCGCCAACGACCAGGGTAACCGCACAACACCAAGTTATGTGGCCTTCACCGACACAGAGCGTCTCATTGGAGATGCCGCCAAAAACCAGGTCGCGATGAACCCTAACAACACCATCTTTGGTAAATATCATTTTTTTTAAATACGCGTACATAGTTGACTATTACTGACGTAGCGCTGCGTCGTTTGATGCAATTTCCGCACTTACTGATGTAAAAATTCGAAATTCAATATCTCGAAGCGTGGCGCTTGCGGTGACTCATCTCTTTCACGAGATTTTCCATTTACGATAGCCGTAGCAGGGATCATGCTTTGCCGTGTCGTGCGTCATCTTGATTAATGAGTCTTGAACACACCTTTCCCTTATCATGTCGTCTAATAGACAATTTTCATCCCTGAATGAACATTTTGACTTGATGATAGCTATCAATGTTGAGAATTTTTCCTCATCTCCATCACATTTCCAATTGACACAAGAATTGTTTCTTTGATAC
Organism: Eretmocerus hayati; assembly: GCA_029851415.1. Classification (NCBI taxonomy): domain Eukaryota; kingdom Metazoa; phylum Arthropoda; class Insecta; order Hymenoptera; family Aphelinidae; genus Eretmocerus; species Eretmocerus hayati. Next base: position 159,319,227 of record CM056742.1, on the reverse strand, counting down.
TCTATATCTCATTGGTGGTCCCTGACCATCTGAGACTTGGACGGTATTTGAGTAATTTGAGATCGGTGTCAGCATTAGCTGAAACATACAGTGTTTTGCGCTGCTTCCCTCAGCAATATTTTCTTTCGATTCTCAACTCGATTCCTTGTATTTTTCTGGTGCAGACCCTTTTTACAGTTGGTTAAATGCAGTAACACAATGAGTCATCAGTGATGAAGTTGCCAGTTTGCCATTATCATCACTTTTGAATTAGATACTCTTGTGTGGATTTGACCAATGCGTCATGAGTTACTTCCAAATATCTTATTGATGTCTCTTTATAATGACATTCTTGTAAACATATATTCAATGTTCATTGCTCTCTTTTCCAGATGCCAAACGATTGATTGGTCGTCGTTTCGAAGATGCCACTGTCCAAGCTGACATGAAACACTGGCCCTTCGAAGTTGTCAGTGATGGTGGCAAGCCCAAAATCCAAGTACAGTATAAAGGAGAAACGAAGACTTTCTTCCCTGAGGAGGTGAGTTCGATGGTCTTGGTAAAGATGAAGGAGACTGCTGAGGCCTACCTTGGCAAAACCGTCACCAATGCTGTGATCACCGTGCCCGCTTACTTCAACGACTCGCAGCGTCAGGCAACTAAGGACGCTGGAACCATCTCGGGCCTCAACGTGCTTCGTATCATCAACGAGCCCACAGCCGCCGCAATCGCCTATGGTCTTGACAAGAAAGCCACTGGTGAACGCAACGTCCTTATTTTCGATCTTGGCGGCGGTACTTTCGACGTTTCCATTCTGACCATCGAGGATGGAATCTTTGAAGTCAAGTCAACAGCCGGTGACACTCATCTTGGTGGTGAGGACTTCGACAACCGTATGGTCAACCACTTCGTTCAGGAGTTCAAGCGCAAGTACAAGAAAGAACTCACCTCCAACAAACGAGCTCTTCGTCGGTTGCGCACGAGCTGTGAGCGTGCCAAGCGTACTCTGTCTTCATCTACTCAGGCCAGTATTGAAATCGATTCCCTCTATGAGGGTATCGACTTCTACACGTCGATCACCAGGGCTCGTTTTGAAGAGCTCTGCGCTGATCTATTCAGAGGAACCTTGGAGCCGGTTGAGAAGTCTCTCCGTGACGCCAAGATGGACAAAGCCCAGATCCACGACATCGTTCTTGTCGGAGGTTCCACACGTATCCCTAAGATCCAGAAGCTTCTGCAAGACTTCTTCAACGGCAAGGAACTCAACAAGTCCATCAACCCTGACGAAGCTGTTGCGTATGGAGCAGCTGTTCAAGCCGCTATCTTACACGGTGATAAGTCTGAAGAAGTCCAAGACTTACTGCTTCTCGATGTCACTCCTCTGTCTCTTGGTATCGAAACTGCTGGTGGTGTGATGACAGCTCTTATCAAGAGAAACACAACCATCCCCACCAAGCAAACCCAGACCTTCACCACCTACGCAGATAACCAGCCTGGTGTGCTCATTCAGGTGTGTATCTCTCATTCCAAAAGTCACAACACTATGTCTAAACTTTTTCCTCTTCTAGCAACTCTTTTTTGCCTTAATTTGTGTGTCCAATACAAGCTGTATTGGTCTTAGTGTTGACACTCATTTCTCTTTGATCTTGAATCTACTCTACACAACCTACCAATTTTTCTATCTCGACGTATGTAAAGTCATGCAAATTGTCATCCTTCCGCATATTTCCTTTCGTAATTATAAGCATCCTCTCGAAATACGCTTTTATTGTTTTTCTTAAGTTAACCCGTGACTCATTCTAATTACAGGTTTACGAGGGTGAGCGTGCCATGACCAAGGACAACAACCTTCTTGGTAAATTCGAACTCAGTGGAATCCCACCAGCACCACGTGGTGTACCCCAGATCGAAGTCACCTTCGACATCGATGCCAACGGTATCCTCAATGTGTCTGCCGTCGACAAGTCGACTGGTAAAGAAAACAAGATCACTATCACCAACGACAAGGGCCGTTTAAGCAAGGAGGACATCGAGCGTATGGTGAATGAGGCTGAGAAGTACAGAAGTGAGGACGAGAAACAAAAAGAGTGTATCTCTGCCAAGAACGGTCTCGAGTCCTACTGCTTCAACATGAAGACCGCTGTTGAAGACGAAAAGATCAAGGACAAGATCAGCTCGAGCGATAAGCAAGTTGTCCTAGACAAATGCAATGAAATCATCAAGTGGCTCGATTCCAACCAGCTGGCTGACAAAGAAGAGTACGAGCACAAACAAAAAGAATTGGAGGCGGTTTGCAACCCGATCGTCACTAAGATGTACCAAGGCACTGGAGGTGGTATGCCCGGTGGTATGCCTGGAGGCTTCCCCGGCGCTGGCGGAGCTCCTGGAGCTGGCGCTGCACCTGGTGGTGGCGGTGCTGGTGGCCCCACCATCGAAGAGGTCGACTAAACCATCTAATGTTACTCCAATTAATGAAACTTTTCTCAAAGAAAAAAATACACTGAACAGTCAAAACAGTTACACATTTATAAACTTATTGATTACCTAGACGTCCTGTACTCCTTGCATTTCTTCTCGAAAAAATTTATGATTCGCGTTTTACCATGGTTTGTACTAGATATCGACTGTGATACTTCGCTTAACGATTATACTTTTTAATGTTTGAATAAATAACTACAATTTGACCAGTACCGTACACTTGTGCTCATTGGGGAAAGTGGATTGGGTTTATCACTATATGTGCGTACCGGTATCTTCATTTTGTATAAATTGATGGTAATCTGTTTCTGCCTCAGAGAAACATATATCGGGAATGTCACACCTTTTTGGATTCATTTGTAATTCCTGGCATCCTGAATTAGATAATACTGAAAAAATTTCGTGAATTGACACTGCGAAATTGACTAATAAATTTCATTTATCTTGACAACTTGAGATGAGTGACTACACGTCTATGTTTCGAGTTGTTCGAATCAAGCAATAAACACTTGCAGTTTGTTGCCTCAATGGTGTGTCGGAGGGTGAAGTGAAATTTGTTCACCTATAACAAAATTTGGTTTTCAGTGGCACGAAGTAAATGGATTAACTCTTGAACAGTTTTCAATAAGATTGCGTTATAGTTGTGTTATTTCTGAATCTGAACTACAGACTATGAGCTGGGTCAGGATATATAAATTCAATGCCCTGTGGCCTCTCAAGAATGGAATTTGCAAATGAAAGTTTCAAAATGCATTCAGTCAATGACATTTTTAATGATGCTTCAAATTTTGTTGACAACAAAATAATCTTTATACTTTCATGGAAACACTAGTAGAATATCTTGTAACAATAGTACCCTCTTAGTAAAATCGTAGAATACCCAATCGATATGGGAACACTTAAAATTTAGAACACTGCCAATTACGATGCACGGGCCATATTAGTGGCAAATAATAAAGTTGCTTTGTTTTTCTTCTTCTTTTTCTTGTGAGGAGTTTCATTGTTGACAGATCCAGATCCCTCAGTCAAGAGTTTTGAGTTTTCCAAAGCTTGGGCCAATGCATCTCCCAAGCTCTGACTGTAGGTTGGGGCCATAAACTCTTCCATTTCAGGATCAGCGTTGGCGTTATTATCATTCATTGAAACAGAAGTCTCAGATTTCGGAGTATTATTCAGTGTTGGCCAGGCAGGCCTTCTTGCTCCACTTGTACGCAACATCTGAGCAAAAGACCGGTTCTGATCAGCTGACATTGGCCATTGATTGGTATCTGCTCCGACATCAGATATCATCTCATCAAAAGAGCTGATAGAAGGGCTACTCGCCATGCTCGAGGCTGCAACTGATTCAGGTGGTGATGGTATATTCAATCTGCAAAAAAATTTGGAGCAAAGAACTGTATTGTGAACAACTAAGTTATACCAATAACTGGTCAAATTCTGCAACTCTGTGGGGGTACATACTCAGCATTTTCAGGTTGAAACTGAGGGAAGTGTTTGCGTGACTCAATGTGGACATTAGGAGTGGGATATTTCCCCATGAGTTTGTTTTCTTCTTCTGTTATTTTTCTTTCTCGTTTACGCTCACTTCTTTCACGACGTTCTCTCTTTTCTTTGCGTGAGATAATTTGCTCTGTAAGAGAAAATATGTTGACTTGATGTGATGGATTTCAGATACTAAAACAGTTGATGATTGTAATAACGTACTCTTAAAATGATCAACAACGTCTTCAGAAATTATGGGAGGCTGAAGATCTATTTCAACTATCTCAATTTGGCTGGTGATAGGTAAGTGGCACAAATATCGCATGCGTTTTCTCAACTCTTCAGTGAAACTACCAACTTCTTTTTCCATCAATTTACCAGAGATCACCAAGGGGCTTTTTTCCAAACTTCCATACTGCATCTCCAACATTTTCACATTCATAGCGTGCAAGTAAACATTTTGACCTCCTTCAACTGTAATCAAAAATCATTCACTCTCATAAGAAATGCCACATGAGGAGCATTCACGAATAAAAACGTATGAATGTGCTGATGAATGATGGCGTTACAAAACAAAACTACCAAGCAAAACATGATGATAGAAATAGTCGTCCAAAAGTAAGTTTTGGAGACAAAGAGTAGTCGTGGATGAACCCCCAACAGATGAATATCCAAAAGCCATCATCGACAGCATTACCAAAAGCCGAGATTTTTCTTGACGAGTAGTCAGTAAGACAAGGAGAAAGAAAAGGAACTACCTTGATAAAAATAGTGGAATTTCTGGTTGTTTGTCACAGTGTCCTTGTCAGTAGTCACTGGGTTCCAAATATTCTCTGATTGGTCATCTACTGAGCATGCGTTGTCAATGTATGAAGCACTAGATTCATTTCCACCAAATGCTTCTATCGCCTCATCTGTGTCATTCATATTAGAATTCTCATGATCCTTCAAAATGCTGCTTTCATTGCTCAGATCAGTTTTGGATTCATCTTCTTTGTCAATTTTTGAAATAGACTAGATTGAAAAGAACGAAAGATGAGTATGCTGTATTTGTGTATTCATTTTGATAAGTAAAACCACTTACATTGAGTAAATCTTGCTCTCTTAAAACCAACTCGGCGAGAGCTTGTTCAATAAAACAATTTTCAGGAGAATGAGGATCGTCAAGCAGTTCCATCTTCAACTGAGTTCTTTCCCATTCAATAATATCCATAATCTGTAAACAATCAGGATTGAAGCAAGAGGATAATTTTTCAAGAGTGTAAGATGATATACTTACATCATTGTCTTGTGCCAAAAGCAGTTTTGAATACACTTGTTGATGAGAGTTTTCAGCGACAGTCAAGAATGTTTTGGGTGGAGCACACTCAATTTCATTAACTGGAATTGCTATCAATGTACCTTTCTCACGCCGCATGAGTCGAAGTGAAATTTGATCCCCGATGTTCACGATGTTTTCGGTGATTTCAACAACACTAGGAACAAGTTCGAAACATGAAGGTATATCGAAGACAAAATAAGAAAATTTGACATTGTTTTTACCTCTTTAAATCTGTTTTGTGGACTGATTCATAGCAGATTGGGCATTTACGCCAAGATTTATCAGAGAGTGCTAAATAATGAAGGACACACGGCCAGCAGTAGACATGACCGCATCGCGTCATTTTACCAGCAACGGGGGAACACAAGCATATGGGGCAAGACAGGTTGTCGGAGCTACGAACTCTCTGTAAAAATGGAAGTATCCGTAATTACCATCAGTAATCATGCATAATCACGTTATTGCAAAGATATAGAGATTACTCACGATTTGTTGTATCAGTTTCCAATCCACCAAAGCATCAGGGTCATTCAGATACAGAGAATAGTCTCCATTGGCAGTAACAACGAATTGGCAGCTAGAAATTTGATTCAAAATATGATACTTGCTAAGCGCTTTGCTTTCAGAAACAAATTTACGATCCTTCAACTTACTTGGCTTGTAAAAATTGCTCCTTGTTATACTTGTGTCGCTGGACTGGAGGAAGCCAGCGGTTGTAATTGTGGCTACTATAACCACTCCTACCGTGATTCCATCTCCCCTGAATCTCACGTGGAGCATAGTGGAAATTTAGCAGATGATTCAAATTCTGCTTCTTACTTCCAGGAGCCATCACTGAGCCAAGCTCAGCTGATTCATCATCAACTACCTGTAAATAACATCAACCCAAGTGGTCAGCTTCAAGAGAATGTTTATTTTTCACCTCAAATCAGATCAGTAGTTTGAGAAGGGACTGTTTTCATTCAATGAGGACAAAATGAAACCTTACGGTCAAAAGATTTTCAACATGCTCATGACATGAATATGGGAGAATTTTGAGAGTTCCAACAGAATGGAATGAGAATCAAAACAGAAAACTACATTAGTAGATATAAAATACAGATTTGTACCTTGGAATTCTCCTTTGAATTGCCAGAATAATATCCTTTAGGTTTTGGTCTCTTATCAAAGTTTCTTGCCTTCTGTGAATTTGGCTTTCGTGACTGATCATTCTTTGGATAGTTGTTAGCGCTAGGTGATTCACGCCTTCTTGATTTTGGGAAAGGCTTGGAGTTGACATCTGTAATAGGAAAGATAGAATTTTGATATCATTCCACTGGACTATAATCAAGTGTGTGCACTGTACACCAACAAGAGTTGTCGATTAGAACCACAAAAAAGATTCTATTGGGCTCAAGAAATGGAAGAATGAACTGCAAAATTTTTAATAGGATGTAATCGAGTCAAGAAACAACTTAAAAATACCTCATCATTGACTAGAGTTGAGATCATCAGAATAGAACCATGTAAAAACCCATTCAGAGCATTTCGGTATCTTTTTGTCATAGCATGAACCTTGAGCTAACTTCGGTAATGAGAGCGGTAGAGTTTTGCAAAGCGGCACGCGGTACCGATACTATTGTGAGACGCAGAGTAGTGGCGTGTTGCAAAAAAACGTCATAACTTGCGCAGCGACCCGGCCCGAGTGTCTAATCTATACCAAAATGAAGCGTGTTTCGTGGAACGACTGATTATTCGCAGGTGCTGCCATGATGCACTTCGTCTCGCATGCCCGAAAAAAATCACGATTTTTTTTTTGTAATAAAGAATGACACGACACTGACCTTGGCTCTTCTTAGAATCAGCAGGGGCAGCCTTGGAAGCGGGCTGCTGCGAGTACTTGCTCTTCTTGTCCATAATAGTAGCAGTGGTCGTGGATGATGTGAGGAAGTCCAGTTGTGTTGACTCTAAATGATGATGATGTTGTTGTTGTTGCAGCGGTTGATGCTGCAAGGCCTGTCGAGAGGCCGTTTTGATTTTGGGAGGCGCGGGCGCACAGATCCCCTCCGTATGGAGAAAAAACGTCAAAATTCTGCAGGGGCTTCATCTTATTCAGCAAGCCATGTTCATGCACGACAGATTAGAAAAAAATACGACGATGCACTGGCAATCAGGCTTCGTCGGAGCAGCGGCGAAAAAATTCGCTACTGCAAAAGGTGCTCAGCGATTTCGCTAAGCACAAGAGCCTGGCTCGGCTCTCTTCTCTGCACTACGAGACTTGAAAGTCTCCTCGGGGAAGATCCCTCTGCTGCTATTTTCTTGTTGATGAGCGAGTTCGTGGCACTTTGTTGGAACAGTTGGCGTGACGCAACTTGACGACGATAAAATGGTATCTAGGTGTTGCTGGAGAAGGTGGATGAACAGTCGAGCAATAAAACACCGCTTCCTACAGTGCGTATACCTGGAGCACACACACGAGGAAGGCGAATTGAGCTGCAGAAGGTATGATTACCGGCTGCGGATGATGGATGAAGAGACGAGGTGATAAGAAACCTGATGGAGGTGCACGGCCTCCTGGGGGGCGACACCACACGCGATGCTCGACCGCGACCTCGTCGCTTTGATGGCGACGACGAGAATGACGAGAGGAGAGAGAGGAGAGGAGAAGAGGTGGCGAGTCACGTCGGCTGCTGCGCGAACGCCGTCGTGGTTTTTGTGACGAGAAAAGTGACGTTTAGTCATGGATTTGTTTATTGGTTATGATCTCAAGTCTTGGGCGATTTGTAGATTCTTTCACATAGAATCTTCTCCAGGTTGATAATCAGTGAGAGTTTTGGCCTCAAAAGATAGTCAAATATTGGTTAATTCGGGATTAATCGAGGTTCTGATGCGACGAGGTGACCAACTTGACGAGCTTGTGACCGAGCTTTTGACCTCAACTAGCTGAGTCAAATTCGCGTCTGCTCTTTTTTGAAAAGATTCTCCGAGACCGAGAATGTTCGTACGGATTTTTTTCTAGAGAATATCTGGATTCTCGCAAAATAACTCATGTAAAAAAGTAGAGAATTGTCACGAGAGAATTTTCGTCAATCACATTGACAATATTCATGCATTGTCAAGTTATTAACTTATTCATGGAGATGGTCCAGCTCCAAAATCAAGGGCAATAAGATACGCAGCCAAACCGACTCGGTTCAACCGAGATACCTGAGATCGATTTATCGTGATATCCTTTGCAAACAAGCAGGCACGTAACGTAGAGCACATCAACCCTGTGTCCTGTTGATTGATTGCAAAATGGAGCCAGGAGTTATGATAGAAACATTACCAAAACCTTGGACAAAGAAGAAAATTGTTCTTGTTCCAAAATGACATGTTCTAGGATACAGAGGTAAGAATTTTAAAATGTATTCCCTTTCAAAATTTTGATGAAATCATTGATTTCCTAACACAAATACCCATTTAATGTTGATTATTTGTAAATATTCAAAAGTGCTGGATTTGTAATTCTTCTTAGATACAAGAGTTTAGTTTCATACATTTTGAGTCGAAGACGTTACAGTGACTTACACATTTTGTAGATGCAGGACAGGTAGAAATGGCAAACAACCTCAAGATACTCTTGATTATCATTCACCTTTTATGGTTTGTGCTTATCGCATCAGCTTTGGGTGTGTATGAGACACTATTATGATGTAAATGTCATATCATTCTTCTTCAGCAATTAATTTTTTTCTTCTAGATCCACCTGAATTGGTAATAATTATTCTAAGCCAAGAACAAGGATACAGTGCTGCACAAGCTAAATTACTAAAGTCTAATGTTATTGAACAAGCAAATTCCTTAGAAAGGGTAATTTGAAGAAATATTAGAGGATTAATTTTAAACATTGAGCAAATTCACAACACCAATACTTCATTGTTCTATTTTTTTAGGATCCACCGCAAATATTTTTGAGTCATGAGTTGGATGTTTATGGGGCATGGACAATAGTCCCAATATTTGCCTATTTAGGAACAGGAAATATCTCAGCAACTTGGTACTTTTTTTGCCTTGAAAATACAGCCATTCGACTTGGAAATCTTTTGAAAGTATTAGATAAATATGATGTCAATATCTATAAGGTGAAATAATGATTTGGTCGATATAGACTTCTACAAAATTGATTTTCTAACTAATTTCTAATTACTCAAGAACCTGTGGATTGGGCATGCCTTGTATGATCATGAACCAACAATCATACATCATTATGCAGAGCATAGGAAAAAATTCAAGTATCCAAATGTTGCATCTGGATTTGCTGTATCAAAATTTCTATTTAAAAGGTAGCTAGGGTGCTTGATGCTGTGAATCATTAAGAACTCCTCATATTAAGTGATTAACAATTGGTTGTTTTTAGTCTAGCTGAAAGGGCAAATGAAGTTATAACAGCCAACTTTGACTTTTCAATTGATGCTTCGTATGAATTTTCTACATTTGTTCTGAATCAGAGCAAAGGAAGTCGCTTAACCCATGTATCTGAATTCTGTGTGGTCTCTAACAAGAATTGCGCCACATATCCCAAACCTTTCTACTCATGTGTGAGTATTAAAATTATTATTCATTTGAATAAATGAGGGAAATAGACTTAGATTTCTACTTGATTGTACTTTCCTAGGGAGAAACACCTGTAAAGCAGAATGCCTTTGTGGCGGTAAAAACATGTTCCAAGTACCATTTAGAAAGACTTGATGTCATTCGCCAAACATGGGCCAAGCATGCAGAAAATATTGGATTCTTTACTGATGAATTAGGTGTTGTAAGGCTTTTGAAACACCCACTTTATATACTCACAATTAGTTGCTTATGTATTGACTATCTCTAATCCATAGATGAAAATCTGGTGGATGGCCATGTTGTGCCTAAAACTGATGAGGGACATTGTGCCAAAACGTATGCAATCCTCAAGAATGTTCATCCCATACTTGAAAGGGACCAGTTAGATTGGCTTATCATAACTGACGACGATACAATAATGAGGTACTAATTGTATTCTATAAAAATTGCCTAACAAGTATGTACAACCTGACAGATCCAATATATTTTTATTAGCTTGGGAAGATTATTCAAGATGTTGACCTGTTACAACCCCAAAGATGCAGTGGCTCTTGGAGAAAGGTATGGATATCGAATAACCAAAATTCATGGATATGACTACTTAACTGGAGGATCTGGTGTGGTATTATCGAAAAAACTAGTAGAGCAAATGATCAAGCCTGGAGTATGCGAGTGTCCATCAGCAACAACACCTGATGATATGTTTCTTTTTGGTGTGTGTCTGGCTCATTTGGGAGTTAAGGTCACACATTCTGCAGCATTCCATCAGGTGAGGATGTAATTAGATGTGTTGTGGGCGTTGCACTATCAATATCTCATTTGAATCCATGTTTTGAAACTGGGTTTCTCCATCGATTGCAGGCAAGACCAAATGATTATCCTAAGGCTTTGCTGGCTTCTCAAGATCCGGTTTCCTTCCATAAATTTTGGATGGTGGATCCTAAAAATGTTTACAAACAATGGTTTTATGAAGAAGATCTTCAGACGTTTCCACCAAAAAAATTTCGTCGGCATACGGAATTGTAAAACGCGACGATGAGCATACGAACCTAATCATGCTGATGTCAGGCGTATGGGATCAACGAGCACTGAGTTTAGAATCAATTAGTTTAGCTTTTGTGAATGAACATATCATTATTATACGGTCTAGGTAAGAATTTTTTATGTTTTTATTACTCTGTATAGATATCGCTTCGTACATATTTGTAAGATTAACACCCGAGAATATATTGCGCTTTTTACAATTATTTTACTATAAACAACATCGCCACTTTTTTAATGGTGAAAACGTTTCCGATTATCCAATTACACTTTTGATTTCAAGATCTCACGCCACCAGAACGGACGTTCTAAACATTGTGGGTTTCTGAAGATTGCGTCTTTTATATGCTTGAATACCTATAAGGATACAGTAGAATAGGTCACGTTGCTAGAGATCAAAGTTGGAAAAATGAAGTAGTATTTACGTTTCCATCTGACATCCCAAGAGGCGAATTGATTATGAAATCAGGCGGAGCCAAGACGTCTACCAGAGAGATAGCCTCATTTGTCAGTTCTTTGCAAAGCTGTATGATACCCCGACGAATCAGATCATCCATTTTACATCCGGGAGGCGCAAAACCACCCGCATAGAAGTCTCCAAGACGTTTTTCGATGTTGCATGCCGCGTACAGAGAACATAACTTGTTCATCACCAGTTTCTCGTTATCGGTGAAAACTGGATCGTTATTATTTTTTATGAATTGTTGTACCAAAGCATGCTGAAATCATAAAGAGTTATGCAGTTTTTTCCATTCTCAAAACTGAGACTGATCAAAAATTGTATGACGAAACATTTGACGATTAGCTCCGACATTTCATCTCTGCAGTTCTGGGATCAACTGTCAAAATAAGTTGCGAACTTTGGATGCATGACAAAAAATTTTGGGTTCAAGATATTTTTTGGCATAGTGCGACTAAACGGCTATTTTTCCTCCTGGCTCGAATCAGAAAATTGACGTTTGGTCGCCCTGATACCAAAAAATAGTATACGCACCTCGCTCGTCGGCCCGTTTTAGGGCACTGGGAATCTTTTCCCCTCGTTACACTCGGGGAAAATTGATTCCCATGCCCCAAAACAGTCTAACCTCGCATCGGTGCATAAAGTACTATTTCATCGTCTGTGTTCAAAAGAGCCACTTTCGCGTGGATTTTTGATTTCCTTTCCCTTACCGACGATGAAAACATATAGTATTCGACATTGGGTCGGGGTGGTTTCCGCTTTCAAACGATGATTCCAACCCCGGCAAGGCTCGGACCGAAGAAACATCGCTCGAACCACAAAAATCAACATTCCCGCCCTCAAATGTACTATTCTGATGAGTTACATTGCACGAAAATCTTGATTATTAGAGGAGACTTTTGTAATTCCGACTTGGAATCTTCGTCAGCAGACCAATTGTCTTTACGCCATGTGACTGAATTGAATAAAAATACATTGAGCAATCTCTTTCACATTTCAAATTCCATAGTCGGGAGAAAATACGAGTGCAGAGTGCATCTGAAATGTTGCCCATTATTCCTATTCACCTTCATTTATTTCAGTTTTACGAATTAGGAATTTCGAATAGCTATTCTCAATCCTCATCATCTCGAAATTTCTAAGATTCATTGACAAGTGGGAAGTTTAACAATGCACTACAAAAAATTATAAATTGACCACCAGAAAATTTCAGAGACTAACAATTAATAAATCATCGACGACATTCTGTTTTTTGGTTCGGATTCTTACCTCTCCATAAACTAATGTTAGCGTTCGGGCATAGAATAGTTGAGATTCATTTCTGATCTCAAAATCACTTTTTCCACTTTGTTTCAGGTCGGATACGACTTTAAAAGTTTTCTTCGTGTAATAGCACACAATCCATTTCATACAGACTAGGAGATCTGAAAAACAAACTCGTGATAACAACACTTCTTAATCTAGAAAATGGACTTCTTAAAATGAAAATCAGAACTCACTGTCAGGTCTCAGAGTGTCCTCCACTGTGTGATGATTGAATCTGAGTTTCGAAATACGCTCATAGTCGTTCAAGAATTTGGCTGACTCGAGAGGCGATTTGATCTCCTTCCCACCGAGTAGCCCAGAAAATTGATTCAGAATCCAATTGCTTGATTGCTGAATGAGAACATTATTCTCACCTTCATAAGTACAGTTAGCGTCGTGTTCTTCTCTTATGGTTCTGAGTCGAGACACTGTGAAATAAAGGAAAAAGCTTATTTCACGATGAAGTTCCATACAAATTTTTTGTAATAGGTTTCATGCGGGGCCACTTTGAAGACTTTCGTATCCAAAGAGACTTTATGGTTTGAGAAGTGCAATTGAAGACCTTTCAAATATCCATGTTCACCGCAAGATTCACGGCAGTCTTGAATGGCATTGATACCTATCCAGGCACAAAGAGGTTTTGTTGCGCAGGACAGAGCGTGGATTTCCAGTCCCGTTTCAGAATTTTCATCGTGGATCTTACCACTCATTGAAGTGATTGAAAATTCGCGGTACACCTTGATAAAGTTTGTGGAAAATATTTTCATTGCATAAGCAGCAGCTAAATGAGGTATCAATCGTCCTTGCTAGAGAAAAATTTGAAAATAAGGGTAGTTTTACACAAAAAAGTCTCAAAATGATTTATCGGTACCTGGGTTTGGTACTTAAAAACGGGGCATTCTTCATAGGTATTGGGTCCAAACTGTTTTCTTGAAGCACTGTATCGGATGGCTATGATAACTGCTAATGATGTGTACATCGAGCATGTTGATGTGATGAAAACTCGTCCCATCGATAGAGCCCCCAACGATGCACCTGACATGTTGATTCCGATTATTAGTACAGGAGAAAAATGTAACAGTTATTGAGAAAACTAACCGTTGAATAAAGGGAACTGAGACTGTGCTAAAAAAAAACGTTGATCTCAAAGCTTGGGCTTAGCGTAAAACTCTGATGAGAAACTTGACTGATACTTCGGGTATTATTCGTAAATGGAGATGATCTCATTTCGTATTTTTCAATCTATTGATGGGTGGCTAAAAACTTTTTCGATGGTCTGTCTCAGAAAAGTGAAATAGTCACCTTATCATGGAACTTCCAGTTTTTGTCTCTCCGACTTTCTTGTTTTTCATAGAAATATCTACAGGAAATGATTACTGGTGGAAAAAGGCTCCGAAAACTAAAGCAGTTTTTGGAAATCCTGAAATTGACCTGCATCGTTCTATTTCCGCGGAGCCGTCATTTATAAAAAAATATAACTATGCATTCTTTGAGTTTTTTGCGGGATACATCAATTCATCTGAAAATTTTTTACTAATTATGAGAATCTTTTATAAAGTTTCTGAAATAGTAAATCCCGCATGCAATATGCATCAGGGGCTTACATCTACCAAACATGACGAAATCAAGTAAATCGAGTTTTTCTATGAGTCTTTGTGATTTCCAGAATCAATGATCATCTCATATCGAGATCATTTACAGAATTGCATATCCCAAGTTATCAATACGAGAGTTTGAAAAAGTTAAAACAAAACAAGATTGACAAACCAAAGCAAAAGCTTCTCATATGTTAGGCATTGATATTTCTCACCAAAATGTTTGCTACGATCCTTGACTTTAACGTAATATTTCCCTTCGGTCGTGAATTGAATATTTTTATTCAGCAAGTTACTCGATGGGACTGGGTAGTGATCAAACATGATGAAGCCATTGTCCACTCCGTTTAAAGCAAGTTTTTCTCCCATATCTCCCACGATTACGCCCTTAGGCGTTAACATCGTATCAGGTTCTCGAATTTTAACGATAAATGGATGCGGGCCGTGATTCACGTTGTCAGGAGTGATTAGTTGAGCATAAACAACTGCATGCGTTGCTGTCTTTGCTGCAAACAAAACTCGAATTATTATAAGATTTAGAGGAGTATCCTAAAGGTAAATGAGGATGAAAATTCAACTTGCCCATTCCACCCACCCAGCATTTTGCTGCTTCAAAATCCGGCGTGTGTAGAAAGAAACTTTGCGTTTGTGGATTGTAAGTTGCTCGAGTTCTCATCCCTTTAATATTTGAACCGTGTGCTATCTCTGTCAAAGCAAGACAACCGCTCAACTGAAAATTGTTCATTTTTGTGTTCTCGAATATTTGAGAGATTTTTATGGTAGTAGATACCGAAATAGGGGGTAAAAGTTAGATTACGTATAGCGATTGATATTTTCTGGCCTGACCCGTAAAGCTAGGTTCGCATTCACACGAGGATGCAAGATGCACATCTCACCCGCGTATCGAATGCTGTTCTTTTTACAGGTCGTGAATGACCATCAACAAGTGCGGAAAGGGAACTTGCACGCAAAATCAAAAAAGTGTGTCCTTTGACGTACATCAAGAGAGAGCTTTTGATCAATAGACTGACAACCGAGAGTTAGAGGATCTACACTGTTGTGGCTCGTCGTGAATTCATATCCGAAACTCTTTACTCCGGGGTAGGAGTAATTTTTCTCGAAATTTTATTTTAGAATGAGAGAAGTAACACGTTTCATACAGACTGTTATAGCAATTTCGCTTCAATTTAGTCGAATATTTGTTGATATCGATAGGATCTTCGGAAATGATTACGGCAACCGTCTTCAGAAAAGTATTCTTCACCCAAAAGCATAAAAATTCCTCGTGATTTTGTAAAGATCTAACAAAAAATGGAACTCGCATTCTTTTTCTTCAATTTATGCTTGATGCAATTGCTTTTTTGTTCTGTAGAAAATTCAGACTTTTGGGCTACCGTCAAATTGGGTAACTTTGGTACAGTGGGTGCAGCTTTGCTACACCCCTGAAAAATGACTTTCAGAGCTGCATTCGGCAACATAAATCATTCTATCGCTCTGAAATTTATTCTCTTGATACACGCATAAACAATGTGTTGAGCCACCGTAGATCCCGTATGAAGTTATTTAACTGTGGTTGTTCATTGAAGCTCTTTGGCAAAAGGCTGATCTAGCAGAGATACGCGAGTGGTCCAGTGAGTACACCTCGCAAGAACTGTTCCAGAACGAACTACGAGTGAATAACGGTACATTTCAACCACGTATATCCCCGTATCGATGAAAAATAAGTTATGTTGATGAGGTCTTTACGGCATTTGGAATTTGATTGAATGGAAAACAGAGAAAATAACCATGAAAAAACGTACCAAAGTTACCCCACTGTAGGTAAGAGGCATAAGGATAGGGTAACTTCAGAACACCTTTCTATGACAGCTTATTTTCATCCCATCTTGAGTTGAGTGATGGTCTATGAGGTCTTAAAATGTTTCAAACAGCTCAGCACAAGACTTCTGAACAATTGAAATTGATTCACTCGCATGGTGGTGGGCAAATTGAAATATTTTGTAAGTTTACCAAAGTTGCCCAGTCAAGGTCTAATTTTGGTACATTTACAAAACTGCTAACAGCTCCTGCTTACACATCAAATTGGACTTTGTAGCCAATCAATCGAAAGCTGAGACTGTAAGCTTCCAATCGACCACTAGTTAAGGTGGCTTTTGACACTGTGTATTGGAATGTGGAGCCAAACAAAATAAAAAGTACCAAAATCGTACCAAAATTACTCGATTTAATGGTACAGCTATTTTCTGATTACGTGTAAAAGATCCTAAGGACAATAATTATGACTCTTCGATATCTTTTCAATTGCGAATGAGTTCTACATCAACATTTTTGAGAAAAAAATATTTGTCAATGGGCTATTGAAAATATCTATCCAGTAGTGCACGGAAAGTAGAAAAAACGTGACTCACGAGAAAAGTTCAGTTTTTCTCACCCCACATAGGCGGATTGAGCTACATGTGGGTGAAACCAATTGTGATCGGATACCCTCACCGTATGAGGCTACGAAAAGCCCAAGGCATTCGCTGAAATTATTAATCTTGCCAAATGTATGCTTAAGACATTCTGAAAAAACGACGGGAAACTACTCGAAGCTCGACTGGTTTACGTGATTTTGGCGATGCCACCAACGCTATGAGTTTCAATAGTGGATTCGTAACTCTCAATACTACACAAATACGTGAGCAAAAGGTCCCAGGTGTGCGTTGAGTGGTTTTGATTTTTTAATTTTCAACGATTTTCAGCAAAGTGCAAAAGTTCCAGAGAAACGCTCATATCATAAAATTATCAAGAGTACTTACTGTTCGATCAATCATTCCATTCAGATATTTGAAATGTTTTTCATTGCCCATAGACAGTAAAATACTAGGGACTATTCCACTAGTTATTGCAATTTTTGCTGCTATCGATGGGTCTAGATAGAGGAGATAGTTTATCCAGTCATGTCTTTCTATAAACTTTAAAATTTATTCAAATTAGCTTAGTTTTCTTCAAAAAGAGTCCCGACTAATCAATCGCATCTACTTACAAAAGCTTCGTTATCCATGAGTGCATGAGCTTTAGCGTTGCAAGTTCTTCTGATCTCGTCTAAGGTCATGACAGTCGGAGGTTCATTGAACTCAGAAAGGCTTTCAACTATTGACCATAGAGTTTTCTACAGCATCGGATAAAAAACTTGGTGTTATATCGATCGTATACATGGATTTGGATGAATGAGCCTTTTACACTGTCAATGAATTTCATGGAAAATTACCACTACAAATTTACATTCTATTAACTAGAACTTGATTTTGGATCAACTGTAAATTTGGCCGTTGTATCGGAGCACTTTAATTTGAAATCATTTATCGATATCATCAAAGCTAAAGAGGGAATGGAGAGTGCAATACAAGCTTGATCCATTGATTCCCATCAGTTATTGAAAAATAGATTTTTGAAAACTTGGAAAATTTTGACCCAGGCGCAGGGTTAAATTGTTTTGAATTCCTAATGGTGATCAGTACAAACTCGACCTCACCGATCAAAAATGGGACAATACGGATGAATCTTCATACCTGAAATTCAATACATTCTTCTCCTTCCAGATGCATCTTGAGAGACTTCCAATCAAAACTAGATCTATTTCGGAATTTATCAAGTGGCCCATTCGCCATATCCCTGATCGTATCCATGATCGAGTCAAATATTGATTTCCCTAGTCACAATATCATTCTGCTATCAGCTATCATGTTGACGTCCAGATATGAAAATAGTGAAATTTCACAGCGCCTTTTTTTCAAAAGTCGTTTCTGTTGATGCTAGACGCACTTTTACTTGAGCAAATTCCATTACTGATGCACTCATAGAGGGAAATTCCAAACTTGAAATCGTCTAGTCGACCTCAAAGCTAATACTCTTTGCAATGTTTCAAGTCAAAAAGCATCAGTATCATTTGAGACACGCTTTAGGTGTATAGGAATAATTGATTTATGGAAATGTACGCTGATGCATATTCAACTTCAACAAAGCAATCGCGATTACGAGGAAATACTTTTTACCTGAAACCCAGCTAGTATACTGTAAAAAATTTGTTGAATTTTCAACCACACTGGTTGAATATCCAACCAATTGGTTGAATTTTCAACCAGACTGGTTGAAGTTTTCATTCAACCAACTGGTTGAATTTTCAACCAAGAAATTATATTCCGTGATGGATGGATGAATGATCGATGGAATATCCATTGACCATCTATCCATCATGCATCCGTCCATTATCCACCCATCATCCATCTTTCCATCCATACATCCATTCGTCCACCCACCATCCGTTTTTCGATCCATTTATCGACCTCATCCATCATCCATCCATCGACCATCGATCCATGATGTATCTCCTGCCTAGACACATCAAATTGAACTTTGTGGCCCGTCAATCGAAAGCCGAGACTGTAAGCTTCAGATTGACTACTAATAGAAGTGGGTTTTGTCAATGTATATTGAAATGCCGAGCCAAACGAAATGAAAAGTAAATAAATCGTACCAAAGTTACCTAATTTGACGGTGTGTATCCGACGTGCCCCCACCACTTAAATCAATGTAAATCAGCGACAAATTGTATAAAATAGTTCTAATCCGTTGTCATTTGGAACTTCCCGCCGGTTCGGATCTTTATTTCCGATTTATTTTGGGACAAGTTCTGAGAGTTAAAAAAGTCGTGACTACACGCTTTTTCGAGATAATCATATGGAGGCATGTTGGGTACACTCCGATCATCGGAGTCCGATGTTGGCCTCCTTGCTTCACAAAGCATGCATCTCTGAATTTTGCTCATAAAATAGCCTCAGTCCCGAGTTTCGCAACTTTGAAAAACGGATTTCGAAGGTTTTAAGAAAGTGATTTCAGTAGATTGAAATAATCAAACGATTTCTGTCATATTTGATATGATTTCGACTTGTAAATGACGAATGAAGTCTTATTCATCCAGATAGCTCGATGGTTCGTCTGACTCTTCGAAACTATGCTCTGTTTATTAGCACCAAGGAGTCTACTATCCGCGCGAGTGCGATTGGTCAGTTTATAGACCGGCTGGATATTCAGCCAGTTTATAAACTGACTAGTCGGTTGATAGACGAACGCGTGTCTTCACGTGGAGTCTACTATCCGCGCGCTGTCTCTAAACTGACCAGCCAGTCTATAGACGGGCGGATTCTATAAACCGGCTACAACATATATATGCTAGACGAATAAAGCCGGTACACCGCGGTGGATAATATTGTCAGTTCCCTTTTCCGGAAAATCTTCGGTTACATGCAAGATTTAGGAGTGTCTTAATCTTCAGCTAAACTCATAAAATGACGTTGGCATCATCCTTAGTGATAGTTCTTTCAGTAGTGATTTTCAGGATGATTTTGATTGAGATACAATTTGAGATTCCAGTGAAAGAAATTTAAATCTGCACTCAATAAGTATTCCCAGAATAATTACAGTACCCGCCAAAATGAATGGAACACGGGTTACTTCACTAAAACAGCGATTACTCGGACGTCCTTGGGTCTACGGCAATTTTGAAAAAAAAAACATCAGGAAGATGAGAAAAAAATCTATCAATTCCTGTCCTTTGAAATATTTTTTGCCCAAAATTCATGGTTTCAATTGGCTCCGCAAAGTGAAAAATTTTCAATTTCAATCAATCATCGATCATTTATCGGGAAATTATGGTAGCGCAAAAATCCTTGCGAGATCTTGTAGCTCTTCCAAAGACCTTCAAAATCATTTTTTTATACATTACTCTACGGTTTTTTTTCACTCGAGTTACGAGTGATCTGGCGAAGAGAAGCTGGTGCGGGTAGAGGGTACTGGTGATCTAGAGGTATCAGTTTTTCCTTTTTCAAGCTATCTGAGGTCGTTTCGAGTGCGTTTTAAAACATAACTGATTAATATTTTATGACTTTTAGAAGATTTTACGTCGAAATCGTGGATTACGCATTTTTTTGTATCTCCGCTACCCTCAAAGCGTGTGAATTTGCTCTCACTCAATCGCTCGTAACTCGGGTGCAAAAAACCGTACAGTAATGTATAAAACAACGATTTTGATGAAGGTCTTGAAAAGAGATACGGATTTTTACGCTATTATGATTTTCCGAGAAAAGTATGATGATTGAATTGAAATGAAGAATTTTTCACTTTTCGGAGCCAATCAAAAGCATGAGTTTTGAAGAAATTTGTGGAAGACATGAATTGAATAGATTTTCATCTCATCGAATGCTTTTTTCAAAATTGCCGTAGACCCGAGGGCGTCCGAGTAATCGTTGATTTAGTGAAGAAACCCGTGTTCCGTTCATTTTGGCGGGTACTGTAATATAATAGTATTATAACTGGAATTTGAAAACTGAAATGATGAAGATATGTGAATTTCAGCCAATATATATGTAGCATATTTTTCGTGAAATAATATGTGAATTTTACAAAGATTTACATGTGACTAAACAATCAAAAATACACGTCCACTACAAAATTTGTGGAAATTTGGATTAGGAGAATGAGCTCTAATAGATCGTGACTCTTCATATCGTGTCAACTGTTCTAGATTTTATGCAATTTTTTACAATATATATAGACATTACAAAAATATGAGTCTCGCGCTTTGTCATCACACCTATACATTGTACATATTTGTATAAACATATAATTAAAGGAGGGATTACATAAAAAATTCAACATTCAAAAATATTAACAAATGGATCCTTATGAATAAATAACAAATCCCAGAAAACAGCCCTTTATAGAAAGAGTCGCATTGCATATCCCATCACATTTTCGACTTCAAGATTTCTCGCCACCAAGACGGTCGTTCTAAACATTCTGGATTCCGGAATAGTGCGTCCTTTAGATGTTTGTAAACCTAGAAGAAAACAATATAATGGAGTACGTTGCCAGATTAATTCATTTTAAGATCAAAGTTTGTAAGCTGCAGCAATATTTACGTTTCCATCTGACATTCCAAGAGGCGAATTGATTACAGAGTCAGGCGGAGCCAAGACGTCCACCAGAGAGATAGCTTCATTAGTCAATTCTTTACAAAGCTGTATGATACCCCGACGAATCAGATCATCCATTTTACATCCGGGAGACGCAAAACCACCCGCATAGAAGTCTCCAAGACGTTTTTCGATGTTGCATGCGGCGTATAGAGAACATAACTTGTTCATCACCAGTCTCTCGTTATCAGCATAGATCGGATCGTTATTATTCTTGATGAACTGCTGTACCAGGGCGTGCTGAAATTTATAGTAGAGAAGATCGGGTTTCTCATTCATAGGTTCTAATACGAAGTAAAGTACGTTCGATTTGAATAAGATTTCTCGAATAGAATTTCTTCTTAACCAAAATTTTCGGAACAGAAAAGTAGCCAGTACACGTTGCAATTCCAACAAAATAATTGAGCGAACAATTCTTAGGTATTTGATGAGAAGAATTATTGGAGAAGCATGCAAAAGGATTCTTTTGAAGCATGGAGGGAAGTTCAGGATGACATCAAGAATCAGGAATACCAATTGGATTGGAGAAGTCCGTAACCGCTTATTGGTAAAAACATATTTAAAAATACGCCTCCGATAGTCTCGCCATCAATAGAAATTGCGATTCGTTTTCATCATTGGAGTTTATTCAGAAACTACTCACCTCTCCGTAAGCCAACGTTAGAGTTCGAGCATTGAATAGTTGTGAATCGTTCCTGGCTTCAAAATCACTACTTCCATTTTGCTTGAGAATTCTTACAACATCCAACGTTTTCTTCATATAGTAACAGGTAATCCATCTCATACAAACGAGAAGATCTGTAAGCAACAATTTACATCAGTAGCTAAACTCTAAAAATGGTTAAAGTGTCGCCAAGATATGACTTACTTTCGGGCCTAAGCGCATCTTCCACTGTGCGGTGATTGAATCTGAGTCTTAAAATATACTCATGGTCATTCAAGAATTTAGCTGATTCAAGAGGTGATTTTATTTCTTTCCCTTTGAGTAATCCAGAAAATTGATTCAGGAGCCAATTGCTTGACTGTTGGATGAGAACGTTACTCTCCCCTTCATAAGTGCAGTTAGCATCATGCTCTTGCCTGATGATACCCAAACGAGACACTGAAAAAATCAGATGATTTGACTGAGCTCTTGATTTGACCCAGAGCCGTAAAACATGAGATCCCATTCCCTTGCTAATAATAAGCCTCAAAATGAATGGAGGAAATAAAAATCAGATGCTTGATAAAGTGAGATTGAATAATTTCTAATGATATTGATAGAATCAAAGTCCTGAACACCCTAACTTAATCAACAGTCACACGAGAATTTCGATTAATACCTTTTAAATATCCATGGCCACCACACGACTCGCGACAGTCTTGAATCGCGTCACGACCCGTCCATGCGCAAAGAGGTTTTGTTGCAGAGGACAGAGCATGAATTTCCATACCAATAGCAGAATGTTCTTCGCTCTTGTCTCCAGATAACATATTAGTTGTAAAATCCCTCATTACAACTGAAAAGTTATTGGAGAATATTTTCATAGCATAAGCAGCAGCCAAGTGAGGTATTAATCGTCCTTGCTGAAAAAATGAGTTGTTATCAGTTGATATTATGATACATCGCCTTGTCAAACATTTTGGGTGTACTCCGCGACATATAAAATCACGTCAAGTATCTTACCTGTACTTGGTATTCAATAACGGGCCATTCCTCATTAGGACTGGGTCCAAACTGCTTCCTCGATGCACAATATCTAATAGCGATTGTAACAGCCAACGACGTATACGTGCTACACATTGCGGTGATGTAAACTCGACCACCTGACAGAGCACCCAATGATGCTCCTATACAACCAATAAAGTTATCAATACTTATACAGTGACGCCAGAAAAATTGGTAATTGTTTTCGTATCATTAATTATATCTTACCAAATCGTTTACTCTGATCTTTGACTTTGGCAAAGTACTTCCCATCAGGTGTCACACCTGCATTTTTATTTAATAAACTGCTCAACGGGATGGAGTAGTGGTCAAACATAACAAAGCCATTGTCAACCCCATTGAGAGCAATTTTTTCTCCCAAATCCCCAACAGTCACACCTTTTGGTGGCAACATTGTATCAGGCTCTCTAATTTTGACGACAAACGGATGTAAGCCATGATTTACTTTATCAGGAGTTATCAATTGAGCATAGACGACCGCGTGTGTTGCTGTCTTGGCTGTAAGAAAATAATACACAATTTGATTTATCGAATCAAGGCTTCATAAAGAATCCATTGTGCAGGAGATAGATTCAAGATTGTGGATAAATAAGATAATACGAATGTTGCAGTATTACTCTGAGCAGGAAAATAGAGTTTCGTTCTCGGGTTGCGTAAAAGATGGTTCGAGAAATTTTTTTACCATTTCGTCTTGCCGAGATTATGATGATTTTCACAATTTTATTGATGATCTCGGCACGTGTCATCACATCTGCGGGTATTGGAAATTTCTCTGTTTTTTGTTCGAATGGTGTTCTAGTCAACGAAAAAACTGCTTCCTCGAGATCAAAATTGAAAACATCGAAATCTTCCAATAGCTGACACCTTTGGCCGCACCAAAACCGCCCGCTATCCGAAAGTGACCGCTGAACAGATGTACATTTCTGTGGCTACATTTCTGCCGGTCGAATAAAAATTGTCCGTTATCAATAGGTGTCCTCTAATCGGATGAGTCTTCACTGTATTCCATCGGTATTTTTTAAAGTTAATTGATGGTCGCAGACTTGCCACGACAGGCGTTCAGTTCATTACAACGAAAGAGTTTCAGAGTATTGCAAATAAAAAACTGCGCCCGGGT
The DNA here is from genome assembly GCA_029851415.1 of Eretmocerus hayati. Taxonomy (NCBI): domain Eukaryota; kingdom Metazoa; phylum Arthropoda; class Insecta; order Hymenoptera; family Aphelinidae; genus Eretmocerus; species Eretmocerus hayati. The sequence goes on along the minus strand of CM056742.1, from coordinate 159,295,153 downwards.
GTCACAATGACCATGTACAGTATTAAATAAAACAATCGTGAAAATCTTGAATCTTTCTCCATTTTCAATAAACTGCGTGAAGTTAACTTACCCATTCCACCCACCCAGCATTTTGCTGCTTCAAAATCTGGCGTGTGAAGATCAAAACTTTGCGTGCGTGGGTTGTACGTAGCTTGAGTTCTCATGCCCTTTACATTCGTCCCGTGTGCTATTTCCGTCAGTGCAAAACATCCAGCAAACTGAACAAAACGATTGATTTGAGAGATTATCTACTTTATTTGATCAGTTTTGTCGATGATGAACTCTATTCTTAATTTTTTTATGAAATTTCGAAACGTAGACAGTTTTCAAAACAAGTACTTTTCGTAATCAGTTTACAGCTTCTTGAGAATATGAGAATTATTACAACAGTCAATGAGTATCTTCAAAAACTGAACGTCGAGATGAAATTTTGCATAATTATTATGAATGAATTCAGATAAGTAGTTAATACTTGTAAATTGTACACAATAGCAATATTCCAAGACCCACGCGATATTTAGTAAATCCACTCACCTTTCCGTCAGCTATTTCTTCTAGATGCTTTGAATGCTCTTCATTACCCAGCGCAACCAAAACACTAGGCACCATTCCGTACATGACTCCTATTTTAATTGGTGGAGATGGATCCACGTAATACAAGTATGACATCCAATTTTGATTCTCATGGGGCTTTAAAACAAATCATTTTTATGAAACAGACTAACGCGAAATGAATTTGCATCTTCGTTTCACGAGACGGCTGTTAAGTTTGGTAAAAAACTTGTTCAACTCACAAGGATATCATTATCTACAAGTGCGTGGATTTTGGCATTGCAACTCCTTCTGCTCTCGTCCAAAGTCAAGGTAGTGTCAGCATTTTTGAAAGCTGGATGTGATTCCACGAACGACCATAGCTTATTCTACAAAAAGATAATGATGCATCAATGTGGATTTCGGGAGTTCATTAATTTTCGTTTTTCAATATCTCGATAACTCGCTTAAAAAGCTACAAAATCAGTTGAGATGTTCCACCCGTTGGTTTTTCGGATGATTTTTAGCCTTATTTTCATTTCTAGCGCATTTAGATGATGAACGTGATTACTCAATCCTTCATATTGTGCCATCTAACAGTTTGGCATCAGTCACATTTTACACGTCATTTTTGGTACCGATTACCGAAACTAATAGATTCTTCTAATGTACCACATTGAAACCTTGGATAAGCGGACACCATCAGTGCATCAAAAATCGTCCAGTGAGTAGAGGTGTCTGCTAATTTGAGTGTCCGTCGGATTGTGCTTTCACTGTGTAATAATTTGGAGAAATCAGGATCTACTTATATTATCAATTTCTCACCTGGAACTGAATACAATCCTCTCCTTCTAGATGTAGTTTTAGAGATTTCCAATCAAAACTGGCTCTCTTTCTGTATGTATCTAACGGACCCTTTGCTGTATCTCGAATTATGTCAGTCATTGTAGCCAGATTTCTTTTAGAAAATCTGTAACATTTCAATCAAAGATACTTCAACTGAAAATTTTTATCACAAGCACGAGAATCTAAATACGTAATTATGTTAATAAGCATCATGAGACATACAAATGAACTAGATTGCTCGCTTTCGTATATGCATTGCTCGTTACGAAATACACAATTTGTGTAATTACTAACGATAAAGTCAAGCTACTACTTCTATCATCAATCGCACGATAAAGAAGAACAGAGATATGAACTGTAGTGAATGATCTGAATGCTAGAGGAATCTGATGATCTAACAGCGAATGAAACGATTGAATGGACAGTATGCGAGCTATGATTCGAAATTATATCATTAGTACTAGACCTAACTGATTGCAAAGCAAGTATTCTCAAAGAAATACCCTATAGGAGGCTTTGTTACTGGTTTCACATTTTAGAATGGTTCGAGATGTCAAACACTCAATTGAATGTTTGGCCGACCCACAAGAAACGTCACCATTTTTACAAAATTCATACACGATCAAGCGCAATCACGATTACATCGTAGGAAAAAGTGTCTAGGATTATTATCATCATGATAACTGATTAAGATGATTAATGCAGTCATCAAATTTTTTCATCATTGTGGAACTTTTTACAGAAGAAAAAGATTTCTCTGTGTAAAATGACACAGATAAAATAAGATGGGCCGAAATTTTGCTTTGTACTGTGTACAAACGAATCCAGAATGTGATGCGAGGGAAATTTTTTCGTACTTTGATCCCTTCTTTCTCTTGATACTTAATCAATCGATCTTCTTGCAAATTCGCTGTACTTATTATACTTAAAGTGACTGAAGACAACATAAAAGCTTGTACTTTCTTTTTGATTGATGTAGATCGAATTGTCGAACAAGTAGGAGAACTTGAATAAATGATAATCTGACCCGAAAACCGAGTTTAAGCTTCGGAAGATCGGTACCATTTCTTGTATGTGTACTGAACTGAAAGGAAGGTAGAATTTTGCACATAGTTTGAGTTGTCGAAGTATACCTAGGCAAAGAACATGTTTATGCTGATCTGCTTACTATTGTTAGACAACGTTTCACTTCATTTCTCGCATGAACAAAGGTGCTTATCGAACTTTGGTAATTATTTTTGATATTTTAGTTCGATTAATGTGGGAATCTTTTTTGCAGTGATAAATCGAGATTTCTTGACCTAGAATCAAGTCAGCAGAGTGAACTGAAAGTTTTAATACAGTTGTTGATCGAAGAAGTGTCCGAAAAAAGTCGATGTATTGTATCTATAACGGACACATATTATCGTCGTAAAGTAGACGTGAAAAAGTTGATGACACGAAATTACCTGCCTATTTACAGGGTAAGATGAGATCGACTTATGTATCTTTGGCAACATATTTTGACAGTTGTGCTGGTAATTGGATTCTAGATTCTCGTCAAAGAAAATGAGGAATTTTCTCCTCCGCGACGAAAACTGTTGCACAGTTTACAAGACAGCAAGTACGTGGGCTGCGACATTTATCTAATTCTCATGACTAATGGATTACAAATTGTTGAATTTCTGAAGTATACAGAGGAGTAAGAACATTATAGATGACACTATAACTTCTCCTTCAACTAAGCTGAAAAGAATTGGTTAATAATCACGTATATTGGTGACCATTTATAATTTTTCAGAGAACGTCTCATCAATGCCCATGGAAAATTTGTTTTCATGTATGATTTTCGCATTTTTCATAAAGAGATGCGTTACTTGTGGAATAGGATAATCAATGTGGTATTTATTCGTCACTATACGAAGTTCAAACGAAATACCAAGGGACAATTACAAGTTTACGAATGGTATGATCTAAACACTGTGCACTTTCCAGCGCGAGTCAGGGGCTTGGTCACCACTAAATACATCGATACTTGGTATGCGAACAGATTTCGTTATGGCATCAATCACTTCGCTTCGAAAACGAGAGATCTAAGGAAACAAAAGCTACGGTCAGTATCCAAAACTTGTGCCAAAAGTCATATTGTTTTTATATTAGCCCTTTATAATAAATTCAGGCTGAATATGGATTATTAAATTAAAATGATAGTATATTCGTGAATTGGCATGGATTATATTATTCATATCGCAAAGGGAATTCTTTCGAACTTGCATGGAAAGAACATACAAAAGTCATCGATTTTCTCTTCTATCGTGAATTGAGGTCAGCTGATCGCACATCGCTCATAAGATGATGTTTAGACATTTGACTTTTGAGAAAAAATTTAACAAGTGATGCATGCAAATGCAAGTTCGTGGGACAAATATGGCTAAAGTGAATGGAACAAAAACATCAATTAATCTTATCTAACTTGATTTCAATAATAGAGACTAATTCGTGAAAATTCTGCTATTTTTATATCAACTCAATATCCGTGAACAATTAGTGAGAAAAACTCAAAGATATTAATTATGCATTTCATTTTTATCACTCATCAAGAATAACAAGTTTACTCTGTATTTGATGTAAGCTTCTCAAACTGATTTTGTTCAACCAATGAATACTTTCCACCAGTGTGGCAGTCTTTGAGCACATTCCTGCAGTAACAGAAGATGCTCAAGCTTTTTTCACGGATCAAAGTGACATAGATCTCAACAGCAAACCATTAGGGATAGAATTTGAGGTAAATGTTATTCCAAAATACGATTTTCAGTGCGACTATGATAACATATGTTATCCAAAGGTTTTACAGTTACTCTACCAAATTTATAAATTTCTTCAAAGTTCATATAATATATATCAGTGATTCCGTTGAAAGTGTGATTTTCCGTGTTCCGAGTTCCCCCAAATTTGTAAAGGTTGGAATGTGCATTGTAACAATTTTCTGGGGTGTTAATAGTTTTTGAGTCGATTCTGACGTCCCCGTAATTTGTAGTGCCTCATAAAGGGCCGAAATGTCAATTCCGTCCCCTGTAGAAAACCTATTACCTTTGACTCTTGCATTCACTGCAACGCATATTCAGAGTCGAAAACCCTCATGTATAGCTATATGAACTCCAATTTTAAATACTTCAAACAACGTAATCGATCACTCTGCGAATCCAAATTCAACCCTCAGCTCGCGCACGGCTGTCCGACATTTTGAAGACGGGTTTGTACCGAAACTGCTTGTACAGCACTAATTAGCTCCGCAAAGTCCCCGATCGTCTATTCAGCCTTTCTAAACGATAAGGTTATCATCTAGACTCCCAAATATACTTAATCCATGCGCGACATTAGCCAAAAACTCGAATACGCGGCCGAGTGCACCATATGAACGTGTTTTCCAAATGGCGTACAAAATTTTCGGCAAATTCCGTTCCCATGTTATGCTCCTCCCTAACGCGCTATATCGCTTCGTGAAACATATTCGCATTGGATCAAATCTATGCGGAAAAGAGTCTACGATTGGTTGTCAAACCGTGGAAATAATTTTAGAGGCGAAATGTCAATTCCGTCCCCCTCTACGACCCGTTAAACTATTACACATATCTTTGTCTGATTTTATTTTCGAGATACGTAGCTCTAGAAACTTTCTTTTTGTGCCAAAATAAGTGGAAACCAACTGCTATGAGACACCGAAAGTCGTCCGGGGCTAAAATAATTTTTCGACACAAATCACTCCCTGCAACGATTTTGCCCCCAAAAAATCACACTTCCGGCGGAATCACCCATATATGCGTGAAAAGTATTTTCGGAGTTTTCACAATTTGGACGCGATTTCCTATGGTTATTAATCAAATATATTTTGACTCTTCTCAGATGCTACTGATCATTGCCAGGGTCTTAAACTTTCAACCAGAATTCTATTACCCAGAGAACATTCAAGTTGAGAGATGGGGTAGTATGAAAAATAGTTCTTTTACTGGTATTTTTGGAGAGGCTAAGGAAGGCAATGCAATCTTCTATTTGGGGGATTTGTACTACACAATGCACCATCTTCAAATTTTGGATTTGTCTTGGCCTTACAATACAGAATGTCTAACATTTCTGACACTTGAGTCTCTCTCGGAGGATTCTTGGAAATTATTAATTCTACCATTCGCGTATGGATAAAAATGATTTAATACCAACTTCCCTAAGCAATTGAGTACGAGTAAGGCAAAATTTTTGCAACTTTTTAGATTGCAGACATGGTTGGCTGTAATTTTCTTACTGTGCTTGGTTGGTATCTTACTGTTCTTCTTTGCAAGATTCTATAAATACCATGTTGGTTTGAATTTGAAGAAAATGAATGAGCCAAAAGCTACAAAAATATCGTTAAATGAGACAAACCGGAAAATTTCTGTGAGGAAATCAAATGCAAGACCTTCAGAATGGAAGAATTTGCATCTTTTTACGGATCCAGTCAACAGTATATTATATACATATAGTATGTTGCTACAAGTGTCGCTACCAGATTTACCAAAAGCATGGTCATTACGCGTATTTATCGGATGGTGGTGGATCTTTACTATCCTTATCACAGTATTCTACAAAGCTAGTATGACAGCAAGTTTAGCTAATGCAATCAAGAGGTAACTGAAGATTCAGTATTTACTTTGGAAATCTTCAATACCAAAGCTACTGATGATATGAATACCAATTCTATAATTTCTAGAGTGACCATAGATACAATAGGTGAATTAGTGGAAAGTTCATTACCAATTGCAAGTTGGAATGAGGAAACAAAGGACTCTTTCAGCAATTTCTCTGATGCTAATTTACAACAGCTGAGTGAGAGGCACAAGATTGTGGTGGATGAGCAAGATGCCATTGCAGCTGTTGCTAATGGGAGTTTGTGTTATTATGAAAGTTTGTATGTTTTGGGACGTGAACGTGTCAAAAGGCAGATCTTAGAGGTAGAGCTACAGAAAAATGGTACAGAGGAGAGTAATAGAATGTTCAAAGATCACAATCTCCATGTGATGGAAGAGTGCGTTATTAACATGCCAGTATCATTGGGAATGGATAAGCATTCTCCATTGAAAAGTCATGTTGATAAACTGGTTTGTTATCAAACATTGGGTACTAGATATCTTGGATGAAGCTGGTTGATAAGTTACCTGTAAAGTACTTATAAATTACAGGTTAAACAGATAATTGAGTCTGGGTTTGTACAAAAATGGTTGAGTGATGTTGTACAACAGTCAAAGGTGCTTGAATTGCGTCAAGAGGGTCAAGCACAAAAAGCACTGATAGATCTAGATAAGCTATTATGTGCAATGGTTGCTTTGATATTTGGTTATTTCCTTGGAATTTTGGCACTAGCGTTTGAAATATGGTATTGGAAGAAAGTTGTTATGAGGGACCCAAACTATAACAAGTATCGTATGGATCTATTTTATAAAAAAATGTAGATCTCACCTCAAGTACTTGTACATGAGTTACAGGTATTCAGCAGAGAGACAATTAAATTTCTGATGTGATGGCTACCATGCACAGACAGGAGAGATAACAGATGTACAAACTCCTAGGCAAGCTTGCTAGCGATTCTTCTCAAATCATTACAGCACTTATTGTTGAGCACTCACAAAATTGAGGTGTCAAAAACAATCACAAATAAATGAGCTCGATGAATACTGCTCACTTTGAAAAAATCTCTCAGCACCTCATTTGTAGTTTGAAACATGGAGTTTCGTAATGACGGAAGTCTGTGAATATTTTGAGTGTAAAGATTAGCAATGCAGATCAGCCAGAGGGATGATGAGCAACAGGTCACGATCGGCAAAGAACTAACCAAGTTTGATGTGACGTGATTCTCATTTGCAAGTGTTGAGAAGAATGCCTACGACTTATTTTGCAATATATAATACTGTTTTAAAAATTTGAATTCACCCGATAATTTGAATAATATTGACAGTTACTGTGTTACCATTGATAGTATTTGCGGATCATGAATGAAAATAAAAAGAGATAACAGGTTGATGTTGCGACGTGTGTAGTGTTGTTTCGGAGTCATCCGGACTCTTCTTAGAGAATGGAATAGATTAAACGCATATGGATAAAATCATTACTCACGAATGACACTCTTAAAATGCAGCAACTTCAAACAATATTCAACAATGCAAAAGTTCTTCAATTGTCAACCATAAGTTACGATATACTGAGTGACTGATACTGAGACCAACTGAGATGGCAAAAGCGCCGACCGACTTGATCGACATGGAAAACAGCTGTTGATGACAGCGACATCAAGGAACTTGCACAATTTAACCGTGAGATGTCTGCACTCTCGCGTTTTTGGAATCCTTACCAAATGACAGCAGCAGTAGGCAGCAGAACAACAGCGTGCAATAGCATCATCTCCTGGAGGCTCAGGCTCCATCAGAATTGCATATATATATATCGAGTTTGTGATAGGTGCATCAGTGCAGCTGGTCTAAAGATGGCGGCGTGCTATTTGCAATGTATAGATATTCAATTCTAAGTAATGAAATCGCGGTTTGTTGCAGCAGCAGTGCGCGCAAGCATCGTCAGCAGCATCAGCAAAGTATATATCGGCGATGGGTGACAATGAGTTTGACTGCCCGGTGCTGCATCATCATCAGCATCGATGCTGCTGCTGCTGCTGCTGCTAATAATACTGGAGGCTCATCCGGATGTTGCATCTTTTCATCCTGACAAAATTGAGCCCTCCAGCTTTATATATCGCGCGCGGGAGTACGTATTTGTATAACAACAGGTTGAGAATATTATATTATCGTCCTCGTCGGTGACCTGGTGTTTATTAGTTCGCGTGTGCCATAATACAGTGTAGTAACTAATTAGTGACTGTGTTTTTTTTTTATTGTCTTGAAAGCTGCTGCTGCTGCTGCTGCTGCTGTTGAAGAGGAGGTATATAGCTCCCGATTTACGGGGGCTTTAACCTCATCGTCGTGTGGGCAGCAGCGGCGGCTGCCGCCGCGGGAGCGATGGCCCTCGTTACCGTTCAAAGATCACCAAGTGTATCCAGCTCTCCACAGAGCTCGGTAAGTGTTTTTTTTCCATAACCCTTTCTTTTAATGAGATACAGTGTAAGAGAGATGAACTTGGAATGGGTTGGGCTGATCTAGCTACAGCATCCTCGACGCTCAAGATTATCACTCTGTGATCAGAGTGTACTAAGTAATAAGTATCTCGTGCTTGTCAATTGAGTTTTATGATTTGTGAGAAAAGTGTGCATAAAATGATAAGGATGTGAGACTATAAGGTATAGAAGATGATATTGAGCCTCGGCTGAATGCAGCTGGTGCAATGTGCATATTATCAAACGTGCAACGTGCAGATCTTGACTTCTATAGCGTGTGCTATATTGTGTAAAAAGAGAGAGATGGAGTATATGACTGCATGCACGCGAGTTTCCATATATGGACCTGGCGCACTTGACGTTTTTCCAGGTGGGGTTGGTATATAGAGAAAGAAGGTAATGGGTTTCAGCTGAGGTATCTGCAATTATTTATTATCTATGTGACTGCAGAAGTAAAAATCGAATCTTATCTTGACCTTGGATTATTTGAGCATCAGCTGGTTTACATTCTTAGATTACCTATAGGTTGATGCTAAAGAAATTTTCCGTGTTACTTTCATTCTCGTTAGACCACAAAATGTGTCTTACAAACTGACAATGAGTCGATGACCTCGCGTACCCCCACTTTTTTTTTCGTTGTGTGCTTATCACGTGCGTTTTTGTGTACCTATACTAAAAACATTGTGAATATAAGCTTCTGTTTGCTGCTATACAACTGTTGCAGCTGGTGGCAAATGCCGTTAGAATGTTTGTAGACTGTACCAAATACCCAGAGACTCATTATCGATTTTAGGCGTCCGCAACAGTCTGTGAGTGATGGAGGTTTGGCCTGTCTCATAATGCCGGTTATATCTTCACTTGCGAGGCTGTTATCTGTGTGTGTGTGTGTGTGTGTGTGCAGGAGCGCGGGAAATACCAGAGCTTTTGTCAAGCTTTTGTTATGGTAATTTTGATCATTGTTCGGTAGTCTGCTCGAGCTTGCGGGTAGGAAACTCACATCTCTTGCTCTTGAGCTTTTTTTGCGTACTTTCGATTTTCTTAAAGACGGTGCTACATTTTGTATGATATTTCTCATGATTCAGATTACGGTTCACTTTTATAAAAATTGAATTTTTCTCAAGGAACTTTTTCATTCATTGTAAGATTGTATAGGATCTGCATCTTTTCGATGGAGATTCTCAAGTTTAATGCAGGTATAGGTGAGATTATAAAGTTACTGGTAACGACATTCATCAGCATAATCAATATCTATTCATATTGGTCTCATGTCCTTTTAATAGATGAGATTCTGACTTCAACTCATGTGAAATATCTGATTTGAATTTCTTTTTGAACGCTCATTTTATCTTCAATCATTCCACTTAGTCAATCGCCAAGTAATGGTTATGGTTTCAAAATCACTCCTCGTCGATCGTTTCCATTCATAACCCGCATTTATAATCTATAAAATTACAACTCATTAAATCCCAATTTAATAGTTTCTTATCAAGAATAACCGTTTTATATACCCTATCCAGTTACGAAAATTGCTCGTTTTACAATATTCGATAGTACTCTTACATGTATGTAATCGATTACGTTGAAATTTGTCCTTATCTAGACAGGAAGAAACTTGAGCTCGCGCGCTTGCTCCTGTGACATGAAAAAAAAGATTGCCGATTACTTTCCGGGAATAGCATAACACAGCAGGGCTGACACCACAAGTACCTCTATGAGACAACGAGTGTGAGCAAGTTTGTATGTATTATACTAGAGAAAGCGTTGTAAAGGTAAAATTTTGCGTGCGCGAGCTTTCAGCGCCAAGTTTATCTAAATCTCAAGCTCGATCGCTCTGACTGCATTGAAAATGAGGCGTACACGCACGTATATCTATAGCTTACGTGAAGAGCGACTGCAAGCACGAAGTTTTGAATGAAAATTGGAACAGGATATGGAGAACAGGTAGAACGCATGTAATTTTGCATGATCGAGCTTGCAGCAAGAGGAAGAGGTGAATGAACTGTAAAGTAATTGAAACGTCGAAGAGCTTGAATTTAGTCAGCGAGATATCTACTGCCAAAACTGATTCCACGATCTCGAGATCAATGGACTTTGATTTTGGATATAGATCTATGGAAGATGCTGAAATTGCAGCAGAGATTGTTTTGCCGATGCATCGGATAAAACTAAAATCGGTGCCAGACCAAATTCGATATTATCAAAGCTTTTGTGCCACCTGCAAGCACAACACACCCACGTATACCAAAGCTCTTCGCTGAGCTTGCACTTTTTCGTCCACTATTATCATCATCAACAGGCTGCAGTACGAAAAGAATACACACACGATTCTGCGCAAATCTCGCCGAGATCACACAAAGCTTCTGAAGCGTCATAACAAAGATACAGACACACAAGCTCACACACGGTGGTAGGCTAACAGGCAAGCAGCACAACAGCTGTAAATTGTTGGCGGGGCTGAAGCTCTCGCGTTTGCGCATGTTGCCTATACTAGTACTAACCAAAGGCGAAAGAGAGCTTTACCACATCCCCTCACATATATATATATATATATATATATATATATATGTAGAGTCTCATCTTATAAGTCCAGAAAGCTTGAACCGATGCTTGCACGCACGCGGAGAGAGAACTAGAGCTTCAGTCTGGCCGTTGCCGTGTCGTGAGCTTGGCTTTGGCTAAAACGCGCTCTACACGACGTTCAAAGAAATACCTACATACATATATGTTTTTAACCATTATAGTTTTGTCCAGCTGTTATTTTGCGGCGATGCACCGAATGTCGCTAGCGGCGTTTGCAAGCTCGCCGCAAGCTCTAACGCGCGCGTAAGCAAAATCAAATAATATGCCGGTATCCAGAGCCGAGATAAATCTCGGTCATAATGTTTACCGAGAGTGAAATGGAAAAGGATTAGGGTGTTTTTATAAGGTTTATTTTGAGGGGTGGATGGTGATTTAGTGTTATTTTTGTTGTTATTGTGCGTGATTGTGGCGTGTGGATCGAGATGATGCTGTTGAAGCACCAACAGCAGCAACAAAAAAAAAGTGAGGTTATGGTGGCTCAGCATCAGGTGCAAGTTTTGCATGCTGCAGTTGTTGCAGAATCTGCAGTTGTTGTACAGGCTGCTAGAGCAGCTGTTGCAATAGCTACTAGTGCTAATAGTGGTACTGTTGCTGGAGGAAATGCTTTGGCACCACCGTCACCCTGGTCATGTATATTTTGGGCAGAGGAAAGGGCTAGACGGAGAGGTTCGAGAGTGGCACAACTTCGTAGCCAGGTTACTGCTAAAGTAAGCTGCTGGTTTCCTTTTCTTCATCTGATGGTTTTTCTAACTTTTTTATTCGTCTTATTATTCCCGACACAGTAATTTTGACTAGAGTTTATGATGAAAATCTGAATTTATAGGATTTTCATGGTTTCCGAGAGTGGGAGTTTTTTAGTCTAACGTCTTAAGAGTTTATAGCTTATTCTTTTTGGTACACCGTAACAAAAATTTCTTGGTTAGTCAGCAAGTTGTCTCTGATCTCTCGAATGCTGTAATCACGAAAAAATATCCCGAATGACAACGATTTGTTATGGTCGTAATTATCCCCAAGATTGTTGACAAAAGAATGGAGACTGTTTCGTGTGTTGGGCATTGTTGCAATTTTTCTTAAAAGTTAAATGTATGTGGAGTGTGACACCGGTTATCAAAAACTAGACAAGTTGGGATGCACCAATCACCCGAAGAGGTGTTTGAACTCACATTTGGTTTCCGTTATATTATATGATTTTGTCATTTTACTCAAACAATAGGGAACTGACATAATTCCAGGAAATGTTATATTTTGAGAGTTCGCGGCCAATTAGCTATAGGAAAAAAATTGGAAATTTCTACGACGCCTCTATGGTTTTTAAATCATCATTGAAGTTTTGACAATTAGAATTGGCGCCATCCAATATGGCGGCGGCTGCACATGTGCCGCTAAATTTCCCAACTGTTGTGATGTCATTTTACCATCGGAAATTCTCATCTGAATCACAATCGAGAGCTTATTTTACTCAAATAATAGAAGTACGCGGCGGAAATAAGCGAGTTTATCTCAGAACTATCGTGGAAAACAGTCTGGAGTCACGTGACTCATGTGCAGTCGCTGCCATATTGAATGGCGCCAATTCAAAACTTGAAAAACTCCAGACTCGAATTTAAATCGCTTTTACTGCAGGAAATTTCCAAATCTTTACATATCGTGTTTCATTCAGAGTAAATTTCCATAATATGAGCATTTTGGAATAATTTTTGTGGCCATGTCAGTTCTCTATTGAATTTTTCGGACAAGTCAAATTTATCAACAAGGTCGATTTTCAGAATGTCACTAGGTCAGGGATGGCGGGTCATAAATTTGGATGAAACTCTGGGCATGGTCTCCTCTCACTATCAAAAGATGATACTCAAAGACACAGAGTGTAACCCTCAAGGATCTTAGGACTACAGCCTAGATCCTATACAATACAGTATATCTGTATATATCACCCTCTTAATATGGGCCCATATGGGTGATGCAAGTGCTATGGGCTGTACTTCGAAAACACTTGAGCGTTAGACTTTGCGGCTTTGGGTATCATGTTTTGGTACTAAAAGGAGACCATCCCTGGAGTTTCATCCAAATCCATGTCCCACACTCCCTGGCCTCTCCTTGTGAGTAAATACAATGAGATAGGAGAAATTGATATATGAACCATGTTAACAGCAAGTTTGAAGCAACTTTTAAATTGATGGAGTAACGATGAAAAAAGTTTCCTCGTTTGAATTTTTAGAATGATTTCGAGTGAAATTGGGAAAGCTCATTTTCATCTCAAATCATACATGTAGAGAGAAGATTTTGTGAGTCATAGCTCTCTTGAAACAAAATATATTGAATTGAACACAGCTTCAGGTATGAAACTCTTCTCTTGGCAACAAAACTTTCCAACAACATCATGGGGCTTAGAGAACTTTTGTGATGGAATAATCGAGGTCAATCTTACGTGTGGCATAATCCACACACTCAGGTCTAATTATTACCTCTGCTTAATACGTCAAGTTGTCTCGCCCTTCCTGTCCTATCGATAAATTTTTACCAGCCATCTCTTTTAGCATCACACAAAGCTTTTAAAGAGTGCCCAATGAACCGCGATTCCCCACAAAAGCCACATGTGTACAGAGAATAGTCAGATAAGAGGTTCAAGCATACAATTCATAGAGGCCGAACGACGTAACATCAAGCGCACACATCAGACACATCACATAGAGTCGTCGAGACGAAAAAAAAGCTCGCTTCTCAGCTTTTCGAACAATGGATGCTATAATCGTCTGTGGTCCTCTTCTGTCTAACGTCTCCTCTTTTCTTTCTCTCCTCTCAGAGAGTGCATACAGAATTTTATTAGCTTCTCGTCGATGTCTCTTCCGTGCTAAGAAAAATGTCCACCCTAATACATTACACATCACATGCCACGCAACCAACTCCTCCTTTTGGCTACGATCCGACAAACGAATCTTACATTGTTTGAAAGGAGCGTCTTTGGAAGATTATCTCAGCGTCTATGTACGACACAAGACACACACTGCGGATAAAGAAGATATATCTATAAAACTAGCATAAATACCCGTACTAGAATGCGTAACCCTGTCGAGCTTTCGCCACAATCTTCTGATGATACTATACCAACAAGTATAGCTCAGAAGCTCACTGTGAAGTACTTCCTGGTGCATTGGAGCGATGCTTGAGATGCCTAAATAGTGTTGCGCAATGACCCCCAGCAAAGAAAAATCATCAGTCGACGTCGTAATTAACTTTCAGAGCACTATATACTCACGGGCCACGCGTGAGGTATTTTTTTTTATTCGTTGGTGGTGTCAGCGCACATTCGAGAGAGAGCCGAAAATTGTGACAAGTGCAATAAGGGGTTGAACATTGAATTTTGTTAGGGCGGCGGTGCACTCATGTGATGGCGTGCTGGTGCGAGATTGACAGTATGTCACGGGGATGAGAATAAAAGGAATTCTACTCGCCTGCACTATGTATCTCCTTCGATCAATCAGGCTGATGTATATATACGGTCTCGATGCGCCAAAGTATACTACTACGAAACTTTGGGGGTAACTTTGCATGCACTTCGAAAATTTGAAAAAAAAGGCCGGGTGTTGAGTAGATAGACCACGAGACTGATGCTGAGTTGTTGTTGATCGTCGAGAGAGTAGAACCCTTTATATATCGTGCACAAGGGTGGTTGAAATTGTCCTCCCCTAAAAGCGCTGCTGTGTCCAACTAACTGTTTGCAAACTTGGACACTTACAAAGTTCTCAGACCACTTAGAACTGGTCGGTCGTGATAGTAACTAAAATAATGGTGTATATTTGGTAGGGAACTTGATGACCGAATAACAGATACAAAATATTTTTTCATTGATCTTCAAAATCTCTTTCAATTCATTCATCTCTTGAGCCATATGAGCTCGGAGAAATTTGAGATGTTTCATTTCATTTGAGCATTTTGGTCGGATTCGATAACCATGCTAGTTACTTTCCAGGCACATGACTTCTGAACGAATGTACTTCTTAAATGAATTCTAATGATGATTCATTACATTTACATTTTTCAAGTTTTTCATTGCGCCCCTCGGAAGAATCTGAATTTTCTTGAGCTTCTCTTAGGAAAATTAAGAGACATCCGTTATCACAACATGATTGCAAAACTTTAATTTGGGTTCTTTTTATTTTGGTAAAAATCTAGAATCAAGATTGTATAATTGACTACGAGTATCGAATAAGTCGAGCATTCGGCGGAACAATATTAGGTTAGGTATATTTTCGTTTATATTTCAATTCGAAATTTGTATTTCTTTTTACGCATCATTGCGAAGAATCAAACAAAAGATTTATCCAATTTCGGAGGCCGAAACTATAGTCTCACTGACCTGAACACCCTGAGCTGCTAACCTCCTATTAAATCAGACCCTCGGCGGAGTTCATCCTGGACCAAGTCAGACCTACATGCTCTACTACGGCGCCTTTCTCGATGAAAATGTTGCTAAGAGGTCATGTTTATTATACCTGTGGAATCGTTTTTACGTCTAACCACCGAAAATTGCATTCCTAGAAGTATGAGCATTGAAGCTCAAGAAGATGGAGCTGATTTGATTTGGTCATCAGGTCGAATCGCAGCAGCCGAACGCTCGTTTGACCAAGTTGAATCAGGACTGACGCGGGTTAATCAGACCGGTCAAATTCTATGATCGAATGAATCTAAAAAATCAAGTAGATCGGCCCAAAAACAAGAGAATCAGAAAATAATTTCTACAGCAAGAAGAAATTTAATGTCTAAAATCCTACTTCATATAAGTCATGGTTTTGCGTTCAGCGGCAGATTATCAGGGTGAGCAATTGGATGTCATTTCGGCACACACGTTTCATGCATTTGCACCTGCAATAGTACCACCAGTGCACGATAATTGCATTCGACGAGCAATACCTCGAGCAATACTTTCTCGTTACACACCGGGCACAAAAGTTCGAGCAAAAGTTACTTACTCAAAACTGTGCATGTATGTGTGCATCGGTTTTCAGCTGCAGCTCTCTAAGCGCAGCGTGCATGCATGCACATCAGAAAAGAGATGCTATCGCAGACGACGCTCGCTCTTGCATTATTACGCAAAGTGCAGAGAACAGCAGCACTTGCAAAAAGAGTTACGTGTACTTTTATATATGTATGATTCTAAACTCGCTCCTGCGGCTAAGGGACCTCGACACACACACACACACACACACACACACACTCGTTCACGTGAGAAATAGAGAAGGACGCAAGAAAGAAAGAGGATTCTTATCCATGCATGCACCACCTTCATATACCTAACATAATGTGGCCCCACTTATACTCTGAAAGCAAGGAGAGAGAGAGAGAGAGAGTCGTAATCGCAATTGGCACATGAACGCAACGCGAGAGAGGGACCTCATCCTCTTGATGCAAGCATAGCCCCGGATTATTGCGTACATATATATAATAGCCTACGAGAGTCAAGGTATGCCTGCAATGACGATGTGTTGCTCTTCTGCCGGAAATGCAGCTCGATTTGAGCTTTATGGTGCTTTTATTGGCTTGTCCAGAGAGGAGGAGTGCTCCGGGATATATGCAGAACACACATGTACGCGTGTGAGCAGCAATCTTGAGCTTTGCGGCGACGGACGACGGCCGATCGTAAAGCTCGAATCGCGCATGCATGCGCTACCTCTCATTTGAGATTGGAATCTTGGAAGAGGAATCTGATGATACTTCTTGGTGCCCCTTGCTCTGATGCTTTACTTCTTCTGGTTCTCTTTGGGACCTCGATCGATGTCGATCCATTATACACAGGTATTAGATAAGCTTAACTGTGTGGTGGTGTAATCTGATGCCTCGGATTTAATTGATTAATTGAAATAATTTTGAAGAAAAAAGCAGCACGATTCCCGTAGGAAATTTACTTCAAACATATATTGCCTCTCTCGCTACCGCTCGTTAAGCTTGTAAATGTTCTTGATTAGTTGGAAGCCCTTGAAATGCTTTTGTAACTTAAAAATGATATTTGTGAAATGATTGGTAATGATGAATAGGTTTCCTATGAAGTTCGTGAAGATAACATTATGTTGAACTGGTTCCGCTAATAGTTGTAACCACCCACCAATTCATTCACCCACTTATTGATTTGTTCGACCCCCCCTCCCCTCTCCGCCGTCCGACCATCAACTTAGCCACCATACCGAGTCACCCGCGCCCCCACCCATAACTCACACGTCCAAGTACTATACATTTAAGCTAGTTGAGCCGAGACCAGCTCGACCCTGACTATTCTAGACCGTACCAGAACGTCCCAAAGCGTCCCAAGACGTCCCAGATCCTGTCAGACCGTTCCAGATCATTCAAGTTTGTACCAAGCCGTACCAGACAATCGCTATATACTATCTCAGACTGTTTGTTCCAGACTGGTCTAGACCGTACCAGACCGCCTCAGACCGTACCAGATCATCCCAGACCGTGCCAGACTGGTCCAGAAAATCCAAGACCGGACCAGACCATCCATCCATCCGACGACCACCTGGCCACACACTCACCAACCCATCCACTCAGCTATACATCCATATCCCATCCAGCTGCCAACAATTTCACGCCTTCCATGTAGGCAACCTGATACGGGTAATCCGGACGGACAAATTTTGGCTGGGCGTTTAATTATTATAAATTTCATAACCAGGTCTGAATAGCCCGTAATCCCATGTAGAACGTAAGATTCCACGAACATACATAATCATGGAATCCGTGGATTCCATGTTCATATATGATCAGGTAAAATTCGGTTTGAACATTTGTTATTTTTATTTCGGAAAGACGTGATATACTAATTTGCAGCTGGTGTAACATCAATACTTTAGTATTGCAGTATTGATCATACATCACTCAGAAAAACCTTTTTCGGAGTCATTCTCAGGTTTTGAATATTTGAAGCACTGAAGAGGAAGGTTTCGTAAAAAATGTCACTTTCTTGAAACTCGAGACCGACTCCTGGGAAGATTTTTTCTCAGTAGTATATGATCAGTATCGTGACGTATTGATGTTAGAATAGGTTTGAATCAATACATTACAACTTTCTAGAGTGGAAAAAAATTTTTGAAACGGTTTTACGTATGATCATATATGTTCATGGAATCGTATGTATTCCATGGGATACTTTGACACTAGAAAACTTGTCATTGCTTGGAATTTATTGCTGATGGAACTTTGAACAATATTTGCCAGCATTATGTAAGAGTTTCTCTTGAGTTGATTCAGTTTTGAAAATTCTCTGAGCTGAGACATACCTCCTCATGCAATGTAATTCTGGGGATTCTACAGAACAATAAATCAACCATTCAGCCATCGTTGGCTTTGGCCATCAAATACCTCCAAAATGGAAAAGCAAAACGTTCATAAACTCACTGTTCTGAGAATGTAGAAAAAGAAGTGGTTCGCGACCGAAAATGCTCAGCAAAGTACAATTTACGATCAAGTTATTTCACTCTTGTAAACCAATAAATTGAAGAATTTATGTATGTGGGTGACGTTTGACCGCGATGCGTTTTATAGATGCACTGTAGGGGCATTGAACGATATGGAGATCGGTCACGCTATAAGCATTTTGCTGCTAGCAGACCAACAGCAGTACCAGAGTTGCACACTTGAGAAAATAGATTGCAAGTCCATAAACTTTGGCCAGCCGAACCTCTCTAGTTTCATGAATTTAGAATCAGTAGGTTGAGTCATGAGAACCGAATCAAGAGATTTCCATGTATACATCTGCAAACTTCCAAAGCAAGGTTCTTGCAGAAGAACTCCCCTCTTCCCTGCCAATTCCACTATTTTTCTCTTTGTCAACAAATTCGATCCATTTGCCAGAACATGTTGCATATGATGGTTGAAATGGGGGCATTTGCTCAGCCAGAGATCTTCATCTTGCATGCTGCACAACAAATTTGCATCTGTATCGTACAATGTCTTATTTTGGATTAATAGTTTTTATAGTGCAAAAAGTCTTGATAAGAAATCTCCAGAAAGAAATCATAACAAAACAGAGGACCTCTTCAAACTTTTTGAATCACAGAAATGCTTCTAAAAATTATTAAGCTGGCCAAAATGAAACAGTATTACTCAATGAGTAGAGCTTTACTGCATACGCATGGTTTCAAGGGTTTAGTGCGAAATAGCGTACCATTACAAGAAAAGGAAGCAAGCTCAGCCGGATATCTCGTAATCCTTCCAAATGAATTATATCCTCGCAACGCAACAAAATTAACGAATTTCTCAAGCAATCTAATTGTGATGATACACCTCCAAACAGTCTCAACTTTTTCTGGCAAACTCCATATCCAGACTGTAGCTCATCCTAAGCACTATGATTTCGCGTATTGTGTGGTGCGTATGTCCGCGGGAGGATCTCGTGGAAATTCGTATGCACTAACAGTTGCGCCACAGGGAGCGTATTTTTCTCCGAGTTTTTCTCGCAAAATATTCAAGTATAGCGTGCCGCACGCTTTCGCACATGAGAATCGCAGTGTTTTTCAGTCCTCCTCATCTGTGAAATAGAAATAATCTTGACACAGAGTATGCTTCTTTAAAACTGAAACATATATCATATCATTTTTCAAAACCTTTAGGGTCACTGATGGAATTCACTTTTTCCACTTTGGAATCACTGCATCAGCGTGCTTTCATGACGCATTGAATGGAGGAGTAAATTTGTATGACGTACATTGTTATAGAGTGAGTGGAGTCGGACTTGCATGCAATTGTATATTATTGCACAGCATATATCGCTGCTGCAGTAATCTGAATGCCACTACGTATTTCGCACCTCGTGTGCAAGACACTTTGTTAGTGCACGCCTTGCCTATGTAAGCAAGTTTTTATTATCCACAAGTGTATATTAAAATTTTGAAAAATCAAAAATGAGCGAACGAGGCCTATCCCTTTGGGCATTCTTTGCATATTATGTGGCATTAGTGTGTTGTTTGCGTAACCTATTGTTACAATTTGCACAGAATCATTCGCGTTTGGAGATCTATTCTGTGCTAATTCTATGATGTTGAGATGTAAAGTGTATAAGGCTACAGCATGTTCGCGATCGAGTTCTGTATATGTAGGAATTTCTATCTGTGAAGAACTTTGAACTCTCAGGAGTCTCATTATGAATCTTTCAAATTGATGCGGTTGAAAAATTTTCTGCTACAGATTGATTTCGTGATGTTGCTTGTGTGTTCTTCCGAGGTTCTCTCTCGATAAACAACTTTGTGGGGATAATTTTTCGCCCTCCATCTGAATTTTCGCTGGAGTTTCTCTTTAGTATGGAGTATTGTTGGCCAAGACAGCGTTAGCAGACTGTTGCAAATTCATTTTTGAGTCTGATACGCAAAACTAAATTGACTCGATGATGATTGAGTTCTTTTCGATGACCTTCATCGAAAAGAAAGAATCGCAACCTGCCATTCATCATATGGCAGAGATTCCGATAGAATCCAGACTGATCCTCTACCATGAGCCTACGATCTCAGGTTTCTTTGATGTATATTATTCCATGAGTGTATTACACGCGAATGACAAGATTTCTGTTTCTGCTGCTACGGATCTTTGAAAATTAATGCATCGGTCAACTATATGATACGTAGTTCCATATTTTGAATTGCAAAATTGCAAGAGTCTACGAACACGAGTTACTTAGACAATCAGATCTTCAAGCGATAGCGCTGTAGCACCGAGACAAGGAAGAAACTGGATAATGTTACGTACACCCTAGGATAACTGAATTTCATGAATTATAAGTGTGCATTATTTTTCCTTACGTAATATTGAGCGTCGTGCCTTGTTGAAATGGTAGTATAAAAAAAAATTAGGCTTCAAATATATCTGAGCTACTTTGCGCAACAAAAGGAGCTCGTTTACCCAACAAAATGTCCAGTTCCATTCGTCGAGCAACTTTAAAATTTATATTGCAATATTTAATTATCCTTTGCAGCACTCGTGGTAGCAAAGGAAGTGAGAGTTTGCGAGCTCGTTTTGGTGTGTGAAATTCAGTCAATGAAATTTTTTTGTAGTTGAGGGGGCTAATGCACTCGTGACGAAAAATTAGGAAACTCACCCACTTGAGCAGAATTATTTTTCACAAGTGCGTATATTCTCTCTAGTAATCCTCTTATAAACGATTGATAATAACCAGTCTTCGTGTCTTTCATGTATCTTCTAGAATGTATTATTCTCAGTTGCATAAGCAATATCAACTCTTGCGGCACTCGTAATTAATCGAGCCATCCAATTTGGATATACTCGAATCAATCAAAAGCACCTTTTGCTTGCGAACATCTCGATCCTCTCAGATATAACTCTTATCTAATCTCACGCAACCAGTTTCGAAACTTCAGAGATCATCTTTTTTTCTAGCAATATGAAGTTGTTGAGTACTTGATTTATCTGACTACATACATTTTGCTCATTAAAAATCGAAATATGAAAAAACTGCGTATCTGAAAAATACAAAACTAATCGTTCTCTATGTTCTAACTGTCAGAATTTGGTTTTTGAAATGCTGTGCGCAGAATTGAATTTATTCACGGATTTTCCATTTTCTCCTACAGATTATCAAAACTAGCATCCGGTATGTCGCCGCCGCAGCTGCTCTCCTAGATTCTCGGGACAAATTCAACCTTCGCCTTTAGCCCGGACTGATGAGAATTTATCGGAGTGTCATATTCAACTTGTGCACCTTAGTATTGTGATTTAATATTGAAAGACGAGGTGTTGAACCATCGTTGCAGTTGAATTTGTTGTACTTGATTGACGGGGATCTTTGCGAGACTAGAAAAGTTGATTACATCAGCCAGCAATTTGAGAAGAAAGTTTTTTCCCTGAACCAAGTCGATGTGGAATCGTGTGCTGAGTCTGAAAGTGCCATTGGTTTTGCTCGGACACCCCCCACAATTCGAGATATTCCATCGATATTTCATTTTCCGGGCTCACTAAGTTTTTGACCCCGAAAACAAGCAGATCAGATGTTTATTTTAATACGTTCAAATATGCGTTTCGGAGAAGTTCCATTGATGCCTCTCCGTAACGTACACTAGGCAATGACCTGAACTGTCCAGAAAGAGCTAGCTCCACAATCTTTCTGCCTCACTTTTTTCCTACCCTTATCCACGAGTGCGAGTGAGACAGCGATATGTCAAGCTTAGAAATTCACCTTGTTGCCGAGTGTACATGGCAAAAACCAGTCATCGCCATCATATGAATCGTGTTCTGATCGAGTACTCAAGCTGACACTCGTGATCCAGTCTCACAGTGACACGTGTGATCCAGTACTCAAGCTGACACTTATGATCCAAGCCCAACTGTGACACGTGTAACCCAGTATTCGAGCTGACACTAGTGATATGGGACTCGAGCGGAGCGAACACTCGTGATCCAGTTCCTACGGTGACATGTGTGATCCAGTACTCGAGCTGACACTAGCGATCCAATTCTCACGGTGATACGTGTGATCCAGAACTCAAGCTAACATTCTTGATTTAGTACTCGAGCTGACGCTCATGATCTAGTCTCACAGTGACACGTGTGATCCAGTACTCAAGCTGACACTTATGATCCAAGCCCAACTGTGACACGTGTGACCCAGTACTCGAGCTAACACTAGTGATACAGGACTCGAGCGAGGCGAACACTCGTGATCCAGTTCTCACGGTGACAGGGTGACACGTGTGACCCAGTATTCGAGCTGACGCTCGTGATCCAGTCTCACAGTAACACGTGTGATCTTAGTACTCAAGCTGACACTTATGATTCAATCCTAACTGTGAAACCCAGTACTCGATCGGACACTAGTGACACAGGACTCAAGCGGAGCGAACGCTCGTGGTTCTCACGATGACACGTGTGACCCAGTACTCGAGCTGACACTGGTGATACAGGATTCGAGCGGAGCGAACACTCGTGATCCAGTTCTCACGGTGACACGACCCAGTACTCGAGCTGACACTAGTGATACAGGACTCGAGCGAGGCGAAAACTCGTGATCCAGTTCTCACGGTGACAGGGTGACACGTGTGACCCAGTACTCGAGCTGACGCTCGTGATCCAGTCTCACATTGATACGTGTAATCCAGTACTCAAGCTGACACTTATGATCCGATCCTAACTGTGACACGTGTGACCCATTACTCGATCTGACACTAGTGATACAGGACTCGAGCGAAGCGAACACTCGTGATCCGGTTCTCACGGTGACAGGGTGACACGTGTGACCCAGTACTCGAGCTGACGCTCGTGATCCAGTCTCACAGTAACACGTGTGATCTTAGTACTCAAGCTGACACTTATGATTCAATCCTAACTGTGAAACCCAGTACTCGATCGGACACTAGTGACACAGGACTCAAGCGGAGCGAACGCTCGTGGTTCTCACGGTGACACGTGTGACCCAGTACTCGAGCTGACACTGGTGATACAGGATTCGAGCGGAGCGAACACTCGTGATCCAGTTCTCACGGTGACACGACCCAGTACTCGAGCTGACACTAGTGATACAGGACTCGAGCGAGGCGAAAACTCGTGATCCAGTTCTCACGGTGACAGGGTGACACGTGTGACCCAGTACTCGAGCTGACGCTCGTGATCCAGTCTCACATTGACACGTGTAATCCAGTACTCAAGCTGACACTTATGATCCGATCCTAACTGTGACACGTGTGACCCATTACTCGATCTGACACTAGTGATACAGGACTCGAGCGAAGCGAACACTCGTGATCCAGTTCTCACGGTGACAGGGTGACACGTGTGACCCAGTACTCGAGCTGACGCTCGTGATCCAGTCTCACATTGACACGTGTAATCCAGTACTCAAGCTGACACTTATGATCCGATCCTAACTGTGACACGTGTGACCCATTACTCGATCTGACACTAGTGATACAGGACTCGAGCGAAGCGAACACTCGTGATCCAGTTCTCACGGTGACAGGGTGACACGTGTGACCCAG
The DNA here is from genome assembly GCA_029851415.1 of Eretmocerus hayati. Taxonomy (NCBI): domain Eukaryota; kingdom Metazoa; phylum Arthropoda; class Insecta; order Hymenoptera; family Aphelinidae; genus Eretmocerus; species Eretmocerus hayati. The sequence goes on along the minus strand of CM056742.1, from coordinate 159,271,096 downwards.
TACTCGAGCTGACGCTCGTGATCCAGTCTCACATTGACACGTGTAATCCAGTACTCAAGCTGACACTTATGATCCGATCCTAACTGTGACACGTGTGACCCATTACTCGATCTGACACTAGTGATACAGGACTCGAGCGAGGCGAAAACTCGTGATCCAGTTCTCACGGTGACAGGGTGACACGTGTGACCCAGTACTCGAGCTGACGCTCGTGATCCAGTCTCACATTGACACGTGTAATCCAGTACTCAAGCTGACACTTATGATCCGATCCTAACTGTGACACGTGTGACCCATTACTCGATCTGACACTAGTGATACAGGACTCGAGCGAAGCGAACACTCGTGATCCGGTTCTCACGGTGACAGGGTGACACGTGTGACCCAGTACTCGAGCTGACGCTCGTGATCCAGTCTCACAGTAACACGTGTGATCTTAGTACTCAAGCTGACACTTATGATTCAATCCTAACTGTGAAACCCAGTACTCGATCGGACACTAGTGACACAGGACTCAAGCGGAGCGAACGCTCGTGGTTCTCACGGTGACACGTGTGACCCAGTACTCGAGCTGACACTGGTGATACAGGATTCGAGCGGAGCGAACACTCGTGATCCAGTTCTCACGGTGACACGACCCAGTACTCGAGCTGACACTAGTGATACAGGACTCGAGCGAGGCGAAAACTCGTGATCCAGTTCTCACGGTGACAGGGTGACACGTGTGACCCAGTACTCGAGCTGACGCTCGTGATCCAGTCTCACATTGACACGTGTAATCCAGTACTCAAGCTGACACTTATGATCCGATCCTAACTGTGACACGTGTGACCCATTACTCGATCTGACACTAGTGATACAGGACTCGAGCGAAGCGAACACTCGTGATCCAGTTCTCACGGTGACAGGGTGACACGTGTGACCCAGTACTCGAGCTGACGCTCGTGATCCAGTCTCACATTGACACGTGTAATCCAGTACTCAAGCTGACACTTATGATCCGATCCTAACTGTGACACGTGTGACCCATTACTCGATCTGACACTAGTGATACAGGACTCGAGCGAGGCGAAAACTCGTGATCCAGTTCTCACGGTGACAGGGTGACACGTGTGACCCAGTACTCGAGCTGACGCTCGTGATCCAGTCTCACATTGACACGTGTAATCCAGTACTCAAGCTGACACTTATGATCCGATCCTAACTGTGACACGTGTGACCCATTACTCGATCTGACACTAGTGATACAGGACTCGAGCGAAGCGAACACTCGTGATCCGGTTCTCACGGTGACAGGGTGACACGTGTGACCCAGTACTCGAGCTGACGCTCGTGATCCAGTCTCACAGTAACACGTGTGATCTAGTACTCAAGCTGACACTTATGATTCAATCCTAACTGTGACACCCAGTACTCGATCGGACACTAGTGACACAGGACTCGAGCGGAGCGAACGCTCGTGGTTCTCACGGTGACACGTGTGACCCGGTACTCGAGCTGACACTGGTGATACAGGACTCGAGCGGAGCGAACACTCGTGATTCAGTTCTCACGGTGACACGACTCAGTACTCGAGCTGACACTAGTTATATAGGACTCGAGCGGAACGGACACTCGTGATCCAGTTCTCACAGTGACATGTGCGATCTTGTACCAGACCTGACATTCGTGACCCCAGTGTACTCTAGCGGACTCTCGTGATCCAGTTCTGTGATATGTGTTATCCAGTACTCCATGTGACACTCGTGATCCAGTACTCGGGGTGACACCGGCTTCGAACATACGAGTCTCACCGTACTGGGTTGCGAGTGTCTACCCGAGCAGTGGACCACGAGTGTCACCTCGAGTATTCGACCACGACAGTTTCAGTCCAAGACTGATATTATGGAGATAACTAGTGATTGTTGCATGCCTCACGGGTATCAATCGATTGAATCCTTCCAAAACGCTTATTTGAATGTAAAATCATCTCCTTCCCCTAATTCCTAGGACAAAAATCTAGTAAGCTTCCTAAGATAAGATATGCATGGACTATCTCGAAATTTTGTAAATATGAGTGAGACGAATGGCATTTTTGGACTTAGCGCACTGTTTTCCGTCGATCCATCGGTCTTTCCAATTAAGGAGAAGACTTTTCTGTAAATTGTAGGCCTGTGTTATGATATGAGGGTGCCAAAGTCCGCCTTCGCGCCCCAAGTGGCTTCGAAGAGAGCAATTTTCGTTCTGAGTGTGATGAAAAATAGTTCCCATCACCCCGATTTCGGAATGCTGCTTTCATAGGGTTCTGATCCTGATGAAAAAATACACCACAATTTCGATTGCAAGCCTATTTAGGAGGACACTTAAGGACATTTTGCTTTGCTCGACAGACAAACGGTCCTAAATGGGCTAATGCGCTCACTACTGGAATATACCAATGATTTTTCATATTAATTGTAGTGAATTTGGCCAAGTCGCATTAGATTTCTCGAGGAACCTTCAATTAATCGAGTTAAATAGCGAACAAAGTTAGCAAATTAGCAGCGGATAAATAAAACGCCATCTATAATAATTGTAGTATCATTACTTTGACAAAAAGTATAGATAAATAAGATGGACTCAGACGAGACCTAAGGCTACTATTGTGCAATCTATCACAAGATTTTTTTAGCACTTTTTGGTCATTTTATCCATCCGGGTAACTACAGACTGAATTACGCATGTGGAAAACATAGGGGCTCACATCCCAGATTTCCATGTATTGGTGCCACCACCCGTTCCCTTCTCTGCATGCCCTACAACTAATTGTGTTATCTTTCCGTTTGGCCAGCGACAAGCCAGACTTGTTCAAAAGACTCAACTTCTCCCTGTTTCTCCCTTCGCAATTAGCTATTCCAACGTGGTAATCCTTCTCTTGCACCCGGTACATGCATGCGTATTTGTGCTCGCGCAAGCTCTGCCATGTGCTTTTGCCTTTTAGATGTAGGTAAATTTGTGTGTGTGTGCGTGTACGCACCGAAGCAGTCTACTTACGGTCCCGAAAACTGCTCTCGGGTAACTGGCCTTTCCCCTTTTGCCCTTTCTTCGTTTTCTATCTCTTGTATATTATTTGGGGCCAAGTGCAGTGAGTATCCGGTGCCCCCTTTTCTATGCAAAGTTCGTTTTCCCTTTCAGCTTACGCCGTGAACATCTCCCTAGAGAGAATATTAACCTTGTATATATTGAGCTTTTGCTTCTTTCTATCCAAACCTTTCATCTCTCTTCTCATTAGCTTTCGTAATAATTGATATTTCCAATAATATGCAAATTCGTGGACAGATAGTTGATATGATGTTTATATCATCCATGTGATGGACACATGGACTCAGGCTTGAAGCTGAGTAATTTTAAAGCAGAAGGGGTTGATATGCTAGAATCATTTTGATATATAAGCGTTGTAAGGATTCTCGTGTGTAGAGACCGCGTGTGTCTAGCCAAAACAATTTAATACAATATGCGGCTTCTTTCTGATCTATTTCTGCGAATACTCAGTTTCAAGTTACACGAATATTGATTCAATCGTGGTTTGCAAAATCATGCCTTATACCGTCTGAGCCCTCCTCTATAGGGGATGAAAAATTGCAGGGTCAGGTAACGAGATTTTCTCCATACCTTGTAGACTCTTTTCCCATGGAATGATTAAAAGTGACACGACCCTCTGGAACTATCACGATGGGGTGATGAGCTCATTTGTATGATATAGATCTGATTTAACCCCTCAGTTTTTTGAAATTCTTGTACGCTGGATATCAGCCAATTTTCATTTTACAGGAAATTCCTAAGGACTGCTTGAAGAAACTTCCAGAACTCTCTGGGATTAGTCATTGAACTTGTACACTTAGATGTCTAATAGTAATTGTAAAAATTTACCAGATCGCTGTGAAATTAAAAGAAATTGGCCAAATTCTGAGATTAATTGAATATTTTAAGTAGTTCAATCAAATTCTTTGTATGTTCGTAGGTGATTTTTTTATCTTTACCCAGTGAGTTTTGAACCATTTTATGAGAGACGATTCTCCACTTACCATCCAATTCATGCTTCTTTATATAATCCCCATTGAACTGCTGGTGGTGCAGGAGAATATTATATGAATGATATATTGGGTTTCTCGTGCTACGTGTGCAACTGAATACAATCCTTATCTGGTATTACACTCTTATCAGAATTGAGTAGACAATTGCAGTCGAAGGGCTCACAAAGAAGGGACGAATATTCTTCTAAGAAAGGAAAGGGATTGGTAATGCGTGCAAGGGAAAGAGATGAAATGTACAGAGGGTTGTACAGTCAACCCAAGCCATACGGCCCTAAATGTTTCACGTATTACGAAGTGCACTTCTATCCATGCTTGAGTTGAGAAAGGGTGATTTCTCGAGTGTCAAAGTGGCGTCCTTATTCTTTTTGCATTTGCATGACGCTCGTGCTCCTGCATTGACAAGGGGTGTCGACGAGAAAGAAGTAGAAGAAAAATACTTGGGGTTAAATGGTTCCCTTGTGTTTGGCTCTATTTCGATATCGATGTAATTTTGAAGACTCAGCCTTTTGATTTTTTTTTCCAAGAGAAGAGTGACTGAATAGATCTCGTGGCGTGTTCGAGGACTTGGGGATTCTGGCTGTGTTTTTTTTTTTTTAACACTCGAGTAAATTGGCACCCAGCAAGATATAAGGTGTAGCAATAGATTTTTAGGCGTTTGGTTACCAAGTGATAGGACCTGCCTATTTGATTATAACGGTGTATCATGTATATACGCCTTATTGATAACCCAGAGAGATCCCTCATTATCTTCGAATCCATTACGTGGCCTTGAACTATCTTGCTCAAAAAACAACGAAGCTAGGTGAAAAAACACTCATTTTATCATGAGTCTTAAAATTTTTTTTACATGAAAAAGCCCTTCGGGCTAAATAGATGAATTCTTATTTGGTAAGTGCCACGATGTATCAGAAATTTATGAGGAAGTCAATATCTGGAAGTGTGTTATAAGTGAAACAATACACTTCCAGTAGATCATCGCATTAGTTAATTGCAAAACGCTGTGCTTGTGCTGATGATAATAGTTCATCTCGCACCGAGTAGTAGCAGCTTGCTTCGGACCTATTGGTTTTTGGCCTGGGCCACTAGCGAAGGTCGAAATAATCGCTCGAAAGTGGGGGACCTCATGAACGAGGTGCAAATACTAATTATTGCAATTTTATAAGCACTCAAACATCGGGACATTGCAAAAAAAAGTTTTAATACGTTGATATGATATTTGAATTTGATAATGAATCATAGTTCAAATTTTCATTTGGATGTATGGCATTCTTTTGTTCAATGAATGACCCTCTAAAAGTTTTCTTATTCTAAAATTCTCCTGTCTATGAAAAATTGAAGTACTTATGAGAAAATATTCACAGACAGATTCCAATTACTTTACCTCCTTTCGTCCATATGTTCAGCTAAGTGCTTTTATTTGGGCTTCTGGTGAGCTTTTATGATATTTTCAATTATCGAAAAATATGTGCGTGGTGGAAGACACGCCCATGACTATTGATCGCCACAAAATTAGGTATCATGCCAGCCACATCCACCGTCTCCATTACATCATCTTATAATAGCTCATGGAATCTGGTCATAATCCATTTACTCCCATCATGGTGAAGACTTGACAACTGACGAAAATTTGTTGTTTCAGGACTCCGGTGCTGGTGGGCCCACAGATGACGACGAGGCTTCACGGACCTGCGTTAAAAGGTTTGTCGCAAATTGCATCTTACAATTAGTCTATTGCCAAAAGCTCATGGTCATGGATAATATGACTTTAGAGTTATTTCTGTCATGAGTTTTACGAATGATCATATTTTTATAAACTTAGCTCATCAAGGATTTCTTTATAGTAATTTTGTATCCCAACCGCATCCGTATTATCAGATAAGCTCGTCCTTTCATCAGACTCTCGAAGTTACTGGATGAATGCTATCCCAATGATCCTGCTCGGGAGCCCAATTTTCCTGTTTCTAATCACTTGAGTTTGTGGTTTTTCATAGTTTTGCAAAACAATGCCAAGAATACTAATACCATCATGCTACGCTGATTGCATCGAGCATAAAAGATAGAAACGAATAACTAGGATCTGTTCTTGTAGTCCCGATGCTAGTTGTAATAGTGGCTCACAAGGTTTGTCCACACCGGAACTATACTTACAGCGTTCGTTCAATGATCTCTGTAGAAACAATAGCTCGAAAAATAATTACGTCAAACACTGATGGGAACGTTGCTCTCATCTTTTTGCACATTAAATCCTTTTGACGAATTACTTTTCTTGGAAGAATAGCTGGTGAAATCTGTATTCTAAAGCCAGAAGAAAAAGTTTAGTACTTCTGTACTTTAGACTGGATTGACGGCAAAGTTTACGATAGTTTTTTTTTTATCGACCCTTGTTATGTTTAAAGCATTTCAGCGTGTAGTAAATAATAAAATGGCTCGACAAAGAAGTCATAATTTGGCTGATTGAGACCTGTCAATTGTGAATGATCAGAAATTCTGTTTGGCGATTGAGATATCGAAGGACATGGGGAAAGTTGAATGTGCCGTAAAGTATCGAATTCTCCATCGAATTTGCCGGTGAGTTATCAGATGTATAAACGATTTTATGATGGAAAAAGCTGAAACTAGAGATATTTAATTACCTACGGATATATAGGTAATGCAAATAGAAATTCACCGAGACATCTATATGGTATTGAATGTGACCAAAAGCAAAGCATCATCATGACACTGTTCGAGATGGAATCGTTATGAATACTTCACAGACAGACAGTCTTATCTACTCGAAACTTCGAAATACGATTCATCGATTAAGAAGAAGATTATAATTTGTTCAATTATTCCACTTATGGCTTCAAGCGTATTTATTTTCACGATTTAGGGTAATTTGAATTCATGATATTTCCCATTAGATAAGTTTCCCAGTAAAAAAACTAATGCAGCTCAAAAATGAAAAAACATGCATGTCTTCTCCTTTTCACTGTGTAGTCTGTAGAGGCGATCCACTGGTCATTACCGGGTAATAATAATGAAGAATATGGTTGTATTCAAAACAATTAAAATACTACTTACCGTTAGAGGAAGCATCGTAACTTGCATAAAATTCAATGATACCGCTTGATTATAATTATCGAGAAGTATTATTTACGCTGTAATTAAAAGGAAGTAAAAATATATGTAACTAATAGAGTTTGTAGACGGCATAAAATGTGCAACGATCCGTTCTCATAAACTTTCACGTATATCCCACGCAGTGCATTATACTTGCTAAGATGCAAACGAGTTTCTGTTTTAATTGTTCAATCTACACCGAGAAAATTAAGCTTGCGCAACAATAAGTCCGGTAGCATTCACAATTCCGAAACAGTAATTGATTCAAGGCATGTACCTTCTTACCTATACTTTGTTCAAGTTCTCAACACTTCAATAAAAATTCAATATCTATAGCAGTATCAAATTTGATGCGAAATGTGAATGTTCCCGTATAAGATATTTGACGTCATTCATTGATTAATAGTTGTCTGAAATGAGTCCATGGGATTGGCCGAATCTTTTACTCTAGTGAATTGTTCCGAAGTTCTGGAATGTATTGAAAGAAATTCGAGCCATGAGCATGATTCTTGGAGTTGGTTTCAATGAAGGTATGTTAGTGTACCCAACTTGCCCCCATTAGGCCATTTTCTCAACGACTCTGTCCTACCTCAACATTTTTCAACGTATTTCAACTCCTTTTAAAGGTTATTGTTCAAGACCTCCAAAATGAGCTAAAAAAAGGCTGATTTTCCTGAACTGGAGCCGAGCTGTTTCAGTTTTGCCAAAGAGTGATCATTGAGAGTTTACAAAAGTGTGTACTCAACTTGTCCTCATCCTTCAAAACTATGTAAATCAGCGATGAAGCGCATAAAATCGTTTTTATCGCCGTGCAAGCGTATTTGGAGCTTTTCGCCGGTCCAAAACACTCTTAACCTATTTTGACGCGATAAACACGTTCTGAGTGGTAAAAAAAAGTCGCACTGCACGCCCTTTCGAGATAACCATATGGGGGCATGATGGATACACTCCAATATGTAGGCCTTCTTGTTTTACAAATCATCTCCGGGTTTTGCACATAAAATATCTGCCAATCTTAGCTTTGCAATTCTGGCTAAATTATACGTTGAGATTGGTGGGTTTAAAAAAAAGTTGCCACCGCTTTGACCGAACGTAATTTCCTCGGTGACTCAGTGAAAATCACTTTAAATTTTCTGAAAAATGCTGGATTGATTTAGGGTCGGCTTAAACCACATTTAAACATAACAAACGTGAAAAAATTTGTAGGAGGGTCAAGTGCTGATTTCTGCGATCGATGCGATCGACGTATCGATGCAGAAGTTCGGTGCTTACCTCAATTTTTCTAGTTTAGCTTATTCAACTGCTGTGCTGCTGTGTTTTTTTGCAACTTCACAATCCCCGAATCAACTCATGCGCTTGGATAGAAAATCTGATAGCTTGACACCTGATCCGCATTTCAAAACCGAATATCAGATCCTGCAACGTACGCCAACCGGATCAAGAACCATTATGATTTCTATTTCTGTATGAGTATGCAGGTTTAAGGATCAATCAACTTACATACAGTATCTCACAATCAATTTCATTCAGCCAAGCTGACTATGCATACGTCTATCGGATAATGATCATTATGAAAAGTAACACGTTGAGCAAGAGTCCTGTCAGGATCGATACATGTAAATCAAATTTCAGAAAAATTGAATTCATGCTGGCTTCGAATAATCTAGATTCGAATTATTACCGTACACGAATTTAGCCAACTCTCATTTCTACTTTTATAGATGATAATATCAATCAACGAATATATAGGTGTATTGATCACGTAATAAGAGCTTGAATGTAAGCATAGACAGGATGAAAATAACTAGTACTATCAGATCACGTCGGCGCTTGATTCGCCTCCTTCTGTAATAAATCAAGCCTGGAATAGACAATCGATTCCAAGTATAATTTTCATTCGAGTAAAAGTTTTTAGTTGTCTGTGTAGAGTATCTACAAAGGCTTTCGGTATAATTGCAAATTTTTGCCAATGAAAAAAGTTTATTGCCGTTGTCGGCGAGAGAGGCCTTCTTCCGCCTTTTGATATTTCACAAAAGTAGTGGAGCTCTCTCGCCTTATTAATCGAGTGACCACCGACGGTCGCGAATATTTCTGTCATTCACTCCCGCGAGCTCTTGTCGATCACCTCTATGGAAGATTTAGGGCTCGTGCAATTCTGTTGTGAGAATTATGTGAAATTTTCATAGTTTGTTGCTGCCTTGTTTTGAGCAGAGTGTACGTCCATCCAATCATGCGTTTTCTCATTTCTGTGATTGATTGAAAAGTTATCAGTTGACGAGTGACAGATCCTTGATACGTGCAGTTTCAGATTCTTCTTCACTATTGGTGACGAGGTAAGATATTTTTTTTATGAAAGCTACAATTCATTTTTTTATTAATCGGAATGGCGTGGGCAATAGAATTTTGTTTGAGTCTCACAATGTGACCTTAAGTTTTTGCTTCTTATACTTTAAACCTCAATATTCCTACGATTCAAATGTGCAATGATTTCTTTCTAGGATATTTTGACAGTTACCAAAAGTTTTTTATTACTTCACACTTCCATAGGCGAGGAAGCATCTAATAGCCTCCATTGATTTTCAGTTTACATTTTAGCTCCCATCATCAAACTCTTCAGGCCTCATCTGAAGTTCAATGCTATAATTGTACTGCAGGTGCTACAGCTTATAGCCTGTAGTACATCTTTGAAATTAGATGGTTTTACTGTAGCAGTTCGCAAGCCAATAAGTTTCTTAATCGTAATTAGCTCATTGCTTAAGATGCTGCAGTTTTACGTTTTGTTACATCTCTACAGACATTATATCTGATACAGCAGAGTTATGTTAATCATTTCATCAGATACCATGACAAATACATAGCTCAAGAAGAATTTTCGTTCCTGCTGTCTCAACTGCTTGATTAACTCACTTGAATTGAATGAAAATGAGAGATCTTCTTACTTTTTGCCTTCCGTCAGCTGTAAAATATTAGCCAATTTTCATTTTGATGATGAGCTCACGAGAGACTCTCAGTTTATATTAAGCCACGATTGCTCATCATTGCGTGCCCAAAATTGGATCAATTTGTCAGTTTTTTGTCATCCTTTCACTAATTTGTTTGGCGTCGCTATTACGGTTATGAATTCTTGTGAAACGTGAGTCAGAATAAATTCATCATTCTGATCCTGTGTACACTCGCCGGGCGGACAAACTATCTGCACAAAGGATTTTGTGATTTCTACTTTTTGGGTTGGTACGGCTTATTTCATTCCTTGCTAAGGGAACGCGGAAAATAGAACGAACGCATGGCGATACTAACCCAAAAAGTGAAAATCACTAAATGGCTTTTGCAGATATTTTGTTGTCTGGCGAGTGTACATAGCGACGCATGGCGACGATGATTCATTATGAGAGAATTTTGTCGAACTGATGAGCATCAGGATTACTCTGCAGACCAGCTGCAGTTTTTTTTATCTTTTTCTCTTAGCCAAAGGCACAGGCGCGTTTTCAAAAATTTGCCTACCGTGTTTTCTATATTTTAATACCTCTCCCGAAAGTAAGGCCTCAGTAAAAATACAACCTAAAATTTTGACCATTACAAAATTACAAGCTCACGATTCGAATGTAGCAAGTAATAATTCTGCATCTTTGTACGACCCCGTCCACGATCATACGGTTTTTTCTCCTCAAAGTCGTTTTTTCTCATATGTCAAATCAAACTCATGCTCATTTTTACGAGCCAAAAAGAATATAAGACCGGTCTCACAATAAGGAAAATACGGTCTTTATTTTGTTGTGAATTCATTTTCACAGTCGATTGTAGATATCCGTTATCAAACATTTAAAAAAAAATCCCGTCGAGTAATTGAAAACTAGAGAAGACGAAGTGAGAGTTGGAGGGAAAGATAGGAAGGGCAAGATCACGCGATAGTTGATAAATTCTTCGCGCCTGATGCAGCAGCAGCAGCAGCTTCGAATTTGTATTCCAGTCGTGGACCTCATCGATCTATCGCAAAATTATGCAGCGGTACCCACTCATTACCCTGGACGGTATCTCACTCTCTCTTTTTCTCTCCTTTTTCCCATTTTTTGAGAGTCACAGACTTATATCCTGTGTGCCCGCGAACCACGGCCCTTGAATTATTCATAGAAAAACCGCAGCAGCAGCATTCATTCGGAGTCTTCAATGGAAATCCTAGTGTGCAAACGGTGCAAACATCGTGGCGGTCGGTGCTCCGTCCTTGTCATCGTCGTCGTTGTCGTCGTCTATATCGTCGACCGATGCAGCTTTCCCTTGGGCGCGGGAGAGAAAGAGATGATAATAGAGGCCGAGAGTAGACTGCCACCGTGGCGAATAAAGTGTGAGTTTAGCGTCACCCGAAACGTTTTCCTTCTTCGATGCAAGCGGGTCATGGATGCTCACCTAACTCCTATAATACTTCCCTCGTCGTTGTGGTTAGTTATAAGGTATATATTTATATACGAGTTGAAATTCAGCTTTCGGGTCCATGCGTTTGCTGACCTTGGCAAACTTTGGGATGCCGTCAAATTGGTTAACTTGAGTACAGTGGGTGAAACTTTGGTACACCCCTGAAAAATGACTTTCAGAGCTGCGTTTGGTAAGGTGAATGATTTTATCGCTCTGAAACCTAGTCTCCCCTCTTGGCACACGCATAAACAATGTGTTGAGCCACCGTAGATCCCTTGTGAACGATTGTAGTCGTTTATTGGAGTTTTTTCCAAAAAGGGTGATTTAGCACCGATACGCGAGTGGTCCAGTTAGTGTACCTGGCAAGAAGTGTTCCGGAACGATCTACGGTTGAATAATACTACATTTGGACCACATATATCACCATATTGAAGGAACCATCGTCATATTGGAGTATTTGAAGCATTTGGAATTTAAGTAAATGAAAAACCGTGAAGAAACCATGAAAAAGCGTACCAAAGTTACCCCACTCTATAGGTAAGAAGCATGAGGATATAGGGTAACTTCAGAACCCCTTCCTATGACAGCTTCTTTTCATCTCACCTTGAGTCGAGTGATGGTCTATGAGGTCTTCAAATATTTCAAACAGCTCAGCCCAAGACTTCTAAACGATCGAAATGGATTCACTCGCATGGTGGTGGGCAAAATTGAAATATTTTGTAAGTGTACCAAAGTTGCCCCATCGGGGTCTAACTTTGGTACACTTACAAAACTGCTAATAGCTCCAGCTTAAACTCATCAAATTGAACTTTGTAGCCCGTCAATCGAAAGCTGAAACTGTAAGCTTTCAATCGACCATTAGTTAAGGTGGGCCTTGACACTGTATGTTGGAATGCGGAGCCAAACAAAATAAAAAGATACGAAATCGTACCAAAATTATCCAATTTGACGGTACGTGCCAAGTATGGCAAGCTCGAAGGAAAGCATAAAGATCTACATATTAGGCATTCAAAGGGATCATGCGGGTATTGAAATTTTTTTTGCAATGAGTTACTTTTCACGAATGAATCCTCAGTCCTCTTGTTAGTCATATAAAATGCACCGTGTATTATTTCCCAAATCGTGATTCACTTTGTGGTTTGAAAGGAAAATGATGGGAGATCAGAACACTTTCGAAATCTAGTTTATGTCATTTTTATTTTAGTATTTCTTCACAACTTTACGATTCAATCCAGTACGATAACTTCCAAAACTCTGAAAAACAGCATCATCATTTTTTGAAGAGATTTCTTTGATTTGGGATCAGTCTGTTGAAAAAATTAGAGACCATTCATTAGAAATTTGTTTGAAAAATCCCTTGGCGCTCATGGTGTTGAGAACTACTATGGGAAACCTGAACATTTTGGAAAATTGACATTGACTTCTTCGCTCATTCCTTTGGTCTTTGAGAATGTTGTGTTAAGGACATACTGGGCTCGAGCTGTCATTCTACAGTTGATGTCGATAAATTTCTTACAGATCACGCTTGTCTTTGCAACTGGTGTCGAACGTAATAAATAGCTCTTATGATTCATTTTGTTCACACGTTGTCATCGATCGTTAAAGACCAGTTATTTGAAAAACTTCTGTTTGCAAGCTGTAATGAACGAAGGTGTAAACGATCACAGTGTTGCTCAATGCACACATGGTTGCCTGTCAGTTTAGAGAGAATATTGCATATCCTGAATGCAAACATCTTTTATACGGAAAAATTTTGAGCGCAATCCTGATTGATAGCCAGAATCATACAATACTCTATTCATACATTTATACAAATATATTCGAAGAGCATTAGATGTATGCCCAACAACAACAAGAACAACCAACTTAGAATCTACGCCGCGTCCTCACTCAGAGTTTGATAGATCACGCAGTCTACAAATGATCGATGATGCATTTTCACCTTCAAATTTCCTTAGCGTCTCGCTCGAGGGCACTATACATTCAGTCATACAAGGCAATTTATCGATTGCAAGTGTGAATTCAATGTTGCCATCGAATGAATGTAATTGCTTAAAACGTTTCACTCGCGATAGTCAAGAATATATCATACATACGAACCTATTCAATCTCGATTTAATAGTATATTCACAATTTTCGTAATATTTTCCCCGATCAGATCAGACAGTTTTTACGCTCACGGTCTTACTATTCCATGTATATTATAGAGAGAGCATCTCACCGCGTCTCACCGTGAATCAGTGTATTCCAAAAATTCGAATCGTTCAAACGAACGTTAGCCAACAGTCCACAACTATGATGGTGCTCGATGAAGCATCGATAGAATATTATAGAAATACAAGTCTTTCAACCTGTGCAATATACCTCTACCGCATCAGAATTTGCGGAATCGTTCGATAAATCAGAGACAGACTCTCCCGTGAGAGAGACTGACTCTGAGACTGCTGCATCGGTGCTGTGAATTTCAAGATAACGTTTTCGTTTTAACGTTGTTTGTCCAACTCTCCATAAAGGCTCTTCTTCTTTCTCGTTTTTCTATATACACAAACGTCATATATGCAATGGATTCAGACACGCGCAGCGAGAGTGCGCAATAAATTTTATTCTCGAATCATGAGAAGGAAGAAGATAAAATACTCCTTTTAGGCCCAGGCTCTCTAAAATGTTAACCCTCAAGAATTTTCTAAGTAAGGTATCGCTTTGTGATGCACGAAACACCTCGAGCAAATTCTTCTTCTTTTATGGATGTCTCGAGACTTAGAACGAAGGTGTATAATACCCAATGAAGTGCATACACACATGGGCATGCAAAATGAGCAAATTCTCACAAAATTATCCATTTAGCAAGTCTCAAATAGGTTATGTATGTTGAATACTGGATAAACTCATGATTGCGGTGTAGTGGTGGTGGTATGGTGGTGTCTATTTGAAGTGGATTACGTTATCGCGCTTGAATAGGCATGATTTCACAGTTAACCTAACAGTATTTTCAAGAGTATTTCAATGCAATATTATACTATGCGCACCTCATCGATCACGCCATCAAATAGAGACCATGAGTTGTATACAGAAGGGCTCTCTATCGTTGCCGCGATATGCCGGAAGTTGAATATTGTAGACTAACCTAAAATACATGCACACTTAGAGAAACCAAGCCTTTTACTACTGCATACTTTTTGCACACAGGATGTTTAAGTATATAGAGAAACATTCGTGCCCGAGCTTGTATAAAATTAAAATGATCTCGATTGAGACAGAGAGAAAAAGTTCAAGAGTTTCGGCAATAGGCTATATCGTCTGGAGATCTGACGATACGACTTCTTATCAACGTGTCTCATCGAACGACTTTTCCAAGGGACTTGCGTCATCATCAGGCCAGTCAGACTTCTGCTCAGACTATATACTACACATATATTTTATACTTTCAAGAAACTTTTACTGCAAGAAGGAACATGGCTGCTGTTTTTGGCTCTCTTTTCTCTTGCTCTCTTTGGCAATAAATTTATGGTACTCCTGTGCAAGGATTTTATTTTATACTCTGCAAGCTGAGTCACAAGTCCGCGTGCTTATCTCTTCTGTCGGCTCTCCTGGTTCCTTACGAAACGAAGACGCTTTTTTGGTTGCGGGGTCTACTCTAAGAGATTTCCTTTAAAAGTTGCGATGCGATGTAAAGGTTTTTTGGATAGATTTGAGCAATGGATTGGTCTATGAGTGTTTTTGGGGGGCTTAAAGTTACGTGTTAGATTTTTTGCTGGAGGTCCCTGTGACGTACTTTGGAGCTAAAGATTGAACTGTTGAACTAGTTCTCTTAATCATCTGGCAAAAACGCTGAGATAATCTTGGTGTTTTTTTTTGGGACCTACTCAACCACAAATCTATCGTGTACAGCTCTTACTTTTCACTCACATCACCATTAGTACTTTTCAGAAATTTTATACTGTTGAGTTAATAATTTGACTTTTTTTCATTTCATCCAGATACATAATGTCATGGACTGAAACCAGTTACCATAAAGCATTCTCGCAAATTTTCACTTTTGTTCCGCCACAAAGTCAAGAAAATTGAGAAATTCATGCACCATAACAAAAAAAGTCACAATAACTATAAATGAACTAGATCAGAATAAATTGCACTTTCTCACAATCAAATACTTTTTTTCGATTGGTTTTTGACATTCTCAAAATCAACTCGTCAACGTGTCCATTATATTTCGAATCGTCAATGTGATCATTATAATTCGTACAAAACAAACACTCCAAATATCGTGGATACATGGTATATTTGATGTAATTATCATTTTGATGTTTCAAATTATTGATTCTGCAGTAACATATTTTATTGCTAAAAATTTTACGAGGACTGTGTTGCCAAAATAGATACGAAATCAGGAAATGTAATAGTAGTATAGCTCGTTGATTACTGCAATTTCAAGAATCTTATTTATGGTCGTCAGTGCTCTCGAAAATACGGAAATTGCTTCATTTCGTTCCTGGATATTCTCTCTCTTCTCCTCAAAATTTTCATTGTCTACAATCAGACTTGGTAATTAATGAATTTATTGATCCTTGAAGTGAATAACTGGCCTAACCGCATCAATTCCTAGACATGATATCTAATTTTATTCGACTTGGCTTTTCCTATTCAAAGATTTACGAGCTCTCTTGGGAGCGATTAAACTTTCTACGAACAAGGCCTGGCAGTCTAAATGCAGTCGCAATCCTTGGATGCAGTGTACTATATCTATTATGGAGTAGAGTTGTCTTTTTTCTGCTTCATACATTTCAAGTGGTTACACGCAAACTCTTTCTCTCTCTCTTTCTTTCACCCTATTTCTATTCCAGAAAAAATGGGTAAAAGTCTTTTCTTACAACCCTTGCAATGAATATATTGCGTGACTTTCGCACCACGAGACCTCGAAAGCATATATCCTGCTCATGTTGTACAAGCTTTGCCTCGTGTGCATTCCTAATCTCGACTAGTTTGATTTTTTATAATCGACCAACATGAAATCGTATTTGAGTATATACCTCTCTGAGTCTGGTTCCTCATTTAATCCATGTTTACAAGATTCAGAGTGAGCTTTCCCATTAGCCTAAACATCATACAGCGTGAAACACGGATACGAACTTACTTCTCTTGTTTATATACTCATACAGGACTATATTTTTGATGTGGAGCAGTTTTTGGAGTATCTGGTGTTGGGTACAAAACTGAGTGGAGAAATATGGTGATTTGGGGTATCGGATATGGGAAAAAGTCAAAGAAATATATAAGAGTACGTGTTGGTGAGCCATTGTGCGCATTTTACGCGCATTATGTAAATGTTGCAATTTCAATATACCTAAATCCAATATATGATGCCGTTTAAAGCATGATCAAATGGGCAATTGTCTGTGAGCATGTGACTGAATCAGACTGGAACTTTGGTCGTAAACATTAAACTGGCTGCATTGGATTGGAAAAGATCATTGCACAATAATTGTTGATCGGATACCTCGTTATGGTAGAATTGATGTGTCTTTTCTGTGAGATTTTTTGTTAGACGACTGTTATATCTCATGAAACTATAAGGTCTCGATCACACAGCAGCGGATTGCATCAGATGGCTTTGTAATTTCAGTACACCTGTAATAAGCAGTGGATTTCCATTCCATAAATTTCATGAACTTAGAGTACTATATCTAAAATATGCAAGATGAAAATTACTTATTTGTGCATTATTCCAACTACACTGCTGAGAATGAAAGGATTAGAATGATTTATTATTGACCGTGCGAGTCTTAATACTAATAAAATGGTCAACTTCTTTTTGTTTCAGGTACGTACATGTGTCATCTTGATTGGAATCTTCTGAGATGCAATTCAACTGTGAAAGTTACCAAGGCCAAGCAAGGGTATGATAATATGCATGGTTCATTGCGATATGAATTGAATTCCCTTTCTCGATATTCCGGTATGAAAATGATCCAGTATGCAAAAAAGCTCTTCTCTTCTCTTGCGCGGTAAGCATTGAAAATTGAAATTTCGAAATGGGAAAGGCCTAAAAAATACCTCGAATTGTGATGATACACATCTGTTTCCGACTTCCAAAGTAAATAGACAACTAATGGCCGGGGAATGGGGTGTTCCGTAATGGGTGGATAAAAAAAGACTGTCAGTCTCATTGAACTTGAATTCGCCGAAGAAAATCTGCCTTCATTTCCCAACAGACCGTGAGTTCCTTCTGTTATGCGCTTGCCATTGTTCCACTGGTGTCCTATAAGAGCGCGATAATGTATGCGTTGGAACCAATAATTTCTCTCCTGTTTATTAGTCGATCAGTGTGGTTGATAATATTTCCTCGATTTATCCATACATACGTGCTCTGGCTCTGGGTTAGATGAATGAGAATTTTTCACTTGCTCTTTTCATGATTTCAAGAATTTGTTTATACTTGAACTCAATTTATCATGATCTACGTCATCTAATAGTTCTAAGTTCCTGGGAAATTATTTCCCTTTTTATTGGCATAACAAAGAATATATTGACACTAGTTTTTAAAACGTATCATTATTAGTGAGTTGAAGGTATACCAATTAAATGAAAATAAAAGGTGTGCGTTATCGCAGTTTTATTATTTCGCAAAGTCGTAACTGGTGTACTTCCTGGGTTTTGATGTATCTTCAGTGCCGGTCATAAAATATAATCAATGATTCAATATTTTGCTTCTTGCGAATACTTACTCATCTTACATGTTTTGTTAAAGTGACACTTTCGAGTTTATGTTTACATTCTAAATATTTTCACGCTTATTTTTCTTTTCAACTTGCTCTATGGATGTAGACTATATAGGCGAAACTACCGCCATCGTTTGCAAAAATAGGTGAGTGGAATTTTTTTGTGGGATCCTCTCCGGAAGACCCTCCTGATCATAGAGACGTATGGACCCAAGCCGAATTCCGATGCAACATTGTTTAAACAATTGACAAAAATCACTTATTTCTCCCTGAAACTAATTTTATAAGGTAATTTGGGATATTTTGGATCGACAAGTATTCTTGTCATTTTTCTCTAGGAGCCATCATTTCCGAGCTATAAGCGTTTCAAAGTTGAAAAAACGCGAATTTTGCGATTTTGAACGTTGGATAAAGGTAACAACAAAGCGAGAAATCCATGTTCTCAAGGTCGGGATCTATTCACTAGGGTATCCTCTACAGGTTCCAATAGCAAAACTCCATGGTCCCGGCTCAGAACCTTCCGTTTTCCGGAAGTTTTCAAAGCACTGTTTCTACAGGCGACAGTATAGCTATGTACATCTCGGACCGATAAATATATATAGTCAATCTCAGATCCATTCAAAACAGTGCATTGAAAACTTCCGGAAAACGGAAGGTTCTGAGCCGGGACCATGGACTTTTGCTATTGGAACCTGTAGAGGACACCCTATAGTGAATAGATCCCGACCTTGAGAACATCGATTTCTCGCTTTGTTGCTACCTTTATTTAACGTTCAGAATCGCAAAATTCGCATTTTTTCAACGCTTTGAAACGCTTATAGCTCGGAAATGATGGCTCCTAGAGAAAAATGACAAGAATACTTTTCGATCCAAAATATCCCAAATTACCTTATAAAATTAGTTTCAGGGCGAAATAAGTGATTTGTCTCAATTGTTTAAGGGGATGTCGGAGTTCTATCAATATTGTACAGTTACCGACATGGTCGAGTTTTCGGATTTCTCGCTGAGTTTTTGGGATATCAAAAATCTAACAAGTAACACCAATTCTATGAGCCATACAGAATCGGCGTTACTTAGTAGAGTCCGGATATCTCGATAGTTCACGGAGAAATTCGAAAACTCGACGATGTCGGTATCCGATATCCTCTTAAACAATTTCGGTTTAAACAATGTTGCATCGGAATTCGGCTTGGGTCCATACGTCTCTATGATCAGGAGGGTCTTCCGGAAAGGATCCCACAAAAAAATTCCACTCACCTATTTTTGCAAACGATGGCGGTAGTTTCGCCTAGTAAGTCTAATGAACTTATGTATTTAAGGACACAATGATGGTGCAAATGATGGATAGATCGATCAGAAAAATGATGTCCACAATTTAAAGTCTTATTACGCGCTCACTCGACACCTCATTTCTTGGTCTCGGAAAAATTTTGTGACTCAAAAAATATCATTCAATAGTAGTTGGAGAGAGGCAAAATAACGTCAAAAAAAGTTACAGATTGGAAAATTTGGGGTTTTTTCCATTTCTTTCCATACAGAATAGAAACTTGTATAGACTTCATTGTAGAAGGAATGAGTTCTTAAGTTTGCCAAAAATTATGTGATGGGGTTAATGAGCTTTTTCTTTAAAATCGTGGATTTTTCGAAGTTTGCCACTGCTTTCTGAAAATTTAGGTATTTTCCAAACGGTAACAGATTTCTCTCCTGGATTTCTATTGATCCCAAATTTGTTATAATCATGGACAGAAAAAATGTTTCGATTTTGATTTTGGAAGTTTGATCTATTTAGCCTTGGAGGCAAGAATCTCATCTCATCGATTACAACATTAGATCCAAGTAAATCATCATTATACAACATTCTAATGGTCGTCGCGCGCCACTGCGTCGGAAATGTAACAAGTATCTGTTCGAGGAGTAAATCAACAGAGAAAAAATAATCAAATGGCATGGTTTCGCCTGACTTTGAAAAGTATCTCGAGTGTGAGTCTGCGCTGACAATTTGTTAGAATAGCGCAAAAATAGCCATATTTCATTGCACGTGCACTGCACAATTCATGGTATTTGCGCGAATGTACGTGCAGTTTCAAAAGACTTCGGGACGCAATTTGTGTGCATTATATGCGTTTCCAGCAACTCCGACGAAATTCAAACCACTTCAGAGAAATAAGTATTCTCGGTCAAGCGACCGAGTAATCCTCCGTATGCAAAATTATAGCGTGAATGTTGCCATTCGATGATAATTCATACTTTGTTCTTCGACCAACACAGAAGCAATGGTTTTTGATCATTTTGACCAATCTTTGTTATAACTTAGTGGATTTTTCTGAATTCTGTATTTTGAGAAAATTGAAGTTTTCCGCATACCCTGTATCAGAAAAACACTTGGTCAACAATAATTGTCTGAATTACAACTTCCATGGATTGCTATTCCAACTCGAACTATTTTGTAACAATAACAAAAGTTCCAAGAGAACTGAATCATGGAAAAATTATCAGCAGTTTCACCTTTATAAGAACTGTGGACAAAAATGTACTGCTCCTGGGCATGAACGCGACGAAAAAGAAAGTGTCGCGATAATCATCGGGTGTCATCCGCGCTCACGAAACCGTGTCTTCTGAGTCGAGTAACCGTAATTTACCGCATTTGAGATAGTCGTCCAAACCACAAAAGGCTATCTTGCAAGATATTTTCCAATGCTGTGGCATTGGCACGTGTTTTTCTTTTGTGTTACGTGATTTTCAGTGACCTTTTTTGTTTAGTGGTAACAATTGTTTTTTAATCTCAATGCATCTGGCGGTAAAACCGATTCTCACCAATTTTTATTGTATTTACTGTTGAAATTTACTTGATGATTGCATTAAATCATAAAATTGTAAACTATTCTTACCGACTGTCGATCTCAATCCCATCGATTGTTATCTGTGTTCCTTTTTCAAGTATGGCGCTTTTCCAATTTTCATATTTGAATTTACAGTGACGGTCAGCTAATGTAGAAAAAAAGTTTATGATACCAAAATGTATTAAATATTGTGCACTCATCTTCCCCATCAGATATTCCTAATCAGATATGTCAGTTGAAGAAATAGTACATTTCGATACAAGGGTGGAAAAACTTTTTTTCGCGTGCGGGTGTTGGGTTTCCGGCCTGAGCCGCAGGCGAAGGTCGGAATCAATACGAGGTTGCGGATAATAAGCTTAACACCCGTGTATCGAATACTATTTTTTGACAAACTGTGAGAGAAAGTGGAAAATCAGTGCGAAAAAGTTACTTTCTCGCACAGTGTGTCAAAAAATAAGTTTTTAGAGCTGTCTTACCAAATGATTTGTCTTGGCGAGGTCTTGGTTCATTATTGTTTCGTAACTACTTCAAATATTATTTTCAGAGGTCTTCAGTTTTTCGAGTCTGTATTGAATGGTCGTTAGAGAAATGATGCAGACCCGAATCGAAAAATTCATTGAATTGAATTCAGGAATTCAAGAGAAAACTGAACGAACGTTTTGAATTGTTTGAAGTTGAATTGAAATGTACCGTGACCTTTGAGC
This sequence comes from Eretmocerus hayati, assembly GCA_029851415.1. Classification (NCBI taxonomy): domain Eukaryota; kingdom Metazoa; phylum Arthropoda; class Insecta; order Hymenoptera; family Aphelinidae; genus Eretmocerus; species Eretmocerus hayati. Next base: position 159,249,275 of record CM056742.1, on the reverse strand, counting down.
CTTGACTTTTGAATTCCTAATCGGCGCAATATAAATTATCAGTGTTGCAGAAAGAGTAGTTTGTTGGCCTCATCTTCTTCAAAAAATATCAACATTGGAAAATTATGCAATTTCGTTTCCGGTGCAACCCTGTTCGCTAATATAAACAACGTGACCGACTAACAAATTTTTAAGCTTAATACATTTTCTGCATAAGTTGGCGACTAGTATTGGTCTTCCTTTCTGTACGGTGATGTAACACACTGTCAACCAAGCAATTTATCGTCTAGCAACGTCGTGTTGATTGAGTTTGCAGTGCGAAGAGACTCATTGTTGTACATTTGCAATATCGAGAGTCCATCAAGGTGCAAAATAGTCTTCAAGAACATGACATGTATCAAGCAAGAAGTACGTTGCTTGAGCTGTACATTTACTTGCATCTGCAAGAGGGTAATATTCTAATGTGGCGCTTCGTTTTTTCTGAAAGCAGCGTTGACTCCCGATTTCAAGATTGTCATTAATTGCTACTCTTTCCACGGAATATTGAAATAGGAGTTTTGATACCAGTTAAGCATTTCATCCCGAGTATCAACCTTATGAAACATTCCTGAAGTGTAATCTTTTAATTTTACAAAAATTGTTGCAAACAATTTCTCAGGAATTCTGCCCATGAGGAATAAAACATCGATTGAGGTTTCATCTGCCTTATGTTTTCTTGGATTATATCATGGCCTTTCAGAATGTCTCTATGCCTGTCTCAGAGCGCACTCACACATATTTTATGGTCAAGCATATCTGTGAATTCTACACCTATCCAAAAAACTGCAAAACGCGTCTGTTCAACTGAGATTAGACACTTGAGATGGCATCAATTAATACCTAAGGCACACCCATCACTCTGAATTTGCTGACTTCGACTTTCTCATTCCAGTCTGTACTTACACGAGCTGGTGCTAAAATCTTTAGCGGGGTTATAGAGACTGTTCCGAGGACTGTTTGCCAAAAGCTTAGCTTTGCTGTGGTTTCTTGCCATGGCAAACAAAGTTTGAGTACATAAACGCTTAAAATGCGATTTCTTTTTCTATGATGGAAACGAGAAGCAGTGGGACATCTTTTTTGACGATCGATATTCGCTAAAAGAGTTCGAATCAGTGGCTGCAGCCAACAGCTCGTTTTATAAGCTAGCAACGAGAAATTCCTTTGTCAAAAGTCTATACAACACTTGGTGATAGGGTTTCTAAGGGTCCTAGACAAGGGTTTGTGACACACGCACGTGGCTATACCGCTGTGCATTTTTTTGAAGGGTTGCGTAGTCTATTGAAAGATGGTTGATTTTAGTTAGTCTAGCTTTGAAGCATACACTATTTACAAGGATTAGACGCCATGTAGATCAGCAATCAACAGGCTATTGATTATAGCTCATTGAACGTTATTATACTATGTCAGGCCATATGAGAAGCTATATCAGACGTCTGGCGTACTTAATGTTCGATCGGAAATTGACCATATTGACGGTTCCCTCGAGAATACTTATCGATATTCGTGTTTGTTGTCTGCGCGTTGCTAGCTCTTTTAGGGTGTGTCCACAAATGACGTGCATGCCGGCACACGCTAGCTCATGGTTTATGCATTGCTCACCAAATTTGATCCCGTTTGTGCATTTTTACATCGGTCTGCTACGAGATCGTCTATCGTTTTTAGTTGCTAACCTTAGTTTCTGTTTTGGATCAGCCGGTTACGTGTAAAATGCACAAGCGGGATCAAATTTGGTGGACGGCTCATGCGCTTCATTTGTGGACGCACCTTTAGATTCTCTTTTATTCTAATCTTGCTGATAGAGAGTACGAATTCAAATATTGTCAAAATTCTAAAAGCTATCACACTCATAAAATGTTGCAATAGTTGCTATGATTTCTTTCCGAAGCTATTTTGAAGATCTTGCTATACTCGTTATGAATTACTTGACTGTGCCATTCCATCCACAAAAACCATCCATCACTTTTTCAGGCGTTAATAACAAAATATCTGAATGCACACAATTTTAAATTGCACTAGTTCACTTTGGCGTAATGAATTTTATCCTCGCTCTATCACTGTGAAACAAAAGCTGGACTGTGCTTTTCTAGTTTTCTCTTTAGATGGCGATTTATTAAACAATGGCTCAAAGTGGCTCTCGAAGCGATTAAGGAAATAGTGACATTCACGTAGCTCAAACATGGGCAAAAGAAAGACGTGCGTGCACTCCTACTTTCTACGAAAGTAAAACCAGATGACAGTATATCCTGTCATCCAGTCGTTATAGAGCATGAAGTGAAGACTGACCAGAGTCTGGGATTCAAGTGGATGCGCACGCGTGTTTGATACAATAAAGGAGTTAGGTACCTGCTGCTTGTCATATATTAGCGTGAATATTCGTGTGGATGTAATTTAGTTTGCTGTTTGACCACAGCAATCTCTTAAAATTGTTTATCTTTTTACAGTAATTTCATAACACTTATTGGAAAATTCTTGAAAACGTTGTCGGTCGGCTTTTGGTGGATCACTGTGTTATCAAGGTTCTTTCTCGTAGAGATTAAGGGCTTATTGGATCCCTAAATCGGCCAATTTGGGATAGGGCGAAAGTTTATTTTGATCGGGCTATGAGGAAACTGATGGGAAGGAATCAGCCCTAAAATAAGTTTGAATTGGAATGAATTTCTAATAGTCTTGACTCTTTGATTAAATAAATGCATCATCCCATTGGAAATGGGAAATTTTCGATGAAAGGTGATGTCATTGTAGATATTTTGTGGATAGGTATACTGTTCTCTCAAATTTACGCGAAATTCTTCTGGAATCATGGTGAAAAAAAAATTGATCGGCCTAACTCAATCAATACGTACTCGCACTCATACATTTTTAAATGTTTCATCATCTTCATATATGTATGAAGTTTTTTTTCCATGACAACGTGATATTCGAGTCATCGTTTCTTCTCTTTCTCAAATAATCCTACAGTTATCTGAGTACTGATTAACATTGTTTTTCATCCTAAGATGACGATCTTCTTTGCATGTCAATCAACCATTGTCTCCTTTGTTTTTTGTTATTAGAGACGCTTTTAAACTGTTTACTCTATACCTTAATGACGTAAATGTATCATCCCTCTTACTTTTATTTTCATCGCACTCTTGTGGGCTTTCCCATGATACAATGGAATGACCTGACCACAATCGAAACTGGGAATCATCTATCCGCACAGACAACGTCATCGTTACTCATCCACAAAAATAGAACCACGCCGTCATCAGTAACCAACAAGACTGAGATAAATAAGCGTCATTCGCAAAACATCCCCGCAAGCAGATATAAATACATATCAACATCAACCATCCATCTATCGATTCATCCCTTGTTTCGTCATCCGTATGCTACACTGTAAAAACTCCCTGTATATCCGGTGCATCATTTTCGTTCTCACGCTGGGGGCAAAATCAGCATCATCATCAGCATCATAAGAGTAGCCCCCGTCAAAATTCATTCGGTTCGCCAACCAACCAACCAACCCCTCTTCATTGCAACAATACCATAAGACTGTTTCGCACACCCGGAATTTGACCCCGCCATATATAGTCTCTCACGTGTTGTGTGTATATATCTTCTAACCTGTATAGACGATTACCGCGAGAGTCGCACGATATATTCGCCCGCGGGTCGACCTTGAACATCGCTATCTATATATTTATATATGTGTGCATACCCTCTAAAGAATGTGTGTTAACATACTATCGAGATATACACGGTGGCCGGCTTTGTTCGGTATCTTTATAAATACCAGCCATGCCCTTTTTAAACGGCGCGGGCGTGATGCTTTTGCGCAGACTTCACTCTTATCTGAAATCTTGGTGCTGAGGATGATGATGCGGAGGGTTTTCATAGCTATCTGTGTATGTTCTGCAGAACCTCGATGACGGTATGCAGTTTGCGTTGGAGTGGTATATCGAGCGCAAAAAAAGCTCAAGGTCACCTTTTGTGCGGCATCTCTTTCTCGCGGTATGTGGCCTTATTATTAGGTACGTACTATCGCACGCGCTATTTTATGTGTAGAGGGTGGAGGGCCAGGATTCTATTTATCGGTATATGAGTGATTCCGCCGAAAGTGGAATTTTTCGTGTTCCAAATTCCAGGGATGGAATGTGTGTTGTAGCGATTTTTTGGGGTATATATTCTATTGTAGCGCAACTATGTTAATAGTTTTGGAGACGATCCTAACGTTCCTTTATTTTATAATGCTTGATAAAGGGTCGAAATGTCCTTCCGGTCCCCTGTAGGGACATGAGCTTCAAATTTTGACTTCATACGCATTTTGACATCACGACGCATACGCGGAGTCAAAAACCCCCATATGTAGTTATGCACTTCAATTTGTAATACTTCAAAAAACATAATCCACCTCTCTGCCCGAATCGAAATTGAAGTCTCATCTCGCGCAGGGCTATCCGGCATTTTGAAGACGGATTTGCTCCGAAACTGCTCGCACAGCACTAATAAGATCGGCAAAGTCCCCGATCGTCTATTGAGCCCTTCTAACCGATGAGGTTGATTTCTAGAAATCCAGATACACCTACTTAGTCGATGTGCGACAGTATAGTCGAAAACTCGAATCTGTAGCCGGGCGCACCACATGAACGTGTTTTCAGAATGGCGTACAAAATTTTCTGTCCTTTCCGTCCCCATGTTGCGCTTCTCCCCAACGCGCTATATCGCTTTGTGGAACACATTTTCATGAAGTATTTGGTTGCATTGGATCAATTCTATGCGGACAAGAGTCTACGATTGGTTGTCGAGCCGTGGGAATAATTTCAGTGGCGAAATGTCAATTCCGTCCCCCTCCGCGACCCCTTAAACTTGGAATTTCTTCTTCTGGGTTCAATTTTGGAACATGTAGCTCAAGATACTTCCTTTTTATGTCCAAACCAGTGTAAATCAACTTCTATGAGCCACCGAAACTCGTCTGAGACTGAAATAATTTTTGGACCCAAATCACTCCCCACGACGATTTTGGCCCCAAAAAATCACACTTTCGGCGGAATCATCTGTATGTATGATACTTATGTATGGATTGCGGGGTTTCTGGTCTATGAGAGATTTCATTGTGCGTCCTGTGCACGCGTATAGATTCTTTTTTTTTGTTGAGCCCTGCGTGGTGCGCATAGCGGGAATAATTTATCGAACAAAGAATATCTAGGATGGTATTATACTGTGCTGAAAGAGTTTATAAAGTAAAGGATGAAATCTCAACGGCTTTTTTTGTATAGACCTTATTGTCTAATTATCATGGTTACTTTATCATTGACTCTTATTTGATTCTTAGAAAGCGATTATTTCTGTGAGCTTTTTGATGGGATTTTGGACAGAGCATACACTTTGTTTCGTGCTGATAAGACCGCGGTAAAAATGTGAGGTGACTCTGCCCTACTTGCGGTTATCTGAAGCTTTATTGTGTATTTGGTTTTTTGGGATGATCTTTTCACTTATCTGAGATAATCTTAGAAATAATCAGATAAATAGAGTCATAGTATGATTTGGTCTAACCAATTGAGGTTAATTCGCCACATACGTCTTCTCATTACATCGTTACTCTCCTCATCAATCTCGCTGCCTCAGAAACGTGAGTAATCGAGATCAAAATTTAAAAATCAAAAAATTTCGTGAATTTATACTAGTAGTTAGTAACTATCTGTCCGATGAAAATGTCAAGGAAATCTTAATCGACTGACTCTGGAGCATGGATCTCATTGCTTTCTAGCTTTTGAATAATGATATGTTCATCAAACCACAGTGACTAAGAAATTGATAGGAGGCAATAATCTGATTCATCCCAATCGTGCATTCTTCTGGGAATACCCCGTATACGCACACGCAAAATTTGGTTACTAAATCGTCATTTACTCGTCTCGCGAGTTGTCATCTTCTGATGAAACATCGTGAACTCCTCGCACTCATTCGGCGAGAAGAATTGGACAAATCGACAATATGGGTTCATACAGCGTGAGATCATCTATATATGTATTGGAACGATCGATACGTTCTTGCATGCGTGAGCAATCCACCGCAGGGAAATCATCACTTCAAGTTAATTATGCTTTGATCGTTTTTGAAAGTCGCCGGTATACGATTTTAGCCACAATCTTGAAGAAAATTATGAACTGTCGAACAATAACTGTGAAATTCTCACTTTCATCCTATCGTTTATAAATCTCACCGATAAAAAGCCAGTTGACTGGGTATACGCGTAGATTTAATAATCTATATGCACGATGCACGTAGAAAGCTTAGATGAAAATTAATGTTCAACTTATAATACGTTCGCGGTTATTCATGGCTCGCTCGGTATGTATTCAATAACTAGTGAGCCTAATACAATGCGTCGTAAACGGTCTATTTGTGTCTCTAAAAGGATTCCCATGAAGATTGTCGTAATTCATCTGAGTAATGTTCAAACATCATTCGAAATGAATGAATGAAAGTGTATTTTAATTCTAACCTATGAAAGAATCGCTTTACCCATTGCGTCAATAGAATGGCAATTCGAGTAATCGAAATGGTTGGTTCAATTCGTTTCACAGATTGGTAAATGAGTGTGAATCATTGGTCTATGAGACTTTAGTCTCAATTTGAATATACATCTAACATTCCAATAAAAATTGATGAATCGTTGTGGTGCCTTACATCGACTGAGAATATTTTTTTTTTCTAATTTTGGTCATTTATTAGGTAGATTGCTAAATGTTCAGTTCCGTCTAGATTACGAACATGGAAAAATATATCTAGTTTGGTTTTATAAAAAGAGAATACATTTTGAGTGGCCACCATCGTACTTATTGGACCGAGTAAAATTTCATTTTTAATTTGCGCATCACAATGTGTGGAATTGGGTTGTCGCACACTAAGCGAAAGAAAGCAGCAGGACAAGACTCTCTCGCGTTTTGAATATGCTCTTTGTGCATTAGTTTCTTAGAGACAGTCCATCTTGCTTGTGACGCTGAAGGTTGAATAGAACCGTTTCAGTCAACTTTTCAATTCAATTTTCATTCGTCTCAACAAGAAACGAATCGAGCTATTCTATTTAGAGGTGAGCAGCTAATTTGAATTTCCAAGATCATGAATCTCAATAGCATTAGATGAAACTGTTTTCATAGCACTATAACCTAAAAATCACAGTTTTGAAAGTAATTTCTGGATCCATATGCTATGATGAAAGATCGTATGAAATTTCATGCAGATGGGTAGTTTTGTTACGAAGGACTTACAGCACTCCCTCCGCACGTGCTATAAACAGTTCTTGGTACAAAACTAACCCATCTACGTGCAGTGTCATGATATACTATTCTATTAGGACCTACTAAACGAGGCAAAATTAATAAAAATTGCATTTTTTTCATTACAAAAAGCCGAAGATTTCTTGAATGACAAAAATAACCGTGCAATGTGTCTATGAGTAATTACAAGAATTTTATCCTAGTAAAATATTAGTACGATAAGTCTCATTAAGGATTGAAAGTTGGTAATTTTCTTGACGTTGGACATTTTTGCATTCTCCTGGACAGTTTGAATTAACTAATCATTATCTTATGAGCTTGCGTGTAGAGTCCTACACGTACCTTGGATTGATATTAGAAAGTCTATAATTATCATGATTGTCGGATAGTTTTGTACAAAGCTACCCTAATTTAAAAAAATAAGACTCGCATCGATGCATAAGCTTGCTTATAAAAGAAAATGATGGTTGCATGCTGTAATTTTTCAAATTGGACTGAAGTTTACCTTAAAGAATGTGTTATTTTCAAAATGATCCGATAATTGTTTGACTGCGAAGACGAAAGTGCATATTTTCTTCAACTGCAGCGCAAGTATGATCGTGCCTTGTTCTTGTGATCTTTGAAGCGCGTAACGTAACAAACGAGGCTTCATCTTGATATCGTTTTTTCCTTCCGTCTCACAAGGCATTCGACAAATAATTCTTTTTCACGCGTGTTGTCTTCAGTGCCTGTTATTTGTTCATCAATTCTTTCTATTATTTAATACAATGTGGCGGATTGTAAGATCGTCTATGCATCTCGGCTAAGTGCAATGCACGAGTGCAGTTTGGGTGCAAGAGACTCAAATATTTGAGTGGAAACCTCGGCCTCTTCATATTAGTCGACACAAAATATTTTGATCATCGTAACTGAATAGGCGACGGTGGTTACCTCGACTCTGAGCGGTTTACGTATCGTAGAATGTATTTAGAAGTAGAGTAACATTTTTGAATGACAAGGCCGGCAGCTGAATTGTAAAGTAAGAAGAGTTGAGTTTATTCTGGAAAATACTACCAAGGAAAGCGCATCAGGTATTTTTGAAACGCACGAGAGAGACTGCACGCCCAAGGTGAGAAAGATATATTCGTGCGAGTATATACTTACAACAAATCGGCACGCCCGCAACACTGGTCCCCCACCCAGGGGATGATGGACACTTGGAGTTGACCCCGATACCGCACGCTTAGGCTCGACAGGAACCTGGACAAACCTGGATGCGTCCTCGCTTTTGTCGTGTTGTGGCATGACTCGGTCACCGCACTCTCTCCGAAACCATCAGTGAGAACTCACTGAACTTCGGTTAGTCTGGGATCAACTCTGACTGAAGACTTCAGTGATGGGGAATCGTCCGACCACCCAAGGTCACTGAAGTTTCAGTGCGACTCCAGTGGATACTCACTGAAATTACATGTCATTGAAATTACTCACTGAAGTCCTCAGCCAGAGTGGATCCCAGACTAACTGAAGTTCAGTAAGTTCTCACTGATGGTTTTGGAGAGAGCAGGTTCTGCATTATGTGCCCGGGAACCTCCTGGACGCGCATGACGCGAGGAGCTTCGACACGGACATCTGTCAACGCCCGAGGTGTTTCACGGTATTTGACGACCGGAACAAGTCTCTCCTCGTTTGCGAATATCGCGTGTTAGGTACATGATTACGATTAGGTGAAATTGGGGGGGGGGGGGGGAGGGGCAATCGTACTATCTCTCTCCAAGACTATTAACGTTACAACAAATTTGACTTATTAATTCGAATTTATGTGCAAAAATTCCGGTAGCCTTGTCGTCAGAGATGATGATCAAGACTGAGTTGAATATTGGATAGTAATATATTTTCGACATTATTAGAATTAGTTCCGGCTACAGATATTGACTCAAATAAGTATCTCAACTAACGCTTACACCTGTCCTTGTTCCACTGTCATCAAACTGCAGACAAATTGTGAACACATATTCTCACTATTCAATAGCTCTCAGTGCGAATGAATAATTAATTCTTTGGATTTTATAAATCTACGTCTGGTGTTCCTCGGGGATCACACCATGAACCAATACTTTTCATCATTTTGATTAATGATCTTCCTATTAGCCATCTGAAATACTGCTCGGTCCTGATCTATACTGATGATGTGAAGGTCTATCATGATGTTAAAATATGTTCTTGACTGTTCCAAACTAGAAAAGGATCTTAACACCTTAACAAAATGGTCACTAGTCAGGATATGAGCTTTTGGAAGAACCTTCATCCTATTTTGTTTGATTATAACATGTACAACTGGTAAGAATGGAAAAAATGAAGAACCTCGGGTTTCTTTTCAATTCCAAATTAACATACAGAGATTCTCGCAGAGATCATATGCCGATACGACGATTCATGCCATAAAATACTTGGTTTTATCAAAACAATAACTTTTGGTTTCAAAAATTGCATCATATATGTATCTCTTCTCTTCTCTGGTTTAACCAAACTTGACTTTGCGTCTAGTATTTGGAAACATCATGTTGATTACTTGAAAAATGAGATTGAAAAAGTGAATTGCAAATTTATAAGGTTCCTTGCCTCTGAAAGTAAAATCCCGTCCGATCGTTTTGATCATAATTGAGGCGGTGGGTGGAAAAAGGGCGTAACTGCAAAACGGTCATTTTGAGAAAATCAATAAAAACTTAACACAAACCGCTAGAGACATGATTGGACGAGTTCAGCTGACTTATTTCGAAGAAGATAGCATTCTCGAAATAGTCCAACCCGAGCCGGGGATGAAATTTGATTTTAAGCTCTTTTAAGCAATTTCAAAAAATGCAATTACGCCTTTTTTCCGAATACAGGGTCAAATTTCGGCCTTTCTTCCTCACAAAAAGTGGAATTAAATCTCGAGATCAAGTCCAATCGTCTCCAAATTTTTTGAGAGTGTTCCTGGGCATTTTTTGGAAGATATCTGGCCATCTCGACTGTATCACAAGTTCGACGATCCGTTGAGTTTTCTTTGAGAATTTCCAGGGCAAGTTTTAGAATTTCAAACCTACAACAAGTTCAGTTCAACGCCAAATCCTAGATTATTGATATCATCACACACAGCAAGATCATACAAAGTTTTTTTTTCAAGAGAGGTGATGACTTTTTCTCGTCAAGACAACGGTTGGGAGCTGACGACGTACAGCATCAATGTCCTATGAGAATTATTCCAAAATTGGTTTTTGTTTTGAACTGTCTGTGCTGTTTTGAACTGTATCGACGTGACTTGAATTTTGAGTTTTTGGTATCCAGAAAAAGTATTAGTATCCCAAAATAGGCCTCAGTGTGCTTGCTGTCTCGTGTATAACCTATATTATTGTCTCAAGAAACTCCTAATGAACATGAATGATGAAAACAAGAAGATCACTCGTCAATCCACTGTGCAATGGCTTAATTCCCTATCGGTGGCAAAATTTAATAACAAATCTTGTGCACATTGTAAAGATCCATGTGTTTCAGGATATGCATGTAAACAATGCTCAAATGTGTATGATCAAGCATGTGCAATAAGGTGTGTTACAAGTAAGGTGGGAGTTTTCAAGTGCTGTATGGTGCAATCTAAGCCACCCGAAGGAAGTCATAGTCAAATTATCATCCCTCCGAAGACTTCGAATGGTACAAACATGAATCTTGAAGCTCATTCAGTAAACAATAGTGGTGCTTGTGTGGGGAGTGATGCTACTAGCCTCTCGAATGCTCAGATGAGCTCACTGGATTTTAAACTACTCAATATGCAAACTTCCTTAGTAAATCAGCTTTTTGGTAAACTCTCAGAGATGAAGTCTGAGCTGAATCAAAATATCAGTGATTCTAAAAATGTTGTGGAGCAGACATTAAAGAATGAGCTTGCTGATGTGAAGTCTTCTATTAATAGTATTCAAGAGAGTGTTGCAAAATTTGAGGATAGAATAAAGAAAGTGGAAGATGTAGTTGATGCTCTTAAGATTAATGACATGAAGCTTGATGAATGTTCATCTGATATTACCAATGTCAAGGAAGATCTGTTGCAGTTAAAATCTCAGTTTTCAAGTATGACAGCTCAATTCTCAGGATCTCTCTCAAATTCTAATCAATCTTTACATACTGAAGAAATATATTCTGAAGTAATTGAGAGGAGCAAGAGACAAAATAATATAATTTTATTCAATGTACCTGATGGTGAATCTATCCAAGACCATGTGACAATTAGTGAGTACCTAGCTGAAATTGATAAGTCACTGGAATCTTGCTCTTTTGTAAGTAGGCGACTGGGAAAATTTGTACAAGACAAGACTCGACCAATTATAGTCACCTTTACTGACTTTAACCATGCTTTGTGTGTGCTGAAAAATAAGTTCAAAATTCCTGAACCTGTTAAAGCTGCTGCTGACTTGACTGCTAATCAAAGGAAACATATGGCTGAGTTGCGTCTTAAGCTGGAAGATCATAACAAGCGTTTTCCAAACAACCCTATGACCATAAAATTTGTGAACAAAGTTCCTCAATTAGTTGATGCCTCTAAAGCTGCCCCAAAAAACTCTCAAGGTGGCTCAGCTCCAGAAAAATCATAATATACTATCAAAATGCTGGGGGTATAAACAGCAAATTGGCATCTCTCAGACATTCATGGCATAGTCTCTCACCTAAACCAGATATCTTTATTCTTACTGAGACATGGCTCTCTGGCATCAACAATGAAGAGCTTGGCCTAAATGGTTTTTGTGTGTATCGCATGGACAGAAATCCCAGCACAAGTTCCTCCACGATAGGTGGAGGTGTCTTGATTGCAGTAAAATCTGACTTATCATCAAAACAGATCACGCCTATCTCTAACAATGTTGAGCATGTCTTTGTTCAGGTAACTTTGAGTAAATTTCAATGTATAATTGGTTGCACTTACATTCCTCCTGGATCAACTAGTGATAAATACAAGGAACATGTGAGATCAGTTACAGATATAGCTAGTACACATCCTTCCCATAAATTACTCTTATTTGGTGACTATAATCTTAGAAATGTAAATTGGATGGATGGTGACAACATCAGTGCTCAGTTTACTGACTATGTTGCTCCTGGAATGAGAGATGCTGCTAATTACATGTCTTCTGAACTCTCTGCTCTGGACCTGTGTCAATGTTACCCTAATCACCACTCTAAGGCGTATAGCTTAGATCTGCTGTTTTCAACTAAAGGGCTAGTTCAACAAGTTGCTGATTTTGAACACCTCCTCGTTGCTGACCAACATCACGTACCTGCTGTTTTCTCCTGTGATATTAATTGTGCTAATGACTCTAAGAATTCTAGTAGGTTGGTGGATAGAAAATTCTTCAAAGCTGACTATGTGGCCATTAATACAACGTTAAGTGAAATAGATTGGGTAAATTGTCTTGATGATACTAATATTGATAGATCTGTTGACTCCTTCTATGACCTTTTGAACAATTGTATCAATAAACATGTCCCTCTCGGCAAGAAGCCAGCTGCCAATGAACACCCTGTCTGGTTTAACAAAGCTCTTATCGATCTCATTGAAGATAAAGTGTCTGCTCACACTGCTTGGAAAAATAGCAATGATCCAAATGACTATATTATATTTAAAAAAATAAGGGCTCAGTGTATTCGTTTGTCTAGGTCTCTGCATAAGCAATACTTAGATAATGTACAAAATAATATATTCAAGAATATCAAAGCTTTTTGGTCGCATGTCAACAGATCTAGAAATAATATTAATAGTATACCTGACAAAGTTAGATTTTTACAGAAGACGTCTTCAAGTGATTCTGAAACTTCAAATTTATTTGCCACTTATTTCAGTAGTTTTTACTCAGGATCTAATTCAATAAATAGTACCTTTTGTCAAGACTATATCCACAATGATATTGATTTAAGCATTACTGAAAGTGAGATCTCTGATGTTATAAATTCTCTTAAAGAATCAAACTCTGCTGGTCCAGATGGTATTCCATCGGTATTTGTGAAAAATCTGTGTGATGTGCTCATCAAACCGTTATGTTTATTGTTCAACTCATCAGTTCGTCAAAGGATTTTCCCTAGTAAATGGAAGCTATCATATGTTACTCCTGTGTTTAAATCTGATGATCGTTCTGATGTTACAAACTATAGGCCAATTTCCATTACCAGTGTTTTCTCAAAAATTTTTGATGCAATTATGTCTCACAAAGTATATGATTATTTTCTCCGTCATTTGGCTCAAGAGCAACATGGTTTTGTCAGAGGAAGGTCAGTTGTTTCAAATCTTGCCATATACACTGATTTTATAACAAGTTGCCTTGAAAACTTCGAACAAGTTGACTCTGTTTATACTGATTTTTCGAAGGCCTTTGATTCGGTTGACCATAGTATTTTAATTCAGAAACTATACAGTTATAATTTCAGTGTCGATCTTATTCATTGGATAGCATCATATCTTACAGAACGTAAACAATCTGTGAGATTAAATAATTCAGTTTCTAATTTTTATGAATCCACCTCTGGTGTTCCACAAGGTTCTCACCTTGGTCCTATCCTCTTCATTATTTTCATTAATGACCTTGCTAGTCAAATGAAGTATTGCTCTATTTTAATCTATGCTGATGACGTCAAGCTATATCTTCGTGTACGTAGTGTATTGGATTGCTCAAAATTGCAGAAAGATTTGGATGCCTTATTTGAATGGGCTCGCGTGAACAGACTCAACTTAAATATTGCAAAGTGCCATGTTATGAGTTTCGTGCGTAACCATAACCCCATTTTATTTGATTATAACATTAGTTCTGAACAACTTGTGAGAGTCAATAGAGTAAAAGACCTTGGTGTTATTTTTGATTCAAAACTATCTTTTAGAGATCATATAGAAAGCATAATCAATTTGAGTAGTAGAATTCTGGGTTTCATCAAAAGAATGACCTCAGATTTTTACAACATCAACTGTATAAAATATCTTTTTTCCGCACTAGTGAAACCCAAGTTAGGTTTTGCGTCGAGTATTTGGCGCCCTCATGTTGATTATCTGAAAAATGATTTAGAAAGACTAAATCATCGATTAATAAGGTACCTTGCATACAAGAGCAAAATCAACTTTGATCGCTTTGATCACAATTATGAGCCTCTGTATGAGCACTTTAATATTCATACTGTAGAAAGTCTTCACAACTATAATGATTTACTCTTTTTCAAATCATTCATTAACTTGATCCCTTGCATTGAATATGTTGGTTCCAAATTGGAAAGAATTGATCCGCACTACAGCACGAGGCACTCTCCATTTTTCAGGAATCTATCTTATAAGTCTAAATCTGGTTCTAATTCGGTACTGTGCAGGTGTTTGAAATCATGGAACACTTTACCTGGGAATATACCTGGGATGAGTGATATCTTATTCAAATCCATGATCAAGACTCTATGTAACTCCTAATTTATTTCAAATTGTATTTTATATTCTACCCCGCTTAACTGTGATACTTCACATGTGTGATATGAGAAAAATTTTATATGATTTTCCTATTTCAACATTTTGTAAATCATTGTTATATTGGACCATTGGGTCCGTGGATTTTCCCAAATAAATACTAAATACTAAATACTAAATATCTGATTGCTAGGAGGTGGTTCAATTCATGCTCCATGGTTCTATGGACACAAAAAGCTTCCACTAGTCGTGTGTGAATGACGAGAAATTTTTTTCACTAGCGAAGGGTGAAGACACTTAATTTGAAGGTAGAACAACATGTTTTCATCATTATATTAGGTGGAAAAGCTATTCCAGGCTCTAGAGAATTTTTATAAAATTTTTCCCCGGTAATTAGGCTCTTCTTCCAGATCCGCCCTCACTTACGCCCTGTTATAGAGTAACTACGCCCTTTTAAATCTTTTCAGTCAGGTACTTGAGCCCTTTTTTCAAATCCTGTTGGGCTGAGCAAAAAATTGAGCCCTGCTTTTGAAATGTTATCACAGCAGTTACGCCCTTTTAACATTCTATCAATGCACTTACGCCCGTTTATCCATGCAGATAAAAGGGCGTGATGGCGGTTATGCCCTTTTATCTGCCAGACGGTTTTTGGGGTCTTGCGAAAAACGGATTTTGGGGGGGGGGGGGGAGGGTGGTAGATCCTGGTATAGGGGCTCAAAAAAAGCGATGTCCGGAAAAAGGGCATAATGGCGCTTACGCCTCTTTTCCACCCACCCCCTCAATTATGATCATCTTTATCACGTGTTAATCATATACAACCTCTCGAATGTGTTCATGAGTACAATGATCTGGGTTCAATTCAGTTTTGTGTAGGAGTATATGAATTTGAAAGGAGTTGCCAACGATGCAGTACAAATGAATGATCTTACTTCAAAATTCATGATTAAAAAATCTAGTATTCATGGTCAGATGAAATGTGATATTTTTTTATGATAATAGCATAAATTGATATTATCGCCTGAAAAGGTTGAAAATGCACTGAAAATTTTTGAAAAATCCCTGAAAAATCTTTGTTGATATACATACAAAATGAACCATGAATAAGTCGAAACTCGATTGCATCCCTTGACATAATTCCAAAATTCCACTATCATAGAATCAGAGAACGGGTACAAGTCCACAACAAAAGTGATAATCATCTTTGATAAGATACCTCACGGTTGCGAAGAATTTACCTCGCAGGTGAAATACAATTGCGCGAGTACTCGTGACTATTACACGTGTGAGAGACTCATATATATATGTTATAGAGCAACAACCTGAGCTTTACGGTTTCCATGGATAGATATAGATACAACACATATGAAGGGAAAAAGAGCGAGGTAGGGGCTGCATGGTTATATAGCGGTGCCATGCCATGCGCCGGTATCGGAGCGCTCGAGTCGACCCAGGCCAAACCAACATCATCAGAACCTGCACGATGCAAGAAGGAAAGGCTTTTGAGTCAATGCTTCAGTCTGCCCGCTGCGCTCGCCGCCCGAGCAGCAGCAGCAGCAGCAGCATTATAGCAGCAGCAGCAAAACCCGTTCGCGTGCCGGTCTTATAAAATAATAAACAAATTAATCGTGCACATACTGAATATCTTTTAAGTGAACCAATAATTGTGATAACTATGCCTGTTCAGTGCTGATGAAAAATTGAAGTGAAAATTGAATTTTGAGGATGATTTTGTGCATCAGTGATGATATTTAGTGAGTGAATGAGACATGCCTCGCCGGCGAGGCTAACGTTTAACCCTGTTCAATTGAATTAAAAAAAATAATAATCCACGAGTGGGACATCTCTGTGCAACCTTTTTCTTTCAAGAGATGTCGGTACCGGCGTTCATCTTGGCCCTATACTACACATCCTGGGGTTTTGTGATTTCAAATTGGCGGAAATCGCTATGAAGAAGCCTAACCGGCTAATTTGCTGATCCTCTAGTGTGTGAGTGTATGTGTGTGTATGTGTGTCAGGTGATCCAGAGTGGGCTCATACAAAGCCCTCAAAGGCTAAATGGTATTCGAGAGGATCGACATGCGTAACCCGGGCTTCCTGTTCGAGGATGCCAGGCATGGTTACATACAATATATAAGGTTCGTCCTTCTCTTTATATCCTTCACCCTTTTTTATCAATTTCATCATCATTCGAATCTAAAATACAAAATCATAATCCTACACTGTAAACAATTCCTTGGAAAAACTTCAACAACTGGGTGAATGAAAAATTGAACCAGCTAGTTGAAAGAAGAATGGAAAATTCAACCAAATGGTTAAAGATACTGGTTGAATTTTCAAGCAAAGTGGTTGAATTTTCAAACAAATTGGTTGAGCTTTTTCGGAAAAAATTTTTACAGTATAGTTTTATAAATTTTACGGCATATCATTGAGATAGCTAATGAGTAGGCCGTACCATAGACAGTTCCGTATAAATCTCTGTATATATGAGAGCACGTTTTTGTATACGCCCCGACTTTGAAAGATGATTACACCGGTTCGTCGTCTCTTTTTAATACTAGCACAGTGTGTGATGTGAGATGAGACGATTAGAAGGGCGGAGGCTGTATATAGTATAAAAGTTGATGAGGTTCGATCGAGGCTATATATACGAAGCTCACAGACTTGATTGGTCACAGAATTGAGAATATAGGTGTACCAGCATTATAGCAGCACGCGAAAAAACGCAAAAACCAACGGCCGAGATATTCTCCGTAATAATCTGGTGTATAGACCAGCTCTTGATATAAACTCTATGTGAAGTTTCTTTTGCTATAAAACCGTTTCCATGAGGATATTTTTACTTCTAGACTAGATAGGGTATGAACTGAAATGATTGAGGATGGTTTCTTTTATGTTTTTCCGTATTAGATCGTGCGGAAATTGCTGTACAGTTTGCTAACTCTATTTTGAAGATAGAGAGGTGGTATTAGATGGTGCCCTGTATATATATGTTCTGGTTGCTCTGTCATCAATGTCATGACGTTCAATTAAATTGCCGACGTACACGTTCTGTATGTACACGTCTCTCTCGCAGTGTTTACCAACAGATTCATATAATGCGATGCGCGCGAATTTTTCATCAGCCGGTTGGTGAGCATATATTATACGATATTGACTTCGCAAATTTCATTCGGTAATTCAAACAATCTTATTCACGTTTTTGCTCATCTGATCAATTTTCTATGCAAATAATTGTTAACAAAACATAACCTGGATTTCCAATTTCGTGTCACATATTTTCAGTCAACTGACCTCAACAAAATTTGATTTTTCCGATGATTTAATAGGTATTTCTTTGGAAATTTGAATCATGCAAATATTTGATTTTGGCATACAAATAACATGTGTATGAATTTTTTGGCAAACAATTTTTGTTAAAAGAGAAACATCTTACACAAAGTGTGAATACAAGAGAAAGAACATGTAAACTCTCGCGAATGAGTAACGCGTGACACTTTCTTCCCGCAGTGTTTCTCTTGTTACCTTTCTTCTCACTTCCACCTTTGAAAATCATACATCAGACATCTCAGCTGATTCAGCCAAAACTCGCCGGTATGTCTGATGGCTCTGATGGTCTCAAGAGCATATATATAACCGGTAAACTCGTCATATTATACCGATGTCTCAGCACAGAATACGAGCTTATATATTTTTTGGTTTAGCCAAACCACGAGG
This sequence comes from Eretmocerus hayati, assembly GCA_029851415.1. Taxonomy (NCBI): domain Eukaryota; kingdom Metazoa; phylum Arthropoda; class Insecta; order Hymenoptera; family Aphelinidae; genus Eretmocerus; species Eretmocerus hayati. The sequence continues at coordinate 159,230,843 of CM056742.1, read as the reverse complement.
GCATCAATTTAAAATTGGCGGGAAAACATGCTTTGATTTAAGATTGCGTGGGTTGATTCGAATGAAATCGTATGTGTCGAATGAATTAAACTATATATTGGCGGCGGGCATCTAGGACGTATGCTAAGTTCAGCCTCATAATCTCTTTAGCAATGGAATTGGGTCGTCGATAAAAGGCATCCACTAATACATATATATATATATATATATATATATTCTGTTCATTGGATCGATATATATATATATATATATATAACGATATATTCTTCTTCTTTGTTCCACTTATGCAGTTTGACAATTGACAAATCAAATCGTAAAAAATTGGCTTGGGCCATGTTGGTGCCAATGTGTCTTCTAATAGTACAGCAATCGTTTCGTTCGTAGAGTCTATATTGAAATGTTATGTATATAGAAAAATAAGTATACATATTGAGCGACGAAGTGAAGAGGCCTTGTTGACTTGAAATAAATCAAGATCATCCTTGCTCGCGATAAACATGGCACAGCAAAACTCTCGATCGCGTTTATAGAATTGTATTTTTTGTGGCCAGTACTTGGTGATGGTGGAACGCCAATATTAAGTTATATCGAAGAGTGGGAATAGAGACAAAAATGATACTTATATGTCAGTGGGTTGTCAGAAATGACGTGTAAGCATTTATTTTCCATATCATTCGTTGAATTTGGCAATGATTATTTAGTTGAACATGAGATTGATTTAATTTTTTCGGCATTGTAAACTCCTTAGCAAGGAACTTTGTGGATTCATCGAGGTTGCTCTTCGTGTAAATGGTGTAATGTTGATGAGTTTGTGTTGTCGAAATTATTGTGGGGATAGTCTTTAAACAACCCAATTGTCTGAAATCGGTCAAATTATCTTCTTTAAATCTCAAGTGGAGTTATAATCGTCTTGACATTTCTACCCCACAAATGGCTAGTATCGTCATACGTATTGAGTATTCTCTGTTCATTTTGGATATACTTTGCGAAAAATTCCTGTCTCATTTTATGATGTTTCATTCGCATTGAACTGTAACGAATTATTACAAAAACTTGGACAATCGACGAATCGAGACTTACATCTATATCTATAGACGTCTGTGCGCTAACTACTCACGTCACAGTCAGATTCCGATTGCACCACATCGGAAATTAGACAATTCCTAATCTCGAAATACTTAAAAAAATCATGAACTGGGTACATTGCAATAAGCGTTACGTGCGAAACGAGGCCTGAGAAAAATGTAGCATACTAAATTGTTACGGATGCTGCTTCTCGTCGTCGTCGTCGTCGATATATAAACTCATATCTCGCATTCGATCGGCATCTAGCAATATAATCCATGCAAGAGACGATGATTCCTCTTGTCGCGGATTACATAAACTCATGATGCATTCGATCTCTCACATACGCATAATAAAATTCATTGCAAATCGATCGTTCGTACATAATATACAAATGGTATACACGTGCTCTCGTAGCATATATGTAAAATTATACACATGCAAACGGAGCTTTATTTGTATACATTGTAGTAAAAGTGCATCTTACGAGAGTATCTCGAACCATATATATACGCAACATCATCACCTCGCGAGAAGTGATACTATACGAGGGATTACATAGCAAATTTGCCTCAGGCTTCAAGATATGGTATTATAAAGAGTAAAATACGTTGATCGTCAACTGCAATACCTGCTGTGATACGCGTATTTTCCAACACTGATTATCGACAACGCGATATCGTCGTCATGAGTTTTACCCTGACTATACAACGTAATATGTATAAGTAAAATGCATGAGGTTATGTGGTTCCATAGGCCCTATATGATAATATGTAGATATATATAATGACACGTGTCGACTGTCCGATCGCGTGCCTCGTATCGAGTTTTCAACTGCATGCATGTCATGTATACACACATGTGATACCACCCTTCTATACTTACTAATATTATTAGTGTATGTATTGCAAGTATATAAGTGTTGCTACTGAAACATTAACCGAACTTGCGGAGAGTTTTAGATTCGGAGGGTGCAGTATTTTCTGAAAACAAGTTGAGGTTGTTTTTCTTGGGAAAATGAATCGATATATCCTCCCTGTTTCGTTTTACACGAAGGAAGAAAAAAAAATAATACCTGCCGTGTATGTGGCATTAAGTCAGACTCAGGACTTTTTCAGTTGGCATAATTTAGCATCTGTAAGGTTTTTGTCGGTGCCAACGATATTCCAATGAGTTCTCCTCCATGACGAATAGAGAAAAATGTCTAGGTCTGTGAACTGATGAATGAGAGTCGTTTGGCACCTGCATATAGGCGCCACTCTCTCGAAAGCTTATACAAAGTCGCGAAAAGGAACCATCACAGTCACAGTATTAGCCGATCAGTTTGACGAGGGTTAGGGACCCAATGCTCCGCAAGAAGTAGTGAATTTTCCACCTGTATTCGCGGATAAATGTTCGAGGTGTTGTTGAAGAGAGTATATAAGTAGCTGTGAAACTTTTCAAAAATTCACCAGCCTGCCGACTTTGGCACGACAATTTTCAACACTTGCTGCATGGTTGAACCTTCAATGCCTGCTCGTAATTTTATTTCATCTCATTTAATTTGAGATTCAGTCTCTTGTATACTCGTATTGGCTATGCAGTCGTCATGAATAAAACAATGGGCTTTAGTGCACTGGTTTTCATATTTGAACGCCTCTCATATTCTGCGGATTTCGATTTTATTTCGCCTTTTCACATTGCATCGAAGCTCTGTGATCTAACTGAATTTTACCGCTCAGATTTTTGCCGATAGTATGGAGCATTGGATAATATAAAACAGCCGAGGCAGCCAATACAGAGCATCAAGTCGTCTGTTATTAAAGTTAAAAATTGTCTCTTTCATTTTTAATTCAGTTTGAAAAAAAAAAAAAAAATACAAAAATACAAAAAAATATAACATATTTGGAAACCCAGATTCTGTAGCAAAGTGTAAAACCCCAATAATTTGATCAAATTCACACGTTCAAATTCAAGATTGATCGAGATAACGAATATCGAGTTCGTCGGAACAAGACAATTTGAACATAACCTATACCATTATGATGCCAAAATCCGAGTCGAAGTCGTCAAAGTCAAAAGTCGAGTGTTATCTGGATTTGACTTTCTCAACTCAATTTTTGAGTGCCATGTACCCATTTGCTGCAACTATTCACAAAATACTTCTGTGTTGCATTACTGGACGTGACGAGGTTAGGTTGTCATGTAACGTAAGACATCAACACTCGCAAAGTCACAATACATATACCGATATGATCTATCAAGTAATATATATTTTGCATTCAACCTGTTTGCAGGTGAAGGTATTAGTGGACTATGCAATTATTGTCTCAGCTGAAAAACATATCATGAAATTTAAACAAACGAGTATGCTGATGCACCACTTTTTAGTTTCTCACAAAGAAAGCCAACAGTATTATGAACACGTTAATGACCTGACTATTTTTTCTGACCTTGGAAATTCTCGATCCTATGATGTTCGATCTCCTGAAATCCGCCGAGCTTAGAATTTCTCGATTTTAATTAAATTTCGATAATATCAGCCAGTGTTTGGGTACCAAAGTATAAAAACAAACCGTGCAAATTAGCCGTTTCAAATTTTGGTGACTCTGTGTATAAGTGACGACCCGAGGCAAAAATTATTAGCCCGCACAGGAGGAGGTAAAACTTGGACGCGCACCTGCCGAGAAAAGGCGGAGTCTGCACTAATCGTCCCATATAGTTTCAAAGCAGTGGCGTCGCGTCATCACGTGAATTACAGAGTCTTCGAATCCTGTCAAAGAGTTTTGCTTGCATCTTTTTAGCGTACACGAAATGCTGCACGCATGCTCACCTCTCATCAAAAAAAAAATTTATCTCCTTGTGAATGCCGGTCCAATTTTCGGTTACATACCATACCACCGCACCCATACAATTTACTTACATCACACGTATGTGGGTCCAGTTCTCCAATGTTGAAAGCAACCGCAATCCCCAAATACTAAAAAAAAAAAAAAAAAAAAAAAAAAACAGAAGACCGACGATCAGGAAGAGAAGGAGAAGGACCAAAATATACATGGCAACGTCGCATCTTCTATACCAAAGCCTGCAAGTTAAGAATCTTTGGCGCAACGAATATATGCACTATAATGAACGAGTATATATATCGAGTACTTGTATGTGTCCTTCAGGCCTTATACAAACACTTTGTCGCTCCTTTTTTTTTTTAGTACAAAATTTACCATGTTGCGCCCGCACGCCACGATGCGGATAATTTGCGTTTTTTTATATCACCGCCAACATCCTTAATACGAACATCATCAGACAGTTGAGAATTGGGATGTGTTGCAGATAGAGCACGCAAAAGTTTTTTTGAAATTTTAGAGAATATGGGGTGATGGCGAGAAGCGAGGAGAGACAGGTAACTCTTTTTTTTTCTGCGCTCGATGGGATTCGTAAAGGTGAAAAAGGCTTAAAAGAATAAAAAAAAGGATTGCTGAGTGAGCGCGCGCCAGACGTTATGAGGGTCCACAGGTATATTGAAACTTTGTTTGAAAGACCTGAGCGACACGTACGTCAACCTGTACCGCCACCAAAATGTGACAATTGTTTTTGGTAGGACTCTAACTTCTCTAATTGTATAGAAAATTTCAGAATTTGCCTATTTTGCCTTTTTGAGAAAATCGACTTTGAAGTCGCTAAAATACGCCCGTCTTCCAGAGGCCACAGCTCTTCGAATATTGAGCCTAGACCAACGTATCTGGGCTCAAATCGAAGCTCTGAATTTGCCAAAATTGTTTTCGGCGTCAAACAGACCACACAATGAGCGAAAGAGATGAATTACATGGTCAAAGGTTTTCGCGTGTACTGGGTATACCTATATATACGGCAATACGGCGCGCGGAGGGGGCAACTGATCTCGAGCAGACGACAACACTGCTTTTGCGGGCTGGGATCGCCCGGATCGACGTTTGACGGGATGACTTGGGGAATACCTGCATTGGAACCTTCTACGAGGCCAGCAGAGCAGATCTAACCCCTTGCAGGCGTAAAGCGGGTGCTAGAAACCTATGCCCTATGCATGCATCGAGATTATCGCGAGACTTGTCTTCCCGCGCTGGCGCCACCCGTCCGCCATCTCACCATATATATATAGGTATACTGTCACCACGTGTAACTTATAATCGACGGTATCATCCTTCGCGATAATCTTTCTGGCGATTTAATACCTAAAACAATTTTGGCAAATTCAGAGCTTCAATTTGAGCCCAGGTACGTTGATCTAGGCTCAATATTCGAAGAGCTGTGGCCTCTGGAAGACGGGCATATTTTAGCGACTTCAAAGTCGATTTTCTCGAAAAGGCAAAATAGGCAAATTCTGAAATTTTCTATACAATTAGAGAAGTTAGAGTCCTACCAAAAACAATTGTCACATTTTGGTGGCGGTACAGGTTGACGTACGTCTGAGCGACTACTTCTATTATGATATCGAAAGATTTTGTAAGAGATTTTGATCGATTCGCGCGCGGCGACTGAGGTTTGATGCCCCATCGGTACTTTTAATCGTCTTGAAATAGTTCAACCAGCCCTGATGGAACTTATTTAACGAAATTTTCGTGGATTTAAGAATAGTTATCATGTAATACGGTATACAAAATGAGGCTGTTTGCTTGAATCACTTTAATTGGTATATCTCTTTCAAGATTCATTTGATTCAATTTTCAATTGAATTAGAATATTTAGGATCGCATCCACAGATTACGTCAAAAATAACTCCTTTCCCTTGGATAATTTGTAAATTAGGTACGAGATTAATGCCTCGGTGTATACCCATGATGAATTTTTGTAATGAATGTTTTGATTTTCTTTCAACAAGCTTGCCAATATGTTTATTCATCGTGAAGTATGTTGTTACGTATTAGGCGACAGGTTCAATCACCCAGAGTATTTATAAATGTGCATCAGTGTCGCTTTTTTCTGTAATTCTAGATTACATAATATTGCTCTAGTAGTAGAAAAGTATAATCTTGGCGTACTTTTACAAAAGATGTATAAACTAAACAGTATTATGAAATGTGTGCGTGATTCAATAATAAATAACACCATTTGTATTGCTGAATGAACAGAGTAGTACATTTATCATGAGTTTTGAATTGCACATAAAATTGGAAGCTACTGCCGTAGTTTGTCTTTGATGCCATCGTAATAGAATGTTTTGAAGAATTAATCTAGTTAATTATTCAAGGAGAAATCTGAGCCCCCTGATGTTCTCAGTTCTATAAGAAACATCCACGAGTATATTATTGACGATTTTACCTTGTTGACCCTTTGAGAAGATTACAATCACTTCCTGAATTGAATTGGTCAAATATACTTGTCGATATAAAATTTTGCGACATAGCAAAATATCCCATGTAATGAATGATGAGATTGCACAGCTGCTTCCCCGATGTTTCGATATGAAAGTCCGTTATATCAACATATTACGGTGTAGGATACCACCATGCATACTCAAGTGATCATTTTTTTCGTTCCATGTATTATGAAATCTAATCCAATGAACCAAAAAGCGGTTGATCGCGTTTCTAACAACACACAACCATTTCATTATTGCATCAATTTCCAGCTTATTATGACATCTATGAAAAATTATTTGCACGTCGGTCATAACGAGTTCTCTCCATATTACATTACGAAGATTAGATACGAAAAACTGGATTAAAAAACGAACCAATCATCATCATCAACATACAAAATATAACGGCAACACACAGATGTAAATCTGCACGAACGATATATAACTACGTGTTGCTTTCATCGCCAATGTCTTGTTGTTCGGTATAGAACAATGCGATAACCATGCTGTCTTTCGTGTCATTACTTTCGTGCATGATGTACTCGTGTCTTGCGTGCTGTATAACATTCTTCATGCTTGAACAATGTCACGAATATAATACATGTCATCCATCATCACCCATATAGTCTGCTTTGTAAATTGTTTTATGTACGAGTGCGGACGTCATAGATTTTTTTTTATGTTTTTGACTTCTAATCTTAGAATTGATTCTTGGTTACACCATATTAAAAAGAGTTGCTTACTTTTTTCACTAGCGATAAGAGGTTATAATGCGTTTTGCACGTAATAATGAGCCTCTTATTGTATTGCATGTCAACGATTACTAATCGCTTACAAACTGACTGCAAGAAAATGAAAAATGATGTATCTCGAGGCATCTTTGCTCGTCCATATTGTCTACTGTCTATGAAAAAAATACAAGTTTTATGGAAATTGGTGTTGAGGGTGAACGGAATATCGAATTCTTCCAAAAATTTAGTTGCAATTCAGATAAATTTTCCTTTTATCCAGAGTTTTTACTGCACTAAAAAAATGTCACATTTCATCCTTACCTAACCCTTGAACTTTCTAAAGCATTTTATTGCAAAAAATTTGCAAATTTTATGAGTGGATCACCTGATGAAAAGTCCACGCTAAAAGTGCTCCACGCCAGACTGTCCAAAGTGTCTGATGCTTGTCTGTCTTCCGCACCGGTTCGTTCAGATTGAATTTTTCTCATCCCATAGTCACACAGACTTATTGTAGATGGGCAATGCTCCCACCAGCTTTTAAAGCAGCTGCTACACTATATCGGGGTGCATCAATTCAACCCCTGCACAGGAGTTTAAATCTATTCTTACACTTGTGTGAGTGTACACGACAACGACGACGACTTCAGTCTCACCATATAACTAAAGTCCATGTTCTGTGGCCCGACTTACGCACGTAATCCATGGGTGCTCTGATGATGGCAGGGTGAACTTTTTTTTGTCATGATGCGGGGTCGAACTCAACTGTGGATGCGTTATGTATGCACACGAGGACAAGGGTCGCCCCCAATGATTCATTCGAGTTTTATGCTCGTTAATATGAGGTGCGAACAATGACAGACATACATAGAGGAAGAGAGAAAAATAGTCTTCTTGATCTTTGACATTTTTCATTAGATCTGAGTCCTTAGCTATAACTATGGGTCAGACGGAATTGATTTTTGATTTATTCTGCCTATGTGTAGAACACATTCTTTCATTTTCTTGGTGATATTCGAGCAGTCATAGAGGGTTGGTCAAAACCTCAGACCATATTAAAAAAATCTCTACAAACTGTTAGGCCAGGAAATTATGTGGTGGAATAGAATAGGAATCGCGAATTTTATCCAAAGAGGGTTTCAAACTTTATCTTCACATTTATCTATTGGAGTTACTGGCATGATAGTTTGAGTGCAAAATATCATCAGGAAGTTCTTGAAGAGATCATTGCATTGACAAAAGATCAAAAAGACGTTAAGGTAGTTGTCTTGTAACTACGTGAATCAAAGGCTACCTAACCTCACTCTTTCGGTAACATCGATTTCAACAAATATATAATTTGGGCAAAATAGCCTGTTCTGCATATCAAAAAGCAAGCGGAAATGGCCTAAGATACTTCTATGATCAAAACCCGTTCGAACCAGGCGTTAATATTGCACATAAACAGAATTTTCGTGGAAGCTCTTTTGCAATTTCAATTTTCCAATAGCTGCTACGGAAAAACTAAACCATCAATTTTGAGCGGACTCAGAGAGAAGATTCGTCTTTATATTACCTTCTTCCTTTTGCAATTTCATCATTTTCTGTCGTCGGGATCAATTGTGCGACTTGAAAGAGCGCCGTTTTACGTGCCATTTCCCATAAGCGCAATAAAATGTGACCAAAACACCCGGTTTTTTTATGGCTAGGGCTCCGAAACTAAACGGCCGATCGACTTGAGATTTTGCACAGATACTCATTAATAACTTGAAATTGAATTCTCACCGAGTGACAAAACATTCTGTTGTCAATCAATTTTATAGGTCAATTACCTCAAATATTTTCAAAAATTCCGAAAACTCAGGGGTATAACTAATCTGTCCCGGAATTACTCTTTGCATCGGATCGATGCCATTTTTTGTCACGTAATTGAAACATTTTGCCTTTCCATGCTCAATTTCCGCCCAAGAAATGATGTTTCGAAGGAATGTATAGTCAGCCCATGGAACACAACTACTGCAACTAGATCCGAGATTACGTTGGATTTTGATCCAAGTAAGTGAATTGACTGCTCCTCGAGGGTGTAATCCATAAGAGGATAATCGCTCAAATTCAGATCTCACTCAATTTTTTCAAGAGCAAAATACTTCTTTTCGATATTGGAACCATTCTGGTAAAACGTGAGATCAAAACCGGGCAAATTCCCAATGACAGTTAATCAAATACAGGCAATCGTTCTGAACCCAGGGTTGAATAAATATTCGAAAGTCGGCAGTTTTTTTTCAATCTCTTCTTGTCCATCTTCAAACCAGCTAAAACGTTTGAGGATTCCGACAAAAAAGAAGAAACGTGTATGAAACATAGATGAGACCTCTCATTGGCCTCCATGCTTTTGGCCCTGCCAGTATATCAGCTAACTTGCAAATTTTAGCGCGCTAAACTTGCTCGCATTCAATCGATTTTATCCCCGAAATCGTGACAACGGGTTTGAGTTGCTGTGCATGCGTGACCGGTTCCGATCACGTGCACACGCGCACATTCATTCGTACTTATATCCTGTATTTATTACTCTTACATGGAACTCATGTATGAATATTTATTATTGTTACAACGCAGTTTTTGTACATAAATACGTATGTAACCAAGTCTCTGTACATTCATGTACCTATGTCTTTTCACATATGAACGAATGAGCAGAAAAAGAAGAAAAAAGTGATGGAATGGCAATCCAGGCATTTGCTTGGCTCTTATGTGTGCATAATATACAGGTGTATGTATGCACGTGCATGTGTGTAAAATGGATATATGCTCAAGCAGTACATCTCAGGTCAACAAACTCTTCCTTTCTGTCTTTTGCATTTCTCGTTGGGTTCAAAAAAAGACTACGTATGACCGGAGTCAGAGAAGAAAGATAAAGAGATGCCCGTGTGCGGGATAATTAAAACTCGATGGCAACGCTGGTTTAATTGGTCAGATGCACTTAGTGGATACCCACATCAGGGAATGCAAAACTATCATACTTGAATGGATAAATATATTGAGGCTGGCTTTACATTTGGAGAACCAAGATAAAATGGGAATCTCGTCTATTTATGGATAATGCACTCGAAGTTGGACCAACCGAGCATGTTTATAAGTAAATTTCAAGATTATTATGGTACTGCTCAGTATATTGTGGTAGTAGTCTGATGGCTATATTTAGAGTGAACTCAATGGTTTAGTCTTGGAAGTTGATAAGAATAGCCATGGGTAATAGTTGAATCGATATGCATCCAACTGGTTCATCGGCATTGTATCGAACATCAATGTCTTGTGTCTTTTCATGGTCAGTATTCAGAGCCTGAAATTGGATTTTTAGAACTCTACCTTACCGACATTTAGTACCGTTCAATCGAGACTAGGGGCCATCCATAAATTACGCTAGGAATTGGTCATGGTTTCAGAAAACTCTTTCCTTGTAAAACTTTTGGAATGTGGAAGTGCTGACTAATGTATGCAACCGAGAAAATTGGGTGAACCAGGCCTCAAACCCTCAAGTAGTTCATGAATACCTCCTGATATAATAGCGTGACATAGTTTTTTATATCTCCGAAAGAGCAGATTCTACAAGTCTTTTTGAGTACCTTTGGAATTTTCTGGAGTCTATCTGAGATGTTTTGTTGTGTTGATGATATTTGATCCATATCATCACGATTCAGCTGGTTTGTAAAGAAGCTTTCTCGAGAGCTTTCTTTGATCCAATGAAGGTATTCATATGATTGTTTGTAAAAAATGATCACATTCTTATCTGTTTTTTTTTTCAACAGAATTTTATTTTCATTCTCCAACAGAATCTATCACGAAACCGCATATAGAAAACTATTACCACAGACTTTCACATATTTCAATAGTGACAGCTTCACCTCAATCTCTCAATTTTCTCGTACACGTAGTTTTAAGTCTCACTTCTCCATGTCTCTTTGAAAATAACATCGGGGTTTTCCGTGTGGTGTACAAAGCATTGATTGGAGCAAGTATTATAGTGATGGCTAGGATCAACTTCGTTGCCTTAGATACCGGTAACCGCAACATATACTCGATTTCCAGGTACACTTATGTTATACAGAGTTTTGCGCGGCCTCGCAGTAACAACTCTGAACTCAAACGCAGATAATGATCGAGTGAAGATAATATTACCAAAGTGCCCTGTCGCTAATTATCGTTGCATGTTACGCCGACTTATCGATTCGCTAAATTTCGACATAGACTAATAAAACTTTCACATAGCTTGCTACCTCAGATAGTAGATTGTCGAAGCAAATTTGATTGCGATCATAGATTTTGTCAGCTAAGTTACATTCCTCTTCCGACCGATTCATTTCTTAATCAGCGTCATTACCTCCTTTGCCATGGTGCACCGTTCATCTGGCTTGTAAATGTATTTGATAAGTCAGAGGCTCTTGAAATGCTTTTGTAGCTCACCAATGATATTTGTGAATCGATAGATAATGGTCAATTGCGAGGAAGAAGTTTCTTATGAAGCTCGGAAAGATAAGCAGATTGTCAATTAGAGAATTGATCGGCCAGTCCCACCGATAACCCACGCGACCACGTCATATATTTTGGCCAACTAGATCAAATTAGATCGAATTAGACTGAAAGATACTGAATTATAACGAATTTGAACTCATTAGGCCAAACTAGACCGGACTAGACCGAACTAGACCGCACTCAGCCTATAACAGTACGTCAATTCTAGTACTGAAGGAGTACGGTGCTATCATCACGGTATTTATGCGGTACTAATGCGGTCTTAGTGGCCCCAGCAGTACTGGTACCGTGCTAGAACCGTACTACTGCCGAATTGGAACGAACTAGATCAAACCAGGTCGAATTAGACCGAATTAGATTGGGATAGAGCTAATTAGACCGAACCAAACCGAATAAAATTAAACTTGACTGAGCTAGACCAGCTTAGTCCGAATTGGACCGAAATAAATCGAAGCAGACCGGATTAGACCAAATAGACCTCACTTAGCCTATATTAGTTCGACAATTTTAGTACGGAAGTAGTACAGTACTTGTGCGGTCTTATTAGTGGCCCTAGCTGTACTAGTACCGTACTTGAACCGTACAAGAGCCGAATTAGATCAAACGAGACCGAACTAGATCGAACTAGACCGAATCAGATCGGGCTAAAGCTAATTAGACCGAATATAGATAGATCGAATTATACTAGACTAGACCGAATTAAACCAGACTCGACCGAAATAGATAGCCCACACTGTATGGTGACCCCATCACGGTACCCGTACAGTGCTAGTTCGGTACCCTCACGCGCTAATATAGTGCGGTTTTAGTGTCCCTAGCGGTGCTTGTACCGTGCTATGTAGAAAAGGACTTGTGCCGAACTAGAATGAGCTAGATCGAAATAGACCGTATCAGTCGGAGCTAGACCGGACCAGACCAGACCATCGTTTCACCCGACCACCAACACTCACCTACCAACCTATATTCACCCATTGACTCACCTTTATCCCTTCCAAGTAGGCAACCTGATACTCGGGTCGGGACGGGTAAATTTTGGACTGCCGTTTGATTATAAAATGTACCCTACTTGTCGTGTTGTCTTTTAAAAATACACCACTTCATTTTATTTCCTATCTTGTAATCATCCCGTTGATTCTAGCCAGGAACAGTGAACTAAATGAAAGGAGACATATCGCGTTGTACCATAACGGCTGATTATTCATTTCACGGACACTGATGACATGACACACGGAAAAATTTCAAGCCGATTCGACGAATTGGAATTCTCACATGATTCATACATTTGAAAGCACACCAGAAATGAAAGCAGTGCATATTCATATATATCGTCAGAGCTCGAGCGCATGATTATATCTCGCCCCCATTGTTTCGAATCCCTCGAACTCGAGCAAGTTATACGAGGTTATACATATGTACGGTATATGAATGCATCAGACATGCACTTCTTTCCGCATCGATCGAGGTATAGACACTAGCTATACATATGAGTTTTCTGTACGGGGTCAATGACCTCTTGCCATCAGGAATCATCTCAATTATTATTAAGCAATTCCATGCACGTATGCTCATTACTTCGTACACTCTGTATATATCAGATTCAAAGTCACATCGGAGTTCACCCTAATACCACACCAAATCCAACCAGATCGCGAAGCAGTTGATACCCTGAGGTGCATAACCAAAAAATATTAACCCAAATTGTATGACCCCTTGATAGGCTTAAGGATGAATAATACGGTGATATATGATGGTATCAATCGGGGGTAGAATCCCCAATGAATCTATTGCCACCGACGAGAATTCTTTCCCCGGATAGTAGGATCTCCCTATCTCATTTTTCAGGTTCTAGCATTCAACACAGTTTACAAGGGTTCGTTCACCGCCCGATGAAACTGCATAGAGTATAGCATTTTTAGCTTGTGGAGATCAGCTGTGAAGCTTATCGCGTGCTGTATCACGGCGGTAGCTTATTCCGTGAATGCCTACTTCCTGTGTGACAACTTTTCGCTGTGCATTTAGATCAGATTCATGCTATGCTGCACCTTGTATTGTATATGCGGGCGGGCATTTGCAGTCGTGATAATATGTCAGAATTGCTGCTGCTGCTGCAGGCTCTGCATTCACACAAAGGTCGCTTGCGCGCAGAAACTTTGGCGCCGCTTTCCATCCACTACTTATTCAACTCAAGCTGGTTGATCGATATGTCATTGGCCTCTGATATGGTTTGTCTTTCTGAGTAGTACCCTGTTTGCAAGCTGTTGCGTCAACACTGAAGGAATAAATTTTATTTTGATGTGATTCTTCGTTTGAGGGATTTGTAATGGGGTAAAAAAGATGGTTGGTAATCGAAAAATTTGAGTTTTTTTTAAATTGAAGATCATGATGGAGGTAAGAGTAATTGAGGTTTATTCCCTATTGATACGGATTTCATACATGAGTTGGTTGATAAATAGTGCTTATAGTAATTAGTATTTTGTATTTTTTCAGGAAAATCCACGGGCCTATTGGCCCAATTTGACAAATAGTTCACAATGTTGAAAGATATTACATATACCATGTGACCATGATATTTTGGACAAAGTTTGGAGGTTATTCTCGTGCCCTGCACCTTCACATGTATGTTTTGTTCGAAATATAGTGGTCATTTTCGCTTCACAATCAATGAGAAATATGAAATATCACAGCTCAAGAAAGATAAAAAATATTCAAAATTTACAATCTATTCATATCAAGCATTATATAATCATTAGATCAAGAATTAAATCGATATTTGGTCGTGGATTTGAATGATTATCCCTCATCTCAAGGATGTTACCAGTAAAGCATTCCACGATCTTGAACACCCTCATAGTTTCGAATTTGAACCAAAGATTGTGACTTATACGAGAGATTTCTGATTTCCAAGAGTGTTTCTAAAAAATTATCCATAAATACTGAAAGAGTCAACTGAGGTTATTTTGGCTTTTTCCTTTATTTGATGTTGAAAACCTCCAGTCTCTTTGATGCATCCAAGAGGAAAAGTACTTGAAGATAGGACCACAGGATCGAACTTTTTCAAATGTTGTTAAATTTCCAATTACTGGTTGAAAATTCGACCGTTGGTTGCATGTCAGCACCCGAGTCAGCACCAGTCTGAGGGTCCACTCTGAATTCGAAATGCAACCAGTGGCTATTGGTAAGACTGCAATCGACTGGCTGCGGTTTTCGCCGCAGATTTTTACAGTGGCACAACCTCGGGCACAACCGACTAACTGTATCAATAATTGATTGACGTTAGTGGAAATGTAAAATTGAACATACTTGATTTGTGTAATCAGTTTGCACGACTCCCTTGAACAACCTGCCACTACGCATATGGCTGTCTTTGAAAGTCATTCAATTTCTTGCAACGTACCCTTGCGACGTGTTGGGATTTGAAATATTCAGATTCAAAGGATTAATCATAAAAAATGTGAAATCATCACACATATAGATTCGAGTCCTACGTCAATCGAAGTCAACATGAATTTACCCTTAGGCCAACAGCGAATAGTTCAATATAATATAATATACAATTATACTTATACAATATTGCTTTCTATTGCTAGACTGATTTCATTCACTCATTCAACAGAAGCATTCGATTGTGCCCTCACATCCTGAGCAGAATGTGGGTCAAATTTTGTTTTCTTTTAACTTTACCTCTCAATCTGTCTGCTTACAGCCGTTAAATTTCTCAAGAAATATGACAGTGTTAAAACCCAACTCTTGACACCCTCTTCAAGAATGCGTTGCGTATGGTGGGATGCATGGAGTGAAACAATCTTCGTTTTGGAAAAAAAAGAGTACAGTTTCCAACATGGAACATCAGTAACAAGGAAGCTAAATGCATGCCAGCAGTAACTTTTGGTGAGACGGAAATGCGAGACGAGAGAGAAGATGAAGACTGGCGCGCGTAGCAAAGGGCGATAAAGAAACAGACCAGACACGCAAACTCGTAAACGTCTTTCTCTGTCTTCTACGCAAACTTGGTTCCGGCACATTTAGCCCGTTTTTCTCTCCTGCACAACATTGGTTCAGTCTTAGGTAGAGGACTCTTTGCCGACTTGGAAATTCGTTTATCCCTCGAATCCAATTCCTCCTCTGAACCTCCCGATGTTTCCCCTCTTTCATCTCGTACTCTGTTATCTCTTTTAATCACTCGACGGTGATTGCTTTTTAATTTTGTTTATACGCCGGCCGAACATTCTTGACACTCCACTTTTCGCTTATCCTCCATTTTACTCCCTCATTTTCCCATTTCTGATCACAAACTTTGGAGAGTGTCTTTGAATTTTTTTTCTGTCTGTGATCCATGGACATTTTTCTAATCATCTTCTCGTATTACATGAGAAATGTTGATGGAAAAATGACTTTTTGTTCAGAAAAATAAAGACAAAATTCTGCGCTGACGGTATAGAAGAGTAATAAGGGGCGAAGGAGTTTCAAGTCAAGCGTAAGGTGAATCTCTTCCAAGTGAAATGACTCGTTCATTTCTTCATCAGTCGTTGCTGCTGCACTTTTTGACGACTTTTTTCTCATTCATCATTCCCTCGCCGTCCTCTTGTCTTCGCCATGAAGCCGTGTAGAAGCGATCCTTTTTTCGCGCTATTTTCCTCTTCATCTTGTATGCACTGCTCACTGTCTTTTTCTTCGCGTTTCCCCATCTATACCCTGCATTACTCATGCAACGATGTATCTGTGTTCCCTTGAAAAGACACTTTACAGACGCATCTTGAAAAGATGGAGAGCCCTTCTAGGTGTATAGCAAATTGAGATCTTCACCAGCGAGTGCATTATATGTCACATCAAATTATTTGAATTTCTTGAGAGTTGTAAGACCTTGGGTCAACTCATGGAATTAAACAAATTTAAGAAAAAAATACATCCTTTGACCCTGTACAAAACCATAATTAAGATCAGCAACGTATATTCACGTGTGGTCTTTTGAAAGAATTCGTTGTACTGATTCAGATGTTTGTAGTACTCTTGAATGGCAACAACTTGAAATCCATGTTTTCATTGCACAGGGGTGGTTGTACGTTACTACTTACACCTGAAGTTCATCGTGAACAAACACAATTCAACTAGCTCATTTGATTGTTTGATGCGAGAATTTTAAAGTAACCCAAAACTTTTTGGCAAATCTGGGCATGTGTTCGAGCCAATTTCTGAGTGACGTACTCGGTATGCCGTACTTTTTTGACATGAAAAATTGAAAATAGTCTGAAAATTGATCTCGCCGGATCATTCTCAAAATTATGTCATCAGTTCACCTCTCAGACATCAAACCTCAATCCAACATAAACCAAGTCCATGAAAGTGTGAAATCCAAGGGAATAGTTAGCGTTTACACGACACGATCAATTTATGCGATGCAAGCACATAAGTATAACGTGTAATGTAAAAAAACCGAGCCTCATCGATTCTGGCTCAGCCGACTCTGTAACTTGTCTTGGCCAACATAACCAACCTTGATACGCGTGCAACAGTCAAGATACGAAGAAGGAGAGCCTATATCTACACAAGTACAGCCATTACCATCACCACCACCCCAAGGGGGTAACACGGCAGTTCTTACGTAATACATATGCCTCCGCCGAGGGGTGAAATTCAGTCTTCTATGCTAAATAATATCAGGACTCTGTGATGGTGGTGGTGGTAGTGATACGTATATAGCTTGGGGCTGACTTCGTCTCGAATGTTGTGTACGATATTATGCCGCCGTTTCGCCTCTTCTGGCTTCCGATGGTTTACGGTCATAGTTTTGCACGAGATTTAGTACCTACCGCTGGGGGAACAGCTTCCTAGACATCCTAATACTCTTTACGCTCACATCTTTGCGTTCTAGACTCTGCTTCGAAAGCTTGCTTGATATACTCCAGGGATTCGCTGAGGAAATTTACAGTATACACGCAAAATTAGCTTTGCTTATTTATCTTTGAACTTGATATGAGAGATGCGCACATTTTGCCATGAGATACTTTCTTTGTCGCGGCGTAGAACAAAGGGTATTTTGATTGGTTTTATGTGATGGTAGTCAAAATTTGTTATCATTGATTTGGAAACTCGAATGGTGTTGAAGTTTGAAACGTTTTAATACAACGAAATGGATTAACTTATACCCTCAGATAGTCATCAGCGCATAAATTGAGGTCCTTTTGTTCTGAACAACAGCAAGCAATGATCGGTGTGATGAATTCTACCAATGGTTAGTGACCCAAGTCTTCAAAATTCTTTATTTTCCTGAAATTGTATTTTATCGTTGCATTGAAACGTTTCAAACTTCAACACCATAAACTCGAGGAGCAAAGAAGATGTATGACGTCTCATAGTTATAGCTTTCGACGATATGCAAGTTAATTGGTTGGTTAAGATGATCAAAATAGGTTTTTTGCAGCAAAATCTTCGACTGACACTCTTTAAGAATGTGTGTGCTCAAAATGGATGTTCCTCGTTCAATTCGAGATATGATGGGTTAGTCATAGATAAATGAAAATACTATGATATCCATTTATGAGAGTTTTCCTTTCTAACAGAACCTCAAAATCTTGACGTACAGTATTCTAATTTCTCAATTTTGGTAGAAATTTCCATCCGAGGAACTGCCTGATGATGAAAATTTATGTGAACAGGAAGGTTTTTTGATTTGTAGTTGTTTGATTTTTCATTTTTGGAACGATATACTTTTCATCAAAAATAAAATGTGAGTCTTTGAAATCACATTTGAACAGTTTTTTTTTCAAAGTGAGATACGACTTCCCAAAAAAAAATTTGCTTGAATGACTCGTTATCAATTGGACATTCATTTGAGGAAAACTTGTAAAAATCATTTGAGCAAGATTGACTTTTTCGGACTATAGTCGCCCCCTCGCATATTATATACATGAATGGCATCTGATTGAGACATATAATACCCTGCATTTGATCCAAAACTTTCATTATCAGATTACCAACTCTCAGATTCGTCATTACACGATACCTTTGATCAGCGGGGAAAAATTTGGCGAAAGAAATCGATAACGCGGAAAATCTCGCAAGTTCGGACTTTTTAAAGTAATAGCGCTGATTTTCTTCTGATTATAGAATCTTTGTACTCACAGCATCTTGAAAATTTGTAGTTAACCTTTTATTTTGCATTCCAGAAAACATTGTAGAAATTTATTTAAAAAATTTTTAATAAAAAAAAACTTTATATTATTTTACATAGCAAAGCAATAATCTAGCGTCTAATCTCTATAAACGATCATCTTTACGCCTGAGGCCAAAATCGTGTACCTCGTATAACTCATGCACTAAAGCGTTTGTCTACCATATCACGTTAAACAATTCGTCTCGGCCGTCAGCGCGCATTACACGCACATCACAACTAAAAGCTCTACTAACTACGAATGCATGTATGAATTTTCACACAATAATATATAGAAGAATAGAGACCTTGACTCTGGTTCTCTCAATGCAGCAGAATATCTCAAAAACAACGAGCTTTTCATCTTATGAAACTCGAGTCTCGTAGAGGAGAAACGATGCATCGTGTCTTGGCGGATTTACGTAGATTTTCACGCCGCAATTGCCGCAGGCGTACATATAGTACTACACATCAGAGAGAGAGACTATGCAGCATCGCGGTAAGAAGATGCAATTACATACTTACATACGCAGCATCATCATCATGAAGCAAAAGCGATGCTGGAGAATCTGCCTCGTGCGTCAGAGAATACATCAGAAAATCATATCGTCTGATGATGCTGTACATAAACTCGAATATACATTTATCATCTTATAATAAGGCGCGAAACGTGATATTCTATACATACACATGTTACGCCCTGGGCTTAGCACGACCTTTAAAAGGGTTCTTTCCACAATTCGAGATGGCTCCACACACGTTTTATAGATGAATATGTGGATGTGCATGTATAAATGCAGATGGGCTCGCTAGATCTTCGAAGACAATGGCTATTTTTTTAGTGCGAACGAGTGTTGCTCCCTGGTCGTCCTCGTGGTCGTCATATATTACCAATTATCGAGCGTTGCACTATTTTTGAGATGAAGGGGGAGGGGTCTCTCTCTTTCTTGTCTGTAGTGTACAGAGTGTGGGAGATGAGGGTTGAAGATTAGACGGACCGTCAACCGGGATTCGATATTTCGGTATCTGGGTACAAGAAATGAGAGAAAATGGCCAGGGGCTTGAAATTTACCATAACAATTTTTACCAGACGCTGCAGAGACTCCTTTGTTGCAGAAGCTTTTGAGGGTAGTGGTGCCTATCAGGCCCTATACCTATTTTATGGTAGTCTGGTCGCATCAGATAAGGCGTGGAGGCCGAAAAAGATAACGTATCGGAGATATGATACGAGGATGTCGATGTTCAAATCTACTTCCAGAATTTGCCCTCTTTTATAATGTCATTGTAAGATTGAATTTCGAATGTAATTTCTGACTCATCGTGCCCTATTTCTGTTCTAAATAAATGGGTGGGAGGATGGAGTGAGTGAATTTTCGGTCACATAGTAT
Source organism: Eretmocerus hayati (assembly GCA_029851415.1). NCBI lineage: Eukaryota > Metazoa > Arthropoda > Insecta > Hymenoptera > Aphelinidae > Eretmocerus > Eretmocerus hayati. Next base: position 159,210,692 of record CM056742.1, on the reverse strand, counting down.
GTGAAAGTCCCTTTACATGTGCTGGATATCGATGATTAATCCTTTACTGTTTGAGTTGTTGAAAATTTTGAATCAATTCCTCATACCCAGAATATCAGGAAATCGATATGATAAAGTAGACTATATATTATTGTAAATGCACTCATAATGAATTGTCATTAACCAGTGCCTTCGTTTTTGTTGCAGGTGTGTATCTACGTTTGACAGAGTTGGAACTAAATTTCTCATTTGGTAAGAACTCTGACACTATACTTCTTTTCGGTTACTTTGACAGAATCCTATCTATGATGTCAAAAGCGAACTCGCTACGTCACTGACACGAGAAACGCGCGAACGTTGGACCATAACTTCTCTAAATTTGCAGAAAAAGAATTAAAAATCGGGTTCCAATGAATCAATTTGATGATTTCAATGCATTACTGAAATTCGAAAAAATTACAAAGATTCTCGACACATACCGAAAGAATGCACTGATTTCTCCCAGTTTTAGGTAAAAAGCGAAGAAAATATCTTCCTACGTATTTTTCTACGAATTAATAACGACGCGAAATCACTATACCTCGCATCAAGATTCCAAAAAACAGCTAAATTGCACAAAAACTGTTTCAAGCATGTGATTGAAATATTGCTTATGATCTTGTAAAGCTTACGATATTTTTTGTCCAACAAGTTTTTGATTGCCGTGTTACACTCGTATTTAGTCATTTCTGACACGTATAATTGCAGAAAATTAATATCCATGACAAGCAAATCCGGTTTCTTCTATTTCTTCTATATGAGAAATGTAAATGTCAGTTTGTTCATGCGAGCTCTAATTAAAGAAATAGAAACTGCGCTCCTACAAGATAACCGCGGTCGAAAATAATAACGAAGACTGTGGTGTCATATTTCAAGAGAAATCAATTTGACTGAATCTGTCCACTCTCTATCAGCGAAACATTCGACTTTTTGATAAAAATGTTTCATGGTGGTTTTTGGCCGAAAGTGAATTGAACCATCACAGCTTCAATAAAATTCGAAATTCAAATTCCGTGCATCTAATAAAGTGTATGATTTTTCCCAATAAGACAAAAATCTCAAAAAACGACAAGATTAAGAGCATCATTCTACGACATTAATTTAAACTTACCCCAAAGCCATTACTAAATTGTGCCGAATAACAAATTATGGCCGAGGGGTAAATCACAACGGTGGTCGATTCCTGTCAACTGAGCTGATACGATTGGAAACTAATTGCCATCAGGTTATAAGCGTCAGGAGGCCTCGGGTGTCATGCAAGAATTGAACCACTAGCGAATCGTTCTTTGACAAGTCCTTTAGGGCATTACTGACCTATGCATATAGGTATACATTATGGTGAAACTTATTTCCCGACCCCCCTGGATCCTTCGCGCACGAGCGGATATTTCAATTTCAAGATAAAACTAGATCGATGAAATTTTTTTCAGATTTTTAGAGGTAGCCTATATAGTGCCCATTTTGACATACATTTTCAATTTGTTCGCAGTTTTGAGACGTTTTTCGACAAAATTCGTCAGCTTTACTTGGCAAGCACTTGCAATACAAGTAGAATGAAGCAAACCGAGCTGGATAACATTGATTGGGATGGTCTTAGGAAACTTTCAACGCACTAGTTTTAGTTTGATTCAAGGGTCAGAACGGGGCCAGAACGGCAGAAATAAAGTCCTAAAATCACTTTTTATCGCAGTTTTCGAGTTCTCCTGCGCGTGCGTGATTTTCCACGGATTTGATAATATTTTCAATCGATAGCTCGTGCGATTTCCTTCAAAATGACCATTGCTAAAAGTCAATTCGATGCAATGGGACCGGAGTAGTGAATCATTTTGGATGAGGTGAAGTCCAAGATGGAAATCCGTGCAAATTGGTCGAGACCGCCTACGATGCTTTTGATTTTGTCCAGCGTGTTTCTTGGATTTCCCTGCGTCGAATCGACTTCACCAAGGGGTCATTTTAAAGGAAATTGTCTGAGCTATCGAAATTAGTAGATTGCGGCGTGTTAAATGGGTGGTAAGTAACAATATAATTACGCTAAACTGTTGAAAACACTTTTTTATTTGATTGAAAACTGTTTTAATGTCCAATGTCCCATAACTCACCATCAACTTACCACTCCGTAGCCTACTCACTTCGATAACTTAGACAATTTCCTTTAAAATGACCCCTTGTCGAAGTCGATTCGATGCAGGAAAACCCGAGAAACACGCTGAACAAAATCGAAAGCATCGCCGGCGATCTCGACCAATTTGCACGGATTTCCATCTTGGACTTCACCTCATCCAAAATGGTTCACTACTCCGGTCCCATTGCATCGAATTGACTTTTGGCAGTGGTCATTTTGAAGGAAATCGCATGGGCTATAATTGAAAATATTATCAAAACCGTAGAAAATCACGCGTGCGCAGGAGAACTCGAAAACTGCGATAAAAAGTGATTTTAGGACTGTATTCCTGCCGTTCTGGCCCCGTTCTGACCCTTGAATCAAACTAAAACTAACCGCTCCGTGCGTTGAAAGTTTCCTAAGACCATCCCAATCAATGTTATTCAGCTCGGTTTGCTTCATTCTACTTGTATTGCAAGTGCTTGCCAAGTAAGCTGACGAATTTTGTCGAAAAACGTCTCAAAACTGCGAAAAAATTGAAAATGTATGTCAAAATGGGCAATATATAGGCTACCTCTAAAAATCTGAAAAAAATTTCATCGATCTAGTTTTATCTTGAAATTGAAATATCCGCTCGTGCGCGAAGGATCCAGGGGGGTCGGGAAATAAGTGTCACCTTAGTATACTTATTACCTATATGTATTAGCAATTCAACGTCTGGTTACAACTCACAGTATTACATATATGTATATATTCAGTGTAGATATACTTCATCACTCGACCTTTGAGCAACGGAGAAAGTTTGGCTTTTTTCACAAAATAACGCGTACAGAAGGTCCGATACGAACTTGATACGACACCTGGAGTGAACCAGACGTACAAGACCAACGTCTGGATTGGAGAAAGAGATTCGCGAATTCAACTCGGACGAAAGTACCCCAGGTTTTATATATCTTTTGCAAGAGAAAAGATGAACTCGGAAGATAAGGCCCGTAAAGGACATGCACAAAATTTATATGTGTGTGTATGAGTATGAATATTCGTTCTATGGTGTGATGTGCGAATCGCACTCATGCGCAAGATTTTACGACTTGGATCTTAGAGATGCTATACACTATATGAAAAAATGCCAAGTGCGATATGTGCACGAGTCGCGTGCTAGGAATGCGCTATAGGGAAATGAATGAATGACTTTTATAGCTTAAACGTTGAAGTAAATCATGTTTTTCATGGAATTCCATCACGGGAAAGATAGTTTTATTCGTGTATAAATCTTGAGGTATGGTGTAGGAACCTTCTGTGTATGTGCATGCAATTTAGCGACATATGATTCTTGATTGCACTTGACCTTTTTGCCATTCCAACTTTGCCTATAGACCACCATCTTTGAATTACGTCTTGTTACGACCCATTAGCGCTCTCACGTTTACGGTGTTTACTATTTTGCACCCTCACTCTGTCTCTTTGCAGATTGTGCCATCTTAGATGGAATTTTTAGATTGTGTACAGCGTAAATTTTCTCAAAAGTGTACATGATCACAATATAGAGTCTTTCGCCACGAACCACATATAAACTCATTTTGGGTCATTTTTAACTACCCATCCATCCACCGATAAATGTTACTGGCTAAAATTCCATTCATTCACCTACGCTCACACTCTCTCAAAAACCGTATGGTCCGCGAATAATCAATAGAGCTTTAAAAAAAAAAAAGAAAAAAAATGATCCATCATCGAAATGAAATGATCAAAATTGAAGAGTTTTGCCCAACACTCAATCGCCAGTGTCATCGAGGGGAATTGAAAGTGAACGATTATGAGTGAAGATATCATTACAGATTTACCACCGTCAAATTGGGTAAATTTGGTACGATTTCGTTACTTTTTATTCTCTTTGGCTCGGCATCTCAACATACATTAACAAAGCCCACTTCTATTAGTGGTCAATTGAAAGCTTACAGTCTCAGCTTTTGATTGACGGGCTGAAAAGTTCAATTTGAAGAGTTTCAGCCGGAGCTATTAGCAGTTGAAGAAGTGTACCAAAGTTAGACCTCAATGGGGCAACTTTGGTACACTTACAAAATATTCCAACTCTACCCACAACCACGCGAGTGAATCAATTTTAATCGTTCAAACGTTTCATTTTAAGCTGTTTGAAACATTTCGAGACCTTATAGACCACCACTCCCCTAGTAAAAATAAGTGCCTGATGATCATATATGAACATGTTCCCAGCCGAACTGTGGTCATCTATGACCATCTTATGAACTCAGAAAATCTTATGTCTCCATGGTCAGTCATAGGTACACAAAGCCAACTCATACATGGCCGTAGGGTATTGTAATCAAGTGGTTGTACATGACATTTTCAATATCGGATGGAGGCCTAACAGTTGGAGCCCCAAGCGCGCTCATTTCGAAGATTCGGATTGAGAAACATTTCGAGTTGGCAATCAAGTGCTTCATTCCCAACCTGAATTCCTAGGATCAATTATGGAGACCAATGACGACCTATGACTTCGGCCTCATGGTCATAGGTGGTCATGTATGACCCCAGGCCGGTCGGGAACATGTTCATATATGATCATGAGACACTTATTATTTTTACTAGAGTCTACTCGAGATGAGATGAAAAGAAGCTGTCATAGGAAGGTGTAGTGAAGTAACCCTATTCTCATGCTTCTTACCTAGAGTGGGGTAACTTTGGTACGTTTTTTCATGATTTTTTTTCCTGTTTTTCATTTACTTAAATTCCAAATGCTTCAAATACTCCAATATGACGATGGTTCCTTCAATATGGTGGTATATGTGGTCCAAATGTAGTATTATTCAACCGTAGATCGTTCCGGAACACTTCTTGCCAGATACACTAACTGGACCACTCGCGCATCGCTGCTAAATCAGTCTTTTCGGGAAAAGCTTCAATAAACGACTACAATCATCCACGCGGGATCTACGGTGGCTCAACAAATTGTTTATGCGTGTGCCAAGAGGGGAGAATAGGTTTCAGAGCGATAAAATCATTTACCTGGCCGAACGCAGCTCTGGAAGTCATCTTTCAGGGGTGTACCAAAGTTGCACCCACTGTACCAAAGTTACCCAATTTGACGGTATTTGAAAAGAGTCAAAAATATTCCGGTTCTGCGTACACGGATATACTATATAAATACACTGCTGCAAAACAAATACAAATATTTGTACCGGTACATCATTATGTAGCGCATTACATAATTTTTTATACGATGTATTATTACGGTGAGATAGTCTTTCTTCCTTGTTATGGACCGAGTCCCAAAAGATGTAGAGAGTGCAAAAATTGATGGCTCATCGCAAATGTAAGGCACGAATGCAGTAGAGCTTGATTATTTCTTTTCTTGTTTTGAGGGTGTGATGGATTTTATGCAATTGTGCTGCGTAAGCGTAAGTGTTATTCATGTTGAATACTATACTATAATGTACAGTAGTATGACATTTTAATCCAAGTCATCGTGTAAGAGAGTCAAGGATGAGAATCAATCGGGACAATTGTTGCATTGCTTCATAAATGGGATATATATATGTATTGTGAGAGAGTGAGAAAGAGCTCGCCGAGTAAAAGTAAATCGGCTTTCAAGGGAATCCCGTTATCTGGGCCACTAAGTCAACGGGAGCCCGATATGCGCAACGTGAATATCTATATTTACCTATACTATTGCACGTGCTAATGGGTCAATCGTTCTTCCACTCGATTTGATCGATGCAACGTGCATGTCGCGACGTCCAAAAATAGCAAACTACTAGATCTGCTATTCACGGCTGATTGAAGAGTTGTATCGGTTTTGTCAATTCAAATTTATGTACGAGCGAGGGGAATCGAGAATTTTTGTGACCCTCCGTTATTTTAGTTGAAAAGAAAATGGACAACATGACGAATAAGTCAAAATATTTATGTGAGGAGGGAAAGGAATGATAATTTTCATACCATCAACTAATTTCTTCGTGTCAATCAGTGGGAAGTCACTGAAATCCGGTGTTATTATTTCGAATCGACTTTGACTTATGACTCTTCTGATCAGTGATCTTGAATGTCGAATGAATCCTCGTCACTAAAGTTTCAGTGAGCATATCAGCGATGGTTTGCATTCAGTGCTCCGAAACTTCTATGGCATATCATATTCTCTGAAGTTTCAGTGGAGCATCATTGATGTTTGAATTTTATCAACTGATTCGCCAATGAGACACACTAAAACTAATGGAAACTACAGGGAATAAGATAATGTCAAAAGCTTTGGAGCACTGAATGAAAACCATCGCTGATGCTCACTGAAATTTCAACGACAGTAGGGAAACCACGTCCGACCTCCATGCAGGGGACACTGAGAGAAATTTACTAATAGTTTTTATTAACTGGGGAATAATTTTTGATCAATCACGCCAATACCGAGGCGCCAGCAGGTGATTAAAGTTTCTCAAAAGACTCAATAATAGTTTCGAGTCATTCTGTGTCTCAAATGGACAGTTCCTGGATCCAATCTCAATTACTCTGGTCAACAGTCTGAGATAATGGTTTAGACTTAATTTATGAAAATAGATCAGTCATAGCCTCGAGCCAAGATCTTAAATTCATCTCAATTTTATGTCAATCCTACTCTCTTTCTCATTATTACCTAAAATTTTGTAAAAATTCTTCATCATAAATAAAAATTATATACAGGAACGCACGAAGCTCCATCGATCTTCTGATGAATAATTACAGTCATGTATTCGTAACCAAGTAATTCGCGGTTCATTGCGCAATTATCTGCAGCCGTGAACCTGTCGTGTACATCGTAATTCACGCACACTACGAATCGTACTAAATAATCGTCACGTTACGCAATTGATGCAAAAAAAAAAACACGAGAAATCTCACACATATATATGGTAAAAAACCTACCCATCCATGTCAATACAACAGTAAACAATAAAACTCACCTTCAATAGGTGTATATACTCCTCTCTATACATATACGATGAAATATACGGAAAGATATGTAGCTCGAGCATTGTCTATCTATACAATATATGCCGACACCACCATTCTCGTTACACTCGTCGGAAAATGAAATAATCTCTCTGCTAGAACCTCTATATGTACCACGTGAGTTTTCGCACGAGCCAATTGTCAAATTACGCGCGTGTGGAGACTGTGGTAGTATATATTATCCGGCCGTATCTCATATAGTAAACAATCGTATTGCGCGCACCGCGCAAAACCTCGATTCCCACGTGTGCACAATGCACATAACATTGGCAATTCGCTGCTTGAAAAAAAAAAAAAAAAAAATGAACGTCTATCTATCGAGTACGAGTTTTGTACCTATATGTAGAAACGCGTATCGAAGGCTACCTCTTTTCATCGAGTTCTATACCATATAGCCATCAGCTGCAACTACAATTGTAGAATTGCGATTTGAAAGGGAATGTCTTTCCTGCTCGCTGATGAAAAGAGTGAGCAAGGTTGTGAGTATATTGTTTAGCGAGGATGTGGCGAAAAAATATCTTGGCAAAAGATATGAGATTATTATACGGGATTATCTAGCGCTCATTTTACATAAGCTCGATATAACGTTGAAAATTGATGTGTTACTCTTTACTTATACTTATATTTCAATAAGGAATTGTCTGGCCACGCGTAACCTTCAACATCGTGTTGAGATAAAAGATTTGAACGTGATTCATTAATGATGGAGCAGTAAATCGTAATGGATAGCGAATTTTTGATGAATACCTAATGATTGTGAAGGTTGAGTGACGAAAATTTTTAGTGAATGAATAGAGATTTGACGCGTGCACCGAATGATGGAGAATAATGTCCTCGGACTCAGACAAATGTGTCTCTCCTGGGGGGACTACTGTATGGATGTCTATGATATTTTGGAGCGCGAGAAGGAAGAAACGCCCCGTATAATTAGTAGCCCGTGTAACGGTTAACATGTTATACAAAATAATATGTAAAGGCGTATACTCGACACTAGACTTACGCTTGAATGTCGTGACTTATAACATAAATAGCGCGAGAAATTTACCTCTCTTGGGAGAGTTTTTTTATCTTTTCATTTTATTATGGATAATGGAGTTTCTCTAGCACAGATTTGCCCATTGTCTGATGTATTGTCTGACTCATCGTACTATACAGTCTATACGAGCAAATTGTAGGTGACCAGAGCAAATTTTTTTATACTAGTTGAATCTAGTGCGCTATATTTTTTTTTTGCTGAACCTACATCTGAGTGGATCAAAGGTCTGAAATGATCAATTATTGATTTTTGTGAAAATTCAACAAGTATTTCTCTCATAATTATGCAAGATCATTTTTCACGAATGCTCAAGAGAAGAGGAAATGAGTGATCGATATGCATCCGAGCTAACAAAAGGGCGAAGATCTGATTCATTTTAAAAAGGCATGACTAGATTCTAACTGAGACTTCACCTCATCGCGTACGAAATCCTATGTTGAAATGCCTTGTTTTTAAAAAGTTTGCTTCGAAGATCAAATGTTTTTTTTTGATGATTCAAAGAAAATTCTGGGACTATCTACAGTACCGTCCAAAAGTTCTCGATGGATCATCCCTCGAGTACTCTGACTTGCAACAGTGATAAGTCGAATTTTATGCGTTGTACGAGAATTTTCGAAAAAGCATCTTAAAGAGCAGAAAAAATACTAACTTCTACTGGGTTTGGATGATTGTTATCGAATATTTTTGAAGGTCCTACACGCTGATGAAAAAATAGAAAATCTAAAAATTTTTCATTTCCATTGAGACACCTGCAGTTTGAATGCGATTTAAGATACGGCAATTCTGAAAAAGCATCTTGTAGAGCGAAAAAAATGCCACGAGTAGCTATTTTTTGATTATTTTTTACGTCCGGTGTATGAAGACGTGCGAGCTGTCAAAATCCCCAAAATCATGGTTTTTCACCGTTTTCTGTGCCGTTTCCGGTGATGAACAGTCATTTTGGGTATCTAGACAGCTCGTACGTTCTCACACGCGGTACGTAAAAAATAATAAAAAAATGGCTACACATAGCATTTTTTCCGCTCTACAAGATGCTTTTTTCAGAATTGCCGTATCTTTGTTCGCATTAGAACTGCAGGTGTCTCAATGAAAGTAAAATTTTTTTAGATTTCCTATTTTTGCATCAGCGTGTAGGACCTTCAAAATATTCGATAAAAATCATCCAAACCCAGTAGGAGTTAGTATTTTTTCTGCTCTTCAAGACGCTTTTTTGAAAATTCTCGTACAACGCATAAAATTCGACTTATCGCTGTTGCAAGTCAGGGTACTTCAAGGCTCATGCATCAAGAATTTTTGAACGGTACTGTAACTTAGAACTCTCTCGGCATTTATCGATTGTTCTATTACATAAGATGTGTAAATTTGAGTAATTTTGGAAGATTTGATGCCGTCAAATAGGGTGATTTTGGTACAGTGGGTGCAACTTTGGTGCACCCCTGAAAAATGTTTTTCAAAGCTGCATTCGGCAAGATGAATGATTCTATCGCTCTGAAACCTATCCTCCCTTCTTGACACATACATGAGCAGTGTCTTTAGCCACCGTAGATTTCGTATGAATGATTGTAGTCGTTTATCGGATATTCTTCCAAAAAGGGTGATTTAGCACCGATACGCGAGTGGTCTAGTTGTGTCCCTGGCAAGAACTGTTCCGGACCGATCTACGGATGAATAATGCTACATTTGGACCACATATATCACCATATTGAAGGAACCATCGTCATATTGGAGTATTTGAAGCATTTGGAATTTAACACGTTCGCTGCGACGCCGTTTTTCCGTAATTTTACTTTGGTCATCAATTTGACCTTCGCATTTCGGTAAAAACGCTCATATGGGTCTAGACTCGTTTTTATCTCATTGTTCACGTTCTTGGCAAAGTAAAGCACCATATAGATCTTTTTGGGAAAATTTTGCCTAGCAAGTCTGAGTCAGCAAAGATTGAAAAATGGAAAATCGCGGGTCCCACCGGTGGGACCCGTCGCAGCGAACGTGTTAAATAAATTAAAAACAGGGAAAAAACCATGGAAAAACGTACCAAAGTTACCCCACTCTAGGTAAGAAGCATGAGAATAGGGTTACTTCACTACACCTTCCTATGACAGCTTCTTTTTATCTCATCTTGGGTTGAGTGATGGTCTATGAGGTCTTCAAATGTTTCAAACAGCTGAGCCCAAGACTTCTGAACAATTGAAATTGATTCACTCGCATGGTGGTGGGCAAAATTGAAATATTTTGTAAGTGTACCACATCTCCTGCTTAGACACATCAAATTGAACTTTTTAACCCATTAATCGAAAGCTGAGACTGTAAGCTTTCAATTGACCACTAATAGGAGTGGGTTTTGTCAATGTATGTTGAGATGCTGAGCCAAAGAAAATAAAAAGTAACGAAAACGTACCAAAATTACCCAATTTGACGGTACGATGGGATGTGTTTTATTTTTTTGTTAACTAGAGTATGCACACAGTTACCCACTTCTTACGCAATACAAAAAAAAGTACCATAGATGCTCTGCGTACGTCTGCAGTTGCAATAAATAACTCATGAGATAAGGTATTAGAAGGGTTGACCAAGTTTTACACTGTAGAGAACAAATGACAAAGTCTAAAGAGAGATAGGGAATCACAATATTGCAAAGCTCGCAGACGATGCGACACGAAGAGAGAAAAAGATGCGCCTGTGTCACTGCTGTCCCTGGAACGCGGATGTGTCGAGCGAAACGTATATTTAGAGGCATCACATCTAACTTACTCTTCACTCCTCATCTAAAACTCGTATATACTTACTCTACGCTAAAGTTGAACTTTTTTTTTCGTTGGTCGATGAATTTTCTTTGTGTGCTGTTTTGCTCTGATGAGAGGACGAGACTTGATTGAGAGGCTTGTTTAAAATTAAACCATAGGTCTATAGGCGTAGCTTTTGACGTGTGCGCTCTTCTGTGCTAACTCGTGTAAAATGATACTGTCTCACGGAGAGAAAATTACAAGTGATGGGTTATGAGCTTTTCACGTGGATGGAGCTTGTACTGATTTGAAAAATTGATTAGAAATTAATTGAATTGAATCATATAGAATTGAATAATATTTATATTTTCAATAATAGAAATTAATTGAAAATTTTAAAGCAGATTTTTTCGAGGAATTTTCAGAGATTATCGATGATGAATTAATTTGTTTTTGACTGAAACGTCTCGATCGTGCTAAAATTTACGAAATTAGTGAAATTAGTGTTCGAGTTTTGGAGTTTGCATTGTTATTGAACGCAGAGGGAAGTAAAAGATGAAAATCTTCAGCTATTGTAAAACTGACTTACTTATAGATCGAGACTTAGATTTTGCAAAGTAACTTTGGATCACCGCTAATAAAGCTCCAGCTAATAATTTTCTACATTTTTTATTGAATTCATTGCCCATCAAGACAAACTTTGTGAACTGCAAAAATCCAAAAGACATGCAATGTGAGCGGATGTCGAGACAACTCTTTGCAGCTAGCATTCTGATGGGTATCCATACCTTCGATTTTTTTGTAGTGGCTGATGCATCTTATAAAGTTGGAGGATTTACTTTGGAATGGTGCACATCTTTCGCAGAAGAAATAACGCGTCAACGCTGACATTTACAATGCATACTACGCAATATTTCCACCAGCAACACTGCGCTGCAGAAGCACGTGACAAAATTGCTCAATGGCTGAACAATTGCTTTTGAACTGCCGCTTTGCAAATGGCAAAAATGACTATGTAGCACTTGCATCGCTTACTTGAAACGTCTTTTCGCCCCCTCTTGATTGATCCCTTTATGGCTATTTTCATCTGCATTCCAGATGCATATTAGAAAACATGGACCGATTCCATCATAAGATTATTATACTGCTGATTGTTCCACAATTTTTGTGATAACTCATTATTTCTTCAAAAAATTGTTCCAAAATCCATATTTTTTTCTTGGATCTTACTATTTTTGAAATCGTATAAAATTCTATCAATGAAGTCGCATTTTGGCAACCAACTCGTCAGCACTGAGAAAAAAAAATCAGTTCTCTCGGAATATAAATTCTATGAATGCAGTTTTTGAGCTTGTAAATTTGTCAATACAACACACTCAATGAGCTGAATATTCATTGATTCATAATATTCATAGTTTTTGTGAAGTCAGTCTTTTTCCAATCCGCGGTTAGTAACTGAAAACAGTTTCTGTTCCATAAATTTGATAAACTTTCATGTAACTTAAATTGAAACTCACACGGTTTGGTATATTAGTTCACCTTGTGCCATCTGCATTCTATTGTTTAACGTTCTCACTCTTACTAGTTCACAGGATGCAATTTCAAGTACAACTTCTATCGCAGAGTAGAATTTAGCACAGATTGTTATCGTGGAAAACTACTGCGAATTGATTCTAGGAACAAGCATAACACGGTTTTCCACTTAGCGTGAGAAACTTCAGTCACCTTACAAACTTGAGTAAGTTCAAAACAGCTGTTCTCTCTTGGCACACGTTTGAAGGCATCAGTCTTGATCGGTTCAATGCATTGATATGAAATAGTACACCTGACTTTTAGGTCAAGATATTCGACGCTTTTATCAGCTCTCGCGTTTTGGTTTTCATTTCCTTACTTAAATCTGTTTGAAAATTGCTCACTTAACCATCTCGAGATTTCGAGCTACATGTTTTTTTTCATCGGGACACCTTGAACATTTTTTTTCCGCAAACCTTGAATAAAATTACTAAGCTTGGCTTCTCATTCTATTCAAATGTGTTGAAAATGTAGGGAACGAAGATTTGCTAGACCGGAAGAGCTTGCCTTTCCAGTAGAATCGATCCAAGCTAAAAATTCTATATTTTCCTCAAAAAGACTACTCGAAAGGCTGAATCAATTTCATCAATTTTTTGGCATATAGTTATAAGAGCATAGTTCAATCTTGGACAGTTCTTCTTTTTGACAAGTAGCAAATGATGTCCTTAATCCATAGAATTCGAGACCATCTAAAATCGAATAAATATTTTGTTTCTTGATCTGATTCGCTTCTTTGGAGGCTCCGATAAGGCGCAATGCATGCAGAATCTCCTAAAATATTTCAGAATGTCAGTTATTAGTCATGTTATGTTAAGCGTCATTTTGAGATCTCTCACAAATTTAGTTATTCGTGAATATTCTAGGCGAGCCTCCTTGGTCAAAAGAGTGCCATTTGCACCACTGAGAAACCCCGTAGACTCAAGCCCGATCAAAAACTCAGGAAATGTACAATAGTGCTCGTACAGTGACGAGTCATTTTTACCGATTTGAAAATTTGGCCGAACGATTCTCTTAAAGTGATCTGGAAACTCGGAGACGCTTGACAGACCTTAATAACTTGAAACAAGACGATGGAACCTAAAGAGACATGAAATATTAACATGGATGTATGAAAATCAACATATTGTTAATGGGTCCTGCAGCACCCACCAGGCGCATATGGATCAAGATACAAATTTTGCAGGATTGTCTTGGAGTCGTTCCTCTTCGAGTAACCCCTCTAGTATGTCGGTGATTTTCCTGAGAAAATGACATTTTTCTCAGGGAGGAATGATTCATATGAGATCTGATATGTTACTAGGAGTTGTGGAAGTCATGAGTAGCTCATGTAGGATCGGGACCCGAGTTAAGTTTTTTTAAGTTTAGTTTTAGTTAAGTTTTTCGGATATTGCAGATTGTTATTCAGTCACGGGCCATTCGCCACGGGCACACGGGCCAATCCATTCGATTTCTGACTCTGGCGGATATGATGGGCGGTAAAAATCACTCCTCATGCATCCATATTCATCTTATGATCATGATAAAACATTACTAGTTGGAACTAGCGAAATTGTGAAAATTCATAATTGGAGAGCTATTGGCTTTTTAGATAATTTCTCCGATGAAAAAGTCTAACAAGTATCAGGATCGTAATCTGTAGTTGTTCTAAATCAAATGATGTACACAAATAGGCCCTCATGAATGGATGACAATTTCAACATGTTTGATCAGGTAGGCGGATATTGCTGATTCAATGACTTTTACAGCGAATGAACTATAGAACACTAAAATGTTTACCCGAAGATTTTTTTCAATGTAGACTGAAGTCACCTCAGGATACAAAAACCAACTTCAGAAAGAGGATAAATACCCGTGTAAGACATACGATTCCATGAACATATATGATAATGGAATCCAAGGATTCCATGGTCGTATATGATCATACGTGAAACCGTTTCAAACATTTTTTTTTATTCCAGAAAGTTGTGATATATTGATTCAAACATATTCTAACATCAAAACGTCACGATACTGATCATATAGTACTAAAGAAAAATCTTCCCAGGAGTCGGTCTCGGGTTTCAAAAAAGTGACATTTTCTACGAAACCTTTCTCTTCAGTGCTTCAAATGTTCAAAACCTCAGAATGACTCCGAGAAAGGTCTTCCTGGGTGATGTTTGATCAATACTGTGAAATATTGATGTTATACCAGTTGTAAATGAGTATGTCACGTCTTTCCGGGATAAAAATGACAAATTTTCAAACCGATTTTATACCTGATCATAATATGTGACCATGGAATCCACGGATTCTATGATCGTGTATGTTCATGGAATCTTATGTTCTATGGGTACCCAATAAACTCATGTATGTGGTGGATTGAATAGCCGATGTGAGTCTGATATGATATTCTTCAATCCTAGGCCCATAAGCTCCCTCATTATGCACCAGGCTGGCAGTCTAGAGGTTAATAAATAAAGATACAAGATTTGCAACCACTTGAAAACTTTAAACTCAAAGCAAAACATTAAGGTACACGTAGAGAACAGTTTTATCGCGATTGACTCATGAGGAAACTACATACAACTACTTTCGCTTAAATATATTTTTGTACTTCCGCAATGAGATTGACATAGAAATGAAGTTCAGCGAGCGCAAACTCCATACCTGGTACATAGGACCTACACCTACAAATAGCATCCACCATCGAGTCACTACTACACAATCCCTTGTTGTATTATAGTCATCACAAACAACGATATCACCCTTCATCGTCTCTTCTCTCCATATACACTGCAACACTCTATACCATCATGCAGGAGTACTCGTCAGCACAGTAGGATCTCTCCATAAATTTTGCTCACTATATACACAATATCTAGCCCATACATATGATGGTACAAAGAAGAACAACAAGTAGAACTTGTACACCGTTCTCGTTCTCTCCATAGTTGTTATACTGTAATAGCGCAAAAGTGCTACCGTCATAGAGCAAAACCTTCGGAGCATTTCATGTATCCCATACCATTTTGCTACTGCATGACGACTACGTTTGTGTCCGCTTGAATGTGTACTGTATTGCAAATGCATGAACTCTCTCTCACTCTCCTTACTCCTGAGTTACGCTCATTGTTGGCTTTACGATCTTAATTGAAAGTCGCTGCCACGACCATCATCATCATCATCATCTGATGCTACCTCTTTTTCGATGCAAGTGCATCCACAGGATTGAGCTTGCACGGATTGAAATTATCACCATAGCTTATCTATCTTTACTTCTCGTCGCAGACACTGATTCTTCCTCATCCTTGTACTGCAAAAACCATCAGTGCTGAATGCAATTCTCTAATGTATATGATCTCGCGTGCCGAGCCGATCTCACATTATTGGACGATCCATAAGTTACAATAGCTCTCACGACAAACGCTTTTGAGTATCATACACTTTCGTCTGATATAGAATATATATTATTCTGGCATCAGTTTCTAAGTTTGGACTACCTTGTCTGTCTGCAAACAGATAAAATCACTTTATTGTTGGTATTGAAAAGAGAGAGTCATGCGGCTTTATTATTTTCTTTTAGATCTTCCAGTTGTTTCAGAATGACTGTGATAGAATTGATGAAAATTTCAACGGACTCTTGTTTTAGAAAGGTATGAGAAAATCCGAACTTGAGTCCTTAAAATCGTCACCGTTTGTATAGATATATTAATAATTCCACCGAAAGTACGAATTTCCGTGTTGCAAGCTTCTCCAAGTTTCTACGACTTGGAATGTACTTTACAGCAGTTTCCTGGGTTGTATTTTATTGGTTTGCAAGTGTATTAGTAATTTTTGAGACGATACTAATGCCTACGTATTTTGTAAGGGAGCGTGCAATAATTACGTAAGGCGAACTCGTGCCCAAATCGACACCCACCCACCCCCTGTAAGGATAGCGTGAGATTGGGTCTACCACCCACCCCATCCCTTACGTAAGATTTAACACATGTATTTTTCAAAAAATTCTTGTATTATTAGGGAATGCTATAACTGTGAGGGAACCATTGGCAACATGGAGTAAATGCTCACTATACAATTATCAAAAGTTTGATACATGGATAAAATTATTATTCTTCGTCTTCGATGAACGAAGTTGAAAGCCAATCTTTGATGGAATCTATGACGGGCAATGACGATTCTTGTTCCAATTTCGACTCCATTTTATTTTTCGCTGACCGAAAGTTATCAATTCCCTCAGCAAGTTTGCTCTCAACCCATTTGACATCAGTTTCTCCATTAGAACTCTCATCCTGTAGTGTGCGGAGTAGTTCATCGTTTCTCCTGTCCAGGATCGAAGTGATCTGCAATTTTTTATCGCGCCAACTCATTTTATGATTCATCTGCTGCATGTGGGACGTAGCTGACTTTTTTGATGCAAAATAGATTCCACATCTGTCTGACAATATCTATCGACTAACTGCGATTGTAAACTTGGGCAGTAAAGGTCATGAGGCAGTTGATCAAATTTATCATTCGTCGGAGAAATTTTCGAAAATAACCTCTGCAGCACAGATAAGAATTTCGAGGTTCCCACGTCAGAGGCTTTTGGAATTTGAAATCTATTATCTTTGTATACTATTGGACATGAAGGAGGCAGAAATCTGTCGGGTAGGAAATTCAATAGACCACTTCGGAATTCCCCACAACATCGATTGTTTTCACACTGGACTATCTGAAAAGCAGATGCAACATTTTTAAGACAACGAAATGATATCAATAATCAGTCGATAATTAATTTCAGAACTATCACTGCACGTGCACGATTCTTTATGCGTGTATAAGCTCCAGGACACTCCAGCTCGGAATATTTCCTTGAATTTGTCGTCACGAGTGCACGCACAGAATTTTTCGATAAAAATTACCAGACTGGTAAAGGAAAAATTACCCTACATGCCGGCAATCGTGGGACGCGCCACCTAGGAGCGCCAATTTTTACGGGCATGTAGGGTAATTTTTCCCTGTACCAAGGAGATGGTTTCTGTCATGCCACTTAGCAGTGATATTCCTCTGTTCAATATTAAAGTCACCACGAGTAAAAATGAAGATGATTCAACAAATTTCAATTGGTTTCATCACTTTGTATGCATTGACCTCGAATCAAAATCCAGGCATCTTCATCAGAACGAGTCAAATAATGTATTTCTATACTGAAGTTTTTTTGAGGTTAGATGAGATGCTGAGCTGGCGGGCTCGCGGCGCGCGCAGGCGCACCCGCAGCTCTTTATACTGGTACGGTAAAAATTACCCTACAAGTGCCCGCAAAATCTACCCAAATTCACCGCACTTTTTCACCAAATTCGATACAATTTTTGACCTGTAATAAAATTTACCTTACAGATAGGTAATTTTTCTCGACACTCATCCGCAATAAGTAGGCTGAAATGTCGGACGTCCCACGATTACCCTAACTGTGCCCGTAATTTTTATCGAAAAATTCTGTGCGTGTGCAAGTCGAAGACTGACCCCAGATACGATATTTCAGCTCTCAACGTTGTGTTGAAAAGACGGGTCGAAACCATTGATGATATGATACTCCACGCGCCATTTTCGCAGCGCCGAATCGTTCTCTCAATTCTTATTCGTGAACAAATGACATCGTGTACCTATATGTGATCGCGCCGCCTCGACTCGCGAATAGAGTTTACAGAAAAACGTTCGAGTTTGTTATAAATACCAATTCCTGGCCAGGATGGGATACCATCGAGATCATCACGAGTAAGGCTCTCTGAAACAATCGTAATATAATATCGACTTATCACGATTATTCCGAGCTATATAAACATTCGTCACTTTAGCTCTCGCTCCAGCTCAATGTCGGAAGTGGCTGTCAGATTCAGTACCAGAAAAATCTTACGTAAGATCCAAGTCCATGTACCCACCCTTCCGCGCATAAAAAACCGTAAGATTTACAGTACCACCCACCCACCCTCCAGTGCCTTACGTAACTAATGTACAGCCCCTAATGCTTGGTTGAAGGTCGAAATGTCAATTCAGTCCCCTGTAGGCAACCCGACTTCGAAATTTGACCTCACCACCAAGCATATGTTGAGTCGAAAACAGCTATGCACTCCAATTTGTAAGGCTTATGGCTTTAACACGTTCGCTGCGGAGGCTGAAGTCGATGATCTTCCCCCAAGTGTGGCGGGGCCCAGCGGTGAGCCCCGCCGCAGCGAACGTGTTAAATACATAGAGATAGTACCAAATCTCTATGATTAAATAACATAATCCACCTCTTTGCCCGAATCGAAATTGAAGTCTCATCTCGCGCAGGGCTATCCGGGATTTTGGAGACGGATTTGCACCAAAACTGCTCGCACAGAACTTAGCTCGGTGAAGACCCCAATCGACTATGAGGCCTTTCAAACCAATGAGGTTGATTTTTAGACACCTTAATACACCTAATCCATGTGCGATAGTAGCCGAAAATTAGAATCTGCAGCCACTAGGTGCACCACATAAGTAAACGTGTTTTCAGAATGGCGTACAAAATTTTTTGTCCTTTCCGTCCTCATGTTTTGCTCCAGCCTGGCGTTCGATATTGCTCTGTAGAACTCATTCTCTCATTGAATTTGGTTGCATTAGACCGAATCTATGTGGAAAAGAGTCTACGAATAGTTGTCGAGCCGTGGGAATAATTTTTGAGGCGAAATGTCCTTTCCGACGTCCTTACCAACACCTAAAACTTGGCATATCTTTCTCTATGTTCAATCTTGAGATACGTAGCTCTATATAGGTACTTCTATTTTGTGCCAAAACAAGTGGAAACCAACTGAAACGACCCACTAAAACTCGTGTGGGGCTGAAATAATTTTTAACCCAAATCACTCCTTGTGAAGATTTTGGCCCCAAAAAACCACACTTTCGGCGGAATCACCCATATGAGATTTCACAAGTCTGTTCATTACTTCGGGTATAGCACAGATTAGATCCAATTACATCTTTCTCTTGATGATACAACTGCCATAAGCCATTAATGTTGAAGTGAGTGTCTGTGAACGGATTATTATCGTGCTTCCACAATTGTTTAATAAGCACAAATTATGAACAATCGGTAGACTATGCCTTATCGAGAGATGCTTTCGGTTGCATCAAAGGATTTCTTGGAAACATAATAGTATCGTCTCGTCGAAATTGCTTGAAGGCGTCATTGAGAACTCGAGTGATGATACATTCACGTATATCATGATGATGTATCAATGAAGACAGGCGTTTATGCGCATTCGGTTTATCGCTGCTCGTCGCACTAACAGTGTTGATCTGCCGCGTTAATTTAGCTGTCATCCAGATGGATTGGTGTTGAAACGCACAATAGTCTTCCATCAATGATCGATCAGTGTTATGCCGAGAAGTATCTATATTCGTGTACGAGTTGTAGCCCGCACCATCTCGACCCTACCTTCCTTCTAAATCACACAAATTTTGGAAATATTATTATATTGGCTTGCAGATTCTCCTTGTATACTCTTGATTTTTTTTATCATTATGCGCTTTTATTCTACTTCACCGAGCTGTTGTTTCCCCCAAATCCTCATTTGGTGTTACTATACCGGCTTCCGGTTCTGGGCACGATCTAGAGGAATTAGTACGTGTGCGAGATTGCCCACCGGAAAAAAACTGCCTACTCATCGCGTCAATTGACGAATCTATACTCGCGCTAATCATCAGTGCAATATGATGCAATGCTTGATTTTGCCTAAGGGTGCGTCCCCAAATGATGCATATGCATGCATATGCAGTGCACACTGCGCATATGCACTGCACACGTGCTCATGTGCAGCTCATCGAAGTTGAGCAAAAATTGAAGGTCTCGCATCAGAGAATTTCTGATATGAATCGAGCTTTGTCTTTGCTTCGTTACCAGCTGATCCAAAGCAAATCTAGACGAGTTCCGTCTGGTTTTGTCTAAAATTTGTCGAGCTGCACATGTGCACTTGTGCAGTGCATACGTGCAGTGTGCACTGCATATGCATGCATATGCATCATTTGGGGACGCACCCTAATACTGTCTGCTCTGCATTCAATCATGAGTGTGAATCGCGACAAAATGATGGCGCCACATTCAAATACGATTCGCCACAGGATGATGGCGCCACATTTAAATACGATGGATACCCATTATATTCGCCACCCAATAGCGTGCCCATCTTCGCTATAGCTACAGTTATTCATGCACCGGAGGTAGCTGTGCTCGAACTGGCGAGAGTCTCTCACTGACCTTTGTGCAATCGCAACGGGCTCTTAACTTTCCCCTATAGAAGAGATGCAATTGCTCTTGGCGACATAGCAAGCGCATTTGCATCTCCACTGGACCTACGATTTAAGGTGGACTCCGAACCACCGGAACCGTCGTAAAAGCTCATGAAAAAAATCCCAGTGGTCCGGGAATCGAACCCGAGCCTCCTGCGTGGAAGCCCAAGTACTATATCCACGCGGCCACGACGGCTCCTGAGGCAATTAGTTACAATCCTAAGATTAGTAGATAGGCCAGGAGACTTCTGGCCCATCAGAAATGATTTTCTAGACCATTCATACAGCATATCAGCCTGTGTAATTTTGGCAATCTGGGACCTTGGTCGTCCATTGGAGAACGCTGCATTTCTATGAGCGGGATTTTATATGCGGGCGCGCAGTTGCCCTCTTGTGCGGCAGCTGAATTCGGGCTAAAAAGGTTACAGTAACGCCAAATGATTATTTGATCTCGCTAAAATGGATACATTCCAGTATTCCAGTAAAAATAATCAAATAATTAAAAATGATCAATATATATAATGGCTAGACTCGACTTCAAGCGCTCAAAAAGCAGCCCCCGGAATGACTGATTCGGTAGGGACCCTTTACCTAGTGGTCAGATGCACTTTAATAGAATGAGCTCCGAGAGACACGCGCCTGCTTCTCATTTACAGTCAATAGTACAGCAGTATCCAATCTGACATCGTGGATAGGCTGTATTCAACCGTAGTACAAAGTGTTTCTGCTCTGTGCTAAACGAGTGAGAACAATAGATCCCGATTTGTCGGCTTCCCTAGTTCACGAAAAATCGCAAGAAAAAATGCGTCTCTTTTTGATAGCCCAAGTAGATTCTATAGGGAAGCCCGTATCTAGCCTCTATTGTCCCAGAAATTGGCCCACCTGTGTTGATTGGCCCTGAAAATGATTTCCTAATGTCCAGAAAAGGGTGGTCCAGAAATCTCGTAGCTTATCCATTAGGAGTTTTCTCTCTCTCCCTCACCAACTACCCAGTTTCGGAATTTTCTTCTTAATTCAACACGACAATACAAAGGAACCTCATCTCCCCATCAGGGAAATCTGACATTCTTGACCCACCTTTCCAAAGAAATGCCGTACCCATTGAAAAAAAATCCTGAAACCCTGTTCTCAATTGAGTCCTTGTTACAACCAACTTCATCCATCAAAAACGTGTACTCGCGAGATTGGAGGATGAATTTCAAGCCAGCATGGCGATCCGTGTTGCCAAAATTTCGTACAATATCCCCGAATCATTCAAATGTCCACTCGTAGCTAGCAGCTGAGCAGCAGCAGTTTTACTTTCGCGATGCGTATTCGTATTTGCGATCTAATAATAAACTCTTGGGCAGCAACAGTGGTGCACACTACACGATCTCGTTCAAAATGTCCCGGGTTTCTCGCGCCCACGCGGATTCGCGGAGCTTGCAGCAGCACAGCCAAGTCTCACCTCGAAAGCTCGACTCGCGGCGCAATTTTAGTATCTTGCCGGACGGTCGACCGTCACACGTTGTGTCTTTTCCCGGCTTATTTTTTGTACGTGATCATCTTTGTCTTCCACGTGGATTGCCTAGTGTATTCCAGTTTAATAACATATTTTTTGCGAGTGCGTGTGTACAAATTATAGACAGGTGACTTTCTCCGGTAGCCGCCAGGCTTCCAATACCTTTCAAAGCCTTGAATTTCGTGACTTGCAATTGTTGTGTATGCGTGCTTCTCGGTGTGTATAATGCGTGGGTCATTATAATACAGATTCGCGTAATCCATCATCATCTCGAAATCCTGCAGACGACACAACACTAATTTTGCGGTCAAATCACCGTGACGAAGCAAAATTTCATCGCCTGCGAAATTCAAATTTGCAAAGCTGCGCATCATATTTTTGATGTGTCAGAGTATGCACTTTGCCCTCAGCTGATCTCTTTTTGGAATCTAAGGGTTACCACACAATACTATAGTACAGAAGTTATATCGTAGCAACGATCCATCAAGTGTCCGTTTGATCCACGGGACAATTGTATCCAAACCAAGTGGAAGTCGAGAAATAGCGAGACGGGCAATCATTCATTGGGATCGTCTATACGGAACGAGGAAAGCCGAGAAACGGAGAAGGAGTCTTTGGGGGTAGCCCCTGGTTCGTCCTCGGTAGAGCCAGGGGTGGATTTGCCATCGTCGTCGTCGTCATCTTCGCGGACCATTGGGTTTGTATACATTGGGATTTACCCCTCAGTTCAACTACCCTTACAACAGTGTGCTCCGATACTTCCTTTTTATTTCCGACATTTCTCGTTGTCCCTCCGTTGAAACAGCCCGGGATGTATTCACGACGCATTATTTTGCTCTCCCTCGAAGTCGAATTCTTTGTTTCCTCAAATGGCTTCTGTGCTTGACTTTGGCGCTATGTGAGCAACCGATACTCGATCCGCGTGAAATCGTACGAAGCTCGCAGACACACTTGTTGTTGGATAAGCGAGATTCCTCATACAATTTTGATTTTACGAATGGTGATAATTTTCTAGGTAGCTCCTTATAATGATGAGATCTGTTGAATTAACTCATCCGCAAGTTGATACTGAGCTATGGACACCAGAATTTGATTAATAACAGGTTGATTCTTTTTATCAACGAAAACCTACCTGGTATATAACGCACCAGATAATACTGCTGGGGGTGTATTTTGAAATGTGCTGGCATAGGTGGCGCTCTGCCGGTAACTTGGAAAATTTGCGCTCGAATTCGCCGCTGTTGCTGCAGTTTATCGGCGCGGTTCGCAGTATTTTTTACGACAAACGCCATCGGCAACGCAAATACGACAAATCGCGCCGGTAAACTGTAGAACAGCGGAAAATTTTCCACGTTAGCGTCAGAGCGCGACCTATGATGGCAAGTTTTGCGGTAACTTTTTTTATTGAAGCCAGGGAGACCAAAGAGTCTCTCTCTTTTGTCTCCCTGATTGTAGCGAAGTGTTTGAAGAGTAAATTTTACATATCCACCGGACTTACACGTGAAAGTGTAATCTAAACCACATAAAAGCACGGTGAAGGCACTTGAAAAACTCTCAGTGGTGCCGGCACCGGGGATTGAACCCACGATCTTTCGATTGAAAGGCGAGAGTTCTAACCTCGCTGCCACCGCGGCTTCTACCTCCTTATAATCATTTTTTTTTTTTTTTTTATTGATAACCTATTCTGGTCCAGAGTTACCTTATACGTGGCTGTAGCCACAAATATTATACAATCTTCCAACACACAGTTAGTTTACTCTGGGGTTGGTTTGATTTTGCAATTTTCCAACTGATACCCAGTGGTCGGAACTGGACTCTGAGTCTAAATCAATATCCCACGAATGCTACTCTGAACTTACTACTCTGATGTATTCCTCTTATCTTATGTGTACCGGTTGTTATATGTTATGGTCGTTGCCACACACGCAGGCTGCATTTCTAAGTCGATCTAAGTTCAAGATGTTTCAACCGTCTGAGTGTCTTTGCATGGTAATGTAACTTGCGGACCGGGGAACCATCAGGAAAAGGATTGCAAGACGCGTGCTCTGCATGTGAAATGGAGCCACATATTGTCTAATGGGAATTCCAAAGAAAAATTGGATTATAAATCCTACTGGGAATGCAGTATCAATATCAATTCAATCGATTTTTCGTTGCCTCTGCCATTCAACTTTGCATCCTGCTTCTCACGCACTGAAGGATAATTTGCTTCAAAAGTGCATCACAAAATGTAGCACACTTTTTGCAGCAAGATGAAAAACACGAGCCCTTAGAATGCGTTCGCTTGCCGCCTCGGTCGCTATGGAAAAGTAGAGCAGAATCGAACCTTTTCGGAGGAATTTGTAACTAGCTGACATCAGTTCGTGGAGTTGATTGATAGACATCTTCGTCAGTATTAGGATTACTCCAAAAATGTTGCATATCTACTATGGATCTGATCTTAGAATTTAGTTCATAATGTCGAAGCACCGATCGATTCCTTAGGTTTTTTATTTAAAAAACTGATGACCAGATGCAGTACCGCTCATAAATTCTGGGACGGTGAATGCAATATCGACCTCCCTCAACATAGCGATATCTCAGACTCTACATGCGTCGTTCGTAGGACAAATCTGACAGGAGCATCTTGAAGAGCAGAAAAAATGCTAGCTTTTGAGTGGTTTCAATAATTTACATCGATCATCTCGAAGGTACTAGATTCTGGTCAAAAGTTAGACATTTTCGGAAATTTTCACTTTCATTGATACACCTGCAGTTTTGTTGCAAATAAAGATACTGCAATTCTGAGAAAAGCATCTTGTAGAGCGGAAAAAATGCTATGTGTAACTGTCTTTTGGTTACTTTTTACGTCCTACGTGTGAGAACGTATGAGCTATCAAAATACTCGAAACGGTGGTTTTCACCAAAAACGACACTTTAGAACGGTGACAAACTATCGAGCCGGGTGTTTTGATAGCTCATGCGTTCTCACGCGTGTGACGTGAAAAATATTCAAAAGACAATTAGACATAGCATTTTTCCCGCTCTACAAGATGCTTCCCTCAGAATCGCCGTATCTTTATTTACAACAAAACTGCAAGTGTATCAATAAGAGTGAAAATTTTCGAAAATTTCTAACTTTTGACCAGAATCTAGTACCTTCGA
The DNA here is from genome assembly GCA_029851415.1 of Eretmocerus hayati. NCBI lineage: Eukaryota > Metazoa > Arthropoda > Insecta > Hymenoptera > Aphelinidae > Eretmocerus > Eretmocerus hayati. The sequence continues at coordinate 159,185,328 of CM056742.1, read as the reverse complement.
GATGATCGATGTGAATTATCCAAACCACTCAAAAGTTAGTATTTTTTCTGCTCTTCGAGGTTTTCTCTTCAGATTTGTCTTACGACGCATAAAGTCTGAGATATCACTATTTTGAGGGAGGATGATATTGCATTCACCCTCCCAGATTTTATGAGCGGTACTGTAAGTAATCTGTTTACTTCCTCTAATACTCAACATTATTGATGAAACTTGAGTAAATTGCCAAGTAATCTGATGAGAATTTACGAAGAAGAGGATAATCTTGACTTATACAAAAAATTCGAGTTATTGAATGCCAATATCCCAGTGTTGAAGAGATAGAATTAGCAGAAATCGAGTCTCAATAGTAGTTCCCTCGGCCTCTTCGAGCTCTGTTGAATATCATCCATTTGTCCAAGCACAAGCTTTCTGATCCCCCAAAATCCCAAATTGCGTGATCCGATGATCGTGGCACGCGTTGAATTCGATATTTAGGTTCTATTATCTTGTGAAATTCTCTAGTACTAATGTGCTTTGATGCGTTTTGTTTCAGCCTGAGCGAATGTTACTTCGCGGGAAAAGGCGCAGCTCTGGTACTACCCCCAAACGAACGTGCCCGCCCATCTCGGCGCGTTTCGGCGGCAGGATGCGACATACAGCAGCATCTTCAATCCATGTTCTATCTACTCAGGCCCGAGGAGACCTTAAAAATGGTGAGTAGCATTTTTTTTTCTGATATCTTTATTGCTGTTTTCATCAGTGTATGCTGTACTGTCGCAATCCGTGGCGAATACTTCCTGATTTATCGTGTCAACAGCATCATAATCCTATTATTCTGGTGAAAAAGCTCAATCGATCCTGATAAATTTGTTGTTTCCTCGTGCTATCTCTTAATCCTCATCCAGAATTCTAAAGAAATAACTGAGTAATATCAAAACCTTCTTAGCTTGAAAGATATTTATGATGAACGGTCAAATGATTGAGTCAAATCTAATTTTGTATTTGTTCACAGAGAATGGTCTACGTAATAATGTAACTTCTTCATTTGTATGTAATTTCCAGAAAATTCATGCATATAAATTAAATATAAGGTGAGTGTAGATGCGGCGCGGGACGCGCAGGCAAGCAAACACGCGTCGGTGTCACTCGGTGGAAATATACAGATTACCCGAAAACTAAGGTATACTGCCTGGTACCGAATGTCAAACGCGAGTGCCGGAAAAACAGGTGACTTGAAAACTATAGCTGGAACAATTGTGGGTAGAGTGGAAAAGTGAAAAAGTGCAAAGATAATTTTTTTAGAGGTTAGGTTTGAAAAAGCCGGACAACTATGACAAACGAAGAGGAAGAACAAACCTACGAGGAAGCAGAACAGAACGAAAAAGAGGATCTATTAGAGGAAAATAACAACAAGAAGCGGAGAGGCAGGCCACCAAAAAACAGACAAAAATTCGAGGAAGCAGGAAGTATAGAGAAATTCGTAGTCCAAGGGAACAGTAGCTATAAGGACGCATTTACACCTTCAGCCACGCTACAAAGATCACCTAGACCGAGGAAAACAGCCACGACAGTGCAGGGAAGTAGAAGTAGAAGTTTGGAAAATTTAATAGAAAATGATGTAAATCCACACACACAAGCAAAGAAAGATATACACACACATAATGGAATGGAAGACCCAACCAGGACAGAGTCGGTGGCGGCGGTTGGTAAGGCAGGAATCATAGACGAGGGATATCGGGTAAGGAAGGAATCATACTCGACTGACCAAAATGACAACATAGAGAGGCACACACCATCAGACCAGCTGATTCTCAGCAGAATAGAAAAGCTGGAGGCCAGACTTCAGGATATGAGAATTGACAGGGAGCTGGATAAACTTGAAATTCAGAGATGGAAAGACCAAAGTAGCAAGAGTGACACCGACAGACAAAATGAGAAGAATGAATACAACAACATAATTGCTGGACTTGAGAAAAGGATTCAAACAATGGAAGAGATAGTCAGGAGAGAGAGAGTTTGGAGAACAGAGACTGAAAACAAATTGGAAGGTATGAGCGACACTATTAAACTATTACAGAGGGAGGTTGTCAGAGGAATAGAAAGAGAGGAGAGTAGAGCGCAACAGAGAGGAAGTGGAGTTAGGAGCCCCAACGTGGATAACCACCAGGAATTACAGCAAAACCAACCACAGAGAGAGGAGTTACAGATACAGGAGGATGAGGACACAAGGCAAGAGGAAGAACTGATGAGGAAGGAAAGAGAGCTCAACGAAAAGAAACCAAAACTGCTATCGGAGGAAGAACTACAGGAGGAAAAGAGAGAGCGGCTGAACAGGAAGCATAATATACTTTTCAAAGGTATCAATAACCCAGAAAGAGCAATGACACAAGCAGGTAAAACAGAGTTTAGTAAATTTTTGGAGAGTAAGATTAATTATCCTGTTAAAATTTTGAAACTGAAAATGAGAGGAGGAAATTTAGTAGCAAGTATGTGCACAATGGAAAATAAGGTGGAGGTTATAAAAAGGAGAGAACTACTGAGGAACTTGAACATAAAATTGGAAGACGACCTAACTCCTAGGGAAATGGAAATTCAGAAATGGATCAGAGAAAAGGCAGATATTGAATACTGGAAATGGAAAGATGTACAGACAGGTCATTTGAAAGTCAGGATAAATGATGAATGGCTGACTTAGAATGAGGAAACAGGAGATCTAGTCAAGCAAGAGTGGAAAAATTTTCAAAGAGGCACACGGGAACGTCAAACACAGTAACGAGCATAATTTCATGGAACATTGCAGGAGCGTATAAGATAGGAGACGTTTGGAATTTTTTAAAGAAATACGATTTGATCATTTTACAGGAAACTTGGGTAGAGGCGTGCAAGGAAACAGACATGCTAAGATATCTGGACAAGAGCTATCTTTGGAAAACGAAAGGAGCAATTCGAGAGAACAAGAAAGGAAGAGCAAAAGGAGGAATACTGGTTGGAATAAGGAAGAATCTGAGCCGAGGGATCACAACAGCAAACTGGGAGTTTGGGATAACAATCACAGGTCTGAAAGCCAAAGGAAACAGTGAATACACATTAATTGGCATATACAACAATGGAAAAATTGAGACTTTTTTGAGCTGTCTGGAAAAACAGGTGGAGACACATTCGGGTGCAGGTAGAGCCGTGGTTATCGCAGGAGACTTTAATGCACGGATTGCGAATGAGGGGGGCTCAAAAAACTCGGAAGATGGAAAGCTGAACAGAGAAGGTGAAAAGCTGCTTAAATTCTGTGGAAAACTTGGATTAGAAATACGGAATGGAAGAACGGAGGGAGATTGGCACGGAGAGGTTACATACGTAGGAGATGGAGGCTCAGTTTTGGACTACGTGATGGACAGCGAGGACGAATGGGGAAATTTGGTAGGAAGATTAGAGGTGATAGCCAGAACAGAATCAGATCATCTACCCCTCACCTTTAGGATTAGGGCGGAAGAGTCAGCCGACACAGAAGTGGGAGAGAATAGACGAGAAGAAACACCCACACGTAGTAAACTTGTATGGAAACAAGATCTCAAGGCAAAATATGAAGAGAAATTGGAAGAATTGGAAAAGAGCCTGGAGTCGACGGAATTTTTTAATGTGGAAGAAAGGTGGTTAAATCTAAGGAAATGCATATGGGAGGCAGGACAAAGTGCAAACATGGTGGTAGAAGAATGCACTGGCAGAGACAGACCGAGGAATAGGAATTTACCAGCAAATATAAGGGAACAAAGAAAATTAGTATGGAATTGCCTGAAGAAGTATTTGTCGGAAAAAACAGACCATAACAAGGAAAAACTGAGGAACGAGAGACGGTTACTACGCAAACTCAAACAGGATAGGAAACGCCAGGACGCAGAGGAAAAATGGAAGAAGGTTAGAGGGAGCAAAAACATGACAGAATTCTGGAGAGCGATGAAAGCATATAGGCCGAGGAAGAAGGCAGCAGGAACGGAGATCTCGAAAGAGGAATGGAAAAAACACTTTGAAAATTTGCTGGCGAGCGGACCGCATCAACAAGTTATGGAAGATGAGTTACATAGAATCGAGGAAAGTACATGTGAGACCGAACGGGCAAGCGAAATGAACAGAAAAATAACCATGGCAGAACTGCAGTTGGTATTATCGAAACTGAAAAACGGAAAAGCGGCAGGCCCAGACGGAATTAGAGGCGAGTTTTATAAGAATTTAACATCACGTTGGAAACAGGAACTTCTGGACTTACTCAACGAACTCTGGGACGGAGGAGAGTTTATCGAGGAATGGAGACTAGCGCAAATCTACCCGATACACAAAAGCGGGGATGAGAAAATAACAAGAAATTACAGAGGAATATCACTTCTCAGCATAATCTACAAAATCCTCGCAATGATCATGGATGGGAGGCTGAGATTTTATCTAGAGGTAGAAGGGAAGTTCGAGGAAAGTCAAGCTGGTTTCAGAAGCGGAAGGAGCACCATAGACCACATCTTTACATTAAATTGTATCATTGGAAATCGACTAAAAAGGAACAAGAAACTATACTTGGCATTTATTGATTTCAGAACGGCATTTGACTTGGTAAACAGAGGAAAATTGATAGACAAACTGGTCAAAGCAGGCGTCAATGGAAAAATGTTGAGGATGATCAAGGAAATCTACAAGGAAACAAGGGTGGAGGTGCTAACCCCTCACGGACCTACAGCAAACTTTAATGTTGAGACAGGGGTGAGGCAGGGATGCCCGCTCAGCCCTACTTTATTTGGAGTCTCCCTGGACGATTTGGACGAAATGTGGAAGAAACGCAGAGTAGGAGGCACAGTCATTGGAAAAGTGAAGATTTATGGTCTCAAATTTGCAGACGATGTGGTGATGATAGCTGAATCACCAGAAGAATTGCAAGGAATGCTGAAAGGACTTGAAAAATACAGTGACATCAACGAAATTGAGGTGAACAAAGAAAAGACAAAAATTTTAATATGTAGTGGAGGAGGCAGGAGAAGAAAAGACGAAACTTGGAATTACAAAGGAAGTCAGCTAGAGATCGTGAACGAATTCAAATATTTAGGCTACTGGTTTACGAGCAAAGGAACACACGCAACCCATGTGAGGAAAATTACAGACAAAGGAAGGAAGATGGCAAACTCGACATGGGGTCTCACCAGAAGGGCAAAGATAGACACACTAAAAGGAAGGCTGTACCTTATGAACGTACTTGCAAAGTCGGGAAGCCTGTATGGAAGCGAGATCTGGGGCTGGTCTCAAAGAAAAGAAGCAGAACAATTACAAGCGAGAGTAGCAAAAATGGCACTAGGTCTGAACATAAACACACCTGATTACATATGGAGAATGGAAACAGGACTAAATGGAATCGAACTAGAAACAAAGAGAAGAGCAAGCAGCTATCTACAAAAAGTCATTGAAATGGGAGATGAAAGATGGCCCAAGGTGTGCCTCAACGAGGAGTTGAGAGGGCTTGCGAATAAAGATCCGTCGAAGTGGATGAAAGAGATGGAAAACGCATTCGTCCAGGTAGGGGACGGAACCACTGTAGGAATGATGAGGGATGCTGGTAACATGGATCAAATTGAACAAGGAATGAACAGACTTATAAGAACCAGACGAGATCAGCAAATGCAAAACGACTGGAGGAAAATAGCTGGATCGGAATATTGGAAATACTACAAATTTCTGAAGGAGAGTCCCGGACAAGAGGAGTACTGGGAAAACAAAGGAATTGAGGGAGATCTAAAAGAGCAATGGGCAAGGATTAGGTGTGGAAGTATCAGCAAGGAAGGAAAGAAAGGATTCAAGGACAAAATATGCAGGGTGTGTGGACTGGATAACGAGAACCTGGTACATATTTGGAAATGTGAGGAGGCGAGGAAGAAGATAGACCCAAGATGGCAAAAAGCTATAGAGGAATGGACAGGTCAAAATACAGAGGAAGAAACACTCACGAGGAATCTGATGGAACTTTTGAAAGGGAAAATTCACCCTGGCACATGCCGCTACGCTCAAGCTTTTGAGAAACTGGCGAAGAAATCAGGACATCAAGTTGCTTGAATCAAAGCAATGAAACTTGGAAACACATGTGTAAGATATGTATATATATATATGTTTGTATTCATGATTGAGATTACAAGACTTGGAAAACGACATTGTAAAAAGCATCAAGCTGTACAAGGAAAATAAAGTTCTATTCTATTCTATAAGGTGAGTGTACCCAACTTGCCCCCATATGTCGATCTCGGGGATGGGCACTCCTTGGCCTCCCGAAAATTTTTTTTACGTTTGTTATAGTGAAATATGAGAAAGTAAGTAGTTTGCGTCGACCCCGAATCATTTCTGCGTTCTGCAGAAAATCTAAAGTGATTTTTCTATCTTTCGTGATTGCTTAGCTAAGTAAGCACCTAGGAAATCGCCTTTAGTAAAATCGGTGCCAAATTCTTTGAGTTTAACCAATCTTAACGTACCTAAGCGCATTCGATTCATTTTTTCAAGACCTTCAAAATCCATTTCTCAAAATTGCAAAATTTGAATATAGAGCTGTTTTATGTGCAAAACACGGAGACGATTTGTTTACAAGGATGCCAACATTGGAGTGTACCTAATATGCCCCCATATGCTTATCTCGAGAGGCGAGTTGAGAGGGCGTGCAGAACGACTTTTTTCACCACTCAGAACGTGTTCATCACGTCAAAATGGGTCAAAAACAGTGTTTCGAACCACCGAAAAGCTCCAAATGTGCGTGCACGGTGATAAAAACACTTTATCCCCGATTTCCATCATTTATTTCGGAAGAATTGAGACAGTTCGGCTCCAATTGATCCAAATTGGACGTAGTTTAGTGCATTTTGAAGGTCTTCAAACAAGCTTCAAAATGAGTTAAAGCACGTTGAGAATCGTTGAAGTAAACCAAAGTTATTAAGAAAAAGGCTTAATGGGGCAAGTTGGGTACACACTTTTGTAAACCCTCAAAAATCACCTTTTGGGAGAATTTGAACAGCTCGGCTCCAGTCCATTTAAATTGGACGTATCTCTGCTCATTTTGAAGGCCTTGAGGCAAGCTTCAAAATGAGCTAGAGTACGTTGGAAAATATGGAGATGAGCCAAAGTTATTAAGAAAATGGCTTAATGGGGGCAAGTTGGGTACACTTACCTTAAATGTCATGAGCCACTCTTCTGCCTGATCTTGTATTGTATTGTAACGTCTTTCTCTGATGTATAACATGCTTTGCATCATCTGATTCGTCAACACTCTTTTGTAACGATTCTTCTTATTCTTTTCTACCTTTGATATCAATTTTGTGCTGCCCTTCGGCCTCGGTCATGGCAAATCTATGCTACGATGTAGCTCATTCCTATTCAAAGGTCGTCATGCAAATCATAGTCATCTGTCGGGGTATTTGGAATAAAGTCACTTCTTCTTTATAGCAACATTTCAGTCTAATCCGATTGATTTGCATGGAAATCAACCGTAAATCTGGGACACCTTCAACCTCTCTTCGACAATAAATGCCCTTAATATAACATCTTCCTCCGTTGAATTGTTGATCCTTACTTGTTTTATGGGCCGCATCAAATTGGGATCAAATTCAATTTCCAAATCAAATCGATGTAGATCCTTGCAGTGAAGCACAGCATTCAGTTTTTGAATTCTTTGGTCAATACAAGTGGACAAGTCAATCAAGTGGTCAATTGTGAGGCCTTATAAGTCAATCCGTGGATCCTAATTACATTGTTCTTACATAAAATCATGGGTTCTATCTCTGCATATGAATATCCACCCGAAGGAGATCCGATCTGTCTTTGAGTTTTTATTATACATTTCTCGACGAGCGTCTGAAACAGTTCTAAAGGACTTTCAACGTACTTGATTGCATTCCAAAGCTTGTATCAACCTTTAGAATTAGCTGAATTGATCTCAGTTTTGACCTCCCAGAGTCAAGCTATCACAATTTTCACAAAAAGTTATTTTCTGCGAGTTCGCGAAAGGGTGTACCCAACTTGCCCCCTTTAAGCCATTTCTTCAACAACTCTAATCTACCTCAACATTTTTCAATGTATATTCCAAAACCTCCAAAATGATCTGAAGTAAGTCTAATTTTGTGGTGCAAAGCTGTCTTATTTTCGTCAAAAACGATGTAAATCGCCGTGCAACTACGTTTCGAGCTATTTTGACATGATAAACACGTTCTGATTGGTGAAAACAGTCGTACCGCCCGCCCCTTCGAGATAACCACACGAGGGTTGGGTCACACTACTTTTGTCGTTTTGTAATTGACAGAAAAGAATTTTGAAGGTCTTGAAAAAAACAATCGAATGCGCTAAAGTACGTTGAGATTGTCCGAACAAAAATTTTTTGGCACCGGCTTTACTGAACACGATTCTGTTGGCGATTTCTCAGCTGTGCAAAAGAAAAAAACAAAACTCGCTCTACATCTCCGGCAGCTCGCAGAACTCATTCCAGGTCGGTTCAGATCACTCAGCTTTTTATATTGTAACATAATGAACGTAAAAAAAATTGCGCGAAGGTCAACGACTGACCATTCTCGAGATCGATATATGGGGGCCACTTAGGTACAAAGAGCATGTTCGGTACACTTACCTTGTATTGTTGAACTATTCGTCAGGAAAGTGGAACATATTTCAGTTAGAGTACTCGATTGTCGAAACGTATGTAGCTCCAATGATGCGACGCAAAGGTTAGTTCTATCATGAGTGTATAAGATGCTATTCGTGGATCACTCATTGTCACGTACTAACTTTGAGCTACGTGTCATAATAGAGCGTAATTTTACTGGTTTACCGACACAGTTGGTGGGGTCACTGGGTGTCAGCTCGGCCGATCATCGAAGTTAATCATTGTCGGGCTCGGTTAGTACTTGGATGGGTGACCGCCCATCTCAGTCTACTCAACCTCGACTCGTTGACTTTTCTGATCGATTAGTTGACACTTACACCTCAGCAACGTGAGCGGGAGGCACGGAATGTTACAATATCGATATTCATGCTCACAAAACGTGGCATGAGCACCGTAAAGGTAGCATGACGAATGTGCCGAACTCCCCGGAGGAGGTTCTCTCCCCTCAGGAATTTTTCTCTCCCTCCACGGGCATGATTCCCGGGCAAATGCGGAGAGGAATAAGGTTAGGGTGAGTGGCTGGATCTCAAACTCGCCACGATAAAACACGAAATGTTAAACCCACGAGATCCGCCCCGGTTGTAATAGTCCATCATGACTGAAGACGACCGTTGAACACATGAAAAAAAAAATAATAAATAAATAATAATAATAATAATAAAAATTTACTGTTTCAATCGATGTTCTTGTGTTCATGTAAGCGTTTTATCGTCGATTTAACATCCTTTGGTGAGAATAAGCGTCTATCATTAATCTCACCATAGATGAATTTTGTATGCCTAGTTCACAGTTCAATCGATTCAGCAGGTAGATGAAATCCTTATAGAGTTTATTTTTGGATTTCTGTCGAATTTCGTGAAAACTGGGCTCAAAAAAACGTTAGTAGTCGAATTTGTTTGGAGTTAAGTTTCCAATTCCCAAAAATATCTCTTGCCCATAGTTTCACTTTACATCACGTAGAAAAAATGATCATTTCACAAAATTGTTTAATATCAAAACTGATCACGCTGATTATCAATATCTGTAATCAAATAGTTCATATTGATGAGCCTGATCGATTTGATTCGTGTTTTATCATCTAGGTTCGGATCGAAGTACCCATCGGGGGCCGGGGGTCGGTTCGCGGAATTTTCCGCCGCGCGCGCGTTTGCCTGTGGAGAAGAGTAGGATTGCCCCTTACCACCCCTTTATCCGTCCCTTGGTTTTATTGGATTCAATATTAAGAAATATATCACAGTTTATCGAAAATATGACAACCACGTCATTGTTCAAACTTGATCATGCATCTCGAAGTACAGATCTCGAAGTACAGATGCTTTTGGTAAGATCAAATCCTACTCCAGATGGAGCACTTGCTTATTTTGAAAATTTTTGTTTCAAATTCGTTAGATTTTGCTCTAAGAACGGAATCAATCTGAGAGATAGAGTTTCTTCCTACAGCGTTTCTCGTATGAAATTATCCCCATACGACACAGCAACATCTCAATAACCTGAGTTATACAATTTTCTCGCCCTCATTGAAGAAGCTCTTGGTAGATGATGGCGCCAATATCCGTTCGATTTCCTGGACGAAATACCCCAAGATTTTCATTTGGTTGGACACCAGTATATATCCAACCAATCCTTCAATGAGCTTTTATGATGATGGTTATTACGAGCAATGAAGAATCTAACAGGGTTTGTGCGAGTGTAATTTGCAAAAGAACAATTGAGCAGATTATGAGTGTTGCAGAGACTTTATTACATTTACAGTATTTTTTAATTCAGGCGGTGGTCTGTTAACCAATCAATTTGTACTTCCTCACGGACGTTATTCCGTCAACTTCCGTTGTCTGTAAGAAAATCAAGAACGTATTAAATAACAGATTTAGGGCTGCATTGCACAGAGATGAGGAAGATCAGCTCAATCAGACTGGCAAGGGGAGGACCACGCCTTTGGATCATCAACCCTTTCCAAAATTTTTTGACAGTTTAGTACTACCTAGAATATGAAGAATCCGGAGTAACTCCGTCAAATGGGCCTCCTTTCCAAAGATACAGCCACTGAGGCTAACGTTTTTGCTTGTAGCTCCGAACAGAAGCCCCATTTGACAAAGTTACTCTGGATTCTTCATATTCTAGGTGGCACAGAACTGTAGAAAATTTTTGGAAAGGATTGGTGATCCAAAGGCCTGGCCTTCCCCTACTGAGTGATTTGATGATTCATAATTTTCCTAAAATTTTGAACTTTTCAACAACTTTGAAACGATATTAGAATACTGAATTGTGTTGCCTGATCGTATTCTACACATTATCATCAAAGAAATTTGCTCCATATGTGATTCGGTCGATTATTTTTACTTACTGTGATCAATCGGTCTTCGCTGAACTCGCGGGTAATCGTGACAACCTTATTTCCGTACTGTGTTTCAATCATCTTGTTACCCTCCAATCTGATGACGCTTTTCACATTTTTTCTGTCATCAAGCGTCTCTTGATTGAATTCTTCGTTGGGTCTGAATGTGATCTGATGGTCTTTGAAAGCAGACTTGGTAGTAAACGTATACACGCCATAGTGTTCTTTCAACGAAACCACAGGCTTTGCAACTTTCGCAAACCCACGTTTGATCAAACTGACATCTGTGAAAAAGATTGAGCTTTTTGATACTTTGGAATTCTTATGTAATGATTGAACTAAACAAAGAGTGTTCAATTGTCGAGCACCGAATGATAGTCTGAAAAATTATTATGTAGTCAGGACCTAAAATTATCCAAAGATGGATAACATAAATCGACATATGGATTTTCATTTTGCGAAAAAAATTTTCACGTGTAGAAAAAGTATCCAGAGCGAAGGCCTCCCAATGAAACGAAAATCATTGGGGGAAAAAATGTCACATCGAGCACAACACCCACAACTGCAATTACATTAATACTTGCTCTATTGTACGTAGATTTCATTCGCACAATAATAAATCCCACAAAACAGATGTAGTCCGGCGGCCGAGCATGGTTCCGTAGCATTTTGGATGTGACCGGACAAAAGTTGTGTATTCCCATGTATTTTGACCCGCTGAATCCGATTTTCGATGGTGAAAAGTCGGAAAAGTGGGCCAAAAATTGTTATTAACAAATTATTGTTAACAATCGTGAAATTGATTTTTTCGCTCCGGAAAATTTTTTTCTATATTTTTTGGCACATTTTGAATCAAAAAGGTCTCTACATAAATTTCATGAAAATGCACCGTTTTCCCGTGAAAAAATCGGAAAGTTTCAAAAAACACGATTTTTTCAATTTTGCAACAATTGTTGCTCGGCAGTGCAACGGAATTTTTTGATCCACCATGGCGCAAATTGATCCTTGAAGCCTCTCCTACTGATAGAAACCCCAAAAAAGTCAGTATGCTACCTCCTGCGAGTGTAAAAACGTCGAGAGCGACCCTCTATTTTTGGTGCATTTTTCGCTATACATACACTTATACCCATACCCAAGCTCGCGACATGATTCCCTTCCGTGGGCTTCGTGCGCTAGGGTCACATGTAGACAAATAATTCCTCGTATTTTTGCGTACGTGTGTGTGAAAACTTCTTGGAAAACTCTTGGAAAATTTCGGAAAATTCATTGTAAAAAATTGTATAAAAAACACGAAATTGACTCTGATAAAACAAGAACGCTGTGACCTCTTCGAGTAGAACGGTTCAGGAGATTTTGGGAGTTTACAAAAGTCATCAATGATTTTCACGTTGGATGTATGACATACGCGTTTATATCAGCGTCGAATCAAACTAAATCTTTTGATCTGAATACCGAGTCGTGGTGACCTCAATAATATTGATACGTCCAGACCTTGATTTCAACAATGCTGCAAATTTTCCCAACTTCGATGATTACTCTACAAAATGTATGATATCAACAGCGCTATAACATATATTTGATAAAAGAGAGAAGCATTTCCTCCGATTTCTTCGTTGTCAGCAAGTTCTACCATACTATGTTCCATGTGAGAATTCAAATCTCCCGCCGTGAGAAGTTGTGCTGCGCGCGAACTTCTGGCTGGATTGAACTTGCTCAAAAGAAGCGAAGCACATTCCCAACAATGCAGTTCCATCCATCAGTAAAAATTCTAGTCACCACAAGAAATTGATACTATTAAGTATAAGTTGAAATAACAGATCGCTCAAATGAAGTGTCCAACGGCGCGGAGGACTGGTATCAACACATATAAGCGCCCAGATGCTATAGTGCTTAATCCGTTGGAATTTGGGTATGTTTTAAAAGAAGGCGCGATGGTACCTGCTAGGGTGGAAATTCTCACTCCTCCACCATCAGAGTTGATCCCAAGTTGCTAGGGCCATCAGGTTTGCTCTAAATCAACTTGTGTATGTGTAGCACCTGGAGTAAATTGTTGCTCGTTTTGCTTTTGCCAAAGAGGTCAGAAATGCAAGAATAAAGTAGCATCTTCATGATTTTATAATCAATTCTTGACATACTAATATTCACCCCAGTACATGAAAGTATTTTTTCCCTACTATAGTACCCGGTATTCGGATCAGTAGATTTAGTTTGATTCGACGCTGATATAGACGCGTATGTCATACATCCAACGTGAAAATCATTGATGACTGTTGTATTCTCCCAAAATCTCCTGAACCGTTCTACTCGAAGAGGTCACAGCGTTCTTGTTCTATCAGAGTCAATTTCGTGTTTTTTATACAATTTTTTACAATGAATTTTCCGAAATTTTCCAAGAGTTTCCCAAGAAGTTTTCACACACACGTACGCAAAAATACGAGGAATTATTTATCTACATGTGACCCTAGCGCACGAAGCCCACGGAAGGGAATCATGTCGCGAGCTTGGGTATGGGTAAGTGTATGTATAGCGAGAAATGCACCAAAAATAGAGGGTCGCTCTCGACGTTTTTACACTCACAGGAGGTAGCATACTGACTTCTTTGGGGTTTCTATCAGTAGGAGAGGCTTCAAGGATCAATTTGCGCCATGGTGGATCAAAAAATTCCGTTGCACCGCCGAGCAACAATTGTTGCAAAATTGAAAAAATCGTGTTTTTTGAAACTTTGCGATTTTTTCACGGGAAAACGGTGCATTTTCATGGAATTTATGTGGAGACCTTTTTGATTCAAAATGTGCCAAAAATTATAGAAAAAATTTTTCCGGAGCGAAAAAATCAATTTTACGATTGTTAACAATAATTTGTTAATAACAATTTTTGGCCCACTTTTCCGACTTTCCACCATCGAAAATCGGATTCAGCGGGTCAAAATACATGGGAATACACAACTTTTGTCCGGTCACATCCAAAATGCTACGGAACCATGCTCGGCCGCCGGGCTAATGAGCAATGATTTGCTCATGAAGAAGATCCAAATCACGAATCATCTTCTTGACCTCTCCTTATGTCCGACATTTCGAGGAAATTTTAGATGTAAAGAACTCTTGGCCCAATATTACAGACAATTCCATGGAACAATGAATATAGTCATTTCTTTTCCACCCCTGTCCATTTTTGCCAGCTAGATAAAACTATTGAACACTTGATCACGCTGGTGGAATTTTGAGACTTGTCAATTTGATCGCCATCTCAAAGTTACCCAACGAAATGTCGAAAAAAATAGCTTACTGGATTTCTAAGGATTTGGCCCTTGAGTACATTCAAATTAGGAGTTCCAACTCATTATTACATCAGAATTATTCAAGATTTTCAAAACTGTACATATTGCTTGCTGAAGATGATATGAACTTACCCAGAATTTTCATAATTTTGTCGAAATTCTCATCGGTGTCGTACAGCTCGTACTTTTTATCTAAAAATTTGAATGAAACTGCGCAGACTACGCTCACTAGTGCCAAAGAGGCCAAGAGAGTTACAAGGGATAAACGACCCATGATAGCGATTCTTGAATTATGATGTATTCCGAGGATGCGTATCGTCTTTTATATCATTTCATTTCCTCGTGGCAACATTTTAGTCGTTTTCTGATTGGCTCGCATAAAAATTAACAGACAATTTGAGACATACCTTCCACCTCCATTCAACAATCAATGTTCTTTCATTCGTCATCTCCTTCATCAAATCAAATCAGTAATTATCTCTCGTTATTTTGACCTAGTCAGATTGCAATTCAATTCCATTTCAAAATCAATTAGTAGACACTCGAGAATTAATTTTGAATTTAGTTCATCGATGCTGTGTGTGGACAGTTGTGATGTGCCTAATTAATTTTATACGCAAATAACACTACACTTTCACGAAATTGTGTGCTTTATATAATATGAATCGCATGCGAATCCCTGCAGAAAATTAGTTACGATCCATTCGTGCGCTTAAATATTTCTTGGTGAAAATCTGAAGCCAATTTGAGAAGATCTTACTAAATGTCTCTAACGAGCTGAAAAGTATCTTTTTGTCACACTGTGCAAGAAAGTAACTTTTTCGCACTGATTTTCCGCTTTCTCTCACAGTTTGTCAAAAATAGTATATTATGCGTGGCACGAGACGCATATTCCGTGTTATACGGCGAGACGCGGAAACACGCAGTTTCCGCGTCGAGTCATATGAATAGTATTCGATACTCGGGTGTAAAACATATTTTTCGCATCCTCGTGTTGATTCCGACCTTCGCCTACGGCTCAGCCCGGAAACTCAACACTCAGACGCAAAAAAAATATTTTTCCACCCTTGTATCGAAATGTACTTTCACGACTTCTAGAAGCGCCAAGAGATCACAGTACAGACGTCCCTTGGTAACCGCGGTTTCGGTAATCGCGGTTTTGTTCAACCGCGGTCGTGGAAAATGTACTTCCATTCTGGTAACCGTGGTTTGGGTCTCGGTAACCGCGGTTTCTCCATGCCAACCCAATGTTTTCCAATAAAAATGTTCAGAAGATCAATCGATTCGTGCCATTTCTTGATCCCTCTTCGGTCACCATATTACCGAATACTCATCCGCAGTAGAATATAATCGAAAATTCGGGAACGTTTTCGATGGCAAGATCAATATTCTCTACTGCTTGTGATCTTTTGTTCAGATTCCATAACCAGAAAACACCACCAAAACTCTTGTTTACATGCATAGATCGTAATTGACAAAATTTGAGAGTGAAAGTAGAAAATATCGAAAAAGAGGGAAGAAAGATCGCCACCCACACAAACCCCTATTAAGAGACCAAGAAAGTCAACGGCTTTGGAAGGAGAACTCAAAATTATGTATCAACTCGAATCAAGCGCGAGAGAGCAGGAGTGGCACGCAAATACGGAGTTGATCAATCAACGAGAAGGAATATTCGTGACGGTGGGAAACAGTCACGGATCATTGATGGTAACTGATCTTCATGAGGAGAAATTTTTTTGTCGTGTTGTATGACAGTTTGACTATGGTGTTGAGATCAAAGAGAAAGGATTTTATGAATTGCAATTAGTTGAAATTTGAATTCTTTACTGTCAATACTCTATTTTAGACAGGAATCCGCGGATGTTGGAACCGATTCCCCTTTTACCTTGAGCCCAATGCTTTGGTAATCGCGATTTTGGTAACCGTGGTACCTCACCGGAACGTATCCCCCGTGGTTACCGCGAGGGATGCCTGTATGATTCAAAGTTCAATAGGCCGCTTTGAGTTGACTATATTTTTAATCATTTTTCAAGTAGAAGCACCAATAGTGGAACAGCAAACCGAGTGCTCTTTGATCACTTGAGTCTCAGAGAAACAATTTGAGTCAGCTATATGATCAGATTGGTTTAGATTGTAGAGAAACTCTTTGTTAACAGTTTGCTAAGAAGAAAATCCCGAAAGAACTTATAGAATTAAAGTAGTTAGTATTTTACGATATTATGTTTTGCTCCTCTAGTGGAACCCCGTCTTTCAACTCAGGGACCAGTAGTGAAACGCGGTACAGGAACTTATACTGGAACAGATAATTGATGCAATTTACAGTGTTTCTCTTGTGTCAGAGGAGCCTAATTAACTAGATACGAAGTACATGTACTTGAAATCATATGACTAATTGACTTGAAACCTCATTTAAGTTTCGAAATTCCCTGTTCCAATATAGCTCTCGCTGTCAATTGCATGGAACCTACAATGGAACAGCCAACTAAGGGTTACTTCACTCAAACAAAATTCTATTCATATATGAGTTGATTATTGGGTCTCATCGATCTTGAAGGACGGTGGATCGATGAGAGACAAGATCGATGAGACCAAATAATCAACTCTTTATATTAAACATCAAGGACGAAAAATCTATTGTACTTGAAATCACATCATTCATGGCCTAAATATTCATCTAGAACTAGCTTTGTTGGAAAATATGGTTCTGTTCCGATATAGCATTCAATTCGAAAACCGTGGGACATACCGGAACAGTCGTGTCAGTTGTCTTATTCAAACACAACTGTGTCTTGACACGTAAATTACTCGGATCCATCAAGTTTGTAATCGAAAAGATATTATTCACTAGCTTTGATCCTTTACAAAGCTAGATTTCACCGAAGTGCGATTTGTTTCACTATTGGTCTCATTTTTCAAGGGTGAAACCTGAAGTGGAACGTCCCACGGAGGATGGTTGAGGTACCACATAATTTATGATTATTTGTAGAGTAAAAAAGCTCCTTATACATATCGCAATGCATGAGTTCAAATTCCATTACAATGAAGAGCATGTAAATATTTTTTGTTTGACGATTGCTCCGTTTTTTGCGGAGAAAATCTTTGTTCCATTGTAGGTGCCACATTTCAGTATAAAATACGGTGCTCCACTATTGGTGCTTTTACCTTACACTTAAGTCCATAAAAGTGGACATACAGGGTGAGAAAGGAATGATAACAACTTTGATATAGTGAGACAGAAAAATCTTAAAAAATAGCAATAAGTCAGTCCACAAAAACCAAAGTCCTGCAGGAATTATACCGTTACTTGTTTCAACAAACCTACTAGAGGTAAATTCATGCAATTTTCAAATCTCTTAAATACATCTTTTTTCGCCTGATTTGGAAGCAAATAATGTTTTCTGATCGAAAAAAAATTCCCATGTGACGAAGTTATTCCTCGTTAATTGGGTTAAAAAGAGCTATTCTTGAATTTCTAAGGTTCAGGACTTTTCCAGAAGTCATCTCGTTTTACGATTCAGTGATGACAGAAATTATGTCCAGAAATTTGAACAGCTTGATCATGATGAATCTCGTCTAATGATCCAGTAATGACAAAAATTATGTTCAGAAATTTGAACAGCTTGATCATGACGAATGGTAGAGTGAAAGCATGCTGATATGTATCTGAATTTTACAAAACCGCGGAAAAAATTTGTGATTAAAATCACTCGATATCATGTGAGCTTTCTACGATCTGTGCTACTTTGGGGATAGATTCAAATGAAATTCCGCAATGATTAAGATCTGATCAATAACTGAACGAATGATTTAACACGTTCGTTGCGACGGGTCCCACCGGTGAGACCCTCGATTTGTCATTTTTCAATCTTTGCCGACTCATGACTTCCTTGGAAAATTCTTCCTAGGAAATGTATCGAGGTAGGTCACTTCACCATGGGCGTTAACAATGAGCCAAAAAAGAATTTAGAACTATATGGGTGTTTCTGTCCGATTGTTTCCCAGTTTGAGACCGGAATAAAATTGAGAAAAACAGCGTCGCAGCGAACGTGTTAATCAGAATCAAAAAAATTACCCAGTTTGTGACCGTATAGGTTTCTTTTATTTCCCTGAACTGAGCATTTCATAATGATTCATCTTCACTATGTCAAAGGTTTTGAGATGATCGGGAAAGGTTGTTTATGGTGTAGACAATAGCGAATATTATTGTTGAATTTATCGAGCTAAACCGAATTAGATTGAATTGGACGGACCTAGTCTGACTTACACTATATAATATGGTAAAACTTGACCGATCTCAACAGAATTACACGGTTTTGAACCGAGCTAGACTAGACAATACCGAATATTAGTACGGCACTTCTCATTTCCGTCCCTAGATCGAATCACATCGAATTGGACCAAAATAGACCTAATTACATGGAACTAGACCAAACTAGTCGAAACTATACTGAATTAGACCGAACTACACCGTACTAGACCGAATTATCCCCAGTTAGATCCAAGTAGACCGAAATAGACAGAATTATCACGAGTTAGACCGGATTAGACCGAACTAGATTCAACCCATGAGCACCGGGTGGGTCCCGCTCGGCCCAATTAAGAATATGTTGAATCTCATACATCCATATTGAGTGGCTAGATCACTCGTGCAGTTTCTTGTAAATGTGTAAGTGACTCGTAAAAAACAGCCGTTTTCTACCTCATTTACTCATACATCCATGTCCGAGTCCATTTCAGTATGCCATGACCCTCAAGGTTCCATCATCTTGTTACAGGACATACTTAACTATTTTGTATAATACCTGAGGTTTATAGATAGTCTTCGGGGTCCTAGACTACTTTGGAAACATCATTCGGACAAATTTCCAGAATCACTCGTCGTTGCATCAACACTCTTCTACGTTTCCTGAGTTTTTGATCAGATTTGATCCAACGAGGTTTTTTTTTCTATTTAAATGAGTCGATTTCGAATAAAAATGCACCACCCGAACATTCATAAATGACAGAATCTGTGAGAAAGCTCACTATGATGCTCTAGTTTATCGGAGTAATATAATCGACGTTCTTGAATATTTTATAATATTTTACCACACTGTGAAAAATTGGTTGAACTTTCAACCAACATTTCAACCAGGTAGTTGAATTATAAAGCAAGTGATATCATCCAATATTGAATTCCAACTTACGTCGGTCGGAAATCCAGGTTAAACATAGTTTTGTGGTGATCGTATCTGGATGGGTGACCACTGGTCGGGATATGCCACGCATAGCTCGCGCGAAAAATTGGTCAAACCTATTATCATGGTTATAATACAGGACCCACGAGATTGATAGATTGTTGTGATGGTCGGTTGACATTTTTGGGCCAAAAAAAAACAAGTTTCGTCATGTTTTCTTGTAAACAAACAGGAAAGAACATGTACCATTTCCATTCAAACCACCTATCGATCCCATGGGTGATCTATTCATAAGCTTATCGCAGTGATTATATATTTCAAACTAGTGGTTGAATTGGATGCGCGTCCCTGAATTCTTTCCCGAAAAAGCTCGCGTGGCCGCCGCTGATGTTTTTTCCTATTTGTTTACGAGAAAACATAACGAAATTCGTTTTTATGACCCAAAAATAATAGCCAATCACCACCATCTATCAACGTCGGTGGGTCCTGTACTATAACTATAATAATAGAGTTAGCGAATTCTTCGCGCGAGCTAAGCACGGCAGTCCTAGCCGGTTGGTCACCAATCCGGATACTAAATCGCGGGAAGGTTGCTTAACCTGAATTTTTCCCCGAAAAAGCTCGCTTGACTGTCGCTAATGTTCGTTCCTATTTGTTTGTGAAAATATACGAAGAAATTTGATTCTCTGATCCAACAATGTCGTACGAAGACCACCACCTAAACAGGCCGGCACCTAAGTGTATATACATCTCATGGCCTGCGTATACGGCAACTCACAGCCATTGAGTATTCAACCAGCTGGTTGAATTTTCAACCAATTTGATTGAAGTTTCCATTCAACCAACTGGTGGAAGTTTTTTGAATAAATTTTTCACAGTGCAGCTTTGCGCCTAATCGGAACCTCTGAGGGGATGAATCAAGTCAAAAAACAGAATATCTACCTCTTCTCAGATGCCCCGAGTTACTATGGGCTAATTAGACCGAGTGAGACCGACCAATAACGAACTGGACCGAACTAGACCTCCTAAAACTACATTAAATCGAGTTACAACGAACTCACCCTGATTCCGCCGGACTACACATTAATACGGTACTTCCCAGTCCGATCCAGATCTCTATCAAAATCCCTATCCATCCATCCACGCACCCAATCACTCATCACCCATATACTGCCATCTATTACACCTCACTGGAACAAAATGGACCGAACTAGACCGAATGAGAACGAATTAGACCGAACTTGACCATATTACAGCGGTATACGAGACAATTGGCACAATAGATCAG
The DNA here is from genome assembly GCA_029851415.1 of Eretmocerus hayati. Taxonomy (NCBI): domain Eukaryota; kingdom Metazoa; phylum Arthropoda; class Insecta; order Hymenoptera; family Aphelinidae; genus Eretmocerus; species Eretmocerus hayati. The sequence continues at coordinate 159,164,613 of CM056742.1, read as the reverse complement.
CTGATTGTCTCAACAGACCAACTAATGGGTTGAGTAATTCCTAATCACCGATCACCAACGAGCAGTCAACAGTCCAAAGTCAATGGTCAAAAGTAAACAGTCCACGTCAACAGTCCAACGTCAACAGTTCAAAGTCTACAGTCCGATATCAATAGTCCAAAGGCAACAGTCTAACGTCAACAGTCCAAAGTCAACAGTCCAACGTCAACAATCCAAAGTCTACTGTCCAACGTCAACAGTCTTGAGACAACAGTCGACAGTCAACAATCAACAGACATCAGTACACAATCAACCGTCAATTAAAACTGTCACCGCCACCGCCGCCATCAACACGACACATTAACCTACCCATCCACCGGAACACTCACCCGTCATCCTACCCACCCACCGTCCTATCACACTTCAACCCTTGCTCATAGGCAACCCGATACGCGGGATGCTGACGGACAAACTTTGGCTAGGCGTTTTATTATTTTAATTCCTCGATGATCATCTGAAACAGTATTATAGGACTATCTCTTCATTATGCCGAAAGTTACGAGATTTTGTTCATGATCGCGATTCTGCAGTGATGGTGTATAATTAATCATTGTTGAATGTAAGAAATTGAAGATCAGCTTCTTCGTGTCCAGTCAAACATGGGAGTATTTCATATCGATATTCCTACTGCTCCTCGGCTGATGCTGTATTCGTGGAAATTCTGAGTGTTTTTTCATTTTTCGTCAGATGAAACCATTTCTGCTCAACGAGATGGATACCAAGTGGCCTTTTGACCTTCTTTTTTCATTTGTAACGAGTTTGAATAAACTTATAAGGTAAGCGTACCCAACATCCCCCCACCGAGTCATTTCTCAACAATTCTGGTCTACCTCAACATCTTTCAACGTACTTTATCGCATTTCAAAGCTCGTTCCAACCTTTAAAAGGGCCTGAATTGAGCTCAATTTTGACCTCCCAAAGCCGAGCTATCACAATTTCAGCTTAAAGTTATTTTCTGCGAGTTCGCAAAAGTTTGCCCAAGTTGCCCCCATTAAGCCATTTCCTCGACAACTCTGATCTACCTTAACAATTCGGTTTAAGCAGAGGAATTCAAATTTCCCCACACTTATCTTTAGGAATGTTATATGGGTTCACATTCCAAGGATTCTTTTTGTAGTGTACGATAGAGCAAAAATCCCTGCGGGATCTTTACCTCTTTTCAAGACCTTACAATAGCTTTTTTTTTACATTACTCTATGGGTTTTTCACCCGAGTTACTAGTGATCTAGCGAAGAGGAGTTAGTGCGGACTGAGGGTACTGGTGATCTAGAGGTGTGAGTTTTTTCTTCTTCAAGCTGTTTCAGGTCATTTCGAGTGCATTCTAAAACATAACTGACTCATATTTTATGAAATTTAGAAGATTTTCTGTCGAAATCGTGAATTACGTATTTTTTTTTTATCTCCGCTACCCTCAACACGTGTGGATTTGCTGTCACTCAATCGCTCGTAACTGGGGTGTAGGAAACCGTAGGATATTTTACGCTATCGCGATTTTCCGATGAATGATCGATGATTGGAATGAATATTTCTTCATATTTCGGAGCCAATTGAAAGTATGACTTTATTCGCGTTAAAAGTATTTTGAGGGACACGATGTGACAGTTTTTTTTTCTCATCTTTCGAATGCTATTTGTACAATTGCCGTTGATCCAATGACGTCCGAGTAATCGCTGTTTTAGTGAAAGAATCCGTGTTCCATTCATTTTGGCAGGTACTCTAAGTCTAATGAGAAATTATGAGCATATTGTGGAGCTTTACAACAGAGTTGTGAATTTGAGGAGTTTCTAATCCTATGAAATGCCTACACATTCCAGTGTTCATCATATTGAAGGAGTGAGGAATATTGAGAGCTCTTTAGTGGAGAATCGATCATAATTGTGGCTCAGATTTGTTTTGAAACAATCACATGTCGCGTTGTTATCTGAGACTGATGAGAGTAGTGTGAGATGGTGATAACAATCATGAATCACTCGGCATGGATTTGGGAAACGAGAAGCTCATCGTTGTTCCGGTAAAACGAATGGAATGTTCTATCAGTGAATTCAAGAATCTAGAGATTGACTGTTTTCTTTTGATGGACTGGCTGTAAGTCGGTATATAATTCCAGTGATGAGCTGTCAATTGCGTCTGAGATGCATGTTTTCAGAACCTTAAAATATTCTTGCATTCAAAAAATAACCGATTAAAGACGATCCGCGCCCGGTGAATAACTACTACGTGTCATAATAGAGCGTAATTTTACTGGTTCAATCGATGTTATTCTGTTCTAATCAACTTTTTATTGTCGATTGGACATATACTTTTGTAAGAATGAGCGTCTATCATTTATCTGACCATAGATGAATTTTGGATGCCTAGTTCACAGTCCAATCGATCTAGCACTCTTACAACATGGATCAGCTATTTTAGCTGATTTGCAGCTAACGTGAGCTGATTTTCAGTCAAAATCCGTTCGTGTCAGCTGATTCATGTTGAGAGAGCAGGTAGATCAAATTCTTATAAAGTTCATTTTTGGATTTCTGTCAAATTTTGTGAAAACTGGGCTCAAGAAAACGTTAGTAGTCGAACTTTTCTGGGCTCAAGTTTCTAATTCCCAAAAATATCTCGTTATTGTTCAAACTTGATAATGCATCTCGGATCACAGATGCTTGTGGTAAGATCAAATCCTACTTCAGATGGAGCGCTTGCTCATTTAAAAAATTTTTCATTTCAGATTCGTTAGATCTTGCTCTAAGAACGAAATCAATCTGAGGAAAAAGGTTTCTTTCTGCAGTGTTTCTCATTTAAAACTATTCCCCCACGACACAGCAATATCTCAATAACCTGAGTCATATACTTTTTTCGCCCTCGTAGAAGAAGCTCTTGGAAGATGATGGCGCTAAAATCCGTTCGCTTTCCTTGACGAAATACCCCAAGATTTTCATTTGGACATCATTATATAATCATTCAATGAGCTTTTATTTTGCTTTCTTATGATGATGGTTATTATGAGCAAGGAAGAACCTATCAGGGTTTGTGCAAATGTAATTTGCAAAAGAACAATTGAGTAGATTATGAGTGTTGCAAAGACTTTATTACATTTACAGTATTTTTCAATTCAGGCGATGGTCTGTTAAGCAATCAATTTGTACTTCCTCACGGACTCGAATACGTCAAGTTCCATTGTCTGTAAGAGAATCAAGAACGTATCAATTAACAGATTCAGGGGTGCAGGGCACAGAGATGAGAAAAATCAGCTCAATCAGACTGAGTAGCTTGATGATTCATAATTTTCCTAAAATTTTGAACTTTTCAACGGTTTTGACACGATATTGGAATACCAAATTATATTGCCTGGTCGTATTCTTTACATCATCACCAAAGAAATTTCATTCAAATGGGATTCGGTCGATTATCTTTACTTACTGTGATCAACTGGTCTTCGCTGAACTCGCGGACAATATTGAGAACCTTATCTCCGTACTGTGTTTCAATCATCTTGTTACCCTCCAATCTGATGATGGTTTTCACATTTTTTCGCCCATCAATTGTCTCTTGATTGAATTCTTCGTTGGGTCTGAATGTGATCTGATGATCTTTCAAAGCAGATTTTGTAGTAAACGTATACACGCCATTATTTTCTTTCAACGAAACCACAGGCTTTGCAACTTTTGCAAGCCCACGTTTGACCCAACCGACATCTGTGAAAAAGATTAAGCTTTTTTATACTTTGGAATTCTTATGTAATGATTGAACTAAACAAAGAGTGTTCAATTGTCGAGCACCGAATGATAGTCTGACTCTTCAAATATTTCCCAGGCCTCTTTTTGATTCTAAACTGCATATGAATAAATATCATTTCTTGTACAAAACTAGGTTATGTGGGTGATAATTTTCCTATGCGCATGGGGAATGGACGAGGTATCATTCGATCCGAGTTATCACCCGCTATGATTCAAATTTGACGACTAAAATCGTGTGTGATCCCAGAAAACAGCTAAGCAATGATTTGCTCATGAAAAGGATTTAAATCACGAATCATCTTCTTGGCCTTCCCTCGTGTCCGACATTTCTAGAAAATTTTAGATGTAAAGAACTCTTGGCCCAATATTACAGACAATTCCATAAGACAATGAATACATTCATTTCATTTCCATCCCTGTCCATTTTTGCCAGCTAAATAAAACTATTGAATACTTGATCACGCTGGTGGAATTTTGATACTTATCAATTTCATTGCCATCTCGAACTTTTCACAATGGAATGTCAAAAAAAATAACTCACTCGATTTCTAAGGATTTGACCCTTGAGTACATTAAAAATAGAAGTTCCAACTCATTACCACATTAGAATTATTCAAGATTTTCAAAACTGTACAGATCCGTCACAATGGTGACAACGAGTCTTGGTTCATCCCCGAAAAGAAGTGCAGAGCCATTAAAACAACTCCAATCTAGAATGAGTTTTATGAAACGTGGATCTACTCGATGACGATAAAATCCAATGGAAGTGTAATTTGATGTGGAGTGGTTATACAGCTTCTTACGGACGAACTCACCCAGCGACGCTGTGACGATTTCATCAAAATTTCATATCTTGCAAAGACTTTTTTTTTCATTTTGATCAACAGGTAAAGCGAAGACGTATAATGATATTGTTTCGCCGGTTACAGAATCTTAGCCCTCAAAATGATGTGTAATTGATGAAAAGTTTCCAAACTTTGACGAAGGGAAAGGGTTGTTGACTACAGTGGAAACAAAATGTGATAGAAGACATGTGTGTTACAAGAAATCTTTTTTTCAGAAAGTTTCTGTGACTATTTTGATTTTCATAGAAAGTATCTACGGATCGCTAAAAAGTTATCGACTCCATGGACCTCTTGATGGTGTAGTTTGATCAATGAATTTTGAGCGTGCTGTGAGGCCCGTCTTTCGCCATTGTATTTCGTTCGTGAACTGAACCTCAGTATTTTATTGAATACACCCGCATGAAAATGGACTATATTTTGACTAATTGCTTATGCCCTTGGCAAGAATAATCAACATGAAAGTTTCTCATTGGAAATATTTTCCGAAATATTGAGGGTGGGAAAAGATTGAAAAAAGAAAAATCGCGGATTCCACCAGTGCAAATGAAGCAGTTATTAATACAATAATGTTGCTTACTGAAGATGATATGAACTTACCCAGAATTTTCATGATTTTGTCGAAATTCTCATCGCTGTCGTACAGTTCGTACTTTTTATCTACAAATTTGAATGAAACGGCGCAGACTACGCTCACTAGTGCCAAAGAGGCCAAGAGAGTTACAAGGGATAAACGACCCATGATAGCGATTCTTGAATTATGATGTATTCCGAAGATGCGTATCGTCTTTTATATCATTTCGATTCCTCGTAGCAACATTTTAGCCGTTTTCTGATTGGCTCGCATAAAAATTAACAGACAATTTGGGACATACCTTCCACCTCCATTCAACAATTAATGTTCTTCTATTCGTCATCTATTCCAACCAAAGCACTCATTATCTCTCGTTATTTTTACCTTGTTAGATTGGAATTCAATTCCATTTCAAAATTGCTTAGTAGACACTCGAGAGTTAATTTTGAATTTAGTTCATCGATGCTGTGTGTGGACAGTTGTGATGTGCCTAATTAATTCATATACGAAAATAACACTACACTTTCACGAAATTGTGTTTTGTATAACATGAATCGCATGCGAATCCCTGCAGAAAAATAGTTACGATCCATTCTCGCGCTTCAATATTTCTTGGTGAAAATCTGAAACCAATTCAAGAAGATCTTATTAAATGTCTCAAACGAGTTGAAAAGTATCTTTCATGACTTGTAGAAGCGCCACAAGTATTCACAGTATGATTCAAAGTTCAATAGGCCGCTTTGAGTTGACTATATAGTTTTAACCCTTTCTTAGGTAACAGCACCAATAGTTAAACAGAAAACCGAGTGCTCTTTGATCACTCGAGTCTCGGAGAAACAATTTGAGTCAGCTATATGATCAGATTGGTTTAGATTGTAGAGAAACTCTTTGTTAACAGTTTGCTAAGAAGAAAATCTCGAAAGAACTTATAGAATTAAAGTAGTTAGTATTTTACGATAGTATGTTTTGCTCCTCTAGTGGAACCCCGTCTTTCAACTCAGGGACCAGTAGTGAAACGCGGTACAGGAACCTATACTGGAACAGATAATTGATGTAATTTACAGTGTTTCTCTTGTGTCAGAGGAGCCTAATTAACTAGATACGAAGTACATGTACTTGAAATCATATGACTAATTGACTTGAAACCTCATTTAAGTCTCGAAATTCCCTGTTCCAATATAGCTCTCGCTGTCAATTGCATGGAACCTACAATGGAACAGCCAACTAAGGGTTACTTCACTCAAACAAAATTCTATTCAGATGCAATTCGTGGAGTAAATTACTTCAGTCTGCCACAAATACAGACGATTTGTACTTGAAATCACATCATTCATGGCCTAAATATTTATCTAGAACTAGCTTTGTTGGAAAATATGGTTCTGTTCCGGTATAGCATTCAATTTGAAAACCGTGGGACATACCGGAACAGTCGTGTCAGTTGTCTTATTCAAACACAACTGTGTCTTGACACGTAAATTACTCGGATCCATCAAGTTTGTAATCGAAAAGATATTATTCACTAGCTTTGATCCTTTACAAAGCTAGATTTCACCGAAGTGCGATTTGTTCCACTATTGGTCCCATTTTTCAAGGGTGGAACCTGAAGTGGAACATCCCACGGAGGATGGTTTAGGCACCACATAATTTATGATAATTTGTGGAGTAAAAAAGCTCCTTATACATATCGCAATGCATGAGTTCAAATTCCATTACAATGAAGAGCATGTAAATATTTTTTGTTTGACGATTGCTCCGTTTTTGCGGAGAAAATCCTTGTTCCATAGTAGGTGCCACATTTCAGTATAAAATACGGTGTTCCACTATTGGTGCTTTTACCTTACACTTAAGTCCATAAAAGTGGACATACAGGGTGAGAAAGAAATGATAACAACTTTGATATAGTGAGATAGAAGAATCTTAAAAAATTCATAGCAATAAGTCAGTCCACAAAAACCAAACTCTCGCAGGAATTATATCGTTAGTCGTTTCAACAAACCTACTAGAGGTAAATTCATGCAATTTTCATAACGCTGAAATACATCTTTTTTGCCCAATTTGAAGCAAATAATGTTTTACGATCAAAACAGAAAAATTCCATGTGACAAAGTTATTCCTCGTTAATTGGGTTGAAAAGAGCTATTCTTGAATTTCTAAGGTTCAGGACTTTTCCAGAAGTCATCTCGTTCAATGATTCAGTTATGATAGGAATCATGTTCAGAAATTTGAACAGCTTGATCATGACAAATATTTTACACAAGCGGGGAAAAGATTCGCGATTCAAATCACTCGACATCATGTGAGCTTTTTATTACGGTCGGTGCTAATTTGGTGACAAATTCAAATGAGATTCCACAATGATTAGGATCTGTTCAATAATTGAATGAATAAATTACGACTTCGTTGCGACGGGTCCCACTGGTGGGACCCGCGATTTTTTATTTTTCAATCTTTGACGACTCAGTCTTGCTTCGAAAATTCTCCCTAGGAAATCTATACACGTGGGTAATCTCACCATGGGCGTTAACAATGAGCCAAGAAAGAATTTAGAACTATATGGGTGTTCCTGTCCGATTGTTACCCAGTTCGAGACCGGAATAAAATTACGAAAAACAGCTTCGCAGCGAACGTGTTAATCAGATCCAAAAGTATTACCCAGTTTGTGACTGTGTAGGTTTCTTTCTTTCCCTTGAACTCAGCATTTCACAATGATCCATCTTCACTAGGTTTTGAGATGATCGTGAAAGGTTTTTTATGGCGTCACCAATGGCGAATTTTATTGTTGAATGTATCGAAACGCAATCAATTTTGCTACTCAGATCACCCTCACAAGGGGAGGTCCAACCTTGCGACATACAGATCTTGATGAAATTCTGTGAATCTTCTTGTTTTGGTGAAAAATGAAGGTATCTCCAAGGATTTGATACCGTGGGCCTCCCATTCTTAGATAAAGCTATAGAGATTAGCCTTGCCAATATAGGCTCATCTTGAGAAGTCGTATATATAGATATAGAATCAATGTTAATCTCCATAGCTGTATCTTGAAATAGGAGGCCCATGAGATTAAACCCTTGGAGATACCTTCATTTTGCACCAAAACAAGATGATTCCCAGAGTTTCATCAAGATCCTTGTTCCGCAAGGTTGGACATGTCCTTGTTAGTCAGATTTCCTTACTGAAGCTATTATCGATGAAGGAAAATCCCACAGCAAAAAGGCACACCCAAAAACCTCGTGATTTTGTTCGCCATCAACAAGCGCCAGGATGTTCTCTATATGTATGATGATTTCTTTGTCAGCGAATTCTCGTGAATAGTTTTCGTGCAAGTTTCGTTGGATGATTACATTGAACTGAAAATAGTTTTTTCATGATATTTTACCACAAAATCTAGAATTTTCACCGTTTAGTCAGAATATAGCGTCCATCACTTTGTTGATCAACATTCCCGAGAAGCTTGTCGGTAGTTTTGTAGCTCATGTTATTTGTAATGAAAGGTTATCCACATTTTATGCACGAACGCATCACATGGATATACATAGCTACATCAACTGTGTGATAGCAATTATCGTCTCAGATGCAGTTTTATATAGTTATGGAGTTTCGCAGAATGCAATCACCTTTCATTTAAAATAGTAGACAGGCTATGTTTTTCTCGTCTTGTGGAAACTTTAGCGAAAACACTCCTTCGCTACATCTCGATATAAGGAAATGTGATAATTATTCACGAGCCTTGTCATATCATATCATGATTTCAAAAATAACTCGGTTACGATACTCAAGAATTTGGAATTCATTTGTTCCATTCTTTCTATGTTCCAGGTGAGTACGGGTTTCATGAGCCAATAGCTAAATTTCTTCAAGATTTGATGTAAGTAAAAATTTAATGTAAATTAAGGCTTCCCTTGAATGTTTAGTCGAAACAGCATTTCAACTCTGTCCGTTCTCGCAGTATACATTTTTATATCTCTTTCTTTCTTCGTAAAATCCATGCCAATAAGTGCAAAGCTTCCTAAGATACCTTTTTACTTCCACGACCGTCTATGTCTTAGACAACCGTGCACTCTGATCTGCACGATCTGCCAGTAAACCATTTTGGATCACATCTCAATCGCAAGTTCTCGTATATACAGAGTTTACTTCCGACCCACTTGCATATTTGCTAATATAACAAAACAGTTGGCTGTGTTGTGCGCTGACAACCACTAGCGCTCACGTCTTGAAACGAAGATGACGGGTTGGTATATCAGCAGCGTGCAAACGTCACGATTTTCTTCCATGCCATCGAAAGGTACATGTATTTATAAGTAACATACAAGTGCCTGATAATGTACTAGTATTGTATATCGCGACGCTCGTGAAAGCAAAGAGGTCACTGCCACATGCAAGTTCACGACTTCCGGTGCGACAAAGCTTGAAAATTGCCTTGGCCCTCCCACAAAGCCTTTGATCATCAAACTATCTATTATTCTAGGCAATTGCATATCTTAGTAAGAAAGATAGTTGAATTTTTTGGTGATGTGTGTGTTCGTGTCCATATGAGTCCAGAATCCATGAGTTATGTGGAAGGTAATTTTTGGTTGACATTCTGAAGATAGTATAGCAGAATTTTTGCGACAAGTGGATCGTGGTATCAAGTAGGCTAGAACTTGACTTAGTTTTGGCCGTGATGTTCTGCTGTAATTTTCCTCGATTCTGGAAATAGATCAGTAGGTTAATTGACCACCAAACGCGAAAAATCGTGACATCGATTGATACGTTTGTTGCCATCGTCGTATCCCAGATAGCCCCCCCCCCCCCCAATTGATCTGGCTATCTGTAATAGGCCTCTTGTGATGTTGTGTTTTCGATAAGATTGGGAGAGAGTGGGATCTTGACCCCCTCGAGAGAGAGCTTTGTTTCACTTTTAGCCGTCAGCGATATTTCTTGAGTCACGGTTATCGAGTATGCTTGAGGTAATCCTCTTATCTAACAAATAGGTGAGACTTTCTTTCATTAACACTGGCTTTGGTAATAATTATGAAATTTATGAGTTTCTTCCTTCTCGAATAGTTGACCGGAATGATTTTTCACGATCGTATTTCTATGATGGCGAATAGAATGACATTAAGGGGAGGTGCACCCCTGATTTCGAAGTTTAGCCTGAAAACCCATGGAGGGGTGAAGATCTGGATTCATATGTATTTTTTCGATCTAAAAACGATGGCGTAGTCAGTTTTCAAAAAAAAAAAAATTTTTTCCGACCATTTTTGTCCACGGGTTTGCGCCACCTTTGCCTGATCGCCAAACCCATACGACTTTTTGTTCAAAACCATGGAAAGTACTCCCAAAATATTTTCAGACAAATCCATCACATTCTGTGCGACTAAATACATTTTTTCGGGTCAAAAATCTGAATTCAGACATTTTTATTAGAAAAATTGGACGTATTCATAGATATAGTATATTACGTATCGAGTGCTGGAAAACTTTTTTCTTCGTGGAAATCATGCTGGACGTCGGCGAAGCCGACGTCCAGTATGGTTTTCACGAAGTAAAAAGTTTTCCACACGAGATACGTAATGTGTTTTACATGCTAGTAGCGTAGAAACATTTGTTTCCAGGCTTTCTCGCCAAGCGAGGACGCCTGGAAACACGTGTTTCTACGCTACTCGCATGTAAATATAAATTTCTGGTGATATTTTCCCCCGATTCTTGAAATATTTTGTTCACCAATCCGATGTAATTTTTCAATCTGAACAAGGAAGTATTTCTGTGATTTTTCGGAATTATCGATATTTTTTGAGTTCTGAGGCATTTTAGCAAGAAAATTCAGATTTTTGACCCGAAAAAATGTATCTAGTCCCACAGAATTAGAACGATCGGCCTGTAACTTTTTTTGGGTGTACTTTTCGTGATTGTGACGAACAAAATATCGTATGGGTTAGGCGATCCGACGAAGTAGGTGCGAACCAGAAAATAAACATGGTCGAAATTTTTTTTTTTTTTTTCGAAAAACCGACTACGCCATCGTTTTCAGATCAGAAAAATACAGATATGAATCTTCAGCCCCCCATGATTTTTCAGGCCAGACTTCAAAATCAGGGGTGCACCTTCCCTTAATAATCCAGGTTATTTATACTTTTATGATTTATGATTCATTTTCCAATATTCCTGTTACTCATCTGTAATAAGATTGTATTGTGGATACTGTAAAATTATACTCTAGCTGGTACTTGTCAGCGATCAATAATAGTTTTTGTTTAAAAAATTGACTATGAATATTCAAAATCACACACAATCATCAGCGTAAATCTGAGGTTTCTTAAAGATCTAGAGCTCGTTGGGAGAAGAATTTTCAAGTTTGATCAATGCAATATGAAGCTTATATCCATTGTAAGTTCACCAAAGAAATTCTAATGCATGTAAAATTCATCCGTTCGCAAATTATTTCTAGAAAAAATGTCCAGTTGGCCTGCAGAGATTGGGGCTGTTTGATATTTCGTCCACCTGCGAATTACGATCTGAGAATTCTACTCTTGATAATTGATTACAGTATTCGACCCTCACACATAAACACTCATAAAAACCGTCTGCTTTTATAAATTTGCCTAAATTTCTCATCTACTACTAACCTGACTTTATGATATATGAATTCACATACTAATTGAACATTCTACGTATATCTATAAGTCAAAAATTTTCAAAAATATTGAAGTATTAAAAACTTCTCCTTCCCTTCCGTAGATTCTCAACGATATGATGAGTTTTGATGAATTTTGACTTCAAATTTTCCAATCGTATCAGTGACACAGACCTTGATTATAGAAAAAGTCTTTCGCACGAGTGCCCTTGACTGTCGATTCCGATTCTCTAAAATTAGCGTATCTTCTATAATAACCCGTTTCGATTGTATGGACTTCAACGTTCGCAGCTTCCACCTATACTTCTTAAACAGCATATTTTTGTATAAAAGTCATCATAGCTGTGTTAATACATGATGTTGCAGTTATTATTGTCCCGTCAAGAGTAAAATACCTACTTGCAATATACACAGACGTATATTCGACCCACTTTTGCAGCATCGCGATCGGTTGAGCTATTGTATATGTTACGTACCAAACCCGAAATCGTACACTTCGCGAACGGTACAGCCGATTCTGTACCATTCGCGAAAGGTACACCACCATTTGTACTGAGCCCGATATTCCGGGTTTGGTACAGCAGAGTCTTGTACCATTCGCGAACTGTACAGCCGCCTTGTACCGAGCTCGATTTCGAATTGCGCCATATGGCTTGGATCGTGTTCACAATTGAGAATTGTCTATAAATGATAATTAGCGTTTAAAATGATATGTATTGACGAGTTCAGTCAAGTACAGGTAACGATTGAGCTTGCACAATGTATCCCGATAATACTATTCGTGATGAACTCAACTCAAAATTAGGCGAACATCCGATAATTGTAAGTTCATAAAAAGTGAGACAGAATGACGAGACCTTGTGAAGCTAATTAGTGAAATTGAGAAGAAATCATTCAAGACCTCTCTGGAATACAGAAGATTGAAACAGTTTGACATATACAGTGACTGTTGGCGATATTCCTCGTCTAATCTTTCCTATGAAAATAGCACTATAAGAAAAAATCCTCAAAGTCAGTAAAAAATCGTACTGAATCGCAACAAACCCCCTGACCTTGTTATGTTAATATTCAGACAATGAGACTGATTTTGAGGATTTCTTCGTACAGTGGGACGACGAAGTGAGATATCACGTAGAAAAATCCGAAATCTACGATATACTGATGAAGTATATTAAATGAAGATAGATTCATGATGAAACTGGGCGTGGCGGTGTTCACAAGATGTATTATGTCATCAAAACAAGATACGCGAACATAACCCATGCAGTGATTCTAATGTTCATGAGAGTGAAAGTCACGTGTGTAAGAATATTCTGTTCCACTTTTTGTGAACTTACAACTATCGAATGTTCCAAGAACATCTAATTTTGTGTTGAACTCATCACGAATAATATTGTCGGGATCCAATGTGCAAGCTTGATCGTTACCTGTTCTTGACTGAACTCGTCAATACATATCATTTTAAACGCTAATCATCATTTATAGACAATTCTCATTTGTGAACACGATCCGAGCTATATGGCGCGATTCGAAATCGAGCTCGGTACAAGGCGGCTGTACAGTTCGCGAATGGTACAAGACTCTGCTGTACCAAACCCGGAATATCGGGCTCGGTACAAATGGTGGTGTACCATTCGCGAATGGTACAGAATCGGCTGTACCGTTCGCGAAGTGTACGATTTCGGGTTTGGTACGTAACATATATAAATGTACCTGGAGTCAATTGAACACGGGGAAAGGCTTCAAGGGCCAAGGGTATCATAATAGAGCAACGATCTTTTGATCTCAACTTTTTCTAACGCCCGATATGTAGACTATATCGCCCTATCGGCTCACCTTTCTCAAAGCACTGTACACTACTTATAATACAACTTCTGCAAGTGCACCTTTGCATGTTACATTATAAGTAACCTGCATGTAAGTACCAACGGATTTATCCAGTAGTAGTAGTTTTAGTATTAGTATCAGAGACACAGAAGTAGGAGAGAGAGAGAGAGTGAATGTCTTTGAGAAATCTAACCTCGAGACGGCTCGTTGGTAAATTGTTTGTATCCGCCGTTGAGTTCTTTTTTTTTTCATTTCGTCGTTGCAGTAGCGTTTTATCTGAACTCCTCGTATCTCTCTATACAATTGACGACGACATAACCTCGATGTGCCAATCGCTTTGGTAGATTATATATACTTACATATATTAGGGGGAAAAATTAAAATTTTCAGATATCTGAGAGAGTCTTTGTCGATATACGTTTTGTCAATCTTATGAGTTGTTTGACACGCATCTATACACAATATATATATATTATCTTCCAGACTGATTTATGATATCCATATGATGTTTTACTATGAAATAATTCATGTACAGCCGTATTTTCAAGAATAATTTTACAGAATAATAACGTATGAGAGAAAAATAGTCTCTCAAATTGTCCATGGTGGATAAAATTAGCGAAAGTTAAATGTCTGAATGGACGCATGGCCTCCCGTTTTATAATCCACGCAGAAACAGAATTGACCATATACTCTTTGAAAAGCCCGGAAGTTGCATTCACCATCATCAAGAAGTAACTCTTTCTTCTTTAATACTTTGTACAAACCGACATCATCACATCATCGCGTGGACGTATATATACTCCGATTATCGTATAATAGAGCAGAGGTCGCTGACACTTACACTATCTTCACAAAAGGTCCATCTTATTCTACTATCTATCTGAGATGTCTTTAAAGATGTCTCTGATCAGTGGTGATGGAAACCGATTGTTGAGTTGGAAGAGCATCAGACTTCTTCGTAAAAAGTAACGGGTTGGCTTCTATATACTATATATACAAGTCTTTTGCAAAAAGTTTTAGCATGGTTTGGTTCAAGACCATCATGACAATACTGTACACTGTATACTTTACCGTTTCACCTTGGCGTAACTCTGCAGGCGTGGCATTCTCTCTGTTTCTTTCATTTTCTTTTTCTTTCCTCTGGAAGCAATTCGCTCGGTGAAGTGTAACTAAAGTTTTTTGTTCTTTCGTTTTCATTTTTGCGATGTACACTTTTATTTTCGACCTCCTCCAACGTGACGATGGATTTCAGCTTAGGTTAACAGGTGTGTACGTTCTCAGTTGTATTATTTTCTTCTTTGCCAGCGGTGAGCATGGCTAAATTGAGTGAAGAAGAAGGAAGATTTTGCGACAGCTGAGGTAGAAGTCTCATATAAAAGAGCGAGACAAGGGAAAGGAAAGGAAAAATTAGTGGTAGGGGGTACGTAGGTATTCGAAATTAACGGTTGTGGAGGATGGGAGCTCGAGACTTACCTGCAGTTTCAAATTTTTCGGTATAGAATAGAGATTATATTTGAGGTAACTACTCGGGGAACTATCAAGTACCTGAGCTCGTAAATTTTGCATAGCCCAAGTATATGAACGAATTTGTACGGCGGGCAAAACCTTGGAACATTGGAAGTCGCCCTAGAACTTTCTATTTTGTTCTTATTCCGAGTTGTATTCACTAAAGATGCACGTGAATGTCACGTTGTCACAGATGTATCCCTGTTTTTCCTTAAAAATCTCACAATTCTTAACAAATTTGATTTAAATTAATTTTAGATATGAAAGAGACCCGTGAAAGAGACCTACCAAAAAGAGTCATGTCTCGAACTTTTTTCTCTGACTTTTTTATTCGATTTTATGGTACATAATTTGAACTTCAGGACCGACACGGTGGTGGGGTCGCTGAGTGACAATCGAAGTTAAGCATCGTTGGGCGCGGTTAGTGCTTGGATGGGTGACCGCCTATCTCGGTCTAATCAACCTTGACGGGCTGACTTTTCTGATCGATTAGTTGACACTTACACCTCAGCAACGTGAGCGGGAGGCACGAAATGTTACAATATCGATATTCATGCTCACAAAACGTGGCATGAGCACCGTAAAGGTAGCATGACGAATGTGCCGAACTCCCCGGAGGAGGTTCTCTCCCCTCAGGAATTTTTCTCTCCCTCCACGGGCATGATTTCCGGGCAAATGCGGAGAGAGTTAGGTTAGGGTGAGTGGCTGGATCTCAAACACGCCACGATAAAAACACGAAAGGTGAAATCCACGAGATCCGCCCCGGTATATAATAGTCCATTGGCCGAAGATGACCGTTGAACTCATGAAAAAAGAAGGAAAAAAAATCCTCCGAGTGATCTTATAGATGTGCAGCACCAGAAATCAGACGATTTCCAAAAGCCTCAACAATAGATTTGTTCGAAATGATAAAAATAGGCCTAGGAGTGCAAAAAGGTGTTCGGGGCCATTTTTTCCTGGAAAAACACACCTTTTTACGTGAAATATCAAAGTTTAAAGGATCTATTGGGTTTTTGAGAAATTGAATATTTTTTATTTTTCATTATTTTACCCCCGATAAAACCGCCCGCAACCTTAAAATCAACTTTACAGAACTAATTTCAATAGGTTTATTCCTTTTCAACGCTGCATACCGCATCTCCGTATCTCTAATCGGATTCGAGAAATACGCATTTTATTGAAAAAAATACCCGAACTTTTTTGTTGGAGATAATTCAAAAGGATAAAGTAACAAACGTCAGAGATACCTGGCAAATTATTTTGGGACTCCACAATAAATGGTGAAAAGTTCATATTTTTTTTACGATAGAATCGAATCAAGGAGTTGAGGAAAAAATCTCAGACATAACTTTTTTCCTAGGTCTGTTTCGCGCGGAACTACTCATACACCTCTGCCGACAGCGTGGGTTACGATAAAAACATCTAATGTAGAAAAGTGATCCCATTAAAGTTGCAGACATAACCAATCACCGAAATTAGTGTACAACCTTTTTCAATTTAAACCCTTTCCATCAATTTCGCCCAGTAGACGATTTTATAAAATCTTTGAAGACCTATACCAAACTCGCTTTACAACAGTAAAAAATTTCTCTCAAACATCTCATGCTGAATGAATGAAAAATTGTCCGTGCTCTTATCGATGCAATTTGTCAGAGATAAACAAAACAAGGGGGTCCAAGAGTGCATACTCGAAGAGAAATTCACTCTCAACAGATTAGGCATGAGCCGTGTCACCGGGCCATACGTGCATCGAAAGCGTGACACATACTTAACGAATTTGCGATCGGCCAACATCTGCAGAATATCGTGTCTTGCAGAGAGAAAACGATCGCCCACGCATCGGCAGAGGTATAAATCCCAAATAGCCTGATGCACAGTTTTGCGTCTGCGAGTGTATCTGTATCTGCATGTGACAAGTATGTGTATGTGTGAAGTGCTAAATCGTCGATGAATGATGATATGCTCGTCGAATGGAAATTTTTTTC
Source organism: Eretmocerus hayati (assembly GCA_029851415.1). Taxonomy (NCBI): domain Eukaryota; kingdom Metazoa; phylum Arthropoda; class Insecta; order Hymenoptera; family Aphelinidae; genus Eretmocerus; species Eretmocerus hayati. Next base: position 159,147,499 of record CM056742.1, on the reverse strand, counting down.
TCGCCTCGCGGCGTTGGCTTACAAAAGTAAGTGTCATATGTAAAGAAGCTCGACGTTTGTTTATTTAAACAATGAGATGGCATTGTCTGAGGCACGTCGTCGTCGCTCACTCACATTATATATCGCCAAGTCTTATTATGCCCATCAGAAAATTCTTAGCCACGGACGATGCTATTATTACGGCAGCATAGTGTTAATTTAGTTGGGCTTCCGTGTGGGTGTTTTAATTTACTATCATTCCTCTACTTTGATTAGGAATATTTGATTCCCACGGTTGGCTAGCCTTTTGGAATTTCCGATTTTCGCCAATTCATTTTTGTGATTGGTGGAAAGGAAAAAAATTTTCCATCCATAAAATAGTGTCACCGATAAGCTATAGAATTGCAGCCATCAGATCATCTGACTAAAATCATTCATTTTTTCATAAAAAATCGTCAACTTTGAGCGAATTTTAATAATGAGTAGCTTTTTGAATTCGTGATTCCGATATAACTCAGGGAGATCATTCTGCTGTCACGATTTAAATAGAGTAGGGAATTGGTATCCAATAAAAAAAGATTTTGATTAATTGATCAGTCCATTTCATTTATTGAAATACTTATCTTAAAAAATTCCAGTATTCTTCTCTTTAATCGTTAAGTGCTTATATTGGCTTTATCGCCGTTAGTGCATTGACACGTCAGTTCTCTGCTTTGTAGATCCTGTTTGAGAAAGCGTCACCCGCCTTCATGTTCTGTAATAGAAAGAAAAATTCGAGTTACCTATTGTAAATTTGATGCCAATCTTTCACTAGATTCTAGCTATATTCTAGGTGAACTGGTATAACTCCAGATAGGATCATGCCGAAATTTTTTACACATCCCTTGAATTTTTATTTATACTGCAGCTAAAATCTTTCCATTTTTCAAGGACAAACAAACTTGGCTTGAAATTTCTGAATTATTTCTTATTTCTTAGTTTGTGGAGTGCCAGTCTTGAGTAAGTCTTGACTTTTTCTAATTCTTCTAAATCTTTTCGATCTTGGGTTGAATGGATTTTCACAATTTATTTAATACTTTTGAATGGAGTCTGATTGATCTTTCTCATCTTCAAGATGGTATCAACGTTTTATTCGATTATCTTCAAAATTAGTCTGGGTAGTAATAATTGCTAATGACTCCTCTTAGAAACGTTTAGGCTCTTAAATAATGCTACAATGCCCTTCAAAAGTTGGCGGGCACAAAATTGGGGTTGCCTTAACCGTCATCACTTGTGCTCATCCACTCTAATTTCCAGTGCTGCATACAACAACAAAAAGTAGCGAAATCAAAAGTATATTCTAGATGATAATACTCACAACTTTCATCTCGTCCTTGCTGAATATACGTTCGATGTGGAGAGTCCTTCCATCATCCTTGTTCTTCTGAGTTTCAATCATCTTGTTACCTTCGAACTTGACAAAGTATTTAACATCACGACCATCAGCCGTGTGATAGTCGAATTCCTCATCAGGTTTGAACTCGACATCGTAAGATTTGAATGTGCTCTTTGTGTGTAAGACGTAGTAACCAGGTTTTCCTTCAGACTCCGTCAAAGATAGCGTAGGGCTTGCTAGTGCTGCTGATTTACGGGTGAAAAAACCAACACCTACGAAAAAACGTATATTGTTAGTTTTTCAATTTCATACACACATTATAATTTGTTGTAGGGCTCGTAAATAATGTGGGAAGTTAGAATACCGAGTCCGAATATAATTGATACTCTCATGGACTAAAATCACTTGGCTATTATATCGAGATTTTCTAGGGAAATTCGCGGATTTGGTTTTTATCGTCTCTAAACCCTGGTAGAAATCCATTTCAATGTAACACATTAGTAGCCATGAAGTGGACTTTTTTTAGACAACTGTCAAGAATTAGCAATTTCATGCCTATTAACGTGTTACATCGAAGTGAATTTCTACCAGGGAATTTGATATGGAATTTTGCATTATTGGGTCAAGTCAACTCGTTGAAACCCGAATCCCAGCTAGCACTTGATTTCAATATAAATCATTTTATATTCACTGATTTGATTACGGGCGCATACTCTTGACAACATCCAATCAAAGGTATTTCAAAATTCTTCACCTAAGCCTGCTCACAAAATCCCAAGTTTCTGTAGCGCTGTTTCTTCCAATCTATTTTTTCAACCTCTCCTCTCCCCCGATTACTTTTATCCGACGTAGATCGAATAAAGAGAAGATTGAATGTTTAGTATGCAAAAGACTAAAAGCAAGTGTGGAATGGAAAAAATTTTCAATGGAATCGCCCTGTTGTGGTACCAAACTGCCGAAAAGTCGAATTCTGGATTCTCTCTGCATTTCACTTCGCAATTCACTTTTCCATGATTCATTCACTTTCGAATGGGAGAATGATGAAAACGAAAAACACCACCGCGGGGATGAAAAAAATCGGTCTAGAGTTATAAGACCTATCTTGTCAGAAGTGAGGATATTCCAAAGGGTTCTTGCTACATGGGGGAATGGGAGAATGATGAAAACGAAAAACACCACCGCGGGGATGAAAAAAATCGGTCTAGAGTTATAAGACCTATCTTGTCAGAAGTGAGGATATTCCAAAGGGTTCTTGCTACATATTGGGTCCCTGATACGACCAAGTACGTTCGAATTTCCAAAAGAAGTCCACATTGAAATGTAATGTGTCTATTTCCTGACAAGAGAACTATGGGATGAAAAGCTCTGGATCTCGTGAGCAGAACACAACTATCGACGGAAGTCGTCATTTGCGAATAAAAGAAGTAACTCAATAAAACAGATTCCTGGCACGATAAATTCAGTGCGCTAAAAAGCTATCGATTATAAAAGTATGATTGGAATGATTATTCATTTTAGATGAAAAACTGCGAATCCTCCAACATCCCATGGGATAATTTCAAAAACACAATTCGTTTCCAAAACGTATAACCTTCGAAAGAATTCTTCAAAATTGCATACACTCTTTTGTTTCACACGCGCCGCGCAGAGCCCCCTTCTGTACACCTCATTCGAAATTCCACATGAAATATACCATTATAATATTTGATCTAAGCCCAGACTCACCAACATTGTCCAGGACATCCGAAAAACTGCCTTCTTGCGAAGAGTACGAGTATTTTGTACCGAAAAATGGTTTAATACCGTCCACACTGCTAGCAGCCGATGCACAGGCCATTAACACAAAAGAAACAAAAATAAAAATTGAACCTCGAATCGAAAACATGACGATGGGGTAAACTTTATTCTCGGTGATGCGAGGAGACGAGTAGATCTACCGAATTCTTTACTCAGAATGCGACTGCCGGGGCGTCGTCTTGTCTTTTCATACCCAGCTCGTTTCTATACTATCTGCATCTCGCTCCTCGACGCGGGGCTTCCTCCGCACGCACACAAATACACGCAGTCGTGTCCATCCCCGCATCATTCCATTAATTAATATTTATTGAGCTGACACCCCCACACATGCATAAAACTAGCCATCACTTTAGTCCGAGATTCATATACTTGGCTTGGCTGTTAATGCGCATCTGCGCTGAAGAGCTTCCCTCTCCTCTGGCTTTCTCGCTTCTCTTCAAAGAAAGAAGAAAAAGAAAAAGAATGAAAACTATTGGAACTTGTATACATCTCCTCTGGTATTGGTTTGTATGTGTGTTTGATGCTTCGAAACAAGCTGTTGGCTGTGCTTCGTTATACACGATATGGCCTTTACAGCTGTGACTCGTCATGTTGCCTGCCTTGGATGCAAGAATCTTCTTCATAGTGTAAATCTAAAACCATATACATATTTTCGTGTTTGAGGCTCTCTGATTGGCTCGTCTCAGCAAGATTTCCGGGCAAAGACATCACCCCACTCGTTTGAATCAAGTGGTACTGCGGGTTACTCTGTCCGCCTCTCCCCACCTCATCTTTTTGACTTGTTTTTTGGAGAGTCACCTTCGCCAAGTTTATCATCCCAATTTGAATTGTAAATACAAGAAACATCCAAAGTTACCCGTCGGCTATATGCGAACTTGAATTCTCAATGCTGTAAATGTCCATCATCCTGGGGAGACCTTGGGTTTTGTAAAGTCTACATGTCAGAAAAATTTTGACTTGGTGTTAACAATACTGCTTGTAATATTTGTTTGTCTCATTGAAGATTGATTTATCTCCCTGTAAAGATATTGAAGTTGTTTTTCTTACTCACAACGTCATTATGATCAATCATGAGTGAACCATGAAAGTGAATGTCTGATCAGCTTATCTCTGAGGTTTCTGTGACCCAGAAAGGAAAAGTTTGCCATTACGAGATGATGATAAAAATGATCTTTCCGCTTGTATAAACTCAGGAGAATGCCGGAAAGACGTACAGAAATGATTGATAAGAGGTCAACTAATACTTCAAGAAGTGGAGATACCCGTCCCATTCGGAAACCATTGACCGAGATCTCGTTAATCATAACGTTCAAAGCCTGTCGCTTCTGAATTTTACCTCTTACGAATTGGATCTGAGTCCCATCAGTTGGGAATATGTGATGATGACCAGTTTTGCTGTATTGTTGGACATCCTACATCGGATTGAAAGTTTGTATGTATCAGATATCAACAACCGACTAGGTTATGGGTAACTTTGAGGAAATGTTGAAATTTACTGGGGAATACCTCGGGGAATACAAAACCGGGGTCTGATTATGGAATCTTGCAGGCTCGCGCAGCGCAGCGTAGGATAGCGTAGGATAGATTAGGATATCTTTCCTCTCTTCTGATTGGGTATTTCTCCCGGCTCCAACCAATCAGAAGAGTGAAAAGATATCCTACGCTATCCTACGCTATCCTACGCTGCGCTGCGCGCGCCCGCAAGATCCCATAATCAGACCCCAGGTGTACTACACTGTCTTCTTTGACAAGAATATCTTGAAAAGTTGAGGATCTTGGGTCTTCAAAACGTGGACAACAGTTGCTCACAGTTTGGAACCTAACGTGTCATCCCTCCCAAAAAATATTAGTCTCTCCATACAGGTGTGACTCATACCAACAAATGAACGGGATTATATAGTTACTAGCCTTCTTTTAGATAATTGGCTGTATTGATCATGAAATCAGAGCTGTAGTAGATTGTGACGTATTTGAAACAGAATACTTCTCTTTGATTACCAACAGGATTCATTTTTTTCATGCTTTGGAATTTTTCAAGCATCATGTATAAATGATGATCAGAAATACACGAATGTCATTTCTTGCATTCCTTGGATACCAATATCTTCAATTCTACGCAATATACGATCATTTCCTTGAAGAAGTAGGTAAGCAAAAAATATCATTCCTTGGAAAATGTGAAGCTGATTGGAGATTTGAAGACTTCTTAGAATGGTTATCATGATTATCGCCCGTATGATGTAGCTTTTAGTAACTTTTTTTTAATATCTCGAATGATTGTGACTCTGGATCTGGAGAAATATGGAGTAATATTCCCTCAATTTAAACGGAGTCGTCCAAGATATGACATGAGCTAGATTTTAGTAGGAAATTCTGCATACAGAAAAAAGAATCTGTCGAAATCACATATTTTTCTCATCTTTGTGTTCCGTTAGAGACTGATGCTTCCTGGTCTTGATTCGATTATTCCATACACGTAAAGTCTGGAATACCAAATAGATTCTGGGATATAACGTACATTTTCGACTTAGACAATGTTGTCATGAGCCATATTAACATGAGCTCTTTTATTAGCGAACGCGAGAGCGAGTATCTTTTGTATGATTTTACGCTTTTGCGAAGACTTTGACATAATGTATTTCGAGTGTGAAATCGAGGTGTGAGGTCTCTTCAAGTTAACTGCTATTTAAGTGAAGACCACAATAGAAGATGTTTGTTTTACCAGTTAGTGCAAGAATTGGTTTACAAAAAAAACACTCATTGAGCAATATTTGTGAGTGTACAGAGTAATCTCTGACAGGCCGTCCAAGTTTGGTCGAATAAGTGATTCTTTAACATCACGTTCAGTTCGTGTTTTTAGTGATCGAAGTCACGCGCTCGTGACGTGGTAAATGACGCGTCAGGGACCACCTATTTTGTCCCACTTGTGAAAAAGAAAAATGAAAAAAAAGAGTGGGAAATGCTTTGGAAAATGTACTTATTAGATAATGAGAGACAGCCTTGCTTTTGATTGCCAAAAACTAATATTTTGGAACGTCTCATACACAAGTAAATGCGATCAACTTTGTGACAGTCTTGGGATGATCATCATGCATAAAATTTCATGTCCCTCTCTCAATCATTTTCAAAATTGTTTAATATTTGTAGAGATCGACAAAATTTTAATTCGTCATTTTGCATGAATTCCACGTCTTATCAGTGCAGATGATGAATTAATTTGAATTTTGGGCACGTAGTCATTGTCGAGGCAGAAGTAAACTTACCTGTTAGCCTCTGTATGTTGATATTCATAATTCAAATGTGTGAGTGATGATCACGCTCGTGTTTCTAAACGTTAGAAGAGATTTGTCTCGATCTCGAAATAGTATCCCGTGGTAAACATAGTTCGTTCTAATTCTTATAGGTTGGAATTATTATTCGGTTTGCCAAGTGCAGTAGGTCGTGATTCTTTGTCTCGCGTGCTTGACACGCAAAGTTTGCTCACACCACGTACACGATCTAATATGCTTATACCATGAGAATACGCGACCCAGAATTGATGGAGTCGTGTAAACAATTCGTCACATTATTCGCACAGGTCACGGTATAACATTGTACAGTGTCTGTAATATCTCTTCATTCTATTTGAGTACATTACATATTACTACATTGATTTAGTTGCCAACCTTGCAACTCTGTATGCCATGTGAAAATTATATTATGATGTATCTCAGCAAAGATATCGAAGTTGATCACAGTTTTGCACAAAATTTTTCAGTCGGATTATTCAAAATCATTGACGTGACTCGTTATGACCTTTCTCATCGTCCGGTATTTTGACTTGAGTTGATTTACCATATTATGCATTACAATAATTTCTACTATGATCCATCTATGAATAAGGTCACGGTGATGTACATGTTCTGCAATAATGCATGTAATTGAATGTCTGTATAAGTAAGACGTAAGACAACACAGTCAATCCCGGTAAAGCACGCACGGGTTTGTAATTTATCTATCCAACAACTCATAATTTTGTCTTTGATAGATTGACGACTTTTACCAGCATTTTATAATATGAAAGCAGCACATGAATTTGCATAGTTAAGCTACAGTTGCTGAGAAGTCTCTTTGATTACTTCAATATTGAATTTTACATACTCACAGAATCTTTCGTCACATCGAAGTACTTGAAAGCTTTAGCGAAAAAAGTTTGCAAACATCTCACACCTACAAAATTTTTTGATCATCATCAAAATCATAACTGTCCAAACATCAATCTCATGAAATGACTTCATGATAAATTTATAGTAACTCAGAACTCACACGGTTGATTAATCGCCTCAAAAGTCTTATCTGAATCGGCGTACAAGCGGAAGACTTACTCTCACAAATCCTTTACCTTGTAGATCTTTAAATACCTTCTTGAGTTCTTGATTGCATTGCTATACAAACTAATAGATGGACTCGCAAAACTCGTTTCTTACCGATATTACACTTCGTATTACTCCGAAGTTATGCCTGACAGATTAAACTTAGAGCAAAAGATTCATATCTCATTCTGTATTAATCCATCTTCAAGCGTGACTTCATACCAACCGAAGCGAGTATTTTTCCCAACGCCCGAGGCATAAGAATCGTAGCTTCAAGTATCTCGATAAAGCAAAAACATCCGTGATGTAAAAATTGAAATGTAATTTTTAATGAAGCGTATGATAAATTTTGATTTCAGACAGATGAGAAATATAGGCTCATTTTTTACATCGAGTTTTACATGGAACCCAGTCTGGACTATAAAATGAATCATGTCCCAAAAAGGTACACTCGTTCGCGCGATTTGAAAACAGCCTATCATTCTGCCTCGTCGATTTTGCAAAGAAGTTAGAGTATCTATAAGCACGATAAGTGAGAAAAATGGATTCATATACTGGAAAACCTCTGTCTATCACATTTAATTGACTTTTCTTGAAAAAATTTCGTTAGGCAAAAGGGGCTCGTCTCGATCGTATTTCGTGCCGCTGAAACTGAATTTTTGTACAGCCTGCTGATAATATGTATGTGCAATGTGTAAGTACAGCACGAGCGCAAAAAAGATTTCCGAGCTTCGTAGCGAGCTCATAAATCACTTTCACGTACACTAATTCGTTCGTATAACAGGCGATTCTTGGTCAATGAATCTTGAAGTGCAACACCAGAAATCACAGAGTCTGAACAGCCTCTCTGATTTCTGGTGCTGTACATCCATAAGATTTCTTGAAGAAAATTAGTCGTCTAGGAAGTGAGAGAAGGGCTTACATATATGTACTCGAGATGGATTGTACTGTTTCTATATTTTATATTTTTTATCTTACTCGGTGATTTGTCATTGCTAATGAGCTCAGAAGAACTTTCCTCTTCAAACTTCAATCCTTCCTCAAAAATCTTGTGCTGATTATCAAGTCCATCAACGTCACTGATCCATCACACTGTCTATATCACCGACATCATAGACTCACAACTTGATTGTACAAAAGAAATTTAGAAAGGTGAATACTTCATAGGATACACGCCTACGATTTTCAGGAAAAAAAAAAGAGAGAATCTCTCAGCGAAAATGGTCATGATTGTAAAAATGCGGATAGGCATCTCGTATACCTAACCTACCTGATCTGACAAAACAAAAGTTTCAACTCACCATTTAGACAGAGTGAAATTCATCTCAATCTCGTCTCGTTGACCGACCTCAGCACCGCGGACGTTTTTCGCAACTTTCACTTGGTGACGGACACTTGCTATAATAATGTCGAGTGAGCAAGGTGCATACATGTCGCAAAAATTTGTCCTGTCTAAAATCTAATTTCTCTCCTCAAAATACATGTAGTATAGTAGAATAACTAAAATAATTCGAGAGAAACACGAGTCGGCAACTGGATTCTTGACTGCTGTATAATACATAGTTGTGTATTTGTGCCGCTAGGCGGAAAAAATTTACGCTCTCTCGCAAGCGGTCACTATATGCACACTTAAGTACTGTAGAGGTAACGTTGACGACAGTATATCTTTTGATCATCGCGTGTGTTTAGTTCATGAAAGTGAGAGATGGTCAGAGATAGAAAAGCGAAAGGAGACACAATCGTATTAGATGGGTGAATCGTGTCTAAGTAAAACTGGCAAAAATGTACACGTATACATAACCTACAAATCTGAGAGAGATTAGGGAGATAACCTAACCTATTTGACACTTGGATCTTTTGTGCCACTTCGTGCAATCTGGGGGAGTGGCATGACATTTTATACAACATCAGGTTGAGCTTTAATGTAAATGGTAAATGAATGTGTGCTTGTTCACGGGTGCTATACGATATAACTGTATAATGAAGATAGATCGAATGCTTGGGTAATTAAAGCTGTGACAATGGGTTTGAAATTGACTAGGCTCGTCTGTGATACCCGTGTATTCATGTGTTTGGGCGATACATACGTGTTCTATGCGAGTGACACACGATATACATATATGTGCGAGGTGTGAACTCATTTCTTGGGTCAACATTTGCACACTTGAACTGTGCGCTATGATTGACAATGCCGCGCCCCCATATGCGCGTTAGAATCAGTGCGTACTCGTTATGCGTTATAGATCGATTCAAAGTACAAACTTTAATGTGTTGTCACACATGGCAGCAGCTTGCATTGCATGCGCGATTTTTGATATTCTTTACGAGATGTGTAACCCATTAATGTTGTTTGTAGTGAGATAGATGAGGAGTTATTTTTTGACGCGTGCTGGAATTCGAATATTGAGAAATAATCCCTACATTGTTCGAGTACCACTAAATTTTTTCGCAAAAATTTGTTTTGTTGATACGTGGTATGATGATTTTTTGAGGTTAAATGCAGAATGATTAGGTTTTGAACTATTAATCAACATTTTTCTCGCAAAGGAGTTCCAAGAGTTTTCCAACCTACAAAATTTCGAATATATCATCTTACTTTTGGTGATGTTTCCTTTAATACGAAAGTCTGCTAACTCCTAACATCAATTGTGAGGATTGTCTTGCCCTAGATGATAGTTCTTGAGAGCCACCTAATAGATTCAGATTCTGTCTCATCACTGAAGATTGTTGATCATAGTGAAGATTGTTCATTATCCCGTATATGGCCATAGAAAAAGACGAAAATACCGTCAACCGGGGTAACTTTGGAACAAAAATCGCATTTTTTCCTTAAATCTCGCCAAACTTGTACGTCTTGCATCAGAAGCGCGTTGTATCTGTAGTCAAACGAAAGTTTACAGTTTCAGCTTTCAATTGAGGTATTTATAAGGTCAATTTGGACATCTCTGGTTGGAGCGAAAAGCGCTCAAAGTCGTGTTCCAAAGTTAGACACGTACTGGGATAACTTTGAAACAGTAATTGTTATCATTATTTATTCGTCAATTAATTCATAAACTAGGTCACGAAATCGATTTTCACCATCAGTGATCGAAAGAGTGTTTTAGCTTCCCATCGACCTATTGTAAAAGTCCATTTGGTTGAATTCACCTTCTACAATCGCGCATAGATGCCTCCAGCATACATTCACTACCCGCGTCGCGGCTAAGTCTTGAGGAGGAAAATACCTTCACAGTCGGTTTCTGACGAAAACTGCCATAACTCGGCTTCCGTGGGTCGAAATGAAACTTTTTTCGGCTCATTTTGAAGCTCTCGTCAATGACTACTCAAGTAAGTGATATTTGATGATGCTATAGATCTTGGGAATCAATTGAGAGTACATGAACAAGTGTTCCAAAGTTACCCCAGTTTCTGAAAAGAATACGTACTCGTCAGTTTTTACTCTACAAAATTGAAACTTCGTGGAAATACTCCAATATAACAATGGATTCGTCCAGATATGTGTACAGACAAGTGAAATCTAGCCGAGCTACCTTGGATTCGACCTGGTAAAATCGGAACCACACCACTTTTTCCGAGAGACTGTTTGCTAGGTCGAAAACATACTTCTGAAGAAGTCAGCTTATAAACGGATTAAAAGCTGTTGAAGGCCCTCGCGCATTGTTTATGCGTACCCCAAGTGGTAGGAATCGGTATTAAAGTCTGAGGATCACCTGCCTAGCCAACTGTGCGTGATGACCACTCTTTCATGGGTTGTTCCAAAGTTACCCCTCGTGTTCCAAAGTTACCCCGGTTGACGGTATGTCAAGGTTTGGGTTGGGACACTCTTGATGTATTATTTACATTTTTTAGATTGTAGGGAGGAGGGGAATGTTTCCAAAGTTTTTCCTCTGAGCGGAAAGAAAATCCTTGCTGAAAAAGTAAGGCTCTATCGGTTGCTATTGTAGCAGGGGTTATGTTGTTCTTGAAGGAACGGGACTTTGCCAATTTGGCAATGCGTGCTTTCCCATCAAAGCAGCATGTGTTGCTTTGGTGGTAACAAGGCATTGCGACCATAGCAACAACCCTCGCCACGCAAAGATGGCAAGAGAATGACTTTGATTTTCTTGCAAGGATTTTATTTTCGTGTGGACGCATACAATCGTGCAATTCATGGATAGCCCCGAGGATAGCCCTTAAACAGCACAATTATTATAGAAATGTGACGACTCCTTACTTCCACTTTCTGTAACTGACATTCTGGAAAATCATGATATCTTTCTCACTACCTTCTTCCAAAATACATAAACTAAATACTTCAAAATGACTCTCAAGTTGTACACCTGGGAAAATAATTCTCATCGGTTGTTCTTTTTTCTGTTTCAGGTAAATATTGGCACGAAAAATGAGGGAGGTGGCTGGGAGTGAGTCCACTGTATCATTAAGGGAACATTTTATCGAGTATAAGACATGAAACATGACAATCGAATCGTGAGTTATGATTTGACATCCAAAATTACCAAAGATTCAGGATCGTTTCATGCACCATATCCAACCATTTCCACCACACGATCTGCAAGTTGATGAGCAATTTTATCTACTCCTTGCAGTCTTGCTAGTATCGAAATCAAGAAATGTTTTTGTAATCCTTTAAGAACTGCCTTGTTTCTGTCGAAAAAGTGTCATAAAAGTTGCAAAAATGATGATGCAAGTCTAATTAAATCCACCAGACTCGTGGTGTTGAGCGTCGTGTGAATCGTTTATTTTTTTTCTGTCATTCAATGATTGCCCGCAAAAACTCCGAAAGTTTATATGTACAACCACAACTGGTATAAAAGGGACTGCCTTTCCAAGTATATCGAACGAACTTTTTAAATCGCGACGGTCGATTTTTTCTCCGTATTCTCCAGATCCACGTGTTGGTTAAATTCTCGTTTTGAATCCCACTAACAGTCTCTTACCAAACAAATTTTTTCTTCAGCAAGGAATAATTTTCATTATTGCATTGAAGAGTGATGATCGAAATTGATCCAATACCATATTGACGCATCATACTCGCATAGACCTATAGATAGATCAAAAAAGTGTAGAGTTGATTTCGTAATCATAATATCATTCTTACAAGATACCCGATGATTGCAGTAGAATTTGAGCACTCATTGTTCACAATGCGTCAGCCTATTGAAATTCTAACCTATAAATGCAAGTCAGTCAGACACCATCAGTGTCGAGAGGTGTGACTTCTCGACAATAGGTCGCTATCAACATTAAGCTCCATTAAAATGAACGAGCCTCATTGAATAATCACAAAAAATCTTGAAGTTATTACTGCCTCACTTATGATTAATGGATTGCCCTCAGGACAATCGTGAGTGAGCTCGACTTATATTGGCGCGTAATCTAGCACATAACTCGTATTTGCATAGAGTTATATATGATGGATTCCATTTAAAACCGACACATGAAAAATAGTGATATCTCGGATCGGTTTCTCGTAATTTTGATTCGATTCTGTAGTCCAAAATATGGAGTTTCCACCCACTGGGAAGTCCCAAAAAAATTTCGGAGTCGCCTGCGGAGCTATTCCTGTTTCTCTTTTCGACTCCACTAAAACATCAAAATCATGATCTTTTTTTACAAAATTGAATATATCTCGAGTTTGGCTCAAGATAATGCAACGCGGTTCGCGCCATTCGAAAGATCTTGAAAAAATCTATCAAAAATGACCTTAAAAATTTTAGTTCAGCCTTTTCAGGCCCTGACCAGGCAAAATCCGGAAAAATCAGGCTAACGTGATTATCTCGAAAAGCAATTTTTTAAATTTTTGTAAAATATGATTTCCCATGCAAAATTGCACGATCCTTGCGATGGAACTGGTCCGGAGTTGTTTTCTTACGGTTTTATGCGTTTTCTGGTCAATTTTCCGATTCTTCATCCTCCGACCAATCAGAAAACATAGATTTCTGCGCATGCGCGTAGTTTACTGAATTCCAAAGTAGTTTCAATTGAAAGCTGAGGAAATTTCCTTCAAAATGACCCCTTGCAAAAGTCCATTACATGTCCCCAGTCAGTATCTACGGCACCTTCATTGGAAAAGAAGGATGACCAGAGCGAGATGACCTCATCTATCGGATCTGGTTCACGATTTGAGGTCATTTTGAAGGAAATTTCCTCAGCTCTCGATTGGAACTACTTTAAAATCCGGTAAACCACGCGCATGCGCAGAAATCTCTGTTTTCTGATGGGTCGGAGAATGAAAAATTGGAAAATTGTCCCAAAAACGCCTAAAACCGTAAAAAAACAACTTCGGACCAGTTCCATCGCAAAGATCGTGTAATTTTGCATGGGAAATCATATTTTAGGAAAATTTTAAAAATTGCCTTTTTAGATAATCAGGTTAGCCTGATTTTTCCGGATTTTGCCGGATCAGGGCCTGAAAAGGCTGAACAAAAATTTTGAAGGTCATTTTCGATAGATTTTTTCAAGATCTTCCGAATGGTGCAAACCGCGTTGCATTATCTTGAGCCAAACTCGAGATATATTCCATTTTGTAAAAAAAGATCATGATTTTGATGCTTTAGTGGAATCGAAAAGCGAAACAGAAATAGCTCCCCAGGCGACTCTGAAATTTTTTTGGGACCTCCCAGTGGGTGGAAAATTCATATTTTGGACCACAGAATCGGATCAAAACTACACTACGAGAAACCGATCCGAGACATCACTATTTTTCATGTGTCGTTTTTAAATGGAATCCATTATATATATATTCTTTGTTCACTAAAACAATTTTTTACGGGTAGTGCGCGAAAGGATCAAGCTCAGTAATACATAAATTGCATGAGTCACGTATAAATTCAACGAGTAATGGTTTGGAAAAAAAAAAGAATGACGTAGATCGCATGAAAATTTTTTAAAAACAAAAAAAAATAGGTAAACTTGTCCCTGTAACTAGATTTTACCATGTAGTATTGGCGATGACTCAGATGATGAAGAGGAAAGTCTGATGGACTCTAGTGCATGACGAGCTTCTTTTACACTTTGGACAGCTTGCCCTTCGAGAAAGCCGATCGATTCCAGTTTTTACCGCGAATCCAGTGCAACAGGCTCCGATCGTTGCCCTTGCAAATACCTACTTACATGAGCTAGATATAGTTACATCTCGATTTTCATCTTCGATGAAGTGGATATGTACTGATGATAAGGGTATAGATATAATGAGGCTTCTCATGCTGCTTAGGAGTTTGATTAGAGCTTCGCGATCTTCTTGTAAACGTTTATTTCTATCGCTCATCACTGAGATGAGTATTTTGCAAAGCGAACGCTTGGTGGATGATTGGATATAATATGTGAATCGAAAAGGAACTCTGATTGAACGATACGCCCCAAGTCATCAAATCTATGTATAATATCGCGTGTAAAAGAGCTGGGCAATGTGGATCTCGTATATTAGAAGTCTTGTAGGCTGTATAAATGGCCGTTTTGTATAGCAATAATTATCGGATGAGCTCATATGGTTAAAGAAAGATAGTTGATTCTAAGATATTGCGCTCGATATTCGCACGGACCCTGAGATCCTCGTCGTGCTCCTGAGTATTTGATTTTTTTGAACATTGGTGTATATAGATAAGGAGGTAGCCGTACAAGTTGAGATGATTTTTCAATTTTTGATGCGGAAAATCCAGTGTTTTGACATATGAGTTATGCCAGTTGTATTTATACCCTGCCCTGTATGGAGAAATTCCAGAAACTCTTGACTTTTGACCTCAGAAAGTGGAATAATGGCAAAATCGAGCAAAATTGACCTACATGTCTGAATATTCGTAGATAGTTTCTCTGAAGATATGAGGAACATGATTATATGTGTGGAAGCGTGACAGAGAAATGCAAAAATGCATTGAAAGTTTCATCAGGTTATTGTTGCCTTTTTCGATCGTCCAATGGCTATGTAGCCTTCTATCTGTACTGCTCATTCGAATCACGTTGGAGCTGTTGTTTAGCCAAAGAGATTCGATATTCTGAGGCTTAATTCTAGACACTAGACAAAGTTCTAGTGTTTTGAGAGAGCTTCTTGCGCCCTAGCATATGTACGTCCCCGAAAGTTGGTGAAAATATATCACGAGTAACATTGATTTTCCTGGTTCTGACGCTATTCTTTGATTCTCCCGTTGATGTACATGGATCTGCAAGAGGTCATTTTCTTACGTGAATAACACAAAAGATTCATCCCTAAGTCTTTCGTCATCTAAATGCGTTTAAGAATGTATATGAGAGTAAAAGCTGAAATAATGATCTTTTATCAAAATGGAGTGGCAAACTGTTCAATGCGTGTCGAGATTGAGTACATCTCCCTCCAAAAGAAAAATCACAACTTTAGAGCAATGTACATGAGTCTGAAAAGTCACAGAATTTGCTCAATAAATGCTCTACTCATGAGAACTACTTACCAACGTTCGAGAGCCTCATGCTGTGGCACGTACATCTCTCAATTTCCCGTCAATTTTTAGCACACGATCGGCTCTCTTTGGTATCTATCCTAATCCACCAATCGATCCCAAGCCTGATGTCCACTTTCAGGACAATAAAAAAAAGAGATTCTGACAAATTAGCCCTTATTAAACGTCGCACAGTTCGAATGATCAAGGAGTGACAGCAAAAGTCAACATTTTCTAGGAGTTCTGTTGAGTTCTTGTGTCGCTTTTGCAGGCATCGTGTTGACCCTCAACATATCATTTGCATGCAAACTTATGCGTATACTTACACTCGGTGGCGCGCGGGCATTTAGTGTACCGTAATGCACTTTTGGATATGCGTCACCGATGACAATGCACCCAACACTATTTGACATAACCTTTGCGCGGGCCTGTTTATCTGTTAGTGATGTGCATTTTCATAATTGCTGAATTTGTGAACTTGGCTTCTTGAAGAAGAAGTATCTTTTTCCGGTACTTTCGGCAGAGCTTAAGATTGCTTACTTTGTTCGTGGCAAATATTTTATCTATCGTCTTGACAATTTTTTCATCAACTCATAAGGGGAACACCAACCTTGTGGGTCCTGAATCTTGACGAAACTTTGGGGATCATCTTGTTTTGGTGAGAAATGAAGGTATCTCCAAGGGTTTAATCCCACGGGCCTTCTACTCTGAGATACAGCTATGGAAATTAGTATTGCCCATGTAAGACCATGTTAAAAAGTTGTACATATAGATATACTGACAATGCTAACCTCCATGGCTGTATCTCAGGATAGGAGGCCCATTGGACAAAATCCTCCTGGGTACCTTCATTTCACACCAAAACAAGAAGACTCCCAAAGTTTCGCCGAGATCCAGGACCCGCATGATTGGTGGACCCCTTGTTAGTCTCAATTTTATCCACGATATGATATGTGAGTGATATATTTCCATATTTACCAGCTGCTTCAAGAAAAACACATCCATCCTGCAAATATTCAACTTTTTTTGCCATTGTTTCGAGACTCACGCCTTTTATTATGAGTATTCCAAAATTAATAATGAATACCCATTCACTAAAAATATCTTGTGTCAGGTATAAATCAATGAAAATCGAGTATCACGTTTCCAAAAATAAACTTGTTGACGTCGTCATTGCGTCAAGATTTACGACCTTCTTTCATAGAAAACATACTTGAATGTGAAAGAAAGAAAATGAAGACATTCGAGAGGAGAATACAACAGAGTGGAATAGTCCTTACAGTAGTAACCGGTTTTATTTTCCGTCTGACGCTGAAAAATCCATCGATAACCTTACTACCATTCAATCAAATAACAAACACAGTCATCACCATTCGCCGGAACTGCTGCATACATTAATATATCGAGAAGCCCCTTGGGTATTTCCTGGCGATAACGTATTTAAGCCAGATACTAAGATGTTTTGATTGTATGCAGTTATTGTCACAGTTCAAACTGAGATAACGATTTGGAAATTCCCGACGCACGAACTACACTCGAAGCATTTTTTATCTTCCATAACTAAGTACTGATTTATGGCTCACGCATCCGATTCGCGATTATTCAATTAGCAACTGCCATAGATGTGTCAGAGAATTATCCATGAAGGGAACCGTACTAATACTCATGGGGGAGCACTTTGAATTTCAATATCACAGATTGCATTTCATCGATTGCTATAACAAATCAAGGTAGTTTCCAGACTCCGACAGTAGCCCTTTACAATGTATCAGCACGCGTTACTCCATTTTAATATTCAAATGGATCCACTTCACCCTCATCCATAGTCTTTCATCATCTAAAGTAACATTCACTGAATTCGAGTGAAAAAATGAAAATCATGTCATGACGTTCGATTATAAAATATGGACACTCATCTTGCAGTTTAGTTTTTATTCAATAAAATCCGTAGAACGTTGCTGCCCTAAATTGGTTCAAAAGATAAGAACGCAACCTAACGATCACACTTTCTATATATTCTCAAAAATGTTTTCTATATAATACATGCAGTATCGAGAGCGCTGACGTCAGTAAATCGGAGTGTGTAATGTACACGTATCGTGAGCAGCTCCTGAGCTCATCTTAAGCAATTAAAAGCGTATAAGCTACGATAATGGAAGGTTGGTGATGGCGATAGTTCGGAGAACGAGAGTATTACTCTGAGAGAGATAAATATATGTTGGACTTGTCGCCTTGAACTTGTCTCAGAGTCACTTTCAGCTGTACTATATAGAAGTGGCGAGTCTAATCCGCATTCCGCAATTTTCCACGTATGAATGCGGGTCTCACTTTCGCAAATGTGGGAGATTGTGATGTTGCGTTGGAGGGTCTTGTTTCAGCCTTGCCATTTTTGGTTCTATGTATGTATAGTGAGAACATTGACACTGTAGTATTATGTTCTTGATCTATATCTCGAACGAAAGCAGAACTGGTTCAATTCAGGCCGTACTTATGCTGTGTGCCAAATTTCAGAATTTTTCCGAGGCTAATTTTGTAAAAAGCATGACAACATAATAGTAAATAACCTCTTCTCCAAAATTTAGTCCTTGATGATAACGGCTCTTTCCCGGCAATTATTTAACATATAAAATCAAGTGCAACCACAACGAAGATACAAGTCACAAAAATTGATGAACTTTACTGTACTTTCTATCCATCCGTTTCGAAAAGATTTCCAAATCATACATTACACGTTCTGCACATGAATTTGTACGATTTTTTTTTTTTTTGACATACGGTACCGTGCAAAAACTTCTTCAAATGTGGACAAGTCGGACCTAGGTGGACTTGGAGGAATTGTAGAAAAGGGCATTTCAAAGTATAAGTAGAGAAAAAATGCTAATTCTTGTTTGACATTTCCCTGGCCATTCCTAGTGAAAAAAGCAGCTGATAAAATTTTGAGAATTTCCAAGAATAATTATCATTATTCGCTCAAGTGTCATTTAGAAGCAATTGGAAATGGATTGATTCTGAAAACTCCATCTCAAAGGGTAGGGCAATTATTCGCAATGATTTCTTGATTATTTTTCCCGTCGTGCGAGCAAAAGTGTGGGAGCTCTCAAAATAGCCAGATTCTCAGATTTTCAATGAAAAACTCTGAAAAATGGCGCAAAACTTCGGTTTGGGCTACTTTGAGAGCTCCCACAGTTTCGCTCGCATGACGTGAAAAATAATCAAGAAATCACTACAAACGGAATTTCTTCCTTTCTTTGAGGTGTGAATTTTGCAGGATCGCTGCATCTTCAATCGCGTTCGAAAAACACTTGATAGGTTGATAATAATTGTTTTCAAAAATTCTTGAAATTCCATTAACTGCTTGTGTCACTAGAAAGGGTCCGAAAAAGAATCAAAAAGCAACGAAAATGAGCATTCTTGCTATTCTTTCTAAAATGGCCTTTTTTATTCCTCAAAGTTCATCTAGATCCAACTTTTCGACGTTTGAGGTGGACGGAAATTTCATCGCAGCGTTTACAAATTTCTGCACGGTACTGTAGCTGGATAATTTGAATCACTAGAAAAATCAAAATACCTAATACCGGACAAATCTAACCTTAAAATGATTCTTCTAGCTCATTCAAATCATTTAGCTTAGAGATAGTTGTCGAGAGATCTTTAGAAAATAACTTCAGGTAGTCGTCTCACAACGAAATGACTCTAGAATACTTATCATTTCGGTACTTCCGCGGAAACTTCGATATTTCGGGGTTGAAAATGTGCCAACCCCAAATCGCATTTCCGAAAGTTCTAAGTTGTATTTTTCGACTTTTTAAAACATATGAAGTACGATTCAGTTTGCCCACCACGAATGTGAAAATTTCCACTCATCAGTACCATAAGGATAACACGGAAAGACGCGGTAGCGTCAGACGGACCTGACATTTTGAAGCCACGGACGGACCTAGTATTTCGCCCTTAAAATTTATCTCACGGCCAAACGGTTTGAGCCACAGCTTTGAGGTTTTGGAATTTTGATTTGACCATCAAATACTTTGAAAAAAAATTGACTAGGACCTCTTTAGTCTCGCGATTAAGGGCCGCACTAATACCACACGGACCTTACATAAAAATTTAGCAAAACTAGATTTTTTCCGAAAAGTACTCCGCAAAGTGTGAAAATCAATTATTTTTTAAATTCTGAGGCATGGAAAAGTTGCGCCTGATGATTTACTTTAAGAATAAGTTGACGCGAAAAAGTCTAGGATGAGGCAAAGTCTTTTTTATCGAGGAAAACTGAGGGAGTAAAATTTTAGGTAAAATTGCGCTACAAAATGTACTTGCTCAGCGCACACACAAAAAGGGATCTTTGGGTTTTCTCATAGTGATGGAATTTGATGCTTAATACCATCAAATTTGATAAGTTTGCCCGCCCGAAACCCGAGTGAGTCTGTCGGTGGTGCTATACACTCACAAAGGTCGAAAAAATGAAAAACCACAACATACGGACTTGACATTTTGACTCCTTTTCCGATGATAATTTTTTTCGACGACCCTGGATCGCCAAACTAACGATTGCGCCAGAAAGAACACAAAAAAATACATCGAAAATGACGTTTGAGATCTTTTTCTCGAGGGCTTTAAGGGTTCGTGCAAGCGCAGGCACACATTATTTCAAAGTTTTCACGGAACTACCCATTTGGGTATTTCGAACTTGAAATTTCGTCAATACCCATCAATTGAAAGTTTGAATTCATTTTTCAGAGTCCCATCCTCAAGTTCAGATTATTTCCATCAAGCGCTTGGAAGCGTACATTTCAGAGGGATTTTTATCTTTATTGTTGTTTACAGCTGAAATTGTGTCAATAGTGAAGCCTGAATTGTGTTCGAATTCAAAAATGTTGGAAGTGTCATAAATTTAATGCCTACAAGTTATGAAATTATTTTGAAGGGGAGGACATGAAAGTTCTGACAATCGCCAAAATTTTTATGAAACCCTTTTCTATATTCTGTAGAAATCTTAAAGTTATTGATGGAAATACCCCAAGATTCTTCCTCTACACTCGACTCTCACTAGGACCAACTCATGTATCTCTAACAGTAAAGCTCGTTTCGCATCTCAGTTATCGAATGACGATTGAAAAATTAGGCATCCTGAAGCATGATCACGCGAGTCACAATTCTTCACAATATAATACACAGACTTCGCAGTAATGCAAGTCTCATCAATAAGGCTCCCATTAGCCCATCAATGTCAACGTTTGTGAATAATTCCATCCGTGGGTATCTCCACACTCTCTACCATCTCAGACCCAGACATATCAGGCCCAATTCGTGATCAATGCTTAACCATTGCATAATATAATTATCACAGCTGTCCAGACTTATCTGAGAATAATACCGCGGACATAGTGAGATGACGAGGAGAGATATATTCCGGGCAGGTGGTGAATCTCGAATCGAGGGGAAAATATTTTTTCGCCCCCTATGTGTATCACACATATCTTCAATGACGATCTTGGCCTTGCAACTCTCTCTCTGATTGCTTCGGTTTGCGCCGAGAGTCTGACCGTTTTCTTACATAGGTATTTTCACATGCATGAATGTATACTCATATGTGTAGGATATACCTTCATGACCATTTGTGAAGGTCACTGGCCTCCAAGGACGTCGAGCTTTTGTTGCAGATTTTGCCCAAGAGATCGATCTTGTTGCTTTCTTGGTGATATTCTGGGGGAATAATTCGTGTAGACCGACTGAGTAATTGCCGATCGACAAAAGTATTTTATACGAGTTTGAATTTTTATAGGATTTAGAACCAAGAAGGTTTGCTGAGAATTTGCAAGATCGTTCGAATATGTGCAAAGATTTCATCTCGAGAAGAAGGGCTTTTTATTTGCTTTACACACTATTATATACAACGACATGGCTATCATCCGTATATATGCTTCAACAAAATTACGTGCTCGGACGTTTAATGCGCCGTAAATTGTCCGTAATAGAATGATTCTTCCAACAGAGCTTGCGCTGAGGCCCATTATCGTCGCTTTATATTGAATTACGATTGTTGTACATGGTATACTGGAGTGACGAGAGAATTTGTTGGGATGACTCAAGTTGTTTGTTTGTTCGTGTTTTTGCTCTTTTGAAATGATGTTCGATCTAACCGTTGATTTATTGGCGATTTAAATCGAAATTGAGATCGGTATCGATCGAATGAATTCTGAAAAATTGATGCTGATGATTGCGATAGGTACATCAATTTTATCGTGCGTTGTGAAAAAAAAGAGATTTATGAAAAAAATTCGATCTTTATTCAATTTTTTTTAAAGAGATTGAAAATGTATTCGCCCCGATAAGGATGCTTCTTGCATCACGAGCTGAACGAGACCCGTTACCTCAAATATCCAGCTCGAATCTCGATATACTTATAGCGACTGTGTACCTTGACAAGGGTAAAACACGCGTACATATATCATTGTTGGTCCCAAAAAAAAGATGACCCAAAGATGCAATCTGATTATCCCTTTTTTGCCGGCTTTTGAGACGCGTTCACCGTATTAAGCCCTTACTTTCTCACTCTACAAAACCACACACAGGTGGAAATACTTGTATTATCGTTGCTTTCGATCCTCGTCTGAGGGAGGTCCGCGTTCGACGATTCCCTTCTCATTTATTTGTATACGCTTTGTTCGTATTGCCCTCCAAGTGAGCCTCCCTCTACCATTATATAGAATCATGTATATTCCTCCATGTGCCTTTTATACTGGCTGGTGGTGGATGCTCTGGAATGTGGATTGCCTCTTTTATCGTATTGCTGATGGCTTTCATTGTTTGCGCCTGAATCTGGAATTTCTCGCCTTGTGTAAGTTTCTGATGCTGCTGCTTATCGAGACTGCATTTCCTTTTTTAAAGCTTGAAATAGCACTGAGAACGGACTCAAAGTTGATTTTGCAGGTTTATTCTGAGCTTATGTCCATTATAAATACAGAATGAATTTCGTTCGTTTTTCTTCTTTGTATAAAGCTTGAACTGATCATCATTGATGTGGCTCGCTGCTGTTTTTTTGAATAGATGGGCTTGAGTTTCGAGAATGAAGATTTTTTTAAATTTGATCTTGATGGGGTCTGATTTCTTTCGGACGATGTAGCAATTTTCATGAATTTAATAGCCTTCAGATATTTTTGACTGAGTATTTTGAATTTTTCGAGTTAGACGTGCTAAGTTGGATGTCAGTATAGCGACAAAGCCTGGAATTATTTAGTATCATCGGTTTATTTCGTTCGTATTCGCTGTTCAACACTGTTTGAGTGTCTCCCAAAATGTCCACGAAATCGTCCGGGAAAATTGGAAATATTCAAATCTTGCACAGGCAAAACATTCAACTCATGAAACCAGTCCTTTTGATAGCCCAGAGCTCATTTTAAAATATAATATGTCTAAAATATTTCTACACAAAAAAGCAGCTAAATTTAGTTCTGCTTATATTCGATGAAGTTTGTAAAATATGTTTAAATGGAAACACGAGATCTTTCTGCTCAGCTAGATTGACTTACAATCAATTTTTTCGAAAGGCAAAATCTCGGGTACATCTTTCTCGCATGATCAATAAATGTTAAAAGAGTACAATACCGCGGTAAGAAAATCGAAATGATGATAGTACAGTCCAGACGATCCATGTAAGTAAAACCGCATGACATGTGTACTCTCATGATTTATTTCATTGCTACCACGACCAAAGAATAATACGTTCGGAAACTGCATCCAAAGTTGCCTCGGAGCTGCCACTAAATTCACGCTCGGTCGTTCATTTATAGTGTCGTAAGGTAGGAAAATGACTGACAAAACACGATTGAACCATTATCTCTCGGCAAATTGAGTCGATAATACATAATAACGGTACCTAGCTGTAAGATCCTGAATAGGCTGACTTAGCCACAGCTACTGACATCGAGTCATGTATAAATTATTTTAAATTTCGAATTTGTAATGGAGGCTTGATATTGAGAACCTTTTCGTGCGAAAAGAACCTGGTCAGATTTGTGGACTGGCATACCAATTCTTTACATTGGATCGAGGTTTACGCAAATTTGAGTCGTATGAGTAATCACTCTCAATAACATATTGGAATGGGAATTCCTCTGATTCACCAAATCAGAGTTTGCAGCACATATAAGCCATGCAAAATCGGATAAAGCGACAAGATATATTAAATCATTTCTGTCAATATTTGAGAGAATTGAGGTCTTGAAATGGTTCCTGTCCGACTGAAGAAGCTGAAATGTGATTTGAGCTAAGGTTGCACTGATTTCACTGTCAATTCTGCGTTTAAAATTCAATTTTATCATGATTCGTGATTTTTCAATAATCAGCCAAGAATAATCTGAACTGTAGATATATATATTCCGCAAATATTTTATTATCAGCATTGTCGGCAACTACCTTGAATCGAGAGTTACATGTATCGAAATGACAACTGAAAATTATGTTGTCCTGTTACCCATCACTTGTAGTCCATCAGTTAGCATGCATCAATTATAGGTACGTTTAGTCATGACGACCCATAGTGATACAAGTCGACGACCCACAATATTCATTGTACTTCAAGCATCGATGATGATGTATATTCGAAAGCCACCTATACGTATGATCATATCTACAGTTATGATGTCAAAATTGCAATCAATAGGACAGCTTTTACAAATGATGAAATTTTTCGGATTTTTCCATTTCATCAAAATAGATCGCTAATCGGATGTGTGTAATGATCAACTTACTCGACCGAGTTTTTGTGAACCAAACATGCACACATACTCGGTATGCGAGTGCCAGAGTTATATGTGCAAAATACGTATATTTGTCGAGAAGGCGATGCCAACTATTTACGACTCATCTCAATCTCTCGCAGGAAAAAGGATCTGGATTTGAGATATCAGCATGATCGATGTGCTAATAATGACCATGTTTTGACCATGTTGAGAAAACGTGAAAGATAACATTTTTATTGAATGTGAGACAAAAGTCCAAGGTTCTGCTGTTGCTGCATCTGCTGATGTATGATGAAGCAACCAACCAAACTTTGTGCATTCCTGGTATGAGCATGGGAACACATTTTTCAATTTTTGCGAGGCAAATCGATCATTTTAGCAAAGACCATCCTCCTTCCAATTTCTTGACATGATTCACATCTTGGAAGAGTCTCCTGAGAGTTTAATGGTCATTTCACCCGACTAAAAATTAGAAAAAAATGCGAAATTTTGGTCCATGTTGCGTGCTAATGCAACGAATTTTTCTCGTTCGTTTTTCATGGTCTTAGCAGTTGACGCAACTGGTTTTTGTGGAATTTTCCTGGACTAAATTTTTCAACCATAAACACGGGGTAAAAACAACTTTTTATTTTTCTCTGTTGTTTCTTCTGAATGATGATGTGATTAATGAACATATTTTCGATATAGATATAGTGCGAAATCAGGTGTATTGTGAAATGATGAGTGCATAAACCAAGAGAACTCTTGTGATGTAGTTCGAAATCTGTACGATATAAAGCTGAATGTTTCCTTATTGTTGTAAACTATAAAAAATATATTCACTCAACTTCGAAAACCAGATTTAAAAAAAAGGATAACGCGAGATCTATTTGATTGCCAATTTGTAACCTCATTCAAGTCTCATGATTCTCTTATATTCTTCAATTATAACCGAATTCTTGGAAAATTTTGCACCAACTGTCATATTGGTTTCAGGCACTATTTGAATGTCGACGAACTCATGTTCGTTTGCATAAATGGCGTGCTTCAACTTAATAAGGGAAAATTCCACTCTGTTCGATTGCCAGTGCTTATTGCTATAGTAGAAGTCTTCAAATTTGTAGTTGATTTAATCAAATTTTTTTCATTTTGTTCATGAAAAAAAACGGGTTGCTGCTTAGCTAGAAAATGCATTACATAGTCGCTTGAAACTCATTTTCAAACCCCTTCGTTAACTCCAATTCGCATACCTACCATGTACGTGCAATATTTTGCGTTCAATTCTAAGGTGTAGAGTTTGTTGGGAGTGAAAAGATGATTTTCATGCTGAGGAAAATATCACTATCCGATGATATTGCAATTAATTTGAAAATCTCTGATTGGACCCCCTTCCCCGTGTTATTGACTAAAATTGACCCTATTCAAGAGAATTGATCTGATCTATAGTCGAGAATGGGGAGAAGAGATTGTCTGGAAGTTAAGGATTGGCCATATTATAGTATGGAACATTGCTCATGAAGAGAGAGTGGACACACCCAATGAACGGTTTATTATCGTCTCAGGAGCGGCTAATAATTCATCGTGACATTCATTGTTACACTTATATATGCGAGCCTTCGTGCAATATTCACTCCCGAGATGGTAAGCCCCATATAGCTTCTTTATAATTCTCTAGACGCGGTAGCGATTGTATATCGTGATTACAACCAGCCAGTCGCTCTACTCTGTATACGAGTATATAATATCGAACCTCGAGAATTGGAAAAGATCTATAAAATATAAAAATATATTCTACCGCGAATGCATGAGCTGCGAACTTATTATGGCTATCGAAATGTTTTTTTTATATTTTACACCCCTCGATCGTGAAATCGATTCTATGATAACTTTAAGGTGAAAGATATTCTTTGCAAAGATTTATAATTAATGATGTGCTTATCGCTCACGTGTCATCGGCCGATCGAAAAAAATGAATCTCATTTGCAACTTTTACAATTTGAAATTGGTTTTCGATTTCTCCGTTTGCTCAAATTTTGACTTAAGATAAGGATTTTTCTCATTTTAATGTATAAATCAAGTGACTTAAATATTATAAATCTCAGCGCACAGAGTCAGTGAGACATGTATGGTACCTATTATATTAGAGCGTAATATTTCACTGTGTGTAAATTTTTGAAGCATTTTTCAGTATATTAACTGTGAATTTCAACATATCAGATCAGGAGACGTGGTTGACACAGATTATTTATCTCTTGGCAGATAAGAGCCAGATTCTGAACCATAGTTTCTTAATTTGTGATTCTTTTTCGACTCTAATGTCCATCATAGTTTCTTAAGCCTTGAGAAATGTCGAAAAATAGAAAGAAAAAATTTCAGACTTTTAAGCTCATTTCAACCAACTGGTCGTTTGTAAACCCTTGAACCTTTGTTTCAAACGCAGAAAGAAGTTCAATTTTCGTATTATAAGAGAAATCTTTGCAAAAAATCACCAGTGTGTTTTTTTTCTCAAGTATGCGTAACCTCGACACACGTTAGTCGTCCTCTAAACATCAATATACTTCATCTCAATTTTCATGTGAAATAAGATCAAATGATTGAAAAAACTGGTTCCGTTTTGATCCAGAGTTTTGGAAGCTTATACCCTGCACATGATACATTAGAATGTTGAGCTTTTTGTAGATTTCATTTCGTCCCGATTGAAGCGCTGTCTTGAAAAGTATGATTCAGGTTATTCAGAAGTGACTATATAAAAGCTTGACAAATCAATTTGAAACTTGAATAAAGGAATCAAATCGATGCATTTGAATTGTCAACGTGTATGAAAATTTCCTCATTACACTTTAGTGAAGAAGGAACGAAATAAAAACAAGGTATATCAATCTAATCATCATAAAATTGATACAGTTTCCCACGCAAGATACGTGTACCTACATGATTATTTTGCCTCTTGTAGAGTGATGGCAAAATCATCTTGCGAACGCAACTAACCGTGTGGCGATTACTCTTCTTCGCATCCTCGTGGCTTCCGGTTCGATTGCTGCTCGAAGGCTTGTTCTCAAGAGATTCGCGATTCATTTTCTCGACAAAGAGAGACCACGCGTGCACAAGACGATGCACACGTGCGCATCCAACTCGTCAATGCATGCATGAATGCACCTTAGCTGTGCAGATGAGTTTCACGTGTTTTATACTTGAAGTTTGGTTACCAGATTTCTTGTAAATTTTTCTACGGATGTAGGATTGTTTTTCGAGAACGTATTCTGTAGGATGATCTTTTTTATTTGACAGAGGTGGCAATTACAAATTGATTGGTTGAACAGTTGCATATGTTCCATCTTGGGTCGAATATGTGAATATCGCATGGAAAAAAATTGATACCATTTTTGCTCTGGCAGCAGAGATATGTTTTTAGGTCAAATTCCTGAATACGCCTCAAAAATTTCTTTTATGTATATTATTCTATCGGAAAACTGATTTTTCTTGTCGAATCGCAAAATCGAACTTTGAGAAAGTTAACATCTTTCACTTTATTCTCGAGCTCATTTCTCGCGTGCAAATTTAAATTCATTGGCGATGAAAGTGTAATATTTATTTCTCGGGTCCGTAATAACTCAACAAAATTTTTGCAGACTTCTTCATAGCATCCCAAAACATTATTACAGATTTTGAAAAAGTGGTGCTGCTCTAAATAGCTGTGATAGGGATATTATTGACTGTTGCTCTCAATTCAAGTAAATTTCTGATGTGTCAGATTAATTAGGGGTTTTTATTTGAACGGTGGTGTCAAACTTATATAATTATTTTAATACTGATCTATGAATGAGAATTGAAATTATGTCTCAATCAAGCCGATTTATACGATGAACGGTTGCTGAACTCGACGTTATCGATCTCTGCTGTCGAAATAACTCGTTCTGCAGTTCAATCACTTTTTATTTTTCGAATCATCTTTCGAACGATAATGAAACGAGTTTTCACTTCGTACGAAAGATATCGTCAGCTTATCTTCAATCTGAATTCAAAACTACCGGTTCTGATCACCCTTATCAAATATACCTATAACTTTGTCATTGCAAAAATATCTTGCACCAGTCAATTTTCTTATCGGTTTCACACTTCAACGCCAAATGGCCGTAATTTTTCACGTTGCTTTGCGCAATCTCAACGAGTCTGCGTCTTTTTTCCCAATATCCATTTTGGCAAGCAATCGTTACTTTTTTTCTTCTCTGAATGCATATAACTGATATCAGATTTCCTCGTGAATTCAAGTCGCGCATATTGAGTTGAAAAATCTCAAATAGCCGATTTGTGCTCTCGTATCGATTTTCATGGCGACAGAGACGGAAAAGAAAATTATTGCTCATTACGGGTTAGTGCTCACGCGCTTACGTGTACCATTACTTACTCTGGAAAAAATGCGCAATCTTAATTGTCGAATATCCATCGCTTGCGCAATATTATATGGGTCGCTAGAGCTTTCGCTCGTGAGCATTGAGTTTTTGAGAATGCAGAAACTGGAGATTTATTGTTTTGTTCTTTCCTTATGCTAATCTTCATCGTTTTTCATTTCACTGGTAGAATCATATAGGAAGTACATCCCTGGGTTTCTATAGCGTTAAGGAAAATCGGTCAATGCACTTCACGGAGTTGGTGCACGCGTTCGTGGCTAATTATTGCCGCAGCTGCAATAATACAATTGCATGCTCGCACGATCCATACATGGGCCACCTCATTTATTGTTCCACTTCGTTTAATATTGTGGGAATTGACGAAAATGTACGCGGTAAGTATCGCGCTAGCGATATTGTTCGCGGATTTTATAATTTGCCGTAACCTCCAATAATTGCACTTACAGCTTCTTTCAGTATTTTTTTGTAGTTGAAGAGGACAACTTCAACTTCTTGATCACAATTGTTTGAAGTGTAATTATGTTACCTACAAATTGGCGTAACTCCTTGGTGGGGAAGTGGATGGAGTGGGATAAGGATCACCTGTATTTTTACGCCTGGATCATCAACCACGTGGTCTTTATTTTCACGAACTTCGTTTTAATCTGCATCATAAACGACTCAACTTTATGAAAATAAGATCATGGTACGGGATTTCACCGTATTTTTCGTACGTTGTCAAGCGAATTTGGTAAACCTGGAAATACCCCTTATGAAGTTCTACGCCTGAAAAAGTCAGAGAAACGGCTGTTTCGAGTGCAAATACCTGGATTTTCTGAGTTTCTGACGCAAAAATCCGGAAATTCCGACCGGAAAACTCCGATTTACCTATCACGTCTGATAAAAATGATCAGCGATTCGTTTCTGATGGATACTTCGAAGACATTGGAATGTAGCCGGCATCAATTTCATAAATCTTTGGAAATTGGAAAAGTGATATCTTTGGTCTTAAAACTCTGAAAAAAGATCTGTGAATCCGGGTTTGGATTTTACTCGACAACCTGTTTTTGAAAAATTTGATGATCATGATTTGTAATAATATTTGTGATTTACTGCGTGAACAGCTTGAATAGCTTGAATATTTTCTCACCGACACCGTGGTCAAAGACGACTACCGGGACAATATTCATTTTTCCATGGGGCAGAATTTACCATACTTTTTATGTAAAAAATGGCGGAAAAATGACGACGTTCCCATAAAAAAATCATCCGACAATACGTTCACTCATTGCTCATGAATTCAGCACAAATTTGAAGAAGCTTTTTTGTCCCTGAACTGCTACTTGAAATCCTGCGACGAGATTCCAATTATCAAATGTTGACTATGAAGTAACGGTTACCTAGTCATATCATCACAAACGGTCTGATTCAGATTTGAAACAACAGTCCTAGGGACATAAACCATTCGCAGAGAAAATGAATTGAAGATTGATCGTGTATGAACGGAACCTGTCAAAAACAGTATGCTTCATTGTATTTAAAGATTCCCCAATCGCTATTCGTCATTTCAGCTTGATGACGAGGATTTGAAAAACTCACATCAAAAAGCGGAACCCGAACTCTGGTGCAAAACAAAGTGCATCCATCATGTCACGACGACGACAACCTCTATATATTCTAAGCTCTGCAGCATCTCATATTCGAAACTCTTCACCTTTGTTACCTTTGTAAGCAGGTTCAGCCTCTATATGAAAAACTTTTCTAACCTCAAATACAAACCGCTCGAGGAAAAGACAACAATTCAATCCCTAAGAATTATCGAATCGACTGAAGGTATACCACATAAATCGTATTTTGATGCCGGATCGCCGATTGGCTTTTTTCGTTGAACACTGTTACATACGGCATCTCTGAAAAACGTGATCGTGTGGTTCCTAGGAAGTGCACACAGTGTACATATACTTCAAAGTACAAGACATATAGAAAGAGTAAGAAAGACAGAGAGAGCGGTAGCCTTTGAGACAACCAAAGAGCCAAACCGATTTGAATCTCTGGATTCATCGAGAGATCGTCGGCAGTCAGTAACGTGGAGTTTGAGACTGATTTATGACGATCGAAAGTTACTACCGCTGCTGCAATGCTTGCTAAATCCTAACACACAAACTCGACCCTTTTTCGTGAAATGCACCAGCCTCAGTGTGCAAAATAATATACATAGATCCACCATCACGTCAACGGAGGAATAGATCGTTACGTAGTAGTGTTGCAACTACCTTCGTCGCCAGGATTTTATACCGTTGAACCTACAAAGTTAGCTCTGAACTATGCATGCGCGCGCGGCTAGTATGTAGAGATAAGCTTGCCGATCTTATTAACGGTTTTCTGCACCCTCTGTGCATTTTCCAAAGCCTTGGATGAAATGCAATAGGACGAAGGGTTATACCGGTTCATTGAGGTATGTGCATCGATGTACTCGATTGCTACGTGATTAATCGAATTCATGAAATTTTTGTGAATTATATTATTTAACGGCGCTAGAGGTATATTAGATTTGAATTTTTAAGGACGCGAGGGTATTCTATTATAGGTTTCAATGCTGATGATGTGTTCCAATGTCGTTAGCGTTGTGGCGTTTAGGTTATGTAGCGGTACATCACAACATAGCTAATGATTATTCCGTTGGTTGAGAGATTATTTGATATTGAACTCGCTGATATGTTGTTGCTGTGATGCTGATGCTGCTGCTGCGGTACTTGACGATGTGGAGCCTGAGACAAGGGTTCATTAGACTCTGATGGAACGTCTTGATAATATGCGCCATGCTTATCATTATACTCTGAAGGCTCTGATTCAGCATCGTTAGTTAGTTCATATGAGACTCCTTGATTAAATGCTTGTGTGTATGCATCTTGTTGTCTCGTCGATAGGATGATGATGATGAGGGTTGCGCTCTTGTTGAGTCGTTTGTAGAATTTTTGCAAGGATATTTCTACGCTGAGATTATGTGATTAGGCGTCAAGCTCGTTAGAGAGATCCAAGTGCGATGAAATTTCAATTTTTAGTTGAAAAATTTAGTACCGGTATTGATGGTTCTAATAGCGAAGTTCATCTGGACCAAAATCATGAAGAGCAGGCCTTCATTGAACTTTTTAAATGATGATAAATTTTCTTTATCATGCTAACTTGTATACTATAGATTCTGTGTGGTCATTACTCTCATGTCATGACTTCAATATGAAAGAAAGAAATGTTGAAAATCAATGACATCGGGAGAATACTTGATCTTCAATCAATTATGCCACAGACTGCACTCCAGCAAAACACGAAATGAGCCTAATAGGTATTCAAATCCAGTTATGAAGATGTTAAAATTCCAAAAGTGATATTGGTCCCCATTTATGGATTGTGCCAAGTCTCAAACAAGACTAGTGGGCGAATCATATACACATGATCATATCTAGATAAGAATTTTTCTCGTCTTATTTTGAGACTTATAGGTGAGTCTTGGATATTTGCAGAGCATCACCTAGAGTCTTGAGTGGCGAGTGATGACACGCAAAAAGAATGACTTGGAACATCAAGATTTTTGTGTGTCTTGAATCCGATCTTGGAATAACTGCACAGAATCTTGTGGTCTCGTGAAAATGTTAAATTTCGGTTCCTTAAGATTGGACAAGACTTTGGTCGTTCCTGCGTTTCGACCTTTTTGAAATTTTTATGTCGAGATGAAATCAAATGTGTATAAGTAATTTTTCGTTGAATTACTCAAAATCTGAACAAGACCAATCGCAGTCTTGTTTTCCATCAATTATACAAAAATAGGTGCTAAGATTAACTTTAGACCTTTGATGCACGATGCAAACTCCACAACCAGCTCGATTTAGACTTCACAACCTCTCTCATCCAAATAAGACTCAACTCAAAAGGCTGATAATTATTCAAAGATCCTCCGACCGTTGATCAAGTAATTGTAGGTACTATGTAAATTCAAAAGAAGGTCGGACAAACTAAAAAAAAAATTTTAATTTTTCTGATTACAGGCTGTGAAACTGGAATCAGTTCATCCAGGTCGAACGCGATACCTGGTAGTGGTATCATGCACAGGTCGCCAGGATGCCGAAGAAAGCTGTCTTTTGGGCATCGACTGCAACGACCGGGCAACCGTAGGTCTCGTATTACGGGTCCTTGCCGACACAGCCATCACTTTAGACGGCGACGGGTAAGCACACATACTACTACATAGACCATATAGCTTTGCTCCCATATGCATATTTATAATACCTCAAGAGTACCAACAAACCTATGCAGCTCTCGCCGGAAGTACCTCGATTACAGCTTTACCGCCTCGCTAGATTGTATATATTTGAATAAATTGCGGACTATTAATCGCTTGATCGAGCCTGCGCGTCTCCTAAGATGCTCTGAACCTTATCGTCTTTATATGTAGTATATGCATGCATATGGTTATACCGTCTGATGCATTACGGAAGAAGAAGTATAGAAAATTCTCGTTTGGAATATATACATACTATTTGTAACGGTAAGCTCTTGATTGAGGTTGGAAAATTTTTGCTAAAACGCAAGCTTCGAGGGTTTTATACCTGTGATCGGCGTGATTCAGCTGCTGGTAAACGTTATAATACGATATCGAGTCACGCTAAACTCGTTTTTGAACTGGGCCGATACAGATCTTGATTGGCGTGCAAACATTCGTTATCGAAACGCGTTCAGTAAGAGCTGAGTGGTTTCAGAGTTTTTTTTTTCCCCAGGATAGCTGGTTTTTACCTTTCTTTATCTTTCGTACTCTCTTTCGTTCGGTGTTGTGAGATAAAGGTAATGGAATTGAGGGCTCAATCTGAGGTAAATTTGAAAAAAATAGACGCATATGACCGATATTTTTTCATCTTTATGTTAAAATTCGATTGGAATTTCGAAAAAACTTTTATTGAGACTAGAATCGAGGCTAAAATGAAGAAGACTCGTGGATGAGGTCCTTGCCTTCATCGGAAAAGACTGGGGTTCAAATCTCGGCCGGCCCCAATGTGAATTTTCATAAGTACATCTCGATGGCTTCGGTGGTTTGGGAAAACTACCTCAAACTGCAGGTACCGTTTACTAACCTCGAAAATAGGTTGAAAATGCGTCAATGAACAAAAAAGATCGAGGCTATTTCTGTGAAGGAGTTATGATGTTTGTATGACGAGAGGGAAGAACGAAGTTCAGTTGTTCGATTTTGTATGAAGAAAATTGCCCGTTAGGCTTGATGAGATCGGAAGCGACACGCGCGGCTCACGTGATCGATCGTTTAATTGCATCCCCATCAGCTTATAAGAGCCACCTTCGACTTGCTTGCGTGATGTTGATAACCGTAGCAATTACGTGCGCCACCGATTCCGTCCGGAAGTCTCAACGATTCCATCATTAACGACACGTGGGACTTCCTCTCTCGTGATCAAATACGTTCTCAATACTTAGAACTTGTAAATGAAATACGTGAATATTTTGTTGTTATGTAGCGAGATTTTATCTTCTCGGATATTGAGATTATTCTGATGGAATTTTGCAATTATTCGGAAGGACTTGGAAAAATTGATATTCGAAGATGACACTTGTGTTAGGGGTGGAATCGTTATGGCTGGGCATGGTCTCATGACTCATCGTGGTAATCTTTGAATCTTCACCATTATTAGTTGTCATGTCATGGAACATTCATTGAATACAAAGTTCTATTTGGTATGAGTAGAGTAGATATGATACTGATAAGGGCTGATTAATTTGTTTCTTTTCAATCTTATAGATTCCACGTTACCGCGAGGTACCGTGGTAATCTCATTTTTTAAATCAGATCGATTGATTCAGTCCTAGTGTGCCATCAGAATTTCACTTTTTTTTTAAAACCGAGCCAGTTCTCAAGTATTGAGTAAAATTTATCGGTTTGAATGATAAACCGTCTCAGCTCAGTCATGGATTAAAATGCCCATAATCACCATCTATTCAATTCTTCATCATTCTAATCTAAGTCCATCCATCACGCTACATAATTCCACAATCTCTACCTCCTGTAAACTTAACCTCTTCTCAAACCTTGATAAGTATAGCTCAGGATTTTGACGTATCATCAACTATCATAGACCGCGATGAACGCAAAATAAGATCAACGGTAGCAGGCGTGAAAGCGGTATACCTACCGGCTAAAAACGTATTACGTGCATGGGGGCGCACTAACGTTTGCCATCGTAATAAATTGGTCACTCCAGTCCTTACTGTCCGTTTTATCGCAAAGCCATCCAATCCACCACCCACCGCCGGTTACAGTTTGCACTCGAAATACCCATATACATATAAGTACTTTTACCCGTTCTGTTGTGTATCCAACTCTCAAACACGACTCGTTTTTGAGCTTTTGTGCGCGATATCTGAGAGCTGAGTCCATAACAGGTGCATGTAGCCTAACACCCGCGATTCTTATTGTATATATTGACTCTGTTTCTTTTTTTGATGTACATCAGTAGGTATAGTGTGTCATTTTGCTCGTCATCACGCTCCAATTTGTCGCTTCCATAGCCACGCTCTTAAAAGCCCAGAGAAAACGAGGCTAGCGGGTTTCTGGATCTTTATTTGTCTCGCGGATCATCATCATCGTTGTCACGTGCAATTTTCTCTAAATACTCCTTCGATCTACTTTGACACATCGGATGACATGCGGATATATTGCTGTCGGGATTTATTGTATCCTGCATGTCGGAAGCTTGAGTAAGCCTCACGGTTTGACATTTTTATTATATTGAAGATCTGTCAAAGTTTTTGTCTCAATGGAGGTTAATAGCTAGGATGGTAACTTTTATCGGACTAGTTTGGATTTTTCAATGTGACTTTATTGGTTCTTCGAGTGGTTTTAATTCAGCCAACGATGATTGTAGTTTGTTCGTCCTTGAGAAATACGACGAGTAGGGTACTTTTTCGATCTTTAAGAATTACAAATCCTTGAAGATCGAAAAAGTACCCTACTCGCCGTTTTAATTTTGGTTGTGCCTTAGCTGAGTTTCCCTGATATCACAGATGGTTTTCTTTCAGTGGAAAAGGTTTCTTAAATAAAAAATGGCGAAAAACTGGTAACATCCAGAATTTTGAGAAATTTTCATTATTTTCAATTTTGTCGCAATTTGGTATTTGTTCCTCATG
This sequence comes from Eretmocerus hayati, assembly GCA_029851415.1. NCBI lineage: Eukaryota > Metazoa > Arthropoda > Insecta > Hymenoptera > Aphelinidae > Eretmocerus > Eretmocerus hayati. Next base: position 159,111,298 of record CM056742.1, on the reverse strand, counting down.
GATATTATGATAAGCTCACTATATCAATGGAGATTTTTCTCAATTTTCTTTAGATCTTTTGAGACTCTCCGAAGGAATAATCCCAAATTATTTGGAATCAATAATCTCCTCTCATGAATGGACCAAAAAAGGTAACGGGTTATATATCGATATTAGCAAAACTTGGGGTCACGAACGTTTTCATTCTTGAAATTTGAATTGTCTGAATTCACAATGCAACCGAAAGATCCTCCAGGATCAGTAACCAAAACTGTAGAAAATTCAAATTTTCTTTCGAAGCAAAACATCGCAACTACCCAATTATTCTTGCCTCTAGAAAAAACAACAATCTAAACCGTCAATTACAGTATATCGGACGATCCAATTTGGTTCTACGGTGTCGCGCTTGGGCATATTGAAAAAAAAAGTCAAAAGAAAGCGAATACAATAGACTTTCACTCGCATGAGCTCCATTCATAATGGAAAAAATGCACACTATACACATGCAGAGATTCAGGAAGTGAGGTGCTTTTGATATCGCGACACAACCAGACCACTCTTTGGCAAATCTCTCTCTTTCCTTTTTGAAGAATGCACACTTTATGCCATGTGATTACGAGTCTGGCCTGTCATTATTAAATAACCAGACGCGTACAAATTGGTCTAACTGAGAGACGCCTATTCAAATATTCTATGTCTCTAACAATGAAACGTCTTGGCTGTCATGTGTATACATCAAGAGTGTTTGCCCATTGGTTTAATAGACAATCTCGAGGATCTCATTCTATGACTGAATGATAGTTATCCAGGGTTACGAATAGTTGATTTCCTAACGTGTATTTTGAATAATTTGAAAGACAGATGTCTGTGAAATTAAGCGGGTAAATTGGACCAAAGATTTAAAAAAGAAGTATATTCGAATCCGGAATTTTTTCCTCGATCCTTTGTGTTCATTGTAAGCACATCATCACGATGATCTCGAAGAAAGGTTACCTTACAAAGTGAGCTTCCCTTACGTAATCCAAATTCGAAATAGGCATTACTCATTTTCAATAGCGAGATGGCTATCGCCGCGTCACCCATTGTTGACTCTTACCCCTGTTGAAAAAATGTTCCAAAATGTTTCAGCAGTCGAGAGATCGGAGACTCGTGATAAAAACTCTCTTGGTGCACACTTTATGTAATGCAAAACCATTGTTTAATAGCTCACGAAGTTTGAAATTGTAAAAAATTATACCGATTGATACCAACTTTGGTGAAAGTTTGGTGTTTTAATTTGCGACAACTCGCGGTTCTCCAGGCGTAAGTAGAAACAGACGAGTACAGTCAGACGCGATTCATATCATATATATATTTCAATATTTATATTTTTTATTTTATTATTTTTTTTTATATATATTTCAATTCATATCATTTTTTCAGAGTTTTACTCCTGGGGAAAGATCATCGATCTCAGCCTCCGCAGCGAACGTGTTAATATAATGAAAATGGAGTGTAGTATCGTATAAAAATATAATTCAGTCCTATTTATCATAAATCTGACTCTTGAAGATTGGATTAATAATGATGACATAGCAGTCGAACGAATCTCAATGTCTTACGAAGCTGTTGGCAGAAGATGGACAGCGTGGTATATTGGATGAGGAGAAGAGATGGAAGCTAAAGGATGATGGAAAGAGTGAAAAAAAGCTTATAGGATGAGGAGTATAGATGAGGGGTCTGTAGCTCTCCAGAGGTGAGCAAAAGTGCAGATAGGCATGCTATATAGGAGTTATAAGGATCGTCCGTCGAGCGCTAGACAAAGGGGAGCCAGGTTATAACAGAGGCGCGGAGGAAAATGAGCTGTATAGTGCATCACAGTATACATATATAGCCGAGTTTTGCAGTTTGCGTTCCTTTAGTGTCGATGACCCGAGCCTTCAACACTGCCAGTCTGATGTGTCGATGTCCGTACCTTCGTCAATTCTGAGAGAGAGCCATAATCAACATCAGGCAGAGCTTGCGTGCAATCGACCCACACAACTTTACATTTGAGTTTCGGATGCGGGCCAAAGTTGATGCATTTTCTTGGTCTGCACGTCAGTGTTGTAGTTTTTGGGCTGATGCTCAGTATATGAGGAAATGAAACATGGTTATTTCCAGAATTTTATTTATCACTCTGTTGATTTTTCATCAATCATGTTGGATCAATATCATACACCTGTGAGGAGATATCGTTTGAAATACACGTGTGACCCATTTTTATAGAATATTGATGATACTAATTTTACCAGAAGGATTTGTGGTTTTTGCAATCGTTTTTTACACTTTGATACATATCATTTTGATCTCGAGGAATATCTAAAGCTGTGTAAGCAATTGTATGTACATGTCTAGAATTTTCTTCCGACTTGTATGACTTTTATGATTATCAAACAATATTAATGATTCATGTAATGATAAAAATACTGCGTTCACTGACATATGGAATAGAATACCGATAAATTAGGTAATGATTTTGGTACAATTTTGGTACTCTTTATTTTGTTAGGCTCAGCATGTCTATACAAACATTAACGAAACCCACGCATCCCGATCAATGGTCAATGGAAAAATTAGAGTCTCAGTTCTGAAAGTCATACCAAAGTTGCACTCACTGATGTACATCAAAATTATCCAATTTGACAGTGGGATTTTTTTTTAAATTTTGCCGCAACATTGCATGATTATTCAATAAAATTCGAATTCCATGACTCGACTCAAGTTTGTCCTAGAAAAACAACATAATCACAAAAAATAAGTAGGATACAATTGGCAACGGTCAATTTACGATACGAAATTGATCTATAACCAATATATGTACGTCTCCCTCAATAAGCTACTTCTACCAATTGCAGGCCAGTCAGCTTGCTTCCTACAATAATTAATCATTCCAGAAAGTAATAGACACTATTTCTCGCGTTGCAAAGACAGATCTCATAAACCGGGCGCGTGCGCACGTGCTACCGATCGTATCCACTTCATTATAGACCGTATAGTTTAGATTTTCGTAATTACCGGCACGTTTGCACTCGTATATAGAACGATATCTCGCGCCACATTTTTTTTCACTGCAAATTGCACATCAACATTCGTGAGCCAACGAGTAAACATCACATCAATTTCCCAATCTATAAATCCTATCTCTGTCAAAATGTCTGAGATGGAAATTTTTTAAAATTATTTATAGCTATAGATTGTCGGTATCTAGTTTTCTAGTCGAATCTAATCACGAATACCACTTTCTACCGTCAGTTACGTCTACATCGCGTAATATTCAGTTCGACCTATTCTAAATTAAGCCATTTAACCCTATCGCTATGTGAAATCTAAAATTTTATTAGCCGCAATCCATACCACTAGCAATATATGTATCATATCGCATATTATATATATATATATATATCTATATATTTAGTATGTATGTCATGAAGTGAGCTTTTATGCAACGTCAGAGAAAGAGCGAAAACGATGCCCTGACGACGGTCTCTCTCGATCTTTTGCGCGTTGAGACGCTATTGCTACTGCCATGGATCACGATTAAGATCTATTTTTTTTAACATTAGGTAGTTGTCTATGTATATCTGTGTGTATATAATCTGACTGTGTATGCGGCAATAGATTTTTTTTAGGCATGCGCGATTGTTTCGAAAGAGATAAGGTGCCTTTAGGGATTTCTGGCTTTTATTATAATCTTGCAAATCGTGTATTGAATATTAGCCTAAAGTGTATGGTAATTGACGGGAAAATTTGCGAAACTATTATATTTATGGTGAAGGTTGAATACATACGGGTTGTCTTTATGGATCAATATTATGAGAGGTTCAAAAGGGCGTGAGGTGGTTTAAAACGCTTGTAATATTATAAGATAGAATCTCAAGCCTGTAATTTGCATTGTACAAATTTCGTAGACATTGTGAGGAGTACATATCTATCACCGCTCCGAAGTTTTATGATAGAATTTCATACGCTGCAGTTTTAAACGTTGAGATTTTATCTGCATTCGATAATGCAGATGATAGTACAATGTTGGCACTGGATGCATTTTTGAATCTGATGTCGTTAGTTGTTGTAATTTGGATATGTAAATTCTAAATGGAACTAGCAAAGTTAATGATTGTGGTTTTTGTATGTTTATAGAAGTGAGCTCTGACAAATTAACCTTCGTCTATTTTTCTTGAAATTTTTCTTGCTTTGGCCGAGTCTACTCACCCGAAGCACGCGCTCTCTCCGCTCGCACTCTCCACCCAAACACCGGAGTAGGTGCCGAAAATGGGATTTGAAAATCTTTTGACGAGTGTTTCCTCTCAACTTAAGTATCAGCGCGAGTTTGTAAGATGAAAACGGCCAGTTTATGACGTAAATCGAAAAAAAAAAAATTGATTTACATCGAATAGAGATCGAAAAGTGAGAGACTTGAATGTCGATCAATGTGCCTTTATATCACTACCCTCACCTTCTCAGGTTCCCAACACGCGGCTCATTCAACAATATTGAACATTATTTTAGGTTTGCATTGAGACCTTCACCAGAAACTGTGAAATGAGCAAAGGTGTGCGAAATTCTGGTTAAGGGCATGCAGTAGCCGTGCAGCCCGGCCGTAAAGTTCCATTCACCACTTATGTGAAAATGTTAATGACTCCAAGTTTGAGATGAGTTGTCTCGTTATTGTTATCATCCGATTTATTCGCGACAACTCAGTGTTCAGCCCAAATCATTAGATCATTGCAGAAAAGTGGGGACCATTGAGCGCCTGGGACATCCTAACCTATAATATACGCATATTTTTGTTCCCAGAATAAATAAATTCTTTTGCGATTTGGGCTAAACGACGAGTTGAGCCATTCAAGTTGGATGATAACAAGTGTGGCACATCTCGTCGTTTAGCCCAAATCGCAAAAGAATTTGAGTATTCTGGGAACAAAATTTAGCTTGCACGGCTACCGCATGGCCTTAAGAAGAATCGAGCTATTGCATGTACACCAGCGATTAAATTTCAAATCTGTGTTACAAGAGTCACTCCTCCGTAAATTTTGGATTCTCGAGTGTTCTCAATCAAGATTTCATACACTTTAGCTCATTATTGAGATTCTGGAACAAGTACCAATGTATGACCAAGATGGTGCTAAATATTGCTGAATAGTTTGCAAGTTGAAGGCCTGATGAAGAGTTGGGGGATGCTCATATGAGACTCAACCACGCCTCTCACTTTTCGATCTCTATTCGATGCAAATCAATTTTTTGGTCGATTTACGCAATTGACTGGGCCGTTTTCCATCTCACAAACCCGTACTAATACTCCTATTGAGAGGGAACACTCGTCAACAGATTTTCAAATCTCATTTTCGGTACCTACTCCGCTGTTTGGGTGGAGAATGCAAGCGGAGTGAGCGCGTCTATGTAGACTCGGCCTTTTCAATTCCTGGTCGTATCTTGGAATGTAATTTCATGTCTTTCATTTTTTCAATACATGTGGATTAATTTGTACGAGAAGTTGGCAAACCCTTACTTACAAGGGGAACGCCAACCTTGCGGGTCCTGGATCTTGACGAGACTCTGGGGAATCGTCTGTTTTGGCGAGAAATGAAGGTATACACAAGGAGTTCCGTCTGATGGGACTTTCATCTCGAGCTTCAATTATCAAGATTGGCATTGTCAGTTTATCTATATGTACGACTTTTTAACATGGGCCTACATGGCCAATGCTAATCTTTATAACTGTATCTCGGAATAGGAGGCCCATTGGCCAAAAGCCCTTTGAGATACCTTAACTTCTCACTAAAACAAGTTAGATCATTCACTGACTTTGGGTCGAATCCAGACTCCGCAAGGTCGGGGTTAGGGTGCGTCCATAAATAACACATATGCATGCATGTGCAGTGCACATTGGGCGTATGCACTGCACTTGTGCTTATGTGTAGCTCATCGAACTTGGGCAAAAGATCGAAGGGCTCACATCAGAGAATTTCTGATTTGAATCGGTTCGTGTCTTTATGATCTGTGAACTTCTGATCCAAGGCAAAACTCGACGAGTTCTGTCTGGTTTTGGGTTAAATTTGATGAGTTGCACATGTGCACCCGTGCAGTGCATATGCATATTTGTGGACGCACCCTTACCCTTGTTAATTCATGTTGTTGCAACCTGTGCACATCTTTGCCTCTTTTACATTCTTTTAATTTAGTATCTGCAAAAATCGGGTATAATCCGAATTTCTTATCGGTGATTACAATCTTTCAGCAGAGTTGATCTTAGATTCTTACAATAAAAAATTTTTCAGTGAGTTCGCAACCTCATCGAGTACTACATTCTCATACCCACCACAAGTAGAGTGATGAGTATCCACAGGCTATCGACCTCGTTCTACTCATATTTTCCACGAAATAATAGCAAAACAAGAGCGATTGCCTCATTCGTGGAATTCCCTTCATGCGTCAGCAATAATTCAAGTATAGTCTATATTGCAAATACATACATACTACACTCTTACAAGTCACAAAAAAAAAACCAACAAAGAACGAGCGGGCAGTATATGCATGCATCCGCAATGTAACTGTCAGAATCGCGAGTGGCGTGCACTTCCTCTCTCATACACTCCTTATACCCTCTTTTTCACCTATTTTTTTTTTTCCACTGAAATATGCTCAATATACCTCTATATACCATATGTACAGCTGGGTGAGCTTGCGAATCGTCTAGAATCAAACGAAGCGTGAAAATAGAGGATATCCAAACGATGTTCTATATCGTCGATTTATACCTATTATACGATCTATCAGTTTTACGCGCTCGTCGTTTCGAACGATTGATTCGTACTATATATATATCTTTAGCTTGAATCGGTTAATGTCGATGATCTAAACTAATTTACGGATTTCTTGTTCTTGAATGTTCACAGGGGCTTCAGCGTTAGCGTATGCGGTTGTCAGCACATCTTCAAACCCGTATCTGTGCAGGCTATGTGGTAAGTTGATCAGCTAATTATATGGACACGTGTGTGTGTGTGTGTGTGTGTGCGCGCGTTTGAGCATCTGCGAAAAAGGATGTCTGGTTTCTGTTTCGTGTGATCGATCCGTGATTGAGAGTTCGCATATATAATAGCTGATGTAGCTGCGCAGTGAGGTATACCTGTGCATATCCTGAGCATCAATTTACTCGTTGAGTGCTATTGAAAAAAAAAAAACCTGCAAGACTCGATTCACGCATAGTCTCTAATAGATCGGATGAACTTTTTTTTAGGAATAGCATCCCTTAAAATGATGGTTTATTAATTCCATGCTCTCGAGCTGGAAATTTGGTTTTTTGATGAACTGTAAGTAAAAGTCGTTAAAGAAGTACATTTTATGCACAGTGTGACAGATTCATTATGATGAATGATATCACATTGATATTGATGTGCATTCAAATTTGGTAAATGATTCGTGCCTATAGACAATACTCCGTTTTACCATGCAGAAAACAGAAACTCATTCATATGAAAAAAGGAATTTAAAAAAAACCCTAGTAAAAATAAGTGCCTCATGATCATATATGAACATGTTCCCAGCCGAACTGTGGTCACCTATGACCATCTTATGAACTCAGAAAATCTTATGTCTCCAAGGTTAGTTATAGGTACACAAAACCAACTTGTACATGTCCGTAGGGTATTGTAATCAAGTGGTTGTACATGACATTTTCAATATCGGATGGAGGCCTAGCAGTTGGATTCCCAAGCGTGCTTATTTTGAAGCTTCGGATTGAGAAACATTTCGAGTTGGCAATGAAGTGCTTCATTTCCAACATGAATTCCTAGGATCAACTATGGAGACCAATGACGACCTATGACTCCGGCCTCATGGTCATAGGCGGTCATGTATGACCACAGTCCGGTTGAGAACGTGTTCATATATGATCACGAGGCACTTATTTTTACTAGGGAAAGCTTGATAAAGTCTGTAACAAGATGCGATGTACTTAGAATTCTACTCCGGAAGATGAACCGTTGTCAACGGCAAAAATATTACATAGACTAAACTCGACACGAATTAAAAATGATCATTTTTTTGTGAATCATACAAGAATTTTTGCGATACATCTTAAAATTGTGCACCTCCATATAGGTTATATTTCTGAATAAATAAAAATATCCCATGTTCACATTACGGTCAACAGCTCGACAGATCGACCGAGATGTATAACATACGAGCGCAATTATAACGGTCAATGTGCAGGCGGCAGCCATCACAGATACTATACAATTGCCGCCCACCTCTTTTTTGCGGCATTAATCTCGTACGACACGCGTCGCGAAAGAGAAAGATCGCATCAGAGTTGAAGAGTATTACAAATGAATATAGTAAAAGGCTGTGCGTGGGTGAGTCTAGGGTCTACTTTGATTGATGTTCGGGGATGCATTTTGGTGTGCGAATGGCCTATTGCTCCAAGGTGGATATAGCAAAAACGTAATCGAATTTCTTGTACGAAGTAACACTTTGTACCTTCATTTTTTTACTTTGCGTAGAGATGATTTCCATTTCAGCCTTTAGGGTCTAGGTTAGGTTATCAATCTTTTCCTAGTGCGATTCCCGTTATGGGAAATCAGTCTGTGTGTATAAATAGGAAGTCGCATGGATATGGCAAATATGACTTTGAACCTTGTCGCGAAGTCAAAAATTACCCGAAAAGACGGGAGATGGAATCATTCTGAGGTTATGGTGACATTTTTACTCTTGTCACCGTGAGAGTTTACAGGCAGGAAACAGGTGGAAAATTTGCCGGTAATGATAGAAAATTTTATACACTGTTTGGCATTATTGATATTTTATTTCGGAGTCAGAATTTCTTACGAAAAAGTAAAATCCTGTATGTCCCAAAACTGACAATGATCATACAAGTTTGAAAAAGCATGGAAAAATTTGGGGTTCATGATTCTCCAAGTATGTGCCTTTGATCTAAGTACATAAGATTTAATATCGAATTCATTTATGAGAGAATTTTATCATTGCACGGCCAGATATTTCTGAGCACTCATTGATAGTTCCAATTAAGGCGATGCGGTCACCATGCAAGCTGAAAATCATTCCCATCTTTCTCCGATTTTGTTGCGATTTGGTCTAAACGACGAGCGCACTAATATTTGTCATCATCTAACTTAGATTTGCCCGCTCTTCGTTAAAAGCTCAAATTGCAATAGGATCGGAGAAAGTTGGGAATGAAAATGAGCGTATGTTATAGGTTAGGACGTTCCCGCGGCCGAGTTATTCCCACTTTTTTCCGATTCTCTTATGATTTGAGCTAAGCGACGAATTGAGGAATACAAGTTGGACAATAACAAGTATTCGACAACTCGTCTACTCACACTTTTAATCATCAAACTTTTTATGTAAGGTGTATTTTCAAGGTCTATGGTCACGGTGCACGGTGACCGCATCGCCTCAAACGAATATTTTCACCTCAATCTCTTTAGAATGATTATCGTGGCTAAGCATTATGAGTCACGCCAATAATCACCTACAGATTGCTTAATTTTGGGGTTACTCGTGGAACATTGTTCAATTTGGTAAATTCTGATGGAAACAAAAGGTAGAGCTGGCGTACCACAAAGCTAGAATTATGATTCACATGAAAATCCGTTTATTGTTGAAAATTCATGTGTGAATATGAAGTTAGATATTATGATACTGAAGATAACCTGGTACTCATATGAGCTTCAGACAATTCCTACTTAACCCGATTCTTCAGTTAAATTCGCTCACACGTAAATACTGCACTCCAAACTCACTGCATCGTCTCGGTGAAAGCTCATTTTGGGTCAATCCTTATAAATGCCGTAATCGACTGCAAACTGTGAGAAAAGCTTGACTGAGAAGAATATTTTGCCAAAAGTAACCATCTGACACGTACTATAATACTCTTCAAAGATGTTAACTTCATGACTCTTTGAGGCAGGCACAAGCACAAGGTGCATTGTTCTCTTTGTGAGATGAGATGTATACTTGAATATGAATATCCATGGATGAATACAAGGTAGTATGTATATAGAGAGTGTATAGTCGATGAAGTGCACACTCGAATGATTTTATCGGCTCTAATGGAAACTGGCAAAAATGATGTGTTATTTATCGACCATTTTGCACACGTTTTCTTACAAGTATGCATTGTTTGACATCGGGTCTATGTTTGAAGGGGCGGTTAAAGTAACGACGGAAACACACGCCTTACGATCGTGAGCTTTTTTTTTTCTTTCTCTCTTTCATTTTCCATAGTATTTCTGTATGCATGTAAGCAGACTAACACCCTTTTTCTTGAGAGAAAGTGGGCCTCGTGGTTGGCTCGTGAAGTTGAATTGGTTATTCAGCCTTCAAATGCTTATTTACAGCGATGCAGTCTCTGTGTAGCTCATTCAAAGTGTTTCATTGGCAATGTAAGAGGAACACTTTGCTTTGGTAGCAATCTTTTTCAATTCTGAGTTCGCTGAAATTTTTGCTCAAATGAATGATCTCGTAGATTTTACTCACCCTTTCTTCTTTAGTGCGATAGTTGACGTAGTAATTCAAGTCCAAATAGAGAAAAGCTTATTTCGTTTATTCTTGGTCGTTCATGCAAACCTTACAAAAAGCTCTTTCTATTATTTTTCCTGAAAAATGATAAAATTTGATGTGATGATTCGCGTCTTCAGGTGGAATGGATAGTGATAGATGTATAAGAATTGATGCGTGGGTGCACTGGACATTTTCTTCATTTTTTTACCTTATTTCTTTACCTTAGGGTGATGACAGACAACCCGCCATGACGCGATTCTCATGCCATTTCACGACACGACACCTCCCGACACGACACGTAATTCATTCCGATGAAGCCAACCATCGATGGATTTGATAGAATCAGTCATGGGTTGTGAAAATGAATCCAATCCATCGATAGTTGGGTTCACCAAAATGAACTATGTGTCGTGTCGAGTGGTGTCGTGTCGTGAAATGGCATGAGAATCGCGTCGTGGTGGCTTGTCTGTCATCACCCTTACTAAGCCAACGCCGGCCTATTATGTCGGATTCTCCAGTCCTGCATAAAATGATGAGAAATTGAATAATCTTTAGTTGTGGTGAGGTATGGCAAGAGATGGGGATGATGAAATTTTCAACACCAGTGCCGAGAAGTTCATGATACATAACCAAGGAATCTGATCATTTGGTTTACTAGTTGATGAATTTTTTAGAATTTCAAGAATTATTGTAGGATACTGCGGATGAGCTTTGAAGAGAAATGATATTTGATTCAAAATCAGGAAGTCACAGCATATCAAGGAATCGGTCGATGCTGTAATGAAGAGCTAGAAGATGATTCTTCTCTTCCAAAATTCAACTTGAAACAAAATCTACAAAATATGACTTTGTCCGTAGCTACTCACAACTCACGTCAGAATTTCAAGACAGTAAATTCTACCTAATACTTGGGATAATAAATCAATGGAACGTGGGAATGAAGAATCATTTTCTTGTGATTTTTTCACAATTCTCGCTGAGCACCTTCGATATTGTTGAGCGATAATTACCCTTTTAGAAATGCTTCTTGCAAAAATAATCTCACACTCGTTGAAGAGAGGGGGGGGGGCCTCAATTTTCCTATGCATATGTGCTTACAAAACTTTTTGATCCAGTTTCTAATTTGACGCACAATTTTTTGAGATCCTAAACATAAAAATAGCCTCTGAGAAGTACAAGTTTATCCCGGAAAGGCGCAATCAGGAAACAAGTCAATTCGCGAGCAAACAGAGAAGCTGCCTATTCACTGGAACCAAGAGTTCGTAATGCACACACGCATATATAATATCACAGTATGTAGTTCGCAACGCGTGACAGACTGGAATTACGACAACGACGTCGATATCACCGTAACGTGAAAGTAATAGAAAATTCTGTCTAATAAACGACGCTTATAAACATCAGCAAAATCGATCAAAAGTCATTGATCTATATACACATATAAGTTCACCGTAGATGATTGTCAAATAATGATCCAGGAGAACTGTATATGCTCGAATAAATTCAATGAGACTTTTACGTGGTGCTGTCGTTACGTGTGCGCGTACGGATTTCGCATGCTGCACTTCATTTTTTTTCTTCGTTCGATTTACTCACGTAATCATGCCTCTCGATGTGCCCCTGACTCGTAAAGCTATATGTATGAAAAGCTGAATTGCCACTTGCGAAAATGTATCAGTCTCAAAAAGTCGATCAAGTTATGAATGGCGAGCAAAGATTACGCAAGAATTTACACATATTTACAGCGGTAAAACCGCTTCGATGATAGTATTTGCAATACACCATTCATTGAATGAATTTTTGCTAGCAATGTCGATTCAGTCGTTATCTAAGCGAGATAGAAAAGTCTATTTAGCTGGAATTTCTCGATTACTCGTTATAGATATGAGCTACCATGAGTGCAAGTCAACTTTTTCTGGGATTTTTGCCAAGGGAAAAATAGTAGATAAGATTGGCTTACTGTAAGCCTACCTCTTTTGAATTTGCATTACTTGAGATTTCCCCGAAATGCATTCCTCATCGGTTCAACATGTTTGATCATCGAGATCCAATGGTGAATTTGTGGGTAGCTTAAACCGACCATCTAACTGAAAGTCCTTTAACACAATACCATATCTTTTCGAATTTTATTCTACAACTGCTAACGCAAGAACTGACCACCAAAAATCTTGAGCGCGGCGGGTGTGACTATCTGGCGTTTCTGCTGCCACAGCAGTTTCTGAGACTATTTTGGTCCAAGAGCCTTGCTCAACGTAAAGCGAACTGGGCTGGTGTTCGTCGCCCGCGCCTTTTACGGATGCATCGGAGTCGCTCATCCACTCCATCGAAACGTTAGCACTGTTTTTTTATTTATTACTAATTTGCAATTACATCATATTAACCAATGGAGTTTTACCAAATCTCGAACTTAGATATGTCTTTTTTAAAATCACATCAAATTTCTAAATATCTGAGTTCTCCAAAAATTGTTTCAGATTATATTGAAATTGTCCACTCATCTATGAATATTTGTTTGAAACAGAAATGACGCGGTGACATGCATCGTATTTTGAATTTATGAATCTCAATTTTTTCGTGTATAAATGGGTCTCAATTATTACAAATCAGTCTGATGGAAATTATCAGGTTTTCACGGGCATTCATTGTTTCGATCGACCAAGCCATTCTGTCCTAGTGAATTTTTTGTTTCATTTTCTGTCATAATTGTGGCGCGACTGGAGAGCCTTTTCTATTGTTGAATAAATATTTTATCTATCGCAATCATGATCTCTTCAACTGTTCCTGCAAATCTGACAATTTCTTCATAACTGCTAAGCAAACTGATTTTTGTCAATCTTCATTCTAGCATGGGGAATTTTCAACAATATTTTTCCCGTCAACACAGAACATCTTTTTTCATAATTTCACATAAGGTATGAGGAGATGTGAAGTCCCAATATTCCGTCTGACTGCTGCCTGGATGTTACTACTGGCAAAAAATTCATTTTACGTCGTAAACCTCTCACAATCAGTTCCTCTTTGTTTAATTAAATTCCGAATTTTTCAGAATACCTACATGTGACATATGCGGAAACTACCCGTAACTGCATTTTCATCGGGAACTGGAATCCCGATTCTCTGAAGAATTTCACGATTCTGCACGTTATATAAACTCGGTGTAAATTGAACACGATCTGTGAGACTAGTCTACTTGGTTAATACATGTTTTCTACTCTCTTTCTACCTCACACCATGCATCAGAATATATTCAGAGTCACACTAAAGCTAAGAGTCTTTCAATTCCACCTCGTGATTTCCATTTCATATAGCGCTTTAGTCCCCTTGAAATTTCGTGCGGCGCCACCACGTCTAATTAGTCTTTCTCGGTGCGATATCTGGCGCCCTCATTAGCTCTTGTTGTCCTGATAGGTTCACCTTGACGCCTAATATACCAACCAACGAGATATACCTTCTATCTGTACCCGAAGCTAACTCCTCATTCCTTAATAAAAAAGACTACCAATCCCATAGAACATCTTCAGCATCACTGAATATACTGCCTGAATCTGCATGCGGATGGTGTACCATAGTTGTACCGTTCTCGGACAGTCTGATGCAGTCTGAGTAGGATATAACGTCTTTGAAAGACAGTTCAACGGCTGTTGTTTATTTTAGCATGGCTACTGCAAAGTGGGCTAACTCGTGAGACACGTGCTACCGATTGTGTGTATATCTTGTCTCCTGTATACGGTGGCATTTGCACGTTCCCGCGATGCTGCTTGAATTTAGGTGTTGCATTGAGATCGAGCGCAAGTGTCCCTGATGCATAACCACCTTTGCCAATGTACATATATATATATATATATATATATATATATCGTTACCAAAGCTCACGATCGGTTCGGCTGTAGCACGAAATCTTGAGCTCGATGCGATTTGCATAAGACCTCTTCTGATTGTGGTTACTTCGTTTCGATGGGGGTTACTGTTTGTTGCATTAGAGGTGATGATGTTGCTGATGCTTTGAAGAATTAGATGTGCACCAAAGATATTGAGAGAGCCTATCACGATGACGATGATTATTTTATATGTCCTCGATCGAGATTTTTTTCCAGTCGCTCATGCGAACAGATCTTTTTATTCATATAGATTTAAGTAGGCACTAGATGAAACTCAAAAGTACCGAGATACTGAAATACTGAACCTCGAGAAAAGGTCTGGAAAATGTTAGAAATTATCGTGGTGTTCACGAAGATTTCGAGAAATGCAGTTCTCGAGAATGTGCGCACGTGATTGCAAAGACTTTTACAGTTACAATAGCATTTTTCGATTCGAGGCTAGGAAGTTTGGCTTTGCTTGTCGAGTCATTATTTTCATCCCGAGTCTTGGCGAGGGTCGAAACTATCAAAAGTAGAGCAGAAAACTCCCCGCCCGGGTGTGGAAATATGTTTCTTGGTCGACTGGGTATAAATTGAAGAAAATATATTTATTCAGTACCCATCAGTAACGCATATTTATTCTTCCAATTTTGCACGATGCATCAAACAAAATTTCTCATAGATCATTCAGAGATGGATTGCATTACATGTAGCGGATTTTTTGGTAAAATCTGATAAGATGGTCAAGATGTGCGTAATTCTTTCCTGACATAAGATCCAGATTTGAGGCTGATACCTGGCGCAAAAATATCGTAGAATCGAGGAAGTAATGACAAAGTGCATAATTTCATGTACTTTTTAGTTCACTTTTTTCTTATCGACTACAGCATTTGGCGTGTGAATTTACACACGCACTCTTGATAACGTTCTTGGGTCGAACTAATAATTTGAATCTGGAGAAAAATCAACGGTCATTCTCTCGATGGGTGGAAGTTGGATTGCAAAAGTATTAATAACTACTCGTTTCTCTCAATTATGTGCTATTACACTTGAATCATCGTGTATCATTGAGAAATTCTGAGAAACAGCTTTTTCTCATTCATTTTTTTCGACGATCGATACACGCAATTTTAGATCGTAACAATAAGTGTCGTGCTATTCAACTATCAGCAATCTTTTCTTGATTTTTTCTTCGATCACAATCCTCCAGCAGTGTATGGAGTTGCTTTACCAGATTCAAAGGCTTGACAGAAAATCAAAATCATCATTAGAAAAGTAAAGAAAGAAAAAAGTTTTTTCACTCACTCATCAAAACCAGAAAAATATCATGATAGGTCTTATGAATTAAATATCTCATGACATGCTCCAGACTCCACACACGTCGAGGTCAAACTGCAGTCGAGACACGCCGCGCCGCCGTCGAGCGCATCAAACGATTAAAATGATGAAAAATAAAAGAGAAAAATAAGGAGATCGAGTCCTCTTTTCAGCATGGTCTGATTTATAGTGGCTAGAACATCCCATATTCCACTCACGCAGCGACGAAATGAGTGTACGTGGTGGCATTTTGATCTTGCCAAGAAGAAGAGGACGACACATGCAGCGATTTACGTCAACGCTCGGTAACTTCATTTTTCTCGCGCTCGTGCACGGGTAAAAATTTTGCAGTCGGCTTCTCGAGACCATCAGTCGGATGCACGCGCCCACTCTTTATTATTCCATTCTCTTGTATATCCTCTTTTATTCGCATTATGGACTTTGTACACACGAAATGGAGAGTGGCCATTTGGCAGTCTATTAATCTTTCTGAAGCCCGTTTTGGGCAATAGCCCGAGCTCACGCAAATTTGGTTGGTGTATACTTTTGTTTGCGGTTGAATTTTGGCATCCTTGCTACTGTGTATTCTATATGGAGAGTGGCACTTTGTCTATATCCAGATGCCTTTTTACGACTGTTGTCCTTTTGAGAGAGATACATCGAATGATAACATTTTAGAGTATGGTAATTTTTCATGCTGAGAGGTGATTGCATGTAATGTGTTTTGATAGTCATTGTGATTAATTCTCGTGGCTCATCACGAGGAGTACTCTAATACGAGGAAAACAGAATGGGTTTGGATGGTCTTATAAATTTATATCTATCGAGACATATCCTTCAATTTGGTACCTGACTTTTTTCCGTCATCACAAGCAATCAGTCCGATTCTTTGAATCACGATCAAAGATGATTTAGAAAATCTTCAAACTATCATGGTACTTTTTATTTTGAGGAGGAAACGTTTTTTATAATCAAACCTATCCCGAAGAATCAGACTTACCCAGATACATATGACGCTCGATCCTGCCCTGGTAGAAATTCATCCTAATGTAACACATTATTAGCCATAAAATGGCCATTTTCAGCCAAAATTGGCCAAAAATGGCCATTTTATGTCTATTTATGTGTTACATCGAAGTAAATTTCTACTAGGGTGAGAGTATCTTGTTATTCCTGCGGATAATGCAAAACACACATACAGCACAGCTAACATCGATCATTTTGATATCATCATAAACTATTCATAAACAGATTTCAACCACATGAACCAGAAACCTCATGGCTGTTTGGCCCTCCCTCCAAGAGCAATTTGTTGAATCAGAAATCCTGAAAAAACGTTTTTGCTACCGTCAGGTTCATCCCTAAAATAAAGAACAATTTTTGAAAACAATCTTGAAAATGACACATTCAGCGGCATGTAAAAAATCGACAGCCTTATTTGCAAAGATATTTTACTGCAACTGAATGTTAAACTGTCCCTCCTACACTCCACGTGTCTGTCTCTCTCGGCTTTTCTTACGATGCTTCTCTGAAATTTTTAGACTTTTTGTTTACCGATGCACACACGTGCGCACAACCAGACTACCGATATCGATTGATTCTCTGGACCTAGATTGAGGTAACGGTTGGCTTTCATTGCTCTATAACGCTGGTATCTCTCTTGGGCTTGTCTCTAATCAAGGTTACACATATTAGAAAAAGCTCCGCGTGCGTGCACGTTTTATAAAACCGCGCGAGTGCAGCAGTAGCTCGTTGTATTTGAAGGTTAGAAACTAAAAACAGAAAGAGAGAAAGGTCCCAACAAATCAATCTTTAACAATTCAATTGACCCAGACATGTCTCTTCGTATATGGCAACTTTTTAAAACAAATTTACTCGGATTGATTTCTCAATTCATGAATTCTTGGCTTCAAGGCAAGACTCAGAATAGATGCATGCAATGGTATCACTATACAAAAATGTATTGATTGTGAGAGATGCAGGTTCAATGATTCATCCCAGTCACTCAGCTATATTCGCAAGAGTTTTAATGATGATTAATGAATAAAATTCCCACCAAATTGAAGAATTGACAATTAATTTAGAAAAAGTCTGGATTGCAAATGTGTTTGCAGCTTGTTTGGTCCATTTTTGAATCAGGCAGTTGAATAAGAGGATTCCTCAAAAATCTCTTGAAATTTCCAAACACACGTATTGTGATGTTTTTTGATGACGTTCGAAGAAAACGTGCAAGGTTATCCCTCCCTATATTTTGTTTGGTAGAATTTTGCAGACTGCAGCTCGAGTCGAACCATTTCAAAATCATTCTATTGAACCACTCATGAGGATGCCCCGCATGTCCAAAGTTTGTAATGAAAGGGCAAAATTCTAGAAACAGCCCAAAGATAGGGCCAATTTTTAGACGAGTTGGCATTTCTGTATCTTGAGAACTAGTCATTTTAATAAATATGCAATTTTTTATGGTTTGACATTTGCACGTATCGTTGCATTCTCAAAAATAACCTATAAAGCAGAGAACCAATCAATTACAACTCAACGATTTTAACGATCGTTTTCCCTTCCCGGAAAAGATCCAGCAAGTGTGATGAGTCTCAATCAACAGGTGGATATAATAGTTGATCAAGTTTTTGCTCGAAGAATGTTACAAACGGTGTTAATGGAGAAAATAAACTTTCTGACTCTCGTTAGAGATCTCACTGAGAAGTTCATGATTAGATTTAGTGTGAAAAGAGCGCAGACTGCGAAAGTTTCGTGCAATGACTACACCAGAATTGCACTTGACCCACATGTCATATCCTCTATAAATCATGTTAATGACATTTACCAGTTTCAAACTCATAGGTTTCAATTCAATTCGCTCTCCACAGATGTAAAATCACTCATTGAATTTTACCACAGATCAAAATCATGACATCTTTCACATTTTACTGTGACCTTCTGTACCAAAGCTCAGCTGATCGACACGTGTCATTGCTATCTAAAAGCTTTGAAAAAAACGCCCACCGTTAATCTGGTACCACTCAATCCTACCGTCTCCATATCTCCTCACATATATCATCATTTGGAGATACATGTGCATAATACCGAATATAGGCGTTACCACCGTCACCATGTCAAGCACACATCGAGACCATATCGACGCAGTCATCTCATTCTCTTAAACAATAGACAAACGCTTGTCCCACCCACGCAAACTGGACACTTTATACTCTCGCCCATGTTGTATATGTACAAGGCATCTTTTTGCTTCTGTCTCTTCATTGTACATAAAATGATGTCACGTGGTTTAGTTGACTGGGCCCGTTCCAGGTCAGCAGAGATTCTTTTTTGCGACGACGACGACGACGGACGTAATCTCCCTTGAGAAAGTTTGTAGAAGCTGTCGTCGGCGTAAATTTTTTTTCTTCATAAGATACATGCAACTGTCTTGAGCTTGTGTGTATATGGGATAGGTACTTGATATCTTACATTTACTCTGACGATGGTCACTTCGGGCTAAAACCCGGAACCGCATCTTGGACCTGTTGAGGTCGAGTATAGCTTCTGCATCTGAGCCCTGTCTTGACATTATCTCGCTGACCTCGATATACATTCGAGCTCTGATCTTTTGACTCGTCGGGATTTTGTAAATAGGCCTGAGATTATGTTGATTTGTGCTTCTGATGCAGTAGGAGAGGACGTATTTCTTATTGGGTGATGTTGATACGCCTACTTGCATCAATTAGTAAAAGGTTCTATTCAAATTCGATTGGGATAGTAAATCTTCTAATTCAACATCAACTAAGATTCTTTGGACGTAATCCTTTGAGTCTTATGATTCTTGGATAGTTATACAAATCTTATGATTGGACCTAATACACATGTCCTAGTTATGATAGAGTAACTTGGATTGCTGGAATCAACAATTTTCGGAACACATTTTAAATCATTGTTTATAGCATTAAATCTATTTTTCCTCCTCCCGGCACGAAAGTGCGTCCTTCCGCGCCTCGTTTTGGTCACGAAAGCTCGACTTTTGCTGTCGGCACGAGTCAACTCGAGCTCTGATTGGCTGTCGATTTTGCTGCGTGTTTCGCTGCCTGCGCTGCTTTGCGGTGCAGAGAGCGCATGAGACATGCATGCAAAACATAACCTATCGAGGTTATGTTCATCGAAGTGTTCATATTATTATGATTGCTTATACTTGACAGGCGGTATCTTTTCACGAATAATATCGCTGCTCAAATAGAAAGCTCTCAGCAGCTAATTGTAAAACAGGATTGCCAATGCCCCATGATATAAATCGATAAAAAGTACTCATTATCAGTGACAAGACCTTAGGGCCATGATGAACTTGGTGCGGATACAAGACCCAAATTGAATCATGCAAGCATTTAGCGTTCACTCACAACACAGTTGACTTCATTATTTTTATTTTTTGCTTACGTCCGCCCCGACCAGCAAAAGCTCGGCTGACGCCTCGCTTTCGCAAAAGTCGGGCGGACGAGTACATCACATCACAAGTATTATTATGCAGTAAAAGCAGTAAGTAAAAGCTGCGAGGTCTTCTTCTTCTTCTTCTTCAAAATGTTGGCTATATCTTTCTGCTACAGTGCAGATGTGATTTTAGCCATAACATAAGCTGCGAGGTCGTCTGCTTGAACACCCCGCTGGCCACTGCCCAGTCAAGATTGTAAACAAACGCAGGAGTGAGGTTAAACGCGTATTCTTGTACTGATTACTGAAATTTCGACGTACTTTCGGACCGAGAGGAGAAAAAATAGTATACAGCACTCGGCAGAGAAGTGAGATGCCCGTGACCGTGTGATTAGCAATGCCTCGGCTTCGCCTCGGCATTATCATCACACAGTCACGGAAATCCAACTTCCCTGCCTAGTACAGTAATATACTATTCAACTTGATGAATTCACGATTAGAATTTTTGAAAAATTTCTGAATGATGAATTTTCGAAAAAACAGGCGCTAAGATGTTATTATCAATGTAGTCATTCATTTTTTTTTGCAGAATCGACTTCAACTTATGAATCACAAAAGCCAATTCTGTCGAATCAAGACGTTTTCTAGCATTCTTGCATTTTTCCACTGTAAGAAGTGTTAACTACTTCCTCCACGTTTTCAGGTTGGAAATCCCTTCAAACATTTGCCATCCAATCGTTTCATTGTTTGAGAGCTTTGATCAAGGCTACCCCCCGGTCCAAGCCCCCAAGATCATTCATGAGAAGGATTTTCAATTACGAGCTTGAACACGAACAAAATTGTCTTTACTGTATAGAAGCATGAATAAGCTCTGAACGCTATGAGAAAGGGGACCTAAGTATCAGTGCACAAGGCTATGATGTTTATGAAATGACTCTAGCGTTATGTTTTCTAGTACATAACAAGATAGCCAATGTAGATGCCTCGCATATGACCATGTAGCTATAAGCTTCTTTTTGTGCTATGTGCTACAGTTCCCAAAGAAATATTGGTTAATGTTTCTAATAGCACACGGTTGGCCTTTCTGAGCAGGAGTTTGTGTTCGGCAGACTCCTGTCGGTTATGTTGATAAAATGAGGATGAAAGGAATTTTAATTAATTTTAGAAAATTACTTTGAAAATCTACGTTTGCATTCGCCGAAGTAAGCGTTACCCAAACTAATCTTCGCTCTGATACGAAGTGCAACTTGAAATCAAGTTCACACACTTTTATCGTCCGCAACTTACTGTGTCGATGACTCATCATCTATCCAACTTTTTTCCTGCAATATTGGCCAACCGTCATTTCGCTATGATGCGTGACCGTGAGGATCAGTGCCTTCGTCGTCGTTCTATCGGCGATTCCTGAAATTGCTAACGGAACTCATCTATCCGCTAATCAACCATTAAACGTAACTTAATCTTCACTTCGTAATCCATAGATTTACAGGTTTCCAAGAACATATAACCGTTATTCATAAGTTGTTATTACCGAGTATTTATTTATAAATTGACTTTTTGTACAGTAAAGGATCAATGCCTGATGAATCTCCTCTTCTCCCACACAAATTCTAGTGCAACCGTTACCCGCCGAACGTTTAGCCTTCGGATTGAATTCTCGAATCATATCCTTTGGTTAACATCTAAATTACTATGTTCTTTATTCGTTCCACATGTGATGCACATAACGAACCGAGAAGATCGAACCTTAGTAACAATTGAATCCAACATCAACTAGTTACGTACAAACTTTTAGCTTTGTTGGAGACTCGTTCAGTGGGTTCACAGTTATACTTATCGACAAATCAGATTGGAAAAAAATTATTCATTGAGTTGAGCTATTATCCTGTGCATCGTGTGGACTGTTTCACCAAGTATTATTCAAGTTCTTTTGTCTCATTCGTTACCATGCCACCTAGTTTCACCGTACTCAGTCGACACCTTCGGCAAATCTACTGGCCCGATCTTGCGTAACGGCAAACATCTTCGTGTGAATGGCCCGGAGTACAAATATCTTTGCAGATCTTTACTAATGCTGAAATGCAGCCTGGAACGTTTCCAGCTTCAGTTTCTCCAGCTTTTCTACAGTATTCACTATCAAGAATTTTTTATAACACAAATATTTTTCAATATTCAATAATCACCGAGTTGCTGTAGGATGCCAGTCTCCAAGATGACTGTGCATGCACCTCGTAGGATTTGATCAGTGTTGAACAAGTGAGCCCCTATGGTTTCTCAAAGAATTTGTCCATACACCGTTTTTTACGAGTAGGCGAGCAGGGGTGTATTTCCCTCTTGTCTGTGATATTTTAGCTATTGGAAAGCTGTGGGTGTTATTGTTTCCTCGGAAGTTGCCAATTGATATAGCCCTGGCAGCCTTTTTTTCTCCTTTGTATATTCATAATCCGTTGGGGTATGGTGATTATTATTAAGTAGAGTTTCGCATGCAAGAATCGATAGAGAACTAAACCAGTCATAACTAATGAAAAATGTAATCCTACTATTTCTTATGAGATGATGAAAGTCGTGTGAATGAGTAAAATTTGTGAAAACCTTCGAATATGTTACGATATTTTACTTCGTTCATTCTTGTCAAAAATGGAAAATTTTGAGAAAGCCGATTTTGTCAGGGACCTTTTTGCTTATCCTATTTTGTACAAAATACCAAATACCTTGAAATTTTTTGTATCAACAATTTACTTTACATCTCCGAGGTCCCAAAATTCTTCGATTCTCCGATGACCAGAACTGATTCACATTATCTCTTAGTTACTGTTATTATACGAATATTTTGACCGATGATATCAGAATATTTTTATGATTGTTGTCAATTTTTTGTTACAGGTAAGCTTCCATGTCTACTGAGGTTACCTTATTACAAGTAATGTGTAAGTGATCACGCTCCAGATCTTCTTCTGCCATAACTTGGTATCTGACAGAAATTTTCTGCTCCCGAATAGCCCATGATTTCCTATATTCTCCTCTATTTATCGATTCTTTAAAATGTCTTTTTTGCAGAAAAATACTTGATATGTCATACTAATAGGACAGGCATTTCCTCCTTCTATTACGCTCATCGAATAGTCATAGTGAAATTTTTGTATGAAGTAGGTAAGGGAATTCCTCCTCAAACGCACTCAAACCTGGCCGATCATGAACTAATTTATCCGATATTATTATTAAGAAAAATATTGTGTCAACGATATTGCACATTTCTTTAGCTAAGTTAAGTCACGAGCCATTATGTGTGATTATCCAGTATAATCAGCTCGGTACCTGACAAATATACAACCTGCTTACTGCGGACTGAACAAGTCAAGTAAGAGTCAGCTAATTTGTCTCAAGGAGATTGAGTCGATTGATTCATAATTGTAATGTGAGCCAGAATAGCATCACAAGCTATTCTAGTTCCTTTCATTCAGCAATATAAGCATATGACAGGTGAGTCCTGTTTGGATACCCTAACTCGCTCCACTCATTGAGTGATTCTTCCTAAGTTTTCTTAATCGTCCCTATTATGTTGTACCTCAAAACAGATGGACGTAGTAAGGGTATTGATGAATCCATTGAGGATCCATGATCCTCTCAGCTTTCTCAATCTGAATTGAGATAGCCCTCTCGGATCTATGCGCATCATATATATCCTATCTGAGCTGCCAATGATTGAAAAGGTGATCACGACTTTGAATATGGGTGTAATTATGAATATCCCTCATCGACGATCATTGACGAATATTTTTATTTTGCGGGGCTTGATCAGTAGACTGGTATGAGATGGTTGAATGGTTTGAGAATCAGTCATAATCGCTCTGACAAATAAAATTGGCGCTAGAGGACTGCGGAACCTTAGGCAGACAACAGAGAGACTACTGTTAACCGGTTCAAGTTGTAGATTTATGAGATTAGGGCTCCTTAGTATTGTGTAAGGTTAGGCTGATACATCTGATGACACCCTCTCGATGTACATAAGTGAACTAGGTACTTTCTCTGAACTTTTCGTATACAAGCTGAAAGGATGATTCCTAAGTAGTTGGATCGATGAAGATAATCGAAGGAACAGCTAAGTTCCAAATCCAGCTTGTGAGATTGTCTTGCCCCTTCATTTCAGAACGTAATTGATACGTCTTGGCGGTCAATTCATGTCCACTTTCTTCAAATATTTCGGCAGATTGCGGTAAATAACGAGTTGACAAATAAAAGACAAACAAAACAATGATTCGACAACTCGTTTTGAGGATCAAGCTATTGAGATTTCTGTATGAGGTAGAATCAAACATCATAGTAAGGGTGCATGGTTACCGCATGAACGTCAAATGCCAAATCCCTTCAAATCTTGACTGTCTTCTAATCCAGCTCCATGATAATTAGAAAAAATGACTAAGGAGTGGGATGTTATTTTTTTGTTCATATCTGCTTCCTTACGTCTGCGACAGTATTTATCTATCCTTTTGCTCGTAATCGAATAATAACGTATCCACGTTTTCTCCGACTACTTAACCACATTTTTCGACCAGCCGATTGCAATTCTCCACGAAAATATCGCAGAATGCGAAAATCAATTTTTTTGACCGTAAAGGACATTGAAAGTTGAAGGTTGATTTCGAACAAGGGTGGCTCAACTTGCAATTGAATCTTCATCGGTCCATTCACGGATTTGACGTCATGTATGAAAAATATTAATAATTTGATTTTCTTATAACAGATCGAATATACTGCTATCACAGTGGTATGGCTGTCTCTTTTATCTGAGAATGTTGGATCACTTGCTGTACATGAAGGATTAGTATCACCACCGCCTAAAAATACATCTCATCCCAGTCTGCCGGCGGAGGATCAAAAAAATGACCCAATATCGTCTTCAATTCCTCATCCTCACAAGAAACGTGGCCTTAAAGATCATATAGAATATGCTACAGATTTGAATGCGCCAAAAATATATATTACAGTGAAACCTCCGAGTTCACGTTATCAAAGCCAAGGCGTTGTTCAGAATGAATCCACTACGAAGCAGTCTCCTACAGCGTCATCGGTTTTTGCAGCTAGTGTCGCACGACATCGTCGAATCCCTTCTGATAATTTTCACGAACCATCTTTCCATCATAGTCATGGCTATAGTCTTGGTCTAAACCATGGGCATCATGATGTATACTCGCATGGACACCATCATAAGCATAGTCACGGTCATGATCATCATTCTAAAAATGATCACAATCATGGACACAAACATCATCATGGACACCAACATCACCATGGTCACGAACATAAGCATGGCCATAACCATCATGAGGAGCACAAGCACGAAGACGAACATAAACATGAGCATGGGCATCATCACAAGCATGGACATCACCACCACGAAGAGCACAAAGAAGGACATCATCATCACCATAGTCATAAACACGGCCACAGTCACAAGCATGACCACAAACATGATCACAAACACGATCATGAACACGGACATCATGAGGATCATCATCATAAACACGGACACCACCATCACTCCGAGCATAAACATCACGAAGAGCATGAGCATAAGGGGGAACATCACCATCATCACAAGCACGCTCATCATAATGAGCATCATCACCATCATGAGCATCATCATCACAATGAACATCATCACCACCATAGCCACAAAGAAACCGAAACTCATCATCATCACCATGGTCATGAGCACAAAAACGATCATAAGCATGATCACAAGCACGACGAGCATCACCATCACGGTCATAAGCATGATCACGGGCATCACGAAGAACACAAGCATGGACATCACGAGGAACACAAAGAGGACCATCACCATGGACATGATCATGGTCATCATCACGACCATAAGCACGAGCATCATCAAGATCATAAACATGGCCATCATCATGATCATAAACACGGCCATCACCATGAACACAAACACGGACATCATGAGGCGCACAAACATGGTCATCATCAAGATCATCATCACAAACATGACCACGAACACAAACATGGACATAAAGAAGACCATCATCATGGACATCATGAAAAACATGATCATCATCATCACCAAGAACACAAACATGATCACCATGAAGATCACAAACATAAACATGATCATGGACACAAGCACCACCACGGTCACAAAGAACACCATGAATATCAAGGACAGTATGGACATGATGGGGGTTTTGATGGGTTCAGTGGTGGTCACTATCAAACAGACTTCTTCGAAGCTTCCCAAAATCATGAAAAGTACACTCGGCCTGAGGATGCAGGGTCTGATGCTGTCCCGGTTGTCCAACAACTTCCTATAAGCAGTTCGACTGTGAAACCACTCGTGATTCAGTTAGAGTAACTTGCACACGACATTTGTAAGATCAAGTTATTTTTAGTAGAGTATGATGATTTTTTGTAACCATAGAAAATAAAATATGCGGTAATAGTTTCCTTAATGCGTTTTTTCATTTATCAATCCTCCCGATGAGATAATCAACTCAAATAGTTATCCCGAATACTCTTGTAGATGGCTGGATTTATCATGCTGACATGGGCAAATGGAATTCATCTCAGGAAACAGTACCCTGCAGATTTCATTTTGCCTTAGATACTTATCGATAGTCATTAAACTATTGGATAGTTATGAATTCTGCTCTTGCATCCGTACTTATGTTTCCAAACACAGATCTGTTGAACTTTTCTTATACAAGCTATCCACTAAGTCCTTCAATGATCAGAACATGCAAAAATCAAAGAGCTTTTGCCTCAACTAGCCATCCTATATTCTATTCTAAATACCAAACTAATTCATGCTTTTCTCCTAACAGATGAGTCGTCTCATGGTCGGGTACATATGGTTGATCGTTCTAACAGAATGTATTCAAGCGAATAGAATTCATTTTTATCCAGACCATTCCATGGAAATTCCGGCTTTTGAAAGTCCCAAAGCCTCTTTTGGCACTCATTCAAAACGAACATCCCAATATCGATTAGCTGACGGCGTGGATGAGGAAAAATCACATAACAAAGGACATCCTCTCACAATCTCGTCGCATTTTTCGAAAGCGAAGGAAATGAACAGTTATCGAGCTCAGGCTCAGAAACATGAACTACTGGAAACCACAGCAGAATCATTTAATCAACGATCAGTCGCGAGTGATTTACACAGTGAAGCTTCTCATTCAAGACATCAGCATACGAGGAAACGTCGATATCACCATGGTCATAAGCACGAACAACATCACGATCACCATCATGATCACCATTCAGAGCATGATCATCATCACAAGCATCATGAAGAACATGAACATAAGCATAAAGAAGAGCATAAACATCACGAGAAACATGAGCATAAACAAGAACATCACCACCATGAAGATCATAAACACCATGAAGAGCATAAAGAGGATCACGATCATCACCAGAAACACAAGCATCATCATCATGAGGACCATAAGCATGGTCATCATGAACACCATAAACATGAACACGATCATAAACATCATAATAAACATGAGCATGAACATAAACATCACGCTGGGCATCATCACGGCCACCATCATGTTCATACATCCAAACATGAACATGAGGAAGAGCACAAACATTATGGAAAACATCATCATCATCATAAACACGATCATCATAATGAGCATCATCATCATCATGAACATCATCATGACAATGCTCATCACCATCACCATGAACATAAAGAAAACGAAAAACATCATCACAAGCATGATCATGAACAAAAAAACCATCACAAGCACGATCATCATCATGGACACCACCATGATCACCATGAAGAGCATAAAGAAGGCCATCATCATGGGCACAAGCATGGACATCATCATGGTCATAAACACGAACACCATGAACATCATAAACATGATAATCATCATGACCATCATCATGAGCATGATCATAAACAAGGTCATGAACACAAGGAGGACCATCATCACCATCATCACGAAGATCATCATCATAAGCATCATGAAGGTCATCATCACAAGCACCATGATAAACATCATCACAAGCATCATGAACATCACGATGAAGGGCACAAGCATAGTCACCATCATGGCCATAAACATGAAGAACATTATGGGTCGCATGGAGGTTATACGTATGACAGCTATGGTCATCAGAGTGACCACAGCCAGATATATGATCTTAGTTTTCTTCCAAATAATCATGATCATCCGCATACTTTATCAGCAGATGAGGGTCTCGTTAATTTGTTTGATGATTCAGGCGATTCAACAATATACAAGAGACATCAATCTCCTCTTGAAGAATCGTTTGCAACGAGACCCCATGTAAGGGTGAAGAAAGTGCCCGAGGAAACAAATTCAACATTGAAAAGTCCAAAAATCGACTGAAGCAAGGCTTGATAAATGATGGTTTCTAAAATGGAGTAGAATGTAATCATATGTAATGCAAAATCAAGTAGAACCCAATAGTAAATAAAATCACTTATCTCAATTCCAGTATTTTATGTTTTTCTCTTGTAGCATCCATTGAGGATTGAAAAATGTCTGATCTGTGATTTCGATTGACTTTTGAGTTAGTCAAACCATCGATAAGCTTTATTTAGAATATAGATGAAACAGATCGATAATGCGATTGCTTCATGAAAAATCCCGGCAAAGAAGCTCAATAACAATTTATGTAGAGAAACGTGGTGCGTCTTTGGTCAATTTACATTCAGTGAAAGCCAATCATTAGATACCGAAAAAATTTGAATTGATGATTGAATGGGAAGCACGTACGCTCTTAAGAATCTACGACGTGTATCTAATCAAGGCAGAAACGTGAGAGCCATTATCGATTCGGTCATCTATTCTTGCTTAATCTGCTTTGATCATCTTCGATCAGTATCATGATGAATTCGATCCAAGGTGTCTTCAGCGTCTATTGATGAGCCATTAGTGAAAGCAAGAGAATTCACGAGATAGCATGTGAACGGAAAACACTGTTTTTATTATCGGTCGATGATTATCAAAAATTTCAAGCACGAATTTACAATTTCAGCATCTGATGGGTTTTACATATCCCTTCTATCAGGATTCACCTACTCGTAACCAAAATCTTCGAGTGTCTTGATTTTCTCCAATTCCGAACACCATCCTGAATCCTTCATCTCGCAAACCTTAGACATACTCTCGTCGATTCAAATGCGTCTTTAAACTCAAGAAGTATGGGTGAAGTTTGCATTTTGTTTGCGTGGTAATTTAGTCTCTCTCAGAGCTTTAACCAGACACAGAGTCGCCAACATTGAAAACGAACGCATTCACGGTCACGTGTAGATTTCCTTAGCAATCGTACGCCCGCAAGTCTCACCTCCTACCACACGGTATAGCTTGCCCGACTCCCCGCAAAACCCACGCAGTATGTTGCTATTCCGATCTCGCGGCAGCGGCCGATCATCGCTCTCCGCTGACGACGACGCCCAAATCGAGTCACGCGCGAAACGCTGCCAGATTACTCGCTTTTCCCCTCACCACTTCACTTGGTCAACAGTCTAGTCGAATTTTCGAAGCGTCAAAACGTGTTTCCTCAGCTTGCAAGCTTTTTACTCAGTCGAGACATTCATCAGTTGGTTCTAGTGCGAGTTTTATTGTGCTTGAGCTTGCAAGCTCATTATGTATCGTAAAGAGTGTTTTGAAAATGTTGTGCTGGGTTTTTGGATTACTAGTGTGTGTCACGTTTTGAAGATACCCCGATAAAGAAATTGAGTGGCTTTTTGAGAATCGTGAATCAAACTTAGATTAGCTGTTTCATCGATAGCGCTCCATAATAGACGAGGGAGAAAATTTGAGAAAGTATCAAGACACTTCCGCGATGCTGTCTCTCAGAACGGTTTACGTTCTGGCGTTGCTGTTGCTACCTATTTTTCTATGGTTCACCAAGATCATCAGAAAGAGGACACTTGTTGAAGTTTCAGTCAGCATTCCAGAAATTGTTAGGTATGATGTTCAAATCGTTACAAGTGCACAGGAAGAATGATTTTGCCTGAAAAGTCAGAAGAGGAAAATGATTCAGCTATCCCTAATCACCACGTTTTTGTTGATATGAATTCACCGACCGCCACCCTGAAATAACTCATCCAAATCTGAATTTTTCAAATCGAATTGATATTAAAAATTTACTTGTCTGAAGATTATTGGTAGTACAGAAAGTGAGCAGAAAAGACGACCAATGATTAAAATTTGACTATTGAAAATACACCAGAGAAATATTGGCGCGATAGCCAGCACTTCCTATCCACAGTCAATAAATCTACTCGTGCTGTGTATGTTTTCAATTAAATACGTCTCATCGCAATCTGGTTGCAAAGATTTATTAATATCATTCATGCGTAGTTGGTACATTATCCTACTTCTTTGTTCAAAAAGTATCAGTTACCTTCTTTGCTGTTCCTTTTAAAATTGGAATCAAAACACCACCGGTCAATCTTAACTCGAAACTCTAAGATAGGAGTAATCCACGTGTTGTTATGGTTCATTGTCTGCAATGTTAATTCGTGGTTTGTTTTTGGCAAGATAATGCCAACGTATTGTAGTAATGCTCGGCATATAGCTGAGTTTATATGCACACAAAGGCAAGTATACGTAATATTCACTGGGGATTTCTTATCAGACGATGATGCGAAAGTCCGTTGTTACGCGTCCTCGCACCTCAACGTGCATTACGTGTAATGCTATGTAATCTCGTAAGACTTGTACAGTGAATGCTATGGTGAGCTTGGGTGATCCAATCTTTTGCGAAGGTGTGAATTATTCCGTAAGGCGTTATAATGAATCATTGACCTTTCCAGTAAATTTCTGAGTGATTTTTGCATAAAAATCTGTAGTACAAAGTCTACGATATTTACTCGATTTTCAGTTCAGTAGCCAGTTAGTAAGAACAAGAAAAGAGAGCAGTAGGTCTTTCCATTCAATAGTTTTCTTTGTGAAAATCGAGCCACAGTAAAATATTGAGGGCTCAGACCGAATTCATCTCTTAGCTGATCTTGTGGGGTCTCATCCATTGGTAGAAAAAGGAAATCTCGCTACCGCCTGTCAGTACCTACCTACAATTCGCGAGAGAAAGTATACTTCACACATAAAGGTCAGCATCTCTCTCGTTTTTCGACGTATCCATTCGCGGTTCATACTTTTATTATATACTTGTCTCGGGAAAATTTGAAACACCGATTTAGTGCATAAAGTGGCTCTCGATGTATGCTACATAAAAGCCCACCGATGCTTCCCACGAGATGCCAGAAGGGAAATAAACTAGAAATTGAGAGGTTGAAAGTTTCAGCGTTTCTTGATTGCATATTTCTCCAAGCTTATTTATGACCTCGGCTCTATTTTGTGAGGTCAATAATAATCCCCTTTGGTGAAAACGACAGATCTATCGGAATCGAGATTCTGTATGACGTTCTTACAGATAGCATGATATAGGCATTTGAAATCCTTATTGTGTTTTCACTTCGAGCGAGGTATATAAATTTGGATTTATGGGTTATCGAAGCTTTGTTAGACAGCTCATGCAATCTTGAATATCAAACGTCATGGCAAAATAGAATTATTGCTACATTATGTACAGGAGCTTTCATATATGATATTGTATATATCAAAAGTAGGAATCGGTGAGAAAATCTCTTGAATGGGTGCTGGATACTTCATTCGATCAGAAAATGTTCGATGGATATCCTGAGATTCTATCCGACAACATTTTAACTCAACGGTATTTTGGAGTACTTGTTTCTCGATTCTGTGTCAAGTTCATTTTCTGAAAGTATAGATAAGTATCTTTTCAAGCACTTAGAAGCCTGAACTCGCCTGAATGAAGGAATGAATTTCTTTTATCAAAGTAGAAAGTATTGTTTTAAACAAAATGCAAAAGTCCGTGGATCAAAGTAGTTTTATGCTCCTTTTTTGCTGAGACCTTGAAAATTTGTCGATCAAGAAACTGAATCGGCTGTAAGTGGACGGTCAACTCTCTCCCATTGCCAGAATTTTTATCAGATTTTACCAGATATTTTTGCTCTGCACTAGGAAGAAAACCGATAATTTGCTACTCAGCTTGTGTGATTTTCCACTCGAACTCATTCAGAAAGCCCATTTCAGTGAATTTAAATAACGACAGTTCACTGAAATCAGACTAACATTGGACTCCTGGACCAATAATGATGATGCAGTGCAACAATAAACTCAATGAAAATTACTCCGCATCCATTGAATATGGAAAATGAATCGGACATTTAAAAAAACTGAAGAAACTTGCAAGGTTTCGGGATCACGATCGCTCGTTTGAGAACATACTCTTTCCACATTCATCATTATTCGCGGAGACGACCAAGGACGCCCACTATATATACCCTGCATTCGAGGATCGAAAGCAGACCGCGCTCGCGCGATTTATCAGGCGGAACATTTTATCCCGTCTGAGCGATCAGCCCTCTCACTATAGCCTACCAAAGGGTCTTCTTCTTTTGTCTCGTCTCGCAAAGAGACTTTTTTTCATACGTATACCGCTAAAAAAAAAAAAATTCAGTGGCAAGGGCACCTACACCGTCCTTTGCTTTTTCGTTTTTGTTCTCTTTCGTCCAATTCTGTATAACGAGCTAAATTTTTTCCCCTTTTGGTAAGGTCTACTGATATACCAGCTCGGTGTACACTATGTGCTCTGGAATTTATCGGAAATCCTGTGGATTTATGCCTCTCGATAGCGGGATCGGTTATTTTTCGACCCCAAACGTAAGTGGAAGGACGCGAATGCTATGGGAGGGTTTGACATGACTCTGGGGAACCATTTGTAGATAGCCGCGTTAATTACTTCGATTGCTGCTGATTGATTGCCGCAGTCTGCTTCGATAATTGTAATTGGCCCGTGGTATACCTGCGGGCTTTCAGAAATTCAATAGAATGGAATATCATTCTCTAGGATTATTAGGGTAAGACCGTTGAAGAATTCATCAATTGCTTTTTTTGGTCGACCAGTTACACTTACAGGGTAGATAGTGTCCTAGGAAGTTTGAGCATACATCTTTTCAAAATTCCTCTCGTACAGTATGCGCGCCAAATTCGGCGTATTAATTTATGTAAAAGATTTCAGCCGTGCAAATTTTTTTCATTCTTGAAACAATCTCGATTCTTCAGGTCATATTTTGACGTTTATTCGAAATTCAACCATTCATCATTCTATATTAGCAACTTTCCTGGGATAAGATCATTTTCATTGAGACAAAATTTTCTGTACAGTATTTCTCTCCTGAGGGACAAACAGCTAGTTGAGAGTTCAAAGTTGCGAATTACTCTATTCTCATTGTCAGTAAAAAATTGAAATCCACCTGTTTTCACGTAACAAGCATTCACTTTTTTCGCGAAACTTCCTGCGACTATTCTATCTGATAATTTGAAGATGTGCATCATTTTGACGATAATCAAGTCATGCCCTTGAGAAAATAAATCAGTCTAGACAATTCGAAAAAAAGGTAACAAACCTCAAGAACTCGAGTAATTTTCAAACAGTCTGAATCTGAACTAATGGTGCAAGACTCGCAAAAGAGCTCAGTGTTTTGACCTTCCATGAGGTAATCTAAAGATTTCTTTTCTGAATTATGCAAATAGAGCTGTATAACAACAAAAATCCGCGCTCCCCTCCCTCAAACTTCTGTCGGCGTGAATCAGAAAAAAATCTACTTTACCATACAAAAAACAAAAAGCCTCACCAAACTTTGAAAAACTTTTTGCAGTCCCAGCAACTTTACAATTTCCTCCAATTCAATCTCTTGCCACTCTCTCGCAAGTTTTTTTCACAATCATAAATTACGATTAGTCATACCCACATTTCGGATTCACTACGCTCACCCTTCGTATATTTGTCCCCAACATCCGTTTCAGAACTATACATCCTCCCGCAAATCTTTGTACCCCATTTTTCCATACTTCATCCGAACCCCTATAACATACAAGTCAACTCAGATCCTGTTGTAGTAAATGTAATAGTTACTGGATATATCCATAGTCGACTTAGCGTACGTACCCTTGACTTTCCAGCCAACTCTCAAGGTTATCGAATTTCCATACTTTCGCGATTTATATCTCTTGGCTTTTTGCATGATATCCAAGTGAGATGAGGGCGCCAGAAAAATTTCTGCTTTTACGAGATTTGATAGTGTAAACCTGACGCGCTCTCTCCCTTTCAGAGACGGTCAACTCCAGTTTTATTCACCTTCTAGGAGTGTGTACCCTGAGACATACTCATACCGTGTGTACTTATTACTGGTATACATGCTGCAAGTATATACTGCACAACGAATTTATAGAGCTGGTTAATCGGGTACGAGCCTAATTATTGCTTTCCCTTTATGTCTTTTAATTTTTTTTTGGTTTTTGTTTTTGTACTCTTCTTGCTGCTGGAGTGGATTGGTTTAATGCTGTAGATCTTGTACACGTGCACTCATCCCTTTCTATGGTAGTCGTACATATATAAGTACTTCATATGAGTAGTAGTGTAAGAAGGTATAAGGAGATCCGGTGAATCCGCGTTCTTCGAAATGAGATTGCTAGGAGTTTATGAGATTCATGCTCGAGATAAGTTTCATGGGCCAATATTGTACCTGCCATGCTAGATAGTATGAGGTTATGTGTAACTTGGGATATATGTGGTCTACTTACATGTTAGTTCCTTGAATTATTGTACTGTTATACAGTCAGGTGCACTTGTGAAATTTTTTCAAACGCAAGGGTGCTAACGATTAAGCCATGTACATGTCGGATGTTGAGACGATTTTTATGGCTTTTCATGATTTTTTTATGCGAAATTGCAGATACATCAGTCATCGAAAAATAGAGCTGAAGGCCATTGGGTAGTCGTGCAAGCTAAATTTTGTTCCCACATCAATTCTCCTTCGATTTAGGGCAAATGAAGAGTTGTCGCAAACTTGTTATCGTCTAATTTGAATGGCTCTTCTCGTCATTCAGCCCAAATTGCAAGAGAATCGGAGAAAACTGTGAAATACAATGGGCTCAGTTTATAGGTTAGGAGGCACCAGCCGTCCAGTCTTTCTTGACTTTCTACAATGAACTTTTGGGCTGAACGGCAAGTTGTCGAGTATAAATTAGACATAAAACATGTATCGACAATTCATCTCAACCTTTGTCTCATTAAAATTTCAATGTAAGAAGTAAGTGAAGCTCTACGGCCGCATTGCACGGCTACCGCATGGCCTTAATCACAATTTTCTTCGATTTCTTAAAATTTTGGTGAATCAACAGGATTGTATAATATTGATACTCGGATTCAAAATAATCTTTTATTGATCAAAGTATCCCGTGAAACTTACCTCGGGGCAAGTACTTACTTTGGGTGGTGTAAAATGTCCACCACTTGACGTTCTTTTTGTAATTCTAATGAATCTATCCATTTATCCTTGATTGAAATACTTCACCTTGGTTATTTTACTGAATAAGAATGTCTGATGTAAAATATATTTGTGATATCATAATGCCAAAATGAAATCGCCCTATTCATTCAGGTCCCGAATGGTTATGAAAATGAATGTAGTAATTCGATATTTTCAAGTCATGCAGGTAATTGAATTGAATCAGGCTATCAGGCTTCCTTGTTGATCCTCACATGGGATGGAATGAAAAATGCTAAATAAAAAAAAATGAGACAGTGTTGCACATTAGAAAAAGCCTTCAGACAATTTTCTTCCTCGTTTGAGTTCTTAAACGCACCTTTCTAACTCACACGCTACATAGCGATGAAGTTTCAAATCCGAACATTTTAGTCCAAACTTATTCAATTCATGGAATTCCCTTTTACTCCTAAGAAATTACCTTAGAGAATCTATCCGTTGTCGATTTACATCTTGTTACGTCTGCACACAATAACTTTATTGTGCTGTCACGTGGGAATTTGTGGAAAGTCGATAAACTCGTGAAAAAGTATGCGATCGATTTTACATGGAAACCGCGGAGATTCGAACCCCGGACCTTCGACTTCACGATATCCATGTGTCCCGGATAGCAAATATCCGAACCACTGGACCACGACCGCCTATTCTTCCGTCGTCTCATCGAGTCACACCTCCAGAGATAGAATCCGAAGATGCCCGGGTTGCACTTATTCGAGGCTCAGCGCGTAGTGACATACGTCACAGTGCCATCACCAAACACGAAAAACTCTCGATGAATATTTTAAAACAATTTTTAATAACTTATCCATATCGAGTTACATTGGACGATATTCGAATATCTTGAAGATCTTGTGTATATACACTTGGCGGTAGTTGATTCTTTCCAACGTCCGACCGAGTATGCCGATCACAATAATAAGTTGTGAGGAGTTCCGAATCGGCGGCACGCTTCGTCGTCGCGGAGATACGCGCGTGTTCCACATATCATCAGAGTTCGATTCCTGCGCACGCGCGTCGAAAACCTCACTCACAACTTTTTGTTGTGATCGGCATACTCAGTCGGGAGCTCGGAAAGAATCAACTAACGCCAAGTGTACGTGACACACATCGCGGTTCACCATCAAACCGCACTCTTGAATCAGCCACCATCACCACCATCTCGTATTATCACTGATCTGAATTCTGCTCAATCCAAATGTTTTCTCGCCTTCGAGATCAATTTTCAACCTCAGGCAAGAGTATCAGTTTCACAGATTGAGTATCCTCGTAAAAACTCACGATCGCACATTTTGCTACCTCCTGATGCACACTTTCCAACTCGCTTTCCAACTATTATTTTGTATTCATGGAAAAGACTGGAGCTGTGTCACAAAAAAATCTTTGCTAAAACCTATCATTTCCAAGACTATTCACTCCGGAACAATTGCGTAACCGATCCACTCTTTCCAAACTCTACCTCCTTATTTAAGCTTCAACTGGGAAAGTGTCAGATCGATCTGCCATTAATTTCAGTGCTGTCAATCACAAAAATCGTTGAATTCACGTAATAGCCTTCTTACTAACATCTCTCTTTATATTCTTGCGCAACCATCAGTTTTTTTGGGATGTTGCCGCTGCTACTCATAGACGACGATTTCCGCGTCATAAATACAATGAATCGCGCCTTGTTCGTCTCATGCGAGGCTTTCACAGAATCCGCGAATGGAAGACTCTGTAATGAACGAACCTCAACTTACAAGATTAGCAGTATAGCTGCGTGTATTGCATTGCGTGTCGCATAACTCATATACCGCCGGAAGCTTTTTCAGATCTTACGCAGTGTGCTTTTCCGCCATTAGCGCTTTTCGTCGAAAATCGGCGTAATTACTCGAACTTGCGTTGAAAGAGATGAGAAAATACTTTGGACGATCGTTTTTCATCCAAAAGATGACTGTAAAGTTGGTTTTTTGGGCGATCCGCTTAAATTCATTATTACAGAAGTTATGTTTGTTGTCTTTTTATCATGAGTGCATTTGACACGTATGATGATGGGGTACTGTGCTCATTTTAAGAGTTTAGAAAATTGACGTTGGTTCGAGAAATAATCCCTCAGAAAATATGATAGCGATGCGCGTGCAAGCTATTTGTTGCATGATTTGACCAATTATTGATAATGGTTACGACTGAGATGAAAGATTGAAGAAGGTGCATTTTAAGCCACACTATATATGAGGGATGCGGAGTGATTCGTTGTATTCAGAGTATCCAGATTTTTTTCTTTTTTTTTTTGATGATTTTCGGACTTTTGTTGATTTTATGATGGATTCGAGGATCGACTTGATTGATGATGGATCCGGTGAGCATGCTAATTTTACTTGAAAATCAACTAAGCAAATGTTCAAACACTCGATTAGAGCACGCGTAGTTACGAACCAAATGGTTCAACAACTGACGGTCTGATGTATCACTTGGATATTTAAAAAAAAAAAAAAATGAAATTTATGGCGACGTATCGGATAAATTTTTAAGATTGAAAACCAGATGTTGAAATGTTTTACAGTATGAAATCAAAATTCATCTGCTCATGACATGAATCGTATACTGCACTGTCTGAGGCCGATTTTGATGAAGCAGGTGTGATATTATTCACAAGACAAGTACTGAAAATTTTATCGTATGATGAAGTCGAAGTTTGCCCATATATTATAATGAGATGAGAAGTCGGTTTCCCTCAAAAGTTTACCCAAGTAATGAGATTGAGAGAGGTTTATTCCTTCAATGATGACATTAATTTGCCCTATGGAAAATATTTCGCCAAGTCATAATGCTATCATAAGAAGTTCAATAGCGTCTCGTCATTTTGATTTATTAGATTTCCATTATTCACCAATATCTGCTAGAGTGCTTCTAAACGTTGTTGCATTATATTCAACATCACTAATACTTCATTGTATAAATGAAAATAATGAATCAATCATTTCACCCATCGGATCGTCTGTACTTAAACGCTCAAGTATCCCATTTACAGATAAGAATCGTGATCTAAAGAACTATCATCAAGTCCTCACTCACCCATCTATTACAACTATACGGACTCCAAACAATAAATTCCCTTTCCGCGAGTCATAAAATCATTCAGGGCTGCTCGTCGTACCTCCTCATGCGATACAAATTATTTCTGTCCTAAGCTTTACGAGCTGTATATCATTCTTTACACATAAATACACAGACATGCATATATGCCTCCTTTTAATCCTTTTATAACACTGTATAATAGTGTAGCTGTGTCAAATCATCCCGCAAAATCAAAGTTGGGGAATATCGCAAGAAAAGGGCTACATTACTGAAGTAAAATCCAATCTTGCGCAACGACCAAATGCCTCTCGTGCAGCAGAACAGCCTTTTGTCGTGCTACCATACATTGATTTTGCAATTAATTCGGTCGCAGGTAGAAGGTACAGTAAGGTAGGTTAGGTATTATATTGCAGAACTCGACGAGAACTTTGCGATTTCATAAAGGTTGAGTATGATTTCGATCAGTTTCTCTGTTCTGTTTGCACAGCAAGAAAGAGATAGTTGATGAGACGTATCTGCGCGGTAGCGATTTTTGGCGTTGTATCGATTACGTGACATGCACTTGTGCATTAGAATACACTCTTTTACGATGAGAGGAGTCAGTTTGTTTTAATCCTCAAACGACACACTGGGTTAGATTGACTCCAACCCATATCTTTCGTTCAATGAAACAGGGTGTACTTCAATTCACGATTTTTTTCGAACTCATTTTGAAGCTCTTTTGATGAACTTCAAAATGAGCCCAGACACATTCGATTTTATCAAGGCTGGAAAGCACTACGTGCTTGCCAATAAGCCATCGATTTTAAAGTGTCTCACTAAGGGTTAAGGGTCTAATATTTAGGCCACTGCGTGGTGTGAAATCCTGAAGTACTGGTTTGTTTCACTTTCATTTGATTATGAGAGCTTTTTTGTCAAAAGTGTTGGATGATCGCTGTTTTGAAGATCAACTGTTTCGATTATGCGCCAATTGTCCATTAACAAAATTTTGTTGAATTCCTCTGAGAAGTTTTAGCTACGCTGTAAACCATTTTGAAGGAAAACTTTTATTACTTCAGTGAACTCTCTGTTCAAGCAGTTGATTGATAAAAAAAAATTCAACCAAATAGTTGATTGAGATGAAAATCCAACCAATTGTTATAGTGCAATATCACACTGAAAAAAGAGGTTCGTTGCGCCAAAGGAGAGGATCCTTCGTCACAAAGTTTACGTGTAAAACAAATGCCATATGTTTTACACGTAAACTTTGTGACAAAGGACCCTCTCCTTTGGCGCAACTAACCTCTTGCATCTTTGCCAATAGAAATCATTCCAGAAATAGAAATTGTACTCAATTTTACTGTAAGCCTACAGTCTTAGCTCATTGAATTCACGAATAGATGACTTGTATAACGTGATTATTTGGCTTTAGATATATATAATTTGTTCGTTTTATCTTGTATTTGAGCTCACATCTTCAACCAATTAAAATTTCTTTCATGTCAAAATGTTGATGCAATACACTGTGCATTACAAGCATTACATCTCGAATAAGGATAATTTGTACCAGCCATGCCGAAGTATAAACCTTCTTTCGCAAAAAGTCGAGCTAATTACATAATAAAGCTTGCTTTTAAGAGTGTATTTTCGCCTTCATTCGGGAGGTACATGAAGGTGTGGCCTCGAATCCTTTCATTTTAAGGGACTGGATCACCCAATTTGCTTGGTGAAAGTGAAAATAAAGCTTCTCAATATATACATACATTCCACCTTCTCACTTTTTTTGTACCGTTTCTGCACACTCTTCGTAACATATCTCGAAGAAAGGAGACCTCTAACAAAAAAAAAATAAATAAATAAATAAATAAAATGAAGAAAAAAATCAAATTTCGCCAAAAGAGTGCGAACTTTACTTATACATATTATGTGGATGCATGTGCATACATATAGAGCCG
Organism: Eretmocerus hayati; assembly: GCA_029851415.1. Taxonomy (NCBI): domain Eukaryota; kingdom Metazoa; phylum Arthropoda; class Insecta; order Hymenoptera; family Aphelinidae; genus Eretmocerus; species Eretmocerus hayati. Next base: position 159,070,778 of record CM056742.1, on the reverse strand, counting down.
TAACAATGCCTCGACGCGACGATTCGCAAGATTTACAGTTCTGGCTATGCGATGACGATGAAGGCAAATATGAAAATCAACATCCGTTTTTGAATGAGCCAGTTCAGCGCGTTCCCCCCTACACAATCGGTTACGTTGTAAATCACGGTATCCTACAGCTTTCAGAATACGGATTTTAGAGTACTCAGAACGTCTCTTTGGATGAATTTATTCTAAATTTTGAGTACACTTGTTCAAAATGAATTGTTGTTCCTCCTCAAAAGCAATGAACGATGTACACAAGCGTGCACAGTTTAAAGAATCTTTCGGTTCGTATACGAGAGCACTAAATGAGATGATGAGCGTTTTATTGGAAAATTGGCGAGTTACGCTGTCATCATCATTCATGCTTTGTACGTGCTCTGAGAGAGCCAGGCTGCATCATGAAACACTTGAGGGTGAAGCTGGTATAGGAGAAAACAGACGCCTCGAGAACACCATCTTTCATCGAAACGTACTGCTATCGTTATAATGAGATGCAATCTGAATTTCGGCATGAATTGACAACTTTCAGTATTTGTATTTGATTTATGCTTGCAAATTTCTTACTAATTATATACTTGCTATACGAGATACCTATTCTGCTGCCAGCAGTTTCTGAACGTCCTTTTCACATAATATCATATGTGACGTTGAACGAAGAGATCACCCAGAATCTTGATTGGAATTATTCAATCGATGAAGTTTTCTTGGTGATTGAATTTTACTCATTTTTCTGGGTGATTTTTTGATACTTCATCCATCAAAATCAAACTTGGATGAAATATTCAAATGTGCTATATGAAATCATGTAATTATTGAAGGGGCGTCTCGCCATTATGATCTCCTTGGGTTCAAATGACCTTTAAAATTGCGTACGTATGATACTTTAGATTTTTGGGTACAGGTATAATAGTTGTATTTAGGGGTGATTGGATAGGTCCCAAAATTCCAACAAATTATTTGAATGAAGAATATGAATCCAAAGCATGTCCCGGGATGGGATACGGAAAGTCATCTTTGGTATCATGGAAAGAAAATAAGGGAAATAAGGGCCCTCGATACTTGTGGGGGAAGTATGAAGGTTTTGAGGGTAATGGAGTAAAATATTGCACGCACAAATTTTGAATAAGGGACACGCAGCAAACTCCAAAGTCCAGATTTCACGATGTTCATTCCGTTCCTTTGATTTGCCTCTGCAACATGATATTTTTTGTCATGATAGCGTCGTTTTTCAATGAGAAATAAAGAACAAGAACCTCGAATCCCTTCCCCTTTCTCGTCTTTTTACCTCTTCAAGAAAAAAATTGAGATAAATTATCCATCGAAAACAGAAACTGAGATTTTTGGACTTTGCTGCGTCTATGAATCAGGAAATTCATCAAGAATCGACGACACAAGTATATCCCGTAGTACCACAAAATTTTTGATCGTAGAATACTTTAAAAATTATATTGATCATTTTCTAATATTTTTGTGTTTTGCTGATTTGTTACAGGTCGGCTCTGCAAACCCTGCACAAAGTGTCAAGCAAAGCTCGTGAACACAATTATTTCCTCGGTGGTCTGACGCACGATTGGGTTAGTTATTATGAGCAAAGAATCGAGAGCGATCGCTCGTGCCTCAACGAATGGAACGCGATGGACAATCTCGAATCCCGGAGGCCACCCTCGCCCGACAGCGTGCGAAACAAGTGGGTATTTCAACACTAGCTTGAATATATACTTCTTCAACATTTCAAATACTTTTCTTTTTATTCGTGCCTGCCACGATTTAACTTAGATAATGCAGTCGGTTGGCGTGGAATCCGTGTGAATCTCGCTCTATTTTGTACCTTTTTAGATTTGGTAATGGTGCATTTCGTGCTCACTGAAAGACTTGAGGTGTATCTAGGAGTGTCAGCATTCTCTTGAGGATCTCGATTGCAACATCGTAGATGCACTTTCAATTCTTTGTCTTTTTTATGTGGTACAAACCTTCTATCCAAGTTTGTAAAAAAAGTTGAGAAATGCGCTTTGAGACGAAATTTCTGAGATCAGGAATATCTCTCGGTGAGATCAAAAGGTTTCTGATATTTTATGAAACTTGTCCGTGGCTAGGCACCTGTCTCATCCAATGTCTAGAAAAATTTTTGTTCAGAAATCGTCATCTGGCTATGGACATGATTCAAAAAGGCAACTTTTCCCCAAATGGGCCTCGGCCGGAAGTTTCCATTTGCTCTTTTGCACTAACATCTACGACGAGCATGAGGCCCGATAACTCGTGTACAAACTCGAGTCATTTGTTCCAATTTTCAATTACAATTTTGCGTTTTTTTTCTCATAATTTCAAGTTCTGATTTGATGTGCATAGTTGATACTAAGATTAAATTTGAACATTTTTTGAGAATGAATTCGTGACGCAGAATTCTTTTTCTTCAAATGGAAAAAGGAATCAGCTTACGCGGTTGTTTCGTTTTTGAGAATCGTTTTCACTCATAGTTGATCAAAAACTATAGTTCGATACATGGGAGTACGACCTTTTTCGCATCCTAGTGACATCCCTCGCCTGTGGGTCGGGACGGAAACCCATCACTTGGACCCGAAAAAAAGTTTTTAGCACCCATGGTTCGAATATACTATTTCATCACTCATTTTTGCTTTCTCTAAAGAGAAAGCTTTGTTTTCGTACCAGCAAAATTTTGATCAAATTTTCTACTAAATCCAATATTTTCTTCAACAAAATTCCGTTTATCTAAAAAAGGCTTAGACCATTCTCTTCCTCTCGCCAAAATCTATCAATTGTAGGTAACACTTTTCCTCCTAATGGTCTTCCACATCAGCCAGAAACCCATCTTTGCACCCCTTTGTCCGTGTTCGTGTGTGTGTGTGTGTGTTTCTTGTTTTATACCGGACACGCTTTCTCTTTTACTGGTCACCTTATCAACTTTTGGCTTTCTACAAGTTGTACAGAATCCAATTTCTGAGAGCCCAGTGATTTGGCAGCTTTCAGCTCTCAGTCAAATTTGATCCATGGGGTTTTTAGAGCAAAACAGCTTAAATTTCGACTCTTAATACATAAATATCTTTTTCTCACACGGTGTCACCACGAATTGAGTCACCTAAACTATGGTTTTTTCTGCAAGATCTATCGATTGGTTAATACCGAAATTTCATCAAATCTTCACAAATCTCAAATTTTCGAAAAAATCAAAATTTCCACCAAAAATTTCATTTTGACCCTTTTTAAACCCACCGCATCGAAATTCCGTCTCAACCAAACGATGGATATTGTTAAAAAACCCTCAGACTAGAAGGCTCAAATCTCTCTAAAAAGCTTCCTCTGAAGGATAACTGAAAAAATAATGGGAAATTTTTCTTAATACTCATTTTTTCCTCGTACCTTCTTTTATGACTCATTTATCTCAATTTCAATGACCTGAACTATGGTTTTTCTGCATTATCTATCGATTGGTTAATACCGAAATTTTATAAAATCTTCACAGATCTCAAATTTTCGAAAAAATCAAAATTTTCACCAAAAATTCCATGTTGACCCTTTTTAAACCCACTGCATCGAAATTCCGTCTCAACCAAACGATGGATATTGTTAAAAAAACCTCAGACTAGAAGGCCCAAATCTCTCTAAAAAGCTTCCTCTAAAGAATAACTGAAAAAATAATGGGAAATTTTTCTTAATATTCATTTTTTCCTCGTACCTTCTTTTATGACTCATTTATCTCAATTTCAATGACCTAAACTATGGTTTTTTCTGCATTATCTATCGATTGGTTAATACCGAAATTCAATTGAGTCTTCACAAATCTCAAATTTCCGAAAAAATCAAAATTTTCACCAAAAATTTCATTTTGACCCTTTTCAAACCCACTGCATCGTAATTCCGTCTCAACCAAACGATGGATATTGTTAAAAAAACCTCAGACTAGAAGGCTCAAATCTCTCTAAAAAGCTTCCTCTGAAGAATAACTGAAAAAATAATGGGAAATTTTTCTTAATACTCATTTTTTCCTCGTACCTTCTTTTATGACTCATTTATCTCAATTTCAATGACCTGAACTATGGTTTTTCTGCATTATCTATCGATTGGTTAATACCGAAATTTTATAAAATCTTCACAGATCTCAAATTTTCGAAAAAATCAAAATTTTCACCAAAAATTCCATGTTGACCCTTTTTAAACCCACTGCATCGAAATTCCGTCTCAACCAAACGATGGATATTGTTAAAAAAACCTCAGACTAGAAGGCCCAAATCTCTCTAAAAAGCTTCCTCTAAAGAATAACTGAAAAAATAATGGGAAATTTTTCTTAATATTCATTTTTTCCTCGTACCTTCTTTTATGACTCATTTATCTCAATTTCAATGACCTAAACTATGGTTTTTTCTGCATTATCTATCGATTGGTTAATACCGAAATTCAATTGAGTCTTCACAAATCTCAAATTTCCGAAAAAATCAAAATTTTCACCAAAAATTTCATTTTGACCCTTTTCAAACCCACTGCATCGTAATTCCGTCTCAACCAAACGATGGATATTGTTAAAAAAACCTCAGTCTAGATGGCCTGAATCTCTATATATAAGAAGCTTCCTCGAAAGAATAACTCAAAAAATAGTAGAAAATTAGAATTAATATTCATTTTTCCCCCGTATCATCCTTTACGACTCATTTATCTCAATTCTAATGACCTAAAGACTTACTTATGGGCCATTCTGAATCGATTGGCTGATACGAAATTTTCATAAAGTCCGTAAAACATTATTCAAATGAAGATTCTTTCGGGGGAAGGGAATTTTCACAAAGGACTCCAGTTTAATCATCTTTAAACCGACTATATCAAAATTTTCTCTCAATCAAACAATAGATATTGTTGGAAAAATCTCCTTTCAGATGACCGAAATCTCTCTGAAATGCTTCCTCGAAAGAAAAACTCGAAATATAGGGTACTTTCTTTTTTGTTAAAATTATCATCATATAACGCCGTGAGAAAGCATTCTGCTAATCACTTTTAGCAGCGTATTTAAAATTCATTTTATTCCATTATTCTGAATATTTGGATACGTTTAAATCAGATATTTATCGGATCACACTGTTTCTCCCTTGTTTTTCTCCTTCTTCAGAGCACAATTTTCTTCACTTTGTGCTCATAGAAATAGGAAAAATTCAAAGCATAGCTTGTTCAATTTTGCATCACATGATCACTGAATTCATAATAGATTTGATCAACAATATCGAATGTTCTCGAGCTTCGAGTTTTCAAATTTGTTGTGCCATTCAGCCCACGTCGACCGTCGTAAACGAAAGCGTCGAGTGCCGGGCTAGTTCCATCAACCACGATCACTTCACTCTCCAACGAAAAAGGTTTCTTACCTGAACCTAGCCAACTATACAAGAACCAAACCAACTCTCGAACATCGCTCTTAGAAATAATATTCCCTATTTACGCTCTATAATTGTTCATTTTCTCGCAGTTCTATACTGACTTAAAGCCAAATCCCGTTTGACTGCTGTTTTTCTCACGTGCGCCTTAACTCATGTTACGTCCTTGCAATTATTTCCAGTGGGTCTCTCTAGCTCTAGTCTTCTGCAAAGTGTTCACTAACAGGCTTTTTGAGCAGTTGAGATTTTCAAACTCTTAAAAGTAAATACCGTCTCTTCCTTATTTATACAGCTCATCGTCGCAAGCTCTGCTTCTCGCGTGAAATGTCTCACTCAAAAGCTCATAGATATATAAATTAGAAAACTGATCGCTGAAAGCGCGGCAAACCACGTGGATTGGAATAAGAATATATAGAGAAAAGAGAGAGCGTAAAGTTTATTGGGTTTTGCTTTAGCGAGACGTGGCTCTAAATTTAAACTTCGCGCCAATGGAGTATAGGAGAGCGCGAAAGCTTTGAAGGCAGATCTCGCCAGCTCTTCCTTTTTTGGTTACGCCGACCGTACGTATATCGAGAGCGAGTGAAGAGCGCTCGTTGGCTTTTTATAAATTTGTTGCAGTCCCTCGTGAAATGTCCCGGGAATTTCTGTCGAGTGTTTTTGCAAACCCCCGCTTCTCTTGTTGGTCAAATGATTGCTGGCATTGAACCACGCGAGAAATGAAAGATGTGCGATATTATTGCCACTCGGTGGTCGTGACAGTGAATATTTCTAGCCCCTTTCATCGTCGTTGTCTTCGTCGTTGGTGGCTTTGATTTTGATTCTCTTAGGTGAAGAAGCATCCTTTGACACGTGAATCTCGTCGAATGCTAAATGAGTCAAATGAAATATTCAACTTTGAAATGTTCCCGAATTCATCTCTTCAGTATTTTTCCAAAATTGGTTGTTTGAGTGCGACCCATGAATGAATGTTTGAGATTCAAAGGGAATTTATTTTGAGATTGATTGATAAATTCAATTCCAGGCCAAGGGAGAGAGATGAAACCGAACGGGTGATAAGGTCAACGTTGAAAGAAATAATGATGTCCGTCGATCTGGATGAGGTCACGTCCAAGTATATCCGAGGGCGGCTCGAAGAGGACCTCGACATGGATCTTGGAGAATTCAAGCCATTTATTGATCAGGAAATGTTGACAATTCTGGGACAGATGGATGCACCCACGGAAATTTTTGATCACGTTTACCTAGGTAGCGAGTGGAACGCCAGCAATTTAGAAGAATTACAGAAGAATGGGTGAGTTTTCGGACTTTTTACATTTTTCAATGTCCAACATTCTTCTTTCTGTTATTCTTCATTCCTTATGAAAACGTAAAAAGTGGATAAGGGAATACATATCATGTGGTGATTTTGTCCCGAAAACTCGAGTTTGATGATACGTTTTCGTCACCCCTGTAGGACATAAGATTCCATAAACATATGATGGAACCGGTACAAAAATTTGCTATTTTTATTCCGGAAAGATGTGATATTTTAATTCACATCTGATATCACATCAATACTTCACGGTATTGATCGAACATCACTCAGAAAAATCTTTACTAAATTCTCAGGTTCTAAATATTTGAAGCACTGGAGAGAAAGAATCCAAATTGATTATCATTTTTCGTCAAAAATGTCACCTTTTGAAACTCGAGACTGACTCCTAGGAACATTTTTTTCAGTAGTATCTGATCAGTATCTCGACATAATGATGTTGAAAAAGTTTTGAATTAATATATCACAACTTTCTGGAATAAAAGAAAATATTTGGAACGGTTTTACGTATGATAGTATATGACCATGGAATCCTCGGAGTCCATGATCATATTTGTTCATGGAATCATATGTTTTACTTGGGCATGCCTAGCGAAGGCACCCGCGCAAAAAATAAACGGATTCAGTTGATCGGCTTGTTGCCAAAACAAGGTATGGCTCGTATTAATGATATGAAATTGATCAATCAATCAGGTATTGATGAGGAAGGTACTTCAGGAAATGAGAGGGACAATGGCGTTTGTATTCCTGATTCACTTTGCAAATCGTGCTCGGGATTTTCAAGCATGAGCGCGCAGCCATCATTTTGTTGAATTGATTTCATTTTGATAACTTTCACAACTTTTGGTCAGCCAGAAATATACAGGCTCATCTTTGTAGTATATTCAACTGGTCAGTTCATGCAAAGCTTTGTAGTTCAATTCAAAATTTTCAAACTGTATCAAATAGCATGAAAGTCAGTGGATAGAGTCCGGGTATAGTCAGACACGGACTTGCTCTGCACAACTCTTTTACACTCGCAAAAACTTTTCAAATCCTTGGCCATTGTAAGAATTGACCTTCAAATAGAAGGTCTTACGGCGTCTCCACGCAGACTATTCATTATTGAAAATCATCATACACATCAGGTGAAATAAGAGATAGCAGGTAACTTCAACTAGCTAACAGTCACTCATTGGAATGAGACCGAGTAAAAGGAGTCTAAACGAGCACGAACGCGGGTTACAGTTTATTTGCACAGTTCCCTCCTCAATACAATTCCAATCAGGCATTTCTCTCATGCTCATAAATCTAATTTTTCATTCATTTTCAGGGTAAGGCACATATTGAACGTGACACGGGAGATCGACAACTTCTTCCCGGGTATGTTCAACTACCTAAACGTGCGAGTGTACGACGACGAGAAGACGGATCTACTAAAACACTGGGACGACACATTCAAATACATAACCAAAGCAAAAAAAGAGGGCTCAAAGGTCCTCGTGCACTGTAAAATGGGCGTATCTCGCTCGGCCTCGGTCGTCATAGCCTACGCAATGAAAGCCTATAATTGGGATTTCTCACAGGCTCTAAAACACGTTAAGGAAAAACGTAATTGTATAAAACCCAACAATAGCTTTCTACTGCAACTTGAAACGTATCAGGGAATACTAGATGCCATGAAAAACAAGGAAAAGCTGCAGAGGTCAAAATCGGATACGAATCTCAAATCACCAACGGCTTTGGCAGCTGCGAAAGAGGCTGGTAAGAAAGAATCGCTCGCGGATGACCTACAGAATGACGATGATGACGAGACGAGTCGTGGAAGCGACGAGCTGAACTGCGAGGACGATGAGGATGACGAGAGATCGGGGGCTGAACTGAAGAAGAGCGGACAGAGGCCCAAGAGCTGGTCACCCAATGATGAGCTCGTCGAGAATGTCTTGCCCAATGGTACATTGATCTTTGACTTTGCGACATATTTTTTTCTACCCAAATTACTCCATGCATACAACTTCCAAATTCAAAGTATAACCACCCTCTCTGCTGATCAAAGTGAAATTAGAGTTTCTGATTTTGACCAAACTTCAGAACAAAAAAAGTCATCTATGGTATTGTCCAAGCAGCCTACGACTACGAATCTACATTTAAGAGGTTCTCTTTGTGAGTGAGTCAGTTGGACGAGAATCTCAAAATTACGGTCACCGCTGGAGGTCATACTTTGCTTATCCTTCCTTAACAATCACTATCTTGAATAATACTCCATGGCAAAATTGGAAGGTTTCAGTCCGTGCAAGCTTTGAATTTCAAGCATTGAATTACAGTAGAACAAATTCTTTTCAAAATTGCGGAAATTTCACGAATCAATCTTTCTATTCCGAGAAATGCATAGTGGCACACTACGACTAGAAAAGTTAACAATTCGTCTCAGAGTCACATATCACCTTTATCTCAATCGTCTCAAGACACAATTGTGTTTTCAATCACGTAAAAATTACAAAACACCTATAATAAAACTCGAATTTCTTCTTCAGCTCAATTATCACACTCGCTTGAGAGCATCGGGAAGCCCGAGGTGGTCACAGAGATGAGGCTTACCGAGGATCTGGTACGCTGTCCAAACACGAAGACTGGTAGTAATAGCAGCAACGTCGTCGGAAACGTCGGGAGTAATGTTGGCAGTGGCGTTGAAAATATGCAACAAGAGTCGCGAAACGTACTCATGCCGTGCGACAACGGACAGTCGTACAGCGTGTCACAGAATCAAATAGTTCATTTACCTGGACCCGATTCTACTAGTAGTAGTACAGGCTCAACCACAAGTTCACCAAACGGTGGTAGCTGCTTGTCGGCTGGATGTAGGCATTACTCGCAACAAATTGGACAGCAAAAACGTAAGGGTTTAGTACTAAATCTTACTACGCAATTTGAGGCTGCAAGCAGTAAGCCATCCTCACCGAGTTCTGACGGAGGTTGTACTACGACGACTACTACTGCTTCTACTGCTGTCGATACCAGATCAACGCAGCAGCTGCAACAACAGTTGGGAGTTAGTCCTCTATTGGAAAACGGATGCTGTGGACACGATGAGTCGTCGAGTGAGAATCAAGTCAGCGGGCAGCCGCTTCGTAATGCTGGTGAGGATGCTGGTACCCTTCAAGTTTTTAAAATCAATATTCAGCAGAATTGGCCATGTCTGATGTTATCAGTGGTTAACTGTAAATGTAAAAGAATTTCAATTTAATGATAGACGTCTTCGTATTTCTCATCAATCGTCTGCTTTTGCTATCATATCTCTTGAAATCCGACGCGGACTATTTGAAACTGTAAATATTCAAAATTTCGATGAAGGCTATCGTTATTGTAGCGAGTATCTTGTACATAGTTCTCCGGAAAAATATTTTAACAAGTTATGTGTCTCGGGATAAGATCTTTTTGAATTCATAACCTACTGGTCGCGTGATGAAACATCAGCCTCGATGTGAAATCTACATTCCTATACATCTTGATTTATTGTAATAATTTGCCATTATATTTTTCAGCAAACACCAGTGAAGGTCTAGTCTGGGCAGCGTCCACGGAGGTCAAGTGTATTCCCGCAAATGGACCTGGTAACCTTGGCTCGTGTATCGAGGTAGAAACGTCGACGACGGGTACGTCAGCCACTCGCAAGCCGAAGAAAGAGGGTGACCTCTTCAGTGCGCAGGTCGATCACGTTTTTGATCGAGAAGAGAGGCGAGAACCAACAAGTCAGCAGCAGCAGCAACAGTCTACCGTAGTGAGACAATTGCCAAGCAGACAGAGCTCGTGGAGCAGCTACGACAGTGCTGTGGTTATGGACAATAATTCTGTGCACAGTTCCTGGGCGACATTACCTTCTCGAAATAGCTCCTGGGGCTCTTACGATATGCGTGGACCCGTCGACTCGCTTGGATCCAGTGGACTTTTTCCCTACGATCGTGAGGAGATACCCTGGCATCCAGGAACCGTCAAACGCACTAAACAGAAGCTTGAGGAAAGCTCGAGTACTGGTAAGAGTTATTTGTGCTGGGCAAATTTGTTGATAGCTTCGATTCTTTGCAAATTCTCATTATTTAACATAATTCTTAAGGACTCCAAGGTCCTTGTTGTATTTCATCATTCGACATCAACGAGATGTCATAAATGTAACCATAAAACTCGACCAAGGTCCTTGATTGTTAAGTTCATTGGTACTTGCATGTTTGCTATTTATTCGAAATATTGATTGAAAAATCATTAGAATGAAGAATGTCATAAAAGAACTATGTCACTTCTACACTTCTCAGAATGAGGAGTTTTGACAATGGCTAGAGTGAATAACGTTCATATTCTGATTGGCCACTTGAACATGTTTTGACCGAAAGCCAAATTTCAAAAGACAGTATCAAATTTTTTTTTTATGATGAAAGAGAAATGACTCTAATTTCATCATTATTCTCAGGTACTTCAAAGCGTGTGTGCACGCAGGGCTCGGAGCCGGCGGAGAGGCTCAGCGGGCCCAGCATAACTGAGCCCGAATCGGAAAACTGTTGCAGTTCGGAAGCGTACAATCCGATGCTGCTGCACTACGGCTCCTCGCCCACTCCTCGTCGGAGAGACCCTTCACCCTTGCCAGATCACCGTCAGCGTTCGCACCAACAGCACACGAGAAGCGGTGGCGCGCCACCCATCGATATCTCACCCAGTCATCGCACCAGCAACGTCCCATCCAACTCGCAGACCAACAGACGAACCACGCGAAGTAGTGGATCCAACAATAGTGGCAATCCTACTTTGAACGGCAGGTTGTCGACGAGCGCACCTCTGCCATCTTCCCTCACACCAGAGACTGCTCAGCAATTGCGTAGCTGCAGGTCCGAGAGCGAAACTGCGAGCCCCTGCGTCGTAAAAACGCCTCAGTGTTCCTCGGTCAAGCATTATAAGATGGTTCTGGAGAACCTGTGCAACAGGCCCTCACCTAAGAGCAGACGTGGCTCGTCGCTACCTTTACCACAGACGACTAGTAACGATGACGCTACCTCCACGTCGACTCTTGAAACTAATACCTGTTCAGCCGTCGATAGCTCCTCACCACTTCGTAGCAGTACCACGACAAGCTGTCCTGCTACAGTAGCAGCAGCATCCTCGTCATCGTCGTCTTCTGGCATCGTCAAGAATTTAAAGAAGGAGTTCGAGGCAAAGTCTTCGAGTAGGCCAGAGCAGCGTAGTCCCGATGCCACTGAACAGCAGCAGAGGCACGAGGCACCCAGAGTTCGCAGTTTGCCATCATCACCTGTGATAGCTCATGCCGAGAGCAAAATCCATCAGCAGCCACAGCAGCAGGAAGATCTTTCAGTGAGGTCGCTTGTCGGAAAGTATGAAGTGGCTCAGCCACCGGTGCAGCTGCGCTCGTCTTCATCGTTAGATCAGCCAGGCGCTGTTACAAGGTCTCCGGGCAGGCCCGAATTTGCTAGACGCTCAGCGCCTTTGATCTTGCCACCTCAGCATTCGCTGTTTACTACGGATTCTGGTAGACCGCCACCCGCGTCACCTGGTCAAATTGTCGTTGCAAGTGTGGTGGCTAAAGCGGCTAGCAAGAAGCAACAGCAGCAGCAACACGGTAGAACTCATCCGCTGGCTAGACTGCAGGTCAGGCCTAGGCACAGTAGCCCAGTGTACAACACCATGTGAGCCAAGCTCGCTGTCGAATCTCACTTTCGAAATTTAATTATCGAATTCTCGCGCGTCTCGATCTTGTACTGATGCCATTTCGAAGGTATTATAGCTGATGGGAGACTGATTCATACTTTCTTCCGCTGCATCGATCCAATAATGTGTTGCCAAGCCTAGTTTGTTTTACTCGTATTCTAAAAGCAAATTCATACGCATCTCACTGTCACTTTTTTCAGATGATCTTACATGGATTCGTTCTTCCCAATTCGAATCTTATCAACCAAAATTTAGTGTCTAAACTGGTCGCACGGCCTCTCCAAGTCTTTAACGGACGTGAGCTTCGCGAAAACTCTATTCAGTTCGAGCCAAATTGTATCCACTGCCAGATCTCCAACTCTTGCTGTGGCGATTGAGTTGGTCCAAAAAATTATTTTTCGAGTGATTATTCAATTTATTTGGTAATAGCAACGTGGCTGCTGGTATTATGAGTGTGATTTAACGCAAATAATTCTCTGGTCTGCCGAGGAGGCTTAAAATGGTATGTAGCGAATGAAAGATGTATCGTCGATGGAGAACGTGAAATCTCCCTAAATAGTGTAAAACGAAACGATTAATAACCGCGATCCATCAGCTTTTGAATGAATTAAACGATGAAAAGAAGAATGGATTTTTATTGATTGATTGAAGAGCGGGTGCTCAGCCTGGCTGTGAATGTAATTGCCTGAGCCTCGCTATAAGATTCGATGTGTTGTGTTTTTTGTTTCATGAGAGAATGGAAAAAAAACCTGAAAAATGGATGAAGAAGAGGGTGATTGATATTTCTAAATAAACTTTGCGTCGATAGTTCCAATCGTGCAGAGCTGACTCGTTTAATTATTATGAACGATTTGTATGGTGAAAGGAGTAATCACTATTTTCGTATGGGTGGTCCGCCGTTGTCTGTGAATAATGCAAAATGAACTGTGAATCAAAAATTTGACAAAATATCAACCAACTTGATGCAAACTATATTTCCATGATCACCATTGTATATTTCGAGAATCATTCATTTCGATGATACTTTCATTATTGATACAACTAACCAATTGTTCCTCATTATGATCTTATTCATTCTCAACTACTAACATCAGTAAAGAGATATTTAGAATCGACAAAAATAAGCCTATTTGTTCGATGAATCATTGAATAACTTAACTCTTAGCGCAGAAAATTCAGTGGTTATCAAGTAGCGTTGATTATTTTGAGTTTGGCGGTCTCGAATCCATGTGGATCTCGCTTTGTTTTTCGTAGTGCTTCATCATCAGACTGCAACGTAACTCATCATTTCCTGACTATTTTGATTGAAATCCGAATGATTGATACTCTTGGGGAATCATTGATGCATATTTTCCATCAGCATCAGCAGTGTAAAAAATTTTATACGGGCTTTGACAAATTAGTACAAGACTCTCATCGAACGGTGGGCGTTCGGACGATACAGAAATAACTGGAAAGTTTGTTGACTTTCTATCATCAATAATATTTTTACAACACATATCATCAATATTATCATCATCATCGTAGCATTACTTTCATTCGCTGATGTATACAAACAAGATGATCTTGAATACCGCCACGAATTTATCAGTGAGAATGATGAATAGATTAAATTAAGGATCTGAACAGTTCCGTGTTGAGGAAAATGATGGTAGATAAAGTGAGACGATTCTTGACCAATTTTCTACAACAGTTTCTCGAGCATTTTCCTAAAGGAAATCCGAAATGCTTGACAAGTATGTTTCCTTTTGAGCACGTAATGACAATGACTGTATTTTATTACTACGTGACGTTTGAATAATGAGAGTGAATGAAGTTTGGTGGATTTTTAGCGAGACGGGTGAATGGTGAATTCCAAGAGTCATTTCGATTGTTTGAATAATTGTCACACACTGTAAATAGGATCGAAACTTCATTTTTTCCCTCGGATCTTCAATTCTGAAAAGAGATTGATCGCCGATGTCTAGAGATTAAAACTGTACCTACTTACTCTTTCATAAGACTGGATATGATCTGAAAGAGCCAACTCTTGAGTTCTTCTTCATTGCCGATGATGAGACCTTGGCTTCCGGTTGAGTTTAACATGTAATCAATGTCATAGAGCCAGATCTCATTGTTCTTATCGGATAACGTGAGTCCATCGAATGGTATCACCATTACAATTGTGAATGGATGCCTTTCTTCCCACACTAAGTCGATATTATTCATCAGTAGTTAGTGAACCAAGTTAGCTCGTGTAACTCCGAATCGATGTGCTCATTTTTATTAGTGATTCACAATCCTTTTCTCCATATTCCTAACTGCTTAAATGTGTGCGCGTCTTGAACATAACGAGAAGCTGATGATACGAGCAAAAAAACAACGTAAATAGCGAATAGTGCGTTGTTTCTGTATAAATTTTGTACCATAGTTTGTATCAAATAAAATTGTTTATTGCTTGAATTAGTTTTTTAATCTGTCTTTTCCTTATACAATTCACAAGTTCATAGATTATTTCCCACAATAGATTATCTGGCTTCAAATTTAGATCAAGGTTACTTGATGGAATTTGGATTCGAACTTGAACCATATTTTCCCTGGATAATGTTTAAGATACTGATTTTGGTTTGATTTCCAAAACTAAGACATGTGGGAGACAACTAAAATGTGAGAATTAAAATCGCATAGCAATGAGTATGCTTCAGCTCTGGATCCGAATCTGGAATCATGGTAAAATATTTCAGATACCTCATCATTTAATCGCCAAATATTCAATGTAGAAATGCTGACCACTATTGAATGAGTTTGTTGCAAAAATAGTGTGGCTCCTGTCGTTGAAAACGCAAGTAAGCGGTGTACTCGAAAAAATCTCATTGAAAATGTTTATTTTTGTCTTATCAATGTCGTTGGTTCCATTGGATGGCAAAATGGCAAATGCTATAGACGAGAACTTCAAAATCACCGATTCTTCAAAGTTTTTCAGCTTCTCTTCAATCTCAGTGTCTGATAGACGAAAATCGAGTACAATACACCACGACTTTACTCGAGAACCTGAAATGCTGATTGCGCAAAAGCTTGTAGAATGGTACAGAGGTCGTGTGTCTGGTGCCATTGTGAAGATGTCATTGACAGCACCACCCCATAAGGAATATGTACCAGAATCATATCTGCACCGAGACAAAAATCCAGTTACTCCAGTTGTCATACTTGTTCCATTTACTGTGTTTAGTTCAATTAAGAATGAATAAAATTTGAAGCATTTGAGCAAACCTGTTTGTGATTCGGTCTAGAATCTTAGAAAGGAAGTCATCGTGGTAATTCTTCAAAGTAGGCTCGTCTCTCCAGTGGTAAACAAATATCAAAAGGCTTACATGATCGCTTGCGGTGTCAAATAATTTATCGCTTATATCGGTCAGCAGGGAATCCGATCTTCTGAAGTATTGCTCAATACAGTGAGCGCTTGTCTCGACAATGATGTAGTTGACCTCTGGCAAAGTTGGAAGAAACGAGGCCACTGTAATATTACGCTCACCTCTGATTGAATTTTTATTCAAATAAACCCCAAGCGATTCTATCGCTACGTAGAAGCAATCAGCAGGCTGAGTCCATTGATGAGCTACACAAACTTGATTAAAAAGATGTATCACATGATTGTACTAAATAATTGTATTCCAAAGAGGAATTGATAAGGTTCGATTTTCCAATTTACAAAATTGAATGATCGACAAGTCGACAGAAAAGTTATGATACGATACTTTCATACGGCACGCTGTCACAATCGGCTGATGCTGGATACTTCCCATCCGTGAAAAAGAGACCAATGCTAGGCTTTATCCTGAGCGATAATTTGAAATCTTCAGCAAGTTCATCTTTGTCTATTTGCCTCACACTGGAGAAACCCGTGGCAACGCAGTCTTCCAAAGCTTGCAGAACTATAACTTGAGGCCCACGTTTTCGTTTTTCAATCTCTGCAGCGCAATTCCATGATCTTTGGACATTTGAAGCAGGGATTGAGTTGGCGATGGAAATAGAAAACCATTGCATGAGTTAGTTTCTCGGAAACTTTTACGGAATTTCGATTTGGATTTCAGATTCTAGATTATTATTGACTAGCTCTGATACGAACTGAGAAAATGAAGAAGATCGATTGATTTTGTCTCAACATTTTCATCATATGCAGAAAAAGCATTGTTTTCTTCACATTTTAGATATTTGTGAATTCGGTAAGTATGATTTATGGGTAAACCATGATTATGGTACAAATTTTGCAAGATCAGACCGCAGAATTACACTGTATCACGCAATGCACTAATTTTTCGACTGTGTGGATCAGATTAGATTGATAGGCAATTTTTGTTCAAATAATTCATTCCATTGTGAGAAAAGTTGTCTTCGCTTACTTGCATACTTTGGCTGCTTGACTCAGATCGTGCGCGTTTAGATAGCCAAAAATGTGATTCAGTACATCGTGTAAGATCAGCTCAGGAAAAGAGTCATCATGATCTTGAACACTTGTTTCCTCTACTGTACCCATCTTGATTTTTTAACACGTCGTCGTGATTAGATAACATACTATCATGAAAACTGTAGTAATTTTTTCTTCATTCAAGTAAAGCACTGATAAGATTCTTCACACCATATAAAGTTCGAATTCAAGTTTTACTTGCTAACAAAACTACTTTAGCCGTCAGAGAAGTTTCAGTGTTTAAAATACTGCATACTCTAGACTAGTCATTCTCTAGACTGCGGTCGATTTTGTCGTTAGGGATAACAAAGACTACAGGTATAGCAGTTGTATAATCGAATATCGAGCAGTTTCGAGCAGTCTTGATACTTTCTATCGCTAAATATTACAAATGCGAGCTCATTGAAGGTCAATGATGAATTTTTCGCATAATTGACTCATGAGTTGAATTTCTAAAATTATTCAGGAGACGTTTTTGGAATAACCAAAAGCTTCCTGTGCAGTCAGAGCAGTTTTGAAAATTTGATCTTATCTACAAACTTTCTCATATGATAATGATTAATTGCAGTCCTTTGTCTACCATTCCAAATTAAAGCTTCTAACATATTCTACATTTACTCATGCCGCAGTATTGTTGTAAGTAAAAAATTCATCAAAACGTGTATAACTGTCCCTTGTAAATTGAACCAAGTGATTCCGAACATACAAAAGTATAATATAATACGCACAAATCAAGTATTCGGGGTAGTAACTAACTTTTACGTCATTGTTGGTCAAAAATATTTATTTTTCCATCAGAACCCTGAATTCTCGGGTCATACTTTTTACACTTATTTACAGCTGTAAGTTCGACTCACTCTCTCAATAACGCGAGAGAAATTCAAATGAGTGTACTCGTAAAATATCGAAATTCAAACTACTAAAATACAATAAATTATCAATTCACTAATAATCATTGTTCTCAAAAATTTTGTTTTGAGACGATAACAAATTATATTCTATCCAACATATTCAAAATCAATCAATCGATACCTCTGAATTCATCTAGAATCTTTTGACTAACCAACTCGACAGCTCATGGAGTAGTCAGTCCAATTGGACTGTGATTATTTTTTCACAAATAAATTTCACATTGTGCCGTTCATCTGCGTTATACGATAGAAAAATACATCTGTACAATATTCCAAACTTCAACGAGGAAGAGATACTTCTGTAGTCTTCGATTTAGCGCATCAACAATAATGGATGACATTTACATTTCTTGAAAAACATGAATCTAGAACTTATCTAGTAACATGCAAAAGTTACTTGAATTTGATATAATGAGTATTAATACATTATTACGTTGGATGCATAAACTTTAGTATCATCACTTTATAGATGGAAAATTATTTCTCTATCTATAATGAATAACGATTCATATTAATATAAAAATATAGAATTTACCCTGCGATCAATTTTGTGATTACCGGAACTCACGCGCAATATTTTTTCCGCTAGTTTTAGAGTGGGAATCGGTAAAACTAGGAACCAAGATCCTAATATGTTTCTGTATCTTGACAGTCGAGAGTGTCGTGGCCGAATACTGGAAAGTTTATTAAGCTCAGGTGAGTTAATTAGTTTTTGATTTTCATTTGTTGGTATGTAGTCAGTACTTACATTCACAGTTATCGCAATACGGTCTCTGAGCAGGTATCTTTTTTCCAGTTTTCTCTCGGGGCGGTGGTGGTGGTTCGGGATCTTGGCATTGCAAGGGGCAGTCTTCAGTTTCGTGTAAATCAAACTGATCGCAGATATCACAGAACATTCTTGGTGGTGCTTTCGTCTTTTTACCGATCATATTCCTGAAGGATTAAATTCAGTGAAGGAAAGATTCACAAGATCCAAATATATATAAAGTGAAATGAGACACATCACTCACAGATTATAATCACCAGCTTCTTGGGCTGGAATACCCATTTCCAAAACTTGTATCTTACACGACATAGCTTCATTCTTACGTTGTAGATCAACGATAACGGAATTAAGAAAATCTATCTGCGCCTTAACGGTTTCATAATCATCTTTCAATTTTCTGAATTCAACGTCCGACTCACTAGATACAGATCTTGCACTTTCATCAGTCTTTTGATTCGGAACTTTATGATTTGATGAGTCCTTCTGAAAAATATATCATGAATTATACAAAATAGAAAATCATATTGGAACCACTGACGCGCAACTTTCCTCGATGCACGAGAAGGATCGATTTCTATATGGTATTGGAGTATTTGAAGCAAAATTTCGATTAAAAAGACAACATGGTTCGTATATAGGTTTCTCTGGATACGCGCAAGAGGTAGAGCTTCTAAAATCGATTCATTGACATTCGTCAGATTTGTGCTTCCAAGTTGGCGTCGAATGGTTTAGACGATGGAAATCTAAATAAATTAACTCAATTACATTTACACTGTTTCTAAGATTTTCATTGGCAAGGTTGGCTTCCTTCACAGCTTCATTATAGTTGGCAAGTAAAAGCGTATTTTCTTCTTTCCTAAAATATTAAACAATTGTGATTATTCCAACGGTTAAGGGCAAAGTTCAAATTGCGATACGTACAAGCTTCTTTGAGATTCTTCTAAATGCGCTTTTCTCTTTTCAGCAAGTTCGAGTTGCTCTAAAAAGTTCTGAATTTGCTCTGACAATTCTTTTTCTTTTTCTTGAAGAGACAGAATCAATTTGTCTTTTGTTTGGATTTCATTTGCGTGTTTTTTAGATAGATCATCCATAACTTTCTTCGTTTCTTCGTGATCTTGCATATCTTTCTTCATTGCTTCTCCTGAATGTTTCAAATCCTGAAGTGATTTTTCTTTCTCGCGTAAGTCTTGCTCATACTTTTTAACCAACTCTTCGGTATTTTTCTGTTTTTCTAGAATCTCTTGCAACTTCTTTTCTTTACTCTCGATGAGTTTTTGTGAATCTGATACCTTCTGGTTCATCAATCTGAGCTCTTCACTGTGCTTATTTGTGAGCTCGTTCAGCTCTTTCTGTTTTCTTTGGAGATCTTCTTCAGCTTTGTTCGAGCTCAAATTTCTCTGATCAACTATGTTATTTTCTAATTCGTTGATAACTTTGGTTCTACTTTCCAACTCACTATTGAGATTTTCAATATTTGATTTCAAATTCTGGATATCTGATTCCAGAGACGATATACTTTGAATTTTACTGGCAATGTCGCCGTCTTTTTCCTCTACAATTTTCTGTAAGCTTTGCACCTGTTGTCTCGTCATTTCATTTGTATTCCTTTCAACCTCTAGTTCTTTATTCAACATTTCTAACTCTTGGCTTTTTTTAGTAACTGCTGTTTCAAACTCTGAGCATTTTTCGTTAGCTTTTTTGAGATTTTCAGATGTTGAGGCCAATTCTTTCTTCAGTTCATCTTGACTTTCTTTAGATTCTTTCAAAGCTGTATCAAGTGTGTTTTTCTCATCCTCTAACTGCTGCTTCAAATTAGCTACTTCTAATGACATATGTGATTCCAAGCTCGTGTTTGAAGTCTTGAGCAAAGTTAATTCCGTCAAGATGTCATTGTATTTCTTATTAGCTTCAGTACACGCTTTTTTCAACTCTTCCTTCTCTGAGCTTAAGCTGCCTAAGCTACTCATCAGTTCTTCAATTCGCGAGTCCTTATTGGTGCTAGAAGATTGCATTTCAGATAGTTGTTGATCTTTGTTTGTCAACTGTTGTTTCAGTTCGCCTATTGATACTTCCATGGCTTCTTTATCTGCTATCAGTTGACTTCTCGAAGTTTCTAAGTTTGTGATGGATTCTTTCATAGCAGACTGACATGTTTCAGATTCTGCAATTTTCTTCTCAAACGCCAATTTCTCTTCATGGTATCGTTCAGACACCTCAGCCAAATTCTTTTCTAGTTCGGTGTTTTTGTCGTTGGCAAGTTTTAGATCATTCTTCGAATCTGATAGTTCAGACGACTGTTTTTTGATGCATTCTTCTAGCGATGTTATCTTACTAGCCATTTCTTGCTGAGTAGTTTGACTTGCCAAAGCACTCTTGTCGGCTTCTTGTACTTTTTGTTTTTCGGTAAGAAGCTGTGACTGAACAACATCAAGTTCTGATTGTAGTTGTTCTATGGATGAATTAGCTTTGTTCAAGTTTTCTTCTAATATTTTTGTTTTGGATTCTACAGCTGAGAGCGACTTTTGCGATTCAAATAGTTTATCTCGCGCTTCGTCTAACTCTTTTTCTTTCTGTCTCAAATCTTCATTATATTTGGTGAGTTTTTCAGACGAGTCAGCTGAGTTATTCATCATTTCTGATATGTCAGACTCCTGAAATTTGTAAGAAATTATTTCATTTTATGATAAAACGCTCAGACACAATGAAGAATTAGAGGAAACGAACCAATTTTTCTTTTTGTTTCTCTACTCTACCAAGTTTGTCCGTCACTTCGGCTAAATTAGACTCGTATATGCGTAACTCACTTTCCAAATTAGTCTTCGTTTGTTCAGACAAAGTCAGACTATCTCTTAGTTCTACAATAGAATTGTTAATTATTTGTTTGATGAACTCAATTACAATAATCAAAATTCCATGTTTTTCATGCATGGACCAAATTTTTACCTGAAACTTTCTCGGAGAGATTTTGAATCTCATCATTCTTGCTCGTAACGGAAGTTCTCAAATCTTCCAACTCTTTTTCAAGGACACTTGTTTTCGAAGATTGTTGAGACAGATCCGAATGTAGATTTTGTATCAATTTTTCTTTACTCTCCATCTGCTCTTGGAATTGTCTCTTGACAGACTCCATCTCCTCCGATTTACTATTTTGCACTTTCGATAGTTCTAAAACCTTAGCCTTGACGCAGTCGTCCAAATGACTTATTTGGTCTTTGAAAGAGTTCATCTCTGAATTGAGTGAGGTCAAGTCGGTTTCCTAAAAGTATATAAGTTCTGTCTTAAATGGATTTGAATAATATGAAAGTTTCAACAATTTTTCAGAATTATTACCAATTTTGATTTTTGTTCCTTGTAGGAATTTAGTTCTGCTTCGTGTTGTATTTGTAGTTCGTCAATTTTTTCGGCGAGCGAAATATTTTTCGAATCAGATTGCTCAAGCCTCGTTTTTAAGTCTGAAATGAATTGAAAACTTTCATAATACTGATTCATCAATAGAGAAGTAGATGATGGAATTACAAACAAATTTTGCGTTCAACTATTTTTCATACCTGCTAATCTTGATGACAGACTTTCAATTTCACCATCACGGTTACAACACAAATCTTTCATTTCCCCCAACTCAACAGTTAACTTGTTGATAATTTCAATTTTTTCCTCTAGCTGCTTTGAAATTTGTTCAATTTGAGCATCCTTCGAATCCAACTGGGATTTGAATGATTCTGAAAGATCGCGTATTTGACGAGAATTTTCTTCTCTCATGTGCTCTAAGACGGACTCTTGAGATGCAAAAATTTTTTGCGACTCTTCTTTCAACTCTGATGTCTTCAATTTTATGATTTCTTCCTTTTTGTTCAGGACTTTTTCGTGATCTTCAATTAGTTTCGATTTTTCTGATTCGAATTTTTCCGTAATAGTCTTTATAGTTTCTTTGAGTGACTCAATTTCTTTACGTAAACTCTCGGTTTCTGTTTTAGAATTGTTCTGTAACTCCTCAATATACTTAGATTTACTTTTGAGCTGTTCATTTGCTTCCTCTAACCGTTTTTGTAAATCTGATTTTAGCTCTTCATGCACGACAGCCTCTTTTTCTTTTAGTTTCAATTTTTCATCCAAATCTATCAATTTAGAACCATCTTCTTCTTCTTTTCTCTTCTGATGGTCAAGTTGTTGCTCTAGGTCCGCCTTTGCTCTCTTCAAATCTTCGCATTGTCGCTGTAGATCTAAATCAGGAATTTAAGAAAAAAAAGGATAAATCTCAGTACTTTACCTTCAATAAAATCTCAAAACTGAAATCTTACCTTCCAGATAACTTTTTTCACTAGCGGTCCCACTCTGGATCTCCGATCGAAGTTTGGCCAACTCTTCTTCAGTTTCAAATAATTTTGTACTATCTTTTTCCAGCTGTATGACACGTTCTCTCTCTTCTGTGAGCTGTTTCTCAAGATCTTGGATTTTATTTTCATAAATCGCGTTGGCTCCCTAATTTGAGAACGTATCAGAATTTATTAATCTTTGTCGAATCTCATGTGAGTGGCGTTTTCACGTGATATCAAATGTCAAAACACACGAATGTCGAAATTAGATTTTTTAATCTAAATTTCCGAAATCACAATTCAGTTCATGGTACAACACGACATTGATTAAAACGATTTAAGATCTTTGCGTCAACTGACTGTACAGTGTACATCCAGGAAGAATTTCTTGGGAAAGAAGAATCTCTTTGAAGAGCAAAAAGAATAATTTTTCGTTTTGGATAAAAATTTACTCATCTACTACATTGAAAAAATCCCTCTCTCAACTTAGTCGGGCTCAACCTCGTGGCATGAGGATCTTGACGAAACTCTGGATATTATCTGGTTTTGGTAAGAGCTGGATATACCTTCATACCCCATCAAGAGGCTATCGGATACCGAAATCGTCGAGTTCTTAAATATTTTCGTGAATTTTTGAGATACTGTAAAAAACCAAAGTGACGCCGATTTGCGTAGGTTCAAAGAATCGGCGTCAATTGCCAGATTTGCAAAATTTCAAAAATTCATCGAAAAATGGAAGAGCTTGACGATGGTGGCAAATGTGCAATGTTGGTAGGACTCGATATCATTTTTAGAGTTTGGAACGAATTCGGAATCCACAAGGTTGGTTCCCTCTTTGTGATCAAGTATTGTTTCGATATCTTCAAAGGATGATTCCCAAGGTTTTCTGGGTTTGATCAGAACCGTTGTTGTTCTATATACCTGCGCCAGAATCCTATAACTACATAGCGCCCTACATTTGAATAGAAAAAGAAATGTACACTAAAATCAAAAGATGGGTTTCTTGCAAGGAAGTGTAGAGAAGCAAAAGCAGTGTCTAGGATGTTGATGAAATCAAGCTATGACGAAGACAATATGCAGCGTTTCTTCCAATCGAAAACGCCTTTGGCAGATACTCACACTAGATACCACGGGCCCTTTCTGAAAATTAAGTGGAGATGTTTGCAAAGTTAATGCAGAGATAATTAAATTTCAAAAAAAAATCATCGAAGATTGAGATCACCGATACTTGATAAGTCGAAGAGCAGATTTGTGAGTTTGCTGATTCATGCTAGTGTATAAGATTCGTAAAGATCAATTATTGGCCATGTTGCAGCTCAGATTACAAAAGATGGATAAAATTGTTAGGGTGATGAGATTTACATAATCGAATCATGGTTTTTCTCATTCTCAATGAAGCTGCATAAAATTATCTTTGAAACAGATGCATTTGGGCTAATACTGATGTTGAATGTGCGTGTTGAATGAATACTAGGACTACGTATTTAATGGATGGCAAATAATATAAGACCGCTCATACGTGAACATTACTTGAAAATAGAGTTACCATCACCGTAGAAGCATTTCTTACAGCAATTGAGGGAAGACTACAAAATTTTATACAAGGAAAATGAGTTCTACTTAAGATTAGATGCTACTACTGGAAGAAAATTTACCTGTATATCATCTTTGTTTATAGATTCTTCTTCAAAACGGAAAAGTAAGTCTTCGCACTTTCTTCGCTCTTCTTCTAATTGAGTGGCCAGGAGATCTTTTTCTTCGAGAGCCTTGTTCAAAGTACTTTGAGTCTCTTGAATTGCCTTTTCCACGTCTTCCTTGTACTATTTCATGAAATATATTAAGAATATTGAGTGAAAATATGGAAAAATAATGATGATGAATCATGAAGAGATTTAGTCTGCTGTCACCTTATCGTATTCTTTTTTCAAGGTGGCTGCAGATTTTTCTGCTTCATCGGCTTGGCTGGCTGCTTTCGTGACTCGTTCGCGCTCCAAGTCTCGCTCCTTCCGGAGTGTTTCAATTTCTTTTTTCCGGTCATTGAGTATATCCTAGAAGATGAAATTTCAGATCAGTCTTGATTGGCAAATGTAGATATCGGAAGCATTCTTTGAAATTTTTTTCAAAAATCGAACCCTATGAGGACACGAGATTGACTGTATTTGTTTATAGAATCATTCTAGATCTCATGCATGGATGCACTATGAAATTAACAAATCTCTATATCCATACTCAACTTAATTTCTATAAGTACTTTAGAAAATAAAATCAGAAAAATTGAAAGTTTACGAAAGGGCTACGTGGCTATCAGATGAGTTGATCCATTACATCTCAAAGTTCAAGTAGAATTCTTCGCATACGGCTCCTCGCGGCTTTTTAAGACAGTTCAATGATATGGTGGGTGGTTTGATCAATCGCTTTAATGAGTCACATTATACAGCTTTAAAAATGAGTGATCAAACATATATAACAGTTCAATGACGTAGAATTTAGCTGTCTCATCTCAAATACTTCTGAAGATCATCCAAAATATGTAAAGAAAATCAACTTGATGTAGTATTTTCCACAACAAAGTACAATCAAACAACTAGATAGAAGTGTAATTACATACATTCAATTTCGATGCTCAATCGATATGCACCTGCCATGATTCCATCATCGCAGAAAATTCAAATGATCCAATATATTGGAATCGGCCTAGCGATGCAACTATTGATCTTTTCGTGTCTTAGTTTCGAAAAAAAATCCATCGAAAATCCCTCGATGTGTCCTCGCAACCATACGAGGCTCAGACGGTGCCTAGATCGAATGAGGTTTAATGCAATCGATGACAACGGTCAACAAATTATTAGCTCTGATATAATTGCATCGATAGACCAATTTGAATTCATATCATAGTTAGACACGAGATTTTTATTCAATGGTAAGTGCATCGTTCATTGACGAGTGAGTCCATGAACGATGCATGAGTACGCCTTTGAACGATAATCAAAATCCTTACATTTTTTTCCAAAGAGCGGATTGGCGAAGTAGCGCGGGCAAAATGGTGACTGTTATTACGACAATACTCAAAAGCAGTAGATGCTAAACGTACTGTCGTATGTGCTGATAATATAATTCTTGTCATGCATGGCTCTGGATGTAAACAATATCATGTTTACAGAGACCATATTCTAAATCTTGCCGGAAAATTTTCCGGCAAATTTTACCGCAAAATTTAGAATACAGACCCAGTCACGCTCAAACTCTTCAGCATCTATTCGACGTACAGATCCTTAGAATATCGAGAGGAATTTTAGGATCTGTCATAAGGTTTGAATGAAGAAAAAAGAATGATAAAAAAACAATTAAGTGCATGAACAGATGCTACATCATGACCTTGCTTGCGTAGATAGCAACTAAATCAAATTCTTGGCTCAAAATAATTGTGCACTTTCTGTAGTAATGGAACTATCATCAATGAGATACCGTCAACCGTATATACTTACTTTGAACAGACGGTGTAATTTTGAACACTCTTGTGAAATCTTGTTTTCAGCAAAGTAGGGATGCGGAAGGATTTTAATATTAATTTATGCAATTCTCCGATGTTTGGGTGCTCGTAAAATTGCATAAAATAGTATTTGCACCTCGTTCTTGAGGTTCCCCGCGATTATTTAGACCCTCGGCTGCGGCTCGGGCCGAAAACCAATCGCTCAGAAGCGAGCTACAACCTCATGAACTTGGTGCAAAACATACTCTTTCTTGATAGTTGCATGCGCGGAGAACATTTTGCACCGGCGAAGGAGTATCTATCAGCTGTGTAGATCTGGAGAGCATGATTTTGGAGCAAAAGAAGACTTTTCTCTGTATTTTTGCTCAAAAACCATGTTTTCCAGCTACTCACAGCTGATAGAGACTTCTGTACCGGTGCAAAATGTTTTCCGCGCATGCAACTGTCAAAAAAATTAGCACTAAAGCTCTTGCGCACCCTTACTCTGCTGAAAACAAGATTTCACACGAGTGTTCAAAGTTAACCCGTCTGTTCGAAGTAACCCCGATTGACGGTGCAGTGTTTCATGTATGAGAAATTGAAAACGTGTTTACTGTACAAGCAAATTTTCTGGTCGTGGAAGTTGCAAATTGGAAAAAAGTTTGAGCTCGTTCAGAAAATTATAGGTTTTCATCTTGTTGATTAGAAGAACGAGAAGTTTTGTTTCTTACGCAGACCGAGAAGTTACAGAAACAACACAGATCTCAAGGTCGTCTGACCAAATATCCAGTTATTGGATAAGTATTTAGAACTTGATCCAAACAGTATAATTGTTTGATATTCTTGATAGAAAAATTCCTCGAATAATCTAACGATCATGCGAAATTTTGACGGAAATGGCGTTGTACTTGGCCAGAGTGTATTATCGGTCGATTCCATTGTTCATTCAGGATTCAGGATTACAATCCCTTATTCAGTCTACTCAGGTATCACCTATAGATGTGCCATCGGTCGCTGCGATCGACATAGTAGTTCTGTACAGTAGTTTGCTTTCAATGCATAGAAGCTATTCGTTACACATAAATCCTTACGAATCACAGAATATCCCAGACAGAAAAACTGTCGACCTGATGATGGAAATATTTGAAGTTTAGGTATAAAGTTGCATTCCATTCCCATCATTCGCACCCCGATCTTCATCAGATAACCTTCGATATCTAGGAATATTTACACCTGTCCAATGCGAGTGGTGCGGTAAAACAATCCCTGCTCATGTCTGAGTGGGGTTATTTTGATAAAATTTAGATTTTAGTTAGATTCGAAAAAGTCTCGTCAACTATTTACCTATCATCTCAGGGCATCTATTTAGCTTAATTCCCTCGCTTATTCATTGGGAAATTCCATTTTTATGCTTGGTTACTAAGCTGTGATGGTAGTCTTTCGTGGAAATGGATTTAGGACATGATGGGAGGTGTATTGAGATCTCCTTAGACGAATTCACATTTGAACAGTAATCAGCAAGCGTATAATTTTCTAAATCAAATTTTGCAATGAGCAAACAAAAGCTCATCCGCTAAACTTCTGGAAGATGATGTGTGAATATTGCTCTGAGTCTCATTCATCTCTCAAAGAGAGACATCTGATAGAATCGATTTCAGACGTTGTCCAGCAGATAACGATGATAATACTGGCTTCAATTTTATGAAGGCTAAAGTTTAAATATACTCCAACTTGAAAGCGAGAAACAGTGTGAAGAATGTAAAAAAGTATGTACTGTGATGGCCAAAAATTAGATGCGTCTCACAGTGTGCTGGTACCTGGTTTATTGGTACGCATGATCGAATTGGATATTACGTGATTTAGCTTGCTTGTATCCAAGACTCATGGCACGTGTTGTGTGAAGGTTACCGTGAGAAATTCGACTGATGGGAGTGATAATATATTTTGGTAGCTATATCCCGAATTTTAGGGATTATTTAAAACAATTCATAAACTTTGAGAATCCCGAAACTGAAGGCCTTAGTTTTTTGAAAGTTCTAATAATCTTTGCCGTTGATACGTTCAAGGCGAAAGGTCCATTCGATCACGCACGGTAAGATTCACGTTGTTGTTTTATATGTTACATGGACAATTAGTTTTGGTAGCTTTTAATTTATAGTTGATTGATTTAATTGTATGTACTATTACCAAATTATGCACCGAACTGCAATTCAGTATGACGCATACCATCATGACTAATCAATTTTTTGCGATTAGCGTGGTGATGAGGGAGGGACAGTGGTAATCCAAACAACTATCAGCGATAGTATCATGTATTAGATTCTGTTTTGGGACCACTTCTGGGTGAAAAGCAAACTCGGAACAAGACCTCAACTGTTTGGGGTTTTTTGAATGCCATTTTTTGGAAATCCACTGTTACCTCTTAAATGATCTTGATGCTTATGAAAAACAAGCGAGCCTGGTTATTCTCATATTGGGAATACGATCAGGGCAGTGGCAATAGTAGCTCCCTCCCTTCCTTCGCCAGTCGATCGCCGCCCATTCAGACGTTAATTATTGCAACAACGAAGTATTTCCGGGAAAAATCAATGTTATAGGGGTACGAAATCATAGTTTGGCATATCATTCATGAAGACAATGCCAGAAAAGTACATTAAAAACGACGTAGGGAGTTTTGAGAATTTATTTTTAAAATTATCGTTAAAATTCCCGTTCTGCCATTTTCCTCTGTACACGTCTCAGTTGAACTACTTTTTAAAAAATACCTCACAAGAATGAGAGTGTTGGTGCTTCCAAAATCTTGTAAATGATTGAAGAACATCTACCAATGACAAGAATACACAGAAATTTTCATCAGTAAATAAATGAGTGAACGGCTGTAGTAGCACACTAAATCGGTGGGTAGCTACCAACGGTTTCACGATTTTTCTGAGTTCACTCACCAATAAGTGCTACTTCAAATCAACGCCACAAAAAAATTCTTATGTATTTTTGAACACCCGAATTAGATATTAGATGAGTTTTCAGGGCCACAGAGTCGTACCTGAGCCACTAGGGAAATTATGAACGTCAAATTTTCCGTAAGCAATCGGCTCTATCCATCCTATGGATTTGTAAAATTGTAGACAAATTGATGTCCGAGAGGCTCAGCACTGTCTTTGAAAGTTTCACAACACCTCGTGTAAATGAATCAATGTTAATAATGCAAGAGCAAAGAATTAGAATTCAGTGATCTACTTGATAGAAATGATAATCTAATTCCATAGAAAATCGCCCATGCACTTGACGATATCATGCTCAAGAAGACTCAATAAGAACTTGCCTATATATTTGGAAATTCCGTCTCATATTCCACGTGAAAACTGACCAAAGGTCTTTTCAAATCAATTTCTCGATTCATCGAACAATTTTGATCGTTTTGATACATAATTTGCACCAAGTGTCTGCTAAAATGTTCAAAATATTTCATGGAGTCTAAAGAATGATATGTTTTTGGCAAATAGGTTTCGATGAACACGTTTGGCATGTGGCATTCATAAAGTCATTTGGGAATTTGAAATGATGAAATTTTCAAAAATTCGCGTTAATAAGTTTTCTTTCAAATCCAATGAGAGGTAGCAAGTAAAAGGGATGTTCTTGTCCTTGACTCAATGTTTTTTACGTCTTCATCCTTTCATTTCGTTGTGGGCCAATCGATCAACAATCTGTCAAAAGTATTGATATGTGCCGTTCAAAATAAGGAATTTTCCACGTGACACGACGTCAAGTTTGATTTTCTAAGGACATGATGTAGGCGACATGACTTCATAGTTCAGTCCACGCATGACAAGAGTAGCCTCTAGTAGACAAGACTGGTAGTTTACTATCCAGGTTTTCCACTTATCGATCGCAGGGACATCAAGCAATGAAAATGTCTACTTTGAATCAATCAAATCAACGATCATCAAGATGATTTTCTACATACCTAGATTGATCAAACTTGAATGACAGAAACTATAAGAACTACCATTATACTTACCACCAATTCTACTGCTCACCGTGCAATGAAAATTTTTCAAGGAAGAATTATTATAGAAAAAGATTTTCAATACTTTATTTAAATGATCAAATCAACCAAGCGTAATGTTTCTATATCGATTGCATTAATCCATCATATTCTACAGTACAGCGTTTGACTAGCTACGAAAATATATTTCATTACAATGAAATATTGCATTACAAAAAGACTTTCTACGAATACAAATAACAAACTACAGTCAAGCTCATGACGCATGCTTATACCAAATCTTACATTAAATATTTAACCATAGAACAAATATGGTTTGGTCATATAAAATAGACGAATGTAACTTCGCCATATCTCACCTGCGTTGTTTTTCTTGCAGGTGTTGAAGTTCGTGGTAAACCAGCTTTCTGTAACTGTAAGACGATACAAACACTCAAAACTAAAAATTAGCAGTAACAGATCATGCATTTTTTTTCCTTCAAGGAACATGCATTAACCACGAGGCTTATAAAATTGGAACCTAAGTCAATATGAGATTCACCAAGTATGGCTAAACTTAGTATATTTACAAAAATGAATCAATCTGAGATCTTTCATAAATGGACTTCATCGAATGGTTATAACCTTGTAAGATCTTATAAGATTGTTACATGAAAGTTGAACATTCACTGCCCAAGTTATTCAATTATCTCCAGGGAATTAAAGTATGAATACCTGGCATGCAATTTACGTAATTTCAATAGTTAGACAAGAATCTGTCTTTGAATAAGAAAAACGTTTTCAAGCTAACATCATTTCATACTAATATTTGCATTCAAATGATTCTCAATCATTATCTGGGCGAGTCTAAAGTTCCATCGATTACTGAATCGTTATCATCTAAAGCTCAACTTTCAAGGTCAAACCAGTTGAAATCGTATACCTTCTCAAAGTTTCACAGGTCACGCTATCGTTAAACGCGCATCAAATAAACGAAGCTGCACCAAACAACAATTTCACCAAATTACAATCACAACAGTAGCTTACACAGACGCGCACAAAATACTTGACACTTTTGTTAAATATGGGGAAGAGACGAGGATCGATAGGAAAGATAAAGAGAAGAAGAACAAGATGTAATATTCATTCGGGGATGTTAAATCTTACCCTAGCAGTGGTAGACGCAGAGGTTGCCCTACTGGCAAAACTTGTTGCATTACTGACAATACTGGAGGCTGCTGAAGCAAGAGATTCTCTAGATCCAGTTTTACTTCGAAGGGCCATGCTGAGAGATGCTCCAGTTGGTTTGTGAATCATTGCCATTGAACGTCTACTCGAAGGTGATCGGCTAACTTTGTGTGACGGGGCGAATAGACCATGTTTTGGAGCGCACTCAAAGTATCTAGACATTTTGTTGTACAAAACAAGAAATGTCAAAATAATATATTAGTACACCCTTCGAGTGTTGATGATGGACTGAATTTTCCTGATCGATAATTTGAAGCTGGAGTATTTTGTTGCTCAATAGCGGGTAATGCGGAAGAATAATGTGAGTATTTCATGAGTGAGGGATTTGAGGTGGAGTCGGAAATGGGATCGATGACGTATATTGAATGACATGAGCTGTTTTGTCGTCTGCCATGTCTCTGTTTTTTGTAAAAATTGGCTCTAAAGATATTGTTATGGAAGGCACGTGTATATTGTAATTATTGAGAGAAGAATGATTGATGACGAGTAGCTATGTAAACGTGGAGGAGGTCCGATAATGACAAAAATCAACGAGTAAGATAAAGAGCTAAGTACGTAGACGTTGGATTCTAGAGGTTACATTGAGGTGTGCCTAAAATGTTTAAACCCACGCGAAAATTTTCCCTGGATTCTATCGGAAAACCCCTAGAAAAAATGTTACCTCTCGAAATCCACGACGATCTTAGCTCGCGTAAGCTTTCATGGGGAGGGTCATGAACACTACGTGGATATTAAACTTGAAATCATAGGGGAATCCATACCGATATCGAAATGATTCTATTTTTGATACAACAAAGACGACCGAAAAGAATTGAACATTTTCCTTCTTTGCTGCAACGAAAATTGAAGTAGAATGCAACAAAGATTTTAGCAATGGTCTTGGGTTGTGCTCTGGTTGGCACGGTCTTCGTAAGATATTTTTTTTGTAATCAGCTGAATATTTGACGTGGAATTCTCTCACATCAGCTTTGAATCGGTGATCTTAATCGAAGCAGAATCCTAGAAGGTGTATCAAGTATTTTTAGAAATTACCAAAGATTTTCCGTATGCAAAATATTTTGCAAGCTTTCTAGATCGTTGAATTAAATCGATAAATGACTTTTTGATCGAAGCAAACATTGACAATTGTGTTTCCAATCTAAATTATGGATAGAGGTGCTTTTGAGTCCCACATCATTCACATGATATGTGAATTTCTTTCGTTACTGATTCTAATTCTGCAATTGACTTGAGAATGCTTCTGCCGAAAATTTCAAAGACTAATAGTCCTCATGATAAAAAAATGATCTGTTGAATTGAGGCTTGCACTATCCGAACAAAAGGGAAGTAGTGCGAGGTGTGAGGGTAGAGCTGTGTGTGAAAAAGTAAAAAAACATTCGGCAATAATCGCTCATAACCACCTTCTATCTCCCACAGATCCATCATTCTTGCCAACAGGATCGTCCAACTCGACGCCACACCATTCACCAGCAGCAAATTCTGTGGCACCCATGTACCTCAAAACTCCAGTTTTGCTTCCTTGACTCGACGAAACGATAACTCGTTCTCCAAGTTGCAACTCCTTCTGTGTCGAAATCGATGACAGGCTCGTCATCGAAGTGTCTGTTTATCCCCGTTTATCATCATCATCATCATCATCATCATCATCATAATCATAATTATCTTTCGTGTCAAATTTTAATCGATGCCATAAAAATATAGACCAATTTGAAAGACATGCTCCACAGGAAAAGAAGCACACAGTGATGGCAATAAAAATAAGCATAGATCAGAGATACATCAGGATTCAGGGTGCATGCATTGAAATATAGATAAGCCCAACCTTCTAATACGAAACACAATATAATTCTTAATTACGATACACCAGGTGATAATGAAGCTCAATATAGTGCGATGAAATAATAGCCATAGTGTACAGAAATAAGTTGCGGAGTACTGATCGTCCGTGACGGTGACGCTCAAATAGCGGAGTGCTTTGCTAGATTTTTCGATATGGAGTACAAGCATGTATGTATCTAATAATAATGCGAAACAAGCATGCACAAGAATTGCATCAACATTTACTTCATATAATAAGCCTGTGTGTATATTTGCTCGCACAACAATCAAAACTGTGTTCTTTACGATGACACTCAAACGATGTTCGATGGGCTCATATATGAAGATTAGCAAGATGCTCCAATCGAGGTGGCCGCCTATAGAGTAACAATACTCCTTATCCTTGGAAGGCGTAACATAGTCGTCGGCGATCCATGATAGATCTCTATACAGTGTCATCATTTTCAACGAAGCGTGACGGATTTGCGTGTGCAAACATAAAGCTGTAAGTACATCGATTCCGAAGATGGGCCGATATCACTCACTGTACGATGACTTGATAGATTTTGCTGGACTTCTTTTTTTTATACTGCCAATTTTTATGAATTGATTGATGAATTCAGCAAAAGGAAATATAAAAAAGCACAAGCACACGACGTTTTTTCAAGCAAGAGGGCCGATAAATGTGCATACTTGGATGAAATTCATTCATTTTTGGGAAAGGATGGAATCATTTTGGGCTCAATTTTGTTTGAATCTAACTCATTAATTTCTTATTACTTCAGTCATTTCGAATATAACAATGATTGAAGTCTCAAAAAATGAAGTTGAACACAAAGGGCAGGTATGACTGACACAACAGATTTAATGTTTAGAACGTTCTTGAATTGGTTACAGAAAAAGCAATTGAGAATGAAAAAATAGGAGCCATTAGGATTCTCTTTCGCAGTGACACATATATAAATTTTATTTTCAAGCTCATTTTTTACGAGTACGGGAGTGTATAGCATCCTCAAAAGACAAAACACAATAGAAAGTACAGGAAACAAGATGAGTACAAAGTAACTACTAGCACGCAAAAAAGAAAATAGCTTACAGAAAACACAAAACTAATTGATGCTAAAACTAAAATCACATCTTGCTGACATTCAATGACAATATATTCAATACCTGCGACATACTCCCAAACTAAAAGCATATAACATGAAAGAGCAATAAGCTAATCCAGTCATCGAAGTATTGTAAATTGACAAAAATGACAGCAAGAGTAATCGTGAAGCTCAGCATGCAGTACTAACCATAAATTACATTTAAGGACTGGACAAACATTTATAGCAAAAAGAATGAAAAGATTCACATATAAGTGCGATTCAACGTTGCCAGCCATATTTAAGACGAGGCTTACTTAATGAAGGTGAAATTGATTTGCTGAGTATTCCTCTTGAGCTTTCGACTGGTGAGGAACATGATATACCAGGAACAGGCTGCCTTGTTAACCTTGTTAGCCTGGAGAAAATTCCACATTTTGGCTCACATTGGAAGTAACGAAAACCGGCCACTGATCCATCATTTTTGCCTAAAGTAGAATTCAATTATTGGTTTTTTTTTCTCCCCCAATAAATGTGCATACAGAAAAATCCAATTTCAAATATTCAAAGTATTCCACCAAATACTGCGATATTGCTCATTATAATGCGAATGGAATAAACAAAAATGACGCTGATTCAAAGTTTCAACTGACATTATGGATGTGAGGGAAGATTCGTCAGACCCTTTGCAGCAGTATTACAAATGTATTAAGAATCTCACCAATTGGCTCATCGAGAACGATGCCCGCCCAATCTCCAGGTGCGAATTGTGTCTCGCCAATGTATGCAATTCGACCAGGTTTTGTACCACCAACCCACACATGGTCTCCAATTATGAAGCTATCGGTGTCTTCTGTCAAGACCACGCTGTTGTCTAATTGAATGCAACATAAAGATCAAAATTATATAGAATAAGGATAACAAAGTTGTTACTCTACTGTACTTTGTGGATGAGGAAATTCTTTCAATTCTACTTTTGAAGACGCATTTTACAGCAATAATAATCATATGGTGTCATCATAAGTTGACTAAGAATGGATAGTCGAAGAGATCATGTATCGTTTCCATGACCGATATTGTGTTCAACACCTTCAATAGGTACAACCTATAATCTGGTAAGAGATGTGGGAAACCCAAGACGGAAAGGGTAGAGAATAATAAGTGAACTTGAATTTCTTTTTATTGGAGCTTAGAGTCGGTACAAAAATCTAGCTCAGCGAAACGAGAAAAAAATTCCTTGAACACGCCAAGTTTTTGAAGTTTGTCTAGATGAAACTGGATGATGGGCACATAGTAAACTCTTACCTGATCCTCTACGTCCCCTAGAGTCGTTTGACCTCCTACTTGGATACTCATATATTGGCTCCATTGGATCTGATAGATCATGCAACACAACAAAAGTTCCCATACTCAAATAACCAAGTTTTGAAGAAACTTGAGCATTTTTTACTTTGCCGCGCATTTGTTGTTAATCGTGTTATTTTACAAACGAATTACTAGCTTTTGCTTTTAATGATGATCAACTTATGTTAATGAATCTCAAAGTACCTGGAGATGCAAGAAGTACAAACAAAAATTCTCTGGAAGCAAATTGCTCTGTTGAATGTTTATTAAACATATAAGGTATCTACATAGAATTTGAGATGAGCGGCTTTAAAGAGGATGGTGATTGTGTATTTGCTTGTGCTTATAAGGGTAATTATGAAGAGTGAAGAGTTTGGAGTAGCAAAAATAAAACTCTGTAATGAGAGAACTAGATTTGCTTTTCTCAAGAAACAAACAGAAAGCTTGAGCGAGGGCTGCGATAGCACCACCTGGGTGCCGTATTCTAAATTCTGCGGTAAAATTTTCCGTCAAATTTTACCGCAAAATTTGCTGGCATAGGTGGCGCGGTTTGTTGTATTTGCGTTGCCGATGTCGTTTGCCGTAAAAAATATTGCAAACTGCGGGGACCCCTAACCGAGCGTCCACCTATGCGGGCAAAATTTAGGATACACCCCGTGACGAACTCTCATCGCGGATTAATCTATTGACTATAAAATTGCTCCTGGTATCAGAAATGCTGTTTCTTCCATCAGAACATATTTTTGGGATAAAAATGTTAAAATTAGTTTTTCGAGAATTTTTCGTATTTCCTTTTTCTCGGTCTCACAATTCCGTTTTGAGACTCCATTGGCGTTCTATTATGTTGCTTATAGTAACAATTATAAATTAGAATTTTTCAGATTCTTCAACATTTTTTTCGATGCAACACAAGGAAATCATCACAAGTCCCCTGGAGGGGGACACTTTCGATTTAGGACATAGAATTTTTTTTTCAATACTTCTATCAATTTTGTGATAAAATTGATTTTTTCGTCGTATTTTGGTCTATGTGAATTGTGAGACATAATTGTTTAGAAATAACACTTATTTTTAGAGATTTGTCTGAGCGAGTGGAATGATGAGTGAAGCATGACGAGTGTAGCATGAATGTCTGAATTAAATGTTTCTCTCTATCCAGCATAGCAAAACTACCCTTGATAAAAGCTCCATATAACTCATTTATTTCCAAATAAGTTTGAAGTTATAGTAATCTTGATAGCGTTCAATTCAAAGCAAATATTCTTCACAAATGCATAACATGAACCAACTGCATCACTGCGATCTTATGAAATTATGCAATACTGTGTACTTTGATCAAAAAAGCTCAACTACCTTGTAACAATATACCGCCTCACATACAAAGTTGAGAGCTAGGTACGCGTCAACGGTAAAAGTAAATGCATGCGTATGAAGCAGCAAGAATATACTTCACAGCCGTAATGTTTACCATCAAGATTTCATCGTATGATACTATACTACTACTAACAAAACTCCTATTAGACAGTCGAAAAAAAATCATGGCCAGGAAGTTGTCATATATGTCCCATACGATCCATTATTCAAATCGTGTCATATACTATATTCCGCGTCAATTTTTAACGTCCCTGAATATTGCTTTGATGAGGAGATGCTCGAATAAAGGTTATTGAAGAAGACGAACAAGAGATTTGTATATATGGAAAAGAATGATGCTTTGGTATGTCCGGGACTACCGTCGTTCTTTCAGTGCAATTAACTATTTATGAAGGACGTGGGTGTGAGGTAGTAGTAGGTCGCGAGCGTGTGGGTGCAAGAAAAATCTACGCGATCTAAGATTCGAAGTAAGAAATGATGATTTCGCGATACTTGAGAAAAATATTCCGATATGTCAATTCTGATACTCATAGTTCGATCGAAACTCAATTTTTTTGGGTTTGCAACTCAATTTCTGGAAACTTGCGAAGTATTTTTGACTGGAGGGTCTATGAACTGCTCTTCGGCGTATGAAATTACTAAGAAGGACTAATCAGTGTATGATATTTTCATTTTCGAAAATTTGAAATAATTTGACCTATCGCGTCAGATTTTGTGGGAAATACCCCGTAGGAAAGTTAATGGGGTTCACAGCTGTAATGTACAATTAACCGTGTTATTTCTCTGTCAAACTGTAACTTACAGCTGTGAACCCCATTAACTTCCCTACAGGGTAATAGCATTTGTGTTCAGAGTCCACGAGAAGGTTTGAATGAATGAGGAGGCATATTCTGATGGAACTAATTCCTCCATTTTGATAATCCACAATTGTGAAATTCAAAGAAAAATATAACAAGAATATCAACATCATGTTTCGCAATTTTGCCAAGAAAAACTATGGACAGTTTGGAAAAGATATAATCGATTAGTCTGTTTCTGTGGTGATATACTTTCAAAGCCATGAATCATGCAGATGCGTGAGCTTAGAATTAATCATAGTAGCCTCAACCTTCTATTACATATTTTCCTCATTTCCGCATTTTCCATTTTCAAGAGAAGGCTATCAGAATATACAATCTACAATGCATGTAACATGACGTCATAACGCCTTCAATTCATACAAAATAATGAAACAAAGTCTTTAATGTAAATAAATGTAATTAAAAGTAGTACAAATCTAGGTGCAAATTTGAGCACTTGCGTCGTCAAATTGCTCTAATTAGTCTTGACCATCATAAAGCAGGGATCCGAATTACATTTAGAAAAACCGGTCTCTGGTGCTCAACAGCCTTGAGAGGACCAAATTTAATAACCATCAATAATGCTAATGAAATATTCGACTGCGCCATTAAGGTGCCGGTCGTCATGTTTACTTGGTTGGGCGAGGATGAAAGAAAATTCATGTCTGTTACATTCAGTGTGGGTGATGATGATGATGATGATGATAATAATATTGTGGAACACGTCATACACTCTGGGAAACACAACATGTGACGACTTAAGTGCGCCATAACAAAAAATCGAAGTCATTTGGAAACTTGAGTGAGTTGAAGTGATAAGGAGGCTAGCAAGCACAAGCTTTCGTTTTTTCAAAGGATCGTTACATTTTCATTACCCTCTGATTTCCAAATGAGATTTGTTGCAGAGACTCTGATGTGTGCACTTGTGGGTGGTATTAGATGGTTATTTACAGTTGGATATTGCGAGACCTAGCGAAGTGCTTTAATTGATAGCTGGTTATTCTAACTGAGATTTTACGGTGAATTCAGTCATTGCAAGTAAGAGTGAAGGAGATGAAAAAGAAGAAAAATTGTGAGAGCTCATGGTACTTTCAGCCAAATGATTTAAAATCTAAAACAAACTTTAGGATAGTTGAAACTTAGATTTCCGCGGACGCAATACAATATGATTTTTGATTCTTCTAACAACTTCGCTGCGATGGGACTCATCGGTGAGTCCCGCCGGTCCTTTTCTGTGTGCTGAAGAATTTTTTGTCTCGTGGGATTCAAGATTTGCGGGACCCACCGGTGGGTCTTGCCGTTCACAGGGGTGGAATTGCGGTTCCTGACCTCACAGCAAACGTGTTAAATTAGTAAATCATTTGTTGTCGAGTGTTCAAAATAGGGTAAATTCCTCAAAACGTTCGAATGATTTAGGTTCACCGTGGCAGTTCTAATCCTCAAAGCAAGTAATGAAAGAGTTATGGATATTTATATCACAGATGTCATATACCACTGACAACCACTTAGCGATACGTATCAAAATTGGCCATGTGATACTATCTCGAATCCCAGTAACAAATGCGCTCTAAATTAGAGACGTAAAAATCAAATAAAATTGATGATCATATCGTCGTATAAATGTTGATGATGTTATAAGGCATCGCCGGTCTCGTGTACATCTCGGAATGATGAGATGACTGAAGCGAATGCTGATTGAGAAAACGAATCGCGCATAATTTTGCAGCAGCCGAGATGCCGCCACACCGCGATCTATACGAATAAGGTGAGGTACGTGCCCTCGATTACGATTGTGCCTCGCGGCGTGGCTCTATCTAGATCTCAGCGATGAGATATACAACAACTCAACTACTGGTTGAGAAAATTTAATGATTCGTTTTTGGAATTTTTAAAAGGTTAGATCGTGCATTGAAATATCTTGAATGACGTCTGCGTATGAAAGAAGAATCTTGAAGGTTTGAATGTAAGTGATGCTGGTACATTCCCGAAAAATTTATGGGAATTGTTTTGCACTTCAAGGATTGTCATTAAGAAGAAACATGAGAGACTGTATGTAAAAGGTGTACACACATAAAAGTCAATCTTATTTACAGTGCACATCATGCAGGGTGAATCTGAATGAGTTTGAGTTTCTGAATCTGGTTTTGGTTCGAGAATGTTGGCTTAAATTTTGATTGCTTCCCAACGGGAGGTAGACGTTACACTGAATTCAACTTTTACTTTTTGAATTGCACGCATCGAAATTTCAAAACGCTTCTCAAAAATTTGACTTCGAATCAAAATTTTTTCGATTGGAAGATTTCCAAATGTTGAAACCATAGAAAAATCTAATCAGTCGAGTATAATCAGTTATCCAAGCATAAAAGAAGATCCATTATACTTTGCCCACATGTTATTTGTCGGATTATACAATGGAACACGTAATCTGTAAGGTAAACCTCAATTTGCCTAAGCTCCAAAAGTTCGAAAAACTGACCTCTACCTCAATATCCAAAATAAAGTCGCCATAATACAAATACGTGATCTTCAGACGCTGATAATATTTCACGAATTTTTTCTACCATTTTTGAGTAAATGTGATATTTGCATCTGCAAAATCTCAGCAATTGTATTGAATTGAATGAATCAAGATCAAACTCGAAGTTATGGTTTTAGAGCAGTTATCTCTAATTGGTCTCAACTCTTCTTCATGAAATCAATGAGAAATGTCGTCAAATCAGTGGCGTATTACGAGATTCAAATATGTGAGTAATGCGATGAAATGGGCCGTATACCATTATCACACAACTGGAAAGATTAAGCATTAACCAAAACAATATATCTCAGAAACAAAAAAAAATTCACTCAGATGAAAGAGGGTGAGTAGAGCTTACATGGGCGTCAAGCACAATCAGCAAAATTAAAATCTTCTATCAGCACAAATTTACCAAAGTAACGCAACACTAGACGAAAAACCTCAGTAGAAAAGTAATCTCTCAAAAGCTAGAGATACGCTGCGCGATACGTCTCAAACACGACTTACGGGCTCTTCCTTTCAATCATAAGAGCACGCGATCTACTCGCGAGGTGAGTCTGATCGTAAAGAAGGGACCCACGCGGTGGTGGTGGCGGGGCGTCTCAAAGGTGGGCGTTTTAAACGACGACGACGACGACGAGCATCATCACCAGAAAACCAAACCAACTAAACTGAACCATGCGATCTTCACAGGGATATATGCGATAAAGGTGGGCGCGCGCAAAGAGATTGTAAATGTAACTTGCATTGTATAGAGCCTTTGCCTTCCAAAGATGAAGATCGGCCAATAAAACCAATTTCCGCGTTGACATCGAGTATCGTCTTAAGGCGTCGATTGAAGGCGATAAAGACGAGAAGTATAGATATTCATTATCAGGGCGGTACACCGGCGCTTAAATTTGTAGACTAAATGCAAAAAGGTGCATCGTCGTATGACGTACATTTTATGCAATACATAGGAGATATGTATTTATGAGATCTCTGGTGCAGCTTCTTTTTGTATATTCATGAGAATTGGAAGATCGTAGTGATCGCCGCCCGCTACTTATTACGCTGCGTGTCTATAATTTGTTCAATCCATACTTAGTGCGAATGATTGGACGATTGGGTGTGCACCGACTAACCGATATACTGAGAGTGTTATAATACTTGGCAGACTTGCGCACGTTTATATGAATGCAATTATGATAGACGGAGATTGGAGGTGATGTACACACGTAGTATATTCTCATGGATATATTGATGAGGTGATGGGAGATGAGAAGATATTACGTGTGTGTTAAAGAGATTGATTGGATCGACTTCCGCATTCACTCTTGGTGATTTTGAATAGGTTTCATACGATTGTGAGTTCAAACTTATGCCTCAGCGCATCAATGAGAGATTTTGGCCAGTAGTAACAGCCAGGGACTGGCCAGACAAGACTTTCGGATCACGCGTAATGGTCTCGTCTGGAATTTTTCTCCAAGTCTCCCTTCAACTTCTTTTCACTGAAATTTTTTCATCTGAAGTGAACTTTGTTTAATGTGAATTATGGAATTGAATCATGAGCCTCAGGCTTGAGATTGATGATGGACCGGATGAGAGTAACTTTTTCGGTGCGGGTAATCTGGATATATAAATAGATCAATTACTAATTTGGCCTTACTTCAATTAGACTCAAGGGTTCTACTTTGAGATGCAAGTATTCAAAATTTAATGAACTTTGATTAATTTTTCGGTCTCTTATTACCCACGAATTTTAGATAATGATACAATGAAATGGTTCAATTGATATGAACAGAAAGTAATCAACTGAATCTCAATGATTTTTCATTGCCCATATTTTTTAGAGTTCCCATGATGATGAATGCTATATTATAATCTTTCTTCAAGCTATTTGGAAAAATAATCAATTCATCTTAGAAGCTTTTGATTCCAGATCGCTGTCAATAGTCACATAGAGTTTCTGTATTGAAACATTTCCTCATCCACAAAACCTTAAATAGTACCATAAATAATGAATGACTATTCGTTACTTACCGTGCTATTACTCAACAAATTATTCCAAATGAACAGATTACAATCTTCTACTCTAAAAAAGCACTGACAAAAAGCACCAAGCTTTTTTCACTATTAAATCAGTATAAACTCCAGTTGTTTTTCTATAGGAAAATCCAAATTTATTTCACAAAAGTTTTAGGATGTGTAATACTTATTACTGAAGAAAAAGACTGTGAATGTCAAATAATGATTTGGAATCCTGAATGTGCGTACTAAAATCTCTAAATATCTCCAAATTTAAATGACATTGTTTACTGCAAGTTACTGTAATTTGATAGAGTGACTCGATTGATAAATAAATAAAAGTAGATGGAGATCAACTGCACGAATTATGAACATTTGAATGTTGTTCATTGAGATTTAATGAGTGTTTTAGTGATATATTTAAAAGTATTATGTATTCATTGCACTTATTTAAAGCCCATCAAAGTTTTCATAGGTAAAAACTCACTTATAGATCCTGGTGATGGAGGTATGGCTGGTTTGGGCGCTACTGTGCAAGTTGGTCGTCCTATTTTGGATGGAGGCCTTATCCCAGAAGGTTTTTGCTCTGCCATGTTGGGCACTATT
Organism: Eretmocerus hayati; assembly: GCA_029851415.1. Taxonomy (NCBI): domain Eukaryota; kingdom Metazoa; phylum Arthropoda; class Insecta; order Hymenoptera; family Aphelinidae; genus Eretmocerus; species Eretmocerus hayati. Next base: position 159,027,655 of record CM056742.1, on the reverse strand, counting down.
CGATTCACTTATTGCTTGTGTATTATTGCACTTGAAACAAGGACTGAATGGATGTACTTCTGCACTCTTTTTCTGTTGAAAGGATACACATAAACAGTCATGATTTTCATCTCATGATGGTGCAAGAATGCATTGCTCTATCCAATTCACTTTGATCACTATTCAAATTCTGTAATCCTTCCATCAAGAAACACTGGCGAATCACTGAGCAAGGAGGGATTATTTTCTTCATAGTACTGCATTCTTTTTGAATTCAGCATATAGAATTCAATATGCGGGTGTGTATGACATGTGTTATGAGATACTTGAAAGATCACTGATCATACTTCACACTGTAGGTATCAATTGGAATCGAGAAGAAACAAACTACATGTGTTTTCCAAGTAACACTGATTGACAGGTAAAAAAAAGGGAAAAGAAGCAGCAGTAGCTGAAAATTATGACTCCAAGAGCATCACATCTAAATGATCTAAGTTGCTGATCTCATTAGTTCACTCTAATTAATACAAATCTTTGCTTGACTATTAATAGCATAGCAATTTCGCAGATAGGCAAGAGGAAGAGTCAATGGATATGTCTTATAATGAAGCATACTTGAAGGAGAAAGGGTGAAGGGTCGACGAAAGGCGCTCAACTCATAAAAATAGATAATTCTTAAAACGGACCGTTTTTTAAAAATGTGTATCGAAAGGGTTATGTTTGTTTGTTGGGTGCAATGTAAAACGCGTGGATAAACAGCTCGCACGCAACTCGCGCACAGTAGAACACGTTATCACGATGACAAGAAGCACTGAATCACTGTTATCACAGTACACAATGAAAGACTGCAGCTGCAAGTCAGTAGGTCATCGTCGTTTTGTTTGCACTTGCACTTGTACTCCGTTAGAGAATCTCGGGTTTCTCGATCTCATTGCATGTTTTCTGTAGTGACGTTTGTATGCGTGTCCGTGTCGAGCAGAAGACGCCATAATAAAGTACAGTGGCGCCCTCATCGTCGTGAATACAGAATGCTGATTGGCTCTTTTCAAAATTGCGAGGGCATTTAAAAATGACGGCTGCATAATTTTAACGAACCAAGAATATCGCAACAAAACGCGCTGGATCGTGTCGTTCAAGGCAGTTCAAGGGGCTGTGGGCTGGAAAAATCGGAAAATCAAGTCGGTTTCTTCTCGTATTCACCCTTGATCAACAAAATTTTAGTGTGCTCGTGGCTTAGTGAACTCCGAGCTGAACTCTCTCCAAACGATGAAGTGAATTTGATTTGTGTACGTTCTTGAACTTGGTGATCTGTGATCTGTTTTCTTTGTCTGTGGTGCATGCCATATTCAAGATTGTCACTCTTAATGTTGTAATGCAATCGTCGAGATGAGTTTTCAAAGTTCATGTCCTGAAATGGAGAAGTACCAAAGTTTGCGAGCATTTGTCTCAGTTGCTTCTGAATATGTGAAACATCCCACAGAAGCAACCTCATCTGTTATACAAAGGAATCTTGGGGTATGTTTACATCCAGAATATTAATGAGCCAATTTTAATCACACAACTCAATAATTTTCATTATTACAGGCTATAAGTGCATCTCTTGATCTCAGTATCTTTGATCCTGGCACTAATGTGGCAGCACTATTCTATGTTGCACTACATGAGCTCATGAGCAACTCAGGATCACGGTCTAATCTTATGTGGAGTGCAGTTGACGTTTTACAAGCTGCTTGTAAGAGTGCTGCTGCAAGACATGCTCTAATTCACACATTCAAATTTGCCCCAATCTTGACTAAATTATTAGAGGTGAGAGTGAGTTATGCATCAGTTGTTTTTTTTCACCCGATATCTATCATTAACAAATCTCACATTGATTTTTCCATTTTATGCTTTTTCATGGAGAAATTGATTTTTATATAAAGCCCGCCATGGTACTTTCATTTACAGGCCAACTTAACATCTGAGAAGAAAGTGAGAGCACTCAAATTATTGCAAGAGCTGACTTATGGAATAAAAATCTCATGGCAAGAAGCTCACCTACCCTACTTAATATCAACTTTGTCCCAATGGGTAACACAATCCAATGAGGAGGAAGTTATAACTCTATCCCTAGGAGTACTAGTCAATCTCTGTTATAAGAACTTGCCTGCCGTTTATGTTTTGATGAGAACCGTGAACACAAAAACTTTCCTACAAAGTGTTGTAAGAACTAGGCAGCATAACACAAGTATAAGAGTGCAGTGTTGCAAATTACTCATCATACTAGAACAAACAAATACGGACATCTTAGACTCCAACATTATTGATGTGGTTGATGTTACTTTTAGTAATATCATTCCAAGTTTGAAGAAAGAAGACATCCTCTTACTCCGACATATAGTAGATTTTTTTGATGACATTAGACAGAATGAGCGCTTCAAAACAGTCATTCTCAATTATCCCAAGTGAGTAATTAAATAACGTAATGTGCCTCTTTGTTTGTATGGATTGGTTGAGAATTCAGAGAAAAAAGAATCTAGACCTGCTTTGATTGAAAATGAAAAGATTAACTTCATCCATATTTCCAACTGGTTTGAAGTGCATTATTTTAACCCAGAATACTATCACTAATGAATAAATTTTTTTTACTCAGGTACTCAAGTGGTGTTCAAGATGTGTTAAGAACTTTGAAAGATGTATCTAATCGGGAATGTGCAAGACTTGTCATGGAATTTTTGGCATCTTTGATGAAGTTGAGAGCAACAGATCTCATTACTCTTTATCCATTAATAGTTAAAAACGCGGTATCATGGGTCCCGATTGAATATGTAAGTTACTATCTTAGACTTTACATTATATCCAAAAAGTGGATTTTCAAATTATTTTCGTTCTTAAAATTTCCAGGTTGGCTCAAAAGCGTTAGCTCTCATTAGAACAATAATTATTGATTCTAAACGGACAAAAAATAATGCAGAAGTATTAGAAGAACTCGACCTTTCGGTGTTGACACTAATAATTAAGGAGGATGATGAGATGGATGGAAGTTTTTCAAAAAATTCGATTGAGACTGAAAAAAATTTGACGGAACTCATGAAACTGTTCCATGAATTGATCAAGACACCAGCCATTAGAACTAGGGTTTTAGAAGTTTTCTCAGTGGCGAAGATGCGGCTTTTGATGAGAGCATTACTTGATTGTGGTAATGACTCAGGATTATTAGAAAAATCAAGGAATCTCTTCAATGTAAGAATATGAGTCATATTTCACCAGTCATAGTACGTTACAAGCATAAAATATTTGAAACTGACTGATTAATGTTAACTTGTAGGACCCATCAACAGATTTCTATGTTCACGCATTAGCATTGGTAGCTGACTTAGCTGCAAATAATACCCATTGGCTGACATTGTATACCGAGCTATTGCAGCGAAAACAGTTGCAAATGATTTTGGCCACGGCGTTATTTACCGGTGATACCGACGTCAAGCAAAAAGTTCTACAATTAACTTCAACAGTGGGATTTCCTCAGGAATGGTGAGTGTCTCAATTTTTTGGGGACAGTTGATTCGCTATAGTCGGTATGGCATACAATATCCTTCTAACTGAAAAAATTATCTTTCTTTGAACACCTGTGGAATATTGTTCGGCCTCAAACATCAAAAAGTTGAGAGTCCTCAAATCTAAAATTCGCCAAAATTAGTGCAAAATGCTGTCCTACACAATTCCGAACATGAAATAGCTCCATATACGGTCATTTCATAATTTATTTGTGAACAAGATAAATAATATACTTCCCAATAGTATTTCCGCAGTTGCTCGCGGTATGACGAGTCTGGAACCATTGGTCTTGGTCCAGGAGAAAACAAATTTCAACAAAGTACCTGATGAAGCAATGTTAGCCCACAGTTTTGATTCTTTGCCTTTGTTTACTAAACCACAAGAGGACAGGCTTGATTCTTTCTTGCTGAAACTTCAAAGTGCTTATGATAAGAACCAGCTAGCTGATGTATCAACTTCGGCGATTATGGAATTGTACGAGTACAAGGTATGAATTTTTTGGAAAATTTGAGCGTATGACCATATCTTACATCATTTTACCCGAAAACGTTTTTCATTTTGATACTGATCTAACGCCTACGGATTGATTCCTTCGCAAACCTCGTATTTTTTCTGAGTTGTATTTAATTCAATAACCAAGTAAAGCTGGCATTTCCAATAGATGGCAGCCATGAGTCATGCTGAAAGAACTATGCAAGCTAGTTTAGAAGCAGCAACAAATCACTCGACCAAACTTCAGCATCGGCTAGCTCAAATGACTGCTCAGTCTAGTCAATTGCATCAAGTCTTGTTTAATAATCAACAATGCCTAGAGGGTATGCAGAATGAAAAACTCGCCCTCACAAAGAAATTGCAAGAGACAGAAGAAAAAACCAAAAAAACTCACAGTGCTCAAATACAGGTATTTTTGCTTCATTATCAACAACCTTTCTTTCACAGTTTTCAATTAAATTTACTTGCTATGTTCACTCAGGAAATAAGTGGGTTGAAGAAGATCGTTATGGAGAAAGAGAGTCAAATCAACATATATTCGGCGCGAATAAAAGAGCTTCAGAATCAAAATGAAGAAATATCTGTTTTGAAAAGTAAACTTGAAAAGTCACAGTCTAAATCACTAGGACTGGCCAATGAACTGCAAGAAATGAAAAAATTGTTGCATAAGATGCAAGAATCTGCTAATAAGAAAGATCAGGTACTTTGCAGTTTTTCGGCCAACAAGTATGCACATTTCATGATTATTACCCCAACTCAATTCTGTTTGATTGTCTTTTTAGACCATTGAGGAGAAAAATCGAGAGATCACCTCATACCAGAAGGATTTGGTGGCATTAAACCAAGAGATAAAACAGCAAGCTCAGTTGTGTCACGAGTATCAAAAAACCATAGCGTCAAAAGAAGAGTCCGTGCAAAAGTTGCAAAATGAACTGCATGGTTTGAGTAGAATGAGGGACATGATCTTTGAGCTGACCGCAAAAAAGGAAATGCATTCAGATATTTAGAATTTTGATCAGGTCCATTTAATTTTTATTTTACACGCGTTCATCGTCGTTATGACTTTATAACAATTTACATGTATTTGATATGCAAATTTTACAAATAAGATGTAAATATAGTTATGTTGATCACATCAATCTTTGTCACGATTCACTTGGAACACTTTCCAGATTATGCTTATTTGATGTACAATAACGAGTACTGTAGGACAACCAATATCATAGTAATTTAGTCAACTACTTGCTTTTGGAACGCAACTGATTCTGTCAAGGATTTTACAAACAAATTCGATCCAAAAATCTGTTAGAAGAAAAGTTATTATTTAAAATCTCTTGAGAAAATTAATAGGGTTGGTAGCAACAATCACATCACGCTACATTTGATAATTGTCAAAGCCTATATTTCTTTCAAGTACAAAAGGCTTTCTGCAGAAGTTGCGAGTTTTGTGAATTCAGTTTCTAAAATTACAGTGTGGGCACAGAGAAGTTTTTGTAAATGCAAGGTCTAGGGAAGACGTCCATATACTGCTACATCTTTCATTGATATAAGAATACCTTATGCAGTTGAGCAAAACTAATATATATTTCTCTTTGTCTCCAACAAATCTTTACAATTTCTCTTTAACGTTGCTCCAGTTTACCACAGTCCAGGTGCCACAGTCATCCAGAAAGTTCAAATCTGATATGTGAGATGTTCATAAAATGCTATATCAACAAATTCGCGTAATATATAGACGCTTGAACGGTTCTAATTATTTTCTTTTACCCTATCTTGTTCCAGCAAGACTTATCTATATATAGTATCATCAACCACATATCGGCTTCTCTTATCCAGAAAATAGTAAGCCACACTCAATAACAATTAATACGCAATCGTTTGATGATTGACTACAGCAATTTTCTGACCATATTTCAATTCCTTTCATCACACATTAGCATCATTTGATTGACCGGCGATCTCAACTAGTCCCTTGTTTGATTCACATGTCCACACAAATTGTATTCTAGGATATTACTCCATAAGTAGAGATCAAAATGACGGCTATGGAAAAAATTCGAAGATTTATCTTGAAAACTCATGTTTCAAAGATGAGTACTTGGATTTTGTCGATGGCCATCATGAGATAACTGTGCGTGATTCTTCCAGGATCTGTGTTTTAGAGCTCAACGTGAGCACGGATATATTCAATTCAACTTCTCCGATTACAAAAGCTCAACTTTTGATTTCAGAAACCTGAGCCAAGTCTTTGGAGATTCAAAATTTTCAAACATTATAATATACAAACATGATATATTATGGACTCCATGCTCTGATGAGTCACTTGCTGAGGATGGTTTTCAAGCAAGTTCACGATCTGATAAGCATCACAAGAATTAATGAGTATCTAGCACTCCGCATGAAAGTGAATATTTTGAGATTCACACATTGTTGATCAAAATCGATGCAACAAAAATGTGTGTGGAATATTGTCGGCACTTGCATCAGATTGAATAAAGTCTAAAAATCTCTTTGAGTTATCACGGTTTGATGAACAATTCGATCAAACAAGAAAATACCAATTAAATTAACAAACTTAATCAATATTTGCACCAAACTCTCTTAAAAGTAGAGTAGATGCAGTATTTTTCAATTGAATTGAAATAAGTATAAAAATAATATAGTATTGCTTTTGTAAATTGCTACAAAACCTATGTTAAATAAATTTCTACTAAAATGAGTTTCGAGCAAGGTGATCCATTGGCATGCCATTCATCACATAGATCGTCTCATTAGCCTGAGACACTATTTGTAATCAACTGTCTCTGCTCCAAGGCTGCTCCGTGGCCGATGCAAATAGTAAGTAGAAACAGTTTGCACCCATGTTAATGGCTGCACCCATGAAGAATACTGTATGCCAACGAGCCAAGGTTTCCTGCATATTAAAATGTTTGGAATTAGTTATTCCCTTCCCTAAAACTGCGATAGTCTCATATAAGAATGACTGGTGAAGAGAAAGCAACACTTACATGTCCATCCACTATTTGACCAATGACATAAGGGGCTAGGAAGCCACAAGCATTAGCTGCGGCATTTGTGATACCGTACATTGTTCCTGCATACCGTGGTGCAAGAGCAATATGGTTCATTTGATTTCCGGCATATACAGCACCATACAAAGAACCTAATCCAGACAGCATCATCATCACTGTGAACTGATCACATCCAGCCCAGACAGCACCCAAAAAACTAAGACTGGGTCCCAGGGAAGCTATTGTGTTCCACAATTTAAAAGATGTCAGAGGAGAAATGTAATTTTTTGCTAATAAGGCATCAGCAAAGCTGGATATCACCAGGCCCACTATCCATGCTGTCAGATACGGCAGAGCCGATAAAAACGCATCATTTTGTACGTCGGAATGTAATACTTTATTCATATAAGTTGGCAATTCTGTGAGTAAGGTATAAAATGCCCAACTCTGGCCTGCTTGTGTTATCAATATTGCCCACATTGGCAAACAAGTGAAAATTGATAGCCATGGTACACTTGAGTTACTCTGAAAATAAATATACTTGGTGTTGAATGCTGTATAATTTCTACAGGAAAGGCAGATGATTAGGTAAGACTTGTACTCACGCCATCCTTTGGTTCCACTAGAGACTCTATGTAAGCTCTCTCTTGAGGATCAATTCTAGGGTGTTTGGCAGGTGTATCAAAAACAAATAATAGCCAGAACACATACCAAACAATACCAAGACCACCAAATAGATAGAATGAGAGTGGCCATCCATGCCATAATTCTAGAGAGCAGAGCCAGCCTGCTAAAGGCAACGATATGACAGTGCCAAAATTTGAGCCTGTGAACATTTTTTCAGAATTATATCACTCTGAAGAGATCCACAAGTGATTAAGGTGCTAGTACACACCTGCATAAACTAGGGCTGCAAATTTGCTTCTTTCCAGTGGTGGAACCCAGTGTGCCAGCATACTGTGCATAGCAGGAAATGTGACTCCCTGAGTCATAAAAACGTTGGATTAGGACCAGAAGTCTTTATGAATAATTTATATGATGACAATTCGTTTTACCTCTGTGAAACCTTCTGCAATGCGAATAATTAAAAACGGATATAAGCCCCAATATGCTGCAAATGGACTAATGACTGTTAAAATTGCGGTAAACAAAACTCCTAGTCCATAAACCAACTTTCCTCCTTTTTTTTCTGCAATTCTTCCTCCTGGCACATTGGTCATGACATATCCCAGAAAGAATGCACCGAGGATAATTCCTTGGGTTTTGTCATCCCAATCAAATTCACCATTGGTCTGGAAGCAGTTAGAGAACATTAGTGGTATTGTTTACGATTGTTTGATGTTTGGCAGATTACTACATACTGGAACAGTTGTGTTGATAAATGAAGTCTGAGGACACACATCAATATCGCTCTCATTGTCTGTAGGTGGAATAGTTGATTGGTTCACCATAGATACAATTGCTATAGAAAGATTCACTCGCATTGCATAAACAAGGGCAAAACCAAGAAAACCCATAAAACCAAAAATCTGTCTTGATTTGATGCATGATTTGGTGTCTGACACTGGATACTGAGTTCCTGAGGAATGAGCTGTGGAAAGATTATGAAAAATATTGAAACACATCAATGAATTTGTTCCTGATTAATGATGCAAGAGAGAGCGTTGGTTCCATGAAGACATTGGTGTAGAAAGTGTGTAATTCCAATGGATCTTTCACAGTCTCATCATTTTTCTAAAAATGATCCATTTCCCTTCACTCAACAATTTTCTTTATGTCAAAGAAATGTCTTACAGGACTCCAGAAAGTCACCTATATTTCATCAGGTGATCAAAATCTTTATACATGCATGATTGTCTCATTCAAGAGAGACTTGTTCAAAAATCTTGGAATTGAGATAGAGAGTTTTTAAAGTGCTAAGTTTTAAGGCTTGCTGAACCTTACACAATATACGAATGTTAAGACAAATAATTGTTCAAGTGTGTACAATCCCATGATGTTTTGTTTTATGTTTTGCGTCGTGAGTTCATCGTAATTCAGCTTTCAAATCATCTCTGCAGGAATTGTTTAGGATCATCGTTAAATTTGAACAAAGAAAAAGATTTGATCGAAATAATGAGAGTGATAAGGTCATCATTCTGTCGATCATTTCATTACTTCATTATCTGTTATTTGAAATGTACATGCTAAACTTATCTGTGTGTTGGAAAAAAGTTTTACTTCCTAGTCACGTCACGATTATCGTCTCGTAGGAAATGACAAAATCAAAGTTGCTGCCCGAACGAGTTCCTCGAACAAAGTGATTAGCAATTAAAATCAATCAACTGCAAATTTTCAGCCATTACAGACGAGGCAATTTCTACGTTGGTAGATTCATAAGGTACATAGCATTATTATTCTTAACTTAGTTTTTTTCTCATATTAATTGACATTGTCTTGTATATACAGTGATTCAAAAAAATTCACGTGTCTCTTCCGATTTACGCCCCCCAATTTACTGCCAATGACAATGTTGTACTGGACAATTGAAAAACTGCTCAATAATACCCAAAACTAAAATCTAAAAAGTGTATGACTATCGCGTGTCAGCACCATATCGCAACAGCCGTTATTCCATGGTGGAACGCCTCATCGTTCGACGAAAGGATCACAGACACCTCATCGTTCATATCTTCATCTTTGTGTTATAATAGTTTTCGCAAGATGACAAGCTAACGATAAAATAAATTGACTTATTGTTGAAACTATATTAGATTTGGAGCAAAAACAGACTGCTCCACTCCAAGCAGAGCAGACGGCATTGTGTTTTGATGATGCGCGAAATGAAGGCGCCATGCAGACTGATGCCATTAGTGATAGGTATATATGGGTTTTCGCATTTCGCATCGACGAAAATGTAAACACACGCGCGTGCGAATGACAGCTGAGATGACAGCATCAGACAGCATATTTGGCAGTTGGTGTGTGTGGGTCAGGGACTCTAAGCAAATCGTAATCATAAATGGGGCGTGAGAGAATAATGGAACACTGACCCTTTTGTAGTGAATCGTTTAGGCAGAGTGGCTGGTCATCTTTGGTGATGCTTGGATCCAAAACCTCCATGGCTGCAGTTTACGTAGTTATATTTTTGTACAACTCGAGAATTTTGCGATTTTAGAGCTCCAGAGAGACTCTAATTCTCGCCTCGGACACTGACTTTCTTCACATCCGGTCGACTGCAGACACTGTGCTGTGCAATAGAATTTCCAACTATACGCGCTATGCACTGGAGTACGTTTTTTCCGCGAAGTCTTTGATTACAATTGCACTCTTTACTGTTGTCGATTCATTTCAACAATCTTCTCCAGTGGTAAACTTTGCATGGCAACCTCGCTGATTTTGTCTGCTTGAGGAACAACGTTGCCGTTTCGCTGTTGGCGAGATGTTGCGACGTTGCCGTTCGGTCAGAAAACACAACTGCGCATGTTCATTTCATTTTTGTATTTTAATTTTTGTAATGTGCGCATGCGTCGTCAAAGAGCGCCAATTTTCTTTATGCTCAGTAAGAGACTTCGTCCTTATGCATGTGCAGCGTGTGCAATAAAACAATAATGCAATATCGAGACTTGAGCGTTTCTCGTGAAAGGCCGTGCGGGCCTCGATTAGTCATTTCTTTTGATCTTGCTTGCATATGACAAATTTCTGACTTATTGGAGAAAAACTACGAAGTGCGCGCTTACTTTGTTCATGAATTTCCCGATATGGTACAGAGCCATGCGAGTAAGATATTCAAGAGATTTTTATGGTTCCTTATGTTACTATACTAAGGATTTTATGTGAACAAGTGAATTAATCGTGTGGAGAAGTAAGATACTTTTAAAGATGCATTTCATTTTTTTCACTCATGGTTACTCTTGTATACAAAAAGGATTCTTCAGTGTCAGATATTTTTTGTAGGGTCAGTCTTACACCACGAGCTCCTGACTTCTTCTTCTTCTTCTTTTGGTTACATTGGCTCCTGTTACGAAGACCAAGATTGTGAAAATTACAGCAGATCTGACCGAATTACTATAGATGGTTGTTTGAAGTTCCTATAATATTATCTGGATTATTTTATATGATATAGAGTTCTGCTCTAAACAAACTGTAATAAGTTACGCATATTAACTTCATGCCAGATCTATGCTGTGGAGCTCACGGATATGCAAAAACTTCGATTTTTGGAAATTAAAATGTGTCGTAACGTCAAATTTTAATTCCAATAGTTATCTAAGATAAATTTTTTGATTTCTCTGTACCTATTGAGTATGAGCAATACAGGATCGCTGCTGTCGAATGTTCATTCGGCTACAAATTTTTTTTTGTAGTTACTTTTATAGTTACTTTGGGGAAAAAAAAAATTTTCATAACAAAGAATTGTCCGGAGTCTTCCATATAATTTTTCCAACTCTGTAAAATATATACAAATATTCGCCTAATCGGGAATAATAATAAAAGAATTTGATAGATTTCTGAAATCATCTATTAAAACCTTCAACGTTGGCTTATATCTATATTATGTGTACGAAATTGACGTACGCCCGCGCCGTAGACAGAGACGTCAAGAGTTCAAATGATTCTCAATGGATGAACGCACTTTTGTATATGTTACCGACAAAGTCCGGAATGCAGGCAAACCGCGGATTGCCTTGGCAAACCGCAGTTTGCCTGCAGCGTCTCCGGCAAAGTTCGGAATAGATGCTTCATTCCGAACTTTGCCAACGCAATCCGCGGATTGCCTGTTGAGTCTTTAGGCAAAGTAGAATGCAAGCTTGATCTCATATGCCGGGGGTCTCGGGTTTTCACTTTAGATGCGTTTTCACAAGGATGAATGATAAGTATGAGTCATCATTCACGTATCTGACATAAATGGGACATTCTGGAGAGATGAACATGTACTAGAACAGAGGATTGGAAAAGATCCTCGGAACATCTGATTCGCTATTGTTTCGTACTTCGTACACCCAGAAGTGTTTCACGAGGACTACTTCGGTGGATTTGCGATGCTTGTTGCTTGACCCTATCTCTGATAGTTTGAAAAAATCATTCAGGGAACTTTCTATTTATTACAGCATGTAGTGGAAGAATGAAATTTTGAATTACACAGAACTTTGAGGCGTTTACATTTGCAATCGTTACTGATACATTCCTTAGTGCTATTACATTGTATAAATCCTTGACCCGCGTGGAACGGAGTTTTTGCGTTGGTAGACCGCAGTATGACCTCATTCTGAGGGACTTGACCGGTCTTGATGAAGTTTTCCTTACAGAATTCTATCTGGTTTCTTGAAAATAATAATTTGATCATACCCTGGTCCGTACCAACAACCATATTCTGTAATATCCATCACAACTCCGATTACATTTCAAACATCCCCTTTACAATGATCAACCTCTGGGATGGGAACTCCCACAAGGGCACCTTTGTCAATCTTGCCAAATTTCTCTTTAGATGAAGCCACCATTCTTTCACCTTGACGTTTCAATCCTTTGTTAGCGATCTCCGTATTCTTCAACCGTTTCTTATTGTGAAAACAAACGTTACATAGAATTCTTGACTCATCATCTTCAGTTGGGTCATCACTAGCTGGTTTACCATCAGATAGTATGCGAGCTTTCGCCACAGATTTCGCATTGATGTGCATTGGTAGATTCTTTTCCGCAAACACGACATGTAAATTCTTCGACACCTATAATATAGAGTTCAATCGATATCGTTAATAAAACTTGGAAAAGTTGCTGATAGGAGTCCGTGAATACAGAAAGAGACTTTGGAATGTACGAGATGACAGAACATTCCAATCAGACTAATTTTGGTGATAAAACATTCTCGCAAAGAGATTTTTTCGAAATACAACTCACGTATGAATTTATATATGGTTCACTCAATCACTTCGAGCGAAAGATGAAAGTTTGATCAAATCATTATCAAACCCTATTCTCGCGAAGCGCGCTCAGTCAAAAATTATGAATTTATCCTAGAACTGATGCGGAGATAAACAGGGTTGGAATTACATTGCACGTGACACCTTTTTCAATAGCTGCACTGAGATCTTGCGAAGATTCTCCATCATTCTGCTCCTCGTGAAATATTTGACTCGTGCCTCGTGAAAAAATGTCATCATATCTCCCTTGGGAGGTGTATATGTAAAGAATTGCGGTTCGGGATAAATACCTTTAGTTTCTGTGTAAATATTTCCTTCATTTTCTGGTACTCTTTGTCTTTTTCATCCATAATTATCAACGAGTTGCGCATCAGGAGTAAATTCATTAGATGAATGAGTAGGTGATCAAAAGAATCATTCATAACATGTTCCTTGCAGATCGGGTTGCGAGCTTCACAAGAAGTCAAACATGATTTCTTCTAACCACCAATGTCATCGCAAATCTTCCATGCGAGGGAAGAAAACTCTTCGGCTTTCTCTCATTTTATACTCAAATTATCAGTTTTGTAAGATATGATTGGAGTTTATACCAATAGCTGAGCGTTATCATCCCTATAATCCGAACGGAACCACGAAAAATGAAACAGCTATTGGTTCGAGAATAATTACAGTTAAGTGCAGCAAATGTGTTATACAACATTTTTGAGGGGCCTTGATGATGTTTATATTGCATTTGCAGCAACTTTGTGGATTACATGAACACCAAAAGTCTCTGAGTAGTGTTCTCTACGTAAAAAGTGTAAGTTTTGTATTGAGTTGGCAACGCCATCCAAAAGTGGTATTATGATTGTGAGCTGCAATCGTGAATCACACACAGCATTAGAGTGGGAATTTATCTACCATGTAGAATAATAACCGATCAAACATTCTTATATTGACTAGTCTGCTCAAGAGTAGACAGTCATTTCTTTCTCTCATTGAGTACTTCAGGCAGTTGCTATATCGATTTGAACTTTTACTCCTTCGATGTTCATCTTTAAACGAATCTTGACACCCAAATTTGGCCTAGCAAACTCGTTCGCATTCAACTCTCTTATTTGTATTCTTCTATAAAAATCATCCCGCTGACACTAAATCAGGTTGAATTGTTACGATGGCCGAAAATCAGGATGATTTTTTTTCTTCTCCATTGGTACATGTTCATCTCTCAAGGATGTCTCAATCATGTGAGATACGTAAATGATGACCCACACTTATCATTCATCTTCGTGAAAACGCATCAAAAGTGACAACCCGAGACCCCCGGCGTATGAGATCACGCTTGCATTCAACTTTGCCTAAAGACTCAACAGGCAATCCGCGGATTGCCTTGGCAAAGTTCGGAATGAAGCATCCATTCCGGACTTTGCCGGGGGCGCTTCAGGCAAACTGCGGTTTGCCTGCATTCCGGACTTTGCCGGTAACATATACACTCACCTCTATGGTATTCTCTATTGAAACCAGAGCATCTGTATCAGTTATTTTGAGACAGATTGGACTATGTATGTGGCATTTCTTGATCAGAATGAAAAATTTATCAACAGAATTTAAAAGCTTCGAGAAATGTTGAAAATCCGTGCATTTGACGCTACTTACGGGAACTGTTAACAGACAGGCAATGCTGTCAATATGTATATCTAGGAAGAGACCGAGCAATAATCCTGGGCATTGTCCGACCGTTTTTGGGCACGGACGTTAATACTTGAATTTTTAATATATTCACAGCAAATTACTGTATATAGATCATACGCACAAAGACAATTGCTGATCGGCGAGTTACACTGCGATGAAAGGATTATGTTTGTATGAAATAATGTGATGGGTGTGGGAGAGAGGGGTCAAGTTTTTGGAGAAAGAAGCAATTATGAATCGGTAAAGATAATAAGCTATTTTATGGATTGATGATGAATCAGAATAAATTGTTCATTCGTGTTTCCTTTTTATGCAAATAGCCTAGAATCAGAGTGACGACTACACACTCACATTTTCTATATGGAGTAATGTAAGCACTTTGAACTATGTCAATCGAAACATTATGAAGCTCGACTTTGATAACGATTCATTTCAATCACAATTTTTGAATGCAAAGATGGTTTTGAAGTCGATTTTCCACGACAATCAAAGATTCATTCACCAAAAGTACTTCATTCAACGTGATCTATAGACCATCTGTATAAATATTCAAATTTACAAAGATAGCTCTTTATATGTATTGAGCTCAGTGTGATACTTTGATCTTCGACTTTCACAGTTTTACCGTTTATACACCGCAACCTCACGTGTTTTAAAACTAATGCTCTGATAAATGAATCGGAAATGAATCTATGTTAAGCAAATAAGTGGATGAACCTCGTTTAAATGGATTTTGGTTCCCTTGGCAGTTTAAAAAATCATTTCAAAGACCTATACTTCAGCACTCACCTTCGCGGCCTTGATATGATGATCCTGTTTTTGATTTTTGCCACCGTCAACGTTTTTAGGGGTAAGTTTCATGATTATTGGTATAAACTATGTTCTGGCATTAGACTCGCACTCACTTAAGCAATATAAGGCTATTCATTTTTTAAAAGAAAATAGTGAAATCAATCCTTCCCAATCTGCAACATGAACTAAGATGACTGCAACTACCGACCATGAGTAGAGCTCTAAAACTGCGCAAAACAATGACGTTGCAAGAATCGTTCGTTGTCATCGTCATACGCGTTCGGGAGTCATAATGATACGGCAGAATAAGGAACAAATTAATTGCCCAATTTACAGCCGATCAATTCTCCCTTGTTGTTCTACAACCACAGCCGTGATTTACAATATGCACAGTTTTGGACGATTAATTAAGAGTAACTGAAAGTGCATAATCAAACAAAATTCAGATGCGAGAGGAACAAGTTCTTCGCATTCTTCACTTTACCCGTAGTTTTTTTGTACTAGCAGCCGATTTGGGATTGGACCGCTGAAGAAGTTGTCTACTAGAACCATTGGAAAATGCTTTGTGGACTTTCAATATATTTGCTGTCGAAGCATTGATCAAATGATTTTGTCTTACTTTTAAATATGTCTGTGAGCCTTGTTGATACATTTTGTACAGTGCAATTCCGAGGATGGTCTGGACAAGCCAATCTTTACTTTTTTAGATCGGGAGGTAAGACGTAACTTGTGCATGCATTCAAATCGACTGTGGGCGATTGTCCTCCAGAAGCCAGTAAATGATTTCTCTCATCTCCATACATAGTTTTAAGTTATGGAACAATTTAGAATTCTTCTCCGATCCTCTCTGATAGCGATGGTAGGCTGAAATGATCCGAAAGTAACTCATGTGAAGCATACTACTCAGTAAGTAATATCTAGTTGCTCTCGCCAGATTCTACAGCGGAAACCGTTAGGGATTTCAACGATGAAACAACTCCAGGCCTTCGACATCGTCGCCTAGTTGGTGGCAACACAACTTCGATAGAAGATCACCCTTATCAAGTCTCTCTGGAACTTATGGGCGTCCATGTGTGCGGTGGAACAATTGTCAGTGAAGATTGGATCCTCACCGCAGCCCACTGCTTTCGCTACAGCTGGACAAACGTAATGATTCGAGCTGGTACCAGGACCGTAATGAACGGTGGTAGTCTTCACCAAGTCGTCAACATCGTCATCTATGATAAGCACACTCAGTGTGGTTCTCAGACCGCTGACATTGCTCTGGTTCAGATTTCACCACCACTTCGTCTTGACAAGACCCGACGTAAGGTAGAACTTCCGCACAGCAGATATGATACTCTCAAAGCTGGAGACATAACCAATGTAACTGGATGGGGACTTACCGAACATGGTCCCACTGGCGATCTTTATGTTTTCGAGCTGCCCATATTCGACAGGATTATTTGTGAAGATTTGTATCTATCTTTGGTGGGTGGATTGGTTGAGGGACAAATTTGTGCTGGATATTATGGGGAAAATGGTAAAGGAGCGTGTGCAGCGGATGGTGGAGGTCCTCTGGTGTCTGGAGAGAAAATTTATGGAATTGTTTCCTGGGGTAGAAGTTGCGCCAGTCCATACTATCCTGGGGTTTACACCGACGTGGCTTACTATGCCGATTGGATTAGAGAGCGCATTAAGAGTCCAAGAAAGCCTAAGAAATTTCTTCCGAATAATGATATCTATAACACGAATAGGGACCATGAGGTTGCTGATGTGGCCATAAATTTTCAGTTGATCTAAAGCAAATCGAATCCTCATGAATGTGGTCCAACATTTGCTTGTAAAACAAATCTTGAAAGAGATATACTGATTTGTGTATATTTATTCGGTGATAGAGAATTGAATACAAGGAGATTTCTTCAACATCATTTTCATGCTGTTTCTATGCCCAGGATCTAACTTTACATTGTAAATTCAAAGGATTAATTGCGAAACGGAGACATAACCATTTGGACGGGCTGTGATGTCTGAATTCCGTAACTTGCCAAAGGCAGCCGAGAAGAGGAAACAACTCATTACCCTTGAATTCTTCGACTGGAGCTATTTAAATATTTACTCTGCACTTTCCATCATTCGAACGTTTAAAATGTGGATACAACACAGAGCTCTTGGGGTGCATTCATATTTCGCTGACGGCCACCAACGGTAATGCCGTGGGATATGTTTCTGGGACCTTTGGTATTAATTTTCTTATGAGGATCGGAATCAACACTTGGGCCGTTTTTTGAAAAAGTTTAAGAAACGTGTTATTAATCTCTTTCCAATCTTCCCCCTCTCTTAATTCGAACACGACTCACTTGAACAAAAATGTGTAAAGGCATCATTTGTAGGTCTTAAGCAACTGCATATAGAAGGTCCCCACTCGGAATTCATAAATCGCACTACATTTCAGATATTTTAGGATTTTTTTTCTGAATTCATGATTTCCGAAACATCTTAATTCTGTGACTCTAAATTAGCTTGTTTGAAAATTGAGCATCGAAAATGGCATTGGATAAAAATTACAATGTCAATCATAGTGCACAACTTCAATTCTATGTATCTACGCTCTTACAAGTATCTCTGGAAAAATTCAATTGATAAAACCCACGTGCAATGATCAGACAATATAGTTGTCGTCTCAAATGTACGCGTTTTAGAACTATTCCTCGAGATTATTTCCATATGAATACTGTATACGGGTGATTATGAGATAACTTAGGTATTTCGAGGCTAAAAACGGCGAAGGTCGGGATTTGGCCCAAAAATTGACTAGTTGAAATATAGCTGCTACTTGACTGCTCACAGGTGTTTTCCAATCAATCTGACATCCAAAAACAATTCCCAGACAGGCATGAACGTTAGTCAATCTGCGTGAAAGATATGAGCAATTTTCTATATATCGTTGCCACGGTAAGGACATGCCTCGTCTAGGACATTTGGCATAAAAACTGATCTCGGAGGTGTAAATCGAAACGGATAGTCTTTTTCGAATACACTACACTTTTTCATGAGTTGACTGTAAGAAAATTTTTGAACACGAATGTTGCATAGTGTTCGGGAGCCAGTGACCACTCATGTAAAACATACGATTCCATGGTCATATATGATTATACGTAAAACCGTTTTAAACATTTTTTTTGTTATTCTGTGCGCAAAAGTGGCTATTTAGACGCGAGTGTGCGTGCGTAAATAGCGGATTTGCGCATTATTCCGGATCAAGTGTGCGCCAAAAATTTTTTACGCACTGCTTTAATCCACTTCTGGGCGCCAATGAGTCGTTAACGCACTGTTCAAACTTCGTTTGCGCAGTGGATCCAATTTGAATCATGTTATTGTCTGATCAATCTCCTCTCAGTAAAGAAGTGAATATTATGAATAGCTAGCTGTGGACGATTTAGAAAATAGTTCGAAGAATCAAGCATGCATGTCTATGTGCCACTAAGAAAAGGGATATGAACCTCCAATTACTCTTTGTTTGGGAAGAATTCATAGTGAAAATATTCAGTCGATCGATAGAAATAAAAATGTTCTTAATCTTTGAGTCTACCTTCTCAGATTCATGCAGATGATCAATCATGTCTACACAAATTTACATATGAAATATCGAAATTAGATCTTTTGATAGCTGGCGATAGTTTCGAGCAACGTGGTATAACACGCTATAACAACAAGACTTTTTTATGATACATTTTTCAGAATTATTTTTCAGTCGGGGGGCGGGCTCAGCCCCTGGACCCCCACCGTGGGTCGCGGCCTTGGAACCACTCATGCTGGGAATGGAGAAGCAGTCTCGTCGGCTCTTGGGACGACGGCCAATTTTTGCATCGTCCACTGTTGTTAGGGCGGGTTACATTTTTGCTCACAGAAATAACAAAAAATATCGTGAGCGACTCGGGCGCCGACATTTCCGCACTCGTCCCCGCACTCGTGTACAAACGTTTCGTTTGCACACAGTTCAAGCGTTCACGCAGTGCGCCAATGATTTTTGGCGCACTAGCGTGCGATTTGAGCTCTGCAAATTGGCTGTTTCTTGTTGTAGAATCTCTCACAAATACTATCATTCTTTTTAACGTACCAATGACAATCTTGACTCTTGAGATATTTTCTAATAAATCTTGCACGACTAGATTGAGACAATGAGCCGCACAGTGCGTGTAAATAGCTCTGTGCTCGAGTTCTTTAACACGAGCTTGCACGTAAGCCGAATATCGCTCCACTCATCTTTGCGGTACCATTATTACATTGACCTCTCAAACTGCTCTAAAAATGTCCTGCGATAACTATAAAATCTAGCAGAAATTTGAGTGGAGTTAGTGTCTTTATATCTCATGCAAGAAAAAAGCCTATGAAATACTCATTGATAGAGCGATTTTCGTATCTAGAACGAATACATATTGAAACTGTTCCCTCGATATATCGGGTGATCCATCCACCATGGCTCGAAATATTCCTGATTGTTTTGTATCTTGAAGAAGAGTTCCCTTGATGTTCGACACAAATAAGCTGGCTATTACATTAACAATGGTCCCGTATAAAAATTTTAGGCACTGGCGCGGCAACCAATTTTTCAATTCTGGCACTTTTTTGCTCCACAGCATGAGCAATTGATATACATTGGAGTTCATTTCATCGTAAGATCTCAGAACTAAACCTTGTCGAAGTAGATTAATATTGTATAGATGTGAACATGGTGAACAACGTGGCTGTGCCAGCAGTAATCTCTCTCTTCTTCACGAGTTATATCTCTTTCAAGATCGCGTCTTTTTTGGTGGCAGCTCTCAGTTTTAGTGCACTCTGATGTAACTTTACTAGCTCATGCCTAGTGAATGTGATAATCACATTAGTCAATGTATGGGGAACCTTCATCAACAAGAGCAGATTTGGATGGCAAAGTGTGCGAGTCCCAAGGGATTGGCAGAGATCTCTCAACAGCTCCTGTGCATATGGAACAAACGACACTCTCTTCATTCACATCAAATACAAGCCAGCCATGGGTTTTCTTGAATTTTTCAATTGTTTTGGAATATCTGAGATTGAAGTCGCAGCTTGAGAGATTCAGAGATGGTCTCGTAATAATTAATAGAATTTTCCATTTTTGTGTAAAATTCATGGTGGAGAATTTCCCGAATCATCAGTATTTTTCAGATGCGCCACAGATGCGGTCCGAGTTCTTATGTTCTCATGGCAAATTGAATTTTGCTCAATTTTTTGAAACTTTTGATTATACCCACTTGGCGGGTTTCTCCTCCTAACATTGCAGCAGGTTGCGAAGATCTGGTACTCGGAATATCTTGCGAAGCAGGTCTTACTATATGCAAGCCTTCTCCATTGGTTCGAGGCACTTACTTTGTTCCTTCTTCCTTGCGATTTGCCGTAGAGTCACTTGACAGGAATTGATTCGGAATCGCTCTTTCTCCTGAATCAGAAGAGCTCAATTTGACCTCGTCACTCGATTCACGTTTGATTATATTGACAGATTCGATATTCTCTAATAGGATCCGATCCACTTCAATATGAGATGCGTTGGTTCCTCCAAGTATTAGACTGTTACCTACCCGATTGGAAATTAGTTCAAGCAACTTGTCCGAACTATCTAATCTTGATCCAGTTTTTTATCAAATTTGGATCAAGAAAGGTAACGGGAATTGGATCCAGTTTGAAATTTTTATTTGAACTTTATTTTTCGTCTGCACTCAACTTATGCGGGCGGTGAATGGTGATGCTCATAGCTTCAAGTTACTATTGCTCTTATTCTTCGCTTTCAATTATGTGAAATACAATCACCAATCTCAAGTTCATGAACAGTATGTGACGGTCGTGATTTAGTTCATTTGCACGGTTGAATGACTTCCCTCACCTTTTTTTAGGGTAGTCATTCTCTTAATAGGAAGTCAATGCTCATCATCTTAACAGTATTTCTGTTCATGTGATCAAACGTGCTGATCAAAAGAGAATTTTTTATATCTTTCTATATTTGTTTAGAGGTTAGATGACCAGATTGTTTTTTTTGATCTCCACAATGAGCGCTCAAGGAAGACGAATCTTTGTGAAACCATAGAGGGAAATTGAAAGCATGTAGACGAATGAAAAATCAAATAGAAGTAGGAATTGTTGAGGGAATATCTTACAATTTCTTAGATTGATGACAACTAGTATGCGAGAGTCCAGTTGGGGAGAGCGCTCGAGCTAAATTATGATGACATATTCCATCAAGATATATTTGCAACAATAGTATAACTTTTTATGATCCAAGAACACCATCAAATATTATAATATATCTTCGATGAGATGATAGTTACAATAAGTAACAATCTCTGAATAGCATTAGATCCATCCGTCTCGATACTCGAACTAGGATGAAAGGTTATGGTTGTTCTCCGGGATTTTAGTGCCCCGATAATTCCCCAGAGAATTCAAGTGAAATGATCAAACTATATCCAATCCCCGTTACTTTGCTTGATCCAACCTTGATCCAGACTTCAAGTTTTTTATCAGAATTGGATCAAGGCTTCAACTTTATTTCCAATCGGGTACAGAGTTAAGACTGCATCTAAATTTGAAGATAAAAATTTTGATTTTGCTCACGATCATGCATTCACCGAAAACCGCGATTTATAGGAATCTTTCTTGTCGATATGTCCGTCTACTCGGAGCTAGAACTCCCATCTGGAACACTCGAAGTATTCGTACCCTGGTTAGTCTCGACAACGTCAGCATGGCTCACGTACCTCACGATTAACTTGTCCATTTCTTGTTCATCATGTTCAAATGCCGATATAGGGCCTAAGATCGAACGGTCAATTTGCGATTGGAAGAGATGAAAGAGAAACACACAAAAACACTCACCTCAAACATTCTCTTAAGGTGGAGTGGCAGACACGAGTATACGATAGGCATTGATCTACTCTTTTCTGCATCATGTTGTGCTATTTTCCTCTAAATTATTGTAAAAAAAACATTTCTCTACGAACTTTTGGTTCGGAGATACCAATTTTTTTTTTACAAATCGATGTTGTTCAAGGAATTAGAGATTAAGATCTTCAGGGCGATACTAAAGGAAAGTCTGAAATTCATTATATTTTTTTGATGATATTTGAGGTTCTACTGAAGCGATTTTGATCATTTTTCTTTCAAATGGGGTAGCGTCTTGAACAAATAACATTGTTGAACGTTTCAAAACAGTTTGGTCATTCATTTCATGTGTAAATGGGGTATACACATATAAGTATCCCTATAATGATTCAATTATCAATAATTCATCTTCACTTCTCACTGGGAGGACGTCGATTGTGCCGAGAACAAGATATTTTGAAGGAAAAGCAAAGAGGAAAATCCGAAAAATGTCACATTTTTGATTTTTTCTCCAAAGTGGCAAAATTCTCACATTTTCTAAACTTTGATGAATGGACTTGATTTTCTCCATGTACATAGAAGTCAACGGGGACAGGAGCTCCAGTAGTGACACATCAATCGGTTGACTTTTCTTCAAATCAAAAATCAGAGAAGATTCTGTCGTTTTTTGCCTTCATTGATAATTTTAGCGACTCAGATAAAAGATAGAAGAATGAATTTTTCTTGAATATTCAGAGAATTTCATTTTCCACAACATTGTACCACTTAGAACAATTTCAATATCGGAACAATAGAGCCACAAGCAAAATAATGCAAAAAAATGCAAAATTGCGCAGTATTTGACGATTTTAATTTTTTGCACACGCCAAAAATTGTTCGATCTTATGTTACCATGTTCGACACGATGTCTCGGATCGAAAAAAAGAACCATCCTATGGCAGCCATGTCGAGAACGGCTCATATTTGAGCTAGAACTACCGGACTGGAGTGAGATGAATAGAATTTGGTGATTCTATGAAATAGTTTTCAATCTCTTGTTGTAGAAACGCGTTTTATCATGACTCGTGGAAAATACGCCTATCCTCACCCCGACGTATTCGAGGTGTCAAGCGTGGCCTAGCAGACAATGTATAAGAAATAGGAGATGGCAGAGCGACAGTTCAACATTCCGCCACTTTACGCGTTCATCCGTGGTATTATGGCGCTGTAGTCAGGGTTGACACCTCGAATAGTATGAGGTAGTGTACTGAGAATATGTGACGAAGTAATTTATTGTGGCGCCCCTACAAGGCTAGCTCGGCACTACTCCCTCGAGCAAGGAATCTCTCGTTCGGTAATCGAGAGCTTTCACGTGATCATTCAATCATTTTCATCATTCCTTGTTAGATCCCAAAGGCATCTCAATGGAAGTCGCATGAATATACAAATGTTGCTAGAAAATACTCGATCTGTTCAATAGAGTTATTTTGAACTTCTTGACTGTAGCGTGGCGCATTTACTAGAATTAGAAAGAGCGCGTAGTTCAAGATATGGTATAGTATTATAGTACGTACTCTAGTTAATGCTTATGTATATAGTGATACATAGTAATGAATAATGGTCACCGTAAGAGAACATAGATCAGATAGCGCATAAGTAGTTGTTACTGAAACAGGTGGAAGAATCATGATAATTCCGCCACATGAAAAAAGTATAAGATCCAAAATTTCCTCTCACACACACAACATGTACCAGATCACGCACGCAGCAGAGAAGCTGTGGCACCATCCCCTCCAACAAGGCCCTCTGAAAAGAGTCGCAGCTCGCAGCATCGAGGGAGAAAACTGGAGGAGCAGCGCGGCATTCGGGACTAGCTCTCTGTTGTAAGCGCCTCGCGCACTCTTGGAATAGTTCAGAATAAATACCTCTTAACCGAGAATTCTGTTGTTACAAGTTTCTGCTAGTATCCATTCACGTAATTTAATTGAGTATAGTACTATCCGACGGACAGTGAACCAAATTCAATTTTTCTCCCTATTTTGAAGCGGCACACGACCAGCTCGCTACAGTGACGACAGCGGTCTTTGTCCTTCACTCAAAATCTACGAAGATAAAGTGCACGAAGAATATCTGTGTACCCGCATCGAAACAAAAAAAAACATTCGACAAATTTGCAAGTGCGGCAGAATCAACATCAGAATAAAGAATCACCGACAGAAAGTGTAAAGTGCGGACGCAAAAAATTGCATCAGTGCATGACAGCTCTTCTCGTCAACACCATTCAAAACTATTATCGGCTCATAATGAAAGAAGTAAAAGTGATGTTTTTCGAGTGATCATAGTGACAATTGCAAGTGAATTCAAAGTGCAGTCAACATCATTCTAAACTGTTATCGGCATATAATGACGAAGTTAAAGTAATGGTGTTCGAGTGATCGAAGTGACGATTGCACGTGAATTCGAAGTGCAAGACGTGCAAGACGTGAAACAAAGAAAAATCTCAGACGTCATGTGTTATGGCACCTTTGCCATCAACAAAAGAAACTAATAATTAAACGAAAAGACGAAAGAAAAAGATACCGAGTTGGAGTGAGGGTCTCGGAGTGAAATAGACGCAATTTGGAGTGCAACTTTTCTACGTCGTGAAAATGAAATCGAAACAAGCCGAAACTCGTCAAAACAAAATTTGTTACGCGGCCAGTGCTGTGTAGTTTTCGAACAAACATCCGCCTTCTCGTGCTGCGCCATCGTATACGACGACCGTCAGTGCGCAGCGCTTCGACGAAACAGAGGACAGCGCGCGAAAGACAAGAGCAAAGCGGGCAATAAACAGCGCAATAGATCGCAGCGCGGAAAACTACCAAATTGCGGTACGAGAACCGCTGTTTCGAACAGCGCTTGTTCCAAGCGTCGTCGACAGCGTGAGGAGAAGGAAAAACAACTGCGCCATCGTAAGATGAAAGGACAACAACGGCATCGAAGAACTGCAGCGAGAAAATTGAGGGGCCACGTGGAAGAAGGGCCTAATTGCAAAAAGGTCATTTTGAGAAAATCAATAAAAACTTGATAAAAACCGCCACAGGCATAGTTGGACGAGTGAACAGCATTCTCGAAATAGCCCGACTCGAGCCGAGGGATAAAATTTGATTTTGAGCTTTTTTCGGCAATTTCAAAAAATGCAATTAAGCCTTTTTTCCGAACCCAGGGTCAAATTTCGGCCTTTCTTCCTCACAAAAAGTGAAATAAAATATCGAGATTAGTTTCATTCGTCTCCGAATTTCTTGAGAGGGTTTCTGGGCATGTTTTGAAAGATATCTGATTGCTAGGGGCTGATTCGATCCATGCTCCACAATTCTATGGACACAAAAAGCTTCCATTAGTCGTGTGAAAATGACGAGAAATTATTTCCACTAGGGAAGGGTGGAAACACTCAATTTGAAGGTAGAACAACATGTCTCCATCGTTATATTAGGTGAAAAAGCGTTTCCAGGCTCTGGAGAATTTTTATAAAATTTTTCCTCGGTAATTAGGCCCTTTTTCCATATTGTACCTGATTACGCCCTTTATAAAAAGAAGAAATGCCCTTTATGTCTTTTTTTACCAGGGACTTAGGTCCTGTCGGAATATGATCATGGCAATTACGCCCTTTCTCGAAATTTTCTGGGATGAGTTGAGACAATTACGCCCTTTCTATAATCCTATGCTGCAATTACGCCTCTTTTGGAATTATTTTCTGCAATTACGCCCTTTTTGAAATTTTCTTCTGCGGTTACGCTCTTCTTGAAATTTTCTTCTGCAGTAATGTCTTCTTCGGAATAGATGATGTCAGTTGTGCCCTTTATACATATTCGCTTTCGTTATCAACATGTGATTAGGCCTTTTTTGTGAATTTAATGTAACTATGTATATTTTATGAATATTCGGGATATATACTTGTTGTTGTAAGATTTGTGTGCCCATATCAGGCTCTCTATGATAGAATATCTGCCCGTCCTTACTAGAAAAAAGAATCATCTATGTAAATTTAGCGTTGAGACTGTCCGAGAAGTCGAGTGATGGTATATCTCCGTGATGTGATAGGATTTCTCGCGTGTGAAGCCGCGTATGTCATCGACCACACGGAACTCGCGACTCGCCGCAACTCGCCGTCTGGGAGATTCTGATCTGCAAAATAAAACTGCTCAGAGCTACTAGTGCACATACACTGAACGTGCCCTCGAATCGATATCAAATTTTGTTCATTCCATTAATGCATGATGCACTGGCAGTTATATTTTGGATCTAAAGACCCTAGACAGCAAATAGTGAGTTGCGCACTCGCGGTCGACGATACATATAAGCCGCCACGGTACAACCCCTGCTCCTATATAAAAGGCCGGCATATAAGAGTCATAAGAGAGCAGTATAAAGAGCCGCGTACTGGACGCGCGGCCTAGCCACCTAGGTAGCTTCAAATCGGCATCGCTTTCCGGGGTACATTATGTATCAATTTTTGATAATACACGCCTTCTCGGTACGAGTCGCATACAGAAATTCATAGCTATCCATCGTTGAAAGAAGCGATTTCTACGATGGATACCATACAATTCCTTGCAGTATTGGCCAAAAAATGATTGTCCAGGAGTGTACATCAATTGTGGGCAGGCCCCTCAATTGTGAGTCTTGAAAGGGGCCGTATGGAATGTGTTGACAAGATGCCACTTATTCTGTGGAGAGATTAGAAAATGAAGTAAAAAATTTGAGAACCTCACGGCCACTTTCACAACTTAGAAATTATTAATCGACTTGAGAAGAAGAATCACTTAGTTTGGACCGACGGACTCAATTCAAAAATGTGACTCATTGCGCGAGTCGCAGACGTTCGGGAGGTATTTATGTTAACCTGTTCACTGAAACAAGATTTCATTCTCAATAAAATGTGCGTTTATTGAGAAGAACAGAGGAGCGTACACAGATCGGCTTATGTAAGGCAACATTCGGAGGTAATCCTAATGACGTCACGGGTAGAAAGAAGACTTGGCCGCGAGCGGGGAAGCCGTCCGGGCCGTAGTTTGGCCAGGAAGCCTACGTGCTATAATGCGTGTTTTTGCGGCGTGTCGAAAACTGATTTCCTTTACTGGCAAGAAGTTGGGTATTTATACACAATGGTCCGTCCGGGAAGCGGGCGGATTATTTGGAAGGGCTCGACTCTTGAATAGTCGGCAAAGTACACGTGGATCATAGTCGGGTCATTCCACGTAAGTCTGGACTGCCTCGACAGCTAGGATAAAAGCGAGGCTCGGATTTCTCGGATAATCTGCGATTATCCGAGCTGCAGTTCTAAATGTAATTATGGCTGATCCGTCCCCTATTTCCTGGACGATCCCGCGGTCGGGGATGGCCGCAAAGAACGGGATTCCCGGATAACCGCGGCGGGGTGCCCTTTCCGTACTTATTTTATGAGTAAGTTTGGCTCGATATTCTAAAACCGGTTAAGCCGGCGTGAAAGAAGATATTTTGCCTCTATAATGAGATGTTGTAAATGCCTGATGGGCGTATGAGAACAATGTTATAACGCGGTTCGGAGTGCGCACATCAGTCTGATCATATTATGTTTTAGCGGTGACCAAAAAGCAAACAAGACTAGAAAATAACATACGGTATATTTCGAAAATAGTCGAAAATGGATAACCAATGGGCTGATTATTATGCCCAAGTAGATGATGACCCTCTCACGTACCATCCATCTATGCAAGATAATTTGCCACAAGACTCTGGCGAGTCGTATGATATTGGCAGCATACTAGCCTCGCAAAACTTCTACTCTCCTACTTATCAAAATCACTATGCCTACAATCCTTTTGCTTACAACTCTGCCTCAGCCTATAATTCAGCTTTAGTTCATAATTCAAATTATGCTTACTACAATCCAACTGCTCAGACTGATTCAAATCTTGCTCAAAATTATGATAGCTGCAACTCATACTACCCTACTCAGCACCAACTAGTCTATGCAACGAATTTCAATAAAAATTACCGTTCAAATCAATTCAGTACAATCCTTTAACATTACACCAATGCTAGATATCCTGATTACATTGTATGTAACTCATCAAACGAATCCCACACAAGTACACAAAATTAAGGTAACTGTCCCTTGTATGGCACACCTCAACCTGGAGGCACGAGACAATTAATCGATTTTTTGACAAGGGTTCTTGAAATATGCCAGTTTTCCTTTTGATATGGTTGAGAAGTGTCACAAAGATTCAAATAAATCAAATATTATGTTTAGAAAAGTTGAGATTAATTTTATATTAATTAAAAGTAGCATCAGAGAGCAGGTCCCGATTATGGGACAGAATGCTCGACCCATGTACGTGCTGTCCCACGCCCGATGTCCGTATCATGGGACACCAAAAATACCAGGCATTTGAGTGTTTGTGATGCTTTTCTAAGAGTTTCACACCTATTTCCAATGTAATTCGAGCCGCTGAATCGATTGAGCGTGGTCGTTAACGTCTAAAGATTGACGTTTCATTGTTATGAACAACTTTAAGTGTAAAATTACAGATTTTCGAAAATATTCGAAAAAGTAGACATTTACACACAAAAACTAAGGAAATGGAAGTTGTAGAGTACAAAATTTTCTCCAATAACGGTCCTCACAAGTTTCCCGGAGAATCTAAGCGGGAATCTAAGAATAGGGAAATAAGTCAGCTAAGTGCTTTTCGCCTCATAAGAGTCCATTGTGAGCGTATGGGAAACAGTTTTGGCCACTTATTTTCTGGTTACCATTTGTGTTTTTCGAGGAACTTATCTTAGAAAGTTGGATAAAGGGGTCAACTTACTCAAATTCCAACCAATTGTATATACAAAGAACTTTTAGAACAAAATTATGGATATTTCTAAGTTATTGAGTGATGCATGTAGAATATACATTCTTCACATAAAAGACTAGTGACATGCTCAGAGATCTGTTTCTGCGACAAATATTTTTCCATTCATAATAGTCTGATTGTTATTGATACGTTTCCATCTCACATTGCAATTTTATCCCAAAATTGATATTGGTATGGTTCAGATTTATGCACAGCTTGAAAAATTAACCCTTTGAATTTCAGTGATAAATTACTCTACAAACTTGAAATAAAGCTTTTGAAAAATGTTTTTGGTAAAGATCATTCTTCAGATGGAATGATATTTGAAATAATCACTCGTAAAAAATCAGTTTCAGAGTATTCAGTGCCTCAAATTCCATTATTTCTGAGATACCTATACAGAAAATTGGTTCAGAGAGAGTGATCTCTGCTCACTATGTTTAAAAGTTTTTCTTCTCCTTTTTAAATGTTTAAAAGTTCATGGTCTCTTCAATTGATGCATCACAAAGGTCTCAGCATAAGTAGCAAGAGCGTAAAGCTTCATTGGGTGTTTGGCGTACAAATAAGGTTGAAACTTGTATGTTATGACTGAAATATCTTGACAACATCAACATATCAAATTCAAAAAATACTAGAAGGTTATTGTGGTGAAAAGATACCTACTTTTGCTTATGAATAAAATTCCAGTGACTAATTCATTGAATAACTCAGCAAATCTCAGAATGCATGAGCAGTACTTCTCATACCAGAAGGCTTCGCTCTATAACAAATATCCATAAATCCTTTTGTTTAGAATGAGTCTCTTGCAACAAGCACTTCCATAATTAAGACAAAATACTCATGAATTAGAAATATTACTGAATTCAAAGATTTCATATGCACAGGGATTAACTTGGGGCAGAGACCGCAAAACTTTTTCATGCTGTGACATGAATCTAAGAACTTCAATTGCTTGACTCAGAAATATCAGAGGGTAATTGAACCTCACAATGGAAGAGATCATATGATTTCTAGTATATTACTTATTCACTTTATTTGCACTGGAATGTCCTGGACAAAAAGCTGAAGCATGTGTGGCATTGGTGCATCAAAAACACATCCTCCGTCGAAGGCCAAAACAGCCAATCTAATGTTCGCACTCTCACAAACTTTGATCCTTGCATTTCCTGCTTTTGAAGAAATATATTTATTGCCACTAGTTTGGACTTATGTGGCTGTATCCATAGCTGACAAAAAAATGTACACAACACAAGTCTTCCATGCAGATCTAGGTGATTTTGAGGTTATGAGGGCAGACATAGATCATGATCATATTAGCTTGTTATAATAAGTTATCGACCTCACTCTGGCTTCATAATTGGTCCAAAGCTTGTTCAAACACTTTTTTGTTCAAGAATATCATCCAAACATTGCAAAAACCCTCGTAAAAAGTGTCCCATTTGCTGGGTACAAATGCACCTGGGAAATGAGACACCGCTCTAGCTGTCCCATTACTACGGACATCTCACGGCCCGCGGTACGTGAAATGAAACACCGTTATATTAAAAAAATCTCACTGGAATGAAGCTCAAATCGATCAGATATACGATGAATGACGTCTTATCAACCATTTTCAGGCATTTCTGCATGGATAACAATTAATTGCTCTATGTACTAAGGATAGTTCATCGGGCATTTTCATGCTTGATGAAGGGTCGGAGCGAGCAGTAGGCCGCGTACGGAAGCGATGATCAGCTTCAAACTCAATTATTAAATTGAATAATTGTTCTAGAATTGTGAATCTTTTTCGAGATAGTTCGCCAATATCAATAGTTTACCTCGAACTTATTACCCAGTGTCGAAGTGTAATAGATTTCCAGGAAAAATCGATTTTCATCAAGTGTTCCATGGATACGTACACTGTGCCATACACTCGGACACTTACCTTATCAAACTCCAAAGAGGACTCCAAACAATGCCTCGAATATACAAGCGATTCCGCCACCACAAACAACACCCGTTGAGATCGGATACAGTAGTTCAAAAATTGGAATAAAACTGGCCATCAATGCTGTGCCAGAGTTTAATGGTTACAGAAACAAAGTATTTCACTTCATATGGGAAGCCCGCGAAGCAAACACTCTTGTTTCGGAAAAAGACAAAGGTACTTTACTTGCATTGGTAAAAACAAAAATAACCGGAGACGCTGACGCACTTCTTTCACAATACTTGCATGAAAGACCATCTTCACTAGATGAATTGATTGCTGCCTTGCGGAAATGTTTTTCTCCACAATTTGACACAAATCAAGCTCATAGCGAACTTGTTTCACAAGTACAAGAAAAGGATGAATCCATCGCAATTTTCGGGCGAGAATCAGTAATATTCTCAATCGCGCTTTAGAATCAGCAGCAGAACATTTCCCACACACGCAAAAGCTGGGTGCAGAGGTAATGCTAAAATACGCCGCAGTGTCTGGGTTCATGTGTGGATTACCTGATAAAATCAAGAGCGCTATCCTAACGAAAGAAAGGTTCGTAAACTTAGGCGATGCAATCAATCTAGCGACCCGATTAAAGCATGTTACTGAATCAAGTATGAAAAAGAATCTTATTGTTGCGGAACCAGGGATCCAAACAATTTTCACAAACAAAGTACACACTATTACTGAAACTCGCCGTTGTCATACTTGCCAAGAACCTGACCACTTGATGAGGAATTGTCCGAACAAAAAACTCATTAAGCCCTCTAAAGTAAAAAAGGAAGCATACCCAAAAGATGCTTGTACATTTCGCAAATTCCGTGGTCATACTGGGGAAAATTGTAGATTCAATGAAAAATCAAAAAATTTCTTGAAGTGTAACTCTTGCACTAAAGCCGGACACCTCGAAGAAGACTGTAGATTGAAAGAAAAGTTGAAGCGAGAAGTAGAAAACAATGATACAAAGAACTTGAAGAATGCTCAGCAACAGGGCCAGGAGCTGAGCAACGTGCTAACATCGGTCCAAACAAAATCATTATAGTCGATCAAACAGCAAAAACTCCTCCTCCTGCCGAGGCAAAAGAACCCATATCAAGTCCAAATCATTGTTTTAGAATCAACTACAAACTAGAAAACATTTCCTCCCTACCTGTCGCCATCCTCGACAACAGCGCCTTTGAAGACGGATTTTCAGAATTTCTAGTAGATACAGGTTGCCAATTGAACTTGATCAAAGAAAGTTACATCTCATCAAATACAGTAGTTAACTTAAACAAAATATGCCACCTTGCAGACATTGGGCAAGGGATGAAACGAACTTATGGCGAAGCTCTGATAAAAATAGAAGAAATCGATATACCATTTCAAATATGTTACGGGGATTCGTAACGTGGGTTCTTTTATACTGCACCTGGGGAGTCCTGACTCGACAGGTAGGTAGGTGGAAATTCGGAAGAGTAATGAATACAAAGGGAATCCCTAGAGCTGCGTTTATTAGTCCAAAAGTACAATTAAGAGAGAGAGACTTTACAAAATACTGGGGTTGATTCTACTTGAGTGGAGTCCGTCAAGGGCTGAGGTACTCGACTCAGAATGGCGTTAATGAGCGACGTGGTCAGATCGGTAGGTGAGTTCGTACTGAGAACTGGAAGCCCGGCGCGTGATTCGAGCGTACGCGACGGAGGCTCGCGATTAACTGCCGTTCTAAGAGCTCGAAACGTACTCGACGGAGTCTCGCGGTAAACTGCGAATCTAAGCTCGAAACGTACTCGACGGAGTCTCGCGGTAGACTGCCACTCTAAGCTCCTTGCCAAAGCTTTTGAGCTCTATTTATACTCTCTCAGACCCCGCGTTCCTCCTTCATTCGTGGCTAGGAGAAACGCAGGTGAGGCGCGGCAACGCTTTGTCCTTGCACCCCTCGTCTAGACTCGCGGGCGCTACTCGCGGTTTCTCAGAGCTTCTCCTAGCTTCTCGAAGTCTCCGCTCCTCTGTATGCCTATACATCAAGATACATAGTATATCTATAGCTTACAATACAAGGTACATCTATATGTTAGAATACCATCTATGCCTATATGGTATACGGATATACTCCCTTATGCGGAGTATATATAGAGCTAGTTGGGAACCGACTAGGTTCCTGACACGTCCGTTCGCTGCATTCATTGCTCCCCCGAGCAATGTTACAAAGATTCGTTCGTAAAAAAATTACATTTTTTCGTATACTTCCCTCATATTAAGTTGTATTCAAAATACCTTCGCGAATTCGACTTTCGTCTTAGAATTCTGAACTATTGTTCGACAACACATTGAAATCAAGAGTAGCATATCAAAGATTTCAGTTGCAATAATTTTTTACTTAGGTCTCGACTTGATTTCGGAGATTCCACTTGATTCCCAAAAGCGGTAATCAAAATATACAATCTTGGCTACAAGTTGGAGTTTAAGAAATGGAGTCTGATGAGAATCTCATTGATACAATACTTTCATCCAGCCGGTGAGAAGCACATTTCGACTACCGTTATGGAAGTTCAAGAAATCTTCGTGAATTCGAAAACTAACATTCCATGGTCAGGATTTTGTCCAATACAAGATTGAGAAAATTCAGTGATCTGATAGCTAAGATGCTACTTTCAAAATTGTGTTTGGTATGTCAGGATGGCTGATTTATCGAGCGGTCTTAGGCCTACAGGAAGTTTTCCGGTGGACAGGAAAATTATCAAAGATATCTCATGATTCTAGGCCCGATGTTCGTGTCGATGGATTCTATACAATTCAAAAGATTAAATGATTTTACGGGATAAGTATGACATGGAATGATCCCAGTGACATCAAGGTCTTGTAGGCTAATAATTCGCTGAAAAATTGCAATTACTTAATTATTCAACAGACATCACAATTCTAGAATACTAAAATAAATCTAAGATTATAGACTACCTAAGTCTCTCTTTCGCACGATAGTTATAATGGATTCGAGATAACATTCATATTGTTACAGTTCTGAGTACATCTCCATTCTGTCAGTTATTCTCCGTTGTAGCGAGTTCTCAATCATATTGTAAATCCTTCAATTGGAAACGTTGTAATTGTAGATCAAGATCTCAGTTTCATGGTGTCCGACATTTTGATTGTTGATTTGAATACATTTCCAGTTTGTTACAATAATTACAGTTCCCTCTTTCAATCATTGGTGATCCTTCAAGTTAGATAATTTCACTCATATTCTGTAGAGTGTCACTGTTCGAATACCGTTTCATCGTTGTCATAGTTCTATTATCCAGAGATTTCGTTTCAATCCTTGTTATTCCATGCTCCTCCGATCCTTGCTTCCCAGAATTTGATCCATTATTCATTCTCTCATTTTATTGATGATCAATATTATCCCATTGGTTCAGTTGAATTGGTAAACATTGCCCAAAATTCTATCTTTGCTCCTTGGAAATCGATTACAATTGAAATCCCATGGCTCCATCCATTCAGATTCATCAAAATCAGATCAAATTAGTATCAGCCTTCAGTGAAAGATTGAGGAAAATGGGCAATTTTGTGTATGATTGCAATTCATAAGTCCCGAGTTTCATCATTGCTGCTTGGTTCCTGAAACAAATCTTCTGACGATTAGTTAAGGGATACCCCCCAGGCAACAGACTCTTGCTTCTAGTATGAAAGGTACGAAGAAAGCATCCTTGATATTGACAGAAATTGGATCAAATGTTGCTGATTTTCATCACTCTGTAATAAATTGAATTGTTCGTCATGAAGAATTTAACTTGAGACTCGCTAACTACCGCTAACAGTGCAAATAATTAGAGTCAAGAGACTCAAGGTTCGATTTATTTGCCATATAGTGCCCGCAAAAATTGATCTCCAGTCACCGAACAACATTTGGGCTTGATGAAAATTTATTTTCAATGGTCTAAAATAGTTTCCACCGTTTAAGTCGAGTTAGGTAAGGTTTTGCGAAAAATTACAAGAGAGCAGAAAGATGCGTCTTGACGAATTACACTATTTTACCTATCTTCATTTTTCCAATAGGAGCCACCTAAACTGAGAGATCTTTGATTTCCTCCCAGAATTGCCGTATATTTGGCTCAAAAATAGGTAATATTAATATTATTTCATTCCTCGGGTATTGGACCGGGAGAAAATTCCTTCTGAAATCTCTACAATTATTTGTCAATAACTTTTAATTATTCACAACGGTTTGTAATACCCCCTGTGATAACTTCTGTCAAGCTGAATTAAGAAATTAATAATGATTTAGGTCAAACTTGCTCAAATGCCTTGGTCCCCTATGTTTCTATTCCGGGCCACCCTCAATTTGACGCGAGTAATACAATAGTTCAAAGTCTGAATCGGACGCAATCAACTGAACCTGATTGTCGCTCGTTCTCTCTGTAAGTATGTAATACTTGGCCATTGCGCATGTGCGTTATTTCATACATCAGATCCCACCTGTTGATGAGTTTAAACGCCTCAGAGTAGGCCTAACACGATAGTGGATATTCGCATTTCTACGTCTCAGCTTTAGCACAATCATTTATTCGTTAAAATTTCCAACTCCGAACTACTTTTCTGAGTCTCTTGCGTGGACGTACTCCACTGGACGCAGTACCTGTACAAGTACGTTATTGCAGACCTATCTAGCAGAAATTTCAGTCAAAGTTTTGTGGCGTAGATTAGCAGTCAGCCATGAGATTGCTCCCAGTGTTGAAATAATGAATGACAATTTTCAGCTGTCATTTTCGTGGCTTGTTTATATATCAGATATGTATTCTTTTAATTCTATACATAGTTATTATATCTCTATTCGAAAGAACTCAATACTTTGTGTTTATCATTTTCGGGTATTTCAGACAGTAGGGGTGATGGAAGAAAAAAGTCATTCTCATTGCCAATGCCAGGAGGTATAGTTGGATAGATTATTTTGAATGAAACTTTATTACTATGTACTCAAGCTTTTGATGCATATCCTGGTTTTCATCTCAAAGTCCCACTGATGATCACCAGAGTACTTAATAACAGTCCCAGGTATGGACTGGAGACGGCATTATATATATGTCTACGCTCTGACTCGAGACGGCATTGTATATATGTCTACACTCTGGTTTGGAGACGGCATTATATATATGTCTACGCTCTAACTCGAGACGGCATTGTATATATGTCTACACTCTGGTTTGGAGACGGCATTATATATATGTCTACACTCTGGTTTAGAGACGGCATTGTATATATGTCTACACTCTGGTTTAGAGGCGGCATTATATATATGTCTACGCTCTGACTCGAGACGGCATTGTATATATGTCTACGTTGACCATAAGACTTGATACATCAAAGGAAAATGTGATGAGTTGATTAGATGCGTCCTTCAGTATGTATTATTCTTCCAGATTACTGCCATCTTATGAGCAAATGTTAAACTTTCCTGACACGCATACTAACTTTGTGGTTGAAAGGCATACATATTTTGATCTGGCATGGCGTATACAGCATGAGTGTCAATAAATGTTTCATCAACCAGTCGGTATACAATTTGAATGTCTCATACAGGTAATAGTAGTTAGTACCATGTGATAGCATTCGGAGGTTCGAGTTAGAGTGATCCGTTACTTGAATTTTCAGTTTCCAATGGTTGTTCTGGTTCCAATTTCCCATGGAGAGCTGAAATTTTGTATGGTAGTATAGATTACCATAAAGAAAGATGTAGTATGGTTAGTTTTGGGCTACTGCTGAATTTTCAAAAAACTTGTCTCTCAGACCCATTCTCACTTCCCTTTGGGAACGAGTAAGAAAAAATGCTAACCTGCCTAGCTCCTGGATCATTCATCCAACTATTCTCAACTTTGGTAATATGATGTAGTATGTTTCAAGGCAACTCATTGTGTACAGACAAGTATCTGATTAGTTCTGAAAGAAATTCTGTCTCCCTAATCCTAACCTGAACTTTTTGAAGAGATCGGTGCTAAATGCAATGCTATATATTGATGTTCTGGTTCCACTTTTCAACTTAGAGAGTTGAAATTTTGTATTGTAGTATAGATTCCCCTAGAGAATGATGTAGTATGGTCACTTTTGAGCTAATGCTGATTTTTCCAAAATTTGTCTCTCAGACTTTTTTTTTTGATCAAAATATATTTTCTGATAAAGTGATGTGTGGGTTGAGCTGTCATTTCAATCAAGTTCGAGATTTGTGTACAGTAGCAACTAGTATGTTTGCAGAAGTGAATGTACTTTATATCAGAAGTGAAAACTATATGAACAAAGCTCTTGGGTGATTGCTTTTGGAGAAATCATTGTCAGAACTTAACTAAGGTTTCAACAAGGGAAGTATTCATTTAGTATAACTATTCCCAAAATTCCCTTAGCATTAGCCTCCTCAGAAGAACTGAAGAGCTCCTACCAAAATCCCAATTTTACTACCCTAAACAGATCTGAATTGATTGATATAGAGCTTTCTAGAATTTTTGCTTCCTCCTATATCATCCGTGTATTACGCACACAATTTTACAAAAGCCCAGCGAGCGAGCGCATTTGCCCGTCCGTGTGTCGTTCTTCTATACATTTTGTGAGACCAGTTTTGCGCCTCCTATGCTTTAACATGTAACTCACACCATTTCACAAAAGCCCAACTCGGTTGAGCGCTTCCGCTTGTCTGTGTGATCATTGTTAGAGCTGAGATGGCCGTGGTGTCCCTAGACTTTGAGAAATTCTCCATGCATAGGGAATAATTTTTATACCACTTATTTAGTCTTTAAACGGACTTCGTTCATAACTTTGACGTAATTTTATTCTCCAACCTCCCTCCAAAAGTTGTTGTTTTCCAATTTTGACTATGATTATCGTGTTATTTTTATTGAAACGCTCGCTTTATTGATGTGATTTAGGCTCATATTTGTAATATCTCGATGTTGATTGCTCAAATTCGCTCAGGGAAACTCTGGCCGTAAGTTTCAATCGTAAGTCTCTCGGTTTCTACGCCGACTCATTTTGTTTCAGTTGTGTTAATTCATTTATTACGAAATAAAGCCAACTTATGCGAAGGATAATTCAAAAGCCCGCCTTGTTATTTCAATTCCAACGCCATTTGTGGTCATGCGCAAAGACTATGGGTGGGTGACGCCTACGCAGCTGCCCCGCGCGGCGCGCATTTGTGGTTTGCAGCGTGCTACTTGTTGCTTACAGCT
The DNA here is from genome assembly GCA_029851415.1 of Eretmocerus hayati. NCBI lineage: Eukaryota > Metazoa > Arthropoda > Insecta > Hymenoptera > Aphelinidae > Eretmocerus > Eretmocerus hayati. The sequence goes on along the minus strand of CM056742.1, from coordinate 158,989,405 downwards.
GCCTTGATTGAGTGACATGACTATTTATCGTGTATATAAGTGCTCGGAATTTTGAATAATTCTGAAATCGGGTTCTTCACTCAACGTGACTTTTTATGATTTGTTGGAGGATGCGATTTGAGAGAGACGTGAACTAAAAACTATTACACGGGACCATGCTCTTTGAGGAGGTTATGTTTCTTCTCATGATACCGTCTCGCGAAAGTGAGAGAGATGGAGAGAGTTGCGTCGTGAGCTAGTGTCTCTAGGTGGGGAAAGTCAGAATTGTGCAGTGATTGTCAGATTGATCGAGTGTTGCGCGCGCATCGTCGAGCAATTGCCTGAGGCACGTCGCGTTGCGCGAAGGTGGCAAAAACGGTTTGCCGCGCGGTTTAGTGCCTCTAGGTGGTGAAAGTCAGAATTGTGCGGTGATTCTCAGTTTCATCAAGTGTTGCGCGCGCATCGTCAAGCAATCGCCTGAGGCACGTCGCTTTGCGGGGAGGCCGCAGAAACGGATCGCTGCGCGGTTTCTGGACTGAGTGATGTGGATGTTGAAATCCAATCCGTATTTGTGATTCAGTGATTGATGGATCGCGTGTTTTTATAATACAATGGACTAACTCCAGTAATACGTGTTTGATGAAAAGATGATGGTCATCTTCTGTGCAAAATACGATTTTTCATCGAATATTTTGTGCAAAAGGAGCAATCTCAAACGTACCATTATGCTTTTTTCGGCAATTCAAATATTGTGAATTATCATTATATGTCATACAGTGTTCCTCTTGATGAGTGAGATGCAGTGACAGATCGTACAATAAATTCCTCATTTGCTTGATTAACCTCCCTTTTTTGGAATTATTCTTGAGCCTTTGCCATCCAGCCCTTTTCGCGTTACGTAAAGTTGAAATACTGCTAATGCTTAATTTGTCATAGAGCTTTTCGTTCAATAATTTTCCCTCATTTATGATGAAACTTTCTAAGTATATTTTTGATGCCACGAACCTGAGTTTAGATTGAGGCATATGATTATTTTGCTTGCTTCTGCTCGAATCATTCTTATTATACGAGAATCAGAATTTGCAGAGTGTCTGTTGGGTTAGTCCACATCCCGTAAGAGCGACCATTAATTGCTTCGTAAGTATATGAATAGACACCTGGACTACTACCTGGACATTGTATTCGCAACCATTTTTATAAGCAAACTTCAGGTCAAGTACCTGTCTCATATTATTTGCATCGTTGGAAACATTTTCGAATGTATCCGTGCGTTAAATTCATCCCAAAAGGGCTCAATATTTTGATTTTTCTTCGAACCAAAGATCAATCAAGGCGAGTCAAACCATATGGAATAATATTTTTTCCTCCTCCGTTAGTTCTGAAATGAGTTTTGGAATGATCCATTACTTGTTTCAAACCTGATCAGTATAAGCGCGAGGAGCCATCTATAATATTCAATCCTCGTAGGATCTGTGATTTTGTAATGTATATGTAGATCACCGACAAATAGAAGAATTGAATAATCCTCAATCGAGATAGAAATTGGCGTCCGTTCGCCGCATTTAAAAAAAATGAGAATATAGATTCCCTTTATAGAAATCAACCTATTCACCACCCATGCGTCTGTTTTTATTAATCAACAATTCTGAAAATCCCAACCATTTTGGATAATTTACTCAAAGTGTGTTATCTTTGGAAACCATAAAAGAACGTCGATGCTCATTTGTCAGGGTCATGACGTGACGCACTACTGAATATTCTCGAATGCATTCAAAAATTATAAGACAAAATTATAAGATAAAATTATAATCATAATAAAATTATTGTATTCATTAATCTTCACTAGAATGGACGAGAGGAAATCCTGAGATCTAGTTTGACACAGATCTCTCCAAAAATCGAGTAATCTATCTGACTCAAACCGCCAAGGACTGGTAAGTTATAGTATCGATCACCGAATGGATGGAGGTGAGATTATCAACTTGCCTCTTCATTATTGTTTGAGGCAAGAATGACCCGGAGTTTCCCACGAGCACTGAAACAAACTTGGCTAGTAATTGGTAGGTCAATCGAAATTCGTCTGCAACACCCAGCTAGATTTTTCACCTGCTTTGTGATGTAGCCACATCAAAGCTTCGCTCTCTATTTCTCCCCGTAACATATCATATTGACATAAATATTGGTATTCTACTCCGCGCGGCAACCAGAGGAATATATAGTGTGAATAATCCACTTCTCTTGAAGGTTGAGTTATTTGGAATATTTTGGAGTCAGATTAGTATATTGTTAGTTCTGTTTTACTGTCGATTTATCCCATCTTCAGCAGCTTCATTTTCCGCAATCACCCTTTGGGTCTGCGGTAAAATCACCTGGCGTTTTATATTTTCATTGTGGCGAGTTTCGCGACCAAGTCATATCGAAAAACACTGGTTTGATCTTCATAAGCGAGATGATTCACCCAAGCAGATACTCCAGTCACACTCTTTCATGAGCACTGTTTTGGCCATCACCTGCAGTAGTATATACATGCTATATAGCATTCTATCGAGAAACACCGGTTTAATTTTCGTAAGCGAGATGATTCGCCCCAGCAGATACTCCAGTCACACTCTTTTATTAGTACTGTTTTGGCCATCACCTGCACTAGTATATCCATGCTATATAGCATTCTATCGAGAAACATCGGTTTAATTTTCGTAAGCGAGATGATTCACCCCAGCAGATACTCCAGCCACACTCTTTTATGAGTACTGTTTTGGCCATCATCTGCACTAGTATATCCACGCTATATAGCAATCTGTGTATCCTAAAGATACAGCGACTGACTCAAGTCACCACTCTTGAGTTCAACTCGATACCTAAAGCATCTCAGTGAGCTGACTCATTCACGACTTACAGAGCTGGGGAAATCGTCCGTAAAGCAGATTTTCTAGACTATTAGTACCTGAGGAATTTGCGAGAGGGACATGGACTATCCACTGATATATTTTCTGCTGCTTTATTGTATCATTTTGTTCGTATAAATTTTTTCCGAACTTTGACGCAACTAATGCATCCAAATTATCATTGGTTCCCACAAAAACCAGATGAGCTTGCTTCCCATTCCATTATTGATGTGCGAAGTAATCAATCGTTTGAATCCCACGTCCATTTTTTCTTTGGTGAATTCATATATGAGTCCATTTCACTCGACAAAATTGAATATGATCATTTCAGGCGGATTTTATAAGGAAAACAATGAATTTCCTTTCGTCCGTATGAGTGTTTGTCTCAAGGAAGTATTTGAATAAGTTTTACATTCTATTTATCACAGAAATGAATCAAATCGCAATATAGAGATGAATTGAACCTTACAAGGAACTGTACACGCATGAATATTGATTCTGCCACGATAGATCTCGTTTTATTTGTCCCGACTAGTGGCTATGGCTACTGGATATTTTGAGAATTTATGAGTTCAAGAGGGATAGCGTAATCCTATCCATCTGAGACATTGATTTCCATTAGGAGCTTCCGTAGTCACCGAATAACTCGAGATCTTACATTAATTATCAGCAATTGAATGATTCCACGATGGATTATTCTGTCTGAGCCAAATGTGTTATCTCCAGGAAATACTTATATCATCCGCTGTTTATAATCTCAATAGATCTCTCACATTTCATTTGTTGGGTATATTTTCGACCACGTTTTTGATTTAATGAGCTCAGTCCCCGTTCATAACTCATGCGACAATTAATCTGCGTAAAACCTCAGCAATATTGCATCTAAGCCTCGCTAGTTCGCAAGTGTATTTATTTTATAGCTTTTCTTTCTATGTGGTTAACCTCCATTCATATATCCCATCTCGTTGTGGGTCTTACCACTATGCTGACCCTTAGCGCCAAGAGTTCAACAGCATGAGTAGTTCTGAGAAGATTTCTTCTTCTAAAAACCTACAGGATTCCAATATTCATCATCACAATCATCTAGCTTTGTTTTTTCTTTTCAATCCTGTTTGTTGCTTTGCGGACCTCAGTGGCACCTATTCTCATCTGAGCCGCTCATTAATTCACTATTACGAGATTCCAGTAGTTATCTTTTTCTTTGCGGACTCCGGTGGCACTCGATCTCATCGGAACCGGTTATCAATTCTGATTTTTTTTCGGACACATTTCAAGTATCCCCATACCTCTCCTAGTGTTTTCATCGATCCGAACCCTTTTCCCTATGTTGCCCTATGTTATCGGTCTAATCCAAAATATCCTAATGTTCTGCAATAGTGGACACACGCCACATTTCCCTACAATGGTAGGCTCATTTTCCAATCTCCTACCATTGTGAGCACATGCTCCATTTTCCTACAACTATGAGCCTCCACCACTCAGACAATCTTTTCTCAGAGCGTGCTGATCGATCAATGATCCCATATATCGAGCTTCAATCACATCATATATTTCATTGTTTCATGTTCTCTACCTATCAAAATAATTATCACATCGTATATTTCACACGATCGGAAATGTCACTGCCGTGTGGGGGCCACCACATCGGGGGATTCCGAAAGTATCAAAAATCATCGTCTTTTTCGTTTATATACCTACATAAATTATCAATTTCTGAGAGCACTCTGGTCTCGCAAATGATCCCCCCCTAACATGAACTCTGGAATTATGAGCGATTGTCTCAAGTACGGGTTGATCGTACCAATACCCCTAAAAATCATCATCTTTTTCCTAGTATTCATCCATCTAAATCAGCAATTTTCTGAGGACGCCCCACACTGTGGCGTCAAAGATGATCCTTCTTAGCAAATATTCCGACATCATAGACGATTCCAATGACACATAAACCATGTGAATTTTCCTAAAACATTATATTCATTGTGTATTCAACCACATGTGCAATTCAAATCTTCGAGGGCGCACGCTGGCCTCATGAATGATTCACCGCAGCATAAAGTTCAAAATCACAGGCGATTCCCCCCAATCTTAGGGTAACCATGTAAGTATTCTCAAGAGTCGTCATTTTCATTATGTTTCCAACCCTCTAAATTGTCAATTCTCTGAAGGCGCACGCTGGCCTCATAGCTAGTGAAATTAAATCTCTTCAATTGTTATTCCTCCAAGGATCGTTCACAGTGCAATGAATAGTTATTCCGATTACGGGGTATCCGTCATTTTAAATTCTTTTGGAATTATTTCACATCTGACTCGCTCATTTCGTGGCATATTTTCTAGATGCAGTGGAATCATTCTACTTTTAGATGTCGAGATCATGAGCCTGACCTACTGCTCTGTTCTTCAAACTCTCTTGCGAAGAATAGTTCATATCGGCATTGTTGCATTTATTTGTGGTCTCTTATTCGTTATTCTTTTAACGGGAACTAGAGTATTTACTACAATGGAGTGTGCATTAGGCTTTTAGACATGATAATATTGACTCATTCAGCTTTCTAGCGTGCAATTTCCATCTTACTCAATTAGTATAATTGATCGAGACAAAAGGGTCTCAGTTATACCAGTTAATAACAACAATTAAGAGAACCTTGCAGTTACATAGCATCTGTGTGATACGATATTTCATGATCTGAAGTTTTCTTGACGTGATGCGCCACATAGTGCCACAATTCTTCTTGTAGCTTAAAAATCTGTCGATTTCATGTATACTTCTATTAGAGTGATTCAGTTTCCTCATAAGCTCAACCGTATCTCAACCGCAGTTCTAATAACTTCTCAATTAACTTTCGATACGTTCAGTTGAATTCTCATCATTCTATACTTTGAGATTATCGCGGGAATTTTTCCTTTGTTATAACCCGGGTTACAATTTATCTGATCATCCCAGTGCTATTGATCTGAGATATTTCCATCTTATGTGCAGTGGAAGGGAATTTTTTCAATCGTGAATACCGTTGGCTTTGCTTTTATTCTTAGATTCAGCTCTGAGTAAGGCAATATTGCCCGAAGTTGAAGATTCATTCTCATAGAACTGCTATAGGTTTTGTTAGTATACTATTTTCGTATGAATTATTGATCTTACAGGCTTTAGATACCGTTATTTATTCCCCCCTTCAAATTTGATGCGATTTTCTTTAGAAGGGTGTGATGAAGATTTTATTCCTTGTCATAATTCCCGATGGATTTATTTCAAAACACCCGTTGCGTGCCCCGCAAATACTGATAAATAATTTTAGTGTTTCCGACTTTTAGAGATATATTCCTCCTTATAGCCGTTCTCTAACACTCCTTGTCAACATGGAGCTGAAAAAAAAATATTGCTGGGTCTCCATAATTCAATTAATTTCTTATTCGACCTCAGCACCGGATCTGCATCCGCAGAATCTGGAGATTGAGTTCGATTTTCTACAGGTTTGTTTTGATGACTATCATCTTGTTGCGTATTTTCCTGCCCGCGATCTTGCAAAAATTGGTCACGGCCCCCGTCCTGTTCAAAAAAATCTCCTTGATCATTATTCAAATAATAATCTTGGTTGTCACAATCCACCTCGAAATCGTTCTCGCGTAGCTCATAATCCCTCAAATTCCTATCATCCGGTTCATTAGAGTTGTGGATATATATGTCCTCTTGCATAGGTCCTGCGTAATCGTGTGCGCGATTTGCTCCATAAAAGTTGTCGTTCCTATTTGTATCTCCCCTATAAGTGATTTCACCGCGAAATTTTCTGGCATAACCCCGGTTTTTATGGAAATCATTCCTCATAGGACCTGCTCGATTCGAAGTATTGTATCTTTAAGATGTATAATGCTTTGGAATATTTCCTATCCTTTTCGATGGTTCAATTTGACTTCTTGGAATGAATCCAGCGTTTAATGCGTTTCTCAGATTATGGCACTCATTCATATCATGTCTCTGTTTACGGCAATAACCGCAGAATTTTGAATCTCGTATTCTCTTAGAACAGTTTTCTTCAATATGTCCTATCCTACGACAATAACCACACCTAACCAGAGTCTGTGATGATCGTATGGTCGCAGATCCTTCAGAAATGGACTCACTTAGTCCAATCTCTCTCATTTTCCTCTCTAAATAAGTACCAATCGTATCTTCCAATTGGTCATTCTCACTCCCGGGAAGTTTTGAAGATGGAGTATTCCGCGGGTTCGTTCGATTCTCGAAATCTATCGCATTAAAAATTGCATCCCGTAAATTTGAAGGATTTGTTGATCGGACTCGATCTCCGAGCGAGTCTGGTAGTCCAGAAATAAAACGTTGGAGGGCTCCAGCATCTGCATTTTGTTTATATATTTCGCGTTCCCAATATCCGAGGTTTGTATTTGTATGATATGCAATGAGCAAACGATTATGGATATATTGTATTCGCAATCCATATTCCGCCACACTCTCTCTCAGATTTCGTTGTATTACTCTCAATTCTGTCCTGATCTTATCTGCATCTCCAAGTATAGCGTAATTAGGTTCACGTCGGGATTGATTGTCTTCAATTATTTCGTCTGAACTGTCACAGCTATCCCTAGAATAACCCTGTCTGTAAATGCCCACATCGTATGTAGTATTTTTATAAATCTCTGACCTATTGCAAACTGTTTCGTCGATATCTGCATGTTTAGATTTTTCCAAGTCATCGTACGGGTTTTGTCCACGTAAGCGCCGTTTGATCCGGTTCTCAAACGAGGTTCTTTCTATATTACGTTCACGTGGCTTTTCGTACTCTCCGGATTGCTCGATTTGGTTTGATTTCCTTAAATAATGCATCTCAGCGTCCAAGCTCCCGGTGAGCGGTCGGCCGGCGGTCTTATTAGGTTTTGAATAATGCATCTCCGCATCTTGACTGTTAGGAAGTCGTTGGCGGGCAATCTTTCGCGTTTCCGCATCGGCGCTCTCGGTGAGCTGATTACGGAACATAGGCCTACTTATCCTATGCAATTCAGTACCGACCCTATGCGGCCGATTCCTGAAGCGCGACCCTATGTCCTCATGCATGGAGCAAGGGTCCTGACCATCATACCTCTGCGACTCAGCAACTTGACCCCCGAATGGCCGTTGGCTGGAACTATAATCAAACCGCCTTTGCAATCCATCATCACTGACGAGAGGCCACGGGTATTCCACCGGCATTGTATATTCAGTTAAGCCCGTAGATTTTTCAGTATTATTATCACTAGAGTTTCGCGTATCTGCGTCACGTTTGTTAAGTATTTCGTTATTTTGTATTTGTCCGTCGTATCGCGAGGATTCCGCAAATATTCGTTCTGCTCGAAATTGATCATAATCATCATCGTCAGGTGTACCCCCTACTTTAACACGCACCCCGTTCGAATTCTGTGTTTGTTCCAGAAATTCTCTCAAATCCATCAATACCGTTGTTTCCCCGTCATCGAAGTATTCAGACTCTGTCGTCAGCATTCGACTCAGATCGCGAAGGGCAATTCCCATATGTAATCCCCCTGGCTGTTGCAATCCCATATCTGCAGCTACAAGTGCAAAAGTGACCTTTTCGGCCTTGGGATCGCCTTCAATTGATCGCTGCGCGAAATGTTTTTTCATTCGAGCAACCCCGTTCACGTCAGTAATGCTTATAGTATTGAGGGCCTCGGCGCCTCTTACAGAATCACTCCTTGAATAATTTTCAATTGGAGTATTGGAAACCTTCCCCATTGTGTCTTGATAATCGTTATCCCCGCGGCTATTTCCCATTTTATTACTTGGGTTCAAGAATTTATATGAATTTATAGCTGCTGTTTTTCTATGGCGCGTCAATCAAAGAATACCAGTTTGGGTAAAAGTAAAAATGTTTGCGAGTTCGAAAAGTATTACTATTGGGCACCTGCTGTCTGCGGGTGAGCTCGGTTCGAGCTATCGTATATAGCAAAATATTATCACCTTGAATTATTGGCTTGAAGGGGGTTCAATTATAATTTGCGCACAACACTATTAATGTATAAATGCTCTCTGATATAAAATAATATTTGACTGTATTTGGCCTATAGCAAATTTTTGGAATTTGAGTCTGTGCCTCGCGACTCTCCCCACGAGGGACGAAAATTGGGAAAATTATAAAATTACTTACCCAGATGCTGCATAGACCATGAAGCAGGTAAACCAGATGAACATCCTTCCTGTCTTTCGTCCTTGTCAATGACAGCTTGTAAGCGGTTGAATCAGGTGAAGCGCGACGCGGTTGACGCGGTGAAAAATTTTCCGAATTTTTCCACGCAGTATCCCACCTCTGACACCAGTTTGTTACGGGGATTCGTAACGTGGGTTCTTTTATACTGCACCTAGGGAGTCCTGACTCGACAGGTAGGTAGGTGGAAATTCGGAAGAGTAATGAATACAAAGGGAATCCCTAGAGCTGCGTTTATTAGTCCAAAAGTACAATTAAGAGAGAGAGACTTTACAAAATACTGGGGTTGATTCTACTTGAGTGGAGTCCGTCAAGGGCTGAGGTACTCGACTCAGAATGGCGTTAATGAGCGACGTGGTCAGATCGGTAGGTGAGTTCGTACTGAGAACTGGAAGCCCGGCGCGTGATTCGAGCGTACGCGACGGAGGCTCGCGATTAACTGCCGTTCTGAGAGCTCGAAACGTACTCGACGGAGTCTCGCGGTAAACTGCGAATCTAAGCTCGAAACGTACTCGACGGAGTCTCGCGGTAGACTGCCACTCTAAGCTCCTTGCCAAAGCTTTTGAGCTCTATTTATACTCTCTCAGACCCCGCGTTCCTCCTTCATTCGTGGCTAGGAGAAACGCAGGTGAGGCGCGGCAACGCTTTGTCCTTGCACCCCTCGTCTAGACTCGCGGGCGCTACTCGCGGTTTCTCAGAGCTTCTCCTAGCTTCTCGAAGTCTCCGCTCCTCTGTATGCCTATACATCAAGATACATAGTATATCTATAGCTTACAATACAAGGTACATCTATATGTTAGAATACCATCTATGCCTATATGGTATACGGATATACTCCCTTATGCGGAGTATATATAGAGCTAGTTGGGAACCGACTAGGTTCTTGACAAATAATTGGTGACGATTTTCCGGTAGATCAGCATGGCATTTTAGGTCATTCATTTTTGAAAAAGCAAAATGCATGTTTGAAATTTCGAGAAACTGCGCAAAGCTCTCTTTTATTCGAGAATAACAAAGATATTCTGCAAGAAAATCCCATTTTTGAGCTTTCTCCTAGAACGAGGAAATTTATAAATGTCCCAATGAAGAATATTGAACTGTGCGACGGTTATTTGTAAAGAGTCGATGCAGGTGACGGTGTCTATCTCGGTGAGGCCTTAGCCTCCCAGAGTAATGGATTCGCGAATGTTTCTGCGACCAACACAACGGTCGAAAATATATCTCTCTCATTACCCCCCTTGACGTTACATAAATTTGAAATCGCACCTCCAGCTCACCGATCACCTGACCAGGAAAATCCCGGCGAAAATTGCGAAGCAGTTGCATCAAAACGCATGACAGAACTGTCGCGAATAATGAACCTAACGTATATACAATCAAACAAGACCGTGATGGAAAATGCTCAAAATCTTCAACGAATTTTCAATATAAATTCGTCGCAAAGTACCATCGATTCGCTTGAAGTCGACGAGAAAACTGGCCAGGAAAGATTGGATATACTGACGAAGATGATAAGTACGCGAGTACTAAACGCCGAAGAAATAGAGTCTCTCTTTTCAGTGATATACAAAGTCCCTCACCAATTCCACTTGCCTGGCGATAAACTCAATTTTACAAACGCGTCGAAGCACAAAATCACAGATGACACTCCAATCAAATCAAAGCAATTCAGAGAAACCCCAAGCCAGCAAGTAGGAATAGACAAGCAAGTCAAATCGTACCTTGAAAATGATATTATCGAACACTCGTTTTCTGCATGGAATTCACCAGTTTCCATAATTCCCAAAAAATCACTCAAATCGGGTGAACGAAAGTACCGCATGGTTATCGATTTCAGGAATCTTAATAGTAAGACCGTGAAAGAATCGTATCCACTCCCGGATATTACGGACATTTTGGATCAGTTAGGAGGAGCGAAATATTTTAGCGTCATGGACCTTTCTTCTGGATTCCACCAACTCGAATTAGAAGAAAATTCAAGAAAATTTACAGCCTTCAGCGTACCACAAGGTGAATATCGAGGTCATTATCAATTCAAACGCCTCTGTTTTGGTTTATGCAATGGTCCCCCAAGTTTTCAAAGATGTATGGACAAAGTATTATCTGGATTGTTGAACATAGAAATTATGATTTTCATGGACGATATCATCCTGTGGTCGGATCCCCTAACAGAACACTCAGTTAAGCTCCGAAATTTATTAACCAGACTCGAAACGTACGGCCTCAAGCTTCAACCAAAAAGATGTCATTTTCTTTGTAAAGAAATAACGTATCTTGGACACAAAGTCACTCGCGAAGGCGTGAAACCAGACGAAAACAAAATTAGAGCAGTCAAGGAATTACCAACGCCTAAAACGAAAAGAAATGTCAAGCAGTTCCTAGGCTTGGCATCCTATTACAGAAAATTCATCAAAAACATGGCACAAATAACAAAACCACTTACTCAATTGTTGAAAAAAGAAGTGAAGTTTACTTGGAACTCAAAAGCACAAAACTCCTTTGATAAATTGAAAACTATTCTTTGCTCAGAGCCTCTTTTGATCTTTCCCGATTTTTCACGTCCTTTCATCGTCACTTGTGATGCATCTCAATTTGCCATAGCTTCAGTGCTTAGCCAAAAGGAGGGCCGGATAAACAAATTGCGTATGCCTCTAGAACTCTGATAGCGAAATCCACTTGTCAACAACAGAACGCGGACTTGCAGCAATAATATTCGGTGTACAGCAATTTCGGCATTACCTGTACGGACACAAATCTACGTTTGTTACTGATCATCGCCCACTTGTTTACCTGCATAATGCCAAAGATCCTACTTCGAAATTGGTCCGTTATCGTATGGAATTAGCAGACTTTGACTATGACATTAAGTACAAACCGGGGAAAATCAATAGTAACGCAGATAGCCTTTCCAGGAATCCGTTCGAGACAATTAGTACGAAAAATATTTCAAAACTACACAACATCTCTGATAACTCAAGGAACTCTCAAGGGATGTCTGTGTGCGCAGACAATTCATCTCCTGCTAGTTTCAATCTGAGGGACTCGGAAGGTGATCTTCTACACGAAAGATATATTTACAACGCCTTCCTGGCACATTCATTCAACGAATCAGTTACCAAAAACACAAAACAGGTCTCCAGCAGAAGTCAAGGTTGCAAACGGTCTGTTTCGGAACTGCAAACGTGTATATCCACGGAAAGTCCTCCAAAGCGTGAGCGAGTCAACATGACTCGCTCAGCTGCTACAGATTTTCGGGAGAGTAGCAGCGGGGCAAGCTCACAGCCGGCTCAAAAAACAACCACTTCTGACAACGAGCTCCATAACTCTCAACCGGACCTGCTGGCAACACTCTCAAAAACCTATCACGTCAGCACACCTATTTCATCTTATACAAATAACAGAGTGTACCACATTAACTCACCTAACATAGCTTACTGTAAAGATCATCTATATATGAGGAATGACAATCTAGTTAACTTCCCTCCTCTCGATTGCTCTTCAAATTCTCCAGTAGAGGTAGAACTGCTACAGCACAAAAAATTTGCCAAAAATAGAATGAAAAATCCATCCACGGAAGTGGGAGAAGCAGCACCAATTCCTAACGAAAAGAAACATACATTCCACTTATTCATCAAGAATAAAAAACTATACACAAAAATCAGAGAAACATTTTATTGGCCTGGCTTCATGGAGGATGTGTGCAAGTTGTCAAAAGGTAAAAATTTCAAATCCGAAAACCAAAGTCCCCATGAAAATCACAGATACTCCCAAGTGCGCATTTGATAAAATACAATGTGATATTGTGGGCCCTCTGCCCATTTCAGGAAAAGGCAATAGGTACTTACTTACAATACAATGTTGTCTGACAAAATACGCGGAAGCCATCCCTATACCTACAATGGATGCCATCACAGTGGCTTTAGCACTAGCAGAACATTTTATCTCTCGTCGTGGTAGCCCCAGAGTAATTCACACAGATATGAGTACGAATTTCATGAGCAATGTTTTTAATTCTATGTGCCAAATTTTCAAGATCCAGCACATAAACTCCACAAGTCATCACCCAGAATCACTTGGCAGTTTAGAAAGAGCCCATAGAGTTTTTATAGGATATTTAAAACATTATATTCAAGGTAGAGAACGTAGCTGGGATGACATGATCCGTTTCTGTTTGTTTTCTTACAGTACCTCAACTAGACGATCAACAAATTTCTCTCCACATGAATTGGTCTATGGAGTGAAAGCTCGAATCCCATCAGAATTTGCAAATGAGAAAGTTCCGCGCACATTCAGTGATTATTTTGATGATTTGTACACTAGAATAACGACTACGCAAGGTACAGCTGCCCGAAACTTGGAGAAAAGTAGACAAAAAATGAAGTACTTTTATGACAAAAACTTGCACCCAGTAGAATTCAAATGAGGTGATTTAGTTTACCTGTTGAAAGAGCCCAAGCAGTCCAAATTTGACAATAAATGGAACGAGCCTTTTGAAATCATTCAAATCTTAGCTTACCCAAACGTCGTAATTGCTCTCGACAGCAAAAGAATCAAAATAGTACACATGAACAAACTCAAGTTAACAAGCGTACGACCTGATCCGTTGCCAAACGTTTATTAACTAAACTGAACAAGACATTTTGGAAAAATGCACCACGCAACTCTCAGTGAAATTAATTGCAATTTGAGAATAGCTACCGAGCAAAATACATGTTTGTGCAACAGCTCATGCGCCACGCACAAGACGCGTGACGCACGAGCTGTAAAGCCGTATTCTCACGAAACGACTCCTCTCTTAGGTGGGAGGTGTAGCGTGGCGCATTTACTAGAATTAGAAAGAGCGCGTAGTTCAAGATATGGTATAGTATTATAGTACGTACTCTAGTTAATGCTTATGTATATAAGTGATACATAGTAATAAATGATGGTCACCGTGAGAGAACATAGATCAGATATCGCATAAGTAGTTGTTACTGAAACCGGTGGAAGGATCATGATAATTCCGCCACATGAAAAAAGTATAAGATCCAAAATTACCTCTCACACACACAACATGCGCCAGATCACGCACGCAGCAGAGAAGCTGTGGCACCATCCCCTCCAACAAGGCCCTCTGAAATGGATCGCAGCTCGCAGCATCGGGGGAGGACTCTGGAGGAGCGGCGCGGCATTCTGGACTAGCTCTCTGTTGTAAACGCCTTGCGCACTCTTGTAATAGTTCAGAACAAATACCTCTTAATCGAGAATTCTATTGTTACAAGTTTCTGCTAGTATCCATTCACGTATTTTAATTGAGTATAGTACTATCTGACGGACAGTGAACCCAATTCAATTTTTCTCCCTATTTTGAAGCGGCACACGACCAGCTCGCTACATGACATTCATTTTTCTTTTTGAAGTACTTTCAAACTATACATGTATTGATAGCCCACAGATGCTCGAGAAGATCACAGTAAGACGCCGGTGTGAGAAGAATGGGGTATCATTAAGGATCGATTCTTCTCTGGTCAGTCGTGTTCAAGTAGAATGTGTAAACTAGCAAATGAGAATTAACAGATCTTTCGAACGTAGTGGTATTTCGATTGCTACTGAAGAACCGGATCCGTCGAGGAAAGGCGAAACGCACCAACACCAAGCGTAGAATCAAAATTTTTCGTATGTTCTTATTACAAATTATTCCTTTGTATTAAAACCCTTCAAGTTGCAACCTCGAATTAGAAGTGCCTTGAAGGTACATGGTTCGAATGGGAGTAATCCGATATCAAGCTATGTAAAATCAGCAAACCTGCTGATTAATTAACTCGCAAAGGCCAAATTAAGAGAATTCACATCATGTTTCGATTGCTACTTCCAAGAACCGGGTGAGGAATAATCTCTTGGTTTATGAGTAGGAGCTCTACATGTTGACCCAAAATGAATAAAATTGTTGAAATTCTTCAGTCGATGTTGTGGAATATTATTATTGCATAATGTAAGTTGGTCTCAAATACACGTTTTTACACATATATTTTCAATAGTATAAGTATTGATCTAGCCACTGATACGTTTGGATGCTCACCATTTTCAAATCCTTGTTATGACTACTGTATGAAGGTTTGATGGACCCTTGATTGAAATAAAATAATTGCAAGAAATCAATCCTCCACTATTCAAGATAGGTAAGTTTGTGATATTTATAATCATGATATCATAAAATATTGGTCATGTTTCATGACATCGAAAATGAATGTGTAGAAATCGCTCAAGCGTAAGATTAAATTGACCTGCTGTGGGTTGACATCGTGAGGGCCATATACTGGGCACCTCTGTATAACAATGCCGGAAATATGTTTGTCACTCTTCAGAAATGCAGGTCCCCCGGTGTCACCCTGTAACGATCAATTTGAAATGAAAACTCCTGAGCCACGAGCTCGTATTAAAATTTTTGGTGCCAAGAACATAATGAATTAATTATACAGAAAATCTTAAAAAATTTGAGGAAATATGTCTGGACTCTGGAATTATAACGAAAGAGATGAAGCTGAAAAGTAAGATACACATTCTCTACTGTGTCATGATGTTCCCGATTCCCGATTTATTGCGATGAAGTACCTCTCAGGGATACATGCAATCTATAAATATACTCTATGGCATGTTTTTTGCATATGGTTATAGATAGATGCAACGAGAACATCGGTCAACTTGTATTGAATACCCATTTCGAAAGATTCACAGACTGATAAATTTCACCTCATGTATGCATGCTCGCAAATCATAATCGCATTAATATGTAGTTCGGTTTTGCGATTACATCGTGGAAGGATTCAAGATAATCTCCATCAAGTTTGGTAGTGAAGAACTAAATTTGATGGATGTATATGTTTTGGCGGCAAATTCAAATTTTGTTATGTATCAAAGGCGTGTGACTGTACAAAACAATGCCTTATGATTACCAGCTTATATACTGATGGTTTTCACACATACTCAATTGAATATATTACATAATTTCTTTTAGCATGTGCACCTTTGAGCTTCGTATCGATACGAAATCGCATCAAAGGATTTCGATGGAAGGATTTGAGATGGTGGAGTAACATAGATACAGATTTCGCAAAGTTTGAAAGAATGATTCTCAACGCGGATAGCGTTTAGTCTCCCGACATGGTAGCGATTAAATGACTCTTCGAGGGTAGAGTGCACGTATACTACCGGGCTCTGCTCGACGCCGGTGTTAGTCGCATCGGAGCGTCCCATTATATGAAACGCACTCGAATTTGAGGCGCTTGCGAAAAAGGCGATTTACGAATTTTTAGGCGGATTTGCCGTGTTACTTACGTACGATTTCATACGTCTCGGCAGGTTGCGGACCACTGGGATCGGATTGAGTTGGTATATATGTTACCGTGGAAGCCTGAAATCCGTGATTGCCGGGCATTCACTAGTGAATCCTAAGATTCACTGGTCGAAGCCAGTGAATGCTGACATTCACTAGTGAAAACCCGGAATTCGTAGCTGATATCGTTGCTGAGGCCATATTTCGGGCTTTCACTAGTGATTGTCAGCATTCACTGTCCATTGACCAGTGATTGTCAGCATTTACTGGGCATCGACCAGCAAATATCAGCATTCACTGACCCGGCCCAGTGAATGTCGGAGATCGGAAGAATTGGGGAATGGAAGTCGAATAAAATGTCAAACACATTGTCTTATTATCCCAAGTTTCCGAGGCAGGTTGGAATATGGAGAAATATCCATTATCCATCAATGAAGAGTTGTCAATAAAACGTCTTGTCGAATACTTGTCGATTTCAGAAAGACCTCATAGAAAGTAGTTGTCAATGACATAAGTTGAGTGACATAAACGTTTCACTTATGATTATTCATGACACACTGCTCATGCTGACACAATTGTCTTTTCCATTTTGCGCGCCACGACTACCTTAGTAGATGAAGGTTCGAAATCAGGAACTCCTGACCTCATTCGATGGGTGATGAATAAAGAGGCCATACTTCCTCAACCTTTTTGAGTGAAACCCCCTTTTTGTCGCAATTCGGAAATAATGAGATTCACTTGGGCCCGCGTAAAATTTTCACTCCAAAAGAGTGAAACTCACTCTTTTCGGAGTTACCACAGAGTGGGGGTTCATACGGAAAGGTTGAGAGAGTATTGAACACTATACCTTGATTTTTCCATATTCCAACTTGCCTCGGAAACTTGGGATAATGAGACAATGTGTTTGACATTTTATTTGAATTCCATTCCCCAATTCTTCCGATTTCCGACATTCACTTGTCCGGGTCAGTCAATATTGACATTCACTAGTGAAAGCCCGAAATATGGCCTCAGCAACGATATCAGCTACGAATTCCGGGCTTTCGCTAGTGAATGTCAGCATTCACTAGCCTCGATCATCGAATCTTAGGATTCAGTGGTAAATGCCCGGCAATCACGGATTTCGGGCTTTCACGGTAACATATATGCCGTATCTGGGGTATGGAATGGATCGCATTTTGTAATTTTGTTGGGTGTTTTCGAAATTTCTTGGTATAGGTTTCATGTTTTGTACCTTTTGATTCAAAAAGCCTCTTCCACCATTAAACTTGTAATGCTTGGAAGCGGATGAGGGAATGGTTTGCCGTCGATTACATAGCCAACAAGCGTTTGTCGTGTATTGGTTCGTGTAATGTTGTCATCTAGGTCGAGGTATGATGTTTACCGTTTTCTGATGAAATGTAACGAATTTATCACTGTTTTGCGGTGACAAAAGTGATTACTGGTGCGCGAGTGGTCATTTTTCGTGGGCATAAGTGGGCAATCGGCACCGGCTCAACTGTGGGTTAGGCCGGAGTGCAAGATGCACATCATTAATGTTGTCTGAGGTCGTGGTCCACGTGTTGCAGACGACCCCCCTTACAGATGATGCGCTCATGTTTTCTAGTGTTTCATCGTGATTATAGACAAAGGGCTACGCTGCAATAGTTTTTAAAACCATTTTGGTACCCAAGAGATTCTTCCCGTGCAGTCATGCAAGTATGAACATGCCTTGTTTTCAAAAGTTCCATTCTCGCGCACGCTAACGATGTGATTCGCATGCGTTACAATCCAAATTCAATGTTCGAGTGCGATGAAGATGTCTTTCGCGTGCACTACAATTGGGAAGTTCATCTTCGCTTACGCTAACGATGTTTTTTACGTGCGCTACAATGCAAAATTCAAAATTCTCGTTCGCTAACTTCGATGCCTTGCTCGTTCGCTGTCTTGAATTGTACCTTGGAATGTACCGCACGCGAATGATAACTCTAGCGTACGTAAGAATTGAATTCTCGATTGTAGCTCACGCAAAAAACATCGTAAGCGTACGCAAAAATTAGATTTTGAAGCGCAGTGCCCACAAAAAATGTTCTTAGTGCACGCGAAGATGGAACTTTTGAAAACGGAAATGATCTTTTGGGTACCAAATTGATTTTGAATTTCATGACGCAGCGTAGTCCCTTGTCTGTCATCGCGATAACACGTGCGCTCCAGCCTAACCCGGTTCTGAGCCGTTGCCCATCGCCCACTAACGCACATGAAAAATGACCACTTGTGCACCAGTAATCACTTTTGCCACCACGAAACAGTAATGAATTTATCACACCTCATCGGAAAACGATAAGCACCCGACCTCAACCCAGATGACATTACACTAATCATTACACAACAAACCCTTGTTTGCTACGTGATGCTTGATGGCGCATCATCACGCGCGCGAAGTTGGCACCTGGTCCGAAGCATTACAAATGTGATGATAAAAGAGGCCTTTTGAATTAAAAGTTACAAGGAATAAGAACTATTACAAAAACTTCTGAAAACTCCCAACAAAACTATGAGATGCGATCCATACCCCAGTTCCGGTATGTTCACCAATTCCGATACATACTGTATATATGTTCTCACGGAAAATTCAAATGTTGGTATGAATTTAAGGTGTGTGGCTGTACAGAATCATTTAACCGCTACTATATTTAATTGAGTTCGTGTGAAAACCAGTGTGAAGTGGTAAATTTAAGGCACTCCACACACCTTCTCTCTGACTCACCTCAGCCACTAAAATCGGAGGATCTGAAACAGCGCATGAAACTTTATCTGGCAGTACAACATCAGAAAAGCACGGATGCACGAGGTTTTTCACTCTTTGTTCGCACTCTTGTTTGCTCAGAACTGTCATGACTGCTTTTCTAGGTTTCTGAGGTGGCACTCTGTCGCCATTTTCACCCCATCCTATGACCCTGAGTTTTAAACCAGGCTCAAATTTCGAATCCTTGATCATAGTCGGTCGTATTTTTGCATTTTTAGTTTTCAGCTGAAAGTGTGTAAGTAGTATTATTGTTTCGAGAAATACTATATTCAATCTTGAAGTAACCATAATTATTGTCGGGAATCACATGTGGAATTCTCAATTTATTTTTGAGATACTTAGTTCTGAAACTTTTTTGACTAATCGTACCAGTATGATTCCAATATCGTCGGTAAATTTTTCATAGAAACAGCTTGCTGGATGCAACATACACCAAGTCTTGTAAGTAAGTGTCGATTGTATGTCGAATTTATTGTGTGCGGGTGACCAATGATCTAAGGTTCCTAATACCACTTTTGTATTCGATGTTGGTGATATTTTATTGAGGCAACTCGCCGCTGTAAGGACATGCTTCTCCGAGATCAGTGAACCAGTGCAAAGGTGTTCTCCTCTATTGTTTGTGAGAAGTGCAATAAATGGTAACTGACCATTCACTGGATCAGCAACAGCACCAGCTGTTGCGAAAAGAGGTTGTCCATTCAGATTGTTGAATTCGCTACCTGTAAATTGAAATTTCATGAAAGTCGCGAGAATGTCATAGATTGGTTAAGAAATGGCCTCACATTCAAAATTTGACAATACGAATTCACTTACAAAATATCCCTATTTTCAGTAGGAAAAGCGCGAGTCGCATATTCGATACCAACAATATTCGTTGAAGAATAGAGTGTCACTTGATTTTTCCAAGTTCGCTGCTGAGGAAAGAAGTAATCGAAGCACGAGAACAGTCTAATCGTATATGTGAATTACAGTGAAAGTATTACGCCTTGTAGATGATCCGATTCGAGTTCAAAAGCTCGGATTGTTCGAGTCATTGAATATGATTATTCACTTCAGCTATGCTAAAGCAGATGAGTAAACGAATACGACTCATGAATCACTTGCCCCTGCCAATGTATATTTGATTCTTAATTGTAAGTGTGCAATCTGCCAGAATTAGGAATTAGAGTTCCATTGAATTAGGATGAATTGTCTTCCATGACAATGTCATTTCCTTTATGTGTGAGGGAATCGATGTTTTTTTAGCCACTATTATTTTT
Organism: Eretmocerus hayati; assembly: GCA_029851415.1. Taxonomy (NCBI): domain Eukaryota; kingdom Metazoa; phylum Arthropoda; class Insecta; order Hymenoptera; family Aphelinidae; genus Eretmocerus; species Eretmocerus hayati. The sequence goes on along the minus strand of CM056742.1, from coordinate 158,968,982 downwards.
GGAAATATGGTTTTAGTTCAATAAATATCTGTGAAAAGTTGAATTTTTTGGATAGCATAGAGTCTCATCATTCGTATTTTTCCTATCTGATCGAGTTTAGTAACTCAAAGTATGAGGTAAAAGCACCAATAGTGAAACTCCATACAGTAGGTCCTGCTTAATATGATCACGGATAATAGAATCAATCGGTACATGTGATGATAATCACTAGGCTCGATTCGGCTTTATATTGAACAATGTAATACAATAAGTTACGGATATAAGAATCACTCACTCATCAGCATCAAGTTATCTCGGCCCAATGAAATCACATTAAGTGGGTCCTACTGTATTTCATACTGAAATTAGGCGCCTACAATGGAACACGTAGTTTCCCCGCAAAAACTGGCCATTCGCCTAAGGAAACATATTAGCACGCTCATTATTATAATGAAATTGGACTTCATACATCACGATATTTAATCAAAACTTTTTGTTTTGACAAAAAATCATGAAGTACATGGTACCATAATCACTTCCCATCCCATCCCCCCATGGGATGTTCCACTTCATGTTCCGCCCCTAAAAATTGGGACCTATTCTGGAACAAATCGTGGTTTAGTGAAATCAAGTTTCATACAGGATCAAAGCTCATAAATGATATATTTTTGAGTTTACATGTATGATGGATCCAAGTGAATTACCTTTCACAACACAAGTGTCGTTTCATAAGATGACTAACATTACTGCTTCAGTATAGGTCCCACTATTCTGAAATTAGAGGCTAAACTGGAACAGAATCATACCTCTCAATAAAATTAATTCGGTAATGAATGACAAGATTTCATCAACAAATCGTCTATATTTATTGCGCACTGAAGTGATCCTAATCTGCGAATCCAAATCTGCACATTCCATTTTGTTTGAGCAAAACTAACTGTTGTATTCCATGCCTTCGAGAGTGAAAGCTATACTGGAACAAGTAATTTTGAACTTAAATCCGATTCAAAGTCCAGAGATGATCTAATTTGGAGTACATATGTTTCGTAGTTAGTGTATCCACCTCAACAGATATAGTTATAGTACTGTAAAATCACAAAAACGGACTGTCCCACTATAGCCTCCTGACAATAAGCGTACCACTCTTGGCCCCTGACTCAAAAACGATGATCCACTAGAGGAGAAGAACATACCGTCCTAAAAAACTAGTTACTGCAATGCTCAAGGGTTTTCGGTGTTTTCCTTTCGCCAAATTGACAACACAGAGATTTTCTACAATACAGACCAATTTGATCATGAAGCAAACTCACGTTCCTTCTTTAACGCGTAAGTGATCAAGGAGCACTTACAATCAGTTTTGCGTCCCACTATAATGGCTTGTTACTAAGCAGCTGTATCATGGACGTCGTCATCCGATGATGCATATCGTTCTAGTACATTAATCAGAAGTAACCTCTGGAAGCTGCAAAAATCATCAATCTCGGTAGCATTTATCATTCCAATGTTTTCAGAAATCAAATATTCTTGAGCAGTCTATTTGAGGAATGCCTCTATGAATTTACAAAAGTATATTTTAATCAAAACGTTGAGTGCAGGTTGTGTAACATTTTTTGGATAATACTGTTTTGCCCCTTCACATACATCAAATTAAGAATCCTTTGAATTTCATTGTCGACAGCTGCAGGCATCAAGCATGAAAGTGGTTGATTGAACTTCACTATTGTCGGGTTACCATTCCAGTTAATTGGAGTTTCGAATGTAATGGAATCTGATTGGAATTGATACGATATAGATTCCATTGGGGAACAGAATCTTAATCTCGGTACTTTATTTGGGAGAATATGGTATCATGTGTTCTACTCAGGATAGGATCCAAAAACAGAATCGATTTTTGTCCAGATATCTGAGTTTATCTTGAACAGTACAGGACTCATTGTCCACCGTGTAGATATATCAATAACCCAAATCATTCGATGTTTGCGGTCGTTTGATTGCATTAGGCCATAATGATCTCTAATTCAATCTAGATTTCAACTCTGACGAATTTTGCAATCGGGCCCCCCTTTCGGGAGTTGTGCAAACCAAGGCTCTCTTGAGCCTCATCAGAGCCAGAGCAACGTAGCCATGATTGCCGGGGGCACAAACAGCCCTTACTTGCTCTGCTTTCCTTGTCTGTGAGTGCGAAAAGACCGAGTTTACTAAGCTTGAGAGAGCACAGACTCACTCTTAGCCCACGGCCAGCTTTTACACTCAAAGTCCATCGTCTATATGTGATAACAGGTATACTTGTGTGTAGGAACGTCACAGGAGGAAAGGGTTCGCTGCAGTGGGCAATGTCCGGTTTTAGGAGGGCCTCGGGCTACACCTTGCCGCATTGCAAGCAATAGCCGCAGCCAGATTCTCTACGCGTAAATACGTCGAGTGCCCGAGTACAAGTGCACGCTTTGCGCAGTTGACGCCTGCGGGTATAGTGGTTCTCGAGAGTAAAGCCCAAAGCTCGCGGTGTATGGCTTGATTGCCCTTGTGTGAGCGCAAATCTGGTCCTGATGCATGAAATCTGGGCTATGGGAGAGTGAATTTGTCGGAGCACTCTATCCTACTCATCTTTCTGTATCCGTCTTTATGCTTTGTTTACCTCCTCATGTCCGATGAGTTTCGATCAAAATAGTTGTGTGGTGCTAACTTCGGTTCCCTTAAGAGGTCTGCTTGAGCTGTGACATATTTTTCCAAAATGTGATTCATCTGACATTCGGTACTCATGAAACAATCCACAGATTGATGGAGCGAGGACTGAATTTTTTGGTTGCTTTGCCTAGGAAGAATTTTTTCGTCTTGTGATTATTGCGGTTCTCATCTGTGTATATACGAATAGGTTGCACTCAGAGAAGTTGACACTCTGCAGGTCTCCGCTTGTTAATTGAGTGGAGGATGATACTTGTTATTAAATTTTTTCTGAGTTGACTCCAAGCCCGGAAACCACGATTCACGAGAGGCATATAGCCAAAAAAAATATTATAGACGTAGCTGGGGATATCTAGAAATAAGTACTTGATGATTCGGAGGCGCAGTGTGAGTGGTTGAGTGTGACTGTGTCTTCACGCAGAAAAGTAGGCAGCAGAAATCCCGGTGGCGCCGCCACATCCAAACTCATTGCGTTTGGATTCATAAAACTTTGGATCCTATTTGCTCCATAAAAGTATAAAATACAGTGATCGTAGTTGTATACACGCCAGATCGAAATATATACACTGCTGCAAAGTCCGATGACCTTTTGTTTCTTTTTTCCGCTTTCGACTTCTGAATCGCAATTCCTAGGCCAGAAAAATGCGAGTTTCATAGCCGGGAGCGAAAAAAATGTCTAGCACAATTTGTTAACATAAATGGGGAGTTGCAGTCAATTGCCCTGGACTTGATAGCTTCAGGAGGTGAGCACAGTGGTGTAAGGATATCGCAAATTTTTTTACGAATGTGTCAAATCCTACGGTATCCAAAAGAATGACTCAGGATTCACATTAGATAATGCTGCGGAAAACAAAACGGCCATGAAGGAACTTGAACAATTGACGAGAGACGATGGCGTTGAATTTGATAGTGTTGACCAACATTATCACTTTTACGCTCACATCTTCAATTTGGGAGTACAAGATGTGTTGAAATTACTCAACTGTTGTGATGACGATTATACTTATTATGCTGGTTATAGAGATGAGATCGACAGCTTCTTCTCAATTTTCTGTCTAATGCTACTTAATATGGTTTTGTTTGCTATTATTGGATATATGAGCTATCGTTTGTTATTGTTGGATTTATGAAATCAATCGAAAATGATAACCTCGTGAATACTTTGTATTCATTCTTTGTAGTTTCGATTCAATTGATGTGCAGCGGCTCGCGCTGAGATTCTTCATGCGAGGCATCCCTCTTTTCCATGCTAGGCAAGATCTCGAAATCGGTGCGGACGCGACCACGTTGATTTGAAGCTCGTGCTACGGCGCACGGCCGGTACATATCACGTCGTCACTGTGACATGACTCGATGAATGTAGGTGAAATTTTGTACACGCATAGTTGAAGAACATTGCTTCCGCGTAGTGTAAGATTCGTGATGAAATATTATACCAAAAAAATTAGAATAATCGTTGTATTCTCTAATGATTTTCATAGGTTCCTTCAACGTTAGCATAATTTTCGACATGCGAGAAACTTTTTTTTCAATTTTGAACTACACGAAAACTCAAAGCGAGAAAGTTGTTCGGAAAGGTCAAAATCATGATAATATTCAAGATTCAGACCGAATGATGCAATAGAATAAAAGTTCTGAGAGATTCATTGAGACTAGCGTTTTTGCCTTACTCGCTACCGCTCGTTCGGCTTGTAAATGTTCTTGATAAGTCATAGGCACCAGAAATGCTTCTATAGTTCAATAAGAATAGTTGTAAAATAATGATTGCTGATCAATCCAAGGTGTCTAAAAAAAGTTTTAAAATAGTTCGCGAAATTGGTATTATATCAAATTATACTGGCTAATTGTGGAGATATAACTTCAAGTAAGCAACAATGAATATTGCGGAATTGCATAGTTTCTTTTCAATTAGCTGACCTGGTATATCTTTGATCAATCGATTAGGCTGAAAAACTTCCCTTACATGGCGTGAATGTAAAGGGTTAATCAAAGCGATGCCAATTCAATTCATTGTGCAGTGTGCATAAGTTGACCGTTGATCTCCGGACTTGGTGCATATAAGAGCAACTACAAACTAGACCAAATTAGGCCAAACTAGACCGAACTAGACCAACCTGATTGGACCAAACCAAACCGAATTAGATCGACCTAGATTGTACTAGACCTAATTGGACCGAACTAGATCGTATTAGACCATACAAGACTGAACTAGACCGAATTAGACCAGAGTAGGCCGAACAAGACTTAATCACCCCAAACTAGACCGAGCTAGACTTAATTAGACCAAACTGAACTGATATAGATCGAATTGGCCCGATCAAGACCCAACTACACCAAGCTAGATCGAAAAGGACCAAATTAGACCGACCTAGATAAGAATAGACCGAATGGGACGGAACTACACCGTATTTGACAATATTAGACTGAAATAGACTGAATTACACCTTCTCTCATTGCTCGAGATTTTCAAAGTGGTGGAAGAGCAATGAGAGTTTATCACTGACACGCGGCTCAAGTGGCCGAATGTTCGATGGTTAGAATGTCCTTATATACGAAAGTTCATCTTCGTTGAGCGCTTGCGAGAAAGGTGATTTTAAACCGCTATTTCTATTTGATTTCTCACCATTTTTACTTTTGGCAGGTCTTCGGCCTCCCGCCGGAGATATATATATATATATATATATATATAATTAATTATGACACTCGATCGATATGATCGGATATCGTATTTATCACTCGCGGGAATTTCAAATTATGGAAGTATATTTGATCGGTCTTTGCGAGTTAAAGTCAGCTGGTATTTCTAAAATTGATTGAGAGTGGAGAAAAATCCATTCTCGATTGATGCCAAAAATTTCAGCAGTACCAGCTGACTTTAACTCACAAAGACCGATCAAATATACTTCTTTAATTCGAGCTAGACCTAATTTAACAGAACTAGACCGAACGCGACCTAATTACCCCGAACCAGACCGAGCTCGACCGAGCTAGACTTTTCGACCGAAGTCGACCGAATTGGACTAAACCTAACCTAATCAGAAAGGAATAGACCACATGAGAATAGGTTAGACCGAATTTGACTCAATAACGCCAATCTGGACCAAACCAGACCGGACTATACCATTTCAGCCCGGTACTTCTCACCCCCATCCCCGTCCCCATTATCATCCCCAACCATCCATCCACTCATTAATCCACCCATTCATTCATCCATGCACCCCCCCCCCCCCTACCCACCACCCTTATACAACCAGTTGTTATACCGGATTGAACAAATTAAATCTAGACTGCCTAGTATAACTCTGCAAGTTTTGACTTAATTTTGTTCTAAATATAAGTGTTGTGGTTTGGTGATTTTATTTAGTAATCTCAATTTGACATTCATTAAAGTGAAATATTCTGATAGTAAACCTAACGAAATTGTTGCAAAGCGTTGCAAGCAATAACTGGGTGGTTACTTCTCGAAGTTACCAAATGAGAATTTCAAGTATGCCAACATCCTATTCTTTCGTCTCATTCCATCACCAGCGTTGCCAGAAATTAGTCAGTCCCCTGTATAAAACAGCTACACTTTACAAAAGTAATGAACGCGCACACATTGCGTGTAATATCAATCAATAAAGAACGCACGAACCATCCGAAGCCAATAGAATCTGGCATTTAAAGATATTTGACTTTGAGAATACTTATATTGTAGAGCTCGAAACATGTCATCAATGAATGACCTATTTCCACTATGTTTTCTTAGCATGGGAGCCCTTGTGGGCAATACCAAAGTCTGTAACTCTAAAGCCCTTGAGCATCCAACTGTAAACCTTCAGATATCGTCTTTGGGGGTTGGATGAGACTGTTCACCAAAACCAGAGACCTACATCTCGTGCACCCCTGGTTAGCTCAAATCGATATAAGTTTCGCAAAAAATTTACGTTATTTTTGTGCCTCCACGCTACTTCTCTGTACTATTGCCATAATCCATAACCCAACACTCACCAACCTACCCATGACCCATACGGCCACCCGACCACGGACCCAGCCACCCATTTACCCACTCATCCACCTACCCATGATATTTCAGTCCTTCCACATAGGCAACCAGATACGAGGGATCCGGACGAACAAAATTTAGACTGGCGCTTAATTATTGGAAAGAAAAAATTCGATGATACAATTACATTGGAATGCCTAGCAGAGTATCCAAAATAACACACGACGTAACCAGTGAATGAATCGAACAACTTTTCACGTAACTCCGAATCGAACAATCTGTTGTAACCCTTCATAACTCAGTTCCTCACGACTCAATTTCTCATAACACATTCCCACCAATTCACCAACCCGTGTCCCACATGGCCCCTGTTCCACCTACCCATGACCCATACGACCACTCGATCACAGACCCACTCATCGACCCATCACCCACGGATTCACCAACCTGCCATGACCCATACGGCCACCCAATCACCGAATAAAAACCCACCGAACCAAACTAGAGCGAACTACATCAGATGAGGCCTAGCTATACGTAATTAGACTTAATTCCAGCATTTCTATGCCCATGACCATGCCTCATTTCTGACAATTTATCCCTCATCACAGACTCCGCAAAACTCGTTCCTCATAACTCGGGTTCCTCATGACCCGAGTTCCTCATAACTCGAGTTCCTCATGACTCGAGTTCCTCACGACTCGGGTTCCTCATGACTCGAGTTCCTCATGACCCGAGTTCCTCATAACTCATGACTCGTTTTTCAGAGGTGTTTGTACCTCATTCTCCATAATTCGTGCCTCATACCTCATAGAAATCCATCCATCCATCCATCCATTGACTCACCCACCCACCACCCTCCCCAACCATCCACCTACCCATTACACTTCACCCCTTCCGAAAAGGCGACCCGATGTGCGACATGTGGACGGACAAATTTTGCCTGGCTCCTTAATTGTTATAATAATTGTTGGGGGAGGCGCCGTAAACAAAAACTTGTGCTCTTCAGCCTCCAAAGACCCGAATACAAAAACTTCTTACACTTTTTTCGGATCACATCATTCGGTCCGAATCTTGGATATTATCACAATTTAGACCCTTACGAACAACTTTCTCGCTTTGAGTTTTCTTGTAGTTCAAAACTGAAAAAGTTTCTCACATGTCGAAAATTATGCTAACGTTTGAAGGACCTATGGAAATCTTCAAAGAATACAACGATTTTTCTAATTTTTTTGGTAAAATATTTCATCACAAATCTTACACTACGTGGAAGCAATTTTCTTCAACTATGTGTGTACAAAATTTCACCTAAATTCATCGAGTCATGTCACAGTGACGACGTGATATGTACGGCGGTGCGCCGCGCCGTAGCGCGAGCTTCAAATCAGCATGGTCGCGTCGCCACCGATTTCGAGGTGCCTCGCATGGGAAGAAGGGGTACCTCGCAGTGGAAATCTCAGCGCGAGCCGCATGAGTTTGGATGTGGCGGCGCCACCGGGATTTCTGTTGGCTACTTCTCTGCGTGTTGGTACTTCTCGCGATATCCAAGTTTTTCCCGCGATTCGGTTATACTTGCGTGAGTGCAGTGGCGTGCTTGTACACGGGCGAGGGCATCGTGAGGCAGCATGACATTATTGACACTGGATCAGTATAGCATCACACACCTGACAGTTGTTCGGCTACAAGCTTGTATTGTAGGCTATTATAGTAAGTACACTTAAAAAAAGATCCGAAAAAAGATCTGAACCTGGTTCCCTACTCTGAGAGTAGGAACTCGGGTGACCTACGCTGAGCGTAGTGAAATCACCACTGCAATCTTATCAATCCAAAGTCCCAGCTAGTAGTTTTATGGAGCCATTAATGAATACCACCAACTAAAATTGTAAATTTACTACATTGCAGTAGTGATTCGATTACGCTCAGCGTAGGTTGCGTGATTACCTACTCTCAGCATAGTGATTTTTCGGAACATTTTCACAGTGCATAGATACCCGATTATGGTAAGGAAATGAAGGCCCAATCCGAATTTTATCAGCCGTTTCCTGCGAATTACAAGCGGTTACAGGGTCCTAGCAGAGAAAGCTGATCCAAAACACAGAGAGGCTCGTAAATACCGCGACTACCTAGCGGCTCGTACCGAAAATGTTACTGGCGTAAATTATTCATGCTGAAACCTAGAGGAGCAATCAAAACCCAAGAAATGTCCAAATGTTCGTACCGGAAATTCTCCCGGAGTGAGAATGAAACCAATAATCTAGGAAGACAACTAAATCGCCAAAACGCCGATGCTCGGGGTGAGAATTTTTTAGAGAAAGAAATCGACAGCAAAAGCAGAGGTTGCGTCCGAATTCATCACCGAATAGGAGGGTGAGGGGGTCATCCTCATTCATCTCATTACTCTTTCCTTGCTCATCGTATCGAATTTTCATTTTAATCATTTATTCATTGCATCTTTCAACTAAACTTCTACCTCAACACCAACTCATTTACTTTCACTTCATTCCCTTCCCTTTCCTCGTTCCTTCTCATTTTCTCTCCCCATTTTCTACATCAACACAATTCATCTTATTTTCTACATTTATCTTACATTCAATTCCTCCATCATCCACACCTTCTCGTTACAACATTCATACACGCCAATGATCGCCCACTTGAAAGTGAAATCTTGCACGCATCACCAAGTAGGAGGGTCAGGGGATCATTCTCATCCTTCTCATAACATCAACACCATTCTTCTCTTTTTCCTATTCTACCGCCATCTCATCTCCTTTTCCACATCATTCTCACCACCTCATCACATTCATCATACGCCGATGATCGCCTATTTGGATGCGAATTTTTGCACGCAGGTAAGCTGCCTTCAGGTGCAGAGGTTGCGTCCGAATTCACATCCAAGGAGGAGGGTGAGGCGATCATCCCTTCCATTACATCACACTCACCCATCCATCTCATACGTCACAGACTATTTCGTCATTCATTGCATATTTTATCTAAATTTCATATCTCATTCCACACTCTTCATCATCACTATCTCATTTTTTCCCCACTTTTTCTCTATCGCTTTTCCTCCTCTTCTTTTATTCTGTCTTACCTTCATCCGGTCTCTTCATTTTTCCGTGCCATTTTCTACTTCGATATCATCTTATCTCCTTTTCTAAATCAATCTCATCACCTCATCACATTCATCATAAATACTCTTCATTCATACCATCTCAGTTCTTCTCCTATATTTTCTTCATCTCGTCCCCTTCTCTATTCTTATTCCATCTCAACTTCATTCAATCTCATCATCTTTCATCAATTTCCTACTCTACCGCCATCTTATCTCCTTTTCCACATCATTCTCACCACCTCATCACATTCATCATAAATCCGCCAATGATCACCTACTTGGAGACGAATTCTTGCACGCAGGTAAGCTGCCTTCGGGTGCAGAGGTTGCGTCCGAATTTACTTCCAAGTAGGAGGGTGAGGCAATTCCTTCTATCATTCAATCTCATTATCTTTCATATCATTTTCTATTCATCATTTTTATACCATCTGATTTCTTTGCCTACTCCTTCTTCATCTCTTTCCCTCCTATTTTTTCATCATCATCATCTCCATCTCATTCCAATTCCTCATGTCATTACATACTCTTCATTCATACCATCTCCTTTCCTTTCTTACTTTCTATTCGTCTCTTTCCGTCAACTTCTCTTATTATGTCTCACCTCCATTCAATCTCATCATCTCTCATACCAATTTCTACTCTACCACCATCTCCTCTCCTATTCTACATCATTCTCACCAGCTCATCGCATGCATCATTAATCAGCCAATGATCGCTAACGATCGCCAGGAGGCGAATTCTTGCACGCAGGTAAGCCGCCTTCGGGTGCAGAGGTTGCGTCCCAATTCACTTCCGAGTGGGAGGGTGAGGCAATTCCTTCTATCATTCAATCTCCTTATCTTTCATATCATTTTCTACTCATCATTTTCATACCATCTCATTTCCCTGCCTACTTCTTCTTCATCTCTTTCCCTCCCGTTTTTTCATCATTACATACTGTTCATCCATACCATCTCCTTTTCTTCCTTACTTTTTATTCGTCTCTTTCCCTCCACTTCTCTTATTCTATCTTACCTCCATTCAATCTCATCATCTCTCATACCAATTTCTTCTCTATCACCATCTCTTCTCCTTTTCTACATGATCCTCACCACCTCATCGCATGCATCATAAATCAGGCAATGATCGCCTACTTCGGGGCGAATTCAACATCTTCTTCATCATTTTCATCATCGCCATTATCATCATCCATTCTCTCATCCATCACATTCCATTCACGGACAGAGACGGAGGGACCCAAGCTCCCATCGTTGGATCAATCTGTTTTCTACACTTGCGACATCATAATACCTATGTATGGTGAGCAAGTGTAGAAAATGACGTGAATTCAACGATGGCTCGAAGCGAAGGTTCAACAGATAGACTTTTGACGGAAACTCACTCATCAATTCGAGCCAGACAAGGACAGTGGTACCCACAAAATGCCTGGAAACATTTAGTAGCCCGTATTCCTGCGCCTGACGCCTTACGAAAGTAAGGTGAGTGGGAGCTTCAAAAGGGAATACGGTGCGAAAACATGATAACACGGCAAGGGTGCAACAAACAGACTTTGGACAGTTCTAGAAAATGAAATTTTCGAAAGAGGTAAGAAATCAGATAAATTTATAAATAAATAATGAATAAAAAGGGGAAAAAAATCCATAAAAAACAAGGAAAAACGAAACAAGTCGAATGAAACAAATAAAATCCAAAGTGGTACAAAATCTAAAAACGAGAAAAATCGCGATAATTAAGGTTAAAATCCATAACATAGGTAAAATAGAATAGATGTAATAAAACGGGTAAAATTGTAAAAAAAAAAAAATCTAGGGGAAGAAGGTAAATAATGGTCAGGTTAGGTTAGTTAAAATCTAGGGATATTTCTCTCTAGAAGATAATCGAGCCAGGTTAGGTTAGAACAGTCTAGGGGAATATTTCATAGTAACGAGTCAGGTCAGGGTAGGTTAAAACAGTTCTAGGGACATTTCCGCAGGGTAAGGTTAATATCTAGGGGAAAAAATCTAGTGATTCCGGACACCTAAAAGTCGTCACGCGTTTTAATATTATTTAATTTAATTTAATTATTTAATTCCTTCGATTCCGACAAGATTTCTATTTATACATTCATGGTTATTATTTAAGGTTATGTTGAAATTCTCCTGTGTTAGAGCGGAACTAGTCCAAAATCCTGATTTAGCAAATCTGCAGATCCAAAGGTCGCATGGTGAAACTCTAAGATCCGAATATTCCGAGGATTGCCGTAATATCATGATTTTCTGAGGTGATGTCAGAACCTACATGTGCTGAGATAAAACAGACACCGGATTTGGATTCAGCGCCTCCTTAAACATGCAGTAACCTCCAACTCAAGTTTGGTTAAGTTACGAGCCCCTTGCATTCTTGAAAAATCATGATTTTTTGACCTTTTATCAGAATCTTCTCGCACTGGGACCGAATCGACCTTGAATTCGGACCAAGGATCTATAGGCTGTATAATTTCGGAGTTAGGTCAGAACTTTTTCTTTGTGGGTTTGTGTAATCAAATCGTCCAAGAGTAAAATAATGTCATTCACTGTACGACATTTCTGGAAAACGAGGAACACTTTTCGACTCACAGTCTACAAGACCTAAATGGTACTTGGAAAGACCTCATATTTTAGCGAAGGAACGAATTTGTACCTCTTCTCGTTTTTGACTTATCTGAATCATAATTAGAAATATTTCGATTCCTCGGTTGCGCCACCCCCATGATTTTGTTGTTCAGACTAATTCACCAGCCATAGATTGCCAAATCACAAGCATGATAGAGTTATCCGAGCCTCTCTCTTCATAGCTACAAGGCAAGATGATACTCTCAAGAGCTTTTTCCGGTCTTCGCTTTGCCTGTCTTGTCGAGATAATTTCTTCTCCCCCGCAAATTTACCGTTGCCTTCATATCGCTCTCTGACTTTGGCAACGCAATTCTGCGATTCCTTTGCTCATCTTTCTCTCTCAACCCGATATACAGCTGCGACGGAAAGGGTTCGCAATGGTGAAGAGATGGTGGTTGAACCTCGGGTCCGGAAAGACTGCGGGGTTATAATGAAATATAGCCTCAGTTCCGGTTCACCTAAGACTGCATTAAGATTATATGTTGAGGCTTTGAGCTGCGATTTCGTACGGGTGTGTGAGTGTAAGTATAATTTCGATCGCTCTGCTCGTTTGTAGGAATATTGCTGAGATAGTGGAACTGGAGGATGAGCTCTGAGGTTACGACGGATTAAGTCACTGCTCTGTCTCTCTTTCTCTCTCTTCCTATCATTTGATCGGTCAATTGTGGATGCAAAGTTACCGTCCGTGGCCAATATCCTCACACTGAATTGTCGTGTTGCCGATGATGAACTGCTTTGAATATGCCGTGATTTCTTCAGTTACTGTTTCAATTCACGGGGATAGGTTTGATCTCATCATAAATTATTTTGGCTTGACGTATATACATTATTCTAGTTCCATCCTGAAGATTCGATGGAAGATATGGTGACAGGGTAAGAATCTGAGGATTCGACTGGTGCATTTGTTCAAATGAACGTAGCTTGACACGAAAAATTAGTTGTCAATTCAAAACTATTCCGTCACTATGAAGCGACTTTGATACTTTCCTTCTGACTCTTTTAATCGAAGACCCACACCCTCCACACCCACAATGACTCAATAATTTGAAACCCATCGAATGGATCTTCTGAATACTTCCATCATAAAAAATAGCTGATGGAAATGAAAATATGCTCGTACCATGAGCCATACCCACCATAGTGCAATCCGAAGAAATTACTCATCAAGAGGCGGATGAGATGGATTTGAAAATCAATTTTACGTACGTTGACTCATTAAAAACGATCGACCAAACATTTACCCGAAAATCAATTTTGTTAGAAAGTTTGTTTGTGAGGGTTTCAAAAAGTCAAGAGTTCTACACCCAATGAGAAAAAACGATACAGAACATTTGCTAAATCTTCCTCTCAAGACTGTTTTCTTTTGATTCTTAGTAACAACATCTTTATTCCATCAAAAAGTTCGGAAATTCATTCTGAGACATGGATTGAAGGTTCTAGCGTGAAATTCATGTTGAGGATATTGTTACGAGTTTAAACTGACTTAATAATTTGACCACCTATCTCTGCATCGCGAGTAACATGGCGCAGGGATCCAATAGTCATCAATATTGCCTAAATTTATTCAAAGTTGTGAACCATGTATATTATGAAGAAGCCAAACCAACTCTGCGGAGTGAGCCTCTTCTTCGAAGATACACCAAAAATCGTAAGCGTTGCATAGGACACAAACTTATATTACTCTTTATAACCTGCACCCAAGTAGATTCTCATCATCGACCTTCATGGGCAACGCTAATTTTGTTAGCTGTATCTCCGAACTTGGGGCGCATTTGACAGACTTATTCTGGGTTCTTCATATTCTATCAGGTATAAGAGTGGAAAGAAATTTCGGTCTTGACTGGTGAACCAAATCGACGGTTCGCTCCTTGTGAGTTTTATAGATTTATGGGTGAAGCAAAGCTCTTTTCTCATCAGAGTTAACTGATTAATAAATTAAACTCTCAGGATAGGATGTAAATTAGGCTGTAATTGAAGGAGTGATAGAATCTGCGAAAGAGCGTCATGAACTATTGATCGAAAAGATCTTTCAGTAGCACGATCTATAAGCGCTACAAAATCTCGAGAAATTTAGAATTGGTGCTCTAGCTATAATTCATGAATCTGCTCAAACAGCAGTTTGATGGCGTGAAGGAGATGTTCGACGTAGAGTATAGGTGTATATCGCACGTCGAAGGGATTTAGCAAGCTAGCAAGAGATGCACGACAAGCAAGGTTTTATGTACTATACATAGAATGGGATATCGACTACACAAGCTCACAAGGCTAAAGAGGTATGCGGGATTTCTCCTATAGTGTTTTAATCAAGCCGGATTTGCTGCGGTAAGTCCCGCGCCCAACTTTCATTTTAGCCTCACCCCCATTTACCTTCTATCCCTTCGTGTGAGCTCGAATCCATTTCTGATATATAGGTTGAACGATAGAGGCATTTGCTTACCCGCCTCGCAACATCTCTCTTGGTTTAGCCCCGCCAAGCAAGAAGAGATCCCGATATACCGCGAGAATGTGCATTAAAACGGCACTTTTTCTAACTCAGGTAGAGTTAAAGAGTAAGATGAAATTAAGATAGACCCCGATGGAGTCAGAAAGACTGCATTTCACCGTTATTCGTGCAGGCTTCTTTTATGCATGTGAGTAGCAATCATTTTACTGTTTTCGCGAGTGAGAGTGCGAGATTTTCGCAACTGGTGTATTTGGTAGAGATGGAGGGAAGATGAACAATCACTGTCTCATCGATAGCTTATTATCTGTAAATCATCTGGGAATATCACGCTACGGCTATTGCATTCAGGTTACACCAGACGTACCAGTGATTTGAGAAAATAATTTCAACGAAAATTTGATGATAGTTTGGCTCAGAAGTACTCATCAGAAGCCGGTCAAAAGTTTTGTGTCCCGATATGCTTGATTGTAGTTCTCTGGAATCTCTGAAATTTGTGCCGAGATCGTATATGGCTAAGACATCTGTGATAAAGACATTGAGATGAGGTGTTGGATATCTTTAAGAATGACAAAATAGGTACCACATGACTCTTGGATTCTAATGGCTGGGGAAAGGAATGGATCTCTACATAGATTCGGGGGGGGGGGGGGGCACGCGTTACACTTTATGCGGAATTTTCAATAGATTTCCCGGAGACATGTTGGAGTTCATTTGAGACTTATAAATACGGGGGAAAAGGATCTCTTGGAATCGCCAGGACAGAGACAACATTTATTCCAATGTCCAAACAAGTAACTTCTCCAAACATCGTTTCACAAAAGGTAGATGTACATGACAGCCACCAATAATCATGTTCATCTTGCTTAGCTAACAGCCTTTGGATATTTTTGATATCACTCAATGTAGCTCAATTTGTCGGGAAGCATGTTCAAAAATCTTCAAAGTGAGCTCAGTGCCCTTTTAACTAGATCAGCTGACGTTTAGTTATCTCACATTTGCAAAAGGGCGTGCCTAATTTTTCTCTAAATGTGTGAAAATTATATTTTAATGAGGTCATTCGATTTTTTGATAAGTTCGAGAATAGACGACCAGATTCACGGGCAATAAATCATTTTTTATATCCAAAGTCTGAAGCGGGGGCAAATTATTCTCAAGTGGTGAATTTAGCATGTTTCCCTGAATGAAGACATTCATCGTTCATATTAAGAGAATTTTTTGAGCAGATGTACAGTCTCCGACATAACCAAGAGGAGACTATGCAAACATTTGCTGATCAACGTATCAACCAACTACTGAGAACCTATGATGCCAAATGATGTACCACTAGACCCATAACCATATTATTTAGGGGATTCAAAATGGCGAGCTTAACCACTGAGGCCCATTATAGTGAGAATTTTGGAAGAAATCTTGATTACGTTAGAAGCAGAGTTCATTACCAAGTAATCGTGAAGTTTCAAAAAACTGGCACGACTCACTTGTCATATTTGCCATCGTCACCGCGTGGTCATAGCATATTCATTTTTAGATTGGACTCTGCACAGGCAGGAATGGGCTATTTCAGCCTAATTCAGGCACTATTTAGTAATTAAATTCGAAGACAGAGTGATGCGGAAGGTTTCGGAGACAACCAGCTGGGGAAGCTCCAAAACTTTCGCATATTGCTCGCGTTGTCGGTCGGTCAGCAGCAGCAGCAGATACATTTTCCTAACGTATGTATAACTATAGGAAACGGGTCTAGACCAGACAAGAACCTTCCTCGACTGCAAGCTTGCGCCGTTGCCTAGGGAGCCGTTAACGCCAAATTACGCGCCTTGTGCTTCCATTCTGAGCAGCAACTGGTCATCCCGAACAAGCCCTTCCTCAAACCATTTCTCGCTATTTGGTCACAATAAGCAAATCTGAATCTTACTTTCCTAAATGGTTCACTTTCTCACTGTCATAGCTATTAAAAGTAGAATGTGAATACTAACAGAAGATTATCTTCTATTGCTGGGACTGGTGAGCGCAGATTCAAATGGGAGGTCTTTAAGCAAAGGTCTGTGTTGAATCTGGTTAATCTGGACACCAAGATACCTGAGTTGAAAGGATGAAAGATTCTTTTGACAGTCGACGGCCGATGAGGATCGACTGTGACAAGATATCCAGTCAGAAAACTCCAAGGTTTTTATTCGTGAATCGTAAGATTGAACGAAATTCGTACATTATTGAGATAGCGTGCGATACTGCGTGTGAGCTTTGTATTACCAAGCTCGCTCAGTGATAGTTTTTACAATGCACTAACGAAGGTTGAGCAACGTTCATCGTGGTTCGTACTTGAGTGGGTGACCGATCATTCGAAAAGATGAAATATTTGAATAAGTAAGATGATTTAAGAATTCAATTCGGATCAAATTAGAACCTTCCAATTTCGTAACTTATCATCACTAGACTCGACGTGACTGGTCTTCCGAACTTATTTACAAGTACTAGCCACAGTTCCATATTCTTTGGTATCTATCTACTCTGACAAGGTATTACATTCCCGGATCGTTGTAACTGTGGCCAAGTATAGTAGAAACATGGCATTACGGGTTGCACGACGGTGCTGAACAATTAGGCTGGCATGAAAGTTGTTACTACCAAACAAACAAGCGATTTAACGACCAGTGAATAATCACCGAGGCTCAGTGTTAAGCCAAGCTGGAACTTTAGTGTCGATTTGGGACGGCATGCACGACCGTTTTGTCGCGTTATAACCCAACGATGACGTCAGACCTCCATCGGATCATTATTACTCGTTTGAACTATCCCGCACAAAATTTTTCGATTTTTTCGATAAAAATTAGGAGACTGCTACAGGAAAAAATTATGCTACATGCCCGCAATCGTGGGACGCGCCGCCTAGGAGCGCCAATTTTTACGTGCATGCGAGGTAACTTTTCCCTGTACGAAGAATATGGTTTTCATTACTCTAACCTGAAAATGCCGCGTTTAAATGGGATTTTAGGGTTCTCGTAACAAAAAAATATATCTGCACTTCACTTGCAAGCCCATTTTGGGCACTGGAGGACATGTCTGTCTCGCTTCGCTCGACATACAAACTGTCCTAGTGCCCAAAATGGGCTACCGCGCTCAGTACGGAAATGTACTATTCTCCTATGCCACTTGTAGTGATGTTACTCTGCTCAATAGAAGATGATTAAGCAAGTTCAAGCTGTTTCATCGGTGTGTAATATGCTCCGCCCTCGAATCAAAATTTAGGTATCTCCGCCAGAACGGAATCAAACAATGTACTTCTTGTCAATACTCGTATACCAAAATTTTTGAGAGGTTAGGTAATAAGATGCCGAGAGTAGAGCGCAGAAACTTCATCTGATCATAAAGTCAATTTATGAGGTGCAGAAGTGGAGGTCTGTACCGTCACGTTCATATTAATTTGTAAAAATCGCGACGATGGAACCGTTTGTCGAGATTATGTAGTTCCGTTCATCTCTGCAATGAGCTCCGCGACAACAACGTCGCGGCGCGCGCAGGTGCATCCAGCTCTTCACACTGAGATGGGGTAAAAGTTACCCCATGAGTGTCCGCAAAATTTACCCAAATCCGCACGTCGGAGCAAAAGTGGCACATCTAGCGGCGAAAAAAAGAAACTCTCTGAGGTAGAAATGGACAGTAAACAAGCCATTACAGAACGGTTTGGTACTCGGTCTACAATCCGGTTCAATATATTCCTCTAAGTTTTTCATCGACTCAAACACGTAAACTTGAACGTTTTCATCACTCGCCGTTGTCTAAATAATTTCATGCCAACTTTGTTTGAATTTTTAAACTTGCCTCCTACATATCACGCAACTTTTTCTACCTTAAAGAGCTGACTTCAAAGCCATCTTACGGGGCTCGAACTTGCGGACTCAACGCACTTTTTCATCAGATTTGATACAATTTTTGATCTAAAATAGAATTTACCAGACAGTATTGGTAATTTTTCTCGACAATCATCCGCAATAAGAAATCTGAAATGTCTGACGTACCACAATTACGCTAACTATGCTCGTAATTTTTACCGAAAAATTCTGTGCGTGATCTACGGTGAAAGTTGTGTATCAGACTTCGTCTGCTCAAGCAAAAGATTCCTGAAGGATCGGGAACGTGGTAGATTGTCATCAGAAGATCTTGAAGTTGAGTCATGATGAGATTGATTGAGGATGGCGCGGTAACATTACGCGGTGATGTGAAGTCTTCTACATACTTGAAATTACTTATCAGGCCGATCACACTCCACACAAATCCCAACACAAAACCGTAGTGCATTCATTTTCCAATGAAAGTAGCAAGAACAATTCTTCATGGAAGAATGCGGCCTCTCAAAAATTACACTGGCTTCACACTTTGATAGTCGACTTTGACACAACGACAGTTGTCAATACGCATACTTTTTTAGGGTCCTCTTTCACACCCTCGGTCACCAATCAGATTACACGGTGTGCATGAGCGCACGGCCAGCAGACCTTACAGGAATCGAAAATTTGCATGCCTACCCAAAAGGTTTGTGATGCAAATTTTCTGTGAACACGTGTCGCGTATGTGACTAGAAATCCAAAAATTCGAAAACAGATCCATTCTCCAAGAACAAGACGAAGCGAATGTTCTCCGAGACGGCCTGTAATTAGGAAGGTACTGTTCTCATATATTCGTTCCAGAGGCATCTTGTCACTTGTGAAATTCGTTCGAGACACGTGCTATTCTTGGCCTACATGCCACTCAAATTTATTTGCACGTGTATATTGACCGAGGATGCCAGGCATGCACGCTTGTCAATTTCCTCCAAGAAACCCATCGTATACCATATATACGAGTGTCACGCAGTTCACTATTAAAATATTGATACATTACAAATCCACGCATGTTTAGTGGCAGAAGAACGTGCGTGGTACTGATTGTACCCTCTAAATTCGGGGGATCCCGTGACGAAGATTGATACAGGAATATATGAGACCAAATAATCATCTCATATATTAAACATCAAGGACGAAAAATCCACAAAACTACTCATGATTGATACAGGAAGCTCTTGCTTGCCATGCTACCTGTAGATTACATCTATTGGGTCACATTTTTCCCGGCGTTTTTGCGATAGTTTGAAGACGATTGATCAAGAAGATGGAGAAAATCTGAGAGGTAGATAAGTGTCCCAGTCATACATTACACTACATAAAATTTATATTTATGCATTGTTATGGATACGGGTAAATGAACGCAAACGGAAATTCAAAATAGGGAATTAGCTCAATCTCTTTCGTAGTATTTTCACGGCAATGACATCTCTAGAGTATTTTTATACTGCTATCTCAAACGGACCACGTCTGGAAATGGGCGGATTAACACTTTTGCTGCGAAGTCAGTTTTTCTCAATTTTATCGCGGCCACGAACTGGACTTCCGTATTCTGGGGAATAAGTTCATATGAGCCCAAAAAATAACTCAAAGAAAAGTTCGCTCTAGAGCAAACTTTTCTTTGAGTCATTGTTTTTGCCTTTGATATAAGGTAAGTGTGCCTAATTTGCCCCCACTACTTTTGTTTTGCTCCCCATTTCAAATCATCTCTATATTTTTCAACGTACTTCAGCTCATTTTGAAACTTGTTCCAAGACCTTTAAAATGAGTTAAGGTACGTTTAATTTCAACAAATTGGAACCGAGATATCTTGATTTTTGCGAGTTTTCAACAGTGTGTTCCTAATTTGCCCCCACAGGGAAAAGAGGCCTATTTTCATGAGATTATATGGGTTTTTCGTATAATCGGGATATCCTCGGCTCCCAGACCTCCAAATAAGACGTACTTTAGCTCATTTTGTAGTTTTTTCTACCCTCTTTCGAATTTTTTGAGTGAGATTGATGTTTTTGAATGGAGTGAGGAACGAGTTTGGAAAAAGACTATGGGGGCAAATTAGGAATACTGCATTTTTTCTCGTAATATGGGCGTAGAATTGGCTAAAAATCGAATTTTGCAATTCTGCAAAAATTTTGCATTTCAAAACTGGGACGAAGACAAAGACAATGAATTAAAGTACGTTGGAATTGATCACATCAATTTTGTTTGGCATAGCTTCTAATGACTAACAAAAAAGCAGTCAAAAGTACCGAAAACCACTTTTTTGTTGTAAGAAATGCGCGGGTCATAGAGGATAAGTCCAGAACGTTTATTTACTCATATTTTAACGTAACCAACGTGAAAAAAGTGCATGGCAAGGTCTGCGGGTGCACACATTTGAGAACTTGAATGGGGGCAAATTAGGGAATGGGGGAAATTAGGCACAGTTACCTCAGTAAATCCCCATGGAAGATTCTTATTGGAAAAATGTTACGAATCGGTGACTCGTAATGGCCCAAATAGATAATACCCAGAGTGATTCTCGGTGAGCATAGGTTCAGGATAGATGCTTATCAACAGTTTTTCTTATCATGTGATCTAGTTATAGGTATCCTCGTGTTATCTTGAACTCATTCTGCGCGGGTAGCTTATGAGGGAGCATCATTTCTTACAAATATTGGTGATTCGAAATTTTTCCTCAACTGACTCTTGAAATGATTCTGCTTGGTTTGATGGAGTGCCTTGCCAAAAAGAGCAAAATATTTTGTGATGAATTCCCGGACTTCCCAAAACAGCCGCAGCGCGTGAATATTATTTTTGTAATCTCAATATGAACGAAAAAATAGTCTTCATGCAGATTCCTGCAATCAAGTTGTCTAGTCAAGACTTTTAGGATCGCCACAACCAGCAACAAAGCCAAGAATAAATAGTTATATTATGTAAACACTATCCCAAACTTATGTCAAAATGAAAATATTTATAGGCAAGGATCGGACATCATAGATGAGAAAAATTGTCAAGACTACTGAAAATTGTACTAGAAATTGAATGGGCTACGGAGAAAGAAATCAAGGGACACGAAAGTGTGCAGGGGTGCAGATAGATCAGGTTTCAAACAGACTGCTGGGAAGCTTGTGCCCCGCGTGTAGCCACCGACGAAGGCAAGATCAGTACATTACAGATAAAGCGAATACCAGTCGAGCTCGGGAAAAAAAACGGAAAGAGAGAATATCTCGGCCCATCTCTCCCCGGACTTTTTTAAGTCATAAATCCTCGCGTCCGAGGAGTGTTTGCTGAACTGGTTCCTTCCTTCCTAACTCAATTGCCGAGCGCCGCCACCGAGTGATCTACGAGAACCCAAGAAGCAGCCCCAAAATCACGGATTCGTCGCCCACTCAAGAGAGCCCTCGTCTTACTCCCCAAAGCGGCTGCTGCTCTGATTTTTCCACCGATGCTGTGCCATGAGCATGTGTATAGAAGAATCAGCGAGAGTTTGGTGGTCCACGTTTCCTTGCTCACCCTTGCGTTGGTAAGGTGCTTATCCAGAGATCATCACGCGTCCTGCGCTGCCCGATGTTGTAACAGTGCTTGTGCGGGGATGATCTTATGTACATACATTTGTTTTGGTGGATGAAAGGGGGTTTGATATGATTTGAGATGGGAGAAGTTCAGTATATCATCAGAATGGAGGTGGATTTTATTTGTCACGTAAGAGTCTTTCAATTATTGTTATATACATTGAAATAACTTCATGCTATATGATGACTGTTTTACACTAGATAACTAAACAACATGACGTCTTTCATTCATTCGTCGATTATCATTATAATTGATCAATTTTTGTTGTGTTTGAAATCCAATTTTCGTACACTTGCAATCTATACCGCCATAATTTCAGTTCAAAAAAGAAAGAATTTTCGTGGGAACTGTCGTAAGAAAATCAGTGGAGTTGAGATGGCTCCATTTTATCTGGTGCACAATGGTTTTTCGCAAAATATAGTGAAAACTTACGACTTGGACGTACTCCATTAAGACCGGAGCACTGCTTGGTGTCGCTTTTTGCATGGATATTTCCTTCTATTTCGAGCCCAATATTTGCAGTAAGGCTGACTAGTTTTTTCCCTTGAAAGTTTCGAACAATACAAGAAATTCTCACGCAACATTTTGATGTTTGTAGCCCAAGTGTTAGCTGATTTTTTTGGCAATTATTTCTTTCAGGTCAGGTCGTTGTTCAATAAGGTCATTAATGGTGAAAGGATGACGACTGTACAGTAATAGATGGGTAAACCATCTCGTTTTATTTGAATGAATAAACAGATATGTCGGATAATTGAGTATTTTAGAATCATTTCCCACAAAGAAATCGATATTCCGGCACCTTGGTCGATCAAAAGTCACCGCGAACTATGCCATACCAATTTGGCGATCAGACATTCTCAATCAAAAATGGCAAACTTTCAATCATTTAGAATCATTTTCTTCGTTATAGCATTTTGATATTCAGATATATTATGGGAAGGAGTTCATCTACTATCGCTATAGTGATAGAGCAGTTCTGAATCCACCAAAGTCGCCACCAAAGTTGCGTAAAATGCACCAAATTTCACTGCTGTGTTGCACGATCTTTTTGTCAACACCATTGTAAAATACGCTGCTAAAAGTGATTAGCAGAAAGCTTTCTCCAAGCGTCATATGATGATAATTAGAATAACCAGACCATCATCATTCTAAAATTGTATGGAAAATATAATGTGAAATTCCTTTCCACATGATAATTGAAACTATATTATACTTTTTTGTATCTTTATTAATATCAATATAAATCTCATAAATCAGATATTCGTTAAAAAATGTTACATTCTCACAATTACAATACCAATTCAAAATTATCAATATCATCGATCACTTGACGAACTTTACATCAAAGTTGAGATCTGTAGAGATTAAATGAAATTTTTGTATTAACCAATCGATAGATCTCGCAGAAAAAATCATATTAAGATTGAGATAAATGAGTCATGAAGGAAGGTAGGAGGAAAAATTGAATATTAAGGGAAATTTTCCTTTATTTTTTGAATTATTTTTTGGAGTAAGCTTTTTAGAAGGATTTGAGCCATCTAGTCTTAGGTTTTCTCGATGATATCTATTAGTTGGTTGAGACAGAATTTGGATGCGGTAGGTTTAAAAAGGCTAAGAAAAAATTTTTGGTGGAAATTTTGATTCTTTTGAAAATTTGAGATCTGTAGAGATTGAATGGAATTTCGGTATTAACCAATCGATAGATCTCGCAGAAAAAATCATATTAAGATTGAGATAAATGAGTCATGAAGGAAGGTAGGAGCAAAAATTGAATATTAAGGGATATTTTCCTTTATTTTTTGAATTATTTTTTGGAGGGAGCTTTTTAGAAGGATTTGAGCCATCTAGTCTTAGGTTTTTTCGATGATATCTATTAGTTTGTTGAGACAGAATTTGGATGCGGTAGGTTTAAAAAGGCTCAAAAAAAATTTTTTGGTGAAAATTTCAATTTTTTTGAAAATTTGAGATCTGTAGAGATTAAATGAAATTTCGGTATTAACCAATCGATAGATCTCGCAGAAAAAATCATAGTTTAGGTCATCAAGATTGAGATAAATGAGTCATGAAGGAAGGTAGGAGCAAAAATTGAATATTAAGGGATATTTTCCATTATTTTTTGAATTATTTTTTGGAGGGAGCTTTTTAGAAGGATTTAAGCCATCTAGTCTCAAGTTTTTTCGATGATATCTATTAGTTGGTTGAGACAGAATTTGGATGCGGTAGGTTTAAAACGGCTCAAAAAAAAAATTTTGGTGAAAATTTTGATTTTTTTGAAAATTTGAGATCTGTAGAGATTAAATGGAATATCGGTATCAACCAATCGATTGATCTCGCAGAAAAAATCATAGTTTAGGTCATCAAGATTGAGATAAATGAGTCATGAAGGAAGGTAGGAGGAAAAATTGAATATTAAGGGAAATTTTCCTTTATTTTTTGAATTATTTTTTGGAGGGAGCTTTTTAGAAGGATTTGAGCCATCTAGCCTTAGGTTCTTTCGATGATATCTATTAGTTGGTTGAGACAGAATTTGGATGCGGTAGGTTTAAAAAGGCTCAAAAAAAAATTTTTGGGGAAAATTTTGATTTTTTTGAAAATTTGAGATCTGTAGAGATCAAATGAAATTTCGGTATTAACCAATCGATAGATCTCGCAGAAAAAATCATAGTTTAGGTGACTCAATTTGTTGTGAGAGTGTGTGGGAAAAAGATATTTATGTATTAAAAGTTGAAATTTGAGCACTTTTTGTTCAAAAAGCCCATGGATCAAATTTGACTGGGAGCCGAAAGGTGCCAAATCACTGGGCTCTCAGAAATTGGATTCTCTACAACTTGTAGAAAGCCAAAAGTTGATAAGGCGAATAGTAAAAGAGAAAGCGTGTCCAATATAAAACAACATACATACATACACACACACAAACACGGAAAATGGGGTGGAAAGATGAGTCTTTGGCAGATTTGGGAGGACATTAGGAGGAAAAGTGTTACCTACATTTGATAGCTTTTGGCGAGAGGAAGAGAATGGTCGTTGGCTTTTTTCGATAAGAGGGATTTTGTTGAAGAATATGTTGATTTTAATGAAAAATTTGATCAAATTTTCGTTGGGGTGAAAACAAAGCTTTCTCTTTAGAGAAAGCAAAATTGGTTGAATTTTCAACTAGAATGGTTGATTTTTTCTTTCAATCAACTGGTTGAATTTTCATCCAAGCAATTATTTTCCGTGATGGATGGATGGATGGATGGATAGATGATGGGTGGATGGGCGGATGGGTGGATAGATGGATAGATGGATAGATGGATAGATGATAAATGGGTAATGGGTGGATGGATGGGTAAATAGACGGATGGATGGGTGGTTGATGGTTGGATGAGTGGAGAAGAGGGATGAAGGGTGGATGAGTAATTGGATGGATGATAATAGATGCATGATGGACGGGTGGATGATGGATGGATGGATGGACCCATCACCTATTTATCCATCCATCCACCCACCATCCATCACTCCATCCACACATCCATTCATCCATCCACTCACCATCCATTCTTCGATCCATTCATCGACCCCATCCATCTTTCATCCATCGATCCTTATCCACCCATATGATCATGCACCATATTCTACCCCCACACGTAGGCAACCTGATATGCAAGAACCACACGGGCAGATTGTGATAATCCACATTGGTTGAATATTCAACCAAACTGGTTGAAGTTTTTCGGAAAACTTTTTAACAGTGACTGTCAAAAATCGGTTGAAGTTTCAACCAGACTGGTTGAATTTTTCATTCAACCGACTGGTTGGATTTTCAACCAAGCAATTATATTCCGTGATGGGTAGATGATTAGATGGATGGATGAATGGATGGATAGATGGATGACGGGCGGATGGATGGATGGATGGGTAGATGATTAGATGGGTGATGGGTGGATGGATAGGTGAATAGACGGATGGATGGGCCCATCACCCATTCATCCATCCATCCAACCATCATCCATCCGACCATCAATCCACCCATCAACTACCCATTGCCCATCCATCCATCATGCATCCGTCCATTATCCACTCATCATCCATTACTCCTTCTATACATCCATTCGTCCACCCACCATCCATTCCTCGACCCATTCGTCGACCCCATCCATCATCCATCCGTCGACAATCGATCCATCATCCACCACTCCACCCCTCCATGCATCCTCATCCACCCATATGACCATCCACCAAATTTTACCCCTCACACGTAGGTAACCTGATATGCAGGAACCGCACGGACAGATTGTGATAATCCTCATTAGTTGAATATTCAACCAAACTTGTTGAATTTTCAATTGGACCAATTGGTTGAAGTTTTTCGGAGAATTTTTTTACAGTGAACATTTGACTCACTCGTTCACGAGGAAACTGCACGCATCTGGTGCAATTACAACTTTATTGGAAATTTTGATTAATTTAAGATCGCCCTGACTGAATGGCAACACATTTCTGATGGATTTTACTCAAAGCGCCAAACTGTAGAAAATGATTCTAAATAATTATAAAATTGAACATATTCAATTGAATAAAGCAAGTACTAAGAATCGCCAAATTAGTATTTCAAATAGTTAATGATGGCTTTTGATTACAGTCGTATACACTTTTTGATCGATTCAACTGCCGGAATACCTATTGTTATATAAGAGCTGTCGAGTGTTCGTGATTGACTGTCATAATCTTTCATATTTCAAATAAGCTCTTACCGTTTGTGACCATCTACTTATCAAACTCAGAACGTTTGAGATCGTGTAGACTAAACCGAAAATCAGCTGAGCTATATTGTGAAATATTGGGTTTGACCTGAGCCACAAGAGGGAATGAAAATAGGAATTGGTAAATCAGGAACACGCATTGTATCACAAACACTCTCGCGCCTAATGTTGTCTGAGGGAGAAAATTCCTAAACGTATGACGAAAACAGCTAGAATATGAGTTCTTCTTGAGAATTTGCAGGTACAATGATCTTTCCATTGTCAGAATCTCGTATTTTGGGAGTAAACAAGCTTATCAGTGAGATTACGGAAGATCTCACAGCTGTGATTCATCGAAAGCAAGTCAAAATTATTTCAACGTTGTGTAAATAAACTCATGGGCGTGCGTGACTCAGATAAGAATTTAACGATTTTTGGTCATAATATAAAGCGATATGATTAATCGATCCCACTTATATCGACTGTAACCGATATGAAAGAGAGTTCACATCACGCATGCTCGCAACGAATCTGCGTGTTTATTTTCCTAACAGTTCTTTTGCGTTTCACTCATTATTTATCTCCTGAACGCGCTGAGCGACCAAGAACAACTGACTCATGCTATAATCAATACAAATTAATTCCAGCATAACATTCCCCTCGTTTTTAGTGTGGTATAATTGTTCAATGACTCGGACATTATATTTATGATTTATGATTTGTCTTATATCAATACGTGTTGTTTGATAGTATTTCTTAGTTTTGTTAGTGTCAATTTTTGATTAATAGCACAGGAAGTTCTGCGAGTCTTCGTTCTTAATCGTGGAAATGTTGATCTAATTAAATAACCTTGCAAGGAGACATGGAAATGTGGAATTTGCTAAAAGTGACACTTCCACGTAACATTGTGTCCATCGAGGTGTAAAATTTCTTCAAACTCACTCGATTAGAACACTTGAAGAGGGAAACAAACGTTATACGCTGACTTATTCCAGTTCGCTGTTATACTTCTGCTTAAATTTTCCAAGGATATTTCGATTACTCGAAAATGAATGTCAACCGAATAAATCCTTCCATTGTCATCTTTACCGCAAAATTTTTCCTCTAAAATTCGCAAATAATCTCGTGACTTGCACAAGTCAATTCCTAGTTCAACAATGAAATTTTTTTCATAATCATCCACCAGAGCAGAAAGCAAAATATAACAAACCATGCCGCAACTCAACGTAAGAAGAGGACGGACGTGAGGTCGGTGTCGAGCCCGCAGGGGGTCAATATTCCACCGAGTGCTCAAGTTAAATACATTATGGAAGCATTGTCACGGGGCAAGCATTGTATTTCCTTTTATCTCGAGGCTTCAGTAGGCTCTCTCGCTCTTTCCTCGTGGACGTGCAACAAGCCGGTCGGGGTGACACCATACCGCAGAGCCCGTTTCGGAATAAAGTAAACAAGCCACTGGCCGCTCGGTTGCACGGCAAAAAGAGAGTGGCTTGCGGCTTGCAAGCTCTGTATAACCATCTCTCTTTCCTTCTGTCTCACTTTTGTCCGTGTCTCAGGACAGTCAAATTGTACAGTGATACAGAGTAGGTATAAGTATGAAGGTCCACGAGACAAACGGATGGGCGCGAGAAGCATCGTGAAGAACACAGTCTCGTTCCATCTTTTCACCCCTCGAATGACACTCCTTGCATCAGGACCATAAAGAGGATTGCCACTCACTAAATCGTGACCCCTCTGTGTTTCCGTCTCCCACTCTCTTTTGCTCTTGTTGAAGTCTTATGTTGAGCTTCTTGGAGCTCTGTGAGGATTGTTTGGAGACTTGGAAAGCTTGACTCTTTAGGTGGGAGCTTTCAGGTGGAAGATACTTTTTCATCTGAAATGGTGAGACAATGTAGTTGTCCATGAGTAATGCAGATTCTTACCTTGACTTTGTTACAGGCCTAATGAGGTCGAGTATTCGGAATAAAATTGGATGGGGGAAGGGACAGCGATAGAACACGGGTTTGATATTTGTAGGGAATACCGAATTCATTATCATCTTACAACGTCACTAGTCCATTTATCTGTGATTCAGCGAGAAACCGTCGTATAGAAATGATAACATGGAATCTATGCCGTGACATTTTTTTACGCACATATGGTAATGAGGTCTCAAGTTCAAGACGCCAAAAGACGTTTATTGCGATGTATATTAGAGTGCACGGTTGGATGGGTATGATAATTTAGGATTTATGACACTAAAATTTTTTCATCCGCACGTGATACTGAATAAATGTTGCTCTACCAAACTGCTTGCAATTGCCTGGCGATATTTTGAGAACCATTAATACACAGTCACACAGAAAAAAACTGACAATGAGTCAACTCCCGGAGTACCATCAACCGGGTTTACTTGGAATAAGCAGAGTGGCTTTGAACACTTGGAGTTCAAAATTTGAATTCTCAAAATCAGCAAAGCAGGGATTTGTAAGGGTACTCATAGTAATTTGCTCGATATTGGCATGCTCGGACAACATTTTGCGCTGACGTGGAAGTCTCTATCAACTGTGTGTGAGCTTACAACAATTTTTTTAGAGGGTATGATTTTGGATTGAGAGAAAAGATGCACCAAACAGTTAGTCTCGTTCGAGCTATCCCAACTCGGATTCAAGTCAATGGCGCTAACTTTCGTAGACCCATGCCGATCCTTAAAGAATCCATATTTACTCTGGTGTATTTCCATCCTGACTCAATTTTGCAGGGTATAAGTTGAAAAACACTCGTTCCTTCCCGAAACGGGGGTCTCTTTTAATATTTCAAAAGACGGAGTGATTCAAGCATGTCTTGGATACCAGGGTAACTGTGTATCATACGAATGAATTCTTGTGCATCGACGCACAGTGGGGCTAAAAACCGATTTCGGGACAAGATTCAGTGCCACGCGAATTCTAAACCGATCGAAACCATTCAAACGGGCTTTTCTTCGTTTTTCCTTCCTCTACAAGATACCTTCCCGGAGAATTTAATTCGGGAAGCTCAGGAGGCCCAGGATCGTGTTGTAGGGCGATCAAGACGAAAAGCAAGAAGTATCAGTTTGTACTGATGAGTGATAAATAGTTCCTCCTCGCTGCAATCATTCCCAAATCCAGGTGGGAGTGTTCGAAAAGCATTTGAGGTCGAGTTGACACTTTGGAGAAACATTTTGTGAGGCTACATCGACGTATACTCCAAGAGGTCGTGGATATCGATGATATTCGAGTACTAAGTGAGTGGGGGAGATATTGCAGAGTTCTGAAGCCCTGAGATCAAGCTCACGCATTCCTGTGACATGGGCACACACATTGTGTATCTCTAACTTATGATTTGAGCCCGCCTAGATCCCCGTACTTTACCGCCAGGATCGAAGAAAGTCGATTTTTGATGATTGGGGTGTATTACCAAGGTAGCTGAGCCTGAAATCCTGATTTAAAGTTAGGTTGCCGGAGTTCTGCAATGATGAGAGTATCTCCCTCATCAAGTGAAACCAAAAACATGTATTTTGGGCCCGACCAGAAAATCGTACATTGCCGCCAGGATCGAGGAGACTCAATTTTCGACGATTTTTGGTTGATCGACCAACACGATTATGTGACTCCGCAGCTTCCCAAATCAAATTCTCCGGGAGGGAATCTTGTAGAGTGTCAACTGACGGGAACTATCCCGTTTGAATCCATTCGATTAGTTGAGGATTCGCGGGGCGCTGAATCTTGTCCCGAAATCGATTTTTAGCCCCACTGTGCGACGGTTCTTAACTTTTGGATTTATGATTGAGATAATTTGATTTTCAGAATAATGCTCTACTCGACTCTCTCAATTATTACACAACGAGAACTGGATGTTTCTTCATTTGATAAGAACTCTGCAGGAATAAATATTTCAATTCAGATGCAGATTTAAATCACAATTCATATGATATGTGGAGACTATTCATCCATTGTCGGAGCTGTCATTCCAACTTCAGAAAACTCAGAATGAGCTTGGAATATTTTTTTGAATGCAACCGTATAAGCGTTTTAAGCTTATTGAAAGCATATTGAGTTTCCATATTTTGGAAAGAAAGCGTGAGCATTACCATGATTGCGGCCAATGGTTTCACGTCTAATTATTCTAGTGTTAAAAGTTACCCGTCCCCCTCCGAGGGAGGGGGAGGTTTAACTTCAGACACTCTTCAAATGCTCATAACTTCCATCCAAAACAACCCTTCCGGACTCTATCGTGGCACAATCAAGAGCCAAGACAATAGGCTTTCAATAACTTTAGATTCAATGCCTTCCTGGTGTAATACGTACACCTTACAGGGGAATCACGAGCGAAGTTTGCAAAAAAAGTTCCAGAGTGATCCCGGTTGACGGTATGTAACCTCCATGTCTTAGGGTTGCTAAATGCGGAACTAGAATCAGTAAGATCCTAGCACATTGAGATTCTGATATAAAATAGGCCTACTATGATTGGATGAAAGATATTTCATCAGGTTGTCTGACTACTTTTATCGTTTTGGGACTGCTCATTTTTCAATTCCGTAGCCCAGGATGGTTCTCTCACTCCAAAATAAGGCCGTTGGTTCTCAAATCTCAAATCCAAGTGAGATTTTTAGACCGACCACTTCCCCTTATACCACAATCCAGATCATTTTTCAAATTTGCAAATATTATTAACCCATGAGATTTCTGCCCCGTAGGATCCAGAGTGTGGGATAAGGGTCCTTATCGTGGTCCATATAGATTTTGGGATTTGAGCATACCCGTTAAATCATCGATTCAAGGTTGTGTGTGAAAATCGACCAGCTATAGTCAAACCGACCACGGGGAATCGCACACAAAGGTCCAAACAACATAAGGCTGTCGAATGGACCACCTACGAGTATTCCCACTAAATTATGGCTTTTTAGGGTTATCTCTGGGTGCGGACGAGCTAAGATCAAATTGGCCAAGGATTCGGATTCAGCAACCCCAAGTACACAAAAATAGAGGAAAAACGATGAATTCACTTTCTATTGATTGATATCAGCTTCGAGCAGTCTTGTAAAATCATAGTTTCTTGAGGTTATGTCACAATTTCGAGATGCTGAGACCGAACTGACCTCAGAATCAAAGTCAGCGACTATTTGTAATACAGTCATGTAGAATAACTTGTCAGGACAGACGGACCCCGTGTTACTAATTCATGATTGACAAAAGGGGCCAATTTATGGATGCTGAGTGAAAAATTGATTCTCCAAACACTAAGGATAGAATATTTAGATGTTTAGGCAAGCGTCCGCCGGGTACCGATCTTGGTGCTTAGCACTAACAAGTAGAGGAGAAACTAGTGTGACATGAGGTTACCATGAATTTCTACACAACCCTGGAAAGTCAACTTTTTAATTTATGGATAATTCAAGTACTATCATGCAGGGCATCAGAAATAGCATCACCTCAAACCCTCATTGCTCGCAAAACTCGAAAGCACATCCACCTATGGATTTCTTTTTGATATAAACCTACTATAGTAAGTTGTCTTAGTGTTGCTGCACTTTTGCATCTAAGACACCTTTCGAGAACGTGATGCACTGAGTAGGTACCATCGATATACAAAATCAAATGCTCAGACGCAAAGAGGAAGAAGACAGAAAGAGAGCGAGTATACTCCAGATGCATGGATGGTGGTACAGCAGACAGATCGGGGTCAGCTAGTTTTTACGAGAGTGTGCTTTCTTGCATAGGTATATACTTAACTCGGGAGGGCTGCACGCGTGGCCTGAACGACGATTGGGCTTGGGTCTGCTACGGAACACGCCCCGGAGCGCTTTTCTGTACCGCCTTCTTTACTCTTCCCCTCAATCCACCTGCAACCTTTCTTTACCTTTTCTACCCTCACTCTATCTGCTTACCTTCATGCAAACCTTCTCCGAACTTTTTCTTTTTTCCTCACATACATGTACCGCTTGGTTTATCTTTGAACATTTCCTTCGTACGACTTTGGTTTTGCGATCCCGCTGGAGGTACGCTTTGTACATTGTTGGTAGCAAATGTCGTGTAGGTAAGGGAAACTGAGAAGGAGTGGTCCCCTCTTGGAATGTGTGCATATTATACCTGTCGTAATACCTGTCTGACACATCTTGACTTTTTCTACTGCGAAGGGTTGCGTTGATTTGAGGATGTGTTTTGAGACCTGTAGGGCACAATCATCTTACATAATTATTTGAATAATACGGGTTATAGAGTATCGGACTCTAAATTGAGATTTGACAAATTAATTGGAGTGAGTACATAAGATCAATGGGGACGATTTTTGTCAGTGTATGCGTAAACCTGATAAGTATTAGAAATTGGACCGCACTGCTTGGGAAGTAGAATTACGCTCAATAAATATGCTGTGATATAGACTGTGTCTCTTCAATTATTCCATCAAAAACTACACGTCAGCGGCGTTCTTGAATTTTCAAATATTTGAATAAATTAATAGTTGATAGTAGGCAGACATTTGTATAATACTGAAGAAATTCGTGCATTATTTAATACGTTTTCTGGAGGGCAGAAATCAAAGTTATACCCTTGTGTGCGGAAGGCCTGCTAGACGATTTACACAGTGTAACTCCTTGGGATACAAGAATATCTCTCAGATATATGGAAGAACTAGGGAGGGCCGCAGATGACCGCCTTCACAATAAAAGTGTCTAAATCTCACGACTCGGATATAGGCAGCACCCGTTCAATGACCTTCAAACTCCGGACACTGTACAGGGGCCGCGCAATGAATGAGTGCATTTCTGATGATATTTATTGTATGATTTCCACTTCGATCTTCGCTTTCATTACGCAGCTATGAGGTTTTTCAAAAGGCTTTCATGGGATAAAATGATCTTTATGGATGTTTACTGAAAAATCGTTTGTTAAAAGATTCATGTGCTGTTGCACAATAACTAAGGGGTTTCTAGGAAGCAGGAAGTCTGGATGGGGTGATAATTCAATGTTCGAATTCTCTCGCTACCTAGAAGCCTTCCTCATTCACAAATCAATGCGATACGTTCAAATCATTTTCTGTTAGGATCGAAGGCCAACACACTTAAGGCTGTTGCGTGGTATTTCTGATCGAGTTATTTTTCTTCAACTCAATGTGCCCTCGCATCTCGATCATAGCACTTTCGACAGGAATACGATCGGGTCCCAATTCGGCTCCTGCTGCTTGATGCCTTGGAACGTCATCTTGCTGAGGATAATCGGTTCTGCCACGTCAAGCTATACAAGCAGAACTCAATATCTCTGACAAGCTTTGGAGGTTATACCCATGCTCTACACTTGTGCTTGTATGTTTTGTACAAAATATCGTGGTCATATTGAATATTGATATAGAAATAGTGAATATTGATATAGAATATTTATAGAAGTTACGAATGGAGTATTCAATTGACGTCAGGCTTTTACTAATCCGTAGTGACATTGGCATTGACATAGATTCTTACAACACTGTTCTGACCCTAAAAGTAGGTGTACATGATTATACCAGTAGTAGCAACGGTAACGGTAGTGGCTGGATACGAACAAATAACCGGGTGCTTTTCGGTGATGATTTTTGCCTCCAGCCTAGAACAGCCTAGAACGTAATCGGGTCAGGCGGATATACTAGGTGCATTATCAATCGGTAAGACGATCAGGACGAGTCAGCCCCGTATGGCACGACAACAGTTTCTCCTGCACGTCACTTTTTCGCCCGGTTTCACAGCCAAACCATCTTTCTCCTTTTGCTCAGCGGAGTTGAACAAACGGAGAAACTGCGTACTGTGCGTACTGATTGTAAGATTTCCTAGGAAGTACAGAATGCGGTGAGAACAACCGAAGTCGACTGCCTTTGCAACGTCCAACGTCTTGGAAAACTATGGCCTAATGTTGAGAACATTCTCAAGTCCTATCCACAAAATCAGTCCACTTGAGACATCTGAAGACTATTGCAGAACCGGTTTAGGTCTTGTGTCTACTTTTGATGACATTCGTTATGACCTAGCTCCCACTCGAGTGCGAACAGATGTCCATGTCACAGAAACGTCATAACCCTATTTATGGGTTACAAAGGTACCTCGATATGAGTTTCTGAATATTAGAGGTAAATTGAGACCTTCCAGAACAAAACTAAGATTGTGATAACTTTTTCCATAAAATTTACGGTAAAAACATACAGTACCCGTCGGAATGATTGGAACACGGATACCTTCATTAGAACAGTGATAAATCCGACGCCTTTGAAGCTAATTTCTTCAAGGGCATCTGAAGTATGAGAAGAAAAGCTCCCATTTTATGTCCTTTGTCAAATTTTTCATTTCCAAGTTCATGATTTTTATCGGCTTCAAAAAATGGAAATTTTCCCCATCCTAGTCGATCGTCGATAATTTATCGGGAAATAATGATAATGCAAAAGTTCTCGTGGAGTATTGTAGCTCTTCTTAAGAACTTGAAAATGATCTTACAAATCTCACAATTTTTTGTACAACGGAGTTCACATATAATCAGCTTCAGAATATTTGATCATGGTGATTTGCATTCAGCCATTAGCTTTTCTACAGATATTTCCCTCGAAGAATGTCATTCGACTTCAACCATCGCTGACTACAACCACCACCCAGAGGAACACTTGGATCACGTCTGGGCAATATCTCAAAGCATATATAGCTTCTACTGCCAAGGGAAAATCCTATACCTTCAGCATATGTATAATAGTAGAGAACATCAGTCGTTGAGCTTACCCAAGCAAAAGTACATTTTGCACATCTAAGCTTCTATACTCAGTACTAGTCTGCCTGACTGCGTCCTGTAGTCCCAGAGAAAGCCTTATGTACACGCGTGGGTGAATGCATGTACACTCTGATGCTCGTTCTGGAGATGACGCTTGCCCCTTGCCGGCCCCTATACATATACATATAACCCTATGCACATGATATAAACTCTTGTAAAAGGCAGGCCAGGTCCAGAGTTGAACCTCACGACGTCGACGATGCCCGGAGTAGAGGAGTGTCGCGCTAACTATTTTACGTAACTTTGCCGACAGAGTTCGAGCAGCGTTGACCACGTACGTCGGCTGGGGCTCACTCAGACCTCCCAAGGGGCTGTCATACATATATATATTTATATATAGATGACCCCCGCAAGATATGCATACGTGACAGACCGGAGAGAACGCCGTGGTGACTTTCTATCTTGTGCAGAATACGTCTCAACCATGCATACTCTCTTTCCCTTCATCTTTCGATAATAATACGAGTGAAGAAGGAGAGCGTATTTTCACGCCCGATGCGTGGAAACCCGTATTTTACATGACTCGAATGAGGAACTAGTCTTTGGGATATCTATTGATGTGTGGGTAAGAGAGATATCGAAGATATGCTGGTGAATCTGTTTGGATAGGGGTGGCGGCGTATTTATTCGATTGGAATTGATGCTATTTTTTGGATGGTAGAACTTGAAATCATGAGGGTTTTGGAGAGGGGGTTAAAAATTTAGAATTGTTGAGAGAATCATGGAAATTTTGAATTGTGGATAATTTGGAATGTAAATTGAGCTTGCTATTAAAATTTTGGGAATTTTGAGAGTTGCTGATGGAGAGAGCGGTTGCTCATTTGCATTTAGAAATGATTAGGCAGTACGGCATACTTGCGATAGGTAGGCATCTGTAACTTGCATTGTTCCAATTTCCATGGAATATCCTGGATTATCGTTGAGCTTGATATGAGAAATATTATGTACGCAAATTACTATTATATATAGGTAGCTCTAGATTAATAATGATGTTAACAACGGCTCTGTACGCAAAGTCGGAAACTACCTTCATCATCGAGAGAATGCATCTACAATCAGGTAGACGGGTGAGTGAGAATCTGGCGTAATATACGTTGCAAAACTTTATTGTACGGCCGGGTACCAGCTGGTACTGCTACCAGGCTTTTCGTATATGTGTGTTCGACTGGCGTTTGAATATGTATGAAAAATATTCCAGGGATTCGATAAAATGAATGGATTTTCTTATCGATTTGATATGTTTTCGTTTTCAAGTCTGGTTTGATAAAAAAATGAAGATTCTAGATATTGAAATAGACTGCCAAAATGACCGCATACATCGACACTGAAGAGATGAATTTTCAATTACATATTGAAATGAGATCTGTGTCGAGAAACAAATTTCTTAAATTTTGATATATTACATGAGTCAAGGGGATTTGACCAGCCGCACCTTTTATTCACTAGCCTTAACGCTGACACGGTCGAATCCAGCCATAGGAACTTCTTTTTAATCAAATTTGAGTGAGGATTAGATTCATTCATGATGAATCTTAAATGAAACCCGTTTAAACCAGGCCGTAATGTCTTTCAATCACTAATCAAAAATTGAACACTCGAATTTTAGCAAAGGATTTCGAAAATATTGGCGAAAGTAATCAATTCGACTCGCATTTGGCCTTTTTCATCATATTTCAAATGTTCTGGTACGATTCCACAGAACGAATTCACAGGGTTTCAATTTTTGCTGTCAGCATTTAAACCCTTATAATATATCGATGCCAGGAAAGTGAGCTACTGCTCACTTCCGATGACAAAAATTTTCCACATGAATTTTTAAGTGATGGATTTCGAGTGATCCGTGAGAGATTCTTGACCCTCGGCCTCAGTCCTATGGATTTTATCTCTCATGTCAGACACCCAAATCCAATAAAAGATAATGAAATTTGGTGACGCCCATTTGGCTTACTCGCATAAAATAAAACATTAAATTTCTCAAAATTTTGAACAGTATAAATACCAGTCCTTTTTTTACGGATTTTAGCCAATCCACGATTATGTCAAAAGTTCATCGAGGTGTGCGAGGAATTTCCGCAAGCACCGCTACTCTCACGAGGCCCTCAGGATCCAACTTTCAAGAAAAATTTCAAAAGCACGAACGAAATTTCTCTTTGCCAGATTTACTATTACGACCAAGTCACTCTAAGTGAAGGGCTCTCAATCAGGGTAAAACTCGCCACAATGACCCTAACACGTTCGCCATCAGACCTCTAAAGCATACGTGTGCTCGTTTTCGTACATCCAAGCAGAAGCTCGTCATCGGCTTTGCTCATTCCATATATCCACGTAAGTATGTACGAAGCACCTCATTCTTTCGTTGATGGTTAGCCAGCCACAGTTTGTGTATATATTTTCTCACCAGTCGGATTTACTGCGCTCTTCTTGTAATTAACATCATAAAGCCGGGTTTACGAGCGCTTCGCCCAGACTCACTACCCCAAGAGGAAAATGCCTCATTTCGTACTATGCGGGGATGTACTACCAAAGAGGCTCGTTCTATGGGTCGTGGCAAGCCTCGAGCACTTCGATAACGAGCGGACGCATCCACAGCTTTCTCTCTTTCTCATTCTGTAGTTTAAGTTTGGAATATA
This sequence comes from Eretmocerus hayati, assembly GCA_029851415.1. NCBI lineage: Eukaryota > Metazoa > Arthropoda > Insecta > Hymenoptera > Aphelinidae > Eretmocerus > Eretmocerus hayati. The sequence goes on along the minus strand of CM056742.1, from coordinate 158,930,587 downwards.
GTCCAGTGGATATAGGGTAGGGTATGCTGATGCTTTATCTTTGAGTGGAGTATACATATCGTGGTCTGTATTTGACCGTAAAAGTGAGTGGTTTGGAATATTTCTGAAGGTAATATTGTCGAGAGTTATTTCTGCCTTTCTCGAGTCGTGATCGAGATGATTATGCACATGAAAAATGAGAGCGGTGGAAGATGGAAGATTCATGATGCTTAAATGCTTGCTGGAATCTCTGCCTTTCTTTGGGCTGAATTATGACTCCATGGATTTCGTTAGATCTATTTTGCAATTCTACGATTGTGATTAAACGATCATTCAAGAAATGATTTCATCTGAGTTAATGAGAAAATGCGTTAAATGCATCTATTCCTATGTTCTCATGAATTCTTATGAATCAAAATGAGTCAAAACAAAGTTTACAATAAGTGAAACGTGGTTCTATTTTTGAAAATTTCATACCGACAGATAACTATTTCATAGTTCAAGCTTCACATACTTGACTCCATTGTTTCAGAGAAACCCGAAATAATGATGTTTTTTTCTACAGTTTCCACAATTGGATGTGGTAGGGATAGGGTATAGCAGAGGTCACATTATGTCACATAACTGTATCATTTTTTTTGCTCAAAATCTGCCAGATCGACAGTTGCACACAGAAGTTCAATTTTCTTGAGAAGCTATGGGAATCTTAGTGATCACATGAATTTTTGTTAAATTGATCAGAGGTTTTGTTCCCAAAATCAGAATTGGAGGAAACTCCTAGCGATATCAGGAATTCACTTATCAGTCGAGTAGACTGGTCAACGCCAGTTGTTTAAAAATTGAAGAGAACAAGGCCCACTTGAAATCACACCGGTAGTTTACTCTTGTATCACCCAATGTGGTGCATGATCATCATTTGTTCAGATTTCATAGAAAAACTGTGAATATAAAACTTATTTTTGACATGACGTGGATCGTTCAGGTCTGGTATTTTCATCTCTATTTTTCTCAATGTAGGCCATCGGAATATTTCAATGAGATGGAAGCCATTATCTCTTTTTCGTAGGTACCCTAGTAAAAATAAGTGCCTCATGATCATATATGAACATGTTCCCAGCCGAATTGTGGTCACCTATGACCATCTATGACCTCAGAAAATATTATGTCTCCATGGTTAGTCATAGGTACACAAAGCCAAACTCGTATATGACCGCAGGGTATTGTAATCAAGTGGTTGTACATGACATTTTCAATATCGGATAGAGGCCTAGCAGTTGGAGCCCCAAGCGCGCTTATTTCGAAGCTTCGGATTCAGAAAGATCTCGAGTTGGCAATGAAGTGCTTCATCTCCAACATGAATTCCTAGGATCGAGTATGGAGACCAATGACGACCTATGACTCCGGCCTCATGGTCATAGGTGGTCTTGTATGGCCACAGTCCGATCGGGAACATGTTCATATATGATCATGAGGCACTTATTTTTACTAGGGTACATCTCACGGATTGATAGATATCGTTTCTATTACTGGAACAAATCAGAACTGACTATTTTTATCGCATGAAAAGTTAAAAAAATCTTTCAAGCTTTTAGGAAGTATACGTAAACATATTTTAATATTTCAGGGAAATACTATTTCGCGAGTTCACCCCATCAATTACACGTGCCAGACTCATATGATGTAATTATTGGTTGCCTTTAAAGCAAATAATTATCAGACTACTCAGTAATCACACACACTTCAAACACAGAACTTAGTATCTCAGCCAAGTCGTCACAATCATGGGAGAATCGATAACGCTCAAGATCAAAACTTTTTCTGAAAAAATGTTCTCTCTCGATGACATCACCTCGCATCATAGCCAGTTCTAAGAAATCAAGATTTTCACATCATTTTGTACGGAAAAGAATAATTTTCTTCCTCTTCTCTTGGATTAGGTTTTTCTTTTAGCTGGGTAAGAAATTGGTATGTGATAGCCTCGTAGAACTATGTGCGTTTCGATTTCGATACTGCGAGGGAGTAGATTTCCATGGATATAATCGTGTATGAATTTTTTTTAAGATCATAAAGTTCTACGAAGACCTATGGAAATAATTCAGAAGAGGAGGGAGAGGGAAGACGAAGGCTACAAATTTTCATGCTTAGCAGAATGCGTAATTTTCCGAATCAGTGCGCGGAACTGAGAGTTTACGAATCATAAGCATTTGAAATATCGATGATTGCCCCGAGAAGTAAACGGAAAAATGTTCACTTTGTCTTGTCGTACACAACATAAAGAATTTTCGATGGCGTACGATGTGTTCGCAAAATTACAAAACCATTGTATCAAGAGACAGATATCATTTTAGAATTGCATTGTCACTAAGACGTCTTTTCAATCACGAAGAAATGTCTAAATTATACGCAAAATCAAACTTCGCCTGATAGGCTGTATGAGATTTCTTTCAAGAATGAATTTTCCACAACTCACGAGTCCAAGAATGAACGTTCCACAACTCCTAATCAACCGTACCGCACGAAAAATGGAATGAATTTTCAGTTCTATTAACAATAAATCAGTTTGAATTGAAAATCCTCTACAGTGTTTGCTATTTTAGCTCACATATTATATTCTAGAAACTACGAACTAGAATCAAACATCATCAATGATGATAACGAGCTTCATCACTTGCCTCGTTTTAATCTTTGGATACAAAAAAATATTATCATGTATGCACGATACAGACATAAAAATTGAGATGATGATGAATTCTGCATACAGAGTTGCAACTTTTTAAATCACTGTGCGAGCTAGATAACTTGAACTTCTATCGACTGACTGAAACAGATTGACTTTTTATTTTGATATTGCATGAATCAGAGTTCCAAAATATGATTATATGAGTGAATCGGGCACTACCATTTTTGTAAGTTTTTGAAGAACTCGCACGAGTAGGATTCTCACACACTTTTGATGATAGTGCTTGAGAGAAGTTACCCCGATTAATTCGCTGACTCTGCTGTCAAGATAGTAATCGCATCATCTCCCAGTTTCCAATATCATCTCTTATAAATAGATGTTTACTTGGACGATATTCGACATTTCACGACGATCTTTGACGAGCAACGAGATGTTGTGGTCGGCCGCGCTGTGGCTGCTCCTTGGTGAGTTCATTTTAATTACTCTAAGAGAAAATTTTTCTCCATGTGGAAATTTGCGATAAGTAGTTGCGCCGAGGGTCGGATTTCTGAGACAGGTAGTGATTTCGAAGTAATTTTTATGAAAGTTTGTTCATGGGTTATCACTCGTCTCGTCACTCATTGTTATGGATTTTTGTGATCCATCGAAGAGCGGTACACCTCAGGCTCAAATTGTTGTGCATTGTTAATGGCTCATTCGACAACACTCAAACAAACATATTGTTTTCTTTTGGGACAGTATCTTAGATTCGAATTTTGCGATTAACTATTGGACCGTGGTTGACCCCAGAACCAATGATATTCCTTTACACATATAATAGTGAGGAATATTTCTTGTCAAATTTTAGCAGGAGCGGCTGTTGCATCGCAACATGGTGGTTGGGAAGATGGCAAGCAGTATTTATACAAAGTCAAAAGTCGCACAATGGCCGCCGTAAACCAGCAATCGAATCAATACGCTGGTATTTTGATAGATGCTGATTTAAAGCTACAAGTGCATGGTGGAAACACACTGAGGGCAACGATCTCGCATGCAAAATATGCGCAGATTCACACACGTTTAGACAAAGGCTGGGAAGCTGAAATTCCTGAAAGTCAAATGCAAACACGAGATCTACCTCTCAGTAATAAGCCAATAGAGATCAAAGTGAAAAATGGTGTGGTGAAAGATCTTGTGGTGAACAAGCATATACCAACCTGGGAATTGAACGTGATTAAGAGTATTATTAGCGGACTCCAAGTAGACGCACAGGGTGAAAATAAATTGAAGTCTGAAGGGAAAGAAAAATCGACAGACAAAACCTCATACGAGAGCCACAAGGTGATGGAAGACTCAATTAGTGGAAAGTGTGAAGTTATTTACAATATTTCTCCCGTGACCTCGCGCTTGATTCAAAGCAAACCGGAATTGGTACCGCTTCCAGAATTGCTAAACGAGGGTGGCTTACTTCTGGTCAGCAAGATTAAGAATTATAGCAATTGTGATCAGAGAATCAGCTACAACTTTGGTATCAACAGAGAGAATAACTGGGAGCCAGGCAATAACTACAATGGAAAATATTTGCTGGTGAGTTGAGATAAATTTCTTTTTTGATTCGCAAACTGCGCTCTTAAATGATCACCTACTAGTCTCAAATTTTATCCGTGGTTTTCATTTGGAGTGATTGATAATAATTCGTACGACAGAACATATTCGTGTACTTGTAACTTTTAGATATCTCAGCAGATCAGTGAGTGGCTAATAGATTTTTTTCATTCTTGATCTATGTAATAAACAGTTCATATTATTCGAGTTTCGTCTCAGTGGTCATTGAAATTATGCAAAAAATATTTGGTTCCATTACAAATATTCTTATTCAATTCATGAGTAGAAGATTGTAAATTCAAGTGAATCTTGGCATAGCAAGATTCAGCTCCACTAGATTCACTTCATTCTGAAAAACTTCTAAACATCATTCGTTTTTTCTCGACTCAGAGAAGTACTTCCGGCCGCATTGTGATCTCAGGAGATGTGAAGAGGTATACCATTCAATCCTCTTTGACCACCAACAAAATCATCCATAGTGGTGATGATTCCATGGAAAACCAGCAAGGAGTGGTTTTCAGTAGTATGAACTTAACCATCTCCGAAGTAAAAGATATATCTGATCAAATACCATCTGTAACTGATGCACGTGCAACGGGCAACTTAGTCTACAATTACGATAACCCGTTTGACATGACTACATCGTGGCGACCAAGAAGTACTGATGACCACAGAAATAACAAGAATCAGAGGAGAAATGATGAAACAGATTCTGACGAGTCCACTGATAACACTGGTTCGAGCTCTGAATCATCCGAAGCTAGAACCGATAATCATGAGTATTTGCAACAAAAACCTAAGATTGAACAGCCAGCTCACAATCCCTTCCTTCCATTATACATCGGCAACAGAGGAAAATCAATAAAGATCGATAATAAAGTCGATGCTGTTAAACATGCAAGATCACTGGCACAGCAAATTGGGCAGGAATTGGAAAGAGCTGACACAATACCTGACGAAAAAACTTTGGAAAAGTTCACTATCCTCATCAGGTTGATCCGTATCTTGGATAGAGAACAAATTGCTGAAGTACGACGTGAACTTTACGAGCAGCACCCCACGGCAAATCAGTTGAAACAAAGTGATGTCAATCGCAGAGTTCGTAGAAATACTTGGATTGCTGTTAGAGATGCATTAGCTGAAGCTGGAACTGGTCCCGCTCTTCTCAATATCAAATATCTGATTGAAAATAAACAAATCAAAGACGGTGAGGCCGTCAATGTTATCAATACTGTAGCCAAATCTGCACGCACGCCTACTCCCGAGTACATGAGAACTCTTTATGTAAGTATTGTAGACTCATTGTTATAGATGATATGATCACAAGGTGTTTGGATATTTATTCCAATGATTTCATTTTTCTTCTGCTAAAATTTTTGATGCACCGAACAACGATTGGTTATTGTTATCAACCCCCTTCATGGTTACGGGTCTATTCTTGATCTTTCCAGAAAAGTCTCAATGGAGCGGGGGAGGGAGCGCGTCTAAAAGTATACAGTTTTTCCTTGGGGGATCATTGATAGCCTATTGAGTTCTTAATGCTGGGAGATCATAGAGATGATTTGTTTTTAAGACTTCTGAAATCGTTGGGAATGTTGTCGTTTTAGAACATATGGACCCAGTGGGATGGATTGACACAACACCATGACGATCGTGATACAGTCCCATCTTCCATTAATTCAGAGCTGAGATCTGGTAACTCCGAATGAACTTTCCAGACCAAAGATAAATGTGAGACTCGCGAAGCTGAGACAAAACATTCGCATGAACACCAAGGTTCTTTGGAAAAACCAACTGTTTGATCTCTCAGCACAAGAAACTCGAAATTACCTTGTCCTGAAGAGGGTTGTACTATATTAACTGAAACGTTGCATGTTACCCTTGCAATCTGAGCAAGTAGAATAAATGGAATTATTTGCACCTGCATTAGAGACCCACTGACAAGGGGAGGACCAGGTGTTCGGATCGCCAATCTTGTCCAAAATTTTTTTACAGTTTTGTATCACCCGGTATATGAAGAGCCCAGAGTAATTCTGTCAAATGAGCCTTTTGTTCAGAGCTGCAGCCAAGAACATTAGCATTTCTAATACATCTATACCTATAACTCGTTAAGATGGGCCCATATGAGCAATGATAATCTCAGTGCCTGTATCTTTGGACAGGAGACCCATTTGACAGAGTTACTCTGAATTCTTCATATCCTAGGTAATACAAACCGTGAAAAAAATTGAGACAAGATTGGTGATCCTGACACCTGCCCCCCCCCCCCCGTCCCTTGTTAGTCTCATGCACTTAGTCATGATGCATTTTTAACGGAGATTCTATTCCTCACACCAGGACATGGCCATGGATATACCAAAAGATGAGGAAGCAGTTCGCGAGGCAGCTATTTTCGCATTCTCTGATCTGGCACGTCAAGTCATCGTCGATAGACGAGCTGCTCGAAAAAGATATCCGCTAAACATCTTTGGCAGACTGTTCTCAAAGAACAACAAAGATCTGCACACAATTTATCTTCCAAAACTAATGAGTGAACTGGAATCAGCTATTGAAGAGGCCAACACTCGAAAAGTTCAGCTTTACTCCACAGCAATTGGAAAGATTGCTCATCCACGAATGCTTGCAATTTATGAGCCTTACCTAGAAGGAAAAAAACCAATTTCCCTTCATCAACGTCTCGTCATGGTCCTCAGTCTAGATAAACTTGCAGAAGTTTTTCCAAAAATTGCCAGATCGGTTCTTTTCAAAATCTACATTAACAACGAAGATAGCTACGAAATTCGTACTGCTGCTGTCTACCTGTTGATGAAAGCTAAGCCATCCCCAAGTATGGTTCACAGGATTGCTGAACACACCAACTTCGATAGCAACAAACAGGTGAATTCTGCAGTGAAATCTATCATTGATTCTCTGTCTCGTCTTCAAGATGATGAGAACCAGGAGCTAGCCGAATCTGCCAGATCTGCTCAGGCTCTCCTGACTCCTGAAAACTATGGACCACAGTACTCTATGGGTGAAGTTCTGACATGGAAGAATCCTCTAACTGAAGCTGGATTCTCTCTCGAAGCTTATACAATAGGCAGTGATGACAGTATCATCCCCAAGGGTTTCTATCTTAGTAATACCCCATCTTCTATGGGGATGAAAGGTTCCAAAATGGAAGCTCTGCTTCTCCTTTCAAGCTCTAAGGCTTTCATCGATCTTATATTCCAGAAATTAGAAGGTGATCAGAATTCACAGAGTCAAGATGGATCTCAACAAACTTACTCTCCGGAGAATCTGGCCAAGATGTTGGGAGTCTCTGAAAAAGAATCCAAGAAATTGGAAGGGTTACTTTTCACTTCTAACGGATTTGGAAATCACTACACTTCTTTCGACAAGAAAACACTTGAGTCCATCCCAAAACGTAAGTACCAAATTCATCAACGGTCAATGATCTCATTCATGTATAATTACTGAGATTCATCCAAATTTTTCTGCAGAATTTGAACAAGTGATTGAAAATATGAAAAAAGGTGAAGGTTATGAGGAAACAAAACTGAATAACATCGAGGTGACTGTCAGCTTCCCAACGGATACTGGATTCCCATTCTACTTTACATACAACAATCCGACTGTGATGAGTCTCAATGGAGCGACTAAATTAAACGTTGAACCAGAGTCTGAATCTCAAATGCCAAAATCCATAAAGGCATTTGGTAAAGTAAGAATAGTGTACGGCATGGAAGTACAGAAAAGAATTGGTTTTGTTACACCTTTTGAAAGCCAAGAGTACATCGCTGGAATAGACAAGAGTGTACAGATTCATCTTCCTATTCATACCGAACTCGACATTAACCTAGAAAAGAACGAGGCTCGTTTAAGTGTCAAACCAAATGCTGATAAAGAAGAGTACAGAGTACTCCAGTACGAGCTTGAACCTTTCACGGCAAAGCATGACATTTTCAATTTAGAGCCTATAACAAGGGATGAAGATACCCACGTGCTAATGAAGAACAAAGTGCAGCATTCTCAAGTCGACATTAATGACAAGAAGGACAAACTGAGATTGCAATTCAAATGGGAAAGTAAGCACAGACTTCAAAATACAATCGAAGCTGTGAACGATCTTTCTCAGTCAATATTATCGACCTATTATCCCATTAGCATGAAAACAGAGTACAAGAGATACTCTGTACACTTTTCTCCAAGTAGCGATATGGCAATTCAAGTTGCTCTATCATATGGTTCGGAAAAGACTACTAACGATGAAAAGAATGAAGATTCTGAGAATAAATCTCCAAATGCAAAGGCACCGTATTTGGAACGAAGTCTTGATGAAGAGGGAAGAAAACAAAAAATGTTGAGAGAGGCTGGTAAAGATATCACTTCTGGTACCGCTATAGCTATCGATGCCAAGCTACAAGTGACTGGTGATCTACAATCTTCTCTTACCTTAACTGCGGCTGTTGCTGGAAGTCATGTGGATAAAAAATCTCGAGCTCTGTTGTATGCAAGTGCAAGGCTTCTAGACCAACAAGATCTATACATCTCTGCTGGAATCGAGACCAAAATACCTCATGTTGAATCTCTTAGTTATGAAGAGACCTTGGAAGCTAATGGAAAAAGTGAGTTCGATATCGAATTCCATTATGGACAGGGTGATGGCTCTGATATACCAAACAGACATGGACTGAAAGTTCAAGGCAGTCTCATGCAGACGGATGAGCGTAAAAATGAAATTCGTCAGTCTCGGGAGGCCCAAGATTGCAATGAGCACAGTAGAGATGGAAACAGAATGACGGAGGCATGTGAAAAAGTCAACAAACGTGCTGCTTCAGTCGATGCTGGAGATTTTGTGGTCACTTTTGAAAATGAACCATACTTGAAATTAGCTATTTTAGATGCTTTAGATTCTGCTGAGAGGATGTCCCATAATTTAATTAATTCACACAAAAATCGCAAGGACAGAGAAGATGACAATAAAATGAGGTTTGACTTCAAATTGAGCTCAGATAACAAAAAAATGGATGTTGGCGTGAAGACGTCTGAAGGTAAACTTCATCTGAAGGATATCAAGTTGACTCGTAAGGGTTATGACACTTTCAGAAATGGAGAGGAGAGTCTACTTGAAGATGAGAGAGATTCTGAGCTTGATGGTGAGTAATCCCCTTTGATAATTACATTCTTCCTGGTATCAGTCTTTTCAAGCATGTTTTCGGTCCATTCTAGGTATCTGCTCAATCGATAAGACAGAAATCAATACGTTCGACAACCATCGCTATCCAATTCATCTTGGAAAATGTTGGCATGTTGTCATGACTCCTTACCCGATAAAAAATGCTGATGAACCTGAATCGAAAAAGAGTCTACCTGGTGATATGCGTGTCAGCGTTCTGACCAGAGACAATGAGAACGGACAAAAAGAGTTGAAAATCACCATTGGAAACAAAGTTATTGATCTCACTCCATCTGGTTCCAGTGAACCGGAAGTTAAGGTCAATGGAAAGAATGTCAGATACTCAAAAACGAAGAGCCACATAGAAGAAAATTCGAATAGGGAAATCGTTTTCGAATTATTTGAAGTCGGCAAAAAGTCTGTAAAACTTGTCTCAGACAAGTATGACGTCGAAGTTACTTATGATGGATTTCGTGCGCGGGTAACGGTACGTAAAAGCATTATTCGAATATGGAGAGGATGTGAAACTAGCGCTTGTGACGAAAATGTTGAGATATTTCACCAGGCCTCTGCAGGGAGGAATTTTTATTTTGTCTCTTGACAAAGTTTCTGAAGTCTTGTCGGAGGAAACTTGAAGAACTGATAGAAATCCCTCACAGAGCACAATGAGTCACATTAAAGTCTAAGACTATTTCACCAGGAACTTTGTGGAACTTGAAATGTTTTGTTGGAGTTGTAGTAGTTGTAGTTTCCTTCTCCCCACATGCAAGCCGGTTAAAAATATAACCCCATGGTTCAATCTTTGAATATGACAAACTCATTTACAGGTTGGAGACCAGTACCGAAATTCAATCAAAGGTCTTTGTGGTAACAATGACGGAGAGCCAGAGAATGACCAACAAACTCCTAAAGGTTGCATGCTGCAGAAGCCAGATGAATTTGCGGCCACGTATGCCCTCGTCAACGATGATCAGTGTTCAGGTCCAGCTCGTAAACTTGCCGAAGATGCCAAATCGTCTGAATGCACTTATACGAGAATTCAACCTGGGAATGTCGTGAGTGACGAAGAAGCTGGTCGTAAGAATAAAAATGATAGCAAGGAAGAAGCTCAAAAGGCAGAAAATGAGCAACGCTGTACTATTCATCGAACCAAGACCATCTTCACGGATCACGAAATATGTTTTTCCCTAAGGCCTCTTCCGGCTTGTTCGTCAAAATGCAAACCCAAAGATATGAAGAGGAAAGCCATCCAATTCCATTGTGTTCCCAGGAATAGTGCCTCTGAAAAAGTAGCGCAGAGAATCGAAGATGGAGCTAACCCTGATCTTACTCAAAAAGATCTGTCCAAGACTGTGGATATGTCTATCCCACTTGGTTGTAAGCCTTGATGAAATATATTGTTCATTTTTGTATTATTTTGAAAGGACCGCTATTAGATACCTGAATAGTTGACCTACATCCCAATTTACAACCATCATGAAAAACGTAGCTTCATGGCTATCTGATTCCTTAGCTCACTCAATGATTTCCGATGACGGATCTGTTTCAACTCAATACATTTAACTAAATCTACGTTATTTATTCGACCAGGGTATCTCATAATTCATGATTCAATGAAATCGTATGAGTCCCTAGATTATTTCATGCAAATAATGTTGATTGGTGAGGGATGTTAGGTGGCATTGTATTTTCATCTTAAGATTGTTGCTCATCAAATGAGAGCTCATTTGAATGTTGGATAATATTCTGTTATGCCGAAAAGTTTGAGACAGTCTCAAGATACACACCTTTGGACCATCACCGATTTGAAATTGTGGACGAGGCAAATGTTCATCTTGAGATTAGATAGAAGTTTGGGAGACATGACCTGTTTGGAAAATTTCATCAATTGATACAAAAATAATACATCAAATAGGTTGAATTAAACTTGAAAACCACATAGAAGGTTTCTCTGGGAAATTCTGAAAGAATCGTCGCCTTGCATCAAGATTAAATGGTTTCGAGCCTCTCATAATATGAAATAAATTATCAGAATTTTGTGGAAGTGTGTTGTGTAGAATGGTTGATCTTTGATGACATGGGTTGGCAAAATGCAACCTTTTCCTGGACCGCAAGAATTTCGGTATGTGGTCCTGGTTCAAAACTCTCTTCCAAATGTTGGTAACACGCACCAAAAAATTGGGTAACTTTGGTACAATGCAGGGTGCAACCTTGGTACATCCCTGAAAAATTACTTCCAGAGTCGCGCTCGGCAACGTAAATGATTCCATTGCTCTGAAACCTATACTCCCCTCTTGACACACGCATAAACAATATGTTGAGTCACCGTAGATCCCCCGTGGATGACTGTAGTCGTTTATCGAAGTTTTTTTCTAAAAAGGTTGATTTAGCACCGATACGCGAGTGGTCTAGTTAGTGCACCTGGCAAGAAGTATTCCCGAACGAACTATACGGGTGTATAATGCTACATTTCTATCACATATACCACCATATTGAAGAAACCATCGTTACATTGGGGTATTTGAAGCATTTGAAATTTCAATGAATGAAATACCGGTAACAAATTATGAAAAACTGTACCAAAGTTACCCCTTTGTAGGTAAGAAGCATTACGGCAAGGTAACTCCAGTACACCTCAGTATGACAGCTTCTTACCAACTCATCTTGAGTCGAGTGATGATCTATGAGGTTTTAAAATGTTTCAAACAGCTTAGAACAAAACTTCTGAATGATTAGAATCAATTCACTTGCGTGGTTGTGGGTAGAATTGAAATAATTTGTAATTGTACCAAAGTTACTCTGTCAGAGTCTAACTTTGGTGCACTTCGTAGACTGCTGCTAGCTCCGGCTAGACACATCAAATTAAACTTCGTAGGCCGTGAGTCAAAAGCTGAGACTGTAACCTTTCAATTGACTGCTAATAGGAGTGGATTTTGTCAATGTATGTTGAAAAGCCCAGCCGAACTAAATAGAAAATGCCGAATTCGTACGAAAATTCCCCAATTTAACGGTACCATTTTTTTGTGAAAACAAAATCAATTTTGCACCAAAATCCAAATTTTCCCTCCTTAAATTTATTACTCTGAACATAGTTTTTTGCGATTTTTCGGCGTTTTTTTTTAGGAATTTATGAATATGCATAAAAAACCATAGTGCTAAATCGAAGTTCAGAACAAAGTCTACGCCTTGATTCCCTTGTAACTTTCCGATTGAACCCACTCCGTTCGCAGAACTCGCGGTATTAGCGTAAGAAATCTACATTTTTCATCTTCTACGTGATGTTTTGGTACCAGGCCATCATTTTCCGTCCACGGAATGAGCGCTGACAGTTGTATTTTTTGTTGAAGAACAAATCTCCGTTGGAGCCATTATGGTCCAGAGGGCAAATTTTGAGAAGAACGCAGTCAAGAGCGTTCCCCGTGTATTTTGAATGGGACACCTTGTTCCACGCGGATACGCTTTGGTTTCAATCTGAAAAATTTGCATGCATGTTTAGGCACCCAAAACTACGCATCTCAGTGCAACCTGAGCCCCCAAACCTCCGGATCAAATTCGGCCTTGTTTGCAACAGCTCGTTTGAAGTTTTCCTAAAAATCATGAAACCTTGTCACATGCTATATTTCAATGAAATACGCTCGTATTTATCAGTCTGCATATATTTTCTTATCAATACGCGGTATGCTGAATCAATATGACTTTTCGAGTAGATTTCACACGAAGTATTCATCGTTTCTGCAAACAAGTCTGTCATTTCAACATGACACATACGTACACAAATAACAGAATTTATTCGGATTTTTGAAGCAAATTTGACGGAAAACGTTTGGAACTGACTTATTTCATTTGAGTTGAATGATATCCACTTCGTGATCGGTACAATGTTGCCGTGATTCCCTTAGTATTAGTGAACATCCGCAGTTGAATGGATATGTATGTATTGAACCACAGAATATGAAACCACACTTCCAAACTTGAAATTGAATATTCATAGTTGAAAAGCGATATCGATTCCTGGCTAATCGTAAGTATCTCCACCCGCAGTCATTTTGGTCGCGTAGAATTTAATGAAAAAATTTCTTTTTCTCAAAAACTTGATAAGGTATCTCTATTCACATCCTTGTAGCTCGAATCTGATATTTTTGTGATGTATATAGAACACTCCAGCATCAGGATTTAATGAATCCAAATTTCGAGAAGATTTTGAAATTTTGCCCAATAAAAACAAAGAATATGCACTGAAAGCTCGCAAAAATCGATCCCATGTCTTATAAATAAATATGAATTCATATTGAAGGTGAACTTGTTACTTACTATAATTTGTAAAGCTTATCCGAAAATATTGAATAGTTCTCGAGTAAGTGAATGTGAGACTAGAGGATTCTCAATTTCCTATGGAGATTTGAGTTCATCACTACAAAAAATGGCGAATTACAAAGTGTTGGCAAATTCATAGAATAGATTCGGACTCAGCGTAGCGATTACCTTGAGAAACACATTATAGACTCGTCGTAGCTAAAACTTTGGTGACCTGTGTGATGGAACTCTTGATCCCGAGCTTGATTCGTGAAGAGGGAGGAAACTTTCTCCATCTCGTATAATTCAATGAGAATCATTGGGTCTCACTTGGTTTTGCGAAAATATTCAGTGTGAAATATTTTCCATCGCCACCATTCGAATATACTTACAAGGGAAGGTCCAACCTTGCGGAACACGGATCCTTATGAAACTCTAAGGATCATCTTGTTTTGGTGCAAAATGAAGGTATCTCCAAGGATTAGATCCCATGGGCCTTCTATTCTGAGATATACAGCCATGGAGATTAGCATTGCCAACATAGGCCCATGTTGAAAAATCGTATGTATAGACATAGTATCAATGCTAAGCTCCATAGCTTTATCTCGGGATAGGAGGCCCATGGAAATGAGTCCTTTGAGATATTTTCATCTCTAACCAAAACAAGATGATCCCCAGGGTTTCATCAACATCCGTGTTCCGCAAGGTTGGACCTCCCCTTGTTAGTGCTGAAGGAACTGTCACGAACCAAGTTGAAGCTGGTGATATTGCACTGCGTCGGTTCCTTGTGAACAGTCACAGAAAAACGCTCAAATTGAATGTGATTTGTTTCCATAAATCGGAAGGATTCAAGATTTTGAGTGTGTCGATTGATTTCTGCCTTTCACGATCCAAGTTCTTTCCTTTCCAATTTCAAATTAGACCACAAGCGTGCTCTTACATTATAAAAAGTTGTATTCTATCTGTAACTTATTACTACACTGCGGCATACAGTCGAGATAAAATTTCGATTGCGCAATGCTATACAGGATGTGTCGGTGTGGTAGAAAAATTGAGCATAGAAGAGAGGACAAGCGATTTCTGCGTCAGACGTGAAAATGCCTGGGGAGAAGTAGCAGAAGAGTACCGCAGAGGGTGACGTTGCCGCTCGCTGAGGTATGCGTGTATTGCGAGGCCAAAGTTTTGAGAGTGAGAGAGAACTGCGCGGGCGAGCCGAGTGCGGTTGAATTGTTCAAGGAAACAATAATAAAAGTTGCATTAATTAAGAGGGCTGGCTTTTCCGCGTGTGGAGGATTGCTCGTTATAGAATGTCAAGTTGTGAGAGCCCAGACACTTTATATGTATACACTCGCCTGTATGATTCTGACTTTACTTTTCCACACGTTGGCACTTGGAGACCTTATCGAGGTACGCTTTCTTTCTACTATCTGTGTTTTTGCTATTTTACGTTTTGCTCGTTATATTCTTTCTGATGCTTGTGAGAAGGGAAAATTCATGAACTGTGTACTCAGTGGTCTAAGCTGACTTTTATTTCATCATGATCGAGATTGTTGAGTTAGCTGACTCACCGATACATCTCGGAGAAATGGTACTAACCAGGAGTGGTTATCACATCCGGAACAATGGATTTGGCTGAAACTTTGGAAATTGTTTCCTTCAAGTGCCAAAAGATGAAACCCAAAATTAGAGACCCTAACGCTCAAGCGTTTCTGAGCTACAGCCAAGGACATTAGCATTGCAGGTATACCTATATGTATGATTTTTAACATGGGTCCATATGAGCAATACTAATGTCCTTGGCTGTAGCTCAGAAACGCTTGAGTGTTAGGGTCCATAAATTTGGGTTCCATCTTTTGGCATTAAAAGAAGACAATTTCCAAAGTTTCAGCCAAATTCGTAATCCGGATTTGATGACCTCTCCTGGTGAATGAAAAGCGGACGGAGATGATGTTGTGGTGCCAATAAGTTGTGCTTTCTAAGTTTTGACTGGATTTTCTCGACATAATTGACGTATAGAATAGGACATATTCTGATCCAGCTTGAGAATAGTGAAGAGCTGTATTTCTATGCAAAGATACCAATGCAATACGTAAGACGAGCAATACAATACTAGGCTAGTTGTTTAGGGATATAGCCTCATCTATCTGTTTCAAATCTTGAATCCAGATGATGAAATCGAGATTTGTATTTATTCTACCCAACGATTGGTGATATCAATAGACATTATCAAATGAAAATCATGAAAACTGTTTTCAATCAGGAATTGATAATCCCATAATGTTGCTCTTCTACAATAAGCCCGTTGTTATCATTCCAAATAATGTTGGAAGTATCCCATGCATGAAACGGCTATTTGAATGTTTTTACCTAAATATGATCTATTTTGAAAGTGAGCAAAAGTCCCGGGAATTTTTCTTGTACCCATAGCTATCTATGACAACAAAAAAATAAAAAATTACCTATGCTGTCGCACCTGAAAAGGAACCATCGTTAGAGAAACCTTTCCAAAAGGTCTATACCACTGAGACCATCGATGCACAAAATACCATTCTCTCGAGGCATCGAGCATTATACTCTCGCACCCCAGATTGAAGCTTGATGAGCGAAAAGCCGCAAAATCTATACAGAAAGTTTCACGAAGCAAATAAACGAGTACGCAGTGAACTCAGCAGACACGTGTACTATGCGGTTCAGACCAGAGATCGTCGCGAGATAGTACATTAATTGGCAAGTGAGATCTTTGTCTCGGTGAGTGCGAATCCCACAACTGTAGGCAAGGCAATTGTCGCACAAGTTGTTCGACTCTATATAAAGTGGCCACACCTTACAGTACACGGCTCACCGAGTCCATTCATTCAGTAGGATTAGCCGGATACAGGCTACTATCCACTGCTACGATGCGTAATTGCACCCAGGGAGAATTTCAATGGGCACCTCGATACCTCAGCATATAAGCACTGGTTGACGATGTCTATCCTCTTTGAGATGACGATTTTAGATGCTCGCATTGGGAAGTGGTCTGCAAGCTGACTTTGCGGCAGAATTACAAATGGGTATTAGAAACGCTTATGGTCAAGTTGGTTGTGGTGGTGATGGCGAGCTGATTGAGAGTAAGTTGTTGTTGCAAGAAAGATTCTTGTATAAGGTTGTCGTTCTTGAGCTAATGTTGTTTGGATAGATTTAAATATTTGCACGCGATGACTGAGATAGTGAATAGCCAACTTGACACTGTGTCTAAAATTTGAGTAAATAAGAAGTGTAGATAGATAGGAATGTAGATCGACCCAGCATGAGATGGTTTGATTAAAGCATGTAGAAGCAAATTTGTGATATTGCGAGGCTTTGAGATGTAGATTTTCTTTCTCCCTCTTGGAGGACCTTCGAGACATGCAAAACTTGTCGAAATCCATCGAAAATAAGTCAATGAGTAATGAATTTTGATCTGTTTGTAGAACAATGTTGAATACTCGACAAAAACAACATCTAGTCACTATCAAAACAGCTATGATTACATGTTAAGTAGAGCTGGAGTCCTTCTATTCCTAACCTATCAACATGTGGAATGGAATAATTTGAATGGAAGTGGTATCTAAGTCACGTATTTTTTGCATTTCATCTACCCTGAATTCAGGATGACTGTCGTTGAAGCCATTGGTAAAAATTACCCAAAGTTTTGAATTCTACTCAATGATTTATATTATTCCCTAATCTTTACTTTATTTGAGCAATACGCTGTCCAAGGCTTAATCTATTTGACAAGACTATACTACTGTTTGGTTCGACTTTTCTGTTCACTCGATTCACTCGAATTAATCTCAAACTCCACTCGAAATCGAGATTGTATTTGAGTCATTTCGACAAATGCCGTCACCAGGGGGGAGGGGGTCTGGAAAGGATCCCTAAAATTTTTTTCCCCATTGGTTCTATCTTTGAATAGTACAAAAAACATTTTTTTGGATTTTTTCAATGCTTCCCGTAGGCCCTAGGGCCCAATAAAGGCCCATTTTTGACCCTTTTCAAGCCTGTTTTCGAAAAATTAAAGCTCCGACTAGACCCAATATTTTTCGACGTACTTCGGCGCATTTTCTTTGTTGAAACTAGTACTTTTGAAAAAAGAATTATCTGACATCGATAATCCAGCCTAGCAACTTCTATGAGCTTCTTACTGAGAGCATATTTTAGCGATTTTTGGGCCTTCTCCTAAGTGACCTAGCTCCTACTAGAAAAGTAATAAATAACTTTTATCGGTAGTCATTTTAAAGGTCTTAGAAGAACCTACAATTTGACCACTGGTAAAAGTCGATTATCGGGCTTTTTATAGGAGTTATAGTTGATGCAAGTTGAGCAGTTTCGTGAAAATGCCAAACTTTGAGCTCAATTAAAAAAAATCGTTTTTCTTTTTTCATCATGTAACCTATGAAAATATGTTCTCAAAGACAAATACTATTGATTAGAACAATAATCTGGGTGACTTTTTTGGGTCCTGATTTTCGGTAGACTGTTTAAAGTACCCTTTTTTGACTTTTTGCTAAAAATTACTTCATAAATATGGCCCATAAGTTCCATCTGAACTAATGGGCGTCAATATGTGTGGAATTACTCCCCAAAGTAGCCTCAAATTGGTAAAGAAACTTCCAGAGGCAAGCCCCAAGCTAGACGTGTGATGGGTATTCGAGCCAAGGGGTCTAAAATGGGCATGATTTGGTCTATTATGGGGCATGCGAACGTGAGAGGGAGTTTTCTCATTCTAGCTCACAAATGAGACGAGTGGCTGGAATAGGGACACAAGCACGCGTCACGTGGGAATTTGGGGAAAGTCGATAAACTCGTGAAAAAGTAAGCGATCGATTTTACATGGAAACCGCGGAGATTCGAACCCAGGACCTTCGACTTCACGATATCCATGTGTCCCGGAAACCAAGCGTCCGAATCACTGGACCACGACCGCCTATTCCTCCGTCGTCTCATCGACTTACACCTCCAGAGATAGAATCCGAAGATGTCCGCGTTGCACTTATTCGAGGCTCGGCGCGTAGTGACATACGTCACACCCGAAGGGGGGTGGGGATATACGAGTGTCCCCACTCGTGTCGGTGTCTTCCTCATCATTATGAAGGAGTGGTCAGTATGCGCGGATAAGTCCCACAAGCAGGGCGCGTCATTACCATACATCACTTCGCATGGTCACTCAGTCTCTCACGGAGCTGGTCTGCCATCTATTGCGACACTCGACAACTACTCATTTTTCTCATTAATTAATTCTCAATTTATTTCATTTATTTACAAATACACCGAGTCGCGAATAGTGATGCGGTACCCCACACCTAGCACCAGTTGTCACGTGGGAATTTGTGGAAAGCCGATAAACTCGTGAAAAAGTAAGCGATCGATTTTACATGGAAACCGCGGAGATTCGAACCCAGGACCTTCGACTTCACGATATCCATGTGTCCCGGAAACCAAGCGTCCGAACCACTGGACCACGACCGCCTATTCCTCCATCGTCTCATCGACTTACACCTCCAGAGATAGAATCCGAAGATGCCCGCGTTGCACTTATTCGAGGCTCGGCGCGTAGTGACATACGTCACACACGTTTTTCCGACTCAAAATGGTCATCTGAATAAGATGCTGGGGTCAAATTGGCTTTAAAATGTCATCTAATGCTTAAACCACGGTAAACCCGGTTATCAGAGTTTTGGCGGCTTTAGAGCAGAAAGGCAATAATTTAGAGCCAAATTGACAATGGGAACGTGTCTACGTGTCTAGATGGTCATTTTGAGTCGGAAAAACGTGTTTGTGTCCCTGTTTCAGCTACTCGTCTCATTTGTGAGCTAGAAACAATCTTCCAAGCCTGGAGCACTTGATTGATAAACAATAGTTGATTCTAGGATTACGATTCCAAAATAGTATCGGACCCCACCTTGACCTGTCTGAATACTTAATATTCCCTCGCACGAGATAAAAGTACTCCGAATTCCAGATCAAATGATTTTTTTTCTTCTTTCTTCTTCTCCCCAATCTGAGAGCATTCCTTCCCCCAAAACTCGATTGTAATGCAGTACCAGTCCAAGACTAATGCGCCAGTTCCGCGACAGATCCACAGGATTTGAGCGGTACCGCAGAAGTACTAGTGCAGCAGTGCCAGTTCGGAATACGAAAGATCCGCGATACTTTGTTAGGACTTCGATATCTCTAAATTCCTTTGACTGAGTTTCCCCTGTCAAAGCGTTCTAGTGGACGGAATCTCGGTTAAAGGAATTTTGAGAATATACCGCCGGTATACCGGTAGTGCAACTGTATACTAGTCTACCAGTACCCATTGAAGACTGATATGGCAGCTTCGCGGCACCTCTTCGAAACTCGAACGGTATCACAATGGTATTAGCGCAGAAGTGCCATCAGTTTGCGACTGATATGGGAGATTCACGACACTTTTTCGGAACTTGGATGGTACCGGAACAGTTCTAGCCCAGCAGTGCCAATTCAAGACTGCTATGGCTGGTTCGTAAGACTGATACAAATGTGATGGTACTTTTGCGGTACCATGTTGGATTAATAATCTTGCACCGATACTGTTGCGGTACCATTCAAGTTCCGAAAAAGTGTCGCGGATCTTCTGTATCAGTCTCGAGTTGATACTGCTGCGCTAGCACTAATGTAGTACTTACCATCCAAGTTCCAAAAAAGTGTCGCGAATTTCCCGTATCAGTCTCAAACTGGTATACTGCTGCGCTAGTACCGTTGCGGCACCGCTCATATCCTGTGGGACTGTCGCGGAGCTGCCACATGACTGTTGGATCGGTGCTGCATCAGTACTAGGTTGGTAATTCTCAATTGGGTTTTTGGAAGAATTTCTTTCTCCAAAGAATTCTGATGTCAACACAGTTCATTCATCATTGAGGAGAGGAATTTTATGAAATTTTTGAACAAGAAAATTTTATGCAGTCAGAATGCACAGGGACGTCCCTAGGCACGTCAAACGACGTCTCTGAGCACGTCCTTGTTTTTAGCCGGGTCGGACCTTTTACTTTTTGGCCTTCCGACTCATTCTGTGCAAAAAAAAGTCACCAATTTCGGACTTTTGGCTTGGTTGATATTTGGAACTCTTCGAAGTTTTTTTCCTTATAAAATCTTGTATGAAGGTAGGCGGTAATTTTAATCTCAAGAAAGACACATTCTTGCGTGGTGGTTGGGAGAGTTTGAGGTTTGCTGGACCATCATTTTGCGGTGATGCCTATACTCGGGGCCATTAGGTGAGCATCAGGATGAAAGCAAGGGGTACAGTGAGTACAAATGGTAGGCTGGCATCGTCCGCAGCCATGCAGTCTATGATCATTCCCTATGAAGGAAACTTCTCTACGAGGAGCTTCAAATATCGTTAAGGTTGTTGCAGTACCGCATCGCTAGAGTAAGGTGCTCGGTAATGTTGACCTGCCATAAATTGTTGCAAGACAACCGAACAAGGACAGCAAGTTCCTCGGCAAGTATTATAGTAGATCATTTATTTGTACATAAAGTATTATCAAAATGATTGAATATGGATTCTTGATGCGTATTCAATACTTGCAGCTAATTCAAAAGATTTCAAATAGAGGGGTTGAGTTGAGATCATAGCGTCTGTTCGACAGATGTAAAAACTTTTAATTAAAATCCTCTTTCATAGTGCATTGCTTGGGAATGAAATGAGTAATAATGTGATTCGTTCTCAAGCTAATTGAACTCACTCGCAGAATATCGAGAGCAACAGTCTTTGAAGAGACGAGAGCTATATCGATATAAGCAATCGGTAAGCGATGAAAAGTCACACGGCAAAACGAATGTATGTTCAAGGATGCTCACAAGTATAGACGAGAAAAAAGACGGATAGGAGAATTTTCTCCTGGTAGGGTGAATCCGAGGAACTAACAACTTTTCGAAGCAAAGAGGATAATCCGACCGAACGAATTCGCGCTCTCTCGCTCTCTTTTTCAACCGACGGGGGAGTTTTAGCATCGCTAAGCCGTGACCATTTGCCTGTCGAGCCTCAACGACGACGGTCCTTCACGTTGCTTGTTGCTCCCATCTCTCGTTCTTTTCGTCTCCGTTTACTGCCAGCGAAGCAACGTCCCTGTCCGTATAGCTGTCTTTTTCAACGGTTTGCCTGTTTATAATTAAACTTTTTCCTCCGTGGTGGCTCGCTCTCGGTCTTGTAGATACGTTTGCTGAGTCCTTAGTGATTCTAATTGTCGACAATCTGCTGCTTGACAAATCCGAGTGGATTTCAGTTCACTCTGGCGTCGACCCATCTTGGCTTTATATCGATGTATCACTGCTCTTGTCAGTAAGAGTATTTTTTCGTGTGAAGACCCGTGAGATTGACATTGGAGAAGGCTGAGTTGAAACATCGATGGAAAATTACATGCATTCCAGAACGAAGAGAGATTGGGAAGTCGATTGAGTAGATTTGGCACGTAGATATCAACGTTTGTTAGAATTTTCATTAGAACTTCAGTCATTCGATTCAATTCAGTGTTGCTAATAGGTACTGCTAGTATCATCACGGAAACACAGATTCTTACCTAGATGATCCATCTTCGATTACTTGGGTTTACATTTTTTGCCTTACATATTCGGCGAGAGTAGATCTAGATACTCATGAGATGTATGATACGCGGAAATACCAAAAATCAGAGTTATATGAAGAGAAGAAGGAACAAAAATTGTCAGAAACTCATAATAATGGGCAGTTATTTTCGTCGATATTGCAATATTTTCGTCCCTGTAAATAATTGATATCGGTTATATTTGATCAAGTGCATGCAAGAGTAAGATATCAGCGGACTCATTTATATGCACATTCTGAGGGTAATCTCCAGAATTCATCTGTTCATCCAACTGAATTTCATTCGTGACGGACGTATAGAGATTGAGACAAATGTAAGTATAAGCACTGGTCCATTTTTTCAGCAGTTTGTTCGTTATCACATTTTTCTCCGACACACTTTTGGTACATATGAATGAAAACACAAAAAAATCCCTCCGTCACCTAAAAAGTTCATTCATCCTCAGGGTTCTGGATCCCAATCCGATTTGACCATGTCGGAGGCTTTTTCAGCAATTACTATGGTCGGAATGTTAAGGTGAGCTGTGGGAATTTTTGGCATGATAGAAGCATCTACAACTCTCAATCCTTTGATTTCTTTCACCTGAGAAGCGATATTTAGTTTCTCAATTTCCACAACTGATTGTATTTGGTATAGATAGGATGTTAACTCAATATATAAATATACCTGAAGTTTTGGATTAACTACAGTTGAGGGATCATCAGCACGGCCCATTTTACAAGTACCACTGTGGTGCCAAATTGTCATGGTGTAAGATCGAAAAGCACACTCCCAGAATGCATCTGAATCTCGAATATGTTTCTCGCATCCAGGAATGATTATTTTGTGTATTTTTGAGCCAAATTTTTGCATTGCCTTTGTTTTGGCCACTTTCATCGATATTCTGATACTTTTGATACCAACACGCATATCTTCGGGGTCAGAGAAATAATTTGGAAATATTTTAGGTTTATCCAAAGGATTTGTACTACGTAGAAGTACTCTTCCACGACTCTTTGGCTGAATGAGGACTGGCCAAATTATCCAAGCGTGTCGATTCAATAGATTGAGGAACGATTTCGTCCAATATTTTTCACTCATACCAAAAGGCTTGTGAATAAGATAGTGAGCTCCAAAAGACATGGAACCAAATATTAGTTCTATATTTGGAGTATCGTTTTTGCTTGTAGGTCTGTCTACGTTCAAATAGCCTAATCCCTCGATAGCCATTGGCATCGTAATTGGTCCTATTTTATGGTACAAATAATCAAGGATGGCTGGGTTCTTGACTGATATGATATCATTAATCAAAATACTAACCGTTTGATTAATTAGAAATGTCAATCCACCAAATGCTATATGATCCATAAGATTTTCACCTACAGGTGCGTCAACTATTGTCTTGATACCCATTTCTTGAAGGTGATCTCGAGGTCCAATCCCAGATAACATAAGCAATTTCGGTGAGCCTATCGCCCCCGCACTCAAAATTACTTCCTTTTTGGCCCGCACTCTCATTTTTTCACCACCCAAGATTACCTCAACCCCACCAGCTGTTTTTGTTGCTCTATCAATAATTACCTTCGTAGCTTGAGTGTTCATACTAACGATTAGATTTTTTCTATTTTTCAAGGGATGAAGATACGCACGGTTAGCACTCATTCTCTCGCCATTGTTTTGAGTCGTTTGTATATACGAGAAACTTGTCTGCTTACGACCATTATAGTCCACCGGTGGTAGGCCAAGTTCTATTCCAGCTTTAACAAAAGCATCAGCTAAAACTGTCCGGTAAGGTACATCGCCAATCTTAACTGGGCCATGAGAGTTGTGATAATGGTGGTCATAGTTTGAGTTAGAGGTAAAATTTTCGAGTCGTTTGAAATATTTCAGCATCTCGTCATAAGACCAGCTTTTGTCATCAGTCATCTCTGCCCACCCATCGTAATCTCTCTTGTTTCCTGAAATGATTGAGACCACATTGTTGTGAATAAATATCATGAAGCAGGTTGAGTCGTAGTCGTGATGAATCTTACCTCTCGTTGCCAACATGAAATTCATCGAACTAGTGCCTCCCATCACTTTGCCCATTGGGAGTCTACATTGGTGATTTTTGAAAGCTAAACAATACTCCTCCGAGGGCTCGGTCATGTAATCCCAGTGGTAGGTTTTGTCAAAATATAAATAAAGAGCTAACAAAGGCACATTCATTAGAATATTTTCATGACCACCTGATTCTATCAAAAGAATTTTGGAGTGATTCATCTCACTTAGTCTTGCAGCCATTGTACAGCCTGCACTTCCTGCCCCGACAATTATAAAATCAAACTCTTCATCTTCTGTCGGCGATGTATCGTTCAATTCACTCGAGTAAAATTTGTCATAATCATTGATTAATTTTGCTACACCAGATGTTAAGGGGAAAATATTCTTGATCAAAGTGAGAATATTGGACATGATCCCATGGTAGCTTGAGATTTGATCCGCCAATATTGGTAGTGCAATGCATGCTAGGGTCAGTAACTTCATTTTCGTACGGTTGAGGGCATTGAGGATTTTGAGTTATCTGGAAAAAAATCTTGTAACGTTAGAAAATCATGATCGGAGGATACAAGATCTTCATCTCATTTTGTCTGATTGAAAATTATATCAGAGATGGATGTTGCACATGTCAATCAGAAATCTAAAAAAAGTTCTCCAATTTTTTTAAGGTTTTTGTTCAGGTCTGATGTACAGCTAACGACGCGGAAAATTCATTCCATTGAAAAAGTTTAGACCTTGATGATGTGATAAGGATGGGATTCTGTTTCCCAACGATTGATTAGAATTGAACTATCACGCATTAGGAAATACCCAATTACACCGAATGGTGGTTTCCCGCCGAGGGTGGAAAATCCATACGGGATGTAAATCATGAACGGTTTATGAATTGTGAATAATCAATATATGGATTTTGGGCTTACCCGTGTATTGCATTGCTATTATACATGAGCATTTGCCGGAAAATTTACGTTAAAAGTGATCTGATACGGAAAAATATTGCAAAGTCATTTGATACAAAATCTTCGCTTTCATGAATGATGCATAGCTCTCTTCCATGAACACTTGTTTAGTTTCATATCATCATCACTCCTGACGAAAAATAACGCGTCTCTGTTGGCAAACACATTAGAGTAACAATGGAAATTGTTTTTCTTCTTCGGAGGCGGCGATGCCATGTCAATAGAGGCAATCTAAATGTTCGAATTTCTTACGAAAAAACGTGACTAAAAGATTAAAATTCCTCCACAAATAAGATTAAGCTTGACATCGAAAAAGAGAATCCAGGATAAGGTGCAAATAGACTCAAGATAAACAAAAAGGATTCACTCCATCGAGTGAATCTATGACTGTGAGCGTGAAATTCGATCCCGATAATTATATATACATATAATTGGATGTCCACCAATACATGTGTTGCTCTACTATAAAAATCTAACGTGAGACGAGTGAGTCCACTCTTTGATATTTTTATACGCGCAGTTTGAATTTTGAGACAAGAATGTGCAGCAAAGGAAAATAACTCTCATCAATCGATGGAATCAACAAAAAAGTTATAAAAATCAGTGCATTCATAAATTTTTGGAGCTATACATATATCCTCACAATTCCATATATAATTCAGTTTATGAGCTTTTTTCTGTCCCAGTTGCAAAAATGTTACTAACCTCAAAATCAACTGAAGATGATTATTCTCAAAAGATAGTCCCAACAACTTCTAAATAATATCAACTGGTTTGAATACTTTGTTACTATCCCATGCAGTATACTGGGATAGTAACTCGATTTCTCGAATTTCACAAATTTAGAGGTTGGACGGAAATTCATGATGTCAATTCCTATGCTCGAGATGTAAGATATTATTCAATGATATACATGATATTCGTGATGAATTCGAGTAAGGGTATTCTGCTTGTCTACGTTCCATCCGTCAGTTGTGCACGTACCTCCCTAAGACTGACAGCATGTGCGCCTCGACTACTTACATGTAGTCCAAGACAATGGACTGTTTATTCGTGAAGAGACTCATGTGCTTGATGTTGGATTGCAGATGAACTGATTAAACATCCTCACTCGGTTTTATTTCAACTTTGAGGTTGATGTGATGAAGAAAGATGAAATGACATTGGAGTTGAAAAGCTGGGCTCTTCCGTTGGGGGCTCATCTTTTATTCGGTACCTCTGGAATCTTATCCTCTGATTTCCCTTCAGTGCTTCCGTACTTGGACTTGAAGCTTGTGTGATGTATGTTACATGTGCGATTTAGGAATCGTACTGTATGAAACGGGTTCGAGCCAAATTAATGGAAACCTAAAGCTCGGGTTCGATGATGTTGGGAGAAATGGCCTTATGCGGCCGTCTCGATTATTATTAAAGTTCAAGTATTACCGCAGAGGATGAGAATGAAATTGTTGATTCGGTGGTGTTTCTATTAAAATCGGAACGAACAACTAGAGATCAAATAATTGACGCTTACAGAGCGTACTTGTATGATTGTAAATGTGTTCACGGCCGAGGAAGGTAAAATCGTGATGATCAAAGGTTTTTCCCAGTGGTGTTCAAGTAGATTGAAAAGCAAGACGGTTCGCAAAGAGTTCAACAATGTTAGCTCAAAATAACAGGGGAGAGGGAACCAGCTGGGCTTGCGCCCAGGGCTATCCTACGGACGCTAGCCACTACGGAACGAGGGCTTGTCAGATCGCAGTTCGAGTCTGGGCAGAATAAGCCTCAGGACAATGATAAGTAAAGAGAAAGATGAATTTTCACTATTTATTAAATAAAAGTACTCACTAGCTAAACTAATTCGGCGCGCGAGGAATAGAAATTCATCTCGCCAAACTCTGACGAAGCAGGATGTATGTATACGTGGCAGCTGCAGTGGTGGTTGCCGCGGGTCGTTGGATGTTTCTTGGTGCGGGCTTTTTGCGACGCAGAACGCTGCTGTACAGCGGGTCTAATATAACTATGGTTGAATCGCGGCTATGTCCGCCACAGAGGATGCCTCGAATCTGAATATTGGGCCGATACTGTGTCCGCGAAAGATGGCTGCCTTGGTGTGAAGAATGCCTGGCAATTGTTCGGGCGTGAGCCTCGTAGAAGGATGATGGCTCGGGCACACGGCCGCGATTATAGTGGTTGAGAGAACACGAAGACACGGTACGTTAGACTGAGGGGGGCACAGGGCCGCTGCCGTGATTCTAGTAGGCCGAGAGGGGCACAGGGCCACGTCACAGAGCGAGAGCAGGTTAGAAGGAGCGTTTGGGCCGGAGGCCCAGTAGCAACTAACTTCTTTTTAGTCGTGCGGAGACCCCTCTCATTTTGCGGTGGTGGCGCTGAGCGCCTTGAGGCGTTGGGTGGGAAGAGCAGCGGGCGCCACGAGTGGCGTTTGATGGAATCCCTTTGAGTGGTGTTGATAGCGTTGGTCGGTAATGATGGATTTTCCTTTCCTCGCTAGCCGTGTAGTATTACAGATGTTTCTTACCAAGTAACTTAACTAACTAGATTAAGAATTAGATTTTAACATGAAGGTAGATTTTAATTAAGTGGACGTATTACAATTTTATGAGAGTGATTGAGTAATCAAATTAATAACCTCATGTGATTTTATTTTCGTGGCGATTTCGCCAGTCAGTCCCACTTAAGCATGTGGTATTTCCGATTATTGGAGAATAATTACATGTAGATTTGGTTATCGATGTGATGAATATACTTGTTTCACCAAGTCTAAGCCAGAGTGGATGAAGGTAATCGAGAGTATGACAAGTCAGTCGTAATTTATACGTGAGGAGAGGCAATGGCCGTCACACTTGAAAGCTACGTCAGTTTGTAGGTCTAGCAGCGTCAAACTCGGAATGAGGACTTGAGATGGTAAAAAGGGAGGAGATGTCTTTCTGGGATCTGTTCAAACTGCTTATAGCTTTTTAGATGAGTTAACTTCATATTTTGTACCAAACCATAGAATGAAGATCCCAAGAAGATAATCTGAGTTATCACTCACTTTCGCTTACTTTCTCCGAGTTTAACTGCTCATGAAATATAAAGTTATACTTAGGGATTGGGCATGGTTGACCGATTGCCTGCATACAGCTCTTATTTCAGAACGGCCACTCCTGAAACTAGAGTTTAGCATTGGTACAATAGAGCTTGGGTCGATTTCCTCTTTCGATGGTTTTGGATTGACACAATAGTGAAAGGACGCCGATGAAAAAGGCTGTCAGAGAAAACTTTGCGAAGGAAGGTAAGTGTACGGGTGTGGCCAGGCTCACAAGTTTGGCAAGTCAACTAATGGTGATTAGGGATTTCCCAGAATAAAAACTCACAGGGAACACCCAGGGGTTGTGTAACACAGATTTGGCTGAAATTCTGGGGATAGTCTCCTTCTACCGCCAAACGATGGAACCAAGAGCCTTACTTGCAAATGGCCAACCGTGTTCAAGCTGTAGTTTATAACATGAGCATTACGAAAATATCTATACATATCTTTTTTGGAAATGGGCCTATATGGGCAATGCTGATGTCATAGCTATAGCTTGAAAACGGTTGGGCAATTGCAAGTGCGGCTCTGGGTTTCACTTTTTGGTGGTAAAAAGAGGCTATCCTCAGAGTTTCAGCCAAATCCGTTGCCCACAACACTTGGGTGCTCCTTGTCAGCGTTTACAAAGTACTAATTGGAGAGTCATCATGTTAACTGCCAAGGGAGAGTTCCAAAAAGATAGAACAGTCCTTTATTGCACTTGCAGCTGTATCACTAGTCTAGTCAATATTGTAAACTGTCCCTGAGTATTCTATACCATTGCTTGTTGTGAGTTTAGGAGAATATACATTTGTAACTATTTGGTTTCATCTTCTTGTATTTCAACCATCGACGTTGTTTGCATAAAGACCTGCAAGGCATTCCTTGCACAGACACTACACGTTGTTTCCTAGAAGATCTCAATGAGCGCGAGCTAATGGTGTCAGTCCCTCTTGATGACCACTAGATGTTCTATTCGGATAATGTACAGAGTCCAAAAATTCCTGTTGACTCTGCAAATGCACTTCATAAGAAAGTTACTCCTGTAAGTGGGAATGAAAGAAGTCAGGAGGAAGGTTCTTCTCCGATATAGCAACGACAGTTTAGTCCGAGTTTATTCCAAGAAGAGTGTTTCGAACTCACTGAGATATTTGATGATTCATCTACATCTATGTTGGTCAAATCACAAGCTGAGTGATAACCTCCAATTATAGTTGAAGAATTCACTCGAGTGTCACAGAAAGATGAGAAAGAAAGATGGAGCTCATCTTTGAAAACCAAGATGGTGATCTGTTGAAGCAACTGGAAGTGTTGAAAGTCAATCTTGAACCAGATTGTTGTTGGGTGGTGAGTGAGAAGTTGATAGTTGGTGGTGATGCAGGATACATAAAAACGAATGAGTGATTTGTATTTAGATGATACATAAAGTTCACAACAAATCGAATATCATCCATAGAGGCAAAGATTTTACAGGATCCCTCGAGCAAACAAATATAGTACATAGACTGGAGCACAATGATTCTAATGCAACGTATGCAGGTCAGACGAAGAAGAAAATGAGAGATAGAATTACAGAACATACAAACAGCTCAAAAAATCTCACAAAGCAGAATTACGTCATACATGCCCATATGAAAAATAATTGTCATACTTTTAACTTCAACAGACCAAGGATTTCGGATAAAGAGGCCCATTGGCTCACTCGTAATGTATTAGAAATTTTCGATACCCCAGTAGAAATTTCGTCAAATAATTCGACCAATTCATCAAATTTGATCAAATGCTTGATTTGAATTGCTAAAACCACGCGTCGTCTACACATATATAGAGATATATCCTGCAGAGCATATGAAAAATCATTATCTATGAACAACTTGCGAATACTGTTTCATCAAATCGTTCCCTCCTGAAGATTTTGTGAAAAGTTCATTCCCTCGTGCACCATAATGTTTGGGAGCCGAATGCCCTGATGTTCTCCATCATTGGGTGATTATTGATTAAAAATTTGGCTGAAAGGTTCTGTGTCCGCACACAAGCGAATCACTTCATATTCTCAACAAATTCCCAGGTTTATGAAGTGGTTCAACGAAATTATTTGAATATGGATAACCCAAGAATCCAAAGGACAGCTTTAAGAAACCGAGAGAGGGTCAGACAGCACAGGGAGAGTAAAAAGCGAAAACTTGAAATTGCAACTCCACCAAATGGAACAGAAGTTCATTTCTCTTTTGATATCCAATTGGAATCCAGGTATTTGAAGAGCCAATGTTTGTTTATAGTCACTTATGAAGATACAGCAAAGATGCTTGCTGTGGCTATAACAGCTCGAAGAGAAAAACCACAAAAAAAGGAAAATTAATCAAAATCAAGTCAATAAGTTGGTTCCTATTGAGGATGAGGTCAAGAAGTGTGAGCGCTCAAGTAATGTCCGTGAGAAGCGAACATCAGATGCTTCTCTGCAACCAGCTCCGGCTCGTTCAGAAGCTCATCAACTAAAAATTGTATCCAAAGTATTAGTAGACGTCTCTAATACTCATGTAACAGGCAAACAGCTATGTCCTGAATCAATTGATAAAATGGATGACAACATGAAAGAGATCGAGCCAGGCGAGTATGTTCCAACTACTCAGTTGAAGGATGATTTACTGACAATGCCAGGAAAACTCGTTTCATTTGGTGAAGAAGCTGTTATATCTTCTGACCATCCCTCCGCAGAAGACATTCAATCTGCAAGTCAGTATTGAGTGCATTTGATTGATGGTCATTCATCATGATGGAAAAAGTTATGTATTCTAAGTATCACATTGCTCGACAGCAGAAAATGGATCTGAACTTGTCGTTGGAAATAAAACAGATTGTGATCAACTCAGTACATTAGAGCACAATACATCAGTTGACCAAATGTCAATGAATCTTTCACATGAGTCTGAGTCACTCATAATAGTTACTAAAAATGAACTACTTGGTGAGTTACTTCGAGTATACAGCCTTCGTACTCTCAGCACCAATAACAACTCTGATAATTGAATGAAAATAATTCCTTCCGTAGACTTAAAAAATGATCTGAAGAGCTCCATCAATTCAAGCGTTATACGAATAGTGGAGAATGTTGTAGATCGAAAAATGATCCCACAATTCAAGATAGTTCACTTAGATCTAAAAGAAATAAGAGCAATTGCTGAAAGCCACTCTGAGAACGTGGATATCTTGACCTTTGATGCTTTTAGCAAGCTGTATGATTTCAGTCTAAAATTGCCATCTCAACATGAATTGTCAAGATTTGAAGCTGCAATCTTAGGGACCAATTTAAAGAAAGAGCTGATTCCGAAATACGCAGATTTCAGGACTAACATGGTAGGATATGTTTATGTTTAATCTGTGTGATATTCGACGCTTTAAATGGATTTTCATACTTTGTTCACTTAATTGCAGGTAAAGCACTTCAGAACTACCTCTAATACCGAGGTTGACCCTTCCAATAATTGCAGATAAATAATGAGTAGATTTCTACAGGATGAATTAATCTGCTGTTTCACTGCTACGAGATCTAAATCCAAGCCTATTTTTGAAGATACACAATTCTTCAAATGCTTGCTAGGTGAAATGATTCTCTATTAGATGTAATCTATCACGTAGGAAAGAAATTTTTTCATGGTTCTTGAGCATTTTCCTCTATATTGTAAAATACTTTCAATGAAAAACACTCATTGGTTCATAAAAATGTGTCTGAAAATAGCACCGTTAGAATTGTTTGTTATTTTCCATTCATTCTAGATGCTCTACTCTTCGTTCATAATAAAAATGGCTAATAAGCATTGGACGAAAAAACTCTTGGCTGCCACGTCGGTGACGTCATTAATTTGACGGAGGCCAAAATAAGAAATTCTAACTCTGTTCCGGCGAGTACTGAAAGTAATGCTAGTGGAGGAGCTGCATTAAGTACAAGTGAAATAGCTGAATGAATAATTGTATGTCGTAACGTTTTAACACCAACAGCGATTGTATAGACGAATTCTACAGAATCAATCTGGTCAAAATGTGATTCACGTTAGTTAACACATACCCAATGTTTTATATTGTAGAATTCCGTCATGTTTAAATCATTCTCCGTAGATTAAGAATGAATTCGTTGGTAGTATGAATAAAAATGTCCTTTTATAATATCCAAATGCGTTCTCATTCATCTGGAAATTTTGAAACTAAAAATGGCTTTACGAAGAAATTTGATGAAATTTGATGAAATTTGACCGAAATACCATCACATATTTGATCAAATTTGATCGTGCTCATCAAGCATTTGATCAAATTGATGATCCCTTGACGAACTTTTCTAATGGGGTATAAACTTACAAAAAGGATTCAATCAATGTGAATACTGATACGTGGAATTTGAAAGCTGTGAACAATTTGCTGATCAGAGAATGAAGAACAGAATAAGGTGAATTTTTTCATCTTTCAAATTCGATCTAATACTGACATACTTCAAAGTATTTTTAGTAGTAAATGAGTATATCTTGGAAAAAATCATAGTCAACCCCAGTTGAAATACACTGCTATCGCCGTATCCTCTTCCGTAAGCTTTACTCACGACTTTTAGAAAAAATTGTGTAGAGAACTTCCATCTGTTTGTATGATCATTTCCATTACTCCAATCAGTGCTTAGATTTAATATCGGTGAAAAGATTTACAACTTTACGGCCGTGATCTGTAACAAATACATGTACGAGTACCTCGTACATGTATTTTTATGATGAAAATCTCGATGAGTTGAGTCGAGCATGAATAGCTTGGGCGAAGCGGACTCTAATGACAAATGGATTCCAATTTGCCTGGATCAATCATAATTTCACAGATGTGAGTATATACGCTAGTGAGCACTATCATTTGGTCTAGTGACATATGTATCAAGAGGATTCATTAAGAATTACTTGCATTTTCATCATCAAACAGAGAATAAGTTTGGTTTCCGTGATCTTCACTCGTCATAGCTATGAATGTTATCAAGAGACGAAACTATTCAGTTTCCATTATCATTCTGCTGGTTCCACGAGCAACAACTTGTTCGGTGAAAAGGTGAGACGTCACAATGAGAGATGAAGGATAAAATTTGAATAATAAAAATGTATGGATGGGTTGTTTCGTTCAATCTTTTTCTAACCGTGGGACGTGATAATTTTCCAACTTCAGATGTCTATAGTAGGAAAGCTCGTTGAGTTCACTGAGTCATTGTAAATGGTGGGAACAGATAGTGGAAGAACTCATATGCATGAATCTTGTTGACGTGATTGTTCTATTACTTTTGCCGGTATCTGGTATGTTGCAGGATTCAACTTCTCCGAAAAGTGAGCCATGAATTTTAATGGATTTCTCTATTTGTAAGGGATTGAGACATTACCAAAGTGTTTCTTCGATCTCTTATTGTTAGTGTCAACGCCTCAGATATTCCATAAGTCAGCTTGGACGCTTGGAAACTAGCTGTATCTACGCGCTGACCAATAGAACGGCATACGCGTCTCGGGGTGAAAACGTTTTGCTTTTACGAAACTTGCCCTGAACTTCAGTGGAGTCTTCGATTATCGAAAAAAAAATAGGTTCTCCAACGTTCGACACATAATCATGTGTCGAGTGGATGCATTATGGTATACTATTACTATGTTATCATCAAATCCGAATTGTGTGTTCCGGATTGAGGCGAATGGTAGTAACGAACAGCTATTGGATTCGCAGCATTAGAATAAGGTACAAGTGCCTTTGTACTCAACATGGACCCATATGCCCACTCAGAAATAGGCACTCGTTGACCTTCCCTCGAAATTTCTTTCACGTTTATCACGTCGAAATATGAGAAAATAGTTTTTTTCGACCGGCTTCAAGTGACTCCTGCCTGATTGAGTAACCTCAGCTATTGATAACTTGATTCTCAATTCGTTCAATTGAGATTGTTTGGATTATAGACATAAAGAGTCTACAGTCGCATCAAGTGTTCCATATGTGATCCAGTGATATAATTGAGAGATATGCAAAGCATACACAGTCGGGAACATGCACAATGAGCACAATTCAAATAGTTACAAAATTGTAAGTGCCCGACAAGTAGTTGACTTATCGCGTAGGAACTATGAATTTAGTCAATATTTGTTATTGAATGTTTTCTACTTCGTAGTGAATTGAGTTCGGTCGAGCGTACCGATAGAACATCACAAGTAAATTTTGATTACCATACTCGAATTGCATAGAAAATTTCCTTGACACAATCTCAAGTTATTCAAAATCGAGTTGAAAACGACACACTATATTGATCTTTGGGATTGAGAATGAAAGTTCCGTGTCAACAGATCCATACTTGTTGGACAGACTTGCGATACAGATTTTGCTCTCGAGTATTGGATTTGGTATTCAGATGAATTTCATGATGAATTTCATAAATCCATCCAGATCGCTGTGCTGTTAACGAGAGCATCTGAGTAGACCTTGATCACTCATGAAACTATGTTTCCCTTCGTATTTTGAACTCCTGAATATGATTCCGCTGTTTTTGTAAATTTCCGGTGCGTCAAATGAAAGCACTGAGTAGTTGATGGCAGATGTGTCAAACATGTGTATAAGGATAGGCAATCTATGCATAAGATAGGACGAAAATCTTTCGTCGTCGTCTGCTCAATACTTGAATTTGACGCATCCAAGCTCGATGGAAACGCTAGGATCGTTTTCAGGAAGATAAAATACGTAAAAAATTGTGGCACAATGAGAATCGAGTCCCATTAGAATATTCTCCTCAGCAACACAGCGATTTGAATGGATTAAGGTGTTTTTTGGAGACGTGTGGTTTTATCGTTTGCATCGGTATCTCGCGATTCACAAGGACCCTTGACACTGGAGAACAAAGTAGACCTCGTTTTTGGTTTATACGGTTGAGAATACGCAAGGAGAAGTCGTTCATATGACGACTCAGGCGAAGAGAATAGACTGCGCTTTATCGCGTCACTTTTGGAAGGACCATCAAAACGTCATGTTTTTCTCAATTTTTTAAAAATCTGCTAGACTTTTGCTCCATCACAATATCTCATTCCTCGTAAGTTAGGAGGCGATTTTCCCCATTTAAGTGCGAAATAGTGAAAACTGTGGAAGCTTAAGCGTAACAATCTGGACAGAGTTCTCTTTTTCGGATGGTTACGGACCACCTAGCCTCCTGACGATCGCGGATAAAAAACATAAGATGAAGAGCGGAAAACCCTCTTTTCGTAGATTTACAACAACTTTAGTCCTTGTAACTCGAATGGGACGTTTCTTAGCTCATTTTATAGGTTTTGGAATGAGTTTCAAAATTAATATGAGTACGTATCAGAATATTGAAATGCATCGAAGTTTCATGATAAACGATCCTAAAAAAGCGTCGAGAAACTCGTTTTTCTCAATTTTTTTTTGATCTCCAAGGCTCTTGGTCCATTTTGAGATCTCAATTTTGAGCACGCAGCGAAAAGATTTCCATATTTTTTCATCGAAAGCTAGTGATATCTCACTAGCGCGAAACGATTCCCGCGAAAAATGGATTTTCGGCACACCCCACTGAGTATCACAAAATCAACCGGGAAAATGATCACCAAATCAAGGAGTTCTGAGGCTCTGAGAC
Source organism: Eretmocerus hayati (assembly GCA_029851415.1). Taxonomy (NCBI): domain Eukaryota; kingdom Metazoa; phylum Arthropoda; class Insecta; order Hymenoptera; family Aphelinidae; genus Eretmocerus; species Eretmocerus hayati. The sequence continues at coordinate 158,894,630 of CM056742.1, read as the reverse complement.
CATTGCTAGTGAATCATGAATGGAGGCTGATGGAGGTATCTCATGAGAAAACTATGTTGATACTGTTCCGGTTGTGTCTTTCATATAAGAATCAACCTATACCGAGGTCTGTTCTGATGAGAACTTGTGAATGTCATGACACACAGCCCTCCTGTGAGCTTCCTGCTGCGGAGCAATCGGGAAGTATAGTATTTTTCATTTACCATGGCGGATTGGATCGCCAGGAACAAGGAGTTCCTACAGTTCAGGTGTATGTTGATGAGTATGATTATGTTCTGGGATGTTGTGAGACTCTGAATTGGGTTCATAGATTGGTGAAATTTTTTGCACTGTAGTATGATCTACCGGCGTATATTGACCTATAGCATCCCAAAACCATTTTATCTACCTAAACGAGCGATCCGGCATTGAAACTCGTATTCCTCGGAGTAGAGGCATTGGAACGCCATAAATTATTTTGCTTTCTCAAAAGAGAAAGCATTCATTCGGTGCCAGCAGAATTTTCGTCAAATTTTTTCTAAAAAAATTTTTTTCTCCTCCAGTGAATCTCTTGAATACATGAAATTGGTACAGTCCTCTTCCTTTCGCCAAGATCTATCGAATGTAGGTCACAGTTTTTCGTTATAACCCCTCACAAAATTACTACAACCCCGTCTTTCGAGCCCTCTGTCCGTGTCTGTGTGTGTGTATGTATGTATGTTGTTTTCTATCGCTCAGCAAAACTCCTCACTGGTTTGATAGACCTTCCTGAAATTTTTATGCCATGTTCGGAGGCGTCTCTAGATGGGAATGCTAGATTTTGAGTGCTCCCCGATGATTACTTTTATACTTATGAATTTTTTTTCATTTATGTATAATTTTTTTTCATCTTAAAAACTAAAAATATTCTCTCCTTCCTGCTCAAAAAATCTGAGGCTGTTGATTTACGTGTTTCTCGACGTGCTTAATCGATTGGTTAATACGGAATTTCGATTGAAGCTCATTTCATTATATCTTTTACACACCTCTCTTTCGTTGGGCTATAAAACCTTTCTAATCACAATTTAACAAAATTCCGTATCAGCCAATCGATTCAGCACGTCGAAAAACTTCTAAATTACTTCCTTTACATTTTTTTTATGTAGTATGGAATACAAATCATTTATAAGATTTGCTTCTTTCCGAAAAATTCCAAATTTCTCATTAAAAAATTCACAAGTCAAAAAATATTCATGCGATCATGCTCAAAATTCACTGGCATCATCATCACAGTCTTTAAAATACACTTACAAAGTCTCAAAAGATTTTGTCAAATCGATCTCGAAATTTTGCGTTCCAAATGATACATTTTTATTCCAATCTTCACGTTCACCGACGGTTAATTGCTTCCTTTCCTAACATAATCACCTGTTTACCAAAATTCTGTATCAACGAATCGATCCAGCACGCCGAAAAATATCTAAAGTACTTCCTTGACATTTTTTTCATATAGTCAAATGAAGTACAAATCATTTATAAGATTTGCTTCTTTCCGAAAAATTTCGAATTTCTCATTAAAAAATTCAACAGTCAAAAAATATTCATGCGATCATGCTCAAAATTCACTGGCATCATCGTCATAGTCTTTAAAATACACCTACAAAGTCTCAAAAGATTTTGTCAAATCGATCTCGAAATTTTGCGTTCCAAATGATACATTCTTATCCCAATTTCCACGTTCACCGACAGTTAATTGCTTTCTTTCCTAACATAATCACCTGTTTACCAAAATTTTGTACCAATCAATCAATTCCTCGCGTTAATGAAAATCAATAAAGACCTTTACGTTATCATCACTCTGTTCCACCTACTGCAAATTGGAATTTACACTCCATAATTTATTCTTCAAATAACTAATTTGTAGAAAAATACTCAATTTTACTTGATTTTCTTCAAACCGATTCATTTCCTTTTCAATGTATACGAGTCATATTCATCAGACCATAAACCTGTTAACATAATAAAATGTCAAACACAAGATGATGAATTAGAACAACATAGTAAAGAACAAAACATTGAGGAGGATATTGTTGATTTGATTGATGTTGAAGATGAAGATCAAAGGTAAATGAAGGATCATCGATGTTTACCAATTGATATTACAGAAAGTCAGTATAAAGAAATTCGAAAAAATATCTCATGTTCTGTATCATGGTTAGGAGACGTTTTGATATTTTGTATGAATGAATATTTTAATAAAAATTTTATAAGGAGAATTGATTAATGTAACATATGAATGTATTTGAATTTTCGAGTGAATAATATGAGATTAGTTGACTTCTTCTATGGCAATGAGAAAGCATTCTGCTAAATTCTTTTAGCAGCGTATTTTCATTTTGAATTGTGAGGAAAAAGACAACTTCTCACGCAATTATTATTGAAGGTTCCCATTCAAGTTTTTCGAGAATTCCAGGTAAAAAATTTAGGAAAGTGTTTCTTCCCCGCTTCGTTTCACTATTACCTCAAATCTGGTGCGTTTTTTCGAAAAACTGATGGGGACCAGAAATGTGTAGTTTCATAAGATCTATGGGTGGTGATACTTTGTTGATCCATTTCGAACGCAAACGGGGCCAAAAAATCCAACAAACGTGGTTTTTCACGATTTTTAGACGTTGTTTTAGAAATTCCCAATGAGCATATGCATGAAAAACCAATACCAAATGAGACTTAAAATTTGTTTTAGAACAAAATCTACAACTTTTGTTCTCTGCAACTTTTCGATCAACACCACTACGTTCGCACACTTCGAGGTTTCAGCGTGACTAATCCGCATTTTTCATCTTTTTTAAGTGGTTTAAGGTATCGGCGCATCATTTTCCACCGTCGAATCTTTGTATTTTTTGTTAAAAAACAAAAGCTCATTAGTCCCGTCGCGGTTCCTGTGGCTAACTGCGAGAGACTTGAAAAATGAAGTTCTATGTATATTTTAAATGGGGAAGAATTTCATCCGGCAGATCGTTGCAATACAATTTTATGCGGAAAAATTTACATGCATACTCTGACACCCAGAACGAGTATCTCACGTGACTCACAGCCAAATCTGTTTGGGTCAGATTTCGCCTTATTTACAACAGCTCCTTTAATATGAGCAGAACGCCTTATAACAGTGGTAATAATCTCGATGTTCAATAAACACACAATTTTGTTCAGAGGGCTCACTGGTCAGAGTGTCTTTGGATTTTTCATATTCCAGAAACTACAAAACTGTAAAAGCAAAATTGGTTAAGATTGATGACCCAAAGAATGTGGGTTCCCCCTGTTCGTCCCAAATTTTGAACTTCTTGAATGATTTTTCATATCTGTGAATGATTTTGATATCTTCATACTTGCCCGTAGAGACACGTTTGGTAGATTAAATAACTTTCTATATTGTAACGAATATTTCAGATTGTTTTCAATTTGTCAATCATGAATTCATTCATGTAGACAATCACATATGTATTCAAATCAACGAATTCATACATTTACATTTTGAGGTGTACGTCAGATAGACAACGATGGATCAACGAATTTTTCATTTCGTATTTCAATATTGCATCATATTTGCTCTCTTTTTACACTGTATAGGCGTAATTTCCTATTAATAACAATACCATTCTCTGTATCCGTCAGATTCTTGGGTTGTCATGAAATTCCACGAGCAGAGCCCGTGATTCAGAGTTCTAGTATGCATCAACAGATTACATCCAAAATGACTCGCATTTTTATTGTCACACAAAGTTCAAGTTTGGTTCTTGTGCTCTTCATGTGTAATGATTACGAAATTTGTCAAGAAGGCAAACCATTCAAATTTTCAATATCATATTACTGGTTTCGTGGGAAAAATTGGTTCGGCGAACTTGTGAGGCGTCACGATTAGTGTGAAGAAGAATAATATTTGAATGGGACAAAAGGTAATAACTTTCGGCGAATCTTATCGTAACCCGGGGACGTCATAACTTTCCAACTTGTTCGTAAAGGTCTATATTAGGATTGCTCAAAGAGTCTGACGAGTCAATTTGAATATCGTGAGCGAATAGGCATGAAGTTTTTGAGCATGGATTTGGTTGAAGTTATCATTCTATTACTCTTTCCAGTATCTGGTATGTTGCAGGATATAAATCATCCAACAAGTAAGTTATTGATTCTGATAGATTTCTTAATATTATCCAACGATAAGACAATACCAAAAATCATGGGTTTTGGATTGAGGCGAATGATAGGGACGACTAACTATTACATTCAAAGTCGTCAAATATCATTCCATAACGCTCTCCAAACAGCTCGTTTCCTGATCCCAAAATTTACCGAGTGATTATCATGGACAACTTTCATTTTGCCTGGTGGATATCGATGCATTGCCGGGGTCGTCGAGCGCCAGCTCTTTCGATTATTGAAGTGAGGCAACGTTGAGTGCGGTCAGCATTCGGATGGGTAACCGGTCTCCATCTCGGTCTAACCGACCCTAACTTGCTTAATTTCTGATCAGTTAGATGTAGCTTATTATCTTGCAATGTGTTCGGAAGGCGCGAAGTGTCACTAATTCGGTTTGGTATTAATCCTTACGGTTACAAGAGTTTTTCTTTACTCCGCATTTTCAACCTCTTTACGAGGTTATTATGTGGAGCCTACAGTTTTAAGGAGGGTTCCGAAACACCGAAATCACTGGAAGGCACTTACGAAAGTTCACATTGATGCTGGCCGAGATTTGAACAGCAGTCTTCTGCGTCGAAGGCAAGAACCTTATGCACAAGGCCACAGTGGCTTCAGCGGCATGGTCGCAAAAGTTTCCATCAGGCAACATCTATTTTTTTCTTCATTGTTGTTAGTCATTTTCGGCATCCTGCGGGATCTGGGTCCGTTGTAGAGGAGTTTAAAACTCACGAAATTAGCCCATAGAGGGTGATGAATCTTGCATTGCTCTCCATTAGTTAGGATGATGAGTCATTTTTTATTGGATTTCGGAGGGCTAGAGGTGGTGCCAAGGAATTTTTCAACACCGGTTGTGTGTGCAGATTGCGATATACTTTAATAGGATTTTGGAGTGACTCATTGACCTTATTAGGATACAAAATAAAAAGCTCACAACGATGTTGGGCAGAGGCAAAATGTACCAACAATTTCACATGGTTTATACTGCATACAGAGTTGGACTAGTTTTGAACCGCGATATCCGGTGTGTGGCTTCTGCAACTTGTTCATAAATCGATCAGTATATATGCTAATGAATCGGAGGACATCTCTCAGAAGTCTTGCAATAAATTTCGCAGTTCAAAATTTGAATTCCCGCGCGAATGTATATCTTGGCAACTGATAACTCCATTGATAATCATTCTCATTAAGATTATTCGTATCCCAAACCGTGGAAGTCTATAGTCACACTAGATATTTTATCTCGGCAATGATGAATCATTGAGAGATGCACAAAGATGTTCACAAGTACAATTTCGAAAATTTCGAAAAAATGCTAGTGCCCGAAAACTATTTGATTCGTCAGGTAGGAACTATGAAATTAGTGTCAATGGTGTTAGAGGTCCGCTACTTTGTACCCCTATGGTCACGCTTAATCGTACCGATGGAGCGTTACAAGTGAATTTCAGTTAGCCTACCCAAATCGTGTAAGAAAGTTTCTTGAGTTATTCAAGATCGTGTTAAAATCGACACATAATCTTGATGTCTCCTCCAAACAGTAACATATCCGCTGATAGGCAAACTAACATATTATGTTACCAGCGCGAAGATTGAGACTCGCTCATCAACGGTACGAAGATCAACACTTACCTCTTAACGGCACGAAAACTAACGCCTTTGACCACATTCTTTCCATCTCATTGGTACGGAGACAACACTGTGAAAAAAGTTTGTAGATGATTTGATTGCGGAATGGTGTTTGAATACAGGTATCATCACTGGTTCTATTGGTTTTTCCTTTTAAATAATTTCACGCAACAGCAACCTTTCGGTTGATATTTTCCAACCCTCTTTAAGCTTAAAACATTTGTGAGTCTCATATACCAGGAGAACAATAAGATGAAATATCTTTCAATTGATTCTGGAGTCGTTGGAATTTTCTCTCAAAATACACATTAGCTTTCCAAATTTCGAGTGTTGGAAGGGTCCGATGTTTGATTGATCTTCCAGTCCCGGAATGAAGAAAGGTAAGAATGTATATCAATCGACAAATTGTTTTGTCGATCGACTCCCAGTTCAGTCTGAATGAGAATTCATGCCACCTCAAGCGCACGAGAAGTAACACACGTTCCTTAGCCGCACGAAGACTAGCATATTTATCTTATCGGGGACGATAAGATGAATAAGTTATCCATTGAGCTGATCGATTGAGATCGATAGAACGAGTGTTTTAATTCTTGTGCAGTCAGGGAGGCAGTGTTGAGGAGTAAGTATTGATCTTCGTGCCGTAAACAAGAAAATGATGTGCGTCCGGAGAACGCTTGGTTGATGACGAAGTCACAAGAGTTTGCTTAGCAAGTGTAATATCCAACTGATCTTTCGAATTTTCTCTGCTACGTTACATATTTTATGCAAAATTCACTGCTTGTTTACAAAATTGCATAATTAAATCTCGCGCCTCGTTTGTGAGGTTCCCCGCTTCCGAGCAATTTATTTCGACCCTCGCCTACAGCTCGGGTTGAGAAAGAATTGCTCACAAGCGAGCTGACCCCTCATAAAGTTGGAGCAAAATCTACTATCCCCGTACAGTTTCGAGTTAGATGATTGAGTCGTGGCGGAATTGAGGAGAGAAAAATGTTTCGTCGATAATTAATACATATAAACACTGCGATTGTTCCGAGGACTGCACCAGTAGTAGAGCCTAGAATTGTGCAAATTTCAATTTTCGCCTACTTATATTTGCTCGAAACGGATGATGTGTAGAGGAAAAACATCCCCCTTCAGACTTGTTTTCTGAAACACGGTAGTCTGGTTCATGACTTCAATGAAATTACGAAAAGTTAACTCGCAGTGTAAGGGTTGCTCCTAACAGATTTTCTCTCGATTACTAAGAGCACCTCGACTAATGGAATTGCCGGCGGAGATCTTGTGACGAATTACACTAAAACTTCAGAGTGTGTTTGGATGAATGAATGAATGAATGAATGAATGAATACCAATGGTTCAGTCAAGCCGATTATGGAACTTTATTAGACGGATCTGTGAAATTTGGATTCACAATTGAATGAGAACTCCTCGTGATCCACACGGCACCTGTGATAGAGAGCTACAATCACCAAAGAGTCTTGATTTACAAACTCTACTCTCCTTTATTAGCTATTATTATGGTATTTCGAATTGCCACCTAAGCACGCGAAGTTGCAATAACTGGACGTCCTCACATCTAAATTTTGGAGCTCATTCTGAAGAGCTCTATCTATAGTCTCATAACTTATGTCATTGTAATTCCGTAAAGGATGAGTATATAGCCACAGGTATATGGGAGATGTATGTGTAGCCATGTTTGTTTATGAACAGCACCTTGGTTCCGCGCGCCAATTAGATACCGCCACACGTTTAGGTACACTGAGAGGAATAAAAAGCAGAAAGAGCCCGAGAGCCAAGCAGAATCTGCTTGACAAGTCAAGCAAATAGGTAGCTCCCGATGACGAGCTCACGCCCTGTCTAATCCATACGATAGCTGTGAAACGACTTAATAAAATGATCTGAAAATTTGCATGCACATACTTGAATAGTTCTGCTTTCATACTGTGGAAGATTCGTACCAAAAAACAGTTCCAGAAAAATTAGAAAAATCATAACATTTTGCATCGTTTCTGTGGGTTTCTCGCATGGCGAGAATCGCGCTCGATCCGCGAGCTTCAATTTTCGACATGCGAGAAAGTTTTTCAGTTTTCACCTACTATAAAACTCAAAGCGAGAAAGTTGTTCGGAATTGTCCAAATTATGTTAATCTTCAGGATTTGAATCGAATAGAGCAATTGAAAAAAAGTAACAGTCGTTTTTATACCCGGGTCTTTGCTGGCTACAAGGTCTGAATTCGAGACGCTTAGACAAATATACTCAGGAAAGTGTCCATAGGTTTCCTCCTATTGCATCAATCGATCTGAATCTTAAAGATTAACATAATTTAGACAATTCCGAACATCTTCTTCGCTTTGAGTTTTATAGTAGGTGAAAACTGAAAAACTTTCTCGCATGTTGAAAATTGAAGCTCGCGGATTGAGCGCGATTTTCGCCATGCGAGAAACTCACAAAAACGATGCAAGATGTTATGATTCCTCTAATTCTTCTGGAACTGTTTTTTGGTACAAATCTTCCACAGTATGGAAGCAGAACTATTCAAGTATGTGCATGCAAATTTTCAGATCATTTTGTCAAGTCGTTTCACAGCTATCGTATGGAGTAGACAGGGCGTGAGCTCGTCATCGGGAGCTACCTATTTGTTTGACTTGTCAAGCAGATTCTGCTTGGCTGATCTCAGGCTCTTTCTGCTTTTTATTTCTCTCAGTGGAGTTAGGTACGCTCCTCGGTAGGCTCAGAGCACGCGTGGGCGTGCGTTGTTTAGCCAAGCCGCAGCCCAATTCAACGCGTGGAAAGATGACTCCGTCATCAAAAATGTTAATCTTTGTCTACCCGACCGATAATGTTATACTCCTCGCAGGAGGCATCGATGTCTACCCATAGGATTGATTCGTGACAACGGACCCAGGCTGGTACGCACGCAAGCACTGAATTTGGTTATCCATTTACGATGGAGTTTAGAAGAGCACAAGTAGCACCATATAAATGTTGAGACTCATGTAGTTCAGTGGGTCAATCGGCACTCATTCAGACCCCCCCCCCCCCCCCGAAAATTTTTGGATGACCTCTAATTTCACGGTAGGAATAAAAACAGGGCTTTTTCAGTGCCAGAAATCCTCGAAAATCCCTATAACTAAATGTTTTTTTCGATCATCTACTTCTCTAATCAATATGATTTGGATCTTGCCTTCTTCAAGGTGAAACTACTCCGGAGGATAGAGCTCCCAAAGCGCGATTGGTGTACAAGGGCGTAGGTGAGTGAAGTAATCATTTTCATTAAACCCCATTGATTTTTTGGTCGCGTTACTATTGTTTCTGGAAACGAAACCAACGATCTGTTTAGGACGGTGGAAAAATTGAAAAAAAATGAATAAAAAATCTAGGCCAATGTTCTTCTGCGAAGGAAATTTCTATTCTTGACCCAACTTCCTCTCCAGTATCCGAGGATTTTGTTTGAAATAAATATAAAAGAATAGGGAAGTTGTACGATCAAAATTTTCTGACTGAGGTGTACAGTTCATTCGGATTAGTTTCTAGATTCAATGATTTTCGATGCAATTTAATAGCTATTGGGACGCTTAAAATAGATAGTATATTTTGCATATTATTCATGTTTCATACGACCGTAGCTTACTTGGTGGTAACCCATCCAGCATTCAAGAATCAATCACTTAAAATGTACGAAGCCTAGGTAATCAGCCGTAGTTCCTATCAAGCCATTCCCTAATCTGATGTTCAAAACTCTCCTAGACACGAATCGTGGCGGAATCATCTCAGATATACAGCAATGTAAGAGTACCCACAGAAACCAAATAGTAGCAAAATATTACCCAATCCTTGATGAAGAGAGACTTTCGTCTAACATAAAGAATGAATTTCGCCCCGAATCTCTCAATAATCTCACCAAATATGATTTGTTCTTTTATCTTTGATGATGAGATATGTTACCCATGTCTTCATTGGTAGAATTAATGATGAACACTTTTTGTTCTTCTAGAATACAAAGAAGGATATATACTCGAAGCGAACGTGAAACGTAAGTCAAAAAACACCATCCTTTAATTAAGACTGTTACAAAATATCCGTCTCACGAGTGTTTACTAGCAACAGCGGGTCTGAGTGAATTACGTATGATCAAATTGATAATGATGTGTTCTGTGATTGCTTAGTGCGAGGGCATGTAAATTTGGTACCCACTAGACATATCTAGATTGAAAAGATATAATATGAGTTTATCCGTAGTCTCACGTTTTGTGATTCTTTCTAAGAAACAATATTCTCCCGAGATTCAACTCACGATTGAAAATTTACCAAGATGACAGTGCCCGTAGATCCGCTTATGAGAAATCAATTCAGTAATTATTATATTAAGAGACACACGGTGCCTATTCCCCCACGGAATCCCTATATCAGGGTTGCCAACATAAAATCGAATCAGTGTTGCCAACTTGACGGCACGAAAAGTCCCTAGACCAGGTCAAATGTCCCTAGATTTTTCCGCGATGTATAGAACACGTGTTTGAGTGTCGTTTACGTATTTTTGACGTATTTTTGAGTTTTTTATATGTATTTCCGATTTAGTTTATATGTCTTTATACGTTGATATTATGTATTCGATTTGCTGCTAATTCTTGCCGTGAAGACGGTCGCTGATCGGTCTCACGGAGCCCTTTCGAACACTGCCCAAGCTTCCGAATCCGTTGGCGAAGGTTAGGAGCAATCGATTTTTATGTGTTTCGTTCATCTATTTTCGCATTGAGTGCATGCTGGAAGTCATTTTATGGCGTATTTTAGTGAAGCGTATTAGAAAATTCGAGACACCGCCATTTTCAACATCGAAGGTAGCCGAGTAACTTTTTACGGTTGACAAGGCCGCCTCACTTTCAGATGTGAATTAATTTTGGTGTTCGAGTTAGCTTTATTTAATGGTTTTCATTTTAATTTTTTGTTAGAGATAGATCGATCCGCATGAGTATTGGTTGATTTCGAATGAAATAAGTGATAGAGTGACGATGAAGTCGAATCGTGCTGACAAAGTGATGGAATGTTAAAGATCGAGAGGTTGTTATTTCGTTGATTTTGAATATATGATACATACGAATGGATTTCGAATTTTTGAAACTTTTTTGAATGAATTCGAGGAATTTTTTATTTGACTTTGAAGATGTTGATTTTCGTATTTCTACTCATACCGAGTGTGAACCTACGTAATACTTTGGAGTTTTTAAATTTATTTCTATTTGGAGGAGAAATTAAACGTTCTTTTGAAATTCGAACTTATGAAAATATGAAAAGAGAAGCGGTTTCCGTCTATCTCGCATGCTGATATTAGAGGACGTCATTTCATATGGGGGAATGGTTGAGAGAATTCTTTTGATCAGTTTATGATTCAAGTGATTTTCATAAGATTTAGGGATAGATAATTGACATTGAGGAACGGTATCGTATAGAGTATTAGAAATGACTTTTGTAAATGAATCCAATATCACTCGCTTGATGCAATCGTGAGGGGAAAATTGAATTGATGCATTGTTATGGTTTTTGCTACGCGATCATTAAGATTAATTATTGGGAATTCATTCAACAGGGAAGTTCTTTATTTTCATATTGAGCATTTATGTCGCAAGATTTGAATTTTTGAGAAGTCTCTGATTGGATGGAATGACCTCGATGTTCATCATCCTCGTTTTGTGTTTATGATGTGAAATTTAGTTGAAACTGGGGAGTGTTTTATGTTCAGAGTGAAAATGTAACTCTTCATCACAGAGGTTGAAGGAGACATGGTCCGATGAGACTGACCCGTCGATTTGGTTTACCAGTGTCCGGACCAAAGCGGCGCTCAGATCAGAGGCAATCCAGCAACATGCTTCCGAAGAGTGGCGTTAGTTCTGTGTTGTTGTTTTACAATAGCTGGGCAACAGGGAGTCACACTCTGTCGCACTCGGGAATGAGAAACCCAACTCCCATATGAGCCAAGGCATCATGTGCTGTTGCAACTCGTAAAAGTGTGGTGTGGTATTCTCGAGTGAGTATGACGAGGAAGGATGAGTTGAATATATTTCTCATCAGAAAAGCTTTGAATTGGATCCTGTTGATAAAAATCACGTGAATGTATTTACTTTTTGATGAAATTGGGACAATGACTTTTTTTTGTCAAGTGATAATGGATGAATGGACACACGGTGCCTATTCCCCCACGGAATCCCTATATCAGGGTTGCCAACATAAAATCGAATCAGTGTTGCCAACTTGACGGCACGAAAAGTCCCTAGACCAGGTCAAATGTCCCTAGATTTTTCCGCGATGTATAGAACACGTGTTTGAGTGTCGTTTACGTATTTTTGACGTTTTTTTGAGTTTTTTATATGTATTTCCGATTTAGTTTATATGTCTTTATACGTTGATATTATGTATTCGATTTGCTGCTAATTCTTGCCGTGAAGACGGTCGCTGATCGGTCTCACGGAGCCCTTTCGAACACTGCCCAAGCTTCCGAATCCGTTGGCGAAGGTTAGGAGCAATCGATTTTTATGTGTTTCGTTCATCTATTTTCGCATTGAGTGCATGCTGGGAGTCATTTTATGGCGTATTTTAGTGAAGCGTATTAGAAAATTCGAGACACCGCCATTTTCAACATCGAAGGTAGCCGAGTAACTTTTTACGGTTGACAAGGCCGCCTCACTTTCAGATGTGAATTAATTTTGGTGTTCGAGTTAGCTTTATTTAATGGTTTTCATTTTAATTTTTTGTTAGAGATAGATCGATCCGCATGAGTATTGGTTGATTTCGAATGAAATAAGTGATAGAGTGACGATGAAGTCGAATCGTGCTGACAAAGTGATGGAATGTTAAAGATCGAGAGGTTGTTATTTCGTTGATTTTGAATATATGATACATACGAATGGATTTCGAATTTTTGAAACTTTTTTGAATGAATTCGAGGAATTTTTTATTTGACTTTGAAGATGTTGATTTTCGTATTTCTACTCATACCGAGTGTGAACCTACGTAATACTTTGGAGTTTTTAAATTTATTTCTATTTGGAGGAGAAATTAAACGTTCTTTTGAAATTCGAACTTATGAAAATATGAAAAGAGAAGCGGTTCACGTCTATCTCGCATGCTGATATTAGAGGACGTCATTTCATATGGGGGAAGGGTTGAGAGAATTCTTTTGATCAGTTTATGATTCAAGTGATTTTCATAAGATTTAGGGATAGATAATTGACATTGAGGAACGGTATCGTATAGAGTATTAGAAATGACTTTTGTAAATGAATCCAATATCACTCGCTTGATGCAATCGTGAGGGGAAAATTGAATTGATGCATTGTTATGGTTTTTGCTACGCGATCATTAAGATTAATTATTGGGAATTCATTCAACAGGGAAGTTCTTTATTTTCATATTGAGCATTTATGTCGCAAGATTTGAATTTTTGAGAAGTCTCTGATTGGATGGAATGACCTCGATGTTCATCATCCTCGTTTTGTGTTTATGATGTGAAATTTAGTTGAAACTGGGGAGTGTTTTATGTTCAGAGTGAAAATGTAACTCTTCATCACAGAGGTTGAAGGAGACATGGTCCGATGAGACTGACCCGTCGATTTGGTTTACCAGTGTCGGGACCAAAGCGGCGCTCAGATCAGAGGCAATCCAGCAACATGCTTCCGAAGAGTGGCGTTAGTTCTGTGTTGTTGTTTTACAATAGCTGGGCAACAGGGAGTCACACTCTGTCGCACTCGGGAATGAGAAACCCAACTCCCATATGAGCCAAGGCATCATGTGCTGTTGCAACTCGTAAAAGTGTGGTGTGGTATTCTCGAGTGAGTATGACGAGGAAGGATGAGTTGAATATATTTCTCATCAGAAAAGCTTTGAATTGGATCCTGTTGATAAAAATCACGTGAATGTATTTACTTTTTGATGAAATTGGGACAATGACTTTATTTTGTCAAGTGATAATGGATTCATATTTATTTTTCCGAATGATTCGTAATTTGATTCAATTTGAGCTGGAATCAATTTTTAAAATTTTCCAATCTATTCGAAAATTCAGTTATGCCCTTTCTGGAAATTTGTAGAAATCTAATGATGATTAGAATATTTTCTGACTTGAGATTGAAAGAATGTTCAATTAAAGATTGTATGCTTACATTAGAGGGCGTCATTCCATATTGGGGAGTGGTTGAGAGAATTCTCTGGACCAGTTTATGATTTAAGTAATTTCCATGAGATTTAGGGATAGATAATTGACATTGAGGAACGGTATCGTATAGAGTATTAGAAATGACTTTTGTGAATGAATCCAATATCACTCGCTTGATGCAATCGTGAGGGAAGAATTGAATTGATGCATTGTGATGGTTTTTGCTACGCGGTCATTAAGATTAGTTATTGGGAATTCATTCATCAGGAAAGTTCTTTGTTTTCATATTGAGCATTTACGTCGCAAGATTTGAACTTTTGAGAAGTCTTTGATTCGATGGAATGACCTCGATATTCATCATCCTCGTTTCGTGTTTATGATGTGAAATTGAGTTGAAACTGGGGAGTGTTTCATGTTCAGAGTGAAAATGTAACTCTTCATCACAGAGGTTGAAGGAGACATGATCCGATGAGACTGACCCGTCGATTTGGTTTACCAGTGTCGGGACCAAAGCGGCGCTCAGATCAGAGGAAATCCAGCAACATGCTTCCGAAGAGTGGCGTTGGTATTGTGTTGTTGTTTTACAATAGCTGGGCAACAGGGAGTCACACTCTGTCGCACTCGGGAATGAGAAACCCAACTCCCATATGAGCCAAGGCATCATGTGCTGTTGCAACTCGTAAAAGTGTAGTGTGGTATTTTCGAGTGAGTATGACGAGGAAGGATGAGTTGAATATATTTCTCATCAGAAAAGCTTTGAATTGGATCCTGTTGATAAAAATCACGTGAATGTATTTACTTTTTGATGGAATTGGGACAATGACTTTATTTTGTCAAGTGATAGTGGATTCATATTTATTTTTCCGAATGATTCGTAATTTGATTCAATTTGAGCTGGAATCAATTTTTAAAATTTCCCAATCTATTCAAAAATTCAGTTATGCCCTTTCTGGAAATTTGTAGAAATCTAATGATGATTAGAATATTTTCTGACTTGAGATTGAAAGAATGTTCAATTAAAGATTGTAAGCTTACATTAGAGGGCGTCATTTTATATTGGGGAGTGGTTGAGAGAATTCTCTGGACCAGTTTATGATTTAAGTAATTTTCATGAGATTTAGGGATAGATAATTGACATTGAGGAACGGTATCGTATAGAGTATTAGAAATGACTTCTGTGAATGAATCCAATATCACTCGCTTGATGCAATCGTGAGGGAAGAATTGAATTGATGCATTGTGATGGTTTTTGCTACGCGGTCATTGAGATTAGTTATTGGGAATTTATTCATCAGGAAAGTTTTTTGTTTTCATATTGAGCATTTACGTCGCAAGATTTGAATTGTTGAGAAGTCTTTGATTGGATGGAATGACCTCGATATTCATCATCCTCGTTTTGTGTTTATGATGTGAAATTGAGTTGAAACTGGGGAGTGTTTGATGTTCAGAGTGAAAATGTAACTTTTCATCACAGAGGTTGAAGCAGACATGATCCGATGAGACTGACCCGTCGATTTGGTTTACCAGTGTCGGGACCAAAGCGGCGCTCAGATCAGAGGAAATCCAGCAACATGCTTCCGAAGAGTCGCGTTAGTATTGTGTTGTTGTTTTACAATAGATGGGCAACAGGGAGTCACACTCTGTCGCACTCGGGAATGAGAAACCCAACTCCCATATGAGCCAAGACATTATGTGCTGTTGCAACTCGTAAAAGTGTGGCGTGGTAGTTTTGAGTAAGTATGACGAGGATGAGTTGAATCGATATGTAATCAGCGAAGTTTTGAATTGGATCCTGTTAATGAAGGTTACTTGAATGCATTTACTCTTTGATGAAATTGGGACGATGATTTCATCTTGTTAAGTGATAGTGGATTCATATATGTTTCTCTCAATGATTTGAAATTGATTCAAGATGAGATGGAATCAGTACTCAAAATTCTTCAATATATTAAAAAAGTCACATATGCTCTTTTTGAAAATTCGTATGAATTTCATAATGAATAGCATATGTTTTAACTCGAGATAGAAAGAATGTGCAATTGAAGATTGTACGAAAATATCGCTTAATGAGTTGTACTTCTTTCGAATGCTTATTCTATAGTAAATGAATCGACACGGGGATGGTTGGGGCAATTTCCCCAACCATTTGATTTTATTTATCGAGTTTCAGGAGATTCAGATATTGATACAATCCATATTGAACATATTTAAATATAGAGTATGGAACGTGATATTCTCAACAAATGTTTCATCATACATTATTACAATCATAGGCTTACATCCTGATTACTTATAATAGAGGGAGTAATGATATACAATCGTATGGGAGGCGTATGTTGCCGTTTTGTTGATAAAATTGAGTCATCGTACAAATTGAATGAGAATTGTCATAACAAAAGATTGAATATTGAGAAATGTATATGGGAGTCACTACATTGATCAATGATAATCTTCAATCATATTCGATAACAAACGAATATATAAATGAAATCATGGATATTTGATATACGATCCTAGGAACGCACTAATTTTAACAATACCTTGATTTATATTTTTATAACCACTGGTGATATTTGCGGAAGATTTTATTGAAATGAACAGAAATATCGATCTATCATCTTCGTTGTGTTATATGGAGTGGAATTGAGTGTGAATCGGTCCGTGTATATCGTTTCAGTGTAAATGTAACTCTCCATCACAGAGGTTGAAGGAGACATGATCAGATGAGACTGACCCGTCGATTTGGTTTACCAGTGTCGGGACGAAAGCGGCGCTCAGATCAGAGGAAATCCAACAACATGTTTCCGAAGAGTGGTGTAAGTGTGTTGTGTTGTTTTTTTTGGAAGAATACCCTACATTTACAGCAGCTTGGCAACAGGAGATTGTAGTATGTCGATCTCAGAGATGATAGTCTCGATCTCTATGTGAGCCATGGCATCATACAGTCCTGTTACAACTTGTAAATGTATTCGATTGCACTTGGATATGTAAGAGATGTGTATTGTTGGGAATCATTTGTTGAGATGTGTGACGAAGATGATTTGATTTTTTTCGTGATTAAAATTAGCCTCAAATTAAATTGTAAGATCAAGGATACATTTGTGAGATACCATGCATACCAATTTAGTAAAGAAGTAAAGGCTACTATGTGCTTACGTTCTCTGAAAAACTAATCAATCTAATGTTCTGACGACGATTTCATAGAATCATGATATTCGAAAAATTTCCATAGAGCTATATCTAATTAAAATTCTATACATATTTTAGAATAAGGAGTGACACGAGTTGATACATGAAACTCACATTTGATGTCTTCGGAAGTTGATTCGATTCCAGAGGTGTTATGGATTCCCTTGTTTTATGTGATTTTTGTCATTCTCTTGTGCTCGGATCCATGCCATCTTACTGTAGTTTTGATTTTGTTTATCTTTCTGGAACGGTTGTAACACGTTGAGTTGAAAACTTTTTGTAAATCCTCCACTGGGTGATTCTCACATTTGATATCTGGATGCCTGTGGGATGATAGACCTTGGTATGAAACTGAACTCCCCATTGGGGTCAATTCAATGGATGAGTTGTCAATTCGACTGAATTTTGTGATATTGCAAGATATCTCTATTGTGGAAAAACTTAATAATTGGAATCGTAGAGTCCGGAAATTCTGTCTTTGGAGGTAACTTATCAGTTTCGATTGGGACTATGGAAATCTAATTCACTTCTCGATTTTATTTCGGAAAAAAATTGAATTTTTATTTATCATGTACATGATTTTATAAAATTTCGGAAAAGGTTTGTATTTTGATGTTTGGTTCTATTATCAATTTTAGAGAACATAGGAAATAATGTTTCAATAGATATTACTCACCTTTCCTTTATTGTGTAGTAGAGGTCAATGTTCATGATGGTATTTTATAAGTTCTTCTTATATATCTACATAGGATTTTCTTGGACATAATTTCCTCTTTGGCGTACGAATGTCCGTGACCGTGTAAAGGGCTATACTGTGGGCTGCTGAGAGAGCGCGTATCACTAATTGTCTTATATTTTTCTGTTGACATGTTGTTTGATCTTACTCGTTGCCTATGTGTGTCTGTGCAGGCAGCGAGGGGAGAACTGCGGCTCCGGGAGAGAGCACGTATGCTTATGCGTCTTTTCCACTGGAACTGATTAGAATAAAGGCGAGTTCAGGAATTTTCTCAGAGTGGAAAATTTCGCAAATTTTTGGAAACATTTTCCGAAAAAAAACGATTTTTTATATTTTCGTTTTTTTAAAATCCCGTAAAAATTTCGAATTTCTATTTCTTTTATTTTCGTTTTCGAAGCCCTAACTATTCGAGGAAAAACGAGTAATTGAATTAATGATCGAATTACTCACCCTTCAGCCATTCTATAAATGTTGTGTGTCGACGATGATATTCTGCAAGCTCACCTCATTTTTCGTTGACTCTTCTTATGATTGCCCAACCGCATAGAGTACGTGTGTTCGCGACGGGCTCCAGAGGATGACTGCGGGCCGTTGAGAGAGCGCGCATCACTCAGTATCCCCTCTCCTCTTCTGGTGTCATGACATGATCAGCGCGCGTCTGTGTCTGTGAAGGCGGGGAGGGGGAGAATGCGGCTTCAGTAGAGAGCGCGAATGCCTGAGCGTTTCTCTAACTGGAACTGATAAGAATTAAGGCAAGTTCAGCATATGCCTCAGAGTGGGAAATTTTGGGAATTTTTGGGAAAATTTTTGGGAAAAAAAATAATTTTTTTTATTTTTGTTTTTTCAAAATCCCGTCAAAATTTCGAATCTTTATTTTTTATATCTTTGTTTTCGAAGCTTCGGACAAAATCTTAAAATTGTTTCAGTATATCTTCAATCTATTTAAATCACTAAAAATTCTTGACGTTTATGTTTTCATAACTCTAATGATTCAAGGAAAAACGAGTATTTAAATAAATGATAGAATTACTCACCCTTCAGACGTTCTATAGATGTTGATGTCCACGATGATATTCTGCAAGCTCATTCCATTTTATTCGACTCTTCTTATGATTGCCCACCTTCATAGAGTACGTGTGATCGCGACGGGCTCCAGAGGATGACTGAGGGCCGTTGAGAGAGCGCGCATCATTAAGTATCCCCGCTCTTTTTCGGTGTGACGTTGTCGTTTCTCGATGCGTGTGTCTGTGAGGCTATTTAGGGGAAAACTGCGGCTTTGGTCGAGAGCGCCTATGTTTGAGCGTCTCTTCCGCTGAAACTAATGAGAATGAACTCAAGCTCATGATGTGTCTCAGAGTGGATAATTCCGAAAATTTTCGGGAAAATTTTTCGAAAAAAAATCGATTTTTTATATTTTTATTTTTTCAAAATCCCGTAAGAATTTCCAATTTTTTATTTCTTATCTCTTTGTTTTCGAAGCCCCGGACAAAATCTTGGAATGTTTCCATTAAATCTTTAATCTATTCAGATCATCAAAATTCTCGACGTTTACGATATTACAACTTTAACGATTTGAGGAAGAACGTGTAATTGAATTAATGATGCAATTACTCACCTTCTAGACGTTCTATGAATGTTGATGTCCACGATGGTATTCTGCAAGTGTATTCCATTTTATTCGACTCTTCTTATGATTGCCCCCCTTGATAGAGTACGTGTGATCGCGACGGGCTCTAGATGATGACTGAGGGCCGTTGAGACAGCGCGCATCATTAAGTATCCCCACTCTTCTTCGGTGTGACGTTGTCGCTTCTCGATGCGTGTGTGTCTGCGAGGGCAGCGAGGGGAAAATTGCGGCTCCGATAAGGAGCGCGTATTTCTGAGCGTCTCTTTCACTGAAACTGATGAGAATGAAAGCAAGTTCAGGAATTGTCTCATGGTGGGAAATTTCGGAAATTTTTGGGGAAAATCTTCAAAAAAAATCAATTTTTTATATTTCTAATTTTTATATTTCATATCTTTGTGTTCAAAGCCCCGGACGAAATCTTGAAATTTTTTCATTGTATCTTTCATCTATTTAGATCATCAAAACTCTCGACGTTTATGTTCTCGTAACTCTAACGATTCAAGGAAAAACAAGTAATTGAATAAATGATCGAATTACTCACCCTTCAGCCATTCTATAAATGTTGTGTGTCCACGATGATATTTTGCAAGTTCACCTCATTTTCCGTTGACTCTTCTTATGATTGCCCAACCGCATAGAGTACGTGTGTTCGCGACGGGTTCCAGAGGATAACTGCGGGCCGTTGAGAGAGCGCGCATCATTCAGTATCCCCTCTCCCTTTCTGGTGTCATGACATGATCGGCGCGCGTCTGTGTCTGTGAAGGCGGGGAGGGGGAGAATACGGCTTTAGTAGAGAGCGCGAATGCCTGGGCGTTTCTCCAACTGAAACTGATCAGAATTAAGACAAGTTCAGAATGTGCCTCAGAGTGGGAAATTTTGGAAATTTATGGGAAAATTTTCTGAAAAAAAAACACTTTTGTATATTTTTGTTTTCTCAAAGTCCCGAAAAATTTTCGAATATTCATTTTTTATATATTTGTTTTGTCGAAGCCTCGGAAAAAATTTTCAAATTTCATGTATCATATATACAAATAATTTGGACTATTGAATTTTTTGACGATAACGTTTTCTGAATTTTAACAATTTTGGAAAAATCGAATTTCAAAATTGAGGTTGAAATTACTCACCTTCATGATGTCCTCTATGTATGTTGATCTCTTCGATGTCATCTTGCAAGCTGACTCTGTTCCGCGTCGACTTTTGTCATACCTGCTCGACTCCATAGAATACGCGTGTTTGCGCTGGGCACAAGAAGATGACTGCGAACTGTTGAGAGAGCGCGCGATACTAAGTATCCCCTCTCCTCTTCTGGTGTCGTGATGCTTCTCGGCGCGTGTCTGTGTCTGTGAAGGCGGGGAGGGGGAGAATGCGGCTTCAGTAGAGAGCGCCAACGCCTGAGCGTTTCTCTAACTGAAACTGATAAGAATTTAAGCAAGTTCAGCATGTGCCTCAGAGTCGGAAATTTCGAAAATTTTTGGAAATATTTTTTGAAAAAAAAAACAATTTTTTATATTTTCGTTTTTTCAAAGTTCCGAAAAATTTTTGAATTTTCATTTTTGATATATCTGTTTTGTCGAAGCCCCGGAAAAATTTTCATTTAATTTCCAAAAAATTTTTGAATTTTCATTCTCCACATTTTCTTTTTATTGAGGGTCCGGAAAAAATTCCGAATTTCTATCCAATATATTTTCGTTCTATATTGATTTCAGAGATAACGTTTAACCAAATTATTCATGGAATTACTTACCCGTACGATGTTTTTCCTAGATGTCGATGTCAACGATAATATTCTGCAAGCTCACCTCATTATGTGTCAACTGTTTTTATACTCGCTCAACTCCTATGAGCACGTGTGTTCGCGACGGGCTTGAGAAGATGACTGCGGGCTGTTGAGAGAGCGCGCATCACTAAGAATCCCCTTTCCTTTTCTGGTGTCACGTTGTTCGATGCTTCTCGCGCGCGTATGTGTTTTTGAAGGCAGCGAGGAGACGACTGTGGCTCTGGTAGAGAGCGCGTATGTTTGAGCGTTCCTCTAAGTGAGACTAAGAAGAATGAAGGCAAGTTCAGGATGTGCTTCACGGTGGGAAATTTCGATAATTTCCGGAAAAATATTTTGAAAAATAAAATAATTTTTTATATTTTTGTTTTTTCAAAATCCCGAGAAATTTTTCAATTTTCATTTTTATATATTTATTTTGTCGAAGCCCGGAAAGATTTCATCTCTTACATTTTCTTTTTTTCTGAAGGCTCGGAGAAAATTCTGTTTTTCTATTCATTATGTTCCTATTCTATTCGAATCACTCGAACACCTTCGACTTTCCTGTTTCCACAATTCTATCGATTTCAGAAAAACGAGTAATCAAATTATTGATGGAATTAATTGCGCTTACGATGTTTTCTTCAGATGTGAATGTCCACGATGATATTGTGCAGCTCACCTCTTTCTGCGTCGACTGTTTTTACACTCGCTAAACTTCAAAGAGTACGTGTATCCGCGATGGGCTCAAGCAGGTGACATTGGTGATATTGATCTTAGTACGAAGTAAGGCCCAGAATGAAAATTTTGAGTGTCACTTGTATATTTATCCCTGTAACCAACTGAGTAATTAATTCACGTCAAATCGATGTACATCTCTTTGGCCTACTAGAAATCACTTTATTTGAGCATAACGATATTTTACAACATCATATTTCTGAATTTCCGATAGAAAACTTCCGTATTTTTATAATTAAACACTAGCGTTATGTTTCGCGTTGCTCGGCCTGTAAAAGTCCCCGAGAAGCGTATCAGTTCACCAAAATGCTCTTTTAAATCAAATGAAAATATGTTCTGTACCATTTTCACATATCGAGTTATATGATGATAACTTTCATGGTCTTTATGAGTTCAGACCCATGTGAGAAACCGCCGCTTAACTAAATATATAAAATTTTTGAAAAACGTACTCTCATTTGATTTGGAAGAGCATTTTGGAAAACTAATACGCCTATCGGAAACATTTACAAGCCGAGCAACGCGAGGCATTACGCTAGTGGATATTAAAATGAAACTTCGGGATCCCTGTCAATGAGTATGGTCACTCCCGCGTCTCGCTGGGTGGAGACGAGATTTTCTGAATTGGAGCAGTCTTCTTTATGGTCCGCGGCGATGGCTTGGAGCACGGCAAGCCGAGCGAGCTTTTTGGCTTGTTGAAATTCGTACAGGTCCCGCCGACGTTCGCTGTTGGTACGGGGTACGGGAACCTTTCTCTAGGCACGGCCACGATGATTACGATCCATCCGCACGGGCAGGGACGGAGTGCGTGGGACGATCCGTCGGTAGGACGGACGTAGGGGCAGGTGGGCGAATATTTCGAATTGTTTCTAAGTTCAACTGCAACTCGGTACCGGTGCGAAATACGAACACAACTCATACTCTGTCGCTCACGACATCGAGCGGAAACGCGTTACGGTGTGACTAGGTCGCGATGAAGGCGGGCCTGACGGCACCAGGGTACGTCGGTCCGATGAGCGGCGTGGCCACGGATAGGCCGAGTGTCGTGGAGAATGCATCGAGGTGGCGTGTCCAGAAAAGACTCGATGTCGAGTGTTGGATGTTCACCCTTTTTATAGGCCGGTCGAACTGTGTACTGTCTAACGGTCCGTAGCGTTATTTGTGTTCGGAAAATCTACGGAACAACGGTACGATACGTTAGCGGAAAGTGCTAACGCAGCAAACGGTATGTAACGTTAATTTTATGTAAGATGTGCATGGAATGACTGGGCGTTGCGTTAACAAAAAATGCTAACGGAAAAACGGTACGTAGCGTTAGCCGTGCGTAAAATGCGTATCGAATGTTTGTACGGTGCGTTAGGGAGAAGCGCTAACGCAGAAACGGTGTGTGGCGTGAGTCTTGTGAAAATTATATATAAAGTAGCTGCGCGGTGCGTTAGTGAGAAGCGCTAACGCGACAATGGTGTGCGGCGTTAGTTCATGTGTATGATGCATATGGAATAACGGTGCGATGCGTCAGTGAGAAGTGAAAACGGTATTTGGCGTTAGTCGCGGTGTTGAGTATGATTGGGAAGGTTAACGCGGCATGGTGTTATTTACGCTAATGCAATACGGCGTTACCCTCGGTGTGAGGTGTAATAATGCGATATGGCGTTACCTTTGGTTCTGAAGGCGGTAACGCCACGTTGCGTTGACGTCGGATGTTGTATCGTGGGATGAATATGCTCGTCGATCAAATTAATTAAGATGCGCGCATCAAAGGAAAAGATGAATCGAGGACAGATGGATCTAGATTCTACTCATCGGTCACGTAGTTTGATTTTAGAGGTCAAAATACGGAAAATATACCACTTTATTCAGAACATTCCCTCCAGGTCGTGTCCTCGCACACCGAACAAAAATCGGCAGGACTCTTCTAATTAATTTTTGTCGGTCTCACTACCAGACTCTATCTCCTTTACACTATGCCAAGCCCCACAATTCCTTAGTACAATTCATGAAAGCATTCCTTAACAATTCTGCTTACTTTTACTTATTGTTCCTCTGATCCAGGTCGTCGCTGGTACACCGTCGCACAATCTGGCCATGGATCAGGCTATCTACGTAAGTCAGAGAGCTCATTATTTGATCTAAGAAAAAAAGACTGTGTTTCACTTGTTCAGCATGATTTCATTTGATCCAATTTCCTTTTCTCTCTTTTGTTTGGTAGAACCGAGTCATTTTTCCTAATAATTATCGGGAGTCTACTGCAGTTTTAATGGAAGAAACTAGTTCAAAATCATCGCCGTGAGAATTTGATCGCTCGTCTCAGTCCCATCATGAAACAGTTTCGTTGTTTTCCCTGAGCACTGTCAATATTGAAATTAAATTGATTGCCACTCTGATTAATTGCATGAAAAAATCATGTGAATTCTATCACGTTCACAGATTTAGACTTTCTATTGTACAGTTCAGTTTCAGTCTCAATTCCATAGACGTTGGAGTATTTAATTGAATATTTTTGACAGGAGTATTTTATACACTCCACACCAAAACTTCTCCTTTCAAATGGCTGAGTTGATTTTATTATTATTCTCTACACTAGCATCTACTCTCAGCTTGTTTAATAAGATAACTTTCGTCATATTACAGGTCAATTCTCATATAAGTACGCACTCGAATCAACAGGTAAGAATATCAAAGATTATGCGCACAGTCGGCTCTAAAGAGGACTTAAGGAGTTTTGTTTTTCGGAATCAACGTACACTGGGCAGGAAGGCGAATTGCAGTACATCGAGATCTACTGTCTCACTCGAACTCATAGGTCATGGTATCCTAACCTATGAGTGCAGCAGATCTCGATGCACTGCAGTTCACCTTCTTGCCCAGTGTACTTGCCTCACGTTTTTCTCTTCCCGGGAGACATTTCATTAGTTACTTGAAAATCCTCTTGGATCAATCCAATTTGAGGTTTATGCATCCAAGAAGAGATTTCATCTCGAAGCACACAATACTGGTATGAGTTTACTTTGTGCTGGAAACACAATCTTCCTTGACTTCTAATTTCGAGATGAAGTTTCAGACAACTATCGGCTTAAGAAAGATTGGCACCTACAGAAATTTTGCTATCCTGACTCAAAAGAAATTCGGTAATTCCTTCGACCGGGATGATATCAAAGCAAATTTAGTTGCAGCCATGGCTACATTTTCTCGAAGTCGATCGTATGATAACCGTGGCTGTAGCTGTAATCAGAATGTGAAAAATGCGGGTGTAAGGACTATTTCAGAGGTAGCTCGATGTTTGGATGTTGTAGCTCTGCCAAAAAAATTTTCAGCGCGCTGCGGGGAATATGGGTATTAGATATTCAATTCATCAATAACTTCCAACACAATTAATCAGCTGAAAAAGTTCATAACACTTGGAGATGATCTTATTTTTGTTATCTCGAGTTCCACTGAAATTAGAGACTTGATTTAAAAACAGAACAACCATGACGAAGTTCTGGACGTCAAAAACGATATCGCAAGATCAGATTTCAGAGAAACAAACGAGCGGCAGGGTTACGAAATTTCGAAAAGATGAATTCTGCGCGTATTGAGAGGTCTTTTTTACGGCCCAGGGACTTCAAATTCTGTATGGGCGGGATTACTTGACCGCGGCTCATAAAAGTCATAAAGTTTTGGTTTCGAAGCCAATTACGGTACTATCTGTCTGGTGCAATGATAAGTGTGATTTTTTGACGAAGGGATCAGTGAAAGTATCTCAAGTGCAAGTTCGACCTAGCGTTGCTAGCAAATATCTTTGATCCATTGATGCGAGGCTCATCAGTGATAGATTAGATTGATGATGAGATAAGCCGCAGTTGTCTTTTGCATCCTCAGACTTTTACGATCTCTACATGTGAGAACTTTCGTTGAGGATCCCTCAAATGATTGATAACGTACGACCAACACCTTAGCCTCGCCATCTCAACGTGCAATGTTTGGACATTATGCGTACTGATAAGATAACTATGGTTTTATGATTATGCGATTATCTCGTCGAATCGATCGTCGATGACATCATGAACATGGATGTACCTCCGTGTGATAGCGCTTCGTTGATGATCGATGGAGATCAGTCATTGATTGAAAAAAATCGTAGATCAAACACATAACTACTGATTGTTATCTTGTCAATACGAATAATATCCACATGTTGCACATTGAAATTACAAGGCTAAGGGATTGGTCGTATGTTATCAATATTTTGAGGGTGCCTCGAAGAGAATTCTCAAACGTAGAGATCGTAAAAGTCTGAGGATGCAAAGGACAACTGCAGATTATCTCATCACCAATCTAATCTATCACTGATAAGCCTCGCATAAATGAATCAAAGATATTTGCCAGCAAAGCTAGGTCAAGTCGCACTTGAAATACTTTTACTGATCCCTTCGTCAAAAATTAACAGTTATTATTGCACCAGACTGATAGTACCCTAATTGACTTCGAAATCAAAACTTTATGACTTTCATGATCCGCGGTCAAATAATCCCACCCATCCAGAATTTGAAGGTTCCGGGCCGTAAAAAGGCTTCTCAATAGGCACAGAATTCATCGAAATTTTGAAATTTTGTAACCCTGCCACTCGTTTTTTTTTCCCGAAATCTGATCTTGCACTATCGTTTTAGACATCCAGAACTTCTTCGTGGTTGTTCTGTTTTTTAATCGAGTCTCTAATTTCAGTGGATCTCGAGATAACATAAGCTAGATTATCTCCAAGAGTTATGAACTTTCCCAGCTGATTTGTGTTAGAGGTTATCGATGAATTGAATATCTATTACCTATATTCCCCTCAGCGCGCTGAAAATTTTTTAGCATAGCTGCAGCATCCAAAAGTTGAGCTGTCTTGGAAATAGCCCTCATACCTGCGTTTTCTTACATTTTGATACCAGTTACAGCCACAGTTGTCATCCGATCGACTCCGGAAATGTCTTATCGTAGCCGCAACTGAATGTGCTTTCATATTATCCCAGTTGAAAGAATTACCATAACTTTTGTAACTGATCCGAAGGAACTGTTTATCGTCATGATGACCACCCCGAAAGAATACCCCTTTACGAGCAAACTCACAAAGAGATCATGGTATGTGGATCGTGCATTCGGCCGAAACTCTGGGAATCGTCTCCTTGAGGTACTCATAGATGTATAATACAAAGTGACCACTTGAATGCTACAAATTTTGGAGGTACAGTCTATGATTAGCTCTGCAGATAGCATACCTATAAGTATCACATTTCATCCCGGGCCTATATGGATCATGCTAATGTCCATATAGGCCATGGGTCAATGAACAATAAACTCTGCGGCTCTGCGAATATCATCTCCTTTTGCCAAAAAATTATCCTATCCTGTATTAATCTATCTACGGTTTCAGCCGAATTCGCGAACCACAGATTATAACCTCTCCTTGTCAGTATCACGACTAGACCTTCATGGCCATTCACTGTAAACGTTCAAAACACAAAACTAACTTGATTAATAATTTCTTGTCAAGAATAGAAGAGGACATTTTGAGCCAATAAATACTGACTTAGAGGGCAGTCGAGCTAGAAAAATTCCGATCGGGATGTTATAGATTCTTCAATGAAAAAATTGGTGCGTGTGAGGAGTCTCGGTTGGAGGTTCGAACATCATTCTCAGAGATTGATACTTTTGAGAGGTTCTTCCCTTTGATCAATGCGCTTACATTCAGATCTTTGAAAATATTCATCCTCAAAGCAGTTGGATTCTCTTAAGTACTTATACGTAATATCTTTGCTGATATTACAGACGAGAGTCCCAGGGAGAAATACGACGGCGAAGATATTAATTGTCTCTCTGAAGGTATTTACATCAGCCTAGATGTCTGTCATTATACGTGCCTGAAACTGAACAAGCCTGGAGTACTTCGGGGCAGAATAGGCGCGGGATCATGCATGAATAACGTCTGTTTCTGTCCGTGGGATCTCTCTGATTCGACAGATGGACCCACGTACCTATCTCTGAGGGCATCCAGAACGATTAGTGAAATCATAGATCCAACAATAGATGATCTCACTCAAGCGTCACTCTTAGATGGTTCGATATCCAGGTTGCTTACAGATGAGTCGACTGAGCTATCTACGGAAAAGTCTGAGGTGCAAAGTAAAAGCTCTGTTGGAGCCGAAGAAGAGGAGCCAATCCCATCATGTAGTCGTGGTAAATTATCCTCAAAAATACCTATCGATAATTCTAGAAAAACTCACCGTTGATAACAACGTCAAATAGGGAAGTTAACCGCGTAGGATTTAATACGGCCCAATTCAAACTATAGAATTAGGTACATCGCAATGGTGAATTTCTGCTAAACATTTTTCCTTTCTAGAATAGAGATTTCATGATATATGTTGATGGTTTATTCTCGTATTAGTTCATGACACCATACCTCGAGATAGTTCTGTTATCTTCAACTATCTCTTAATTTGAAAGATACCACCATGTTGCAAATCAAAATTCCAGTGTAGTATTGGAAAATGAATAAGAAACCCCGAATATTTTTGATAATTGCTCGAAATCACCATTTATTATAATCACGATATCGGAGTAATTCAGATTTTTCTTTCTCAGATCAGCAGCTTTGCTCTGGTGAAACTAAAAGGCAACCTGACAGAAAAAAAAATTACAGCGATGATGATTGTAATACTCTTTGCGTAGTATTTGGCCTTCAGAGTGATCTCAACATGAAGGAAGGATATTCCGACAAGGGCGAATGCATTTGTAAATACGCTTGGAAATTTGGCCTCAAGAAGAAAGAAAAATTAGTCAAGTTACTTGAAGGGAATGAGATATTCCTAGATCTGAGAAACTATCGATTTGTACAAGAAATTTGGGACTCGAGTTCCTGTCCATCGAGAAGAGAATCTTCATGACAATAAATAATAGAATAGACATTTTGTACGGAAAACTGCTTAACACACTGTTAAAAATTTGTGAAAAAACTGCAACCAAATGGTTGCAGTTTTTCCTATGCGTCTACGCCGCAATCAGCCCTTTGGTCATCTTTTGGCGGCAACCCCAGGTTGAGCGCGCAATTCAATCAGCGGTTGAAAATTTTAGTTCTGCGAACATGGAGTTGATTGGTGGTGGTCTTCGGGGAACATTATTAGTGGTTGAAATTCAGATACGCGCGTCATCAATATATTCTTTATGTTTTTCAGCATACATTAAGTTTCAAAACTATCTCAGAATCTGTCCATCTGTTTTGGGACTTGATGTTATCGCAAAAACCACATTTCGTTTTATGTGGTCCAATAGTTGGGTATTTTTTTGAGGTTCGTCGGCATCGACTCAAACTTTGCTTAGAAGTCATAGCCACTGAATTTCAACCACTTTGGTTTAAATATGAATTTGAGCATGTGGTTGAATTTCAACCACGCTTGCTTTTATTCAAACACTGTGGCTGCAACTTTTGGTCAAAATTAATGATCCTTCTTACAGTGTGTCAGCCCCGGTCGAGCGGCCACTAATCCAGAAAAATAATTGCGAAAATTATGCTCAACCTTGATTACTGACCGAAAAGGTTCGCGCAGTCACTGCCGATGTTTTTTCTATTCGTTTACAAGGAAACATGAGGAAACTCGTTTTTCTGACCCAAAAATGCTGTAAGGGTCGACCGTGTACTCATCTCGTGACTCCTAATAGTAGAGTCAGCGAATTTTTCACAAGACCTAAGCGTGGTAGTTGAAAAGTCAACCACCTGGTTGAAAGAAAATTCGGCTAACTGGTTGAAAATTCAATCAGCCGGTCGACGTTGGTTGAAAATTCAACCAATTTTCTACAGCACGAGAAATGTTAAAGATCTTGCGTCTTTGCTGATGAATATAAAAGTTGGGAGGACGGATGTCCTTCAAGATTGACAAGACGCCAACTTTTAAATTCCTTACAGCTTTCATTTTAATCATCTTAGAATCAACCCTATTATAGTCCCGTCTCAACCAATCGATTGATTATGTCAAACAAATCAGAGTGCAAGTGACTTGAATCGTCCTGAAGAGCTTCCACGAAAAACTCGAATTATATCAAAGAATTTTTTTCAATGATTCTTTTCTTCTGAAATCTTTCTCAAAAACCATTCCAACAAATCTTGTAATGACCCAGAATAGTATATTCCGCACCGAGTTTAGGACATTGTATTAGCTTGCTTCCGCTCGATTCGTTTTCGGCCTGAGCCGCAGGCGAGCGTCGAAATAATCACTCGGAACCGGGGAACCTCATCAGCGAGGCGCAAAAGTTATTTTTCGCAATTTTGTAGTTACCCAAACATTAGAAAATTGTGAAAAATATTCAACTGTCACTCCAATTCTTTCCGGACTAAAATCAATTCAAGAGGTTTCTTACATACATTCTTTCTTCCAGAGTGATCTTTGACATTCTTGGAAAACTCTCTGAGCTGCATGTGTACGGAAAGGCCCTTTTCCAGAACGGTCCGTGAGATCTCAGGATCCGCATCATCATCCTTGTACGCATTAATCGTGTATAGCGTGGGTTGCCTGTGTACTATTAATTTATAGCAAAAAATATGATCTCCTGAGAGAAATCAGTTTTAGGCTGTTGACTACTGGCCTTGAATGATCCTCGTTACATATCGGATGTTACTATGATTGGAGTCATTCCTTCAAAAATACTAATTTTCTTGAGGAAAATGCCGGCAATCGAGAAATAAGACATTTTTGGGGCACAGGGAATGTTTCACCCCCTCATATGATGGCAATCCTTCAACTCGGCAGCCAAACGAAGCAGCTGGTGTAGTTGCATGAATCCGCTTATTAATGATAA
Organism: Eretmocerus hayati; assembly: GCA_029851415.1. NCBI lineage: Eukaryota > Metazoa > Arthropoda > Insecta > Hymenoptera > Aphelinidae > Eretmocerus > Eretmocerus hayati. The sequence continues at coordinate 158,863,849 of CM056742.1, read as the reverse complement.
ACCAGAAGACATGGATTGTCTTCAGGATTGAAACATACTCTGAGGTTTTGAATAAGAAAGTATTAGGTACAGTTAGTAGAACGCATTCTTTTCCATCATCAGAAATATTCAGGTTGATCATGAAATTTTCAACGCAGATGATCACCGGATAATTTTCCTGTTCAACATGCTTCCGGTCTCACCATAAACTATACACAATTTTATCGATGAGTCTGAGAACTACCAATGAAGAGTGTTGAATCAAGCATTCTTTCCGAGATCACCGAATTAGGTGTCACCACAAAGTCATGGAAGCTCCAAACGAATTCTGTATATGTCAAGAATAAGTGAAAAGACACGAAGTTCATCAGCAGATTTTGGATTTTGAGAAAATCCTCGACTGGTCCGCATGTTGAACATGACCTACCCTTGTCTACAATTTTTGTAACGAAAACTGGTTGATGCAAAGTCAATGTTTTCCACACATCATTTATTGAGCTTGTTTAGATTAGTTCGTCGCAGATCAAAATTTTCGTTCACGTTCGTGATTTTACAAGAACTATCTAATAGATAACCCCATTCACACTTGATTATATCAGCTGCTTTTTCCCCAATAGCCATTGTCGGTAGATTGAGATGTGCTGTTGGAATTTTGGGGATAATTGATGCATCCGCTACTCTCAACCTTCGTATACCTCGTACCTAAATACACAAAATTATTGTGATGAAAAAATGTGCCAATTTCACGAGATCACTCTCAATATGAAGTACTGAGTTACTCGCATGTCAAACCCTTGCTTCATTACGGTTTCATGATTTTGAAAGAATGGACAATGATCACGAAAATTGATACCATTCTACTTGCCGCGCCATTGATATTTCAATCATCAATTGTCTCTATCTTCAATGCTTGGATTGTTAAATTAAACTTTTAAATTCAGATTCGTAGATTTGACTGTTATGTAGATATGACTACTCAAATGAGAGATAAAAGCAATACAATTTGATATTTCGATCTCTATCCGACTACCTATTCAAAGAATCTTAATTCATACCAGCGATCCAAACTCAACATTTTCCACAGATGAGAAGTTTTTGATTCTCTAATGTACAGAAAAGATTTCTTCATGCACACCTGAAGTTTTGTATTGACGACTGCAGTTTCATCACTCTGATGGCCCATTTTACATGTCCCACAGTGATGCCAAAGACTGATCGAAAGTGTTCGCAAAGTGCATTCCCAATAATCATCCGAGAGGAATTCGAGATGTTCGCACCCTATTGTCGGATCTTGATTCAATCTTGCACCGTGATGTTGCAAAGCATCGGTATTACTTATTCCCAATGCTAATTTGATTCCTTTCACCCCAATTTTGACGTCTTCTGGATGACTGAGGTAATTTGAAATCACAACTGGATGAGACGTTGGATTTGCATCCTTTAAAAGTATTTTACCTCTACTTTTCGGTTGTATAATTACTGGCCAGATAAAGTATCCACGTTTCGCGTTTACGCCACCAAAAGATCTGTGATTGTGCTCATCGGTAAATCCAAGAGCCTTATATATGTAGTAGGGTGGTGCAGTTCCACCAAATATGAATTCTAAATTTGGTTCAACATCTCTATTTCGCGGGTGGTAAACATTAACGTATCCAATTCCCTCAACACCAGTTGGAGTTGTCAATGGACCCTTTCTAAAATTGAACCAATCACTGATCGATGGATTGTCAGGTTTTATGAAATCTGGTATGTAGATACCACCTGTATCGTTGGTGAGAAAATTCAACCCGATGAAACTCAAGTGGTCCATTAGATTTTCACCTACAGGAGCATCTACCAATACAGGAATTCCCAAACTTTGAAGATGTTTTCTTGGACCAATGCCAGAAAGCATCAGTAATTGTGGAGATCCAAGTGGACCTGCACTCACGATGACTTCTTTTTTTGCAATTACGTTGATTGTTTCTCCTAGTTTGGTGAACTCAACACCGTAGGCATTCTTCGTTTCCGGGTTGATTAGAATTTTGTTCACATGACTCAACATAGTTACTTTCAAATTTTTTCTTCGATTAAGACCGTGAAGATATGCCCGATTAGAGCTTGCTCTCTCCCCACCTGCAATGTTGGTTTGCAAGTAGTTCAAGCCAATTAATTTTTTTCCATTGTAATCGACTGCGGGTAGTCCCAATTCTTTTCCAGCTTTGATCCAACTGTGGACATATGAGGTACGATATGGCACATCGGCAATACGTACAGGCCCATCGAAGTTGTGGTATTCACTGTCTGAAGGTGCTTTGGTGACATCGTGTCTCTCCAATTTTTTGAAGTATTTCAACATTCCTTCGTAAGACCAACTGTTATCGCCTGTCATTGCAGCCCACTCGTCGTAGTTTTTTCTTGTTCCTATAGGGAATTGGATTTACGATATTATTCTACTTGTATTGATCCATCGAATATTCAAATTTCTCAGTTTAAGAAAATAGATTTCTTTCGCTGACTTTTTTGAAATGGAATGCTGTCGTTAGAGGTGATGTTTTTGATCTTATTATCGGAGGAATACTTTTTCACCTCTAAAATTTTGAAAATTATCGATAAGGCATCAGTGAATGGACTGAACATTTCCTATGCTGTCATTCATTTAGCCTCGTGTCAAATTTAAGGCATCTTGAAAATCCAAGTGTTGTGTACAAATTTATCAATTGTTTGAGTGACTGATCAAATTTCAGTGAACAAATACCTAGTTAGCAACCTAATAGTTTAGTAACCTAATGAATAAGCTCATAGTGTTTGCAATTTACGATAATTATAGTTGTTTCCACTTTAAAATCCATGACTGTAAGGGTGACTGCAAACCATAATGGTTATACAAGTCCATGTCCGATTCTTTTGAAATTGCCTCGGTAATGTAAAGACTGTTCTTATATTACTTCCTGAGAAACTTTATTCTTGATCGTATGGATTGTCTCCTTCCGTTTTGGATGATGTCATATGACTTTTCCTGACAGTGAGTTTCTCGAAGTCGACTTAAACCGTTTTGGTCTTCAACCATACTTTAATGTAAGACACTAACCTCGTGTTGCCATCATTGCGTTCATAACACTGGTGCCTCCCATTACTTTTCCAAACGGAAGTTTACACTGACGATTTTCCATCCCCAGACAACTGCTATTTGATTGTGCTGTGAGATGATTCCAATGCAATTTTTTGAAGTATTGTAGGTACAAAGCAATGATAGGGATGTCCATGATCAAATTTTCATGATATCCGGCTTCAATGAGTAAAATATTCACATCTTGTACTTCACTAAGTCTTGCCGCTATAGCTGCTCCAGCGCTTCCAGCCCCAATCACTATAAAGTCAAATTCAGCTCCGTTGGTTGGGGTAAAATCGCTCAATTCCTGTGATTCATACCGGAACAGTTCGTTGATGAATTTGATCCCACCCGCACCTAATGAAACTATGTTACTCAAGGCATCCCACAAGAAACCTCCAGGATTTTGCGATGCGGAGCTTGAAGCTAACAATGAAAATATTATACATGTTGATAAGCACTTCAACATTTTTCTTGAGAGATAGTCAGTGTGGTCGTTCTACTGTGAATGTTCAATGTATGGACCGCTTATAAAGCATATTTTGCAGGAACGAGATCTTTGTCTTATCTGGATCAATATTTTTATTTGTGTTTGCTCCAAGTCATTGAATGTGCAAAACAATTCAACATCCGTCTGGAAGTAAGCTATCAAATCATGAATACTTCTGAGTTATGCTAACTTATCTCTAGCTGAAGAATAATACTTTAAGAGCTCAGATTCGAGTCATAGTTATGAATGTAACTACATTTTTCGCGTCAGTAATCTTCTTTCCAATTGTATCATTTGGAGAATAATTCTGAGCTGTAAGTGAAATTGGATTGCGGTCTTCACAACGCTTAGGAAGACGATTTTAGAAGATTTATCATGCACCGCTGCGGGGCCTAGCTGTTTTGGAACACGGAAAATTATTCTGAGTAGGCCTAAACGGGCCGACGAGTGAAGTGTTCAGACAATTCCCGAGTATCAGTGCGACTAAACGCCAATTTTCTGATTTGAGCCGGGAAGAAAAATGGTCGTTCGGCCGTACTGTGCGAAGAAGTAAGGTTAGTGTACCCCACTTGCCCCCATTAAGCCATTTTCTTAATAACTCTGGCCCATCTCAATATTTTCCAACGTACCTCAACTCATTTTGAAGCTTGTCTTAAGACCTTCAAAATAAGTAAAAGTACATCCAATTTGGACTAACTGGAGCCAAACTGTTTTAATTCTCCCAAAGGGTGACTTTTTAGAGTTTACGAAAGTGTGTACCCAACTTGCCCCTATCATATAAAACAATGTAAATCGGCGATAAAGTGCATAAAATTGCTTTGATCCGTTTTCATCACCGTGCGCCGGAATTTGTAGCTTTTAGTTGGCTCAAAACACTGTTTCCGACCTATTTTGACGTGATAAACACGTTCTGAGTGGTAAAAAAACCATACAGCATGCCTTCCCGAGATAACCATTTGGGGGCATGTTGGGTACACTTCGATGTCGGCTTTCTTGATTCTCAGTCATCTCCGTATTTTGTACATAAAATTGCTCCAAATCGAAGTTTTGCGACTCTGAAGAGCGAATTTTGAAGGTCTTGAGACAAGAAATCGAATGCGCTAAGGTACGTTGAGATTGGTCGAATGAAAATAAATTCGCACCGGTTTTAGTGAATGCGATTTCCTCGGTGATTTCTTAGCTGCGCAAACACGAAGAATGGAAAAATCATTTCAAATTTTCTGGAGTACGCAGATTTGATCCGTGATCAAGCAAACTACGTACTTTCTCATATTTCTCAACATAACAAACGTAAAAAAAAATATGCGGGAATGTCCACGAGTGCCCATTTCTGAGATCGGCGGGGCAAGTTGGGTACAAAGGCAAGTTGAGTACATTATATTTATCATTCTACAGCCGGCAAAATAATTTTGCGGCTTTGGACGTAATTTTGTTAGCAAACATTATGTAGTAATGTATCCTAGTTAGGACGAAATATCCTTCTTAATTTCGAGACATTCTGCAGAAAGAGATTTTATGGATCATAAGATTTACAATTGCGTGCAGTGACGCTCTCAGTGGGTTAAATCGAATTTTAGTTTGATGCATGTTCAAGTCCGACAAAAGTGGCGATATATACGATGTCATTTCATTCGCAAGGTGTGCGGCATATACTGCGCAGACCTACAAGAAACTTTTGCATTAAGTGTTGCGAGCACTCTGCGTCCATTGCTGCTGTTGATGTTGGTATTTGCAATTCAAGATAGAATCTGTCAGCTCCAGACACATTATCCAACTTGCTCTCTCGTAGGTTCTAAAAATCTGTACATCTATGGCTGAATAGGTGTATCGGCCAAAGATACTTCTATGCTTTTGAACTTGTGAATTCAGCCTATTTTTTGAAAGATGGTGTTGCATTCCTCATTTTAAGATCTTGAGCTTCTTTTTTAATTGGAAAGGACAAATCAAAGGCAGTCTTTCACTCATCTATGCTTGTATTACATTATTACGAGTTTAACAAATTTTTCTTGTCTAAGAAGATATTTCCTCGAGGCAATGCGGAATGAGACCCAATATCTTGGCCAGTTGAGTGATTTAACCTCGTCCTGATTGAATCGTTTTTCAAACCTTCTATAAAGGTGATCTATCGATACCCACTAAAATATCTCCAGAATATATGATTCCTCATCCCAATTCACGAAAATCAGACTTTCCTTGACAAGGTAAGTCGAAGAACTAGTACTCTTCACACATGATAACTCTCAGCCATTTTTTGACGTGCAGCTGAATTTGAATCGAATTACTCTATAAAGCATCCTCAAAAACTCACGTCAGTATCCTATTTGTGACAAAATAAAATATACTGACAATATCCGAAAACTAAGTACGTATTAGGTATAAGAATTCTATGCAAACCCAGAATTATTCATCGCCTTCTCTGTAGAATATCTACTTTGAATCGCTCAACATTTTTCGGTAAAGAATATTACCCACTCTCATCACGTATCTTTCCAATATTAGAGCCTAGTACATGCTGAAAAGGTAGGTGGAGGCTGCAAGTGGAAAGGACAAAAAAAAAAGAAAGAGCTCCACGTACGCTTCCTCTACATATCGCTCCTTTGTGCGAGGGAAGACTCTTCAAATAGGGTCTTGGATTATTTTGATAGAATAAGAATGGACTGCGCCACAAACGCTGCAACCGTTCTTGCTACATATTTTGTATGCTATCTTGCACAATTGTCGATGAAACTGGCGCTTGGGAATAGTCGTGAATATTTTCTTTGGATTTTCAACACAATTTTATCATCATTATGTCAAAGTGTGTATCGTGCCATCAATCACAGGGATGAGCCTACAAAATGTTGAGCTTCTGTTATTGGAGTGGTGAGCTGTCAACTCTGTAGAATTTGATTGCGAGTTCGGATCTTTTTCATGAAGATTTACTTCATTACTATCGGTTTCCGAATGGAATGAATTTGAGTCAATATATCCATCTGATGTCCACTTTGACTGTGAAGTATTGAATTCAGTCCCCGAATACTGAATCAGCAATTATCCAAAATTCTTCTTCAACAATCTCAAAAAGCTCGTAAAGTACGAAGTGTTCTCATCTTCATAAGTAACTTTTGCTCCTACATTTCGTCCAAATACTCGAAAATGATATTCCTTTGCATTTCTGACATCCTGCTTCTCAAGAAAAAAGTATGCTCATCTTGTTTGTTTTCCAGCCAAAAACGATCAAAACATAAGGTAGGGCTGTATTGTTATTCATTGAAATAATTTTCTTACATACACTCATATCTGAATAATAATCCAACTCGCATAAACAAATAAAGAATTTGAAATAATTGGTGAAAGAAAGAGAAGTAATGTGAACAAAGCTGAAAAACTCACTTCGGAATTTACCCATTCAGAGATTCAACTGAGATTGTTTGGGAAATGCTGACGACGAGAAATGTTGCTTACAACAGTGACATTTGCATCATTAAAATTCATAAATCTTGCAGCAATACGGGATCTCAAGCTGCGATATCGAACCAAGTTCAGTGCACCAAAACAAGTACGAACGCGATAAAAATAAGCAAATTGATCTGGTTATTCATACTCATCATGAAGAAAAGCATTTTGTTTGGATTTTGACATTCCATTTTGATTATTATTGCTCGGATGGATGCAAGTTATACGTGTGAGATCAATTTCCGTATCCTGTGCACAGAATTTGTGCCCTAAATCTCGAGCAATAAGTGATTCACGAACGCAGAATAAGATTGATTCGAGTTTGCACACATCCATTGAATATTTGGGGCGTCCATCTGCCAATAATTAAAAGTACAGAAACTTATCCCCAATATGTATCTACCTCCGGTGTGAAATCTCGGTGACTGAGCTTACTTTTGGTAATTTAGTCCGTTGTCATCCGGAAGGAATAAGTGACTAACTTCCAATGAATCGGTATACTATGCCAACAACTACTTCAACGATTCCTGATGCCATCATACGTATCTTTGATTTTGTATCAATAAATTTGGACAATCTTGGTACACTAACACTAATATCGTTTATTCCCTAACTCCATTACTTTCGCAATTCGACTCCTTACATTGTCTCACGGCGGTAATTACCATAACCATTAGGAGTCTGAGGAAGCATAAATATACTAGAGGGTCTAACCCATTTGCTTACCAGAACTTGTACCCAAGACTACTGGACATACAATCAAGCAAGTTTCTTGAGGAATGCAACCGCGACGAATTTCTTGGTCTCAAATTAAACTCCGGTCCACAGAATGTGGCGTTTCGCCCACACTTATACTCTCCGCAAGAAAGCGAATGGTCACTCGAAATCCATGACCATGCGGCCTTGCAAATGGGTATAGCGCAAAGGGAGGGTGGGGGGATGGTCTATAGAGAATAGTGTAAAGACCCCTGATGCTGCAGATCGTTGAATCGAGAGTGGCATTTTGTGCATCTGTCTCTCTTGCTTAGATTCTTAATTGGCTGGCGTCCGGAATCGAAGCTTGAAAGTAGCCTGAGGCCATCCGTTGAAGCAGTTGGCGAATACTTGGTTCGAGGTGGTTGTGGTCGTGGAGGATCTCTGTGGCTGGCACTTTTTGGAAGTGATATTGGATGAGAGGTTAGAGCTTGGTTGGGAGAGTTGGATCGAGAAGGTGGCTTGTAAAGTCCTGCAGTAGTAGATCGGTTGAGGCACCCATAGCCGTCAACGGCGCGGGTGGTGCTTCTGCGACGGCTGATCTCGTTTGTAACGTGCCTGTGATTAGGGCTGACATGCTTCAAGGGGAAGACTTGCTAGCTGGGATGTAAACGTTGAAAGATGGGGTGGATCTGCTGGGACCGAGATGTCAGATACTTTGGTTGCGGGTAATTGCTGATTAGGTATATTATCATATAGATCTTGCTCAAATCTTCTACAATATTCAAACTTCTTCATTGATTGAAGGATTCGTGGTTTGATTCTTTCGATGAAATTTTATATATTCAATCATCGAGTGATTCTGAACACTCTGGTGAAAGATTAGGGTGGTCCAAAGGATGCTATTATTTCCAAATTGTTGGGTTTGGGGTCACAAAGTTCGGAATTTTGGGTAAATAATGAAAGTTTTGCTGAACGATGAAAAAATAACGAAGGAAACATTAATGAAGAAAATACATCAACTCTGACGTTGTTTTGGGGACCAATTGAATAAGGTGAGGAACGTTTCCGTCATTCCATTATCATGCCCAATTCACTTGTGCTTCAGGATATTCTCTTAACCGATATTCCACTCCTTCCCTCTCGGTAAAAGTCAATGGAACCAGTGTAAAGATCCCAGGAAAATCATAATACTCATCAGTATCAATACGGTATGCACTGGATGATCCAGAGGGGGCAGAGGAGCGTTCTCCCCTCCTCCCCCTTCCACCAAAAGGTGGAAACTTAGAATGGTCATTATAGAACCACTATCCCTAAACTGAGCGAATTGTCCTGGCAGGTATGAGATGCACAGCCATGAGTCTTTATGTTTTTAGTCGAGCATCATCGAGCACGGACCATCGATCAATCCACATCGTGGTGGACACATGAAGGTTAAGCATCAAGCAGCGAGTGCTGACTTTGTATTATCATAGAATCAAAAGAGTCATGAATCACTGCATCTTTTTTGGAATCGTACTGATGCATAATCTACATTTCACCAGTTGTATTTCCAGTTATATTGACCAAACTTTCCAGTAATCCCTGGCTGCGTTTGGGAGCTCAGCGGAGACCCCCAAGAACTCTAAATCAATGAGACAGCCTCAATTTACATGTTGATCGAGTTTTTCACACTAAAACAGCTTCGGGTCTGAAACAAAACAAGACATTGACACGTGGTTTAGCGCATCTCAAAGCTGAGACAAAAAACGATTGAAATATGTATGGATAAATTTTTCAATCTTTAAGGACTGGGGTGTAGAATTTCGTGAGAAATTCCACCAAGTTCCTCTTGTTTGACCTTTCTTTATTTCGATGTTTCATCTACAGGTACTGTGGACGCCATTAGTAAAGAGGCTCATGTAGAAATTGACACTAGCGAAGCATTTGCTTATGTAGCAATAACTTGGGTCTATATTTTTGGATTCTATTCGGACAAGATCGATTGCGCTTTTGTAAATTTCCAAAACTGGATCTTGATCAGTTCCAACATTAATTTTTTTACTTTCTAATATTGCATCATCATTTTCAATCTCAGTCGAGTGTATTCAGAAGATCCCTCCCTTTAGCCGTTTTGCCAATAGTTTTGACCTACTTCAAATTTTTCAACGTACCTCAGCTCATTATCAAGCTTGGTTCAAGATCTTCAAAAGAAGATCTTGAACCGAGGCCCGAATTTATAGTCGTAATTTGGAGTCCGGATAAGCTAATCCGAGGCGCCACAATCGGTGCGGTGAGTTCGCGAATCTATTAGGACTGGCGATTGTGGCGCCGCGGATTAGCTTATCCGGACTCCGGATTACGACTATAAATTCGAGCCTAAGGTAAACTCAATTTTTTTGACTGGAACTAAGCTGTTTTAATTTTAATTTTTTCCAAAAAGTTATTTTTCGATCGATGTAAAGCATTGATTTACGCACGGTTTCCGTTCACTTTACGCTCAGTGGATCGAAAAATGTATCTCGATACTCGGTCGTGAAGTTTTTTGCTTTACTCGTGACAATTTCGACCCTCGCCAGGGCTCGGACAGTAAACAATCACTCGAAAAGCAAAACCAAACTTCCCACCCTCGAATCGAAAAATACTATTTCGATCGACTGAGCTTGCGTGAAGCACTGCTTTACGCACTGCAGTATTCGTTTACTTTACGCCCAGCCGATCGAAAAACGTATTCCGATACTTAGGCGTGAAGTTTTTTTGCTTTACTCGTGACAATTTCGACCCTCGCCAAGGCTTGGCTTGAAAACAATCGCACGAAAAGCAAAACCAAACTTCCCACTCTCGAATTGAAAAATACTATTCTGCGAGCCCGCCACAAGGTGTTTTTAACATGCCTCTATTCTTTAGAACAATGTGAATCGGCGATAGAGTGCATAAATTAATACTTATCGCCGTGCAACTACATATGGAGCTTTTCGTCGATCCAAATGATAATTCCAACCTATTTTGAAGTGATACGGTCTGAGTGGTGAAAACAATTGCACTGCGCGCCTTTTTGAGATAAACTGGATGCGGGAATGTTGGGTACACTACGATGTTGCCCTTCGCGTGTTTTACAATTGCTCTCCGTGAATTACTTATCAAACCGCTCCAAATTAAGTTTTACTACTTCAAACAGGGGATCCTGAATGTTTGAGATGAAGGAATCGAATACGTCAAAGTATACGTTATGATTGGTTGGACCAAACATTTTTTCCACCGATATCGTGATTTCCTTGATAATTTCTTAGCTGTGCAAGACCGATAAATGCAAATTTTACTTCAAATTTCCTGGGACATTTAGAAATCATTTGCGGTCGGTCCAAATCACTTTTCTCATATTTAAATATAACAAATGTAAAATAGATTTGCTGGGAGGTCAACGAGTGCGCATTCCTGAGATCAGCATATGGGAGCATGTTGTGTACAGGGGTTATGTTGGATACAATTATACTTCCTGAAACGATTCCTTGCTCAACATTAAAATTTTCATTCTCTAAGCTGGTTATATATTCAACTTATGAACTCTGCAGTTGTGATTTCGGAACAGTTTATAACGAACCTGATCTTGCAAACCACGAAGAGGCTCTCTTCGGAAATGCTAAGGGTATGTACAGCGGATCGTGAGCCAGGGAATTTCGGCCTTAGGGTGTGTCCACAAGTGAAGCGCCCGCGCCGCTCCCGGCACCGGCGCTGGCGCGCGCTAGAAATTGTTTGTGTAAATTTATAGACGCACACGTTGACTCCTCTTTTCGGAGTTGTACTTAGCGATTGAGGTGGCCAAATTTCGGTTCTATAGTCCGGATATAGTCGGTAACGTGGGGAATTTTTGAGCCTGCTCAGAGCGCGGGTGCCGGGAGCGGCGCCGCGCGCCGAGGCTCGGCGCGGGCGCTTCACTTGTGGACACACCCTAACGGGCATAGGAGAGAGGTACCCCACGGCTGCAAACCATGGCGTAGGTCACTCCGGGGAAGCTGGGATCCATAAGTAGAGGAAAAATTCGTGCCCAACCCTTCACACCAAGGTGATAAAGGGGCCCCCGTGCTAGGCCCAGGAGGCTGCAAGGGGATCTCGAAAAAAAAAAAAAATCATAACAACCGTGATCAAGCTGTACAACTTTTGGATAATTCACAACGCAAGACTAGCTCTTGGGACTCCGATTTCAACACAATACTCGTCATATAGATTATGTTCATCCAGACAGATGTCCAGACAAATCAAAAGGAATCTGCGAAGTCGGAACTACACTTTTACAAAGCAACAAAAATGAAGGTTAAAAATCACTACCTTTTCATGAGACATCTCATGCATCCACTCGATTCCAAAGTCAAGAGCTTGCGTATTCATCAAGACAAGATTCAAAATTGTGAGACTTGTTAGACCTGTCAAATGCAGAAGACGACTTGGGCCGAGCCATTGAAGAGATATTATTGAGCTAATTGCGATAAGCCACTCGTCCAAGGGAGAAAAAAGTCCTCAATCAAACTGCGAAACTGTCAAAGCTCGTGGCCAACGAGACACAAGAGTTTTTCCTCTCTTCACGACAAAACCATCGTCGCGGGCAGCCCTCTTTTACAGAGCAGATGAAAATATTCGCGGGACAGCTCACGATTTGAGCTTAATTGTATAAAGCTTGGAACTTTGCCTCTTTGCTCGGTAGCACCATAAAGTACTCGAAGCTCGCAATATTCTGAAAAAATGAGTGCGTCCTCGTCTTCTTCGCATGGGAAACGAGCTATGACGAGGAGCTTTGAGATGAGGGTCTCGACGACTTGACAAACACCACTCCGACGTTGCTAAGTGTTGCGTAGCGGTGCTCGAGATGAATTGCGAGAAATGACATACGCTGGTCAGATACTAATTTTCACGTTCGTGTATTTAGAAACGTCCTGACTCTGAAATCCTTAATAATTCAATATTCAATCTTTTGATAGTGCGTGTTTTCGACTAGTTCAAAGTGAGCCCGGTTCTTTACTTGTATTGACACATTTTCAACCTCGTTTCCATATTGTTCTGCGCAACCCACAGTTTTAGGTATGGCCCTCGACTATCAAAATTTTGAAATGATGCCGCGGAAATTTTTTGAGAATAGAGTTGATAAAGATCAACAGCCCAAATAATATTCGGAACGCTTAGCTGTTTTCTGAATAGGAACGGTTTCATTAAGAAGTTTTGAAGTTAACACAATTGGGTCATATCAACTTCACGAGCCAATAATTTAATATCACCAACATCGGAATATTTCGGTACAGATAATTCATAGACTCATGAATTCCTTCGGGTTATTTGTGTCGCAACATATTGCAGTGAGGTTGAAGTGACGTGATTGGTAGGAACTCGGCTGAGACAGTAAGATGATTCGGTCGGGGGGAGATCGACCCTTCAAAGCGAAGTAGTCACTGCAAAAATAGACGATTTCAATTTATACGCACGGAAAAAATTCCGGAACGGCCGGAATCGACCATTCCGCGATGTGAACTATAAAATTCATCGAGATCTTGATGTAGCTTGAGACTCTGCATATGGATTATTAATCAGGTTTAACAATCAGTACAACATAACTTCCCTGCTTTCCCAAAAATAAGGTAAGCGCACTCAACATGTCTCGCCTTCTTGAGCCGTTTCTCCAATAGTTTTAGCTTTTAGCGCACTTCAATATTCTTCAACGTACTTTATCGCATTTTGAAGCTTGTCCCAAGGCCTTTGGAACGAGCTAAGGATATCAGTCAGCGCCAGGCAATCACAATTTTCCCAAAATGTGATTTTTTGTGAATTCGCAAAAGGGTGTACCCAACATGCCATATTCTTCAATGTACTTCATTGCATTTCAAAACTTGTTTCAAGACCCTCAAGATGGGCTGAAATACGACTAATTTTGATCAGCTGGATTCGAGTTGTCTCAGTTTTCACAAAAAAAAAAAAAAAAAAAAAAACTATCAAACCGTCGACATGCATGATAGTACATTTCAATACGAAGGCGGGAATGTTGGTTTCCGTGGCTCGATCGATGTTTCTCCGTCCCGAGCCTTATCGAGTGTCGGAATCATCGCTCCAAAGCGGACCCCCCCCCCCCCCCCTCCCTCGTCCGAGTGACTTATACTATTTTTTTATTCCCGGCGTGAGAAAGAAAATCAAAAATCCGTGCAAAAATGGTTTTTTCTTGCACACACGATGGAAAACTGTTCTTATTGGCGTGCAACCACACTTGCACGGGCTATTTGCCGTATCAAATCAATACTTTCAAGTGATGAACACGTTCTGAGTGGTGAGAAAAGTCATATCACATTCCTTTTCAAGATTACCACATGCGGGGAGGGGGGGCATGTTGGGTACACACCAATTTTGTCCGCCATTGTTGTGAACAATCTTCGTATTTTGTTCACAAAATTGCCCGAAATTCAAGTTCCGCATTTACGAAAAACGGATCTTGAAGGTCTTGGAAAAAGAAATCGAATGCGCTAAAGTACGTTGAAATTGGTGGGAAAAATATTTTTGGCACCATTTTTACTAAAGGCAAATTTTGCTAACGGTTTCTCACGTGCGCAAATACAAAAATGCAAAAACTCACTTCATTCTTTCTCAGTGACGCAAAAGTCATTCAAGGTCAATCCGAATCATGAATTTTCTTACATTTTGAAATAACAAACGTAAACCAATTAGACGGAGGTCAACGAGGGCCCAATTCCGAGTTCGGCATATTGGGGCATGTTGGGTACACTCACCTTGATCAAAACCGGAGGGCAAATTCCTGCTTCTCCCGATTATGTAGATGGCACAACCCCACATCTGCCAAGGACGGAAAGTTTGATCAAATGTTAACAACGATGGCTCGTCAAAGTTCATGTTTCATCTAATTATCTTTCTCCATGATGAACTCAATGATTGATGTGAATGATTCAGTTTATAGTCTGTTGTGAGTCGTTAGGTAAGAGAACTACGCATGATGATCATAAAAATATGATTCGACGAAAGACCTAACCTTCATAAGTAGCAGACTACATTTTTTCCCGGCGGGTCTTATTCCATCCCGGCCAAATTTTTTCCTGCCACGTAATCTGGCCCTGAGTCTTCCTTCCTCAAACCCCTCACTTGTTTCGTCCACTACAGTGGACATGGTTGAAAATCGATATTTGTGATAGTTCTATTCGCGTTCATGGCGAAAATCTGAAAAAACTCTGGAAAGTTCCTGACAATCCCAAGCTCAGTGTCTCATAACAATGAATTCTCTACATGCTCTTGTCTCGGAGAAAAATTTGAAGTTCCACATTCTCGTATTTTGTAATAAAAGATATTAATAACTAGTTATTGATATTTTTTGTCCAGGAAATTTTTCCGAGGCCAGGAAGTGACGTCTAAAGTGATTGGGCTAATTTATGGCTGTATGCCAAAGCATCTGAAAAGATGGAGGTCAAAGGTAGTATTGCGCTACCATGAAGAGGGTGTCAGTTTTTATGGTGGAGGGGGGGGGGGGGAGGTAGGGCGGTATCTTGTCAGAAACAACATTGGTCTCAAACGCGAAAGTTCATCGAGTCATTAGTAGCGTGTATTCGTAGTTCTGTCGACTGCCGGGACCGTTTGATATTAATGTTTTTCTTACCTTCACCCACTGCGTACCTCGCAGTTATTACAACTGCAAACAGTTTGCACAAGGGTAGGTAGTGAAAGTAAGCTAACCTAAAAGATCAAGAGAGACTTAAATATCTGTACACATACCGGGATGAAACTGAGCACAGCAATATTCCTAATATCGATCTGTCATCTCCACTCATCATAAGCAAGACAACATACAACGCGAACAGACCTTTCATGACTGTTTCGTCTGACCATACGATGATATTACTACTTGATACATAAGAGCATCGTTCACTGTTGCGTTATCCAAATAGCCAATATCTTTGCTCAACATCAGAACTCATCAAAACTCTTCCGAAAGTCATCTCAACTTGTGCTAGCACCTCGAGGAACACGAATCAATGAGAATTCTCATAGCTTATCCTAGATATAGAAGATACTGTTACGGAGTCGCTGCACGCATCTGTCACCAAAGTAAGTGAACAATGCGCCGAAATAAGGACACGTTGTAGAAATGAATTTTCTCTTGAATTAGGACACTCAGGAGGAAATTGCTCATGAGCTGCCAGGATTATATTACAATGGTACGGCTGAGAGCTTCTCTCCAAAGCTATATCGAGGATACTGGACATTTGTAATAAAGTACAGTTCAGAGCCGGTAGTCCGTCTCTCTGACGCAAACAAAATCGCCAGGCCAACCGGCGCTTCTCCAAATGCTCACTCATTTATCTCGCGTTCCCTGCCAGCTAATGAAATTATTGCTTGGTGCGAGAAACAGAAAAGGAGAGATATGAGTGAAGCTGGGTCATCTTTCGCGGGCAGAAACATCTCGGATACTAAAGTCTCCGGTTCTGCTCATGCTACATAATTCCAGAATGTGTTGCACTCACACCCGGTGGAACGCGGAGATTACTATCTACTAGAGTTGAGGAAAAGCCCTTTCTTCTCCTGCATTTTTCTTTCAAGCAAATATTCGATAAACGTCTTGAGCCTTCATGATCCCAGTTAGCATATTGATACGGAAACCCATTCATCTCCTGTCATGATTGTGTTCATGGAACACTTTAAATCATACAAGATCGAGACTTCATGCACTATTCACGATTACCATGATATTCTTTTGGATCGTCTCGTTGGCTATCCCTCCGTCCTCTCTTCAAGATTAATCATCTTGCAAAATAACTCATTGCAGGGTTGATAAACCGACTTTTTCATCAGAAGCCTGACGTGTTCCAAACATCCGTGAGAATTCTTCCTTACATTTTGGGTCAGAGAATTCTTTGGAGAAAATGTTCCGATGTTTATACCCATCACTTAACTTCCCCCCCCCCCCCCTCGCCCCCAACGCCCAACATAATCATTATTATTGACTCGAATACCATATTCCGAAGGTAGCTAGAACGAAGCTTGGACCAAATCATTCTTGGACTTTCCGATCATGACACACCGTACCAGAACGTCCCACATCATTCCAGACCATTCCAGATCATCCCAATTAATATCGGACCACTCTAGATCGTACCTGAACGTGCCACATTACTTTAGAACAACCTAGATCGTTCCGAACCGTACCAGAAAATCCCATGTCGTACCAAGGCATTAAGACCATTCCAGACTCAGACCGTTAGAGACCGCGTTAGAGCCTCCTTACGCTTTTGACCATTTCAGCCCATTCAGACCGTCGTAGGCCATGCCAGACAGCCTTGCAGCTGGTTTGAGACCATTCTAGGCCGTTCCCGATCGAGCAAGACCGTACCAGTACGTCCTAGATCATTCGACATCGTTTCAGACCATTGCAGGCCATTCCATACTATGCCAGATTATGTCTGACCGTCTCAGACCGTGTTGGGCCATTCCAGACCGTACCAGAACGTCCGAGAACGTATCAGATTGTTTCCGACCAACTTAGATTGTTACAATCTGTACCAAAACGTGCGAGATAGTACGAGCCTTTGACGAATCATTCTAGACCGTAACAGACCGCACCAAACCGTTCCGTACCATTTCAAAAAGTACAATATGAACCGTTTAAGACCGTTACAGACTGCACCAGAACATCTCATATCGTTCCAAAAAACTTCAGACTATTCTATTCTATTTAAGGTCATGCCAGACCATTTCAGACCGTTTCGGACTAATATATATATGAATATATATATATATATAATATATATATATATCTAGGCCGTTTCCGACCGTACCGGATCCCACCTGGTTCCAGACAATTCGAGACTGTTTCAGACCGTTTTTTAAAAGCCCTGGAATGTACCAGACTGTTTCAAACCATTCGAGACCGTTTCAAACCATTCTCGATGCCCCAAATCGTAACAGACCGTGCAAGATTGTACAAAAACGTCGTACACCAGGTCGTATTAGACCCTTAAAGACCAACTCAGACCCCTGTCCACGACAGACCATCCCAGACCATTTCTGGGCGGACAAGAACATCCACCTACTCGAACACCTACCCGACCACCCATCGATTCAACCATGATCCATACGGACACCCATCATACCTCACCTGTTCTGTGTAGAAAATCCTCTACGCAGGCTCCGAATGGACAAATTTTGGCTGCTCGTTCATGTATTATAAAATGTTCATTTCTTTCCCTCACTCTATTCAAAACAGTATCATCTTTCATTCAACTAGAGAATGGGACCAGTGGCTATGTGTTCATTATCAGACGATCTGAATTGATAAAGGGGGAAAACTCACATTCCTCAAGAAATATCAATCCGCTACTACAAGTACAAAAACCCAATTACCTAATTACTCAATCCCGCTCAAGATGCCTGTTTGGTAGTCAAAAAGTAAGTCAGTAGGGGTGTCTGGCTTGCGATTTCCGACGAATTTTATGTATATGGATAAGCAATTAGCGTAACGCAATCCAAGCATGCTATCATTTTTAAGAAAAAAAGCCTCGACTCTCTGGGTGAAGAGCGTTTTTTCGAGGCTCACCTTACTCAGAGATTAGAGCCTGACTGCTCTGAGAGTATTGTACGCTCAAGAGTATCGCTGTAGTAGTCTACAGACTACCTCGTATTTCGCCACGCTTATCTCCGACACCTGTACACTCCCTCTCTCTTTCTCCCCCTTTTTTTTCCTTCAAAATTAGCCACCTGCGTGGTATCACGCCCCAGAGTAACCGTTTAGAGTCAGGATGTGCTCCTTCTTTGGGTTCATAAGGCAGACTCACGTCTTTCTTAGTTTTGCCATGCTCTCGTAGAGACTCAGTATCACAACGGTTATGTGGATGTACTCTTGAGAAAATGGTTCTTCAGGCTATGAATACGTGAATAGCTACTTGTCGGATCGTTCTGCGAAAGTGAGACTACCCCAACTGGCTGTTTGTATCGAATATCTCGTTGAATGGTTGTACATGATGCGATTGGCGCGGACTAAATCGTTCCGATGCTTAAATTTACTAGTTGATTGAAAATTTGACGATATGGTGACTTCAAACTTGGAGATTTGCTCTGTTTTCATTTCATTGAGTAGATCGAATGTAAATCTTTCAAATAAGACGCTGTCGTGTTATGTACTTGACCCAATTTGGAGACGACGTTTAGCTGTAAAATGGAAAAATAGATTGTAATCAGATTCGATGCTTACTCCTTCCAAGCGATTTTCGAAAATTTTACGGGATTGGTGACTAGGCAAAGGCGTTTCTGAAAACAAACCTGTAGAATATTATCTCGCTCACTTCAGTCACTTCTGAACCTCAATTTATTCAAGACAAGAATCTTATATCGAATCACCCGTATCTTTGGAGCTTATGAGACTCGCAGGAAATTTGCTCTTCCAATTCTAAAATTATTTACCTTGAATGTAATGTGATTACTAGGAGAACTTGGATTACTAGGAGAAGAAAATTATATTGTCAGGATCACATCAAATTGAGTGCCCGGTCCGATCCTTCAACTTGAAACTAAATCGAAGGAGCTATTTTTGTGGATCGATCGAGTATCTAACTCAATTCCAATTAAATTCCATCATTCCATAATGTATCTGGGACTCGTCGAAACTACACGAAAATCCGCAGAGTATTTTTTGGAAAAAGAGAAACGGGTGGAAAATTCTTTTTCGAGTGAAATTTAAACTTCCGATCTCCCGCCTGCCTCGCGGTTGCGTTATCAATTGCGCTACCGGGCAATCGTAAAATGAGATTCTTCAAATTTGATGTTAAGAGTATCAACTAGAACTCTAAAACGCGCGCGTTGCGCGCGGATGGTTACTATGGCTTCAAATTCTGGAACATACGACAAAAGGCTATTGTGTTTGAAGAAAAAAATTATGCAGGTATATATGGTACCGCAAAGGAGCAAATATGAAATAGTATACAACTATGGAATGGAAATGTCATCCATCTCTATGTTTATCTATCTAACATGCCTCGAAATCTAATTTTATGGATTGCTGGATCAAAAATTCACGACTGCCTGACGAATTTTTCGAATAATCTCAAAAAACTATCCGATCTACTAAGTGCGCGCGCTGCGCGCGCATGGTTCAACCACCCGTATGGTGTGGGGTCAAAAAACTA
Source organism: Eretmocerus hayati (assembly GCA_029851415.1). Lineage (NCBI taxonomy): Eukaryota > Metazoa > Arthropoda > Insecta > Hymenoptera > Aphelinidae > Eretmocerus > Eretmocerus hayati. The sequence continues at coordinate 158,844,027 of CM056742.1, read as the reverse complement.
TCCAGTTTTTATAAAATATCATTGAGGGTGACCATCAGGGAACGAATATCATTTTGAGAACTGGAGAATTGAGCTCAAATTCAAAATCAATGATTTAAATTTATGCAACGTTTGTGCATGAAAATTTCAATTTTCACGTGAAGTATGTGGGTTTCCAATTCGATTCAGATTTGCGAAGGTTTTTACTCATTCTCGGATGGAGAAGTATTTCTGTCCTCCTCCTTCTTCTCCTCTAAGTCGGCTATAAAAGAGAAGTAGGAAACATTTTTCAAGGATATGCACAAACATCAGTCAATCAGCCTAAAGCGAGAATTTCTTGAATGCTTCTGTAGAAATTTGTTTTAGTCCACAAATGAAAAAATTTCAATCGATTATCTAAAATTCAATTGATCATCCAGAAATGAGAAAGTTATTGAACCTCCTACAATTTGAAAAAATACATTATTCACAAATAAAAAATTCCCCAATCCTTTCGGTCCAATTCAGTGCCATCCACCAACTGAAGAGTTGATTTACGCATTAAAACTTGAATCCAGAAATGAGAAAACTATAGAATCTCCTATAATTCGAAAAAATACATTATTCACAAATGAAAAATTTCCCAATTGTTTCGGTCCAATTCAGTGCCATCCGCCAACTGAAGAATTGTTTTACGCATTAGAATTTGAAGAATTATATTAAAAAACTAAAAACTTTTTTAAAAATGATGTAAGGATATTCAACATTCACAAAGAGAATTTTAGTTGATCTATCTCAATCACAAAATTTTATACATGCAATTTAAGACTAATGTTGAAACATCCATCATTCACGAAAAAAATTCTAGTTAATCTACCTCAATCAAAAAACAGTGTAGATACAACTTTGAAGTTTGTATGAATCATTTTGAGAATTTAGATAAGCGTTCCTGAGATTTTTTCGATCGTTGAAGAAAGATGAAATAAATATCAGAAAATAAATCTTCAAATGATTACCATTAACCTCATTGTTACACGGGATATCCGATATTTCGGTTGTCGGTCAAGCAGCAATCTACTTTCCTATCACTCATTTAGCACGCGATACGATTACTACATCCAGGTGTAATAAAACCCGATATGATGCGCAGGCGCGACCGATCACCTGCCACCTGCTCAATGTTGACAACGAAGCAGACAGAACTGGATAGAACGCTACAGTGCGTGAGTTCAGATGCTTGAAACTCATCGTTACTTTTCTTTCGATAAATTAGGAATAATCAACAGATATAATAAATCGGCTATGTAGATTGCATAATTGAATACTTCCAACTATATTGATCCACCTGTAAATACATTCAAATATTACAAATTTATTAATCCACAGCAACACACATTGAGACGACTCGTAAGTGGCGCGCGAAATCTCGATCGGAACGCCTCGAATCTCGAATATCGAAGTTATCCATTAATAATATAAGATACGAACACTGTAAAAAATTCCTTGACTTTTCAAGGAGAATGTATACCTGAATTTTCAAGAAACGGTACTTGACTCAAATTTTCAAGTATTTTAAACTGAATATTCAAGTTTTTGTCTTGAATTTTTGCGACGATAGCGCTTAATCACCACCACTGTGTGTGTGTGTGTGCTCAGCAAGTATGTAGATGTGCATGCACACTAGCCGATTGCGCTGATTCTGCGAGTGATGACTCGATCAAAGCTCGGGTTCGTTAGTTCGTTACGTCCTGTTATGAGTGGTAATTTGGAGTAAAAGGCAAGGCACGTGCCGGAAATAGGTTATGATTCTTCTTTAGAGGAAAATTTCAATGAATCCCCAATTAATTGGAGCTTAGAATATTCAGATACGCCGTCGAATCATTTACTGAGGACTGCTGACAACTCAGTGCATCAATTGAAGGATCTCGATTGAGGGATTTTGTGCTCAAGTATTTGTACAAAAATGGCGACCAGTCTCTGCTGTTGAACTGCAGGACATTTCCGTGTACATGATTTGAGATTCTCTTGAATAAGCAGAAATAAAATCTATTGCTGGTGACTGGTGCCTTGTCGTTGAGTTCTTGGTTATACAATCCGATATGTGGTGATAAACCCGAGACACAAATCTTTATTCCAACTCTAATTAATGAGCATCATATCTAAGTAATCTTGAAAATTCAATTACATTCTTGAAAAAGGAGAATATTTGCATTAAAATTCAGGAATATCTTCTTGAAAATTCAATCATAGGACCGGAACTATATTCAAGAATAAAATTTATTGAAAATTCATGTACTTCTTGAATTTTCAAATAAATCTGTTCGAAAAACAATTCAAGCAGCGTTTTGGAAATAGCTTTAAGTTCATTTTCTTGAATATTCAAGTAGGAATTTTTTACATTGAATGCTAATGGGTTATTTAAAATGATATTTTTTGGTTCATTCAATCCACCAAGCCACTTTGAAAGGTCAGAAATTGTACACATAGCGTAGCAATATCATCCACCTAATGAGCCAGAATTTCCAGCTGCTCGTTGTCAGGAGACACTTGGGCTACTAATTTCCCATGGCGCACTATCAAAGTACAAGCCATCTTAGAGCTAATCATAGAGCCTTCGGTCACTCGTGTCCATTGAGTGTGTGATCTCTGTGCTACAGACGCTTGAATGCTCGCTCGTTTAGATGACAGACGAGCAACGTCACAAGTGGAACGTTTGGGATCCATTTGAGTGTATATTGCGCGTCCATGTTGCCTTTTGTCTAGTTCGCCCGCCTGATTCATTGAGCCCAAAGACGAATGTGGAGAGGAGGAGGGAAACGCTGGCTTATCAATTTGTTGTGCCATGAATGATATTTCTCCTCTCAGTGTTGTCTTTCATTGTAATTAACTGAGTGAGAGTGAATTTTCGAAATGGAATCCCAAGAAATGTGGCATTATATCTCTCGGAAAAAGTCGGGTATCTACTTTTCGTTTTCGAGTAGATTAGTTGGAGGTGTCACTTTAACAAAGATGATAGGTACCATTTCTGATCTGATAAACATACATCCATTTCATCATTAATGACTTCTAAGAGCGGTTCCTCAAGAAGGGGAAATATACAATATGTTACATAAGGTGTGTACATAGTGTAACCGGGGGGTAGCAAAAAAATTGTAAACTTCATTCGTGCATTTCAAATTTTTTGTAAACCCTCGTGGTTTTTGTAACTCTTCAGCAAAGTATGCCAATTCAGTGTAACGCTAGACGTGTAATAATTAGTCATCTTCTGCTGTTTAGTTTCGCGTACGCGAGGCTGGACCTCGCGCGCGCGAGAATCTCTATTCGGCAGCGTGCTGATTTGCGTACGCGAATACAGGGATCCCTCGCGTGCGCGAGCTATCCGAGACTCGCGTACGCAAATGTAATGATGACTCGCGTGCGCGAGGGATCCCTGTGGCTCGTTCTACATAGGATGCGCTCAGCGCGTGAGCGTACGCGCATACGCTTGCGCTCATAGCATTTGATGCAGGGAATTTCATGAAGCAGCCTCACCAGTCATTTCCCACCCAGAATTTCCACAAGTTAAGAGTTGGTTGATGATTAGTGGGCTTCGAGTGACATTATCAAATCAACAAAATCAAGTTCCTCCATGCTTTTTCATGATTAATAGAGAACAACATCAGCGGTGGCCACGTGGTCCTTTCTGGAAAAAACATAGGTTGAGCAACGTTTTTGCGACTCAGTATCCGGATTTGTGACTGCTCATCTTGCTCTTGCCTAGTTTCTGATCCCAAACAAAGGTACAGTCTCCGCAAACTAAGACGGGTGGTCACCAATGCTGATACTAAGTTGTGAAAACGGTGCTCAACCTGGGTTTTTCACCGAAATGGCTGGCTGGACCACCACTGCTGGTTTATCCTATTTACTCATGAAAAAAAAAAAAAAAAAAAAAAAAAAAAAAACGAAGAAAATCGTGTTTCTGACCCAAAAATGTCGTCCGGAGACCTCCGTCATTCAATGTCATGGGTCGCGTATTTAACCGGTAATGAAAGAGCGAGTAATTCTTAGGGTGGCCAGGTGATCTTTTTCTCTATTTTACTGTGGAAAAACACGAGGAAACTTGATTTTTTGGCTCAATTATGTCACTCGGAGCCCACCAAGCATCAACTAACTCTTCCCTTGGGGAAATTCTGAGTAGGAAACGGCTGGTGAGGCTGTTCCATGAAATTCTCTGCATTTGATGCTTTGAGCGCAAGCATATCCGCGAACGCACACGCACTGAGCGCATCCTATGTAGAACGAGCCTGTATTCGCGTACGCGAATCAGCACGCTGCCGAATAGAGATTCTCGCGCGCGCGAGGTCCAGCCTCGCGTACGCGAAACTAAACAGCAGAAGATGACTAATTATTACACGTCTAGCGTTACACTGAATTGGCATACTTCGTGTAAGAGTTACAAAAACCACGAGGGTTTACAAAAAATTTGAAATGCACGAGTGAAGTTTACAATTTTTTTGCTACCCCCCGGTTACACTATGTACACACCTTCTGTAACATATTGTATGTGCTTCCTGTAGAAATGACGTTTTTGGACCATCGCTGCTCTTCGAACATACTTCAAAGGCGCGGCTTGAAAAGTTTCGAGGCCTTGAAGATTTTTAGTACCAGTGAGAGTTGCATCGAGGAAAAATCTTAGCACTCTCAAATTGTATTCATCTTTACCTGCACCACCAAGTTCACATAATTCACTCTCTTGAATGTGATTGCACGGTCGTAGTTCACGCGTGATCGCAGCACTTTGGTCGAATCGGTCGAAAATATTCCCATAGAGATGAGCATTTCATGCTGCATAGGAGCATTTTATGAGCATTTTATGAGCATTTCAGGAGCGTTTCATGAGCATGGGAGGAGCAGGGATGCATAGACTTTGGAGCACTCGAAGAGATTGCTGTGGCATTAATCCTATGGTCCAAACGCACAGCTCCTGGTGAATTCTGGATTCCTCCATTATCTCATCATTATATGTAGTACTTGGGCATAAGACGGATTGAAATTTGCACAAATTAGAAAGAAATGGATGAATTGAAAAATGAGAAAAAAGTGGCTGGAATCTCACTCCATTGCACCCACGATGGGATGAAGAAATAGACATGCAGAAGTCACAGGATAGGTTCTGAGAGAAATAGAGTTTTCCAAACTTTTTCCTCGGCTCAACTTGGAATCATCAAAAAAAATGTCAATAGCTCAGATTCAGGAGACATTCATCATTGTTCCATATCCGATCGATGTCCTTCGAGTTTCTTACGTGCACATTCGGTTGAGCTAGAAACTATGTCTCGTACATTTACATCTTTGTAGCTTCTGTCTTCTTCCATCTTTGAGGTCTGCATTCCTTTATATCAATATATACGTTAAACATATATGATTCGTACGTGTATCGCTTGTTTACCAAACGCGCCCAAGCGCTATCTTCAAAGTCATACGTCAATTCAATGCTATATGGTGGGCTGCAAAACTTGCACGAGACTTGAAAGAAGGGCTCGCGCTCCGTTTCCGTTTGGAACTGGTATAAGACGTCTTACGCTACTCAGTTTCAGTGGCAGCAACGGATGTGATAAGTCTGAAACTATAAATTCTTGAATTTTTGCTCAGAGAATGTACGAGTCTACATGTGATCGGGGTCACATACCTCTTGAATTCGTGGAGAAATTCAAGTGATCGCACACTTGAAATAGCGGAGAAGCATAAACAAGATACATTCTTGAGTTTTTCGGTCTGATTTGGTGGCTAACTCAGATCCACATTTTGTTCATACTCTTGTGGAATATGGGTTATGGAGATGAGTGTATGGATTGAAGGACTTTAGAATGGGGATAAGAATTTCAGGACTCATTGAGATATTGATCCATTCGTGTTACGGAAGTGGTTTATTGGTAGTTCATAGTTAAGTTTGCGTGTCTTTCATCGAAAAATGAAAGTTTTGGTCTGATGAGGGTTACTCGCACAGAAAATACGAGTCTGGGCAGGATTTTTTCTTATTACTCACGTTTCATTCTGTAAGGAATTCGACTGTAATAATAGTACTAGGATGTATTTACGCGCGCAAGCGCGCGGATCTTTGGGTTAGGTGTTTGAATTGGATAAATTCGGTTGTTAGTTCTGATCTCACTCCAAAGTTCGATATTCCAAGTCAATAATTTGGAAAATGAAATGGTCAATCGTGGTCATGATTGATTTTCATCTATGAACTTAAGATTCAGTCCAAATAGTGGAAGTATTGGAGTCAAATGAAGAAATTTTCCACCTATCTAATCGATTTGAAATTCATTGCAGTCAAGTCGTTCCTATTTTTTTTAAATTTGACGAATTTCTTACGGAATCAAAATTCGATACTATCACCGCCCCTCTTCATTTGTATGACAATTACTTGAATTTGCAAAGAGTGCAACTTTCGTATATTCCATCACACGTTCAGATATGGATATATATATATATATTCATAGGTCATCGCATAAATAAATAGGCTTCTTAAACTGAGCATACACTTAATCTGCTTTCTTTCGAGATCAAATTCAAATACGGTCAAAAAACTGTTCTTCTCTTTCTGATCTCATGACCTTTCATACATTGGCCGTAAGTTGATTTTCATGATTAATCACAGACGAGCTCGACTTCCCATTCTACGTGGTTGATCCACATTGATACCCAAAATTTCACACGAGCGGGTCATCCTAACCTCACACTACTTCTTATCGACCGCGGATAACTTTGATCAGGCATAATGAAATTCCTATGGGAGCCACTACGACAATCTGGAGCTGGCATCGCCGTGATGAATCTTATAAATAGTAATACTGCGCCGCTGGACCTGATTCCGCGACCCGTGTGAAGCTGCGCGAGACTAACCCAAGCAAAAGAACACAGACGCGACACAAGCCTATATTGCCCTCACGCACGGGATCAGCTGATCTTCGATGAGTCTATTTGGAGCACGAGATCGACTTTTGCCCATGTGAACACTTATCCCATAGCTAAATCAGATAGTGGACTAGGAACTGGACACGCGCGCAAGCGCGCGGATAAGTTATTGTTACCCGCGATTCCGTTGTCGTTGCCCTCGATTTCGTTATCGGACCCGAGATTTCGTTATTGTCATTTTCTGTACTTCCCTATGATGTGGGCTACTGGAATGATTCTGGGATTAAGCAGAACTCAATTCTGTAATGTATTTCGACGCCATAAGCAATCCAATAAATGACCAACCACGCGCGCAAGACCGCGCGTTGTGGCAGTATTTGACTGCGCTCGTGCGTTCACCGGACTTTTTTGTACACGCGCGCAAGCGCGCAGATGGGTTATCGTTACCCGTGATTCCATTGTCGTTGCCCGCAATTCCGTTGTCGCACCCGAGATTTCCTTGGTGTCATTTTCTGTACTTCCCTGTGATGTGGGTTCTGAGATTGAGCAGAACTCTGGACACGCGCGCAAGCGCGCGGATAAGTCATTATTACCCGCGATTCCGTTGTTGTTACCCGCGATTCCGTTATCGCAACCGAGATTTCGTTGTTGTCATTCTCTGTACTTCCCTCCGATGTGGGCTACTGGAATGATTCTGGGATTAAGCAGAACTCAATTCTGTAATGTATTTTGACGCCATAAGCAATCCAATAAATAACCAACCACGCGCGCAAGACCGCGCGTTGTGGCAGTATTTGACTGCGCTCGTGCGTTCACCGGACTTTTTTGTACACGCGCGCAAGCGCGCGGATGGGTTATCGTTACCCGTGATTCCATTGTCGTTGCCCGCAATTCCGTTATCGCACCCGAGATCTCCTTGTTGTCATTCTCTGTACTTCCCTGTGATGTGGGTTCTGAGATTGAGCAGAACTCAATTCCGTAATGTATTTCCACGCCATAACTTGCCCAATACATAACCACGCGTGCAAGACCGCACGCTGACTATTCGTACGTTCATCGGACTATATAGTATTCCGTTTGAATTTTCCCGCCACACCGCCTGAGCAGAAACAACAGGACTCCCCGCGCGTGCGCCGCTGCTGAGACCCCTTCCACCTCGCTTGAGCCATGAGCGGCGGGGATCTCGCGTCTTTTATGCTGGCGTCCGCGGGGCCGATGTACTATACCCTAGTAGGCCACGTACAGTCCCATCGATCTAAAGCCATCGTGGATCGGCACCAATCAGCGCGAGAGCACCCACACCGAAGCGACCTCACGCACGTTACACACTCTCGGGAATTCGCGAGATTTCTCACCGACGGGAATCAGCTGATCTTCGAGCGGGACCGCGTCGACTTCGACCATCGAGATTTCGACCACTAGCGGAATAAGATAGGGACTAGGAACTTAAGACGCGCGCAAGCGCGCGGATTTGTTATTTTTGATTTGTTAATAACAATTGTTACCCGCGATATCGCTATTGTTGCCTGCGATTCCTTTCCTGAATCTACGATAAACGAGTTCTCGCGCCACATCGCTCGAACAGGAACAGCAGGATTCCCCCGCGCGCGATCTCTCCGGGAATCCCCTCCCCTTTGAATGAGAGAGCCATGGATGGATCGTATTTGCTATTTTCGATTTGTTATTGTTACCCGCGATTTCGTTATTGTTGCCTGCGATTCCGTTCCTGATTCTACGATAAACGACTTTTGAGGACGAACAGACTTCGATTCGGTGATTCATTTCCATCGAATATAGACCGAAGACAACCGCGCGCGCGATGGGATTTTGCCCACTCGTACATGCTCCGGATCATGTTTTGTTCCATTTGAGTTTTCGCGCCACATCGCTCGAACAGAAACAGCAGGATTCCCCCGCGCGCGCACTCTCCGGGAATCCCCTCCCCTTTGATTGAGAGAGCCATATGAGATGGATCGTGGAGACGTCTAAATTGTGTCTTCTGCTGGCGCCTGCGTGGCCGATGTATAGTTTAGCCAAGCATGGTCAACAGGGTTACATACAGTAATATCAGACTTAACCCATGGATTGGCACCAATCAGCGCGGGGACACTCACACCAATGCGATTTCACACACGTTACACACTCTTGCGAACTCGCGAGATTTCACACCGACGACGATCAGCTGATCTTCGACCAACGACTTTCGATTAAATGCGGAATAGGATAGGGACTAGGAACTTAAGACGCGCGCAAGCGCGCGGATTTGTTGTTTTTGATTTGTTATTGTCACCCGCGATTTCGCTATTGTTGCCTGCGATTCCTTTCCTGAATCTACGATGAACGAGTTTTCGCGCCACATCGCTCGAACAGGAACCGCAGGATTCCCCCGCGCGCGATCTCTCCGGGAATCCCCTCCCCTTTGATTGAGAGAGCCATGGATGGATTGTATTTGCTATTTTCGATTTGTTATTGTTACCCGCGATTTCGTTATTGTTGCCTGCGATTCCGTTCCTGATTCTACGGTAAACGACTTTTGAGGACGAACAGACTTCGATTCGGTGATTTATTTCCATGGAATATGGACCGAAGACAACCGCGCGCGCGATGGGATTTTGCCCACTCGTACGTGCTCCGGATCATGTTTTGTTCCATTTGAGTTTTCGCGCCACATCGCTCGAACCGAAACAGCAGGATTCCCCCGCGCGCGCACTCTCCGGGAATCCCCTCCCCTTTGATTGAGAGAGCCATATGAATGGATCGTCGAGACGTCTAAATTGTGTCTTCTGCTGGCGCCTGCGTGGCCGATGTACAGTGTAAACATCCAAAATTGGGCTACATATATACAGTTTTACCAAACTAAATCTGTATCAAGCCACCAATCAGCGCGGGGACACTCACACCAATTCGATTTCACACACGTTACACACTCTTGCGAACTCGCGAGATTTCACACCGACGACGATCAGCTGATCTTCGACCAACGACTTTCGATTAAATGCGGAATAGGATAGGGACTAGGAACGTAAGACGCGCGCAAGCGCGCGGATTTGTTATTTTTGATTTGTTATTGTTTCCCGCGATTTCGCTATTGTTGCCTGCGATTCCTTTCCTGAATCTACGATGAACGAGTTTTTGCGCCACATCGCTCGAACAGGAACCGCAGGATTCCCCCGCGCGCGATCTCTCCGGGAATCCCCTCCCCTTTGATTGAGAGAGCCATGGATGGATTATATTTGCTATTTCCGATTTGTTATTGTTACCCGCGATTTCGTTATTGTTGCCTGTGATTCCGTTCCTGATTCTACGATAAACGACTTTTGAGGACGAACAGACTTCGATTCGGTGATTTATTTCCATGGAATATGGACCGAAGACAACCGCGCGCGCGATGGAATTTTGGCCACTCCTACGTGCTCCAGATCATGTTTTGTTCCATTTGAGTTTTCGCGCCACATCGCTCGAACCGAAACAGCAGGATTCCTCCGCGCGCGCACTCTCCGGGAATCCCCTCCCCTTTGATTGAGAGAGCCATATGGATGGATCGTGGATACGTCTAAATTGTGTCTTCTGCTGGCGCCTGCGTGGCCGATGTACAGTGTAAACATCCAAAATCGGGCTACACATATACAGTTTTACCAAACTAAATCTGTATCAAGGCACCAATGAGCACGGGACACTCACACCAATGCGATTTCACACACGTTACACACTCTTGCGAACTCGCGAGATTTCACACCGACGACGATCAGCTGATCTTCGACCAACGACTTTCGATTAAATGCGGAATAGGATAGGGACTAGGAACTTAAGACGCGCGCAAGCGCGCGGATTCGTTATTTTTGATTTGTTATTGTTACCCGCGATATCGCTATTGTTGCCTGCGATTCCTTTCCTGAATCTACTATGAACGAGTTTTCGCGCCACATCGCTCGAACAGGAACAGCAGGATTCCACCGCGCGTGATCTCTCCGGGAATCCCCTCCCCTTTGATTGAGAGAGCCGTGGATGGATTGTATTTGCTATTTTCGATTTGTTATTGTTACCCGCGATTTCGTTATTGTTGCCTGTGATTCCGTTCCTGATTCTACGATAAACGACTTTTGAGGACGAACAGACTTCGATTCGGTGATTTATTTCCATAGAATATGGACCGAAGACAACCGCGCGCGCGATAGAATTTTGCCCACTCGTACGTGCTCCGAATCATGTTTTGTTCCATTTGAGTTTTCGCGCCACATCGCTCGAACAGAAACAGCAGGATTCCCCCGCGCGCGATCTCTCCGGGAATCCCCTCCCCTCTGATTGAGAGAGCCATATGGATGGATCGTGGAGACGTCTAAATTGTGTCTTCTGCTGGCGCTTGCGTGGCCGATGTACAGTGTAAACATCCAAAATCGGGCTACACATATACAGTTTTACCAAACTAAATCTGTATCAAGGCACCAATCAGCGCGGGGACACTCACACCAACAGGATTTCACACACGTTACACACTCTTGCGAACTCGCGAGATTTCACACCGACGACGATCAGCTGATCTTCGACCAACGACTTTCGATTAAATGCGGAATAGGATAGGGACTAGGAACTTAAGACGCGCGCAAGCGCGCGGATTTGTCACTTTTGATTTGTTATTGTTACCCGCGATTTCGTCATTGTTGCCTGCGATTCCTTTCCTGAATCTAGGATGAACGAGTTTTCGCGCCACACCGCTCGGACAGAAAAAGCAGGATCCCCCTGCGCGCGCACTCTGCGGGGATCCTCTCCCCTTTGATCGAGAGAGCCATGGATGGGTCGTATGCTATTTTCGATTTGTTATTGTTACCCGCGATTTCGTTATTGTTGCCTGCGATTCCGTTACTGATTCTACTATAAACGACTTTTGAGAATGAACAGACCTTGTTTCGGTGATTTATTCTCACGAAATACGGACCGGAGACAACCGCGGGCGCAGTGGTACTTTGCCCGCTCGTACGTTCTCCGGATCATGTTGTGTTACATTTGAGTTTTCGCGCCACACCGCTCGAACAGAAACAGCAGGATTCCCCCGCGCGCGCACTCTCCGGGAATCCCCTCCCCTTCGATGTGGCTTAGCTCATGGATGGATCGTGGAGACGTGTCTTCTGCTGGCACCTGCGTGGCCGATGTACAGTGTAAACATGCAAAATTGGGCTACACATATACTGTTCTACCAAACTGAACCTATATCGCGGCGCCAATCAGAGCGGGGACACGCACACCAACGCGACCTCACGCACGTTACACACTCTTGCGAACTCGCGAGATTCCACACCGACGACGATCAGCTGATCTTCGACCAACGACTTTCGATTAAATGCGGAATAGGATAGGGACTAGGAACTTAAAACGCGCGCAAGCGCGCGGATTTGCTATTTTTGATTTGTTATTGTTACCCGCGATATCGCTATTGTTGCCTGCGATTCCTTTCCTGAATCTACGATGAACGAGTTTTCGCGCCACATCGCTCGAACAGGAACAGCAGGATTCCCCCGCGCGTGATCTCTCCGGGAATCCCCTCCCCTTCGATTGAGAGAGCCATGGATGGATTGTATTTGCTATTTTCGATTTGTTATTGTCACCCGCGATTTCGTTATTGTTGCCTGCGATTCCGTTCCTGATTCTACGATAAACGACTTCTGAGGACGAACAGACTTCGATTCGGTGATTTATTTCCATGGAATATGGACAGAAGACAACCGCGCGCGCGACGGGATTTTGCCCACTCGTACGTGCTCCGGATAATGTTTTGTTCCATTTGAGTTTTCGCGCCACATCGCTCGAACAGAAACAGCAGGATTCCCCCGCGCGCGCACTCTCCGGGAATCCCCTCCCCTTTGATTGAGAGAGCCATATGGATGGATCGTGGAGACGTCTAAATTGTGTCTTCTGCTGGCGCCTGCGTGGCCGATGTACAGTGTAAACATCCAAAATCGGGCTACACATCTACAGTTTTACCAAACTAAATCTGTATCAAGGCACCAATCAGCGCGGGGACACTCACACCAATGCGATTTCACACACGTGACACACTCTTGCGAACTCGCGAGATCTCACACCGACGACGATCAGCTGATCTTCGACCAACGACTTTCGATTAAATGCGGAATAGGATAGGGACTAGGAACTTAAGACGCGCGCAAGCGCGCGGATTTGTTATTTTTGATTTGTTATTGTTACCCGCGATTTCGCTATTGTTGCCTGCGATTCCTTTCCTGACTCTACGATGAACGAGTTTTCGCGCCACATCGCTCGAACAGGAACAGCAGGATTCCCCCGCGCGTGATCTCTCCGGGAATCCCCTCCCCTTCGATTGAGAGAGCCATGGATGGATTGTATTTGCTATTTTCGATTTGTTATTGTTACCCGCGATTTCGTTATTGTTACCTGCGATTCCGTTCCTGATTCTACGGTAAACGACTTTTGAGGACGAACAGACTTCGATTCGGTGATTCATTTCCATGGAATATGGACCGAAGACAACCGCGCGCGCGATGGGATTTTGCCCACTCGTACGTGCTCCGGATCATGTTTTGTTCCATTTGAGTTTTCGCGCCACATAGCTTGACCAGAAACAGCAGGATTCCCCCGTGCGCGCACTCTCCGGGAATCCCCTCCCCTTTGATTGAGAGAGCCATATCATATGGATGGATCGTGGAGACGTCTAAATTGTGTCTTCTGCTGGCGCCTGCGTGGCCGATGTATAGTTTAGCCAAGCATGGTCGACAGGGCTACATACAGTAATATCAGACTTAACCCATGGATTAGCACCAATCAGCGCGGGGACACTCACACCAATGCGATCTCACACACGTTACACACTCTTGCGAACTCGCGAGATTTCACACCTACGACGATCAGCTGATCTTCGACCTACGACTTTCGATTAAATGCGGAATAGGATAGGGAACTGTGGTAGAAGGCTGAGACCAAGATGGAGCGCAGATGGCACATCCTATAGATCACAGATTTCATCTCATTTATCTTATACAGAATCATTTCACTGGTTGTTCATCAACTGACTTTCATAAACGTATGCGTATTTGGTTCGATAAGAAGATTTTTATACTGATGGGTATATTCAGCTTGTGATTCTGTACTAGAATTGAATATTCAAAGTGCGATGTAACAGTCAAGAATGCACCACTGTAGTTATATATTAGGACATATTTGAGCAAACAATCTTAAATTCCGAGAGTTCAATTATTTCATCAATTTCATCTTTTCCCTTGTCGGATTGTATTAGGACCTCATATCATATCCATTCAATTCCAAAGTTATGTAGTAAGAACTCTTCAATCCTGAGATTTGAAATTCACATTTTTCGACGAAAAGAGACTTTCATAGGGCGATAAGTCTTGACGAAAGCCCAAAAAATGTGTAAGTATTCTGTCTGCAAGCTTCTCCCACTGAACAAGGATAACAAGACATTTTTATGCGCATGAATGAGCTGTTATATCGCGTTACCGGCAGGGGACCATGATAAATGGTCTAAGTGAGCTTGCAGATACACTCGTGACAATCTTATCGCCTTCTCATTTTTGATCTCTTAATGCGTTTGTGCAAGTCAGCGTACACATATGGTTTCAAGGTACTTCAACCGTATTTGAGTACTTTCAGTTGCTCGTACATTGAATGCTCAATCATTCTTTTTGGAGAAGTTCCTTTTCCACTCATTTTGTAGAAGAAATACGAAACAGACTGAGGATCATCACAAGAACCTTGATGGCTATGTGGTTGGAGATATTTTCGTATCCATTAAAAGGATCGAAAGTAAGAACTTTGTTGGCACGATCAAATTCTTCTAAAAGCAATGGTGGTTATGGTTCAAATCGTTTGGAATCCATGCAGATTCATTGTACACGTGTTTACTAATCCTTCCAAGACCTCAAAACAGTCTTTGCTACTCAAATATTACCAGGGCTCACAAAAAAGTGATGGAATGGCTCATTAACATTCAGATCAGGTAGCAACCGCGGTTCCGTGGTACCGCGATATCGTGCTGACCTCCAATGCAAAAGTATTAGGATCGGATCTTGGATGACTCCAATGTAGATCCTTTGTGAGAGGCTTTGGTGACTCGACACTCTTCTGAATAACCTCGAAGAGATGTCGAAAATACGTTAATGAAAATCAAAATAAGACATTCAGATTCTATCGTTCACAGTAGCAAATTAGTATAGTGACCAGTATTTTTGGAGAATAAATAGGGCAAATCCCAAGTCTATTTCGATGGGAGGAATTGATGAGGGTGATGAGGTCACCGTGAACGCTGAACTTCATTCACAAAAATCTCAAAAACTTTTCCAATTTGGGCTAAACGGCGAGTTATCCATGCTTCATCATCATTTAACTTGACCGGGATGACTAAGTGTTTAGCCGAAATTGTATAAGAGTTTGAGATTTTTGTGAACGAAAATGTACCTGTTTCATAGGTTAGGAAGTACTCGCGGGCGAGCTATTCTTGTTTATCTCCGATACCCTTGTGATTGGTGACGATTGACAAGTTTTCCACCAGCATTCAGATGATTGAAAAGTAGGGGACAATCTGTCTTGAACTCCATATTGTCGAAATTTCTAGTTACATGTGAATGAAATACAAGTTCCGGGTCGCACCGTGCCCGCATGCCCTTAAGAAGAATCATCTCAAATCTCTAAATTTGTAGACCTACTTTCACGACATTGTGATTCAAAAAAACTGCTCTCTGATTTTGGTAATTTTTCGACTTCTCGGCTAGACGAACCACTACCTCTATTCCTATTTCGAATTCTAATTCTGCGGATTCATAACACAAGAAATAGACAACCATAGACGCACTCTGGAAAATGCAGATCTCTCATAAAGTCCATATGGTCTTCTAGTGCAAAAATCCTCACTCAAGCGCTCACAAATTGGCGTCCAGTGTTACCCGCAATAATTCACTCCGAGTATCCAACGCCAACCCTGACCATCGAAGTATAAATATACTGTACCAGTGCCTCTGGCCAGACAATATCTCGTGTCCTGTTATCGATGCCGATGTTCAACGATTTACGACTTCGACCCTCCAACGTTAAAAAGCCAGCTCTTCCATGCGTCATTCCTTTTTCTCTACCTTACATACGAGACTTATCGATAAGAATGTTCATCCAAGACAGAATTTGAGATCACTATACTGCATACACATGATTCTGAACTCCTAAGGCTCTTGGTCCCAGTCGGTATGGTGGAATACTCTCTTTTTCTTTTATTTATGGGCCACGCGCGTACGCCACTGCTGCCCGATATTATCTCGAGTGTGTGTCATGCTAATAGAGCGACCGACAAAAAAAGACGACGAATAAGGGCGGAAAAAGAGCGGTCCTTGTGGAGCATGAATTTTTATGGGGGGAAAGAGTATCAGAGGGTGCGCTTCGGTATAGTGGCTATCGATAGCCCGCCCCGGTTGAAGTGGCCCGTGTGTGGCTGGATTAACGGCGAGGGTTACACTCCTGTATTTTTTTTCTTTACGATCATGGAATTGATTAGAATTGCCTGGATGACCGGTGAACGAGGCACGTTTTATTCGTATGTATGTAAGTGAGATGTTTCAACATGAGGCTATATGGAAGATCGTATAAGCTTGTAATGGCTCTTGATTCTGTATGGGATATGGATGTTTTAATGGGTAATAAAATTATGTCGTGGTACAAATTGTGAGGCTATAGGAATTCTGTTTGGGATGTCGATGAGTGCTCGATTATCCGAGGGTCGTTTCGTTGGCGATTTATGGAGGGTCCTCGTATTTCCTTTAGTGTAGCGAATTGTTTCTGCATTTATTGCAGAGCACTCCAGATACTTGGATAGAGTTTCTAAATATTGGAATTTGAAATGACAGTCGATGAAGGCAGTTGTGTGCCACTTGGAAAATTTTTGAAATGCTATGATTACTGCTGTTGTGACGGAGTTATTCATGATTTTGGTTTTCAATTTCACTCAGAAAATGTAGTAGATTAGCAGGAAATGTATGCAGAACGTAGTGGTTTATGATGATTAATTTTGTTGCTCAGATTTTCCCTGATGAGGATCGTAGTACACACACCCGAAACGTTGAAATTTGAAGGAGTATGACAAGACTTTGTCAAAGAAGTCCGTTTGAATCGAGTGTTTTTGGAGTCGTCCACCACTTTATCCGGAAAATATTCCAAAGATGTTCCTCCAAGTGCAATAGAACATTTCGATACGAGGGCGGAAACCACCCCGCCCGAGTGCCGAATACTATTTTTTTATCGTTGACGCGGGGAAGACAATCAGAAGTCCGGGCGAAAATGGCTCTTTCCCGTACAGACGACGGAAAAATTCTCATTCTGCAGGCTTCTTTAATTGATGACTTTACCTCGTAGTCTGGCTGGCGTTTATGGAAATTTAAAGACGAAATCCAGGAATGCACGACTTGAGGGTTATAAATGCGACCGAACTCGAGATTAACCGATTCTGTTGGAAGGATTGAAGTGAATAAACAGGTGAGTGTCCTTTGAGGAATTGAATAAATTAAGCGCCTGGCCAATTTTATCTGTACGGATGCCTCGGATCGTGATGGCGTCACTGGTGCTGTTGGTAGGTCGGTGGGTTGCGGGACCGGGGGGTCCGGTGAGTCGGTACGTCTGGTGGCCAGTGGGTCCGGTGGGTCCATGTTGGTGTTGCTGGTGATGTAGGTGTTGCTGGTGATGGCTTTTGACTTTTCCGTACGGATTAGGCTATTTAGTTGATTTGATGGGCCGATCAGTTGTTCTGAGATCCAACCGTCAGAACGTTTCTTTTGAATGGTTGGACAGTGGCTGGGGCAGAAGTATAGGCTTTGGCTGGGACCGAGGCTGAGGCTGGACTGCGGCTGGGATCGAGGCTGGGCGCAGGGCTACGAGTAGGGCTGAGGCTGGGCTTTGTCTGTGTCTGTGTCTGGGGCTGTGGTTGAGCTGATGCTCAGCCTAAGGCTGGGTCTGAGACTGGGGCTGTGGCTTGGGCTGGAGCTGGGACTAGGGCTAAGGCTGAGGCTGGGACTGAGGCTGGGGCCAATGTTGGGGCTGGAGCTAAGGTGGGGCGTGGCCGAGGCTGAGGTTGAAGCTAACGCTGAGGCCGAGGCTGGAGGCTGGGGCTGTGACTAAGGCTGTAGCTTAGGCTTTGACTGGGCCCGAGGCTGACGCTGGGGCTAATGCTGGGCCTGAGGCTGCGGCTGTGACTAGGGATGAGGTTGGGCTGGGGCTGGAGCTGGGGCTAAGGCCGGGGTTGAGACAGGGGCTAAGGCTGAGACTGGGGCATTCGGTAAGTCTGAGACTGACGCTGGGGCCGAGGCTGGAGCTAAGGCTGGGATGTGGCTAGGGCTGCGGCTGGTGCTGTGGCTAGGGATCAGGCTGGACCTGTAGCTTGGGATGAGGCTGAGGCCGGGGTTGTGTTTAAGGCTGAGGTTGTGACTGGGACTGTGGCTGGAACTAAGGCTGGGGCCGTGGATGGGGCGTGGCTGAGGCAGGGACTGGGATTGGGACTGAGGCGATTGCTGGGGCTGGTCAACTGGGCGAAATTTTCAGATACTTACAAAAGATCCAGGAACTTCAATATGCCCAACAACTCAATAGTTCTCAATCCCAGTTACTGGGTTACACCGAGGAAATTTTTTTTCCGAATTCACTATATTATTAAATCTTAATGTTAGATTGTTGAACTACAGAAGCATTTTAGGGGTTCATACCCTATCAGAGACACTTCCAAGCCGGACGAGCGTTCGCGAGGTAGGCAATAACGCTAGTCTTTAATTGACTTTCAATCATAACTCTGTAAAGAATCCCTGAATTTTCACATGGAAGAATTAATGTAGCCATTTGGATCGAATCCTCCGTGATTTCTTATCGACATGGTATCTTTAGATTCTTCCCAAAGAATCTCTCGAAAAATCTCCGTTGAATCATTCGAGGATATTCATTGCCTTTCCCAGCTCGGAATCGAGCAGCGTATACCTAAGATACTTTTTTATTGCGAATTTTCCCTGTGATGGTAGTCTGAAAACTAGAACAACGACAAGGTATCGTATGTCGCATCTCGAACTGAATGAAGTATCGAAGAATATTTGGAAGAACTTTGAGTTTCAAGAACCTCGCCAGAACGCACAAATTACGATCGAAAGAAATGATCAGTTCTCGAAAGCAATTCATTCACGTGGTATCTAGAATCTTACATCTTACCATATCAGAGCAAATTAATGTCAGCCAACTTATAATCTCACGTACCTCCCAATCGATTAGCTGGTCGTATCATCTCCCATTATAGGTGAATAGGACATATATAAGAAAAAAGAATCCCTGTGAGACCGATAGGCAATAACAATTAACGTTTATCGCGTGTCGAAACGGTTCGATCTTTTCCTTCGCCTTGGAAAATCCGCCAAAAGCTTTATCCAGTCAAGGATCTCTCAACGTATGTGCACAGTACAGCTTACTCCAACACTATATACAACCCTATATATTGCACATAGCTATAGGGCTCACAACGTTTCGGTAAAATTTATGTGACTGCTTACTGTCCCTTAATATTCCGTCGGCACACTTGATGTCTATACTCTAATACTAAAACAACCCCGAGAGATTCAAGCTTTTCGTATAACGGGTGTACTACATTCCGTTAGCCTCTTTTGGTTTGAACATCTTAAGGGAGTCGTACGATGTATATGTATGGCGAGGGGTTACATAACCTATTCCCAGATACTCGAAGAAATGGGCCCGCGAATAGATAATAAATCCGGTGCTAAGAAGAAGGTCGTTCCGAATGACAAAGGTCTGCTAATGCCCTAATACGTATGTGCGAGAGCTAGCAGAAGCTGAAGTATAGGATAGTATTATAGAAAGTAAGCGCAACGAGGTATTTACGGTCTTGTGCTGAACAAGAAAGAGAGAGAGAGAGAGAGAGATTCGAGACTGGAGGTTTGCTGATTTACCGAGGCAATCGCTCTTTATTTCTCTCCAGGCGCTCCTAGAGTAAGGACTGTGACGGTGGCACCGATAGATATCGCCTTGTAATAGCTTTCCGTTACCTGAATATCACTGTGACCTCCCCTTAAATTTATCCGCGACGCGCGCCACGCGTGCCTGCTCTCATCCACCCACTGTCTCATCTCTCTCTCTCTCTCTCTCTCTCTCTCTTTCGTCTTTATCCCTGGTCCTTAGGGAAAATAGCTTGAAGTGTCTACTTGTCGCATTGTTTTTGAAAAGCTTGCAGATTACACGATCATCCGATTAAGTTGTCGCCTTGACCTGAATATAGCTCCCTCATGTCATTATTTCATGGTTGATGATTATCAAGATAGCTTGTGATATTTTAATCGAGAGTTTTTCGTACATGAATTTAATCTTCTCGACGCGGATTTAAAATTTTCAACACGGGGGCACTACATCAAGTACAACGATATCATATTGTTTGTAGAATATCATGACCGCAGTGGGTGATAGTTATTTACGATACAAGGGACCTAAGAGCCTTATTATTACACGGCGTGAAGTTGGCGCCCGAGCGCTTGCGCGAGGGTGCCAAACACGCCGTGTAATAACCAAGGCTCTTGGGTCCCGTGTATCGTACACTATTTTATAGCATCGAGTGACATAAACCCGCCCCTTGCGGGGGTCATAACACACCCGAGCGCTTGCGCGAGGGTGGAAGCGGGTGGCTAGGGCGGGGGTAAGCGGGGGGGTTCGGGGGGGCGGCAGCCCCCCCGACTGAAAAAAAGTTAAGAATCTGGTTCTATAAAATAGACATCACACACCCGCGATTGAACCTATCGAGTGATGATAAAGACGTTTCTTGTATCTAAAATAAGTCATGAGCATCGTTGGGTATTATAGTAATATAAGGGTTGTGCAAGCCTCATCCCGGCCAAAACCTGAAATTTTCCCTCTCAGACTTCATCATGAAACAATTTCTGAATTTACGCTGGTAACTAGACTCCAGAAAAATTAGCAGTTTAATTCTTCTTAGACATTCCATAACGGCTGTTTGAGAATTGAAAACTGTGTAATAACACATCCTCACCGCAAGGATGACTAATATGCGTATTCGATCTTTTCAAATGAGGTACAATTCCTAATACTGCCATGCAGTCTCTAATTTTGATACCTACTTATTTGTTGTGATTTGATCACGACAGTGTATTACCTAAATGGAAATCCAGCATGATCAAAGGTTTCAAGGTTAGCACGTATGTATGTACATGTGCAAAACTCAACCACGTGTTTATGTTTATGTTTATGTTGATGATGATTTATAACCATGAGTGGGAGTGTAACAGTCATGACTAATTTTCTTGCTTTTTACAATTATTGATGCGGATACAAGTGCTCCAGACATGATCCATCATAGATTTCTTATCATTTTTTTTCAAATTTCGATGCCTGCATACATAGTATGCGCAAAAATTGCCAAAAATGCCCTTGTAACCTCGTAGTGAAATAAACTGATTTGTTGCGCGCCCACGTGAAGTGAGCGGACGCATTATTTCACAGTTGAATAATAGGCCATTTAAGTCCCGCAAATGCGTTAAATAAACGCGGATTTAGGTCACGCAGTGCTATAAAAATTTTTTTCTAAGGCGTGTGCTGCGGTTTTGTGATCCTTTGTATTCCTCTCAAAGAGGAAATTTCTTTGCCACTCCTACCACAATGATTTATCAAATCAATATGAGATTTATTCAGAGAATGCCAAAAATTTTTCAGAAGAATTTCAACATCCCTAAAATCATTTGACTTCCCATTTTAAGGCCTCCAAAACAGGCATTCTGCATCCCGAATTCGGAATTTTGGTCAACCATGCAAGCGAATTACGACACAGTCAAAAATGCCTGACTTATTCATAAGTCTTTTGAAATCTGTTAGAGATTCAACATTTTTACCGACACCGCCATAATTCTGATCTTTGATATCAAATTTATCAGATCTAGTCTTGTTTTTTGACTAGTTACTTTAAGATTCCATCAAGCTCTTTGAAATAATGAAATTGATGCAGGATGATTATGGATGGGGAATTTGAAGACACCTCCTAAAATATTTACGGATAATCAATTTCACTTCAACTCCATGCAACCTGGCGCAAACGTATGATTCCGGGTCAAAATGGGATAAATTTCAGATTCTCAAGTAGTTAAGTTGGTCTCTTAAGGAATGTATTTATAATCGCAATGTCCCAGAACAGTTTTAGCTGTATAGTTTGGGATAAGTGTCCACTCGCTTGACGTACTAAGGATTTTTCAAATTAGCAACCATTGAGTGATTGGAGCTTCACAATATCAACGAAATTTTTTGCAAATCGGAAAGTGTCAAACGTTAATTGCCTTTCCCCGGAGTAGTCACATCGAATTTTTCGTATAATCGCATCAATGTACCTCAACCGCAATGTATCGTCGAAAAATGGTGAACTGAACAACAAAATCAAAGCTCTGAGCAGTATAAAATGATGGTTCGCGAGCTATGAGAGAGGAGGATAATCAAAAATTGTGTGGACACTTCCTTCCGCCTAGTTCAATTTGTCTTGTATAATAGCCCAAGAGTCGACCAAGAATAATGTGGGAATGATGATATTTTGATTGACAAATTGCTCTATACGACGCACTACAGTTTTACCTCTTATTCATGGCGAATCAAGAGGTGTATAGAGTGTGTAGTTCGTTTTTGTCGTAACAATTTTCGTATGTTCCCTTGATAGAAAAAAAAAGAAAAAAAAGAAACGAAAGTTGAACCTACGTGACTCATGAGCACATTGGGCTGAATTTATTGTACCACCACTGCGGAGGGTCTCAAGACTGTGATGCCACGACTTTGTTCTTGGTGGAGTCTCCAAGATTCTTACCGTATCTAGATAGTTTAGTCCAAGCCCCTAATGACAATGGCGGTGGTGCACCAGCTCTAGGGCCATTGCGGTCACATCCCGGCTGATGTCCCGTTGTTCTACTGATCGTTATCAGACTCGTCGCCACCCCGCTCCACCTAAAGTTTCCGAGATTTATCTGGAATCTCAATTAATGCCGTGAGTCCTTATCACGAAGATCATCCTTTTATTATCGACAAGCACTAATCGCGCACCTCTTCACGCAGATGCGACCACCTCGGATTCTGTCTTTTGTACAATTTATTACTCTCGTACTTGATGTCATCAAGTGGACTATCTGACCCAGACAATCTCAACAATTCCATGAAAACATACAATCTTATGCAATCACCTTTTTTCAATACTTTTGGTTACACGCTTGCAATGTCTCTGCAATGTAGTGATAATTTTCCCTACTCCAATTCTTGATGAGCCCTTCACGTTCAGAAGAGCGCAAAGAACAGCCAAAAAAATTCACGATCCGAAGAACCCTTGAAACAAATCTGATCTGTTCATTCATTCCATCAATCTCGGTATTTCCACCCCTTTATTTTAGCAGTATTCTCAAGAGGATGAAATTCTTTTAGCACAGTGTTGGTCTTGCAGAAAAATATTCTTGAGGAAATCAATTCCCACAGCGTCTAACCCACAGCACTGGTTGAGCTCCTTCTACCTCAATACCCTACAAGATTGGAAAGAAACTCTGAGTTTTGAGGTGGGCGAACTCCCGGTCCCAACCCGGTAGGGAGGAGCCCGGCCCCGATACTGATACCCGGCATACCTTGGCCCCTCCTGAATACCTGTAACTAGGGTTGAGACCCTCCGGTATCTCCGACCTGGAATCTGATGAGCTCCGTAGAGACCGCACATCTCTGCTCGATGGCCACGGCAGCCACAATCCCTGGGACTGAATGAGTCTAGAGACTCGTATTGGAACTTACTACGGATGATCATAATGCAAGTCTGGACGACTTATTCAGTGGCCGGAGGGACTCTCTCGTCTCCACAGAAGCCAACACGAATCTCCAGTTCTCGACCGAGGGGCGGTGATGGCTGTGTGCTAGCAGGTACATCACCGTCCCACCTGTTGGTAGCCGAGAGAGTGCGAGTATGGAAACGGCAAGAAATCCTCAAGAGCGATGGAGTCGTGCTCAGCCCCACTCGTAAGGCCCTCATTCGAGACGTCAAGAAGGGAGAGACTGGCGAAGAGTGGCAGAAGGAGTGGGAAAACTCAATGAAAAGTGAGTGGACGCGTAGATTGATCCCCAACATAGCCAGGTGGATCGATTGAGCTCACGAAGAGTTGGATTACTGGCTGACGCAGGCGCTCAGTGGACATGGCTGCTTTGGAGAGTACCTGGAGCGGTTCCAGAAGAGGGAGACCCCGGTCTGCCAGATGTGTGAGGCAGACTGGGACGACGTGGAGCATGCACTCTTCCAGTGCATGAACACAGCTGTGGAGAGAGCGGAGCTCGCGAACTGGCTTGGAAATCAGATCACCCCTGAGAACCTAGTGTTATCCACGCTCCGCAGCAAAGACAAGTGGGATAAGATGGCCGCCTACATCAAAACGACGATCACCCGCAAAGAAGAGCGAGAACGGGCATTGCAGCGCCAGGCAAGAGGTGCTGCGCAGCCAACATCGACCACTTGAAGAGTGATCATCGACGACGAAGAGAGAAGACAAAAGAGCGGACACACCTAGGAAGAACGCCTCAAGGCGTGCGATACGCCTCTCATCTTGAAGTAATGCAAACGCGGTTCCAGGGTGGGTTGGTTAGGTAATGGTTGTCTGCCCCCAGTCCGTCAATGCTAGCTCGCCAACACTGCAGGCCTGAGAGTAGAAAGTGTTTGCATCCAGGGCACACGGGCATTGGATTCATGCTGATGCGGTTTCCCGCGTGGGCATAATTAAAGCGCTTATGGTCTGCCGGTGGGACATTTCTGTTCATTAGGGATCTGTCCTGTCATCGGATTTTTCCTTGTATTCCACATAAAAAAAATATAGTATCGACTGAATACTGGATCGGAGGCCCGTAATTGAGTCGATGCAGAATTCATGTTCCAGTAATTAATCCTAATGCTCAGCTCACCCAGTCGGATCTATTAGATTAAAAATTCTATCACAGACCTCGGCTCAAGTACTTGACCACGAGTCTTGGCCCGAGTACTCGGTCTAAATCTCGAGTCGAGCTCTCGGTAATGAGTCTTGGCTCAAGTCCTTTGTCACCGATCTTAGTTCGAGTATTCAGTTACAAGTCTAGAGTTCTAGCTCGAGTATTCGATGACGAGTCTTGACGTGAGTACAAGTCCAGGATTACTACTTCGACTATTTGATCAGTAGTCAATATAAAGTTGAAGTACTCGGTTCTGAGTCTTAGTTTGAGCACTAGATTATGAGTCTTTCATCGGATAATCGATTAAGGGGGTTCGGAAGCTCTACTTTTACCGACCTAGGTAGCCGCATGTGAGCTGTGTCTGGTGACTGATACGTGACTTCATGGTGTCTATCTGTAGACATCTATCTCAAGCACTCGACAGCCTGACATAAGAAGAGATGAGTTTGTTCAATAGAGATTTGGTGTTATATCTCTATTGTTTGATATTCACCTCTGTCACTGGTGGTCACTGATGTCTGTGAATGAACTTCTCTGCTGTTTGTTACACATAGAAGTGTGTATTTCTGAGTGCAAAGATTCATGCAGAGGAATGAAGAAATTCTCTGTATGAATTACTTCTATGTTCTCCTTAGCATTTATATGCAATCTCATACATTTTTTATGCATTAGTGGAGATTGACATTTCTAAATAAAATACTGCAGCGTACTCTCCAAAACTCCATTTTGGATGCTGTTTATACACATCTTTCATATAAATACACTGCAAATGTGCATCTTGGCATGCCTAGATGTGTATTTCACGTCAATATCTTGCATTTTTTATGCACCCAAAGAGTGGGTGCATTTATTATGCAGTGATATAAACAAACAGATGGCTGAACCAGGACATTCGATTGTGAGCGGAGAAAAGGCAAATATTTCTGGTATCCAATAGAGACCTCAAAACCAAACAATCTTCATTCCTGCTCAATTTGGTATTTTAGTTGAACATCTTGCATTTTTTATGCACCCAAAG
This sequence comes from Eretmocerus hayati, assembly GCA_029851415.1. NCBI lineage: Eukaryota > Metazoa > Arthropoda > Insecta > Hymenoptera > Aphelinidae > Eretmocerus > Eretmocerus hayati. The sequence goes on along the minus strand of CM056742.1, from coordinate 158,818,163 downwards.
AGTGGGTGCATTTACTATGCAGTGATATAAACAAACATATGGCTGAACCAGGACATTCGATTGTGAGCGGAGGAAAGGCAAATATTTCTGGTATCCAATAGAGACCTCAAAACCAATCAATCTTCATTCCTGCTCAAATTGGTATTTTGGTTGAATATCTTGCATTTTTTATGCACCCAAAGAGTGGGTGCATTTATTATGCAGTGATATAAACAAACAGATGGCTGAACCAGGACATTCGATTGTGAGCGGAGAAAAGGCAAATATTTCTGGTATCCAATAGAGACCTCAAAACCAAACAATCTTCATTCCTGCTCAATTTGATATTTTAGTTGAACATCTTGCATTTTTTATGCACCCAAAGAGTGGGTGCATTTACTATGCAGTGATATAAACAAACATATGGCTGAACCAGGACATTCGATTGTGAGCGGAGGAAAGGCAAATATTTCTGGTATCCAATAGAGACCTCAAAACCAATCAATCTTCATTCCTGCTCAAATTGGTATTTTGGTTGAATATCTTGCATTTTTTATGCACCCAAAGAGTGGGTGCATTTATTATGCAGTGATATAAACAAACAGATGGCTGAACCAGGACATTCGATTGTGAGCGGAGGAAAGGCAAATATTTCTGGTATCCAATAGAGACCTCAAAACCAATCAATCTTCATTCCTGCTCAACTTGGTAATGAACTGCATCAAAACCCATACTTGATCTAAAAAATTCCACCAAAATTAACCTATAGAAAGATCAAGTTATCAGTTATTCTTTAGTAATTCATATTTTCTTTTAATAGAATAATTTTCATGAAAGTTACAACTTCTATCTAATTCACAAATTTAGAAATGATTTGACACCTGGAGAATGCCATAATCTAGAATGCGCTGGTATAGAAAAAGCAGTTGAGCTTCGAATATGAAATTGGGTTGCTTCCATCAATGGAGCATGTCATCATCAATAGATCAATATCTGGAAGTATAAAATAGTTAATATTCAGGGATGTGATTCAGTCCACATCATTTTACTAAAGTGAATCTTGCATCATTTTGGAACTCATTTATTTTTAGAATCTGAAACATGTAAATTTTTAAATATGATGATTTTCTCCCTCGAAGACCTCAAAATGTAGATTAGAGATGTGGTACTTACCCAATCTGAACACTTACAGAGTTGTATGATCCCTCAATACGGTTAGTGTTAGGGAAAATGGAGAGAAACAGGTTGTTTGATTCCACGGAAGAACCCATGCTGGAAGCTAAGAATCGACATGAGTGATTGAGTTCTGCTTGCACCTGGAAGCAGAAATTTGCTTGAGGTTTCTATAACAAATTTCTATACGTGCTAGGGTAAAGGCATGATTGAGGCTCAATATGATCCATAAAAGCTCAAAGAATCTAGTTTTGCCACTTGTGTAGTACATAACCTGATGACCAAGTTCTGAAATTATTTCTAAGCAATAACAGAAAACCATGAAGCTTCATACATTATTATGAAATTCAGAAAATTCTCACTATTTGTAGGTAGTTTAGAGTATAAATTGATTGGCTAACTCACCATACTGAGTCTACATACAGAATGTCGTCAACTGCCCAATCAAACAACCATGCCGTATGGACCTTCAAATCTTCCTAGGACAGCAAAAGACTGCTCAAAATATTGCTAAGAGCCTCCAGTAATATGCCATACAGTGCAGATGGTTCCCCAGAAGCTCTGGGTGAGTTTCGAGCCATAACGTAGAGCTTTGCTTCAAATGACGAGGTCCTGGGAATGACACAAAATCAAGAAAATGCCTTTATTGACAACTGAAACCTTTCATACTAGTAAAATCACAATTTTTACAATCTTTTAAATATAAAAAATTCTAGGTTAGGCCTTATCTATGAGAAAAATCTTCAAAATCAGATGAGTTGACATCTAGCCCCATTGAAAGGCACTGCAAAAACAGCTGACTTATAACCTTCCGGATGAGAAAAGTACACGACATAGCTAGTCGATTTTGGGCACAATAGATTCATGATGAATTTGAGCACCACCGACGTGCACTATTTACTGGGAAGATGTGTGATTTAAAAAGATACTCACGTCAAAAAAAAACGTCACGGCGTCATGCGAGCAGTCGACGCCGACCGGGCGTTGCTGGATGGGAGATGGAAAACGCCGACGCCGCGATGTAGCCAGGGTTGGCCTAGTCTCGTACTTGCACTAACAAGGGGAGTCCGGAGTCTCCGGGTCCTGAAATCTCACCAAAATTTTTTCACAGTTTCGTACCACCTAGAATATGAAAAATCCAGAGTAACTCCGTCAAATGGGCCTTCTGTTCTGAGCTACAGCCAGAAACGTCAACATTGCTAGTATATCTATATATATCACTTTTTAACATGGGCCTATATGGGCAATGCTGATATCAGAGGCTGTAACTTCGGACAGAGGGCCCATTTGACGGAGTTACTCTGGATTTTTCATATTCTAGGTGGTACGAAACTGTGAAAAAATTTTGGTGAGATTTCAGGACCCGGAGACTCCGGACTCCCCTTGTAAATATAATAACTGACACTGGAGTATTAGCACACACTCGATGGAAACCATCTCATCACCCGCGAGAGCACCGGGAAGCCCTAAAACATCCACACGGTGTCAGCTGACGCGGCGGACCCGCAACTAAACGCCCAGCTCACACGCGTTTGTTGACATTATGAGTGTTCACAGGCTCGTGATAGTTTTTGATTTTTTATAATTTTTTTAGGATGAGTTGGGGCAAAAGGGCTATATTAGGCTCTTCCTTGTAATCGTAGCTACCTCGTCGTGGATTTTCAAGGTGATTCGTTATCATTCAGAGGAGAAAAGACCTTTCTCAGTAAAACAACCACTATTTTGGTAACTGAGAAAGCTCTTTTCTCCTCCAAATCATGATGAATCACCCTGAAAATTTACGAAGAGATAGCTGCGATTCCAAGGAAGAGCCTAATATAGCCCTTTTTCCGAGATATTGCGTAATACTGGAGTAATGAATTTTTTTGTGATGAAATCCGAGGTCGGTAAAAGTAGAGCTTCCGCACCCCCTTAAGACTACTGGCTCGAATACTTGATACGGATCTTGGCCTCAAGTACCCTGCTCAAGACGTGGGTTGAAAACTCAATAGCAGTCTTTGGCTTGAGTACAAAATCACGATTGTTAGCCTAAGTATTCGATCTTTAGTCTCCACTTGAGTAGGTACTCGATCAAGAGTCTCAACTTGAAAACTAAATCACGAGTATACTCAAGTACTTGGACAAGAGTCTCCACTTGAGCACTCGACAATGATCACTAGCTCGAAAACTTGATCACAAGTTTTGGTCTTCGAGTACTTGGTTCAATTCTCAGGTCGAGAATTCGCTAGCCAATTCTGGTATGAGTACAAAGTCACGATAACTATAACCTGAATACTCGACCACGGCCCTCGACTTTGAGTACTCGGTCAGGAGTCTTAGTTCGAGCGCTATAGGTTATGAGTTTTGCATCGGGTACTCGATCAAGACTGTTTGCTCGAGTACTTGATTACGAGTCGATTGGCCTCGAGTATTCTGTCCAAGTTTTAGGTCGTGTGCTCGATAACGAGTCTTGGCTTGAGGTCGAAGTCAAGATTATTAGCTTGAGTACTCGAACAATAGTATGACTTTAAGTATCACTTGACCACAAGTCTTGGTTTTAGAATTCGATTACGAATATTCCTAGAATCCCAACCCTACAGCGATAAGCGAACGCAAGCAATTACACTGATAGTTAAATGGAAGTTCTCAGAAGTCTATTTCCGAACTCACGATCTTCCAGTAATTCATATTGTCGATTGAAGATCCTGACATCTATTAAGAGATTCTTCTTATCACTTATCTGAAATTTGCGACTTGATTGCTTAAGTTTTTGGAATCAGCACACAACTTCACATCCACATATGGGTTTAGATGATTTGGTCGCTCACTTTTCCAGATTATTGGCTAGCGCAGTCTTACGCAAAATGACAACAAAAAATTCTGCATTCTTAATCCAGGCCCACTAAATATCCTAACATGATATTTGAATCGAGGGAATTACTCGAAATTTTGAATCTGCACTTGAGGAATAATCCACCGCAATTTTAATGCATTATCACACCACAAGCTTTTCACTTGGACTCAGAATTTGATGAAAATTTCAGTAGGAACATTCGTATGAGAACTCACTTGTACTGATGATCTCGTCTCTTCTACAAGATGGGTCAACCAGCTCTCAGATTAATGTGATTCAATTTCATTCAAGATAACGCAAACATTCATCAGTTTCAATAATTCAAACAAGATTGACGCGCACATGCTCACCTCCGACCCTAAAACACTAGTACCACATATCATGTCCATAATACGCTTTTACCGTGACTCGCATTTGCTTTTACATAAAATCGTATTCATATATCGCAAGCACGTCACAGTCGTACCACCTCGTCGGTCATCTCGACATCGCATCTCCGTAAATACAAATAACACAGAGTAGTCCCTTGGCTTGAAAAAATTCAAAACTCTCCGTCGCGTCCACCAAACATCACGCATCGAGATAAAATATTTATATACGTACCCATAACAGTGGTAGTGTTTTCATCTGCTACGACAACTTGACTCCATCTCTCTCCCTCATCCAACCAACCAGATATTTTACAAAAGACGTCTCGGTGCTGCCAATCTGCTTCTAGGAAAGAGCCACACAATATATAGATTCGACCACCAGAGTCAAAACTTTGAACTCACGTTTCGAATGACGTCCGTGCGAGCTATGAGTCTCGTTGGCCATTTCCATAGATGTGTATGTATATTTGCGTGGACGGGTCAGAGTGTCCCGTGGGAGGTTCAGAAGGTATAATACGACTATGGTTGGTGCTTGGAGACTTTGGCATATTTTCCGGACGAACACGCTGTGTGACGAGGGTCACGCTCTCATACTTCTATATATACATATACTCGGAATGATTGGCGAGCAGGCGTTCGTCGTACTGACCATTTGAATTTACGCACCGTAATCAGAAGTGGACGACGACGACGACGACGACTGTTTCTGCATGATTTTCATAGTAGCACCTCTAGGAAGAAGGTTCACAGATGTTGCACCTGATGCTCAGTATCGTGACATCATGTGTATGCATTGGAGTGGAGGACTCTGGGGAATGAATGGTCCTTTGAAGGGTCACAGATGAACGAAGAGACTACTGATGATGGGATGGTTTGAATGATATGGAGGGATCAAGACTATTTCGTAGAGTTGCAGCGTTGACGCGGTGATCTACAGATGGACGACTGGACTTGGGATAATTGCAATGGGTAAACGATGGGGTCCAATGCTCTATTTAGTACTGTCCAAGCATGAGGTCCAAGCGTAATTAGTTTTACGGAATCGGTCGGGATGAGGTGGTGAAAGGACAGAGGAGGTCATTAGATGGTACTTGAAATTTAAGTGTCAATCCGTCACGTTTGAAGTAACTGCCAAGATACCAGTCAATTAATGAGAGGAAACCTACGCATCTAGAGATAAAAGGGTAGGTGATATCAAACTAGACTTAATGAAATGTGTTTGTGATAATTCATGGGTGACTTTGCGTGAATTTATTGTAGAAATGCCCAGAATTCAAAGGTAGTATGTATAGGTTCTTTACGTATTCTTTGAGTAAATTTTATGTGGTATTCTTAGATATATCAGTGATTCCGCCGAAAGTGGGATTTTCCGTCTTCCATGTTCCTCCAAGTTTCTAAGGGTCGGGATGTTGACTGTAGCAATTTTCTGGGGTATATTCGATTGGTGCGCAAGTTTTGAAGCCAATCTTAACGTTTCTGTTTTTTATAATGCTTGATAAAGGGTCCAATTGTCCATTCCGTCTCCTGTACTAAACCGAACTTGGACTTTTGAATTCATCACGACGCATATGCAGAGTCAAAAACTTCTATGTGTAGCTATGCACTTCAATTTGTAATAATTCAAATAACATAATACACCACTTTGTGAGTCAAAATTACTCGCTTAACTCGCGCACGGACATCCGAAAATTTGAAGACGGGTTTGCACCGAAACTGCTTGCACAGCACTCATGAGGTCGGCAAAGTCCCCGATCGTCTATTGAGCTCTTCTAAATGAATAGGTTGATTTCTAGATACCCAATCTATGTACGACAGTAGCCGAAAACTCGAATCTACAGCCAGGCGCACCATATTAACGTGTTTTTAGAATGGCGTAATTTGTTGTCCTTTCCATCCCCGTGTGGTGCTTCTTCGGGGCGCACTGAATCGCATTTTCTTGAAGTATTCGGTTAGATTAGATGAAATCTATGCACTTCAATTTTGAGCTGCGTAGCTCTAGGTACTTCGTTTTTGTGCTAAAACATGTGGAAACCAACTGAAACGACCCACTAAAACTCATTTGGGGCTGAAATAATTTTTTGACCCAAATCACTCCTGGTGACGATTTTGGCCCCAAAAAATCCCACTTTTGGCATAATCATCCATATATGAATTACTGGAAAGACTAAAAGAGGCTCAAATTTCTGCATAAACTTCGTAAATTTTGGATTGTCTACTCGATTAATTTTGAGGAACTACGTGTTGCGTTGGAATCGGGATATCTAAAATAATAGGTTATCACTCATTCCAAATACACGGTGTATTCAAAGAGCAAGAGTGCAGGGATTCTCGTGTGAATTGAAGTAAGAGCAAACAAGTAGTACAACTCAACGATTGGTGCGACTTTGCAGTGCTGCCGCGGCACCTTAACATTTGTTCGAGTAAAATAACTATGCCTTCCGCACCCATACTATAGAAGAGCTGTCGAGCTTTCCAAACGTTACCGTTGGTTAACCCTTTGCTATTCCATTAAATTAGCCGGGCAGGCTTGCCGCCTTCCGCAAATTTCGAGGCGCGCATAACATTTCGTTCACTTCTTCCTATCACCCATATCCAGAGACCTCACATTGAACGAGCCTGGAGAGCAACCCCTTTGCAGCATCGAAATTCTAGCCAACTACTATTGCGGACTCTAGAATATATACACATGCCTCTTTCTCAGCGAACTTTCGCTTTTACCAGGCCTCTATAATTCACGAAATCGTCTCCGTCGTCCTCCTCGTCGTCGTCGTCGTCATGAGACACACTGCTTATACAAGGGCAAGACTAGTTTTCGTCAGCCGAGTATATATTAGAGTAGTAAGTGAAGAGACCACGAGCTCACTCGTTTCCGTTTAGAGTTGACGCAGAGTCGTGATGATGAGGGGAGAGCTTTAATCATGCATCTCATTGAAAGAAGGTTGGCTTGAGTATAGTGAGATAGAACACGTTTTACTAGAGACTTGCTATAGCATTATTTACGAAGCTTTATGTATGACGATGACGGGGAGATGAGAGCTAGTTGACTAGAGGTCTCTAGGTTTCTCTGTTTATTTCGGAGGATGTTCTGGTAGTACTGTTGATGAAGCTTGAAAGCAGGAGAGAACTTTTGAGCTTCTTGATTAGGGATGGTTTGGATGGTGGCGTCGGAAATTTTGCGGTTTTTGCTGAATCTTCGTTGGTGTATTTCACAGTGGGGTGGCTTGATTTTACATAAGTTTAGAAAATGAGATTATGTCAGGAGCTTATTTTGACATCTCTCTTCAAAAACATTCCGGGAAGTTGAACTTTTCTGAGAACTATCTTAATAGCGTAGTCGATGTCGAAAAATGAAGTTAGGGATGTTAGGAGCTCTTTGGATTATCAATATTGCTCACGAGCCATTTAGATCAAGCATTAGGGATTATTACTACAACTCCCGGCGAGTAGTCTGTGCCTCTGATGATCAGGATATGTATGATTATTCAAAAAAATACCATGAAGAAATAAGTGGTCTGTATTTTTTTCCATCCAATAGGCTTCGTCCTTTGGATGCAATGGTTCATCGTTGGAAAACACAGTAAAATATCATAGTTTCTTAGATTTTTGGTAGGTTGCATGAATGGCAATTCTCCGCGCCTGTGTACTATGTGGCAGTTCTGTTCAATTGAAAATATAGCTCGTAATATGTCTCATTATTATAAGGAGATAATGCAACAGCAAGTAATGGAAAATAGGGAACCGAGATTCACCTTTGATATGGCTTCATGGCACTTGAATGAAACCCACTATTTTTATTATCTGTCCAACTTTGGACAGCTGGCAACAACCACAATAATGTTATATGAGGGTTTCCATGGAACTTTTAACTATTGACCCTCCAAAATAGTAAAAAAGATTTTCCATCGCACACGTTTGAAATGGTTTTTATGTGATACTAAGACCTCGAAAACATGTAGAAAGAGTGGTGCCACTCTCTTCCAAGCCAAGGTATCTGGTTCAGAACGACAAGTACGGAATTCCACTTTTGAAACATTTGTGAATCAACTCCAATCGAGTAGATTCGATTCAAAACATTGTCAGGACGATTGATACGGATTATATTTTGCCTGACTTGACTTTAGGATGAATTTCATCATCGATTTCTCCGAAATTCGATGTAGATTTCCAAAATCGAGTCAAGAGCTATGAGTCTCATTTCAATTTCTAGAATACACTGTGGTGTTATTTTGTTCATATTTCAGCCGTATACTATGTAGAAATCAAGAAAATCGCGATACCATCACATTTAGAGGCTTATTTAGCTTACCATCCGGATTCAAATATTTCTCCTCAGCTTCTCACAGAAATACCGATCGGCGATTGCAACTCAAAACAGTGCGGTTATATCCCTTTCGTGATAAAGAAAAAAGAGCACAACGTCCCAACCCTGTGCTCCGCGTCTCCTGAGTATGACATCAAAAAATGACCATTTTCAAAGCCAGTGGCGCGATAACTTTATGAGCTTTGAAGCTTTATAAAATTTGTCCGGATCAACGCATACTCACAAACCGAACGGGATTCGATTCATCTCCTTTTTAACTTCGAAAACTTATTGCTAAATTCGCCGTTTCGCACAAGGTATTTCATCATTTTCGTAAACAATAGCCAGAGAAAGTTTTCCCACAAAACTCGGTTACATCGATAAATGAGAGCTAATATCATAGCCAAATCAGCGCACACCTCTGAATCGATGATTTTCTCAAAATATGAGATTAGTAGATGGATAAATTATTCCACCGAAGTAGTTGAGGCATAGGTATTTTAGTTACAGCCTCATCAATTCAAAAAATCGCGTTGGTACGTTTGTAAACTACCCAAAAATCATCTTTTGCGGTCTGCTATTGACAAATCAGGATGCGTTTCAACAAAAAAGAATGTAGTCCATATTGAATGATGCCAATTACTATGAAATGCCACTCCTGTGCACTCCGAATAGTTCAAACACTCCTGGAACACTGCAGTAACACAAAAGTTAAAAGTTCCGTGGAAACTCTCATATATGATCTTGAAGATTTCAACGACTTTGGGTTATTCTAATTTTGATAAAAATTCATCCACATTATGCTAGAATTGACTCATAGGTTCGTGGCAAAACCTGTAATAGATTCTAGCAATATAATTTCTGTAAGAGTTTCAGAAAATATTAGAGATTATTCCACCTGATTACAGAGAAAAAATCCATCAAAAGTAACTAAATTAGTGTTATTTCGAAGATTGACATCGATTTTTTCTTGAAATATTGCGATGGAGTTATTCTGAAAACCACTCCCAATTCAGAGGCTTAATCACTGCTAGAAACCATTTCTATTAATTACTAATCCGTGACTCGGAGTTCATCAAAATGCATTAAGAGGGTTCTCAGGCTATACTGCACAGAATGAGGGCGATTTTGGGACCTACAAGCTTTTCCATTCCTCGTAGTTTGGGATTAAAATGTCGGAAAAAAATACTTCCGAGACAACACCTGACAAGGTCAAATTCACCATGCTTAACCGCCTAATCCCTTTACAGTGACCAAAGTTTCATTGATCTCTAAAGGCAATCCTTATTTCATTGTGAAAATATTATATCTCGAATGCTGCATGATTTTTGAATCACAGCCAAGAATAGGGAACACCAGCGTGAATTTCTGATTGAATACGCCTTCATTTTGCCGAGAATGCGATTAAGAGCTTATTGAGGAGTCCGTACAATTCACCGAGGCCAGCGCCGAAAGGGTTAATTTTTGAGAGAAAGCGCAAATGGCTAGAATTCTCTGTCTCCCTTTAATTCCCCTCACCCGAAATCCCAACGTTGTCATACAGCTTTGCCATTTCATATAATACACCCTTTCCTTTGGTTTCTGCTCCTTTATCGCGGTGCGCAGATTTTAATATAAATTATAATCTTAGGCCGTTTCTTAATGCCTCTCTCCTTCTTCTATTCCTTTGCCATCTCACCCCTATTCTTTGCTCTCTATCGTTGATTCTCCCCATTCTGCGACGATCTTCGGTTCCTTGCTCCGCAATGCTATACGAGTCTTTGCACAACGGGATACTCGCAGAACGACGCAGTCATTATTGAGGAATTCTCATTATGCAATCAATCATTTTGGCCGATGGGGTGACTCGCTCTCTAATTTCTTACATCAATTAATGTCGTTGGCTATACGACGATATTGAGCTGACGCTGGCACTTTACCGAGGGATGATCAGTGGATTCTGTTTTTTTTTACCTTCGTGGGGATTCCTTTGCACGAGTGAAATTTATGTAGAATCGAAATTGACAAGATGTCATTGGATGAGCCAGTAAATTTTAAGAAGGGCAGGGTGTTAGATCAGATTTTGAAGTATCGATCAGCATGTCATGCATGAAAAATTGCAGCTTCTGAGATTAAGTAATCAATAGATATGTAAGTATTACGTCAAGCTGATAGAAAATGAGTACAAGTTAGAATCAGCTCATACCTACACGAACATGATTCAATACAGGCACTTCCCGCTAGCCCCACTTGATCTACTTATCAAAAGTACAGCAACTATCAAATTTGCGAGTATCATGACTCTGACCTAGTGGTGGTGAAAGAACTACGAATATCGATAAACTAAAGAATGCTTTAAAAACACGAGTTATGACGAGAGAATATATTCTTTATGTAAAAAATCGCGCGAATTTCATTCGTATCGAAAGTAATTGGTTTAATATGAAATAAAGCTCGGAATTCTTGTGAATTTTTTGCGAAATTGATTTCAGAGATTGAGTTTGAGTTTGACAAAAATCATTATGACCTTTCATGCGCTCGACGGATATAGTCTCTGTGGATGAGCTCCATGGACGCGGGCATTGCAAGTTCAGTTCGGTGTTCGCAGGTCTGATAATTTTCATTTGTCTGAAAGGTTCATAAATTTTTTGACTCGTCTTTTGTATGAATGAAACTGTAACCCAAATTGGGAACACAATAAAAAGGTGAAAAACCTGGATATGCCGTTTGATTCCAATTCAAAAGTTGTTTTGGAATGGCAGTAATTCCAATTGACATTTTATCGTATACTCATGTCTTACGGTCTTGATACGGAGGATATAGCCTGGCGAACATGAGAAAATCCCTTATTCCAATGAATGGCGAGAACCGAGCTTTGAAACTGCCGAAACCACGAATAGTACACTGTAAGGAATTGTTTGATTTCCGTAGATCCAGGGGGGCGCGGTGGGGTCGACCCCCTCCCCCCGAAAGAAAAAAATTTGCACGGGAAACATAGAAAAAATTTCGCAAATCGCCCCCCCTCCCAAATCGGTTCCTGGATCCGCCTTTGAGTTGAGTTCCAACCAAATTATTCATCTACTATTAGGTAAAAGTGCAACCAGTTGGTTGAGAATTCAACCACTGGTTGCCTATCAAAGTCAACCACTGGTTGACAATTTCACCACAGCCAATATGGGAGTGAAAATGGGATCGACGAGATTGGTCAATGGTGGTTTACGAGAGACATTGTTGGGTCAAGAAAACAAGTTTTGACATGTTTTTTCATCAACAGATGTGAAAAAAAATCAGCACCACCCGCGCGAGCCTCGGTTACCGGATTGGTGACAGCTCGGATGGGGCTGCTACGTTTAGGAGTCCCACATTGAACCCATAATAAAAAAGTTGTCAAAGGACCCCGCCCTAAATCATAAGAATTTGACTTTCGGTCAATCTTTTTGCGAGTGTACTGAAACGATAGATCTCAAAACACTGAACAAGAGTCTTTATGACCATAAAACTCAATGCCCTCTTATTTTGATTTCTTTCATGTAGAAGTACCCCTTATTACATAGGTATGGTAGGGTTATGTTTCGATTTCTCGATCGAACTCGAGGCACGTGTCTGTGCTTGCACCTGAACTTTGGGCTAGTTTCGTACACGCATCTTTTTGCGTTGCAAGATAATGAATGAGCTCAACATCGCAATGAGTCCGATAAGATCAATTGAACAACCTGATCGAGTGAGAAAAGGTATTAGGAGTTTATTTAATCATTCAATCGAGTTCGACGAACACAAGAGCCATTGCCCACCAATCTCTTGAGCTGGTTTCGCGATTTCGTTTTTTTTCCCAATAGTAAGTGGCTCATCAACGATGAATTTAATGAGAATGTTCCAATCGCCAAAGTCTGAAAAAGATATCAAGGAACGGGTTAGACTTTCATCTGATCCAATATGATTTGATGGTAGTTCGATCAAAATCAAACGTGCTCCTTCATACTTTCTTCAGACTCTGGTAATTGGAATATTCTCATCGAATTTGTCATTGATGAGCCCGTTACTCTTCCATTGAAAAATACAAAATCGCAAAGACAGGCGAAGAGATTGGTGCGCCATTGCTTTTGGTGTTTGTCGAACTCGATTGAATGATGAAACAAGCCCCAAATACCTTTTCTCACTTGATCAGGTTGTTCATTTGAGCTCGTGAGACTCATTGCAATGTTGAACTCATTCATTTTCTTGCAACGCGAAAAGACGCGTGTACGAAACTAGCCCAAGATTTAGGTGCACGCACAGACATGTGCCTCGAGTTCGATCGAGAAATCGAAACATAACCCTACTATACCTATGTAATAAGGGGCAATTTCTACATGAAATAGCTCGAAACGAAGAGGGCATTGAGTTTTGTGGTCATAAAGGTTCTTGTTCAGTGTTTTGAGATCTATCGTTTCAGTACACTCGCAAAAAGATTTGACCGAAAGCCAAATTCCTATGATTTATGGCGGGTTGTCCTTTTTTTGCCCGAGGTAAATGTGACAGCCCCAGCTTTGGACGTTGCTCAACCTAAACTGTCTGAAAAGGTCCTCAGCACTGCTGCACTTGTTCATTTCAATTTGATTAACTAACCTCATGGGCCCCGTATTCAACCCCATATTCGCTGTAGAAGAATGTTCCACTAGTGGTTGAATTTGGTGATCAAGAATCAACCAGTTGCTTGAAGTTTTCCCCAAACATTTTTTGCAGTCTAGAAGAGATGCCAGTTATATTTCCACTCACATTTTGACTCCCGTTTCAATTTCAACACATAGTTCAATTTCGTGTCGTATTGCTGTCATTGAAATACATCACCCCTTCGGATTCATTCACAGACTTGAACTACAGCACATCAGAATCAATCTATCCTCACGGATATACAGTAGACGAATTAATCATAGTCTTGGTGAAATCAACTCGGAGAGGGGAAAACATCTGTAAGAATAAGTGTATCAACTTCTAATAGTATTGAATCCCTCTTGAGCACGGTGCGAATCTAATTGTTCTATGAAATTGCGACATATCGACTCCCTCTTTCATATCAATCATGAATAGTTAGCGTCACTGACTTCGGTCAAAGTTTTTTTACTCCGAGCAAAGGCAATACGAGTGATGAATTAGTAATGCTGTTATCGCTCTTAGTCACCAGACTTCACTATGTACAACACCTTTTACGCACCTCATCAATTCCAAACGGGATAATTCCTTTCTTATTCTTACCAAACTCACGGCTCATCGATCGGTCAAAACTTTTGGACGGTTCAATATAACTATAACTTTGCTTAAATTACCTTACGAATTATCGATCGGAATTCTTGAACGTACCACGAATACAACTTCCACATGTCGTAACATAAAAATCGGAAAAAAAGTCCCTCACATCTTTCCCTATTTATACATACCCCATAAGCCAAGACAACTGTCTGAACTTATATCTAAAGGAAGTACAGTCTGCAAGAGTATTATATAGCATCGGGTTCGTTGCTCGAATTGCTATGGGCCAAAACTTCAGACTTTGAACTTTACCTCGGATGGCGTTGCTCGACTGACCCCCGGTTTTATTTCATTTCGAGCTTGGCTATTAACATACTTTGGCTAGCTATACTACTGCGACTACTACTACGCAGCTACTGCGACTACTACTTTACGGATAACGGAAAATTTTTTCCCCCAGTTTCGCGACCTCGATAACACCACCATCAGGAACAGCCGAAGGTCGCGGCCAAGAGTTATCATTGCTATGTATATGTAGAGTATAGTTGGTGTCAGTGCGGTACGGGGTCGAGTTTGCAATTTTGCATAATTGCGCGTTAGCCACGAAAATCGAACTTCTCGCGCTCGCGGGTTAAACTTTCGCGAGTTACCAGGGAAGCTACTTAACTGATGGACACTACGCCTACACTGGAAGGTGAAAGTGATTTGTTATGGGGCAAGTTGCTTTGACTGAGTTTTGAGCTTTGCTGTAGTTCTATGGAACTAGTATATGGGCATTATCGTGAAAGCTTGAATGATATGGTTGAACTTACTTATTGCTCTCTGCCAGCCTTGGAAGTTCCTCTATGCTCGTTTCTCGTTGATCTGGTTCAATGTAATGATGGTGCTCTGGAAAAACTTCAGACGAAAAATGTATTAGGCCATTTTTGGATAGGCTAGAGAATCATCTACAAAAGTGATCCAAAATCTACATGACGACCCTACGTGGGCCTGTGGTTTGGGTTCTTGTCGCGCGTTGTAGATCTGGAATGAAAAAGAACCAATTACCTCGAAGCCAACTTTTCATGATTTCTGAGTGATTCCTTTGCACACTATCGCTGGTCTGGAGTCAGAAAACTGACTGTCTGGCGAACGAAAACATCCCATGGAATTGACATTTGAGCCCTCATGTTGTTTTTGCAACTTCAATACCAAGTATTATTCAATCGAATATGCGTAGTGAATTTTGAACCCAGTGAAACGAAGCTTGCTTGTCGGAACAGAAGGCCACTATCAAAGCAATGTAATTATCACGATAACGCCCATATGTAATGTGGTGATGTAGAGCTTGACGTCGTTCGACCAGGTGTAATTTTGAGGTCTGGAGCTTTTGTTGCTCTACTTTAAATGAAAAAATTTGGGTCAAAGGAGAAAAGATTAGAGAGGTAAGAACTTGGGAATACTGATGGTTTGCGGAGGGCAGTATAAATTAGTTGTGGCATTGGGATCTGGTATCGTGAAAGTTTCTGAGCCAAGACTATAGACAAAGGTGCTACGTGTTTCATCTATTGGAAGAATTGGATCGATCTTCCGATAATCTTTGCAAAATTGAGCTTCAAATTGGTGATACGAAAATGTGGTGTTTCTGCGATAGATGGAAATTTCATATTAGAATATGCACTTCCTTTATTCACATGTATAGAGAATCCAAAATAGGAGAATTCACAGATACTTGAATGGTCGACTCAACCGTGTACTCTCATGCATATTGGAAATATCCAAGTGTGTACTTAGGTATGTGAACTGATTAAACTATCCAAGGCTTTCGGTCACGCAATGAATCTTATGGATGGAATTACTGTATGCCATTCCTTGATGGTGCAACGGAGATGAGATTTTTCACGAATCACGTTTGAACATATACCCCTTCCGAACAAGACCTATTCTGATTTTAGAATGTCTACGTGGAAACCTACTTGAAGATTAATAGAAAAATTCTCCGAGTCTGATAGGAAAAAGGATGCAATGAAATCTAAAACTTCAGTGATATATTCATCCTGATTAGTATTTTCCAAAAATTAATACCAAACACCATTTTTGAACTTGCTTCAAACGATATGATAGGAAAGTGGTTCATCCTTCAGTAAGAGCCAGGATTTCACATAATATTTATGCACCCTACCTTGCATATTTCAATAGAAACTTTTTCATAAGAGACCTACATGAATTATCAACAGACATTACTACAAAGTTAAGGAGGTCATGACCAATCATAATTTGACCCAAGTGAGTTCTCAAATATGATCATTTATTACTCGCGAGTTTGCGAGTCATTTCTGGTCAAAAGATTGACAGACAGTGTATGATCGTCAAATCACTTGGGGATTTGTCAAAACAATGGCTGCCAATTTTAATTTATCTCTTTCGTCCATTTTATTGATTTTTTCTTGTTCAAAGTCCTGATGAAACTGAAATATTTCTCTTGTATAAGTCTTCATCAACGTCATGTTAAAAATACTCAATACGCATCAGCCTTTGACAACCGTATCCGATGATCCGAGCCATGACAGAGGGATCAATCGTCTTAAAATTTTGCATCCATATTCATCAATATGAGAACTAATTCCTTCCAGAATCCTGCGTAATTCTGAAATCAAAATAATTCTGGTCAAGAACCATTTTGAACGAGTTGGATTTATCTCAGGATACCAATCACACAACAAAATCACCAGGCCCTCAATATCTGAAAAATTGCGATACACTCAAGCTTTGAGTAATCATTCTTCATCTCATCAGTTATCAAGAGGGAGCAATGTCCTCCCACGAGACAATAACCAAGACCTATACCTCGACGTATATTATATCTGTCGACGTCACGAAGAGCATCGAAATAAAATTGGTAAAAGAAAACTTTTAAAAAACGCTTTTATTGACTCAACAACGAACAAAAACACTAACGATGCAAGATATTACTAGCCACATCAAATAGTTAACTATGTTTCGGAAGTGTGATGAAAGTTAACTATATGATGCATTTTGGTGGCGAAAATGAAGAATGGTTGAGTAAGCACTCCGATTCAGCGGTGAGACGTACTGATTCCGAAGTACTCATCGAACTTGCAAGAAAAAACCGAATTGTAACTTTGTTTCTCGGGCCACGAACCACCAAAAAAAAAAGGAAAATTGGGTTGATGCATGCGTGCTCCCTGTTGTCTTATCGGCAATGAAGTACACGGCCGTACTCGCGTGTCTGCATGGGATTCAAATACTCGTGCTGTTGGATTAATGACGTTTGACGTATTTCCAATGCATCAGTAAACATACTTCCTCGATAAAATACGATGTTCCAAAAGCAGATGGAGCTAGCACCTTCTCAATGTGTGAGAGAGAGAGACACCAAAGTCATGCCATCTCTCTCCCTCTCACGTTACTATTCTTGGAAATGTTTACGATCACACACTGCCAACCATGTGAACTACGACAAAGACAGAATATTAGGCAACTTATACGCTGAGAAAAATCGTACATCGGGAAACAAGCACAAAGCATTGAACCACACACTTGCGTTTACTTTACACACTCGTTTTACCAATATTGTTTGGCCCTAACGCGTACGAGCAAACGACGTATATCTCGTGGGAGGAGCTAACAAAAAATTGTGCATCGTGATTGGACAGAAATGACGAAATTGTATAGTGCCCCTGTTTTGAAAAATTCACTAGTCGGGCAGCTGCCGAACTAGCAACTCGGTGAAGTGCAATAAAAGCGTTTAATAATACAACAAGGCATGGAAAAAAAAGCTCGTCGCAAGCTCAACTTCCATCCGTCCTCTCGAAACTTTTTTTATCTCCTCACAGCCGGTCCAGTCAGCCAGCCATACTCGCATCTCTCTACACCATCAGTAGTACAGAGATCCTCTCGTCTTCAAAGTATATACCACCTCGCCCATTCTAACATCTACATATATCTATATATATATGAGTGAGTACCTCCCCCTCTTTACTCAAGTCTGTGGGGTACATCCATTCTCAATGGCGTACGACGAATCTGCCAAGAGTGGTAAGAGTATGAGGGGTGGGTGGGTGGGTGGTGGTATCACAGAGGGCGTGTATATGCTTCCACGGAGGACCTCAACTCTTAGAGGATCTGGACATTGCTGAAAGAGGATCGAGAGAGCGAGGGGAATTTTCATATACGGGTTCTGCCCATTTAGATATAGGTAGTTGTTTGTGGTGGGGTTAGGTGGTGAGAAAGTGGGAGGTGAATGAGGTATATGTAGAGGGATAGGAGAGGGTTGGTATAAGTGGGAGTGACGAGGCGGGTCTAGTTGGCAATCCTCGTTTAGAGCTCGAGGCGAAAGCACATGCCTGACGGCGACAGTGGCGTCGTGGTGCTATGTTTGTTACTACATTCGTATTTGAGTTTGCGCGAGAATTTGGATTTGATTTGTGATGCGGGTCCTTGATTTTCATGTTGGTTCTATCGTAGATGATGGTCTAGTGACTATTTCAAATATTTTTGATGAATTCGAAGCCATTTTCTTATTTTTATTTGGTTAAATAAAAATACGGGATAGATGATAGTCCTTTTGATAATTGGTAAACTCATGTATTATATTTCCTATTGAAGGGACGAGAATCTGTCCCCAACACTTATTTTTTATTCAAAAAGAGTGTTTGGGGAGTAATTTTACGGCTTCATGAGACTTATTGTTTATAGGTGGATTTCAAGGGGAAGGCACTTGACAAAAATTTTAGCGGTGCCGGCACTGGAGATCGAATCCATAACCTTTTGATTGAAAAGCGAGAACTCTAATCTCACTGCCTTTGGAGCTTCAGTTTATCGCAAATTATTTTTCGCGTGTGGTTTTAAATTATGATCTGTAGAAAATTTCAACAGAGAAGAGAATTCTCAGGGTTTTTTTTCAATACTCCGCATGTTATGTTGAAGAATAGAAATTTTTCGTTATCAAATGCTAGGTCTCACTAGAATTTAAATTGTTCACAACATTTCGATCGACAATTGCCTCCTCAGGACAATGAAGATTTTAATTATAGATTTGATATCCCTCCGTCTCACATGAAGAACTGAAACAATTTATGCCTCTATTACTCATCACAGAACTGGAAATATGATTCGTAGATCCAAATTGGCTGTAAAATTACGAAAGAGTAGTGCTAGTAGATGTAAGAATACAACTTTCGGAAAATCTTATTGATCCACAAGGAAATTCTGGTGGTATGAAGACTGGGAAAGTATTCATGCTCAATGCGATGAATGGATTGACTCATTTTTCCCCGACAACTATTAAGATTCCACAGAGATAGTTGAAGATTATTGTCAGATATTGAAAGAGATTTTGCTCATCAATTTTGGTACAAATTCTAAAACTTTCATGATGAAAATGGCCCAAGGAAGCGTATTTTGCTGAATATACCAATCTTC
Source organism: Eretmocerus hayati (assembly GCA_029851415.1). Taxonomy (NCBI): domain Eukaryota; kingdom Metazoa; phylum Arthropoda; class Insecta; order Hymenoptera; family Aphelinidae; genus Eretmocerus; species Eretmocerus hayati. The sequence goes on along the minus strand of CM056742.1, from coordinate 158,798,878 downwards.
CCATCCTGATGTATGGAATCTTGAACAGAATTCAACGCAAATCAGTCAGATAAGTTTCAGAAAATATTTTGATACAGCTGATATCCATTGTTTTGAAATCTGCACCAACACTTGGAAGGATGGAATCGATTTGTAAAAAAAAGTTTAGAACTAGAATTATATAGTTCTCAAGGCAGGTATCGATTCCTATGCAATATTTCTGATGAAAAGAACGTTGTAAATTATGCTTCAGGTCACACCAAAACTGATGGTTTACTTCAACTGCGAACATCGTTGTGAGAAAGTTGACCAAAGTTCACAGCTAAGAAAATTACTGTGATGAGCATGACCACAAGAGCGATTACATGGTTGCCGTACTAAGCTGTACAGTTGCAAATTCCACCAATTTTGTTACACAAATTGACGCCCTACGTTGTCTCATTATTTTCAAGGATTCATAAATGATCACATTCTATTTCATAGAACTTCTAGGTCATCACAAAAAATTAGAAAATATAATCTTAAGTCGTTCTACTTGATCCATTTCCATTGCCTCAAATAATTATTTCTCTAAGAGCCCACAAAAGCTATGACTGGGAATGGATTATCACAAGGTACCATGGAATCTTTTTACAAGCTGCATAAGAAGACAGATCAGATAGAATAAAACTACTGAAATTTCATTACTGCACAATTCTTCTGAATCGATGAGGATAGTTTCGGCACTGTTACTACACCTCCATAACACCGGCACACAAAATAAAAAAAAGTATCTGTACTTTTGACCAGACCTACTTTGCTTAATGTATTTTGGCACGCTAAATCCGAATCCGAGGTCGGTTCGACCCGACTACCTCTTGTTTTCGAGAAAATCGTGCTATTCTGCGCTATTTCTACGATTTCCACCGAATTTTTCACGATTTTCTCGAAAACAAGACGTGGCCGGGCCAAACCAGCCTCGGATTCGGATTAAGCGTGCCAAAATACATGAAGAAAAGTGGGTGTGGTCAAAAGTACAGATACTTTTTGTTTTTTTGTATGCGGGTGTAATATAACACCGGCACACACACAAAAAAAAAGTATCTGTACTTTTGACCAGACCTACTTATTTTCATGTAATTTGGCACGCTGAATCCGAATCCGAGGTCGGTTTGGCCCGAAAACCTCTTGTTTTCGACAAAACCATGCTATTCTGCGCTATTTCCATATTTTTCAGGATTTTCTCGAAAACAAGAGGTAGCCGGGCCAAACCGACCTCGGATTCGGATTCAGCGTGCCAAGATACATCAAGAGAAGTAGGTCTGGTTAAAAGTACAGATACTTTTTTTTATTTTGTGTGCCGGTGTAATCGACCGTAAAAATTTCCAAAATTTGGAAATTTTTCATAGTTTCTTCAGATTTAGTTCACTTTCTGTATCTACTTACATTGCCTAGCACTTTTTGCCCCAAAAATTCTCAAAAGATATGAATAAACTTAATGAATTACCACTCTCTTCGATTTCACGTGATTTATTCCGGGCACTCATCTACTTTACGCTACGTGAAACAGAACGAGTATCAGGCAACACAGACCAATCAGACCAGAAATACGAAAACTCATGGAGACGGATGTTCCGTCCCATGGCACTCGTTACACCACAACTCGTCGTTCAGAATTAGCCCTGAGACACTCTCGAGATCGTCCGTCACATTGGCCATATACACTCCTGCACTCTCAGATAGAGAGACTCTCTACTCAACTCTCTTCGGTCTGTCTCTCGAATATCCCTTGAGTCTTGTTAATCGAGCACCCACCACCACTACCACCACCACTACCACTCAAACCACCTCAAGAGACCATGACACAGCCTGTCCATATTTTCAACGAGTGTAATTAGGCCAGGATTTCGTATCTCCTCATTAAAAAATTTACTCAAACTTATTTTTCCCCTTATGCTTACTCGCATACCCCTGTCTCTTGTAGAGTTATCGATTAATACTGACGATCGACATGGAAAAATTAGCTGACATCAATCTACATTGGTAGGTAAGGCTCTCAAGTACTTGCAGCCCAACATGAGCAATGTCCACGTTATGGATATATATGGTTATATATGGGAGTGAGAGAGGCTAATTTACGACTTGGTAGCAAAATTTTGTATCAAAAGAGGAGATGATTGGAGGTAAAAGGAGGAGGGGGGGTTGGTAGGTACACATCAAAGTCCAGCTTTCTGGACTAATGGTCAGTGCTGCACCAGCACCAGAAGCAGCAATACCAGCAACGACGATGCCTCAGCCTCTATCTATCTCTCTCTCACTGGTTCGTCCCGCTAACTGCGTTAAAAGTTTTAATATTAGTTTAGTCGGCGTTGGCGGTAGTAGTGGTGGTAGCAAAAGAGCCAGGGCAACGGCCACGCTAGATTGAGACGTAATTTTCAGGTAATACCCGAGAGCGAAGCTGACCGGGCCCTCTATTACTCACTCTTCTCTTTGCTATTTGAGTTATATTATGGAACGAAACGCGAAATTCAGCAAGAGCTTCGATAAATTCACGTACAAAGGAATTGATAGGTATATGTAGGTACACTTCTATTATGGCTTTTCTGTGTCCGATAGACTCTCCTGTTGTGTATTATAGGAGATAGAAGAAGGAGGAAGGGGGTTTGGAGGCCCCTGATCTGCATTAAGCTTGGAATGGAATAGCCAAAACGTGTGTGCTTGACCAGATGAGGAGAGCTTGATGCATTTGTAAGTTATCTTCTGTAGGATGTGTATAGATTATATGGATATTCCTGGTTAAAGGAGCTTTGGAGATCCTCTTGTTTCTAATAGGCGATTCTGAGGATAAATCTAATCCTAGTCTTTATTGTGTTGGCGTCCGACAGAGTTGATGTTAATAGAGATGCCAGCAATGAGTTTGGATAGTTCTGTTCATTGAGCGAAGGGTTAATCTGTTTGAGACTCATCATCAACTGTTTAATATGGAAACTAATCCAGATAAGTAACTTGAACATCATTATGTGGACACAGATCCATACTAGAACTGTACAAGTTGATTTCAGATTTTCGTAAAATTATTTTGGAACTTTGGGAGCTATTCATATTAGTCATCGCTGTCTGAACACGTATCAATGAAGTCATCCGACGAAGGAGCTCTTTGTATTCTCTCATGAAAGAATCAACAATAAAAGAAGCCTTCAACAGAACACCAAACAGAACACCAAAGAGATTTTTGGAAATCTGTAATGGGTGAATTGAATGTAACCGCCATGCGCTAAACCGACTCAAGATAATGATCTGAGGCTCATTTTTTTCAAAAAAATACTTTTAGTCGAATCTACGACAGAAAATGGTAGCTTTCTATGACATATTAGGACCGCAGAAAGTTTCAGCGGCTTAGGGCACACTTTTCTGTTACAAAATTGAATTTCATGCATGAAATAAAATATCTATATCTCAACATTTTTTGAGAGGAGTGAGATCAATTTTTTGAAAATTTAAAAGCTCAGCATGGTAGAGTCTGAAAAGCCAAGAATTTGAAGAGATCAACATTTACAGTTTAGAATCACGGGTAGAGAAATCGTTGAGAACCAGGAATGTGGAGAAATGTAAATTTGGGATATCAAATTTTGCGATTGTGAAAACTTGTAATGTCCAGGAAAGCCAGAATTGTCGAGCGATGACAATTCTAAGGGCCCAAATTCTAAACTCATACTTTCGAATTTTCACCAACTCGAATTTCGGGCTCTCTTCATTTTTGGTTTCCCGCGCACTCCTAGTTTCTGTCCTCAAAAATCTTAATGTTCGCAAATAAGGAAATTTTGGTTCAAAATAGCGGAAAATGAGCCTGTACTGTAAAGTGAGGCATGAATCTCTGTGAGTCATAGCCCATTTCCATTAGTGCAATAGATGTAAATCGGAAAAAAATTTCTGTGCAAGTATCAGATTTGAAAAATTGTCACTACTACTGTCAAAAACGTTAAGATTCTATTGGATACTCATGTGAGGTAATAATCATGCATATCCTGCATCCATTTATACGTTTCAATAAACCCGAAAATGTGTACAGTATCTGTATGAACTACGCCCTGTTCATCGATATCCGACGATTTAATTCAAATCAACATGAAACCAATAGAGACAAAGTCTGAACAATCTGTCTGTTACTACTGAAACCAAGCAATCGTCTGTTACTACTGCGCCTTCCATACCACATGGACCACAATATTCTACCGACAAATACATTTCCGAGACTCATCCGAAACTCTCAATGGATTCAAATCAAACTTCCATCTCAAGATCATTTCTAGAATAATCACATACAATCCAACCAAACTCACATCATTCGATTTCGGAGTTTGAAGAGCAAGTGGCAATCTTGCCGCCAAACAAATATACGTTGCAAATGAGTAGACAATCCACCGATGCACCATTCGCAATGAGAATATCTCATCTCCTTGCAGTCTGAATACAGATAAGTCATCCCGTATTGCATAGAAATATCTCATATGCATCCAAGGTATATATATATATATATATATATATATCTTCATCGTCATCATACTCAACTTTGAAGCAAATAACTCCGTGGTCCACCTGATGCAACAGACATATTAATACATACATACATATATATCGAATATCTCCGACTCCTAGAGACGTGTATTTCCCTGGTGAAGCCCATGCTCAAGTCTTCATCATCTCAGAGCTCACCTACACACATGAATATACTCACATCCACACACACACACACATAAATATTCCTTTTTCAGAGCGTGCACCAGAGCATCAGTCCAGCCAATTTCGTCTCAACCTCGCCCGGATCTAGCAGCCTCACTCACACACCCACACACACTCACACACACATGAATATGATACTAACGCAACCAAAGTCTATGTGGTGTTCATACATACATGAAAGCAAGCAGACCCGGAGCACCATTACATTCAGCAAAAGTTTTACGCTCACCAATACAGTGAACAGGGTCCGCTCGATCCGCGGCTCTCTAATCCACCCCCGCCTATCCTCATCCTCCTACTCCTCATCCCTTCTTTACCTCCCCCCCTCCCCCAAAACCACCCAGAGAAGACGCCGTACCAACTCTGTCTCACTCTATACTGCAGCCTGGCTTTCGTTCTCCGTTTTATCCACGACACATAACTGGTATATTTATATCTGCTTGGATATTATACATATCTTGACGTTATATTTTTTCCAAGCTCAAGATTTTGTTATTATAAATGAACGTTATAGTCGGTTATAACACATATAATATTCATGCACTTTCGATGAATTTTGATTGATGTGGTCAGGAAAGGGGTAGTTATTGTGCATCGTAGAATTATGCTTAATTCCATTGAAAGATGTATTGAAAATGCTTACGTTGGGGTAATTTTTGTTCAACCATCGACTTTCTTCTTTTTTTCCTCTTCCTTTTTACTTTATAACTTTGCGACTGATTGCCCCTTTCCGTCAAGCTATTTTCAGTTGTGGCTAAAGCTTGAGTCGTATCTTGTTATAACTTGATGTGAAGGTACAATGTCTCCCATTGATTGATCGACATTATAAGTTTTTTTTTGTATTTCATGTATAGAGTTGCGGGATTGAGATACGCAACCGCGATTGTGCTAGCTTCCAAACTTGAATGAAAGTTTACGGTTTATTGTATAGGTAGTGTTTTACGGAGAATTTACCTGGTATTTTGAGTTGGATTATAATATTGACAATGATTGAACGGTCATGAGTGCAACTTTTTTTCCTGCTACTGTGTGGCCACCGCATTTGGTTATTGCTTCCCCGTGTCTTATTATGTTTTTGTAGGTTTGAGAGCTTTGTTGTCATTGTGAAGGACGGAAATTCTTGACACCTTTGAAAATTGAGCTCTGAATTGCGTTATCGAATGGATTGATAACCCTGTGCAGAAATTCCACTTACAGGTTTTTTTTTGTAACAATGTCATCTCAGAAAACACAAAATGGTTACTTGGTGGGTTGATGTGTCGAACGTTAGAATTTGCTCATGTGCTTCTTTTGAGAGCAGTTTGGAAGGTTCTCTTGAATTTTTGGAATTTTGATGAATTTCAACCAATTCAGTTTGGTAGCAAGCCCCCTGGTCATTACCATGCCTTCTTTAGTACAAAGAATTTATCACTTATCACTATCCTCAATAACGAGGTGCATAGATATTGTTGACGGATTAACTGCGGATATTTTCATCGAGAAAACATGGAAGAATGGTAAGAAGAAGGTAGTAGATCCTTGTCATATTTTTGTGATCTCATGTGCGTTTTCAGAGTTGGATGCTTGGGATTTTCACGAAGATGATTGAATGAATTATTCATCGGGTTCAGTAACACCCGGGTAATGACACCATATGGTCGTGGTTTCCTAGAAAGCAGAGATCATTTGTTCAAAATGAGTATGGATACAGAATCCACTCTCATGAATCAAGAATGCAAATTGCAGTCCCCTCTGTGCTTTTTCCGATGGTGAACTATGATCATTGTGCTGTTCATCTAAAAGAATTCTACGAATCGGTTGATTTCCTCTGTTTTATGAAGAGGAAAACTCACCCTCTTCGCCACTGTGATCCCGAACAAAAAATCAGTACACTCTTTTATTTTCATCCATTTGACCTAAGTTATCAATGAAACAAATACATACCACAATTGAGGGGGTAGGTGGAAAAAGGGCGTAATCGCCATTATAACCTTTTTCCGGACATCGCTATTTTGAGCCCCTATACCAAGGTCTACCACCCCCCGAAATCTGTCTTTCGTAAGACCCTAAAAACCGTCTGGTAAATAAAAGGGCGTAACCGCCATTACGCCCTTTCGTCTGCACGATAAAAGGGCGAAAGTGCGATGATAAAATGTTGAAAGGGCGTAACTGCTATGATAAGATGTTAAAAGGGCGTAACCGCTGTGATAACATTTCAAAACCAGGGCTTAATTTTTTGCTCAGCTCAACAGGATTTGGAAAAGAAGGTTAAGTACCTGGGGGCCGATTGAAGTAAATTTCCGAGATGCGCGCACGCACTCGCGAGAATCGCGCGGGCACTTAGGTCACGCGCAAAAATTTTTGTCTCGCATTTTGGGTATTATTGATTAATCACATAACCACAATAATTGTCGGGTTAACGACAATGATGTGTGCACAAAGTAAAATATCGAAAGCACGTAACTTTGGTGGCCGTTTGTAACAGACCCGAAATGCTATTCGTCGGCTCAGCATCAAGATAGTGATAAGCAATGAATTGTGAAATTTACACACTACTTGTATGCATTACAATGCGAGTCAGTTGATCAAAAACTGATGATGATAATTTCCTCGACCGAGTAAATTTCAAGCATGCAAATGCATCATCGCTACTACTAACACCAAAAATTCATTCCTGTTACTTCATCACCGCTGTTGATATGCTAATAAATAGGATAATTTGTATACGAATTATCCTATTTATTAGTATACGAAGAGTATGAAAGAAGTGGAGGGTAAAGCAAGAGTGATGGAAAGAAATGTGATTCAATCTCATTCCAACACAGCATCAAGGGAACATTTTGATGCATTATGATCTAAATCAAATTTTAGTGGCGAGTTGATCTGAAATAACGTTACAGAATCTCCTCGCAGCTTCGGAGTTCTCTGATAATTTCTGTGCTATAGTTCTCTCAATGCTCAACGTTGAGATGCATCTCTCGTAGATCTCTGGAGAGATTCTTTAGATGTAGCGATTTGATGTCACTCGCTTTTCCTGAGTTTCAAAATCTGTTGAGACCGATGAGCGTATATATACCACAATTCATTGCTTATGACTATCTTGATGCTGAGCCGATAAACAGCATTTTGGCTTTGCTACAAATGGCCACCAGAGTTACGTGCCTTCGATATTTTAATTGGTGCATACACCATTTTCGTTAACCCGACAATTATTGTGGTTATGTGATCAATCACTAATACCCAGGACGCGAGACAAAAATTTTTGCGCGTGACCTAAGTGCCCGCGAAATTCTAGCGTGCGCGCTCGCGCATCTCAGGAATTTACTTCAATCGGCCCCCTGACTGAAAAGATTTAAAAGGGCGTAATTACTCTGTAACAGGGCGTAAGTGAAGGCGGATTTAGAAAAAGGGCCTCATTACCGAGGAAAAATTTTATAAAGATTCTCCAGAGCCTGGAAACGCTTTTCCACCTAATATAAGGATGAAAACATGTTGTTTCACCTCCAAATAAAGTGTTATTACCCTCCCCTAGTGTCGCCATTTTCACACGACTGGTGGAAGCTTTTCGTGTCCATAGAACCGTGGAGCATGAATCGAACCACCCCCTAGCGATCAGATATCTTTCAAAACATGCCCAGGAACACTCTCAAAAAATTTGGAGACGATTGAACTTGATCGCGAGATTCAATTCCACTTTTTGTGAGGAAGGAAGGCCGAAATTTGACCCTGTATTCGGACAAAGGGCGTGTTTGCATTTTTTGAAATTGCCGGAAAGAACTCAAAATCAAATTTCATCTCCCGGCTCGCGTTGGGATATTTCGAGAATGTTATTTTCTTCGAAATAAGTCAGGTCAACTCGTCCAATTATGTCTGTAGCGGTTTTCATTAAGTTTTTATTGATTATCTCAAAACTACCGTTTTGCAATTACGCCCTTTTTCCACCCACCCCCTCAATTGGTATTCCACGAATCAAAGTCATTCAAGACCTGATAACTCATATCATACTTTCAGCAAACAAATTCAGTCTCATTGAATCGTCACAATTGGTTTGGCGATTGGAATTTTGAGGTGTGACTCTGTATAACTAAGTTGGCGCTAACAGTCTTATCTGAGCCCCGTATCTGTCTGCATCTTACCAAAGAGCAGTAGAAGTGAAACTGGGTGTTAGGAAAGAGAACTTTGTTCCCCTTCTTATTGTTGCGAACAACTTTGAAATTTCCTCGTACCCAGTTCAGGCTTTTGCTTGGTGCCATTCAAGAAACTAGTCACTTCTTTTTCTTTTCACTTCGGCCACTGACTTTCATATTTATGGCCAAAGCTACCAAGGTTAACATTCAATTTCATTCTTCCTCAAGTCTGGCATCGCGTGATATCGTTCTTTCCGTTCAAACACTTTTCTCCAATGTAGGAAATTACTTTGAACTTGGATTCCATTCTGAAGTAGGATCAGTCAGAATATTTGGAGTTTGATTCTTGTTTACCTCTGGAATTTTGGTTATGGCTAATTCTTTTCATGCTGGATATTATGAATGGTGCAACGTTTTCGAGTAATTTACTGGAAGATACTAAATATGTAGGAACGATATTGTTCAATGCTTTAGTGATTACCGCAGGAAAAAGAACAACTCAGATGGACGACCAACTTGACAAGATCCGATACTGTATCGATTGTGTTTGCACGTTATGGATGATCTAAGTACGTTTAATTGAAGTTTAAAGCCAGAACTGGTTGTGGACCAATTGATATGCTGGATCCTGTACAACAGCTATTTCAAGTTTCACGAAAAACGTTGAGATGGGAGCCAATTGACTAAACATGGATAGTTACATTAGTCTTCAAATACAAGTCAACAGTCATTTGACTCTTGTATTCACATTTCTGGTCTTGGGTAGTATTTTGAAGGCACGAGATATGTCAGCATCCTGTGTGAGACTTTGACAGTACTCAGCCATCAGATTTGAGTTATCTTTTGGATCCCTGAAGTGGTTGAATAAAACTTCTCCAGTTCAAATCATCATATGGTTGCACGTTTACCAAAAATCAGTTGGGCTAACAATATTTGAGCTATTACAACCACTAAAAGACATCCTGAACGGAGTCTTTCCCATTTTCAATTTCTTAACTTTGAAGCACCAGAATTCAGAAAATAGTGATCCATTGGCAATTCAACCCGCACAAGCAAAAACTTGTAGTGCAAGTGTGATAGGTTTAGATTTCTTAATCAGTTTCCTCACCACTAGTTTCTCTCAACTTCTTGAAAAAGAGTCGACCACTGCATCTGAATATTAGCTCACCAGAATGATATCTCTTAAAAGATGATCCAGCAAACTCGCAGCCTTGAGAAATATCCGATGGAAGATTCATCAACCACGAAATTTGTAGAGGTTGGGAGGTATCTATCTCGAAGAAAGTTGGTTCAGTTCGCGGATAAGGGCCAGGGCGCGGTGGTTTCATTCATAAACTCGGATCATCGTACGACCCCTTGACGCTCTCAGAATGTCTCGGTCCAAGCTACATATACACCCCTCTCTCTTTACCCCTCAGCATCGTCATTCTCTCGAACGGCCAAACTAAGTTGAGAAACCAAGGGGCCGTTGAACCAACTCAACAACGGGCCAACTTGGCCAACTTACCAGTTTCTGTCTCACTCACACTCTCTCGAGGGAGAGTTGGAAACAGCCATTTTTAATTTGAATCCTCCCGCGCTCCATTCTCACTCGATCGACCTCCTTCCTTACCCCCGTCTCTCACAGAATCTTACTCAAAATCAAGGTCACGATCGCGTTTGGATTGTGATTTACTTACTCCGTCACATATAACTTGTTCACAGTTAGTTTCACATAAAGAACATAACCTCTTGTGACCTTGAAATCACTCGTAGAGTCTGATGTTAGTAACATCTTTGAGTTGAAGATATTCTGAGGTTTGAAAGATGAAGAGACAGTGAGAGTGAGATTGTAGTTGTAGGTAGTTTGGGTACTATGTTGAAAGTGGGAGAGAGGATTGTTGGGCCAAGTTTGAACTTGGGCTCTACTGGCTGTCTCGACTCTGGGGCGTTAACGAGATTTACCTCGTATATGTTCGCTGGTTCAGTAGTAGGTTCGGTATGTAGGTAGCATCGGTAGTTCCTTAGATGATGTACAGTCTACCAAGACTATGTCTGTCTGGTTGTATGTCTGCTCAGCTGATGTCTAGAATCTTTGGAGGGAAACCTCGCGGGAAAACGGGTGAAACTCGCGGTGCCGACGGGTGGTGAGCTTCCGTCGGATAGACGAAGCGGGCTGGTGTGCCGTGCAGAGCAACGGGCCGGCGGATGGTGAACTATTGATTGGAGAACTGTCGTTTGAATTGTGGATGTTGCTAATTTGGACCTGTGATTCTTGTGATTTTTGAAAGTGACGATAGCGCCTATATTAAGTGTCAGGATATGGTGGATATTTTTGACTATTTGAATCCTTTGGATTTAGTTTGAACGATTTGATTGTGGTAGTTACTTATCTTAGCCAGTGGATGGTCGATCAAGGTTTGCAGGTGCCGAAGAATATTGCTGGAGAGTATCAAATTCAGAATGATTTGGAGATCTTTGAGCACATTTTCGTCAGAGAAATCTTCAAGTGTGATATAACGTCACATGTCATGAAATCATGGTTTTCTTTGTCAAATTTGCAAAATTTTCCTCTGCGACCCGATGAAATTGACAAATGGATCGATATATTACTCAAGAAATCACCACAAATTCAGTTATTAATGATGATTCGAATGGTGGTTTTAGAGAGTCAACTGACATTGTTGGATCACTAGAAATTTGGGACCTGATGGTGTTTGGTGTTACTGAGCTAGCAACAAGCTATCAAATTTATGTACCAAGGAGAAACGGATTCAGAACAGCCGATCTCACTGACTTGTTTGTGAATGAATTGGCTATTTGGTGATTCGTGAGCTAGTGAAGTGGGCTAATGAGTCTGAGTGAACAAATTCCTAATTTTTCCTGGTGATCCAGATTCAAGCGTCAATGCATCAAGAGAGTATTCTTTGCGATTGAGTACCGCTAGAAGATAATGATGGATTGAAAAATGCCAAAAATAAGATAGCAAAAGTGCTACCAATGGGTTCGTAACGGTTCCATGAGTTTCGTAATGATCATTTATTTATTTAGAGTCCAATATTATTCAACCAAAGAGGATTCCTCATAGAACTGTGAAAGTGAACGATTGATTCGTCTGCAATCACTGTTGGTTAATTGGCGAATCAATGAATTCACCGCCAACTCAACAATCAACTCTCTTTACCGGAATCAGTGAAAGTTGCATCAAATCCACTGATTTTCTGTAAATTTTACTGAAAATCAGTGAGTACGCACCACAAATCAGTGACTCAGAGCGATTTTCACTGATTTCGACGGAGAGAGAAGTTACCCAATGGCAAATGTACAAGATGTCAGTCATAAGCTGAACACATAACTAGCCACTGAATGAAGTAGCTCCAAATATTACAGATGGCTATAGATCCTAATTATTGAGTGACGAATACTGACTAGTCTATGAATTTCACTGATTTTGCAATGACATGGTGACAACTTGAACGATCTTCTCAATTCAATGACATTCTCAAGATGTTGATCTCGTTGATGTATGCCATCGACTGACTTACTTGTGTCCTGTACAATAGTCAACAATCAAAATGATTCATTTGCAATAGATTAAATGAAAGTGGGAATTGGGATACCCGAAATGTCAGCATCCCAATCAAAACATTCAATTTCTTATCAGCGAATATTTACTACTTCGTGCCTCATTATGCGATGATCGCAATGCTGTTAATTAGAGTCATAATACTTGTTTAAATATCACATTATATTTCCCATGGCAATGGAAGACAACGCCTCTCAGAGTCTTGATCAGAAAATGAGCAATCTCAAGACCGCATTGAAGAGGAGATCACACGAAGGGGAAATGAATTAAGCAGAAACATGGCTGGATGTAGGTTGACGAGGATGAGCCGGTGGTGCCCCGTCACGTAAATACGATTCACAACGTAAAAAACTTTTCCTCTACAATTCAGTGCAAGCCAATTCACCCTCGTCCCATCCAAAAGAATACTTTGAGACTCTCAATACTCCATCGGGTTTTGCGACTCCTACTGTCTCTCTCTCTCTCTCACTCACTCACTCAAGTCAGTAATTAGATTCTTTCGTGAGCTCGTTATGCGCAATCGCGTTACTTTCCTACACGAATTTCCCGCAATCTTTTTCGACGTCGTCGTCGTCGGCGGTAACTCTTATGGTCTACCCTCCGAGTTTAGTTCTCTCGACATTGGTCGTGCAGCTAATTACTCGGCAAGCGCGTTTGACGTTTACACGTACGTGCTGTGGAAGAATCGAATATTCGTGAGGCTTGCTCTTGAAGACGTGCATTGAACACTACGAATAATCCAGTAACGAACTTTTGCATAGTAAGGAAAAAAATTGAAGTGTTATTTTTGTAGATTGGACAAGTATTTCCTCTTCAATGCACCCGAGTCACTTTGAAAGTACACAGCATTTCAGAATTTTGCACAGCAAATGAAATGAGTACAAAGAATGTGAATAAAAAATGTAAAGAAAGATTTTGGTCATGTGACTTTTATGTTCTGCAAGATCTGATCGGGTTTCGGGCGAATTCTTTAATAATTTCGGATCGTGAGTTGTATAGAGATGTTATGATTTCTATAATGAGCTCATCGAAGTTGATTGCAAGAATCATGACACAACTTAATAGTACAATGTGTTTTCCACAAGACAGTCTGGAATTTTGGAATTCAAAACCTCAATCTCACAGCTTTCAAAACACATATTTTCGAAAATTGAATGGGTATTACTATCACCGAGAGCTTCGTAAAATTTTATGAGAATGAGAGCTTCTACCCAATGCTTGTTTGGAAACAATTTCGAGTAATTATTGATAAAAAGGCGTTACTAAGGGCAGCAGGAATGCCGTGCAACCCTTTTAACCAACTCCATCTCTCACTCAATTCTCTCAAAATTAACTCGGCCGAAAATCGCGCCGAGTCACGCACACCGAGTATACCACATATATATACCACATGCCAGAGTTCAAATTCTCACGTTCATGTACAGTCGGGTAATTCTGGCAAAAACCGCGTTTCAAGCCAACTCGCAAGCTTCCACCAAAAAAGTAACCATACCATGCTCATGAAATCTCATATCCAAGCTATAGCAAAGTTTCATACATGACGTGATCCAATTTGCCGAAAAATGCTCTTGGTACCTTCATCTGGAAAAGGGTTAAATATCTCGCAAGCTCTGAAAAAGCTCAGGACGTATACTACACTTGCGTGTATTCATATATACCTGGTAATGCAAGATCCATTGCAGATGTTTCGATCCGTACATAGAAGAGCTTTGCGTTAATGGACTCGGACCCGGAAAGTTTTAGAGGCAAAGGCGTGGATTTGCCCATCGGCAGGTCTACATCAGAGACTTTAAGTGTGTGTGGGTGTACCGCTGCATGTTAAGCTTTTGCCATGCAAGCTCTCGAGTCATGACACACGGCATCTTTGTTTTAATTGCATGAAGATAAAATGGCGAACTGTTGCTAGCGTGGCCGTTTTGTAAGAATGTAAGATTTGCGTATATGTATATAGATTTATCATGTCCAATTTAATGGGATAGGACTGGATTATGCTGTTGATGCTGTGTCTTGAATGCCTCGGTTGAGATGTGCTACTGATGATGCTGAAGATTTGAGACTTTTGAGAGGAGGCTCGGAGTCAAGTTAGAGGCTGATGTCAAGCTTTGTATTTTTGTAGATTATGGAATGGAGAGGGGTACATTTTAAATTGGTCAAGAGATGGGACTTTTCTTACGGGAATGGAATGACGTAGAATTTGTTTCAATTTGAAAATGGAAGTTCTGAAAAATCGATTGGACGATCATTTGATATTGAATGACTAGGCTTTGAGAGATTTTCCAAGAATAATTATTCCACGATGTTTGATATCTGATCCTTGCGACCAAATGCACTGGCGAACATGTTCTGAGACACAAAGTCGTGGAGATGACTTATAATAATTCGATACCAGCACACGGATTCAATATCGACTGATCTTCAATTTACAATTTATTGAATAAACCGATATAATTCATATTATTGAGACTTCATCAATCTGAAATATTTTGGACAATAGCTTCAAATCTGAAGATGCATATATCGATAGAATAAATCGAATATCTCGTGTGCTTGCTTGTCAATCACAGAAATATTCCGTACCGGAACATTCTCACTTAATCTTTGCCCGAAAATCTATTTGTGACTGATTTTCAAAAGAATTCATTAATTTCTTGGTACCATTCAAAAATTCGTTAGAAGTGCCGCGGACAATCAATCTTATCAATTTCTGCCTAGCAATTAGTGGAAAATCATTACCCATGTTGACACTTCAACCTCTCCTATATTTTCTAAAATATCAGTCACCATGAATATCAGTACTCGAAGCATTGCTCCATGCAAAGCTTACAAAATTTCAAAGCAGCCATAGCCTCGGGGCTGTTAATATATATCTACTAGAACTCGGCTAGTGCATACATACATACGTGGAAGCACAATAAAGCTGCCTCTCGTTGCGTTATTGCACACGACCGAATCCTCACTACCTACCCTCTCCCCTTTACCCTATAATTTTCCATTTGCTCCGGGGAAACTCGAGCAACCAAGAGCTTGGAAAGCTCGTTTCTGCTGCAGGTGCACACCAGAGACCCGGGAAAAGGGCCCTCCTTTACACTCTGCACAGTAAATACATAACATATATATATATGCACACCAAACCTCGCCCTCTTCACCTCTTGCAAGCTCCAAAAGGCTCGATCTAGGCGCGTCCGGCAAAAAAGATGACTAACCTATACGGTAGAGAGTTTCCCGGACGGTAGCTCTTCTCTCTCTTTCTCACTCTTCCTGGTGTACGAAAAGAGCTTGCAGAGTGAGAAAAGGAGAAAAGGAGGTATACGTAGAGAGTAACGTTGGCCGAGAGCTTGCAAGCTTTACCAGAAGAAAAAAGAGAGTTCGTGGGCGTGAGCTTGCGGAAAAGCGGGGGTGGGCCAATGGACTTGTTTAAGAGGCGGGGCTGAGCTTGCAAGCTCTCGCGTACGCGCGCGCGCATAGGTGAGAGAGGAGGATCTCTCTCCTCTTTCCCTCTTGGTTATATATAGTGTTACCTCACTTACCCTCCTCATCTTTCCCTCCCTCCCTCTCTCTCTCTTTCTCTACAGAGTCGAGAGCTTGCAAGCTTTGGAACCCGCCCAGCGGGAGAAAGATCGTACCAACAAGAGAAAGCTTGGCCGGATTGGGTTTCCCGCGTATACGAGACGTGAGAAAGCTTCCCGGGACCGTCGGTTTTCAACGAAATTGGTAGCACCGACGACGGTGATGCTGCCGACGGTCAGCGAGCTTGCGGAAAAACCCGGCGTACTATGAGCTTGCGGCGGTTGCATCGCGTTGCGTGGTAACCGAATCGATCGGAGATTTTTTTTGTTGTGATTTTGAGAAAGGGTGTGAGTGTGATTATTGACAATTATTGAATGATTCTTGGGATTAGGAAAGTGTCATTGAGGGAACATGTGAGATACTCTTTCGACTCGTATAGTTGTGGAGTACATTTCGAGACGCTTGAACCGGCGGCCGCCATATTGGCTGCGCAGCTTTCGAGTATTGTCTGAGTGGTGCTTCCTGGCCAAGAGAGACTCTGGTACTGTTGCTGATACTAACCTTGATTTGTGAGTACTCTCTTGATAATTTCTGTATCGATTTTTTTTCAATTATTGAGACCAGGTTGATTTTAAACAATAAGTACATGGTGTAAGATACTAGTTACTCTGCACAGGTGCTTGTAGCTCCTGTACGCAGGCTGGTTTATTCCTTATAGGGGAGATGAGAAATCCATCTCCGGCCCTTTTTTTGTTGGGGAGAAGTGTCCGTAGAGTGAACTTTACATTCCCACTGAACCTACAGTTTGAGGTGGATTCCGAATCACTGAAACCACTTCAACGGCACTTGAAAAATTTTCGGTGGTGCGGGCACTGGGGATCAAACCCACAATATTTTGATTGAAAGTCGAGAGCTCTAACCACGCTGCCACCACGGCTTCAGCTGAGTATGAGATGATTTATGAGTCAGAAATGTTGAGCTTTTCAACATTGAGAGATTTCCCATACGGGTGAAGGAGGAGGGGGAAGTGGTTGAAAACAAAAACAGAGTAAGTATGAAATTGAACCAACGAATCGGTGATGAAATGTTGTTGTGAGACTTGAGTAGCTAAAAGTTTCAGGTGATTTTTCTTTAAATCCAAACCTGATGGGGATTGAAATCAATATCTGTTAAACCTCCAGACTGCCGGCATTTTCCATGGGGGGATGGATATTTTTGAAGGAAGAAATTTGCTTATACGAATGTTAATACATCACAATAAGTCCCTAAGGTCAAGGGTGTTCCATATGCATGACCAGCGGTCTAAGGGTTGCTGTGAGATTTCTATTGTCTATTATGAGCATCATGTCTCATTCACGCTGCACCAAAAAATTGATCCGTCAAAAAATGGATTCCTGAGCTATTGTGACTTTTCCTTGTATATTGCTCAAATTTCTGTTGTAAACGGATGGGGACTTGAACGGTTCCGTGGAAAATACTACCTTTTCAACTCGGAGTGGTGATAGAAGTTTACACTTGAGGGTTGAATGGCCAACATGAATGACGCATAAATATTGACTCCCAAAAGCTGAGTGTCCATGACAGTATTTTACAGCACATGCAGGACGAGAAGATAACCTTGGGTAACTTCTTACTACTTAATTGACTTCTTCCTTGTATTCTCAAAACTCAGAGGAGTGATATTGGATACTGGCATTCGGTTATTCAGATATTTTCATGATTTTTTCGGATTTTGATTGAGACAGAAACGCTGATACTGGGAGATTTAATAATCAGCGTTACCATTCAGAGTTATAGTATCATAGAAATTCATTAAAAATTCCAAAAATTCTATGATCATGATTAGTGTACAAGAGGTAATGACTCCAGAGTCATTTTGACACTTTTGTGTCCTGGAACTGATGAAAATTGGGCAATCTAAACATAAGACTGGATGGATGTGAATCCAAAATTAGAATATACTTATCTTTAAATGAAGACTAATTCTGTAGCATAATTGGTCTCCGACTAGCTGATGACAGATGAAAGTTCTGAACCCCACAGGAATATTATGGGTTCTTATGCATTGTAGGTATGTGACTGAGTTCGTGATCATGTAACACATGAAAAATGATAAAGGGTCATGAAAACTAATAGTGATGCAACGATGGCTTTTGACTCTGTTACATCAATATCAATTTTCTTGGAAAGTTTAATTCCTTTCATTGTTGGAATATTCATTTTCATGAAAGATCAAATCCCTCGGGTGAAGTTGTTCTTACAGATTCATTGGCGATGATTTGGATCAAAGAAATTGGAATGGAGCAAATTTGTCTATTCCTCGTAAAAGGTCTCCGTATAAATACATCAAAATCACTCCCAGTACTATGCTGAAAGTAATTTTGGTATCATTCATCATAATCTCAGATATTTACGTCAGAACAATAAAATTTATCGCAGCTCACTCCCCAAAAACTCCCAACTTATCCATACAACGAGAGCCAATCAATCGACATCAATCCGTTCTCACTCACCCCTTGAATACTTTTTCCCCTATACCCGTGAGCTATATATTGTATAAATCGCAAAAAACGGCAACGAGGCAATATCCCATTTCCCCTATAACCACGTATAATACAAAACACTGCATGGATTCGCCCTCGAAAGTGGAACAATCGGCTGGAGATGCGCACGCTCGGGTAAACACCTGCTCTTTCCCTCAATTTTTTTTTTTTTTTTTCACATCCGTATAGGGTTATAAAAGCCGTGAGAGCAAATCTGGTTGCGTTGAAGCAACGGAACGCGTGCGTTATAGTAAGAACGCACAGATTTGAGTGGTAGATCGCCGCCACCGACGCGCCGCGATGATTTGATCTTTTCTGACCCATTGCGCCCGATTTGCCTCGATGAAATATATCGCCAACGTAGATTCGACGCACACGGCTTATACTCGAGCAAGTCTTGCGGAAGAGCTTGTATATGTGAGGCTCTTGGAATGGCTTCCTTGTGCTTTTGTGAGTCTATCGAAGCTTATATGGGAGGAGGGGCAATGTTTCATCTTGGTAGAGGAGAAAGTGAACATCTTGGTTGTCGGGTTTCGTGTGTGTGAGTATGATGGAAAGATGTCGTAAGTGGCTGTAATCTGATAACTGATTTGTTTAGTCACTGGGATGTCTGAGATAATCGAAGAAATTTGATCTCGTTTGTTCTATCAGGCAGTTTTAATTCTTGCCGGAATTTTATTGGAATCAATTCCATCGATGACTATTCCTGTGGAATGATGGTTCAGGATATTCCAAAATTGGCAGTGTATGCAATCATTTTCACCGAAAACTAAAAATTCTTCTCTGCAAGTGATCATTGAGATTTACCTCATTGATCATTTTATTCGGTCAAAGACCTATGTTATCGAATGAAGTTTCATTTTGCCATAACTTTGAATTGGAGTTTGAATATTAGATAGGATTTTCAGAACTTTTTTGGTTGAGACATTTTCAATTTCACTCTTTTGAGCTATCGTAAAATGGAATGGTTGTTGTCTAGTCAATGCGGGCAAAGTGGGTTCACTCACCTTACTTTTCTTGGCATAAAGTCAACATTCCATCAACTCTTTCGTTCGATGTGACCCTGGATGCTTGCTGCCTCTAAGGAGAATGAGTTCGACAAAAATGACGACAAAAACTGGAAAAGGGGTGTTTTTTATGAACCGTCACGTGTAGAACCTCATTCTGAGTAAAGTCGTATCAGCTCACCACTTTGAATAATTTCCAAATGAGTATTTTTCATAGCAGAGTGCATGTGAAAGAAGATCTACAGGGATATTCACTCATATCGATCAAAATATCGGGTCCTCTCCGTAGAATGAGATAGATTTGGTGGGAATGAGCAGAAGAGCAAGGTGTTTTGAATTATTTGTTTATTTTCTGAGAATGAGGGCATATTGTGAACCAATTTCAATGAACTAGTATCAAAAGCCTCGTCAAGAGTAACAATACACTGCTATAAAAATTTTCTGAAAAGCCTGTAAATTTTTTTCTCATTCTCATTAATGCATTTTCAACCTCTTTTCAAAGTTATTATGCGGGACTTAAAGTTTAAGGTGGGTTCCGAACCACCAAAGCCATCAAAAGGCACTTACGAAAATTCGCATTGACGCCGGCCGATATTTGAACCCCAGCCTTCGACGCAGTAAGTCGTGGATGAAGCATATCAATTGCAAGATTGAACTATATTTTGGTGGGGAGATTGGCACCTTTTATTGAATTTCTCCAATTTCCCTGAATATTTTGGAAAAAGTTCCATTTCCGGTGAATATGAGTACATGGTCTTGTAGATCTTTGGAGAATCTATGAAAAGCTACTCCTTACATTTTCAGTTGAAACCCATTGTTTTCGAGCTATTGCGGGAAAACTGGTGTAAAGCAAAGAAAACGAGGAATTGACGATTATTTTCATATACAGTACAAGGGGTATACTCATGAGAAAATGTCTCAACATGGCGAGCTGATACGATTCCGCTTGACATGAAGTTCTACTCGTAATAGTTCCTTGGAAAAAATAACCTTTTTCCGTTTTTACGTCATTTTAGTCAAATTTATTCTCCTCAGGGGGGCACCGTAGATTGAGAACAGCATCCAGTAGTGATTATTTTGTAAAGACCAGTATTCTACTATGAGGATATGTACTACAGTTTGCCGTATTGTTCATATTCTTCATGTCGAATGAAAATCTGGCTATAACTCTGAGAATGTAGATAATACTAACAAAATTCAATAGTTTCGTAGATCTTCAGTTTTGTCACGATTTCTAATGAGCTACCATCTCAAAGAATTATGATATATGAAGTGAATGATGATAGTTTTCTGAAGATTGAGGGACATGAATCGGAATGGTTTCTCCTACGTACAGCTGTTTTGAATCAGCTCCCGTAACGGTTACGCTTGGACAAATATCTCAATAGTTATAAGAATTATAATTTCAATACATTCATCCATATTATAGGAGTACACATAATGATCAACAAAATAATGGTGATTTTGGTGATGTCGTCAGTTGAGGACATGTCAAAGTCATGCCGATGGTGCATGGGTAATGCTGTCACTTGCCAAATGGTTATCGGTTCAACCGGGCCCTATAGGAATGCTTGGAATATTTACTGAATTAGAGATGAATTATCCAGGCAGCCCTCTTTACGAGTTTGCTCAGCATTGGATTGGAATTTGAAGCCTCCAAAGGAATTTACAATTATTATTCGAAACTTGTTGAGGTTAGCTCGAGTCAGAAAATGGATTGCATTTAATTGCTATCTTTCTATGTAGTTATATAATAATTCAAATTATCTAATTTGAGACGAAAGCAACCAATTTTTGCATGCTCTTGCCACTCCATTTCGGATCAGGAATGGAAAATATCCTTTGTCTCGCCTCCAATTGTGGAAAAGACACTTATTCAATACATATTCGATATATACAGCGAATCCATGTGAATTCATCGTCGATCAAAGTAATATTCACGGTCAGCAACCTCAGATAGATATATGGAACACATGAAGTATCTGAAACGCTTGGAGAGTCCAACTTCTGATCCGGTAACGACTTTCTTGTTTGACCTAACTTCTGAAGCCAATCTGCAATTTCGAGTTGTCAAACTAAACACCAGCCTCAATTTCTATGAACTTGAAAAGCTTGTTGTTCACCAACTTTCAGGACGTTCACCCAGAAGTACCAAAAACTCGCACAAACAAAGAAGGGAAGAACAACTTTTCAGGCCTTGAGTTCTTCTGAAGTCATAGACCGATAAATCAGACAAACTTTGTTCTTATCACTATACTTTTGCGTGTTGGTTTTTTTTCCTCAACTTTTACTCGATGAATATTTACATTCTAATTTCCAGCTTAATTAACTTGTTCTCAACTTTGGATACGAGTCAATGGGTTCTCATCGTCCAGCTCAAGTACTTAGTAGAATGCAACAAAGTTTTATTGTGTTTCCTGTTTTTAACTTCAGCCTTACCGGAACCTAATAAGCAGTTGATTACCAACGTAGCATTGCATCATCCACAGCGTTTGGAGTTGCCCTGTCACTCTTCATTTCCTTTGGAAAGTTCTTGTACTGTTACCGTATCTATTGCAAGCAGTTGTTGATTCGAATTACTTAGAGGACTTGTGCATAATCAATCAATTGAATTGCCATGAACTCCGTGTTCACAAGAAATTGATTGCAGGTTGCTCAATCAATACGAACTTTAGAAGATTTTGCCTCATCTGATTTTTTTATCAATGACTCATGGCACAAGATAACAGAAGTATCATTGCGAATTTAGAAATTGTATTGTTGATCTATCTGTAAATTATTACACCATTGAATAACATCATTGGTGTGAATGTTGATGATGAGACTGTTTGTCTCATGATACTAGCATGATTCATTTCTTCAATGAATTCCTATTGAAGTGTTCTCGAGTTCTTGTCTCGGGTATTTAAGACAGTATTGTATGTGCACTTGCCGGATATGAGCTCTGAACAAATCTGAGAAAGTTTTTCTTCCCTCGGCTGCTGTATCAATTCAAATTAGATTGTTAGTTGTGTCTCGAAAATCCGAGCTGCAGACTTATCCCATCAAATTTGGACTCTAGTCTCAGGATATTCAGGATCAGTTTAGGGACGAAAACAATTCTTCAAATTTGTTCAGAATTAATGTTCAGTGAGTGTTCAAATATGGCTTCATTTTGAGTTTGTATGACCTCAAAGATCTTCCAGAAGGGGACGTGACTTCTATCTAAGTTGATTTCATTACAGAACCAAATGCCATACATTGACACTGATCATAAATTGCTAAATGCAAATGATCATGATTTCAATTCTGGGGTAGCTCTTTAATACAGACCTGGCCAAGTTGATTGCATAATTTTGAGCTTGGGATATTGACTTGTGCACGAAGTCGGCTATTTTTCAACGCATCTAACCGTGAGACGACGAAACGAACTTAATGGAAGAGAAAGCAAGAGGTGGTGCAAAAGAAAGCAGCTAATACAACCTCAGAAGAAAAGAGAGACAGAGGTGAAGAGCAGACACCCATGCCACACCACCATAGTCTTCGTCGTCGTCGTCGTCGTCTCTGAACGTAGAGCCGAGAAACTTTTCCTGTGTAAAGTACCACACGGACTGGCTCGAGGTTATGAAATTCTGATGGCTCATAAAATGTAAGAAAATTTACAGAGTCGACTGGTCTCTCTCCCTCTCTCTTTCTCGCTTTTCGCCTTATTCTATTCGGCAGACTCTCTCTCTAACGTTATCTTCGTCTTCCTGCTTCTCTGCGTTTTCCTCTATTTCCTCTATATATATATATATATATATATATATATATATATATGTGTGTGTGTGTGTGTACCCTCACTTTCCCCTCTTTCTCTTAGGCTTTCCTTCCCCCCTTTTTGCCACTACGGTAAAGTTTTGAAAGTTTCGCGGAGCGCGCTCCAATCGATTAGAAGTCTCGCCGCGGCTGCTGCTGCTGCTGCTGTTCCCAGGCAAGTGCAGTTGGCTTTGCCGTTGGTCCTGAGCTTTTTTTACTTCTTCCATGCTATCTCGTCGTCGACTTTTTTTGTCCTGAGTTTGAGATGGTTCGAGCCGATGGCAAGCATAGGTTTTTCTACTCATTGTGTATTATGTTAAAATTTAGTGTGTGAGAGATCAAGATAGTCGATTAATAGAGGACAAAAGGTGACTAGAGATGAAATTCATCTGATGTACGTTTCATAAGTAGTGAGGGAAAAGTAAATTCTAAGTTTGCTGAAAATTTTGAATGAATTTTTGCAACATTTACGAGTTAATACCCTCAAAAGTGTGTAATATTGATGGTTGACACGAGTCTTCTGTTGTTGTATTACTCACAGACATTCTGTTATTACTACTATTGATGATTAAATAGTCCACTCGACACTTGATTTAATTTCAAAATTCACCTCTCGTTGAGTACACATAACCCTTCTGAGAGGGCAATAGAATTATCAATGTGTAGTCAGACAGGTGGTTCAGTGATCAAAAGACGATTGCAGCTATTCCAAATTCTTCAGATTCTCTCTTGTATGGAGAGGCAGGCCGAGCATAGTGGATGGTTCAACGCGTCCTCTGTGGGTCTAACCCGCAATTTTCATATTTCAGTTTTTACCGACTCTTGTTAGCTTGGAAATTACTCTCAATAAAATTCTTCTATGGTGATTTACGTTGTTAAACATAAGGACATAAACAACGAGCTGAGAGAATCTCACTCCAATACGAAAAAAAATTATCATATCACCATTGTACTCTTCATAACTAGAATATAATTTCAGAAACTGGGCTCGCAGCTAATGTATTCATCTATTTAGAGTAACGAAGTGATGAAGAGATTAAGTTTTTTCATTCTTCCCATTCATGATCAACTTGGAAAACATAGAATTTGCGTGCCTTGAACGAACAGAGTGAATTCCATTCAACAGCGAGTATTGATTAAGTTTTTAGCAATTCGCTCGCACAGATCATGGATACGAATTCAATTTAATTGTGAGCCTGCGATTGAATACAACTCTGATTACGAGAAATTAGATACGAACTCCGACTACTTTTGAAAATGTGCTTCCGACTCCATGCCTGATTTCCGCCCAATTTGTTTGGCTACATCGGCTATACTTGAAAAGCATCAGTTCCAGAACTTGCTCGGTTCGCGGAGGTCCAGATCAGTTCGTTCCTGTTGCAGTAAGTATTAATTGATTGCACGGATTGCTTCGGTAGATAGAGCCTTTCATCCTATAATCAATTCTTAGATACAGATGCTGGATTGGCTACTGTGCCGATTTTAGTGAGATTAGCGAGATATCAATCTGATAATTCTCATCCAACAACTGCTGAGAAATATGCAACTCCCGAACTAGTAGTAAGAACTGAGTATGGTCAGACAAGAGATTGACATGCAAAATATGGCGTTGATCTGAGGAAAGTTTCTAGAACTTTGTTAGCGTTTTAGAGTCATGAACAAATTCGAATGAATCACATATTATGTGGACTGTAACTGGAGTTTTTCATTGTTTCGTTGTCATTTCTGCGATGTACAATTTCATTTTTCACCTCCACCAACGTGACGATGGATTTGAGCGAGGTTAACGACAGGTGTGTACGACCTTAGCTGGATTGTTTTCTTCTCGGCCAGCGGTGAAAACTGAGGTAGAAATTGCTTATAAAAAAGCAAGACGAGGGAAGGGGGAGGAAAAATGAGTGGTGAGGGGTACGAAGGTATTCGAATTCAACGGTTGTGGAAGATCGTGGCTTGAGACTCAGATGCATTTAAAAATTTTTTGGTATAGAGTAAAAACTATATATGAGGCAACTTCAAGTACCTGAGATCATAAATTTTGCAAAGCCCGAGTTTGGACGAACCTTTTTTGGGAGCAAAACCTTGGAACATTGGAAGTCGCCCTGAAACTTTCTATTTTGTTTTTATTCCGAGTTTTATTTGTTAATGATGCACGCGAATGTCATGTTGATACATATGTAGCCCCGTTTTCCTCGCAAAATTTCACACTTCATGTGAAAATCGATCTGAATCGATTATAGATACATCTGCCGACAGTGTGGATCACGATGACAATATCCAATGTGGAAAAGTGATCACATCTCTCAAACAATCAAAATTTTCATGTTTATCAAAAATTACAAAAGTAACAACACACCTAACTGTAAGACTTTTCAATACAAACGATTCTTATTAATCCACTTCATTTCTTCTAATAGGCAATTCTACAATCTTTGGAGAACTATACAAAGCTCGCACTACACTAGTAGAAAATTTCTCTCGAACATCACATACTGAATGAATGAAAAATTGTCTGTGCTTTCATCGATGCAATTTGTCGGAGATAAACAAAACAAGGGGGTCCAAGAGTGCATACTCGAAGAGGAATTCACTCTCAACAGATTAGGCATGAGCCGTGTCACAGGGCCATACGTGCATCGAAGGTGTGACACATATTTAACGAATTTGCGATTCAAATCGGTTCAATCAGTGTTTATAATCTACCGCCGATGCAAACTTTTCCAAACTTTGTATTCAAATTTCAGCTGACAGAACTTTTAAACTTGAAGACCAAAACTCGAATCTACTTGGTATCACCAATTTCTGGGAGGTTTGGGTTTAAAATTCTTTAAAACCTCAACCACTTCTGAGAATTTGATCTCATAACTGAACAGTCGAAGCCACAACTTTTCGTCTATTTATCCACGCCCCTATTATGAGATACTGCCATGAGTCATGCCTATTATGTGATTACCTATGATACAATGCTTTTTAGACTTCGTGCTCAGGTTCTGGTTGAGAAAATATCCAGAGCTCAGAAGCAGTATTCAAGTCTGTTTGGCAGCATCATTCTATAGTAGGTTTACGTTTCGAATTTCCGAAAGCACCACCCACTTTATACATTTTTGATCTCGTGGGGGAGCAGTAAAAGCCACAATTTTTCAGATTCTCTTCAATTCCTCCATTTACGAAATATCGTTCTAAGTCGTGCCCATAATCTGCTTACCCCCTATGATAAAATTTTTTCTCAAACTTTATAGTCAGAATTTAGGTGATGAAATGTCTAAAATTAAAAAGTACTTCCTGAATCTGCTAGGCGTTACTATTGTCTAAAAGTTTTGGATGCTAAATTGATCAAATTTTGATCTACATTAGAGAATTTTGATCGCATGACTAATACACATTTTTTACGCATTGTTGGACTCTTGTACTGAAAGGTACAGGAGGACATGCTCGACGCATGTAAAATCCTCCCACGGTATAGAGCTGATCAACATTTACACTCGATCACGACTTTTCATTGTAAATGCAGCGTTCGGCAAAATCCACTGGAACACAATTCGTATCTCATTAGTTTATGGATTTCATACTCCTTTCGATTGGGTTTACGGCTCGTAAATATATTATATATAATGGGGAATTCAAATATCAAGTTTGTGATAGATAATTCTCCCGTAACCCGAATTTACGTCTTATCAGTCGAAATTTTCTTGGGAAATCTACGAACTCAGTTTTTTGAATCTATCAATTTGACATGGAATCTTGCATCAAATCAAGTCTATTCGTTGAATCTCGAATGGCAGTTAGCGCTTGATATCAATATAAATCATTTCCCATGCACAAATTAGATTGGTGAGTTCTCTTCCAAGTTTTTTCCAGGCAAATTTTTGATTAGCCACACTCCATTCGAAGAATTCAGAGTTATAGCGTGAGAAATATACATGTTCCATTCTCTGAGTAGTTTCCCGGTACCAGCGTATCAATTCCCGTCCACGGTAAAGACCCTGGAGGTCGTGTCTTCAGTTGAAGAACAGATCCTCATTGGAGCCGTCACGGTCCATTGGGCCACTCCTGAGAGGAATGCATAAAAGTTCGTTCCACGTGAATCCTGAATGGGACGCTTTTTTGCTCACCACTACAAAACGCTTTGTATCAGATAGATCTGGAGATATTTTAGATCGTCCTCTTATTGGTATATGAAATCGTATACCTATTATCCTTTCAATCGATCTTGGAGGACTAGGGATGTGTAGATGGACAAAACACATGTTTGGCAAATTTCTTCATATATTTGCGACGTTTCGTGCAGTGGAATTCACTGACCTCTTCAGGCATCAATACCAATTTTTCCGAATTTGTTACATAATTAATATTCGATCGGTAGAATAAAAATATTAATTATGTAACAAATTCGTAAAAATTGTCATTAAGGCGATGCGGTCACCGTGCACCGTGCACGCTGAAAGTTATTCCCACTTTTCTCCGATATTCTTGCGATTTGGACTAAACGACGAGAAGACCCGCGTTTATTATCATCCAACTTGAGTTCTTCTTTTCGTCGTTTAGTCCAAATCGCAAGAATATCGGAGAAAAGTGGGAATAACTCGAGTGCGGACACTTCCTAACCTATAATATACGCACATTGTAATTCTCACTTTTATCCGATTCTTTTGCGATTCGGGCTAAACGACGAGAAGACGAACTCAAGTTAGATAATAATAAGCATTCGTCTTCTCGTCGTTTAGCCCGAATCGCAAAAGAATCGGATAAAAGTGAGAATAACTTTCAGCATGCACAGTGACCAGATCGCCTTAATGCCTGAAGAGGACAGTGAATTCCACTGCATGAAACGTCGCAAATATATGAAGAAATTAGGAAACGCTCTGGTTTCATGCCAAAAAAATTAACATGCATATTCAGACACCTAGAACACACGTCTCAGTGCAACCTGGGCTCCCATAGAGCAGATTTGGCCTTATTTGCAGTGACTCCTGTCACAGTTTCAGGGGAAAATTCGACGAAGATCACGTATGGAATGATTCATGGTCTCTGATAGGGTTAAAACATGAGCGAAGGCTCCTTAGCGAGAATTCAGGGAAAATTTTTGACGAAAATCACGTACGGAATGATTCATGAATAATATCGAAGACTAATTAGAAAATCTTCATGGGGTTGCTCATGCGTTCGCATATGAAATCGGAAATTAAGAGATTGCGTAATCGATTGTTTGTCGGAGAAAAATCACCAAATCTAGCGGTGGAGTTCCATAAGTGATCTCTGATAAAGTTGAACGCAATCAAACTTAATCAGTGCATGTTCTATTATTTCAACTAATTTGAATAAATAATAACTTACATTGAATAAATTATTGCGATAGTAATTCCATGGAATCGCTCTGCACGATACAGCGGATGAGCCTATCATATGTTTATTCTTTCTCTTCACAAAAGATCGCAAGGCTTGAGACGATTGATTTCTCCTCCCTACACATATCACGCGATTGAGATATTGCATTCGGTACATGATCGGGATTGTTTGTATTTTTCGAGCTCGATTCCCATCTTCCTCTTCAGAAAAATATTCAGACTGTGGGGAATTAAGTTTTCCATTCTCGTATTAGAAAATGCTATCTTTGATAACTTAGTTTGTCTAAGCTTCTATCTAATTTCTCGTTTTAACGATTAGTTTTCCAATGAGGCAATGATTTTTTTCATCCGGTCACAAGAAACTTTCCTCAGGAGGTACATTGATTTGATTTGATTCTACAATCCACTTTCATCCGAGTCGAATCTTGGATGTTCTAGGGGGGAATATCTCGACTTATTCGATCACCAAATGATTATCTGTGTTAGATTCAATGCTGAGCCTTACCTGCAATGTGACATGGAAATTTCTAATTTAGAAAGCTCAAATGTCGCACACATCTGCAATATCTTCTCTCAAACAGATTCAAGAAAATAAGGATGTTCTCTCGGAAACTCAGCAGACGCTCTCATCGTTTGACCGATTAATAATTATGCATGGAAGGCTCGTGAAGAGATGACGATGCAAATGGGCCAACGTAGAATGGGCATAGACGTATATAGTAAAGCACATGAAAATGCAGTCAGAGGAGAGGCACCGTTGGAAGCAAGTCTAAATATTAATGAGCTGTCCCAGCCTGAGGGTGTAGCTTCTCACTCCTCGCACTGACGCGTTCATTCCTCTCATCTATACCATCATATACTCATACACTCGCATATTATTCTGACGAAATTAGGGGATCTCAGCTCATCATACAGAACGTGGTAATCATCGTTCGTATGGAATGGTAGTCTTTACTTACATTTTACGAGCTGACAGAATCATGAGGAAGGAAAATTTTATCGCTGGCCTGAATAAATATTTGCGACAATTTTCGCACGGTAGCCGCGTGATTTACAACTATAGACCGGAGTTTTGGAGCAGTTAGGAAACCGGTACTCGACACTAACAATGAATAATTCGGGAAAAAAGAGAGAGGAAGATAGTGTATATAGAATGGAGGGAAGCTTCGTATGAGGCATTATCGTTGTTGTCATGCTATAAATCGCCCGGATATGTGATGGTCAACGGTATACTACTCCTGTGACCGTATGTATGTACTTCCTTTGGAAATATTTCCAATGTCCGAACGGATGCTTTCCATCTCTCTCTTTCTCTTTGGTTCCGAAAACTTTTCTAATGTTTTCCCGTACGTTCATGCCACCACGATTAAATGAGCTTTATAAATTTTCCAACGCAAAGCTAAGCGTGACCGAAGCGACCGACTCTTTATATATCGTTTTTTTTCTTCCCCACATACGATATACACACTGATGTGAGGCCGGGGAAAAATTATGCCTCGCATAACGGACACCGCAATGTTATTGAATTATATCGTGGCAAAGTTGCGTGACAATTAGCATGATATATCGGTTAGACCCGCGATATTTTGAACTGCGATGACGGTGAAGAATGATTTCGGGTACTGGCGTTGGCATTTTTGCCAGGATTTTTCAAAATATGTATCTTCTCAGAGGGTCCTCAAACTCACTAATCAAGAATTATCTGTTGTTGGGTGTGATATAAACTCTCGAATTCTGAGAACGCTGAAATGTTTTCGTCATGATTTACTTCTAGGATTCGAAGCAAAATTGTTAAGAGATCACTAGATCTGTACCTGATTTTTTAGACACCGCTTAAAAGCTATTTTGCTCTAATCTTATCTTACTCTATACTGAATCTGACTGCAAAATGGATAAAATATAGCTCATTTTTGGATATCCGAAAAATATGTACGATTTGGTCCTGTATGCTCGCCTATTTGAGCTGAGCAATATGATATCTCAAAACTATAAGCACTGTCACTGGAGGCTTTGTGAGTGAACGGTCACGTGGATGTGAGGCTTCGAGGGTACATACGATGTTTCAGAAAGAAATAATTGAAGATCTGCACCCTAGAAAAAAATCACCAAAATTGTTCATGAAAATGGTTTCTCTGCGAAAGTAAATGTGGAATGAGAGAGAGGGAAGTGAGGCACCTGGAAGCTGGCGAACTCAGTGAACCATCCGGTTCTGACAGAAGAGGCCCATAACTGCCGGAGGAGCATGATGGTCTGAAGAGGGAAGAAAGGAGAAAGAAGAAAGGAGAGCGAAGGAAGAAGAACGAAGGAAGAAGAATGAAGAGTAAGAAGAAGATAGAAGGAGGAACAAAATTAGCGAGCTCTGAGAAAAGAGCCGCTCGATCTTGAGCGCGAGACGCCGCCGGTCCCGAATGCTGACCCGATTCTGGGGCCGGATTGGTAAGTTTGGTGAATCTCTCCCATGTCCAATAGCCGTCGCCAACGGAGAGGGAAAAGAAGGGTTTACCCGGTTCGGATGACGGATCCCAGCCCGGGACTGTTGGGAAGATACTAACCAGCCGTATTTGACTGACCAGTGCTTTTTCTTCGTACACCGCAGCGTATTCGCCCCACAACTACCTAACAAAAAGAAAAAAAAAACAGAAAAAAAAAGAGAGACAACAATGAATGCAAGATCTTGAGGAAGCTGTCTCGATAGACGGACGCCAACAAAACTGAGGAGTTGTTAAACTAAAGTGGAACATCATTGCGAATCATAACAGGGGAGTTGAGGCCGACCTCAAAAAATGATTGTAAATGGAAGACGAGTGTACCTGCAGAGGTTGCAACAATTCAGAAAAAAAATTTGACACCAAATATGCCAATATCAAACCGAGGAAAGTGAAGGACGCAGCACATTGAGTCAAAACTGCCTGAAAGGCTTGGAAGATGCAGGAATCATGGAAGTGAAGGAACTGATGAACTTTATTAAAGGGGCCTCATTGAAGGCATTAGACGCTTCAACGGTGGACTCATAAGGATGAGTTAGCTTTTCGCGAAAACGCACAAAAGGGCATCACAACGGGCCTCAAATTTCCGAGTGTAGGTATGGCAACTACCATACGAGCTCTCATAACCTAACCTAACTCAACCTAACCTACAAAAATCGCTCAACATACATCGAAACTAAGGACTCTCCACAAAATTCATCAGTGACAACACATATCATTACCGTACATCCAAACTTGTAAAGTACGAGTTACCTCGTCATTCCGCAAACGAGTTCAAGTAAAACGTGTCAGGTATAGTATATACTTTGAAGCAGTCTCTTCTTCTCTTAGCCAAAAACAAGTTAAAGTCACGACGGTAAAGAGATGCAGGCAAACGAGTAAAAGAGAGGGGGAATGAGTCCGTATTTACCGCTGCTTGAGGTACTTAATTTCGCTCTCGGAATTAAGTCGAGTCTACGAGGGGTGACTACTATACTCCAGTTCTCTCTACATAACTAAGTATATATAGTAAGTGCTCATGTCGAGAAATATAAGAGGAAGAAATGAAGTCGTAGCTAAAGTGCCTTTCTCTCTCCCTTATAGAAGGTGTTGCAAATCGCAAGAGGTGTTGTGCTGTTCTGGCACTTTGAAATACTCGACTTATCCAGAGTGTCACCCACGCTTGCGACACCAATTTTCATTGGATATTTTCTTCGTTGCGTATATTTTAAAGTACAGTATATACAACAACGAGTACGAGTCTGTCCTTCACAATTAAAGGCTGCAGAAGAGATATCGCGTGAGTAGGAATTCGGATGTATTATAGGTGCGAGTGAGAGAGTACTTGCACACACACCCAGTCTGCCGTAGGCTGTTTTGCACCGAGGTTAATGAATAGAGCGCGTTGATTATTTTGCCTCTGAGCAGAACGCGTTAGAGTCAGTATATAGGTAGTGCGAGTTTGTGCACACTCTCCTCGAGTTCCCTTGATTATTATTGATGAGCGTAGACTGAGTGTTCATGGGTTTTGCCTTTCGTCAACATGTGTCGCTTTCGTGGAAGTACTTTTCGTTGTGGGTATGAATCCTCATTAAAATCGGAAGGAAAAGGACAATGCAAATTTTGCGGATGGATTGAGGATTCGAAATTAGAGGCTTTCATTGGGTTTCAATCAGATGATGAATTAGATGTGTGAAAGTCGCGCTCACAGTGCTAGAATTTCTTAATGGGGTTATCACATCGAGGGTGCGTTACGTGGACAAATTGATTCTATCTCTGATTTGAAATGAGGATCGAAACGATGTAGAAGTAGTTGGATCAAGTGAAATCGTAGCATCGAAAGCCCACCAAAAATCAATGTATATCAAGGAGGAACGAATCCATGAAGTATTTTTGCTCAGTGAATTTATAACTTTTACTGTATCTGATCTTTACTTTTAATTCGGTATTCAGATTATTGCCTCTCTCGTTACTGCTTGTTCGGCTTGTGAATGCTCGTAATTAGTCAGAGGCCCATGGAACACCATTGCAGCTCAGAATTGATATTTTCAGGATGGTGGATAATGATCCATTGATGATGTTCAGAGATTCGGAAAGTTGGCATAATATTGTCAATTATCACTGAATTTATCACTCTGTACCGCCTATGTCTATAACCCACACGGCCACCTGGTATATTTCAGCCAGATCTCACCGAATTAGACTGGAGTGGACTGAACTTGACTGAACTAAGCCGAACCAGGCCAAACTGGACCGAACTAGACCGAAATAGACCAAATTTGACCGAATTAGACCGAGCTAGAATTATTCAGACCGAATGATACCAAAGTAGACCAAACTAGCCAGAAGTAGACTGAATTAGACCAAACTAGGCCGACTTAGACTGAACTGGACTGAGCTTGACTGAACTAGGCCAAACCAGGCTAAACTAGACCGAGCTGGAACTAGTTAGACCGAACGAGACGAAAGTAGACCAAACTACCCAGAAGTAGACTGAATTAGATCGAAGTAGACGAAATAAAATTAAACTAGACCGTACTTGAACCATACTAGTACGGAATTTTTAGTACGGTACTAGTGAGGTACTTACTACTAGAGCAGTCCTGACGGTTTTAATGACACCAGTGCGGTCTTGACGGTCTTATCGATAATGGTACCGAACTAGACCGTACTGAAACGAACGTGACCGGACCAGGTCAGACGACCCATCCATCCACCTGACGACCTATACACCCACCCAGTAACCCAACCATTTACCCACCCGTCTAGTAACCCAACTACTCACCCACCAACCCAGTAACCCAACCACCCATCGGCCCACCTATGACCCATACAGGCACCCATGATATACTTAATCCCTTCCAAGTAGGCAACCCGATACGCGAGATCTGGACGTAAAAATTTTGGACTGGCGTTTACTTATTAAAGTTAAGTATGTTGTTATTGAAAAATACAATTCTCCAAGCTTTCCTCTCCTGATTTCAATCACAAAGAGAGATTTTCATTTAGCGATGTTGTGGTCCACCCACAGTTCCATTATGTAGCAAAACTTGAATAACTTCCGAAAATGTGTAAGATAGGCCGAGCCTTAACGATAGTTATGAGTCTCAAGGATATATCTGATCCACAATCCTGATCTACGGGTCTATACTTTGGCCACGCTGTGGAAAATTCTCTCTTAGTTTGGAGGCAAATGAAACCTCGATCGATTTTAGCTGATGGAATAAGTTACACAATGCTGTGATGAGCCTTCTTGTTGGTGTTTCTTTCACTTTCAATCTCATTTCATTCCACAAAGGAATGGTAAACATTTCTAACACAATTAATTGCAACAACTCAGCTATTTGTTTCATTTGTGGTCCTGTTTCCGAAACTTACATCTTGATACAGCAAAGTTTGATACTTGACCTACCTTGTGAGAAAATCACGATGCGTGAGAAGTAGACAGCGCCTACTACGATCGCCTCTTAACTCAATGGTCTTCATTCTTTAAAGAAATTTTGACGAAATTTATGAGATGATGGTCGAATTTTCCGATGAGATCGCGATATTTCCTACAACAAAAAAAATTTGTAATTTCATCGAGCAACATAAAAACGAACTTGATTAGCTTTCAGGTGAAAAAAATTTTCACGCAAAATCTGAAACGAAACAATCTAATCATTTCCGACAGCTAACGAATAATGAAGAAATCTGCGTTGATAGGCGGTCTGTTTTCATACGTCGACTGTTTTACCAAAATAAAATGTTATACAACATATACCTCGTGAGTAATCAAGCAATTTCGTACGGTTCGCGTGACTCGCAACTGCTCGATAAGAGAACTAAACGTTTTCATTCGGCAGCCCAAAACTGCCATATAACACCCTGAAAGAAGAGAAGAGAAACTCGAAAACGAGCAGCACTTTGAGATCGTATTCACAGATAAAAAAAGCTTTACCAAGCAGTGAATAGCCAAATCTTGTTGTCCACGGATGCATTTGCGGCACATGGAGAGATACACATGCGAGCACGCGTGATTTTGCAATGCTTGTATGTATATACTCAGTGCACATTCCTGTCTCGTTTAGATCGTGGAAGGGCTTTAGAAACGGTTAATATTCGTGCAAGTTCGTGCCAGCCTATGTGCCATCGGGGCCTTCAAACATATACGCTCACACGAACGAGTTCATGAATTTTCTCTCTCTCTCTCGTGCTCATATCAAACTCTCATTGTTGTATAGTCTTGGCATCAGACCACCCCTCTTAACCCTCCGATGCAGACCACTCGACCTCGTGTTTACCCGTTCGCATGAGTAGTACATCAGATTGCTTGGTAGAAGTTTAAATCTATTCTGTTGATTGTTTCTTGGGAACAAAATTG
Organism: Eretmocerus hayati; assembly: GCA_029851415.1. Lineage (NCBI taxonomy): Eukaryota > Metazoa > Arthropoda > Insecta > Hymenoptera > Aphelinidae > Eretmocerus > Eretmocerus hayati. The sequence continues at coordinate 158,763,505 of CM056742.1, read as the reverse complement.
CAATTTTCTTAGGAATGCTTGATGTCAATGAAATGCACTTCACCATGTCTAGCTCTAAAATTGAAGATATTCTATTAAAGTTTCTGATAAAATTCGAATTGAGAAAGTAATGGCAGAATCATTAAGTGCCATTTACCAAAATTCAACTAATCAAAGCTAGGGTGATGAAAGTGATGAAAAGGGATGAAATTTGTCGAGGGAACCCTGTAAAGTATCCAAAGCAATTAAGGCTTGCCTTGGGCTTTTATTTGAGCCATGTGTGGGCTATATGATTGCATAGGATTGAGGGTGTGGGTTATAAGGCTGAAGGCAAGTATTGGGCGAGGAAAGCTCATACGGTGAGCTGCTCGAGAGCTGAGGGATATTAGGCTCAACCCGCAAAACCGCATCACAGCCAAAGCAAAGGCATATCCTATATTCATCTACCATAAAGTGCGATATATGTATGAAATCTTCTGACGTCGACCCGTGAAAGATTTCAGTTTTTGTGTAGGATATTCCAACAATGTTGTTCATTTAAAAAATTCTTCCATTGTACCTTACATACTTCCTTTATTATTATCATTCGCATGAGCTAAATTCTTCTTGATGAGTATGCTGAAAAAATTTCAGAAGAAAATGATTGAAATTGGTATTTCCTGCACCTCTACTCCCTATAATTTTCTTGAAAGAGACAAGAACTAAAGTTCTTGAGACGTTCGCTTCGACGGGTCCCACCAGTGGAATCCGCGGTTTTGCATCTTTCAATCTTTGCAGACATAGGTTTCCTCGGTATCGTGGTGATTTACTTCATCAAGAACGTAAACAAATAGCCCAAAAAAGAGTCTAGCTCTATATGGACGTTTTTACCGAATTGCGATGATCCAGTTCATAACCTAGATAAAATTTACGGAAAAAAAACAGCGTCGTAGCGTACGTGTTAACCAATACTATTTCGAAATTAGTTGATGGTATCTTGAATTCACCTCGTAAGCAGTGTGTCAATATATCTTCTGTATTTAGGGGAAGCATCGCCTGCTTGCTTCCGTTTAACTACTTATCACGTCAGAATTAGGAGCATGTTACGAAATTAGCCCAAGGGCGAATTCGCGAATAGCACGAAAGAGCCCGAGATACTAGCTCACACACGTATTCCAATTTAGAGGCTCTGCTTCGCTTCAAATTAGGCAGACGTGAGCAGGAAATTATTCTGAGCAATTTGATGTATGTTATAAGAGTGATCGACCGAGATGATACCCTGAGGTAGAATTTTCGTGCTAAGGATCGAAAAATAGCCCTTATTCATAACCTATCATTTGAACTTCAATCTTTAATCATTCATCAAAAATTATGAAGAGACACGCTGTGTTGTCATGACAGAGAAGAAATTTTGACTGGAAACTTGTCGGTGCACATTGCTCGTCCACGAATGTTTGAAATCTCTGTTCAATATGTAAGTAGGTACATGCAACAAAGAAAAATACGACTACTGCGATAAAAAGATGCTTGTATCGGTCAATTTATTGACCATTGGTTTAAAGAAGGGATGAAATGAAATTCTGAGTAAGTCCATGGGCGAGACGGGTGCAGGAGCAGCCCATACACCATATCCGAGAAGACGAAATGATGTTATTAACAAGTCACTCGGCCTTGAGTTATGCCCGTCGGCTAATTACGAAGGCACATGACATTCACGCGCATGGCAATAATTAATTTTCTCAATTATGCCTGCCTTGCCACGTCTCATGCCCACCCGTCCCTCACGCTTCAACTCACTTCGTACACCATCACCTTCTCTCGGTTATAATATGTTTGCCTTCATGTAGATACAGCAGCAGCCACATACTTTTTCCTTCGTATAAACTCTTTTGCTCGATACTACACTACACGATACTGTTTCCCTCGCGGATCGGACATTGTAAAATGAAAAAAACTTAACTTGCCCAGCTGAATTGAACATCTCTCAAATTTTTATTATTTCTTATTTTCAGACGAGATGTGGCGCTCTCATTAGCAGCCTCTTCACGCGCTGATAAAAAGGGTGAGTTTTTATTCTTTTTTTATTACGTACACTTGATTATTGGGATAAACAGACGCGTCGTATATAAGCAAATAGGAGATTATGACCTTGTGAGTGGGGATAGCTCATTATATTGTGGGCACAAGAGTTTTATCGTAATTTTGTTATATTAGGTTCGGAAGAATGAGTTTGATAGAAGGAATCTTCTGCCAAGATATTAAGGCTTATCAAAAAGAGCAGGGCAGGTTCCATCGTGGGCTTTGATGAATCGAAGTTGGTATGGAATGGATTGAACTTTTTTTCGTAAAGCTGACTATACTTTGGTTTCATGTTTCACGAGAACTGTAAAGAAAAGCCCAGATGTTCGAGGGTCAAGTTTTTTCATTCGAAAGAGAATGTAGGGGTGAATTAAGAAAACCCAAAATTGTAAATTTCTGGTGGTGTCTCATACTACAAATTTCTTTCACGTCTCTAACCAAAGACAGCCTAATAAGATAAGGAAAGAAATAATGCCTTCCGAAAATCTGAAAGCCTGTCTCAGAGGGTCAGCTGCTTGCCCAAAGCCTGGTCCAAATTATCTGCAGATTAGACAATATTCTACCCATCACACCGATCGGAGAAGGAAAGAGCGGAGGGGTTGAGGGGGGAGGGGGTAGGGCCGGCAAGTGCAGCGTGTGCCTTGGGTACACGCTTTGCGTCATTTTCTTTCCTCCTGGATTTTATCCTGCGACAGGTACGACCTCGCGTGACCTGGATATCAGAACCCGGATACGTGCAGGATGACAACTACATGGTTCCTGTATAATTATACGGTGCACTTGCATAGGTTGCTAGCTGCAGTCACGATTCAAACTGCACCGAAAAGCTCTTGTCACCAGCATAAATCGCGATCCCAAGTAAGCTTTTGCCATTACAATCGTCCCCTTCGTCACGGCGATATGCTCTCAACAATTCCTGCCAGGGGTTTGGAATTGCAGTTCCTGTCAATCAAGCTGCAATGAAAGCTGTTATTTGAGGGACGAGAAAGTGCAGAGAGCGTGCTCACGGTTGAGGATGGAATTGGCCAATTTTTCCGAAATTCGAATATTTCTGATGGATTTCGGTAAGAGCTCTGCTTGTTATAGATGGTCATATTTTTTTGTAGAGTAAGGAGTCTTTGGAATTGTGTTCACGATAAGGGTTCATCATGAAATTCAGCTTGAGAGTATCAATTTTCATTTTTATTGTACAAACCTTGTGACGAGAATTTTGCTAAGAGTATGCTCAGTGTTCATGTGAAGAAAATCTGTACATTGTCACATCATTGCATCGTTTTGACAGATAAAACTTTGGAATTCTAATCGTGATTCACTAAAATTTCCAATTCCTCAATTGCCTTGGAATTTTGCTCACTCTCCACTGAATTTAGATATTTTCACCCAAATCTGTCGGATTACGATGGAGCATTTCTTAGAACGAAAATAGAGTCACAACATTGTACCCATAGCCCAAGTGACTTCATGATGCTGATGTACATAGAAATATTTCAGTTTTTAGAGATAGTCAGAAATTTAAAATATTTCTTGTAATGCTAGAAGTCATTTTGGAGAACGCAATGCATGATCTTCATGAGTTATGATGAAAAATTTGCTAATATAACATGAAATATGGACAGAAAAGTGATGTAGTACTTATCCCGTTTAAATTTTCTCAGTTTTCTTCGATGATTTAATACTTTTGATGCATCTAACCTATAATTTTCTCTGGTCGGGGGAATGGCTCATTGTTCCATGAAGAACTATTTTATCAACCATACAGAAACAGATAAGATGTGATGGATCCAGCAATTGTCATTTAGAGTTTCACAACAGAGATATAGCAAATTCTGATAACGACTATCCTCTTGAGATGAAATCCACAACAAATTCAGTTAGAAAAGTACTAAATCTCATTGAGAGCAGGCTTGTTATTTTTCTCTCCAGTTCATCATATTTTTCCTCGATTTTGAAAAAAAATCGATGGAGAATGAAAAAATTTTGACCAGTGACAGAACTATTTAACACGTTCACTGCGACGGCGAAATTCGCGTTCGGGTCCTGTGTGCGATGGGCCCCACCCGTGGGGCCCATTTAATGGGATTTTGAACACCGCCGCACACAGAGTTGGACGCGTTTGCCCCACCGGTGGAGCCCATCGCAGTGAAGGTGTTAACAAGACATCTTTTAGTATTTTACGAGTTGCATTGTTGATAGAATCCTGTCGTTTCTTTTCTACCAAAACCACCAGATTATCCTACGTATATGTAACCTATCAAATCACCACTTAACTGCCACAGTAAACACATAGTCGGGCAAAACTTTCTCCAAATATTTTATTGATCACCGAATGCCACGGTGTTTAACTGACAAGCGTAACAAGCATCGATAGAAATAATAGTTGGCCTTTGATACAGCAAGTAAGCAAGCACATACACACTTGATCGGATCGGGCGCAAAAAAAGAAACCATGTTATCAGAGAGTGCGAATAAGAGTATAAGTAAAAAAAAGAGAAAGCGTTCGATTACCAAGAGCTTTGCTAGGGAGGTATAAGTACACGTCTGTCGTCGCTTCTTTTCCTGTCATTCGCGTCGGAGATCAAACCCTCGTGTATAGTATAGTAAAGTGACGACACTCAAGTATTAGAAGAAGAAAGATAGAGAGAAAGTGGCCCCATCCGGTACATAGCGGAAAGATTGCTCGTCTAGGCGTGTAATTTTGCCGATAAGTCCTTTCAATATCATGCAATACTGTACAACATGCAAGATTCTCACAATCCCCTAAACGAAATTATATCTCATCATTTGGTACCTTTATAGTAGTACTAAAATTGATTGGCATGACTGTCATTCTATACTCACGAATGAATCGTAGTATTTATTAGGTATACGTTAGCAGCTTGTAGATATAGATTAAAGGTATATCAAGAGTAGAGAAAGCACCTTGCAACACGCAGAGAAAGTGATATGAGGGGATAGAGAAAGTGCATACAAACTTGCAGTTACAAAGTTGAGATAACGTTTTCGTATAGAGGGGTTGGACTCCGAAACGTTTAATAGGAGAAAGGTGAAATTAGCTACCCCTCTATAAGAGAATTGTATGTTATAGGAGGGTAAGGAATGGATAGAGAGTATGAGAAAGCTCAGTAAGCATGGATACGCTGATTAATGTGGTAAACAGTGTTATTAAGGTGAGTAGCTATTCTACTACTATACATCCTGATGCTAAGGTTATGTTGTTTGTGCGCTTTACTAAATTGTGCATTGATTGTGGTTTGATGTCGGAGGCGAAGGGATTTGTGGCACGTGGAACATGCTGCGTGTTGAATTTTTACAACCGCAGAAGCGAGTATAAGAGAAAGGCTTGCAATTGACAATTTTGTAATAAGTCTGGGGAAAAATGGTCATTAGAATCAATTTTTGTCCCCTTCTGGAAAAATGCAATTTCACAAAATATTTTTGATTGGTTTCAGTGAAGGTAGTTCGGAGGTGTGGTGTTTGAGGATAAAATTTTATTTGTGGCTTGGATTTATGCTTCTGTGTAGTAAGTGATTCTGTATTGGTGATCCAAGAGTGACCATTAATAGTCATATATTGTAATGTGATGAAGAGAAACCAATTATTAGTTCAACGTTGAATGATTTTGACATGAAAATATTAAAATTTGCTACTTTAGTCTGGCTTTGAATATGTATTTCTTTGTGGATGACATATTTTGTGGCTTCTAGATTGAAAACTAGGGAACTAATTCATCAATGAATCATGAAAAATCTATAAAATTATCTTTTCTTATTTCTCAATTCAAATACTGACACCGAAAACCTTCTTAAAAATGCAAATAGATTGTGAAATGTCCTATTTTCACAATCTATTCACGACCATATTATGTGAGATATCTTTCAGAATAGCGTAGCTGTACACGAGTTCTCGAAAGATGTTTGAATTAAATTATGACAAGTCACTTATGAGTGAGCATGAGAAATTATATGAGTCTCTAAGATTCTGAAAATTGCGGAGCCATCTGAACAAATACATCTATTTCATCACACATTTTGGTGAAGTTTTAAAGCTCACAGTTCAACGATCTGACATATATTTTCTATACATGAAAGGAAGGTGATGGAGGACCGTAAATCTCCAATTATATATCTGATCACACCATAGTCTCCAACATTCTGTTACTCATTTTCAAATCTACCAAGTTCCGTAATTCCATCATTTTCAAATCTCTCAACTCCTAAGCAGTCTGACTATGATAAACCAGAAATCATTATAATTCTATAGCCCTACTCTCAACTTCAGATTACTTTTAGAAAGACTAATGGCGAATCTGGCGGAGCAATACATTCTAGATTTGTTGCATCATTTGATAATAATCGTTCATTGTCCAAAATCCGTATATACATAAGTTATCATGTGTTTGGATAATATATCAGACTCTCGGGTTCAGCTAAAGATTCACAGGTGGATGGGTTCATATCACCGGGATTATCTGTCGAGCAATGAACATACATGAATTATCCGAGGCTTCACTCAGGCAAGAACACCCGGATACTCGGGATAATCGAAGTAACAGAGAAGTCGCTTCACTGGATGGAATAATTGATCATCGTGGAGTGTATCGGTGGTCTGCTCTTGAAATACCAGAGGGGACGTCTCACGCGCTTCATCTTATTGTTAATTCATCTTGGCACTCTCCACTCTTGTCTCATCCTCTGTCTCTTTTTCTAGTATGTGATTTCCGTGGTTGTATAGATATTCATTTAATATTGTTGATCCGTTAGACCAACAGATTTATGATTAGCGAATGGAAACGGCTTGGGAGTATAATTGTAATTCGATCGACAAATCACGTGAATATTTACTTTGAGAATATTAATGGCTGCAATTTGAGTCAGGTGTTGAACAAGATGATCAGAATTTGAATTCAAAAACTGTCTCGCTATGACTTTCTCAAAAATTTTTTTTGGATGTGTCAGTAGAGATGACTGACTCTGGCCAGACACAGTGGCCAATTTCATGGATCGGATATTCTGATCCGGGTTCATGATCATTTTTTAATCTTCCAAATCGTCATTAATTGTATACGAATAATAGGATATCAATATATCATCACATTGATGCAGATTCATTAAATTCTGATTTTACAAAAACAAACTGATGTAATTCTAGTGGTAAATGAACTGTTACCAACTCTGTTCGATCTTTAATAGTTGACACGTTCAACAATCACCGATAGATTTCTTGACAGGCAAAAATAAATTTGAAATCAATTGGCAAAACTGTCCTCTCATGAACCAGATGATAAACTATCTCACCAAATTACAATCATATAGTTATTCAGATTTGTATACGAGTCATTACTTTTAACAAATATCTAACCGCAGAATTGCACGAATAACGCTGCGCTCCAAATCTCGATACTCCAAAATCGTTTTCCAATAAATAGGGGTTTGGTCGGCCAGACTCTTTGGAAAGTATGCGAGCAAGAAGCGCCTTGAGATTCCGTAAATTCCTCAAGCAATTTGTTCAATATCTCATCCCTCCAATATTTGGGCGCCATTGACCGCGATATTGGGAGATGAAATGAGCCATTAAGTTAACGACGCGGATTTCCAGCAAGTGCAACAGACGGTTTGCGTGAAAATATCATCCTCCCCTCGAACGAAAAGATAAGGCTGAGGACAGTTACCACGAATGGGAGATATGTCAAGTGAGAAGGATAGCGCGAGACAATGAGTGAGATAGTTGGAAAGAGACGAAGAGGGCGGATGAGGAAGGCGAAATCTGTGGCGACGTTAGAAAGAGAGACAGAGAGTGGAAGCAAAAGTCAGACAAGATTATGCAGCCACGCAAGACGATATTCTACTGAGCTTTCGGATTCTACCTTCTCAGTAGACCGAGGATTGTAAAACGCAAATACGTCCCTTGATTAGTGAGTATAGAGTGAACATGGAGTTTTGCACAACTTTCTTGAGGCGGATCTCACATTGTTTGACTCGTTCTCCTCCTTACTCTCAAGAGTCTTCGGGTTTCATCTACAAAAATTTGAGATTATCTCAATGTTCTAATAGTACAGTCCTATGGCGATCTGTTGAAGTCATCATTTCTGTATTCAAGTTCAGCCGATTGTGGACTAATCCTATAAAATCAGTATATTTTCCATTTGATTTGGAGCACGAAAAAAAGAAGAACTTATTACAACACCGATCTACTTGGTTACAACCAACAAAAAAATTTGGGATATTTAACGCTTATTGAGTTGGTGACATTCAATTTATTTTGGTTGGATCTGTCGATATTTGTGTAACCTCTCTTAGGCCAGGAAGAGATTTATGATCACGTACCTCTGGTATATATTCGCGATGACGAAGATTTAAAAAGTGCGAGGCAGGTCTTTTGTACCATTCGGCCGTCGTGACTTTTCCAATGCATCACCAAAAGTTAGTATCTTTCTCGCCGAAAGAAGGTTATGCAAATAACAATAGATCCAACGGAAAGCAATTGAATGATCCAAGGCATTAACATCCCAACCAATTTCGATTGGTTTCGGACAACCAATCTTATCTCCGTCAGGTATCATTATAATCAAGAATTCTCTTCGAAAATTCTTTTAAACAAGGTAAGAAATCAGAGATCGTTGATTTACTGCGGAATTGAGTAGGTTGACGTGGCAGGACTAATGATCCTCGACGAGATGACAAGCTAAGGTGTCAAGTAGTAGTAGTGTGGCCAGCGTTGCGGAGTGGTGCGGAGGTCGGAGCGTGGTAACTGGGCCTTGACAAGAAGTTTCCCCGCTATTCGCAGTTCGCGTGGCCGTGACGAAAATACATGGGAAGTAATGGAAAAAGTGGGGGTAGTCTGCCCGCGCGTGCGTGCTCCACTCCCTTTGCTTCCCATGTATTATCGTGGCGGCCACGTGGAATGCGGACAGCGCGGAAACTTCTGGTCGAGGCCCTAAGGTACGGCTGGGGCCTTAGCTGGTCCTTCGGTTGTCGCGGCGTCAATGCACCTCGGCAGGCGATCAACCGGTAGATGATGGTTCTCGACGGAGAATCGGTGACCATGTTATCCGTGGTATAATCTCAAACATTGGAGAGACGTTCACCTTCAGATTGCTGCTGCCTGGTCCTTCTACCGCGTATGGGTCTTCTTATTTCGGGATGAGTCTTACGTTGAAATCTCTGGAAACCCTTGACAGCGGTTGAAAATTGACAGAGAATCAGCCGCCTTTATAGAACGCTTTATCTGCAGGCCCGGGCGCTGTCGATCTTGGTTGATATGTGAGCTGCCTTCTGGCGGGTTTCGCACGGTTGGGTGGCCACTGGCATCGGTTCTTCAGGGCGGGCTGGGTTACGCCCGAGCAGTACATTCAGAGAACAGAAAAGGAGTGGCTACTGGAAAGCTCAGTGAAGGCTATCGGGGTTTTGCAATAGGTAAATTAGGTAGTGACCACTTGACGAACTCAAGTATTCGCTACTGAAGAATCCTCGCGAGTATGTAGGAGCAAGCCCCAGCACTGCAGTGTAATTCTTCCTCAGTTTTGTCAATAGATGTGCCCAGCATCCAGCCCTTACGATATCAACCCACATCAGGTTAATTTAATCCTACGCTTGTACGATTTCTACCCATTTCTTCTCGAAATGACAAATATTTTCATGACTATAGATTTGACAAAAAATGCGGGGATCATATAAGTTGAGGGCTTACCACGGAATGTTATAAATTGTCGAATCTCTTTAGAAATGAACTAAGAACGTACAACATTATATTTCTCCTATTAGATTTAAACGATCCATAACTTGGACTTTTCATAACGCTGAGACACTCAGTTGCTCTTATAAATTAATCCCACACCTCATTGCAATGAATCGCTGGGGGGTATGAGACAGTGCGGGAAAAAATGCACCCAGAAGAAGATTCAATCACAAGAGTTGTGAACGTATACTCAGTATTGCCAACTTGCTGACTTGCACGTAACTTCTGACGACGTCGGGATACTTGTGTGTTGAAACCCACAATGAATGAACCCAGCTGTGACAGTTTCTACCTTATTCGACCTGAGTTATTAGTCTTACAGAAAAGTGATTTCGTTCTCCGGTTCTAAAAAGATATTTGGAGTTTTCCCTTCTCTGATGAAGTAAATCGGAACGCTTAAATTTACATCTACTCGATGTCTCAAGAAAATACAAATCCTGAAAACCTAAGAAAGCGCAGGGGCTCGAAACAAAACTGGGCTGAGAGATAGGTTGACTTAGAGGCCAAGAAATGAGTCACGGGCTCCAAGGAGATTCAGCTGGTAAATTAATAACAAGACATTCTGATGAAACTTGAGCCACATGTTCATCATGATCATGTTAGAGTCATACTCGAATTTCAAGACACGGGGGCACCTGTAATTTGAGAATTTGATCAATCTAATTCGTGGGATTTGATACAATACCGTTTAGGAACCGTGACCTTTTGGAGCTCGCCTCATCAAGTTTGGGTCGACTTAACAGACAGGTTTCGATGAAAGTTTTATAGGTCACAGAATACACATATGTGAGCATGTGAGACGCTCGAGCGATTAAAAAAAATCCCCCTTACTCACTCTTACACCGACTTTACGTTGAAAAATCACAAAGCTTTCCGAACTCACACTCATGAGCTTCTAGCCCTGTCTCAGCTCATTTTGATGTTCAATTACATTCTCTGATACTTGAGATGAGAATGATCGCCTAAATACTCACCTATATACTTTCAATGGAATTATATTAAACAAACGAGCAATTTTTTGGATTACGAGTCCAGATATGAATATGTCATCAGCCATTGATTCGGTTACATCACACCTCATTCCCCAGACGATGCAAGCGATTTGCTCATTTTCTCCTGCGCTCTCTTTCTTTCTCACCTCTGCATGTACCTCACGATAAAACTTTGGAGCGAAGTTCCCCGACAAGTTTTATCCCTCTTCCCTTGAGGTGCATAGCATGAAAGAGAAAGAGAAACGAAAAGCCAGAATTTTTCTAGCTTTTCTGAGCAAACTTTCTTTCTTTGACCTAACGCAGAACAGAGTCGCACATGCGTCTGCTCAGAATTTTCATCAGAAAGTCCAACTCTGATGGTTCCAGAGGCTTCAGGAGAATATAGTCCTACAACTTCAGGAATTTACGCTTTTCTAATCGTGCTCTCATCAAAATATTCTTGCTTTTCTCATCCTCGTTGTTTCGACTAAACAGATGAATGAGATTGCACACGTTGGAAATCATGACTTGCATCATTGCACACACATGATTGCATACAAAATACGATATTTGTACTCGTTATGCATTGGATATTTTTTAATGCATGTATAGACAAAATTCCACATCGAGTTTGAAATCAGAGAACAGCAAAATCGAGCAATTTCATCTTCCTCCCATCACCCATACTTAGAGAGATAGTAAGTATCAAGGGATCCTTCAGTCACTTTAACAAACATCCACCCGTGTTCTTCATGACTCTTTGAAAGCTCTGTATGACGGAATTTTTCGACTCTTGATGGATTCACCGTGCCACATACTCTCGGGAGGATTTCCAAAACTGATTTTTCGTGACGTTGCTTTCGAGATACATCCATCGAATGTTTGTCTTTTACTTACACGCTCGCTGTAGAAGCTGAAATTGTTGTTTTTTCTGATGTGTGGGGCTTCTGGTAGAATTTTATAATAATATTACCGTAAGACGGAAATTTCCCTTACAGAAAAAAGGACAAGTGGAGCCTACCAAAAATCTCCGCCGTAAATGACCTATTACATTATCAAGTTTCTTATCTTGCTGCTCTCATAGTTGAGATTCAAACGGAAATGATACTCTAAATAGATGGTCAAAGAAATTACTTTGAATCGTGCTTTGTCGACGCGCATCATGGAGTTTTAAAATCATTCAAATGTATTAACGTATATTAATCTCGATCAGGTACATGTGATGGCTCATCAAACTAGCATATGAATTATTTGAAAACCAACCAATGCATCGAAAAGTTGTAATTCCTTTAACGAACTCAGGGGCTGTTTGAAAATTACATAAAATTTCTGTGGAAGTGGAGGTATCTCTAACTCCGTAAATTAGGTCACATATCACTGGACACTATTTGCTTTTGAATCTCTCAAGAACGTGAAGGAGAAATCAAAAAAAAAAATCATGAATATTGTTCTAAACTAGTTCAAGGTGTATAGCCTTTCAGCATCTGTGTAATCCAGGATACATATCCAGCAATATCATAACCGTCCAAAGACCCCCCAAAAACAGAAACACTCATCGAATGCCCCTCTCTACACCAAAATCGAGGAACGATCATCGCCCTGTCTCTCTGATGTTCTCAAGGCAAGGCGGCTGCGTTGATCGCGCCTGCACTGCCATGGTGGAAGCTTTGGCGACGCGCTAGTGAAATAGCCACTTTAGCCAGATAAACCGCCAGCAGCGGTGTAACGCAGAGAGTCCCGGTACCTATGTATATAGATAGATTGAGGGAGCCTAGAAGTTTAGAGGGTGAGCTCAGGAGTTAGATATATATATATATATATATATATATATATATATATATATAAGAAGAGAAGCCTGGAGCATCATCTCTCGCGGAAGCCTGGCTCTAATTAAGCAGCCTCTTCCTCCCTTATACGTGCCCTAGTCATCATCCTTGGCATTTTATACTATATACGTATATATATATATATATATATACAGAATCTCACCCGCGAGCATCCCTTAGAGCATCAGAAGAGTGAGACAGAGAGATCTTGAGACGCCTTTAGACACGAGCCGATATGACTGCGAAACGAAGCCGAGTTTCCTACCCGCGTGTTATCATATTCCTGATTGTTATGTCTTGACTCTCTCTCTTTCTCTCTCTCACTCTTACGATTTCTACTCTGACTCACTCTCGAGATTTTGCTTCCTCAGTCTTATTCATTCGAGTGGTATAACGTTACCCAACATCTAGCCAATTGTGCAATTTTGTTGAGAATAGCGAAGGAAGAGTATAGGAAGCCTTCTACTGCTATGCTCATTCGGAGTCGTTTCATTTGCTACGCGTCGCAGGTGAAATGTTGGATGTAGAGTTTTTGCTGTATAGTACCTTATTATGGTAGTAAGTTGATGGTCTGAAGTCTCGCGGGCATGTGCTCGAGAGATTGCAAGCACGTGGATTTCGGTACGTTTTGATTAAGCGGCATACGGTTGTGACATCTTGATTCTGTTGAGGTTACCGTTGGCGAAATTTGACACTGATTTTTGGTGTCTTGCTGGTATTACTATCTGGCTCTATGCATTTGTGATTGATAGTAAAATTCGAATAGTTTAGAATTACTGGATTGATCTATCTAAGATATTGATTTGAGTTTAATAACTATGATGGTCAAATTGACAGCCGAGAATTTATAGTGTTCTATACGAGAAGGTATCGAGAAAATAGCCAATTTTATCCGAAATGTTGTTGAATGCTTTGAGTGCCTTGTTGCCTTGGAAAAGTATTTTAAAAATTGAAAAGCCAGGCTAGAATTTGTTCTCCCGGATTCCGTGTATCGGGTTGCCTGCGTGGAAGAGGTAGAGTATAATAGGTGACTAGAAGGGTCATAAATGGATTGATGAGTGGTTGGGTAGGTAATGGGGTAGATGCATGATTTGGTGCGGTCTGAAACGATCTAAAATGGTTTTGACCGCAAGGACAGCTAGGGCCATGCTAATGTACCGTTAAGACCGACTTAGTAACTCTAGAAATGTACTTGTACCAAGGACCGCTCTATAGTACCGCCCTAGTACTGCCTTAGTACCGCACTAGTACCGCACCAGTACCGCATTCATACCGCACTAGTACCGCACTAGTACCGCATTAGTACCACATTAGTACCGTACTAGTGCCACGTTAGTGCCGTTCTAGAACCGCGACACTGGTATGGTCTAAGTGCGGTTTGATACGGTTTTATTCGGTCGAATCGGTTCTAGTTCGATTTTATTCGGCCTAGCTCGGTCTAGTTCGGTCTAATCCAGTCTAGTTGGGTTTAGTTTGGTTTAGTTCGGACTAGCTTGGTCTAATTTGGTCTAGTAAGGTCTGGTTCGGATAATTTTTGTCGAGTTCTGTCTAGTTCGATCTATTTCGGTCTGGTCTGGCTCAAATATATTACGTGGCCATATGGGTTATGGGTGGGATTGACAAATCAATTCACTGATTGACAATATTCCATATCTCCGAAGTTTATAAGAAACTTTTTTTTTCAGTATCATATATCGGTCATTATGCATCATTGTACAAATATCCTTTCCTAGCTGCAGAAGTATTTTAGTTGCCTCTGACTCAACAGAACATTTACCAGCCGAACAAGTTGCAGCAAGAGAGGCAATAAAGCTAGAAAATATTAATTTAACAGTCATAATCCATCTACTTGAACGTGTGGTGGAAATGAATCTCCACCAGATAGAAATTTTTGATTCGGATCGTTAGAGCCAGAGAAATAAATGATTGATAACTTACCATTTTTTAAAATTTCTTAGTACATGATTTCAAGGATCCCACTGAGATCCTCACCTCACGATAGCACCAATATTTTATTCCCCGAATAATTAGTTATGATGTCATCTTTCTCTATTTTTTGGTGGAATGACATTTTTCAATAACGTCTCTCATAGCTTGGATTTTATAATCACTCACTATCTGGAATATATCCATGCTTTAGTTACAAAAGTTCAGATTTTTATTTCTTAGAGACTCATCTTCACCTGCTCGGATATCATTCGAGGGCAACAAGTTTCCAGTGGAAGAATATATTCTTTGCATGGGGCTAAAATTTTGGTTTAGATTCCAGATGAAGAAAATATGCCGTGAGATGAGTAGAATGAAACGAAGCAAAATTTATGCACACATTGAGGTCGAAGAGAGAGAGCTTCACAAAGACTGACCGTAGGACATACAGATTGGATTCCAATTTTCTATAAGTGACAATTAGTTGTGACCCGTCTTGCATCCCTCTAAATGTTTCAATGGCCTTATGCCTTGCACAGAAAACGAGAAAATACTCGACAGAACAACCCCCCTCCCCCTCCTCAAAATTCGGTGTTCTATAGACACGTCAATGTGAACTGGTATAACTTTCTCACACCTGACTTGTTAGATAAGATCCACCTCACGTGTAGACTGCTTCGTTTTCGCGTTTCTAACAGCCAAATATCAGACAAGTAAGAGTGAACCGTGAGCCCGATTTTGAGGCTCCCTAAAAATCGTATCTCAACCACAATATGACTTAAACTTCATCAACTGCAACGTTCATATCTCTTCCATGCCTTTTTCACCTTCTCGATACACGTGTGTGCAACATGCGCGAATTTCGGCCAAATAGAGATATCTGTATAAGTGGAACGAAAACGTGAAGGTGAATGTGATGGTTGGGGGTATAGTTGAGCAGAGGAGGAGCAGCGCTTGCGGCAGCATTATCTAAAATTCAAGCGGTAATTACTTCGAGTCGGGTTTGCCCACGGCTTCCGCTTGATTTATAGTCATCGCGCGCAATGCAGCTGCGTGGGTGTAAGTAATTAAAAATGTACCATCGCGTGGCTTGCAGTCTGAAGATGTAAGCTATACCGGATTACAGGGCCTATACCAAGAGAGTATAGCAGCAGCACTAGTATAGGTTTTAAAAAAAGCTGAAGGTGAACGCTTCTCAGTCCGAGCATGGTACCGACTTGTCCTTGAGCGAGTAAAAATATGGGGTTGGGTCATGGCGTATTACGGGTAATGTAATCCCTCGAATACTTTGACTTTGAGCGCACTTGGTGGATGGATGGTTTCCGATGAGTATGTGATTATCAGAGCAGGATCTCATTGCGTGTATTTGATTGTAAGGTTAACCCTCTCGCTTTGTGCATGCAAGTTCTTGATTCACGTCGACGAATGAATGTGATCGTATGATTGGCATATTTGATCTGGATGTGGTTGTGTACCAAAGCTTTCAAATGGATAATGGATGGTCAGCTTGCTGATTTCTCAATTACATATTTTAAACTAACATGGTTAATCAATAAACAGAGGTGAAGACTGTTTACGGAGTTTCGTGAATTTTATAGTTTTCAGAACCTTCGTAGCCTTATCTTTGACTCGGATTACTGACACATTTAGTGAAGTTATTCACTGTATGTTCATCTCAGGATCTCAAATGAGATCGCAAACGATTCAGGAACTGTTGGAATGACCTCTTGAGAGTTGTCAGAATTGTTGGGCCTTGTTCTCCACTGATCACAAAGATTTCAAAAGGATATGGAAGCATTTTCTGTTGATTTTCAACCAAATCGATTATCTCACTTGATCAAAGTCAGGGGCAAAGCCTGAATTTCACAGATCGAAAATTGAACGGAGAAAATGGTCAACTTGAGGTTGGTTTCCAAGAGATAGAAGTCATGTTAGTCAAAGAGAATGGGAAGCCACGAAAGACAATTTAGATGCGGCAAGGAGGTCAGCGTGGTTAGCCCGTCTCGAGTTGCCACTTTCGTTGGGTTAATTGGCCATTCATGCTTAATTCAGCAAAGACCGTTGTTCAACCAAGGTGAATGGTCTTGGCCAATGGCTATTCGGACACTGGTAAGGTGATAGCGCGTACTTCGCTAGTGGATACCGATATTCTCTGTTACCTGACCCTTCTAACAGATACATAAGCTTTCACCTATTAGCTTGCTAAGGATGAACATCTTTCAGAGGTCAATCCATGGCACTTTCTCAAGCTAATATCTATTTGAAGGTACAATTTGAGAGTACGCTAGGAAATGTATCTCCTAAGACACTCCAAGATTGACATGTAAAAGCATGAAAAAGTGATCTATACGAGGTCAGAAAGATTGCGTTTCTCAGCACTCCCTGAGTGCAGTGTTGGGTGTCATTGAGATAATCTTTGAAAGAGATTGTGAAAGTTTTCGCGAATGTTTTCGAAATTTGAGAGACCAAGAATTTGAGATCACAGTAAGTTAGTAGTGAAGTCTGAAAAGATAATTTTCGTGAGATCGTAATATTTATTTTTAGTATTGAAGAAGATATTCTTGATGCATGGTTTGATACTTGACACAAAGTTGTTGTATAATCAAGAGTCCAAATAAGCAGTGATAGTTCTTGGGTGCTTGATACTGAATTCAATCTGAAAAGATCCTTAGTAAAATTGGTGACATTGTCGGAGTGTTGGTGTTCCAAGTTTAGCTTACCACAATCACATCTCCTCGTTACTTCACGCACAAGTACCACCGGCAAGTCTGAATTAAATCTCGACTCGTCAACAAGAACGATAAAAGCAACGCCATCACCGCCAACAATAACAGTAACAATGACAACAACAACAATAACATCCCACCGCTGACACCAAAATCACCAGAAACCTTCACCAATATTATTATTTAATCAACCAACAAACTCCGGCACGTCTTGGCCCTAACCTCTTTACTAGAGAGGCGATTCTCGCGTGTGTACGTTCAGGCACTTTACATCTCTACTTGTACAACCCTACATACCTATAGAGTACCTTCATAGCAACATCATACGAGATCTGAGCAAAGCGATGATTACTAATGCCGGATAACTAAAGCCGGCGCTTCCGTGCATACACATAGAGTAGTCTCAAGGCTATATAGAAAACGCTGCCTGGAGTCTCTGCTTCTATACCGTTCTCGTTATATTGCATTCCCGTACAGTACATATACACGTTGACGTGGCTATGAGGGAGAGAGAACTGAGGCTATCGGATCCGATCTCCACTCGAGCTGGTCTATGGCGATGCACATAAGCTATTCCGGCCACGTCAGCTTCAGCCCCCGACCAACTCAAACTTTACTGAAACTCTACGGTTCTGCTTGAAGCTTTACTCGTATACTCTCGTCAGGGGCTACTGATGATGCCAACACCCACATACGTATCAGCTGTATCAACTTTCCTACGTGTCGTCTATGAGTATAAGGTTCTGTTTTCTTCTATGATAGATATAGAGACTCTTGATGTTGCCTGCTTAGCTAGCAAAGTTATTAGCAAGCCACAGAGATGACGGATTACGTTTCCGTTTCCTGATGCGTGGACTTGAGATTATGTTATAGATGTGAGTTTTCGAAGGTGGGCGTACTGAGCTCACGATTATGGAAGCACGTTCGACAGGTAAGATTTGGGGATTTGGTGCAGGGATGTTGATGAGTGATAACTGATGTTGAAAGGTGAGATATTAGCGTAAGAGTTAGAATCCTCTTCAGGTGGTTTCTTACATACGTGTGACGATGTCAGTGGGAATAGTATGTGGGATATGGTGTCAGAAAGTGGGATTTAATTTAAAAAGTCAGACGAGTTTTAGACAAAATGTTTACATTCTGCTTGTTGGGTTGTCTTTGACTCATGAGTAGATTTGACAATTGTATGAATCAACAGAGAATGAGACTTCATCAAGTTCTCATAGAGATAATCCATGCCACATCTTACTCCTGTCCCTCAATAGGATACTACTAGGTATTCACCGCGCGCAAGCGCGCGGATCGTTCCCGTTAAAATCGGTAATTTTTTGAATGCAAGAGTATTCTGAGGTTCTAAAAATATGCATCTCAGACACAATTAATAGCTTATCACTGGAATTATATACCGATTCACAGCTCGTCCATGAAAACAAAACGGTCAATCTCTCAATTCTTGAATTCACTGATAGAACATTGATTTTGCCGGAACAACGATGAGCTTCTCGTTTCCCAAATCAATTCCGAATGGTTCGTAATTGTTATTGCCATCATTACACAGTGCTCTCATAACTCTCAGATAACAACATGGCATGTGATTTTTTCAAAACAAATCTAAACCATGATTATGACCGATTCTCCACTAAGTGCTCTTAATATTCCTCGCTCTCACGGGTCTCTAGAACTAGGTCTAAATCAATGGTGCTGACCACCCACGGGATTGTTGTGGGATATCATTTTAGGCTCCCGTGGGATCATTTTCCAGCTAATATGAAAATCGCCACTTGGGCCGTTTTTTAATGAAGCCCAAAAAACGTGTTTTTTCGTGACCTTTCGACCTCTTACGCTCTATAACTCGAACGGGATGCGTTTTTTTGAAAAATTTGTGGAGACCTTTTTTGTAGATCTGAAAAAATTAACAAAGAATATGTCCTTGTCCAATCTCAAAAGACTGACCCGTTGAAGAAATTAGAGCTTTTTTCATGAAAAATTATATTCTTCCCGCTCTCTCGCTTCACAGCTCGAACGGGACGCATTTTTTCGAAAAATGTGTAGAGACCTTTTTTGTAGATCTTGAAGAATTAAGCAAAAATATGTCCTTATCTTATCCCGTAAGACTCATTTGTTGCGCATATGAGAGGTTTTTTCACCAGAGATCGTATTCCCCTCGTAATTTTCCTCGGTTTTATAGACAAAACTATAAAATAATGTGTTCCATCGGAAGTTCATAGCTCATAGAGAATTATCCTATAGAAATATCGATGGAACACATTATTTTATCAGTATGTCTATAAAACAGAGGAAAATTACGGGGTAAATACGATCTCTGGTGAAAAAACCTCTCATATGCGCAAAAAATGAGTCTTACGGGATAAGACAAGGACTTATTTTTGCTTAATTTTTCAGGATCTACAAAAAAGGTCTCCACACATTTCTCGAAAAAATGCGTCCCGTTCGAGCTGTGAAGCGAGAGAGCGGGAAGAATATAATTTTTCATGAAAAAAGCTCTAATTTCTTCAACGGGTCAGTCTTTTGAGATTGGACAAGGACATATTCTTTGTTAATTTCTTCAGATCTACAAAAAAGGTCTCTACAAATTTTTCAAAAAAACGCATCCCGTTCGAGTTATACCGCGTAAGAGGTCGAAAGGTCACGAAAAAACACGTATTTTGGACTTCATTAAAAAACGGCCCAAGTGGCGATTTTCATATTAGCTGGAAAATGATCCCACAGGGGCCTAAAATGATATCCCACAACAATCCCGTGGGTGGCCTGCACCATGGATTTAGACCTAGTTCTAGAGACCCGTGCTCTTTCAATACGATGAACACTGGAAGGTATAAGAATTTCATAGAATGGAAAACTCCTCAGATTCACAACTCATCTGTTGTAAGACTCCACAACATGCACATGATTTCTTATCAGACTTATCTTCGTTTCCCTCATTTTTACTCAGCAAGACATGAAGAAATGCAGACACGTCGATTATTTTACAGATGAGGATGAAATCAAGTTATGCATATAACTCTCACCAAAGATGGGAGGTAGATCACAATCAAAGGGTCGGACCATTATTTAGTCATCCTGGAATTTGGCAACCCGACATACTCGTCTGATAGACGGCCGCGTATCGGACATAAACAAATGCAAAAGCGTCAACTATTTTACCGAACAAGCGAAACCCAGTTATGCATATGACTTTCACAAATGATGGGAAGAAGCTTACAATCAAAGAGTCGGATCATGATTTGGTCAACCTGGAAATATGCAACCGGACATTCTTGGCTGAGGGACGGCCGCGTGCTGATAACACGTGTGGCATCGACACACATATGAAGCATGTAACATCGTGTGCGAAGCAATCCAAGATGGAAGAATACGATGTCGAAATCTTTTGGTAGTGGTCGATAGCTCTCGACTCTAAGTATATGGACATTAGATCTCACCAACATGAACGTAGCTGCACTCCGAATTCGATGCTTTCGAGAAATTAATCGATCAATCGCACAATCGCCGCGTATCGGACATAAACGAATGCAAAAGCGTCAACTATTTTACCGAACGAGCGAAACCCAGTTATGCATATGACTTTCACAAATGATGGGAAGAAGCTTACAATCAAAGAGTCGGATCATGATTTGGTCAACCTGGAAATATGCAACCGGACATTCTTGGCTGAGGGACGGCCGCGTGCTGATAACACGTGTGGCATCGACACACATATGAAGCATGTAACATCGTGTGCGAAGCAATCCAAGATGGAAGAATACGATGTCGAAATCTTTTGGTAGTGGTCGATAGCTCTCGACTCTAAGTATATGGACATTAGATCTCACCAACATGAACGTAGCTGCACTCCGAATTCGATGCTTTCGAGAAATTAATCGATCAATCGCACAATCGCCGCGTATCGGACATAAACAAATGCAAAAGCGTCAACTATTTTACCGAACAAGCGAAACCCAGTTATGCATATGACTTTCACAAATGATGGGAAGAAGCTTACAATCAAAGAGTCGGATCATGATTTGGTCAACCTGGAAATATGCAACCGGACATTCTTGGCTGAGGGACGGCCGCGTGCTGATAACACGTGTGGCATCGACACACATATGAAGTATGTAACATCGTGTGCGAAGCAATCCAAGATGGAAGAATACGATGTCGAAATCTTTTGGTAGTGGTCGATAGCTCTCGACTCTAAGTATATGGACATTAGATCTCACCAACATGAACGTAGCTGCACTCCGAATTCGATGCTTTCGAGAAATTAATCGATCAATCGCACAATCGCCGCGTATCGGACATAAACGAATGCAAAAGCGTCAACTATTTTACCGAACGAGCGAAACCCAGTTATGCATATGACTTTCACAAATGATGGGAAGAAGCTTACAATCAAAGAGTCGGATCATGATTTGGTCAACCTGGAAATATGCAACCGGACATTCTTGGCTGAGGGACGGCCGCGTGTTGATAACACGCGTGGCATCGACACACATATGAAGCATATAACATCGTGTGCGAAGCAATCCAAGATGGAAGAATACGATCTCGAAATCTTTTGGTAGTGGTCGATAGCTCTCGACTCTAAGTATATGGACATTAGATCTCACCAACATGAACGTAGCTGCACTCCGAATTCGATGCTTTCGAGAAATTAATCGATCAATCGCACAATCGCAATTTGTGATAGGATAGGGGACTCTCCATGCCAAGTCCTGACTATCTGCGGCATGAGGATAGTTTTTATCCAAGGATAAGGACGAAAAAATAGCCCCCGTACGTTTCAACAGCCTGCCGAAGGCGAATAAATGCTAATCTGACGAGGCGGGATGAGTTTTCGATAGAGGGTTTGGTTGTACCCCCTATAACCCTTTGTCACTCGTCTGGTTTTCAAACGTTGAGGAGAATGATGAGTTCGAAGATGCAGTTGTAGAGGTAGAATGAATTGATACACAATATGTTGACACAAATACGACACAGGAACCAAAGTGCGGAATACGAGGTTCGAGTCTGAGAATGTCACTAGGTCGCGTTGTTGACGTTCCTGACGGCACCAGGAGTACGTCGGAGTATCGGAACAGCTTGGCCATGGCTGGGCCAAGCTTGCGGAGGCAGCATCGTGATGGCTAGCTGGAATTGGACTGATGTTGACTTATTTGGATGCTCGGTTGTTTATAGGGCAACAGGATGTGCGCCAGTTGTGCGTACATCTGCTGTAATGTACGATTGGATACGCGTACAAAACTCTGTTGTACTATTGCACGAGCGTGCATTGAATATGAATTTGGTTGGAAAGATACTATGTATAAGATGCACATACTTCAGCCACGGATTTACTGTGTATCATGCGTGCATCACGATGGCATGTACTATGGAAAGCGCATACGTAAGTGAACTGTGGAATTGGAGTATGGGATGGGCGTACATTCTCAAAGGCTGGGGTTCTACTATTGAAAACGAGTACAATATTGAGGATCGGAACTGTACTGTTGAAGGCGCGTACACGATGTCGACCGATGAATGTACTATTGCATGAGCTTACGTTGGGACGAATGGATTTTCTTCATCAATCAAAAAATGATGCTGGTAAAGAAAATTATAGCTTGTGATATCACCGCTCGTTGCG
Organism: Eretmocerus hayati; assembly: GCA_029851415.1. Classification (NCBI taxonomy): domain Eukaryota; kingdom Metazoa; phylum Arthropoda; class Insecta; order Hymenoptera; family Aphelinidae; genus Eretmocerus; species Eretmocerus hayati. The sequence goes on along the minus strand of CM056742.1, from coordinate 158,740,659 downwards.
TAGTGAATTTTTACGATAAACAATGTCCTCGACGTAGGAAAAAGATGTGTGTAAATGCATTCGAGATTGGGAGTGGCGCTGTAGTTGCTTCATGCTATCGAAGTATGCTTTTATTCAAGTATGCAGGAATTTTCGTCACCATCAAATGAGGTAACCTGTTAGTTACAGAGGTAATTCTAGCCGAAGGTGGTCACATGCTCTAGCAATCTTCGCATCGAGGAGGATTGCAAATTATCGGGTCCGTTGGTAGTAGATATAGCACTTCTCTCGCTTGACCTTCCATGCGAGCCCAATAAAGCGTTCCATAATCAGTTTTAATTACTGAAAGTAGTCGGCGAAGGAGTGCGCTGCGATTCTTATCTCATCGAGATGCCCAAAAACGAGTGGTTCCGATTTAGGGCTGAATGAGGCGTCTATGAGGCACTATAAAAGATAGCCGAAGCATTGGTGAAGTTATACAGCATGGATCTGGAGCATCAGGAGCCTGCTCCTGGTACCGTGAAGCTCGTATACTTCTCGCTTCCCCCGTATATCGGCATTTGTAGAAACGCCTCATTCAGATCGATTTTTGAGATGCATCCGACCTTTCTGAATTTGTTAAGAATGGCATCCAGGTTTGGCAAGGGATGAGCGTCCTTCTCCGTGACCTCATTCAGATCCTGACTGCATGGTTCATACCAGTCATTCTTTCTAATACCGCCAACTTCTGGATCGAGGGCCGCGGATTTTTTCGTAATTGCAGTCCATATCATTGATAATAGAAGGGAGCACAGAGCACATCTTTTGGGCCCCGAACGTGATCCGTGCCGGTTAGGCGACCTTTTTTCAGAATTTGCAGACCAAGTCGATTCGTTCAGTTTTCTCATGAACCTTTCACGCGTATAGGATCCAATGAAAGATATTTCAGAATCATGAAGCAACGTGGAAGGAGCTGAATTTCCGAAAAATGATAGTTGCAGAATCGGGATCGGTTAACTATCCTCAAAATTAGTATATCGCAAAAGGTAATTTTTAGGTTTTTTTAGACTTTTTTTGTATAAAATTTGGCATTTTCAATAAATTCTCCGTCAAATATTACGTCAAAACCATTCGGAAATGATTGGAACTTACTTGAAATTGATTCCTATAAGTGAAATTCCAAGGATACCATCAAAGAACGCCATTATTCGAACATCGGGTGGATGGTGCATACTTGGTATCTGCCTACATTGCCTTGCAGTCAAGGGATACGATTTAAATAGACATGTGTTCCCAGCGTACTTTCTGGACGTAGAAATCCAATCTGCAGCCCTCCTCAGCTCAACCTTCCAGATTTTTCATTGGAATAATAGAATATTATTCATTTTCCCGGAATCATTGTTGCCCATCATTTTAAAATTATTATGACGTGCGCATTCTTCACCCGTATTGATTGTTCATCGACAAATTCATTCATTTTCGCGCTATCCAAATCAGACATCACATACAAACAGAGCATAGTATCGCGCACATCGCAATCGAATAGACAGAATTCCACTTCATCCCAAATGGAAGACAATTCCGCGTTACATCGGAATGAGAGATACGGAATATTACTTCAAAACGCGTCGCATTCTTCATTCATTGCGTGAATCTGAGAACGCACTTCAACTAACCGCGTAGTCACCTTTTGTACCGCGTGAAACCCAAAAACAAACCTCAGTCTGATTCTTCTTCATTCGATACGTAATCCAAAAACGCACCTCAACTAACTGCGAAGTTCACTTTCGCATACCGCCCGTGAAATTCACTTTCGGATTTCACCCATACTAAACAACAATGGCTTCAGCACATAATGAAACCCATTCCTGAAATTCGCCCGTGTTCGCCCGCGGGTATATGAGACCGCGCTTTTCAAGCCTCACTACCTCATTCACTCGCCAGTCGAGCCATAGTTCGGACGTAGCCACGCTCGTCATCGTCGCGACTTCAACCAGACCGTTATGCTGCCTCGTGGCCACGCCTTGGCCACCATGCTCCGACGTATTCTGGGACCCCGTCGTTGCATCTTTCACCGTGACCGGGAGTGTGCCGCGAGTGTTGGACAAAGTGTCATGGACGACCAAGTGTGTATTGTGTTCGTATTTCACACTTCGGCTACCGAATCGCAATTGATACTGAATGGCATTCGTATCATTCGACTACTTGTCTCAGTCTCCACACCTACATCGTGAATCCATTAGAGGCAGTGCAAAAATCATAGTACAGTGTAAATAATTGGAGTCGTTGTATTAAAATCATTCTGAGTCAAATGGACCGCCGTGGCCAACGCTGCTCCAAAGACAGTGCTCCGCGTTCCGCGAGTAAGCATCGCCAGAATCTATACGGACCCCAACAGGCTGAACGCCTGGCACGCTTGGCTATTGAACATGCCATTGCCCAAGAACAAAAAAAAGCTGCTCGACCATTGAGAAACTCGTCTCCGCCTAGCAAGACGCGGGAGTAAGCCATACTCTCATTGACAGTGAATCGTCGGGCGTTACATCTTTGCCACTGTCAATTAGGATTCACAATCTGGGAGATGGGAGAATACTGACCTCTCCTAGTGGGAATACATGCCCTATGATGATATATGAACCCGTTCCCGACCAACTTGTGATCAGATATGACCTTAAAAAGTCATAAGTCGTCAAGGGTCTTCGTACTCGCTCACCATCCATTCCTGCTCGTAAGGAGCATCCAATATTCGTTTCAAGAATCCCTCATACTTCTCCCGGATAAATTTAAATCAGCATCTCTTCCGGTTGTCCCGTAATTTCAAACGATGACTCGAGGTCCTCGATCAGTTTTGATCGCACTAGTTGGCACTCGAAGGCCAAGGAACCCTGATGAACTCTAATATTCTCAAACAATCCTTGAGTGATATGGTTGGTTCCAGGGAGAAAATGTGCCGAAAAACCCTTAACTCTCGAAAGGAAAGCCAAAGTTGGCCCACAAGGAGCTCCATCATTCCACGTAATCGTCTCAATGATTTGTTGTTTGATGAACATTAGAAACATACAGGGTGTCCAAAAAGTCAGTATCCCCCCCATTTTTTTCAGAAATGGTTGGGAATCGGGAAAAATCCCAGAACAGGTGTCCCTTTATTTTGAAGAGGACATCCGATGGTAGCCTTGTTTCTTACCTTGAAGTTCATTTTCAAGGTCATTTGGAGGTCAACTAGATTTTTTCAAACGGAAGCACCTACTTTTAACCTCGAATTCTGAGGAAAACGTGAAAAATGATGGAACTTCTGTATGAAACTTTTTTTGACCCGACTTGACCTTGGCGAGATGAATAGAGGTCAGCACGGGTTGACGGTAGCCCCTGTCGCTGCAAGAGTGAGCATTTTATCGAAGAATGTTTGGGATAGAAGTTGTTCACGATCACAGTAGAAAAGAGCTAATGACCTTGTTTCCGAAACGGGAGGTTATTTTCAAGGTCATCCGAAGGTCAACTCGATTTTTTCAAATAGAAACACCTAATTTTAACCCCAAATTCTGAAAAAAAATATGGAAAGTGATGGAACTTTTGTTCGAAACTCGTTTTGACCCGACTTGACCTTGGCGAGATGAATGGAGGTCAGCACGGGTTGACGTCGACCTCTGTAACTCCAAGAGTGAGCATTTTATCGAAAAATGTTTGGGATAAAAGTTGTTCATTACACAGTAGAAAAGACCTAATGACCTCGTTCCCGACCTTGGAGGTCATTTTTAAGGTGATTCGGAGGTCAACTCGATTTTTCCAACGGAAACACCTACTTTTGACCTCGAATTCTGAAAGAACATGAAAAATGATGAAACTTTTGTTCGAAATTTTTTTTGATACGACTCGACCTTGGCGAGATAAATGAAGGTCAGCACGGGTTGACGGTGACCGCTGTAACTCTAAGAGTGAGCATTGTATCGAAAATGTTTGAGATAAAAGTTGTTCATGATCACAGAATTCGAGGTCAAAAGTAGGTGTTTCCGTTGGCGAAATCCTCCAGAGTTGACCTTCGAATGACCTTGAAAATGACCTCCAAGGTCAGAAACACGATCATTAGCTCTTCTCTACTGTGATCATGAACAACTTTTGTCCCAAAAATTTTCCGATAAAATGCTCACTCTTGTAGCGACAGTGGTTACCGTCGACCCGTGATGACCTCCATTTATCTCGCCAAAGTCAAGTCCGGTCTAAAAAAGTTTCAAACAAAAGTTTCATCATTTTTCATGTTCTTTCAGAATTCGAGGTCAAAAGTAGGTGCTTCCGTTTAAGAAAATCTAGTTAACCTCCAAATAACCTTGAAAATGACCTTCAAGGTAAAAAACAAGGCCACCATCGGATGTCCCCCTCAGAATAAGGGGAACGTGTTCCGGGGTTTTCCCGATTCCCAGCCATTTCTGAAAAAATGGGGGAGGGGTACTGACTTTTCGGACACCCTGTATACCCAGTCAACGTAAAATTCTACGATATCTTTGCCGAGATATCTAGGGGAATTTTTGATTTAGTGAGTTTAGATATAGGTATTGGTTCCTCAAATGATTGATACATCCCGATAACTAAACAGATCCACCATTGAATATAATAGAATTTTATGAATTATATCAAAATTGGAACGGGATAACCAGTTCAAAAATGCATGTCAACTGAGGGGATATCGGAATATCATCCCTATTGAACACTTAACGAGTCTTGATTTGTTCGATAAATTCCTGAGATACTGTAGATCTAAGGAGTTACGTTCGTTTTCATTTCTTCCAGAATCGGCATTACTGTTTCAAAACTCGATAATGTCGGTATCTGGCATCTCCTCCATCTGGATCCATAGGACGATTTTCTTTAGCGCTTGTTCAAGTGTGTTTGAAGGATGGATTTTCTTGATCTCGGCATCAATAATATCCAGGTGTGGCTATACATTTCCCTTGAGAGAAGTCGTTACCTCATCAACTCAGTCGTACTGGAATCCCAAACCAGCTATTCTCAAAAATCAATCCTGGTCGACGGGCTCGCTTTCCCCCATTCTATTCTACTTGTAGTTGATCCCACCTCTTCCTTTCCACTCATGGCTGACGGATACTGAAGACGATCGGGAGAAGTGGTCAGGCTATCTCCGATTTTATCAGTGTATTGCACTCTAAGCTGTTTGCGAGTTGTAAGCCCTTGAATGGGTTGGGATACAGAAATAAGGATTTGAACCCTCCGCAGTGATAAGAGATAACTTGATCTAGAGCGTCGTGAATACGCCGCCAAAGTGGAGTTGGTGAAAATCTTGTAGTGCAGGCAAGTTAAGAAACTGGGAGAGGTTGTGTTGATGGCCTAAGTAGATATTCTATATTGTGGATACCTTGTGTAGACTGGAGTCGAGCTCCAGACGCTCAAATATACCACATTCGTTCCATAGACTATTAACCTAAGAAATCCAGGTGATCTGGTATTTCCTGCTGAGATGATGAAATTTAGGTACACTTCGAGAAGAATTCAAGATAAGGTCATAAAATTGAGATATTCATTACGAAAAATGATGGTGAAGGATCGAAATTAGTCACGATAGAATTTTGAAACAAATTCACAATATATTCCACAAAGCAGTGGGATGCTTGATCTCATTCGAGTAAGCAGATGGCAATTGTGAGTGACAAATCTAAATGCCTCCAAACACTGTCGACATGTCTTTACGGGATCTTGACATGCGAGAATGAGGGAAAGAGAAAAATGTCATCGAGCAAGTTTGTAGCATTCCTCAGGGGGTTCACCCTCGTATTCACATGAGATAAGATTGATGCTGCTGGTAAATTGCAACAATATATCGAGGAATAGCTCTCTCTGCTTTTGCACAGTGGAATAACGTTGAATTTGTATTAGAAATGCACATCGTAATGGATTCAGGTTCCATAGTTATGCTGGAACTCATTGAAGTGAGATGTTTCCTACTAATCAAGATTGCAGTTTTTTTGTTATGACACATGGATAATCCGCCCATCTATTCTTGAGCTACCGTCAAATTGGGCAATTTTCGTAAGTTTTCGGTACTTTTTATTTTATTCGGCTCAACATTTCACCGAACATTGACGAAATTCACTTCTATCAGCAGTGTATCGAAAGCTCACAGTCTCAGCCTTTAATTGATGGACTACAAAGTTTATTTGATGTGTCTACCCAGAGCTATCAGCAGTCTACGAAGTGTACCAAAGTTAGACTCTGACAAAGTAACTTTGGTAATTTTGCGAAATATTTCAATGTTACCCATCACCACGCGAGTGAATTAATTTCAATCGTTTAGAAGTTTTATTTTAAGCTATTTGAAACATTTCATAACCGTACGAACCATGACTAAATTCAAGATGAGTAAAGAACGAGCTGTCATAAAGAGGTTCACCCGAAGTTACCTCATCTTAATGCTTCTTACCTAGAGTGGGGTGACTTTGGTACCCTCTTTCGTGGTTTTTTCCTTGTCTTTAATTCATAAAAATTCCAAATGCTGTGAATACCCAAATATGACAATGGTTCTCCAAATACGGGAATGTATGGTGTCGGAATGGAGCGTTATTCATCCGTGGCTCGTTCCGGAACTGTTCTCGCAAATCACATGAGCTGCATCACTCGCGTGCCGCTGGTAAGTCAGTCTTTTCGGGAAAAGCCCCAATAAACAACCACAATCATTCACGCAAGATATACGGTGACTCAACACATTGTTTATGTATGTGCCAAGTGGCGAGAATAGATTCCAGATCGATAGAGTAATTTACCCTGCCAAACGCAGCTTTGGAAGTCATTTTCCAGGGGTGTACCAAAAATGCACCCATTGTACCAAAATTACGCAATGAGGCGGTATTGCAAATAATTTACCCACGATGTACATATATGAAAAGAAGAATGCGCTGTAGTGTGCTTAAAATATATGTTCCTGGTCAATTTCGTGAGCATCTTGAGATTTATAGAAAAATTGGTTGAATTTTCTTGACGGCAACTCAAAACAACAGCTCATGACTCATTTTGAGTGCATTCTAGCCCTTTGAAACTACTGCCATCGTGTTCAGCAGGGCAAAATATTCAGAGAGCGATTTTCCCGATGTACCCACGGTCCGCTGCGAGGGGAGGGGGCATCTGATTTTTGAATCTATAGAATTAGTAAGAAATTTTAAAATTGCTGTCTTTGGTAGAATTATATTCTTGTGATTGAGAGAAATCTTGATGCGAGGGCGCAGGACTGAGATTGGATTCGATCTCTACGTCGAAAAATATATGAGAAAATCATTGTCCAGTCTATGCACTATTTTCGACCCAAAATTCTGTTGTCCAATGCTTATTTGGATGATTCATGATCACGATTTGGACTTTGATGATGCACATCTCCACACTTCCGGCTAACTATCACCTTCATGTGAATCTCCATTCCAAAGAATCATCAGAACGCATACTGCAAGTCGAATCCACTTGACATATCTTGAATTTTGGATTAAAAATTTTCCTAAGAAATCTTGAAAAATTTATTTCTAGATCAAACTTTGGCTATTTATATACAGTGTAATGAATTCTTGTCTTCTCTGCGCTCTTTTCGGGGAAGAATCAATAAACTTGATTTTCTCTTCACGAAATTGGAGGGAAGAACGAGATGAACGCAATACAATGAGAAGACTTGAAAAATCCCGAATCTTTGAAGAAGAACGATGTGCAAGGCATCCTCAGAGAGCGTCTGTTTTCTTTTCCCATTACCAGATGCAAATAGGGATGTAATTTTAATTTCACGTGTATTAAAAGTAGCGTCGTCACGCAGACCGATATATAGTCAAAGAAATGAAATACGCGCGAGGGACGAGGCGAAGCATCTGATGGGCTTACACATTTACGCTCACAAATGCAAAGGTCCTGAAATATATATATGGGATAGAGAGAATTGAGTCAGGACTCAATCTACAGTAATATGCATACTTGAACTTGAACGACAGCACAGAGAAAAGGTAAGATATTTGGAGGAATCTCTATCTATCTCGAAAGAGAGGTACAGGAGAGTCACGATTAGTCGTCGGCAAGCGATTTCGCAAAGGCTATATAGAACGATGACTTATACGATTGTGCGTGTACGGATGAGAGTAAAGCCTGAAATTAGAATGGAAGCACACCACGTGCTCATCTTCTATATATTTCTTGGATGTCGCGGAGCTGATGCTGCTGCGGTAGTATGGTACTAGTCAAATTCCGCGACGACGGGGGCGTGAGATGCGCATTTGCATACGGTAAGAAATGCCGATGAGCGAAGACGACAACGACGAAGACGACGAAGACGATAGAAAGTCAAAGTCAGAGTATGAGAGAGAAAGCTTCGAGACGAAAGCTGCTTGATGGAAGCTTTCGACACGACCGAATCTTCCGTGTGCTAATATGAATGTGCCTTATTCCGTATAACGCAGTGGCACGTATTTGTTGGCGCAAGTAGTAGGTGCCATCGCTCGCCTGGAAAATATACCGTAATTGGCTTCTGAAAACGTGGTGTATTTGGTAGTACGAGTTTTGATATGGTAATGTCATATTTGTGTGAATTGCTTATGTAGGAATGCAATAGAGACGATTTTTGCCGCGAGTTGAGGAATTGGAAGATCAGGGCTTAATTTTATGGTCTGATGAGTTATTGTCGGCGGGTTGGGGCGATTGTTGCAGGGTTACCATGTTGCATTACGAAGAAGAATCGTCGACTTTGATCAACAGATGCTTTCAACGGAATCAATGAATAATACAAATATTGTTGAGTCATTTTGAGACATAATTGTCATCGCAATTGATGAACCACTTTGAAATTATATTCTAACCGCATGCCAAGAAAAAAAATGAAAAAACTACGGATACATTTTTATTGTTTTGATGGGGCTGATTGCTGGAATCTGAAAGTTGAGAGTTTCGTATAAAATTAATTCAAGCTTGCAAGTAGAACGACGACCCTGATCGCATTCATTATGAAATACTCAAATTTCAATGAAAAATCGCAATTCATGAAAGGTTATGCTTACACGTTGGGCGCCATCTGCTCATACAAACGTAGCCTGAGAATAGAAATTGTCATCTGACTAAACAAAGATCTGAGATTTGAATCACCAGGACTTAGATTCGAGCTGCAAAATTACCATCTTCAGGAGAGTATTCCTTAGGATGAATATATACATCCACTCGGAGAAAAATAGCCGTCTCCAAAACAGTACAACCTTGGACTAGTAAAAAAACATCAAAGCTGATCAAACGAGCACTCTATTTTGACTCTGCATTATTACAACTACCAATACCAAAGCAGCAGCCGATCAAAAGGACACAAAAAAAGGACCGACGTAATTTCTCCAGCTCTCGACAAGAAATTTCAAAGGAAGAATTCATCGCAGGCTATGACCAGTGGCTAAAACACGTACACAAACATCACTCATACTCTGAGTAATTAGCGCGACGATTGTGACGCGTAGAACTTCCCGTCTCCAGTAGTAAAAGCGCAACGAGACGGTCAAGCTAGCCCGTTCACTCATACTCAATATAAGCAACCCTATGCGTATACTACTCTCAAAGAAAGCCTCTTGGAAATGGGGAAAGTTTATCGTGGCTTCTGGCTAGCAAGAGAGAAGCCCAGTCTCTACATATAGTAACTGGTAAAGTTTGCCCAGGGTGGGCAGAGCCACCACAACGCTTTGGCAGCTGCTGCCTCGGCGCCGCAGAGAAGCCCAGTCAGCGCTATGTCGGTTCTGGCGTGGCATCTTGATTCTCATCGTGCACCTTCTAGTATATAGTATATATAGAACAGTATGGAACACCTTCTAGCTTTGGCGATAATTACCGCTGTGGCCGGCTTTTGTCCAGGTCACGTGGTTATACGTTGGGCCTCGTGGTTGGAAACCGTCGTCCTCGTGGCTTTGTTCAATGTAGCAACTTGGTCTTTCTAACCTCATCGGCAGCTGCTACTGCCTGCTCGTCTTATCGAACTGCAATCACTCTAAGTTTATGGTATATTCTGAGAAGCTTGCAAATTTTGTGGATAAAAGCTGCGTTTAGGATGAGAATTTAATGGCAAGAGATGAAATTGGGATTGAGTTGAATAGTTTTGTAGTGCTAGTTGTAGGGCAAAGTAGATCATTCTTTGGAGTAATTTTGGGATTCTTCTGAATTATAATACTGAGTGTGGTACGTATCGCTCCTTGAAAATTGAGGGTGTGGGTGGAAAAAGGGCGTAACCGCCATTATGCCCTTTTTCCGGACATCGCTTTTTTTTGAGCCCCTATACCAAGATCTACCACCCCCCCCCCCGAAATCCGTTTTTTGTAAGACCCCAAAAATCGTCTGGCAGATAAAAGGGCATAAGTGGATTGATAGAATGTTAAAAGGGCGTAACTACTGTGATAAGATTTCAGAAGCAGGGCTTAATTTTTTGCTCAGCCCAACAGTATTTGAAAAAAAGGCTTGAATACCTGAGTGAAAAGATTCAAAAGGGCGTAATTACTCTGTAACAGGGCGTAAGTGAAGGCGAATCTGGAAAAAAGGGCCTAATTACCGGGGAAAAATTCTATAAAAATTTTCCAGGCCTGAAAACGCTTATCCACTTAATATAACGATGGAAACATGTTGTTCTACCTTCAAATTAAGTGTTTTTACCCTTCCCTAGCGGAATAGTATATTACGTATCGAGTGCTGGAAAACTTTTTTCTTCGTGGAAATCATGCTGGACGTCGGCGAAGCCGACGTCCAGTATGGTTTTCACGAAGTAAAAAGTTTTCCACACGAGATACGTAATGTGTTTTACATGTTAGTAGCGTAGAAACATTTGTTTCCAGGCTTTCTCGCCAAGCGAGGACGCCTGGAAACACGTGTTTCTACGCTACTCGCATGTAAAAAAATGTCTCGTCATTTTCACACGACTGATGGAAGCTTTTCGTGTTCATAGAACCGTGGAGCATGGAACGAACCACCCCCTAGCAATCAGATATCTTTCAAAAAATGCCCAGGAACACTCTCAAAAAATTTGGAGACGATTGAACTTGATATCGAGATTTAATTCCACTTTTTGTGAGGAAGAAAAGCTGAAATTCGACCCTGCATTCGGAAAAAGGGCGTAATTGCATATTTTGAAATTGTTGAAAAGAGCTCAGGGGCCGTCCATAAACTACGTAGACCGATTTTAATTATTTTTGACCCCTCCCCTCCCCCCCCCGTAGCCAATCGTAGCTTTTTGGCCAATCTGACCCCCCCCCTCCCGCCAAAAAACTACGTAGCTTTTCTAAAAATAATAAAAGTTCTATTCCATCGAAAAGAACCAAAGATCCTGGAAACTATTTTATTTTTCAAAATATCTTGAGTTGGAGTAGCACGACTGCTTTAAAATATCCTATGTGATTATAATTTAGATCATTTACCTTCTCCCTGATTACGGGCGTGATTCGTTTTGTCAGACGTATTAGAGGGTTTATCTGCCTTATGGAGGGACATTCGAATTCGAAGTCAGAAGATTTTAGGGAATAAATTTGGAAAACATAGATAATACTTGATAAAGGATGTACAAGTGAGCCAAGCTCAAGTATGAAAACGATTCACCAGTTCGGAACCTCCAACGATACTTACACACGAGCACTCAGCAAATGTGAACAATGACGTGAACGAATGAACATCTGACGTCATGCTTCACATGTACAATCATCGGCTGTGTGGCTTCATAGATTATTATTACATTCAATCAAAATTCATCTGACCGATAAGAATATTGAAATCATGTACCGAGAGCCATTTTCACGCACGCAATTCAAAAATATGAAGCTAAGTAGTAAAGCCGATGACCCCCCCTCCCCTCGTAGCCGAACGTAGTTTTTTAAAATTAACTTTTTGACCCCCTCCACCCTTGGCCACCTACGTAGATTATGGACGGCCCCTCAAAATCAAATTTTATCCCCCGGCTCGGGTTGGGCTATTTCGAGAATGCTATCTTCTTCTAAATAAGTCAGCTCAACTCGTCCAATTATGTCTCTAGCGGTTTCTATTAAGTTTTTATTGATTTTCTCAAAATGACCGTTTTGCAGTTACGCCCTTCTTCCACCCACCACCTCAATTATGATACAGCGATTTCTTGGCTTATGTTTAAGTCTTCTTCTGAATTGAGAAGCTGTATGAACTTTAGTGATATATCGTGGATGCTGCAAATACGACTGACTCATCTCATCAGATTTGTAGATTATCTGGTAGATACTATTTGAATTTGAATAATGATCTGTCATCTGAGTAGTCCATAACTTGGTACACGGTATCGGTATAGTCAAGTATTGGTTACAACATTTCATCGTTGGTCTCACTTTCAACTTCATGCTTCGATACTCAATGATTCAATTTCCAACAGAACTCACATCTGGATATACCTCAAAGCTACGTTAAATCACAATTTATCTCCAGTGTAAGAAAAATTATGCCACGTCAGGTGAATGAGTATGTGTTTGTATGTTTAGTGGACGCTTATATGATACAAACTAAGTGAGACTCACAAAATAGCTATACCAAAATATTTGTTCATTTGATCATGCCCCGGTAACCACTGGGAATTCAACGCAAATCATTGAAGATTATTTAATTCCCACTGACTTACAGCTAACTACACGGAAAAGCAGTGAGATCCCGGTGAAAAAAATCAATCCCCACTGATTCCGATGGAGAGAGCACACTGAAACGCAGTATTACAGAAGCTCCACAAATACATCCGGAGAGCATTTTTTTGTAACTTTCGACCAATCAAAAACTACACTCTCATTATCTAGTTAACTAATTTAAATGAAAATCACGACGATTGTGCCATTGTGCATGTCTTTGATCAACCAGACTACAAGATTATTGCTATTGAAGATTTTCTTGAGCAGATATGAGATTTTTCAACTAAATCGTGAAAAATCGTGTCCACCATCGATGGTTGTCCATAACCCTCGATCATTTCTGTTTAACCTGAAGAATTTGTTGAACCGATCAATTAGATATTTATATTTCAAATTTTCCTCGAACCTAGTCTTTTTTTAGATACACCTGATAGTCATCCAACTATTAAGAATCGATTGATGAAGCAAGTATGAGCCTTGACTGTAAGACACCACTAAAAATTTGAAGAAACAACCCGTGTGACAGACAAAAATGAATGGGAATTGGCTAAATTATCTAATTTTGAAATCAGGGATGACTTTTATCACTATTTGCCAATGTCTTTCTTTCGTTCACTCTAGATGTAGATTTACACGGATGTCAGCTGGTCAAATTGTCAAACTTCGAAGAATATCGATCTATGTGGATGATCAGAAATGGAGATTAATTATCTGATAATAATCTTATTATGACTATCTGATGAAAAGAATGATCAATTCCTGGTGAGAATCGTACTCATTGCTCTTTCCTTGCGACGAGCATTTTCTAAGAAATCGTTTCCCCAACGATTCATTACTATCAGCTCTTCAGTAATCGTTGACAACAGAGAAATTTGATGTGTTTACTATGTGAAAAGAATTTGGTTCAAGTTTTTGTCTTGTTTGGGAACATTTACCGTGAGAGCATGTACAGATTTTTGACGGATTGATAAGTAATTTTGGTTGATTGGAAGACTATTGGAAGTATTGATGAGCCCAGAAACGAATGAGCACGATGAAAAGTTTGGTAATCTTGCATTTATTGATAATATATCTACTCATCCCTGCCGAAACTCGCAACTGTGTTAAGCGTGAGTACTATCTCAGTTTGGTCCGATTGCGCTATTACCTTGATTTGCTCAATCAAAATGTGAAGTTTGAGGTGAATTGTACTGTTGATAGCATCTTGTTCAAAGCTGATCATTGCAACATGAGTTGGAAGCTCTTCGAGACAGTGTGTTTTTTTTTTAGATTCGGAATGAATTATGTAGTCTTGAAATATGCCCTTTTTTCATGAAATTAGTGTCAGGTGACACTAGAAAATTCTAAAGTGGAGACTAATGAAACATCTAAGATAGTGTGGATTTCTTAGTTGAACAAATATTTGCAATGAATTATATCACACGTTTTTGACTTTCAGTACCCGAAGGCTGGTGTTGGAATGAAGACTACGATATGTTGAACGATGAAATGTGCTCCGCATATTGTTATTCAAAGGGGTTTCAACAAGTTCGACCTTGTGGTCAGTGTTTCCAGAGCTGGTGCGTCTGTTTCGGCGATCCATCACCATACAGTCGCCGGGCCATGCATCGATTGCAAGAAGCTTATTATTACTTAGCTCGTGTTCCTCCTCATAACTAACTTTAGGACTTTATCACAAAGAATTAAAAATGAGATATTTGTACCCTAATCATGAGCATGCAAAGAAAATATGCTGTTGGAATGATGTATCCTCCACATTGGGCAAGTACATACATGCCGTAATGCTTTATCAATGTACCGTTCTTCAGGTTTTGTTATAATCACCCAAAATCTCAACAAACTCTACCAACCGTTATAATGTTATTCATTGTTATCAGAATCTGGATCAGACACCCATTCAAGCCATTCACTTCCGCGAGCTTGAGACATCGAGGAACGTATTTCCGAGATTCAGAAAAAGTTATCATGATGGAATTAGGACAAAAGAAGGCGAAATTGGGATCTCTAAAATTTTTTGGTTTCCATTCCTCTCCTCGATTACAATCAGGTATTCGGCCTCGGCCTCTGGTTTGATTCATTCTTCGTATCCATGGGGACTTTAAGAAATTTTTCCAAATTTTTTTGACGACTCCGCGAAAATTGAAAAAAATCAGAGCCGATTTCTGTGAATCGATGAAAAATGTTTCCTTTATAATTGATATTGTGAGTGAATGGGTTTATGATACAAAAATAATAATTACCGTCTGTAAGAGCTGCTCAACAATTGTATTGTAAAATTATAGGGATATCCTGGTCCACCTCTAGAATATGTTAAAGATCAGATGAGAAAATTTTGGGACCTTCCAGCTTACTCGAATATATATGATATATTGATGATTTCAAAGTTCTAGAGCATATTTTCGCATATGCTCAGTTCGTATTGAGGATATGGTCAATATTTTTGATTCAATGTGATGAAAATCTATGAATAATTTCCAAACCAAACATCTCTCCACGAGAATTTTGGACCACTTTCTTCGATACCCACGAAACCTCACATTTTCTTTTGTGTGCGAGTACAGAATGTATAGGAATCCTCTTGGGCTTCAGAATTCCAAGTTTCTTCTTGATGTCGATAGTTGTCCAGAGTAGGAATAATGTCGAGCTTCAGGATGTCAAATGGACACTGGAGAATCAATGAAGTTTCAATATTCTCAACTGAATCATAGTTCAGACAGAAACATGGCCGAGAAATCTCCAGTAACCAGTGAGTAAATTGGACATTACGGAAATACTAGACATGTTGTCTTGGCCATCCTGGGTAAGTCATCTGGTGAGAGAAACAAAGATTGTCATCTGGTGAGAGAAACAAAGATTGTGCGCCAAACGCTCATCTTTTTAAAGATCTCCAAGTTTTGATCTCCAAATGGGTACCGTAGAGGGAATTTGTGTCAATCATATCTCGAAAATTGGTCTGGATTAGCAAACGTCGTGATTAAAGATATTCCAATATTCGGCTACGCACAGACTTTATCTATAAGATAATGAGTTCGGAAACGGGAGGCATTATTGTGTGTTTGTTCCGTAAGCCACGTAAGCTGTTAAATGAGCTAAGAATTTCAAGTATATATTCCACAATCGATAAGATCTAATAGAAACGAGTTCTCCTTCAACAAAACCTTGGCGGGTTTTCTGAGTGTTGTGAGCATTGAAACAGAGAGGCATCAATCGTAAAAATCGTGTCGTCAGAGGCAAGTCTGATCATGGAGGAGGTTGGAATCTCAAACACTTACAAAAACGACGCCCGCTCTGCCGTTTTCTCTTATTCTAGCGACTCCGCTCTGGTATTAGTCCCGTATCGTGAATTTTGCGCCTCCTCTATTGGGAACAGTACAGAGTATCGCGGTGTCGCAAAACACCCATTGAGAGATAATATCGCTCAATGCTGTCTGAACGACTCCCAGATTGACTTTTACCCCGTTCGTTGGCGGGCTCTTATAACCACGAGAATGTCTCTCTTGGCTATGCTTGATCAAATATACAACCACAGCGTATAATCTGTGAGCTAGAACAGAGGTTGGAATTTGCGATGTGAATGGCACTCTATAAGATCGGGTACACTAGTGGGTAAAGAACTTAGCAGTATTCGCAAAGAAAATGATAACCAACCTCTTATGAGTTTTGATGGTATCAATTTGTCAGTGTCATAGCTGATGTAGTTTGTAATCTTTGATTTGAGGTTCGATGAGAGTTTTGGTATTTTACATATAACAAAAATTTCGGACATCTGACTCGCAATTCTTTGTTCCCAGCGGTTCAATCCTTGTAGACATTCTTTTTGATCTTGCAGGATCAGGTTGAAAAGAGTGAAGAATAGCTTTATACAATCTGGTCCTCCAAGATCAAGAGAAGTATCTACAATTACAATTTTGGAACCGATTTGAGAACGACATTGGTACTAAAAAGGTTTCTCTTCCAAATTTCACGTACTATAGGATCATAGTTCTTTTCTGATTGGTTTGATGGGTTTGAATGAAGAAATCAAAGTCAAGTTTGTGGTGTACACCTCCAGAAAGTTCAAAATACCACAAAAACCTTGAGTACTCGTTGGATTTCAACTACATTCAGGCCTGTAATATTTCTTCGAGATTATGAAGGCACAATTTGTTGAAGTTGTTGTAATGACTCGACATATTCAGAGGACCATATAATACTCTCGGGTAAGGTTTATATAGGTTTCCAATTTCCCCAAAAAAATTCACAAGATAAAGCCCGGGTTTCTGAAAAGTGTTTTTCAGAAGAGATGTGACGTGTTATGATGGTTGACTGATCAGGCCTTTTCATATTGAGTAGAGCATGAAAATTTTCCATGGGCCGTTATGATTGTAGTGGCTCAGTTGAATTATGCTCCAAATGGAGACAAAGGTGCCGCATCAGAATTAAGGCACAATCAACAAAGCCTGAATTGTTTCCAACCTGCAATTTCTTCTCAGAACTCAGATGTCTTCAATAACAGAGCTTTAATCCGTCACTCATTATTCTAAAATCCTCCACTCCCCGTCCAGATTCCGATAACCCATCACAATTATTGCCAGCTCCAGCCATCAAAAGATAATCAACTTCAAAACGTAGGTAAGCCCAAATCCAGAGACTTGGTGGTGAATTCATAGAGATTCCAGCAGGCCATTTCACTTAAGCGTCGAAAAGCACTGCTTCCTACATCTACTACACCATAACCCCATCTCCTCATACCCGTACTTGCATCCTCTAAAACTATAGAATCCTGCAAGTTCTTGGCGGATGGTGGTTCACTTGGTGGAGGATCAGTCCGTTGTTCTAGACAGAATCGGCAGTAGGGAGATGGTAGTAGTAGTAGCCTTATCCTTTGGGCTACCCTTGGGCTTTGTAGAGCATCAACGAGAGCGGAAGCATTACACATACACGTATCTATAGAAAGCAGAGACTTGGCCTCGTTAAGGTTCAGCTTCACGATTGTGAGTAACACAGAGGGAAAGGGTAGTCAGAGAGACTGAGAGACGTTGGTTGCAGGAAGGAGGGCTGCACGGAGGTCATTGTTCACATCACCAGTGATGAAGCCAGTGTGCTCAGGCCCGCATCTTCTGTAGAGACGATGTAAGAATATGACATCGATAGTTGTGGAAGATGTTGCGAAAAGCCTAGTTGGATTATGATGTGGAAGATTGACGCTTTTGAAAGGAGGTTTGGTAAATTGGCCCTCTTGTGTGCCCGATTCTCTCAGGAGTAACCAACTCCTGCTGAGATCTTGATGCTGATTTTGTGTGCCATTCCTTCCAGGATCATTTTTTAGGCCCGATACTTAAGCGAGACTTCCATCCTTGAAAAATATGTGACCTATTCCAGTCAAGACAGTCGTGTGAAGGAGGGTCTAAAAATTAGATTCCCTCCCCGATGAAGGATACAGCTGTAGAAACAAAATGAAGCAACATGTTTTTTTTTGTTCCCCTCAGGTCGACTTTGCATCGGAGCTATGTATATTCCCAGTTTGGAGCTGAAAATTGAAATTGGCGTTCTGAGATTGGTAGAAACTTCACAGCTTCGAACCCAATTAGTCTTTCGAGATGAATCTCAGTAGATTGTATCAACCTACCAAAAAACCCTATGATGCTCGAGAGTTTTCATAGAACAACAAAAAGTGACATCTCAATGAAGTATGAAAGAAACGAAATTACTCGAGAATGTAGGTTTGTATCCATTTGGTAATTTTTTGAGAGTACTTGAAAAGATGCTAAACATGATGAATTTGGTCCGAGAGGCGCTTGTGGAAGACGCCAAAAATTTTTCTCTAAAAAAATTAAAATGCCAAAATATTTTTGAAATTTGGCAGTAACTCTAGTGGAAAGATCTGACCCCCCCTCTCTTACTCGGAGAAACCAAAATGCACTCGCGGGGACGTCGCGCGGTCTCGCGTCTGGTTTTGCATGATTGCGGCGTGCAGCACACGAGATTGGAGCGTCTGACCCGCCTCGGTGATGTTCTGCACGTTACCGTGGTGACGCGCAGGACAGGGATGTGACCGGTTGCTCGAAACTGTTTTGGGGGCCGCGATAATGTTTCGATTTCCTTGTTGTCATCCCAATATTCTGAAAATGGGACCGCGGGTCTTTATCCGATAATTGATCCCTTATTAGTTTCAGCGCTTCTCACGAGCGGAGAGGATAAATCGGTTTGAGGCCTTTCCAGTGAGACTATTGTTTATGTATGACATTTAAAATAATTTTTGCAACCTGTCAATCAGCTCAATGGTACATCACAAGCTTTGCAATCCGAAGATCTTGGGTTCGAGACCCACTAACAATAAATTTTTTTTACTGTATACCTTACTGAGAGATGATGAAATAATGAATGAAATGTGGGCTCCTATGCTTGCAATGAATTCTTTGACCAATGTCGTTTGAAATGAGATCCATGAAATCTATCACTTGAGCCGAGAATATGCGAATCTTAGTTCCCAGTCGAAATCCCCCCTACAAAATCAAGTAAAGCCCAAATTCTCTAGCCGCTCCTGCGCCCGAGGAATGCGAGTTATGAAACAGCTACAGGAATATTAGCGCCATATTCAGCATTAGCGCGGAAACCACTGTCGCATCCTTCTCACATCAGAGATGAGCAGCACAGCAAAATTCACAGACTCAGCACCCTACAAATCGCAAGCGTGCTTATTCGCCTGTACATCTCTCAGCTATCCAGCATCCTCAGAGGGGGACGTAATTATCCACTCACTCGACGTACATGAAGTAGAGGACACTTGTGCTTATATAAATCCGTGGCAACGGTTTGATGGTGCATCTAGTAAGGTGTGCTAGCAACTACCTTGGCTAATTTATTTCAGCTCCTCTACGACATCAAGTGTTGGATGTTGCAGATGGAAAAGGGTGAGAATTTGTGGGTATGACGAGATGTTGCAATGATTTTAGAGTATTTTGAGGAGTAGTTGTGGTGATTTGTGAATCACTTACCGCAGATATTGCTACATTGTCAAATCCGAGATCAAATCTTAATTTAAGCTTTCTAGGGATATAATTATATGTTGTGTAGGTGCATATCATCCTAATTTTTGTGGGACGACTTGATTCGAGAGGTTTTCATATTTGCTCAATGTTATCTGGAAGAATAGAAGGGCGAGATTGAAGCAAGGTGAAGAGGGATTTGGAAGGGTGATTCTTATATGAGGCTCTTGGGTTACTAGCGAGCCATGTACAACGTGATTAGGAGTAACCTTGTTCATTACCTTGTCCTCGGGTAAACATTATTGAGGTGAGATTCGATTACTTGGGCGGCAAACTCTCTCGTACGTGAGCTAAAATTAGGCATTCATTCGAGGTTTGCGTGTTCTTGTAGGTACTCTTGGACAATTTTTTGGATCTCACATGTTTTACAGCTGTTGTGTACATTCTGACCGCAAAATATTTGGGGTATGTTGATTTATCAGTTGAGTTTAAAAATTGTGCAGTAATGGAGACTTCAGTTAGAATGTTCGTATGCTTAACTGCTTCGACGAGCACAATTTCAAAGGGGATGAATGTAGTTTGTATCAAATATTGAAATATTTCCGGTAGAAAAATCTCGAATTTCTTTCTCATTCTTCAATTGTTGTGAGATTTGAGAATCAGAAGTTTTTGAGTATTTACAAATAGTTTTGAAAAGCGAAGCCCGGTGTAATGTGTCAACATTGATGGACAATGTAGTATCGTCTTTTCTTGTAAAAGGACAAAATTTGTTAAACCATCACAATTTTCTTCTGTTTTTGTAATTATAGATGGCACGTGAACACTCAAAGGTAGGGACTCTTGATATTTCGTCATAGCAATAGATGCTATACAGTTCTCCTGTTTCTGACATAGATTATCTGAACGAATTTGGAATACAATCTCGGTTATCATTTATAAATTATCACCTCGAAATCGTGAATCAATCGATAGTATTGCCCCGCAATCTTGGCTTACGCGTTTCATTCTACAGTATCGTCTTGTTTGACTTGCAAAATTCCATACTCTGAATGAAACGTTCCGTTCGTAAAAAGCTCTGCAGTGCCAATGACTGACAGCTCCTCTCACTCTACTGAGCCCATCATCTTTCTCTCGAATCCTCTTTGTCGGTCCAACGCGCAGAGCTACCACCACCAGCACCACCAGTGATGGCATTGCCTCGTCCTCGGCTCTCCCCATGGACCGGTTTAGAGCGTATTAATTAACCCTTTATTAGAGCTCAAGCGAAAACCGCTGGGCTGGCGCGATGAGCTCAATTCAGCGTCGGCCACCACGCCTGCGGCACTCTTCCTTCATCGTCGTCTTCTATATACCTCCTGTTTGCCTCGCGCCTCTTGCACCAAAAAGGACGATCCACCACCACCACCACCAGCAACCATCATCTCTCCGTCATCTAATATTTATGAATAGCCTTACGGATAAAGTCAGTTTCATACTTGTCTCGTTTTCACTTATTTTATTTGATTTTTAGTGATCCTTCATCATCAATTTTCAGTGTATGTAATATGTATTAGATAAGGATGATGGATGGAAATGGTGATGTTGCAGTTATGATCTCGAGGATTCTGAGTTTTGGATGTAGAGTTGTTGAAGTTTCAAGACGAGCACGCGGAATGGCGTTAACTTTGCACCGAGTTCTTAGCTCGTTGTTGCCCCCTTTCTGTATGATGGGGGTTTGGAACTGAGTTTCTCTGGGACTACTCTACTTGGCCAACTATAGTTCCTGTTTGAAATCTCGGTGAACTTGAGTTGAGACAGACTTTGACCTAGACGCTTACTTGCTTTCTCTCTCTCTCATCGGCTTAGCTGATAACAAAGAATACCAAACAAAGTTGCGGTATGCGAGAGAGAACTCCGATGGAATTCTAACGGGCCAAACTTCCCCGACGCGTTCACAAACTTAACCTCACTCTATCTTGATCTTGGAGCAGCTGATGAGATTCGGCTGGGGGATTCATCAATTTTTTTTTATCTTCGAACATGGACCATTATATTCTAAGACTGAGGGATGAATTTTTGATAACGAATATGGATAATTTGAGATATTCTTGTTGATCCAGATAAAAATGAACATTTCTGTCAGGGGATGAACCACAAAAGTTCATCTTGATGATTTCCAATCACTAAGTCATCATTCTCGAGCAACTTCTTCCGTTGGCTCATTTGTTGAATGCTTTGGTTGAAGAAATGTTTCAGAGGTCATGCTTGAGATATAGAGACATATTGGAGATTAGATCAGAGGTTATCTAATAGATCAATTTTTATCCAGTGATTTATGATGAGATTCATCGATGACGGTTCGGTCATATTGTCACGTGAAGTCAAAAATCCGCCAAAGTCATGAAAATTCCGACTGTCGCTCTTTTTATTTCGAGGATATTTTGGCATCAACGGGAACACATTTCCTGTTCAAAAACGATGTTTTTTTGTACTGACTACGTTCACCCGATTTAGGTACTAGGGCAGCTTGTCTGTCAAGTGGTGAAACAGACATGTCTTCTAATGCCCGAAATGGGCTTGCAATCGGGGTGGAGATATATCTTCAGTGTACAAAAATCCTAAAATTGCGTTTGAACGCGGCAGTTTTGGGTTGTGGCAATAAAAATTATATTCAGGCTTCAATAAGGTAATTAGCTTATCATAGAGGATTTTGAAAATTGCATGTTTTCCACCTGTAGGAAGCGGGTAAGAATAGATATAGGAATAATTCATAGTTGCTCAAAGCAGAGGCTATTGGAATGAAATTCTACAGTTTTGCTGACTTGTTTTGCACGAAGGTCATTCAAAAAACACGGATACATTCGAGACACAAACTTTGATTACGCTGGAATGTTTCATGCCAAAATTCTCGTGACCTACAAACTAGACTGAGATGGAAATTCGAGACGATCAGCTTCTTTATGAATAAGTATATTCATTAAATTTCAAAACACTTCTCTTCAAATTCTTCATGTCAGATTGTCGTGTAGTAAAAAAAAAACTCCTCGGGCAGTTTTTTCATTAGAGTATGGGACCGTCACAACGATCCATCGATTCTTGACTTTATGTGACTGAAGTATAAATGACTTAATTGATAAGCTTGGCTTGAGACGAGACTCTGCTAATACCGGTGGCAAGAAAGGCTAGCTGTGCGCAAGTTCTCATCGTCTTTTCTCCTCGTTCGCTCGTTCGTCAACAGTAAAGTTTCTATTAAATTTCGTATTTACCCACGTCAACGGCCAAGGGAAATCGTCAAGCGTAAAAGGTACACCAAAGTCTTCGAGACGAGAACCGGCTCAGCGTCGTTTCTTGTTTCTCGAATACGCAGCTCGTACCGAGGTGACTCTTCTACTATACTACTAGATTTTGCCACGACGTGAAACTTTTGAGTCAAAGTCATTCGAGTCAAACTGCAAGTAAAGCTGACATCTGGAGTTACTCTGTACGCGTCTGTCTAGTTTATTAAAAAAAAGAAAAGCAAAAAAAACGCACGAAAGCAGGGCGAATAATCTGGCGAGGTATTGCGAGGGAAATTAGATGTGGAAGTCTTACTCAGAGAAAATTATCAATTGGAATGACAGTATTCTTGAATGAGTGTTGTTTTCGTATCTGGTCCAGGAACAAAATTGCATCTTTCCGACCCCTTGTGAATTTTTTTCTATATGTTTTTGTATATGGGAAAAATAAAGGTTGTTACGGAAACTGAAATTGAAAACGGAAAATCAAATTCCATAGCAATAAACTGATGAGACTATCAATTTTTAGGTTTTCCTTGAGGTTACTGTCGGCATAAGTTTCCTCTGATTCGGTTGCATTATACAAGTCATATATACAAATAATGAAGATACTTGATAGTATCTTCAAAAATTTTATTCAAGAGCCAATCTGGTACGATAGCTATCATTTTTTGTGGATGCCCAAGAATGGAATCTAGATAGTTCGGCATTCATAAAACGTATTACTGACTCGCCACTAGTTTCTACATTATTCTGTATGTCCTGTTCGCTAAATAATTCCCGTCCGAACTTCAACTATTCATCGGAATATTATGCAGGCTTGAATGAATCGTTATGACTCATCATCTGTACTTTTTTTTTTTGAGCGACTCTTGACATCACGATCGACCACGTGCGTCTGCTAGGCGTTGAAGCGCGGCAATGCTGCTCGTGCGCACATCGTATACTCACCTGAATGTTTTGAAATCGGGGCTCATTTTCACACAGTGCACCAGTTCGCGCCATGAGATCACATCAGATGTATCTCAACAATAGCATTCGGTGATTAAATTTATTCAAAGTTTGTGAATCAAATCCCTAAGCGTACTGCCTTATTCGCGATTCTACTCGTGCCTCGATATGTCAAAGTGATTGCGGTCGTCTATTCAGTGTTGTTTTTCAATGCAAAGGGTCAAGTCACTAGAGCGTGGAATTTCTTTCGTGCAACAGTGTCGAATAATTCCTCATATGTATGTCATGAGTCACACCTCAGACGAGTGAAACTTTTTCGTGTATTGTCTTAGAATACTTTCAACATCGTGAAATATCCCACGAACAAATTTCTAACCTCGACGAGCATATCGCGAGCGGCAGTCGGTAAGTAGGTCACTCTTTCTTGCCATGTATTTTTGGAAAGCGCCAAACTTGAATCATTATTGGGTTGCTGTGATCTGAGAGTAACTCGGAATATGAGTTGCTCTGCCTTGCTCACTGAATAAATACACAACGTTCAATTCTTTCATCCATTAGTAATGCAATATTTCAATTAGGGATCAAATTTATCCTTTTTAGTCTTGATTTTTCCCTTGACATGAATCATGGTTGCAAATTTTGGAGGATGAATATCGATAAAACCATAAGGAAAATTAGAATTTCATGCACTTTAGTCTCGACAGATATTTTTAAATAAAATCTACCAGCAATTGAATGGCTTTTATACTTACACTGTCCTGATGTGCATTGCTCAAATTCAAGTGCCATTGATCAATCTTCCCAATTTTTCGGAAAGACAAAAATTTGGGATGTGAGATGACAAATTGACAGTTGTTTGGAAATTGGGAATGCGTGGGGGTGAAAATTTTCATTGACAAAGTCTGGAAGGACGAAAATTTGGAAGTACAAAAATTTTCTTTGTTCGGAAAAGCAAAAATTGAGAACGATCAAGATTCAGATTGGCAAATTTTGGAGTCCAAACAACACAATACTCTTGAAGTTTTGCTGATCCGAATTTCCATCGTTTCTAAGCATTGCCTTTTCAGGCGTTACGGATTTTGGTTCCTTTGAATTTTGGCTTCCCAAGTTTCAATCCCACTGAATTATTGGTTTTCGAATTACTGACTTTACGTGATTAGATTTTGTATTCTGAATTGTAGCTTCTTTGGATTTTTGAAAGATCAAGCCCACTACAAAATTGAACAGTTATTACTGATTCATATGAAGGGAGATCCAACCTTGCGGGTCCTGGATTGGATAGAAATGAAGGTATCTCCGAGGTTTTGATCCAATGAGTCACCTAATCTGAGATACAGCTATGGAGATTAGCATTGTTAGTATATCTAGAGCATGACTTTTTCCACATGGGCTTATACGAGCAATGTTAATCGCCAAAGCTGAATCTCAGGATAGGAGGTTCATGGGATGGAATCCTTTGGGATACCCTCATTATTCACAAATACAAGATGATTTTCAGACTTTGGGACAAATCCAGGATCCGCAAGGTTGGATCTGGCCTTACGTTGAAATCGAACGTACTTCGGTTCATTTAGAGAGGTTTTGGAATAGCCTTCAAAATGAGCCTTTGTGAGTTGAAAACTATTGAGATGCATTCATGTGATGGACATTGGAAGAAGGCACTCTATTTGATCAACACGTCAAAACACGGATCAAACTCGCATTCCCAAGAAAGAGATCGTTTCATTTCAATTTCAACGGGATAATGATCCTTCGGCGTTGTTCCACATTGCTACGTGCTCAGTTTCACATTTTCCTCAGACTCGTGGACCCATCCCGAATACCATTTCTAAAAAGATAGCGATATAAGCCACAGCATCGACTAATGACAGACTCGTCCAATGGATACAATGAGTGCTAACGTGACATAGTAGCTTCATTGTTTGATATATGTTGTTCGTGAATGTGCACCGAACCTCTTTTTCATCCACAGATTCATCATGGAGTTGGAGAGAGAATATCTGATGGAAACGTTCCAGAAATATGAGGGGATCATTAATAGTATATCTCGAAGAAAAGTGCTGAAAAATTCTGAGACTTTCAAGGTTTCGAAAGATACAGGGAATGCCCTATACTCAAGAAAAGCACACGACGAAGTCACGCATGCTCAAATATTTGCCTGTTACAATAGAGCCGTAGCCAATGCAACAAATCAGTCCGAATTGTCCCTCGCATATGGTAACAGATCTGCTTTTTTGTTGCACATCAAGAGATATAAAGCAAGTATCATTGACATTGATCGAGCCCTTTCATTAACCAATTCTGTACATTTGAAAATAAAACTTTTGTGTCGTAAAGTTCAATGTCTGAAAGCATTAGGAAATGATAGCTTCCCTAAATCATTGATGATGGCTGAAAATTTTTTGGAAGAAGTAGATGAGAAAGATTCTTATAAAAAATCGCTAGCTCAGCTGGTGCTTCAAACTCAGGATCTCAAGATATGTGAAAAAACAGAGTCCGATTGTGTCGAAGATGAGGAGTCAAAAATAATTTTACAAAGTTTATCCATGAAAGAAGTAGAATCACCATTCGATTCAGTTTCAATTAACCATGATGAGAAATTCGGTAGACATCTGATTGCGTTGCGCGATTTTGAGCCTGGTGACATTATAATGGTTCAAAAAATGTATGCAACAGTCCTCGATTCTACAAAGTATTACACTAACTGCTACTATTGTTTTGAGACTGCATGGACTGGCATACCTTGCGACCATTGCTGCTGGGCATTATTTTGTTCTGATCAATGTAAGCAGAAAGCTTGGGCAGAATTTCATAGTATAGAATGTCAGATCGTTCCATCAACAGATGTATCAGGATTTAACGAGGTTTTGGTAGATTTTTCTTCACACGCACATCTTGCCATCAGGTTGTTGATTATGGCTGTGAAAGAATCAGGAAATTTGGAAAATCTGAAGATTGTTCTGAAAGCCATCGACGATATCAAAGGTGAGAAATCATGAAGGCATAGTATTTAGCCATTTCAGATGTAAAATTACTGAAAATTTTTATCATTTAATAATTTCACGATAGATACTCGTCACAAAGGATTCTTCCACGACCAACAACCCACAGTCAACACCTTCAGAGCTATCTATACGCTGAAAAGTGAAATGTCTAACAAATCGAACTTGCAGCAAATGTCAATATATGCTTGTAGATGCTTGCTCGTACTCGCGAAGTTCTCATCATTCTTCGGCAGAGATGAGAAATTCGATTGTGTGCAAGATCTCCTACAAAATGATACTGCTATATTTGTAGGATCTCTTATTTTGAAGTTGTTGAAGATCACCATGTTCAATGGCCATGTAGTGAGTAATATTTCCACAGTGCGATCGAATTGTTCCCTTCGATCATTGATTTTCGAATGATGCAATGATCAATTTCGATTTTTTTGCTAAGTATCGAGGCATTGACTACCCAGTACACGAGCAATCCGAAACTCATGAGGATTTTGATAGCAAGCTTGGAAGAAGTGTTGCTCCTTTGTACAACTTGATCAATCACAGCTGTTATCCAAATGCCAGGAGAATTTTTACTCGTGATTGGAAGATTATCGTGCTATGTGTGCTACCAATAAAGAAAAATGACCAGGTTCGTACATAATCGTACCACAATGTTCATATACTCAAGTATGAGGATCAATTTTGATTGATAATACTATTACAGATTTTTGAAACGTATAAAGGCTGCTTTTATGAGGAGTCAAAATCAGACAGGCTCAAAACCATGAGAGAATATGAGTTTGTTTGCCACTGTCGAGCTTGTCGTGAAAATTGGCCCACTATGCTTGAAATGGCGAGAAAGGTGGGTGTTTTTTTGGGAATATGGAAAAATTGGATTTGGTATCCTATAATTGAATGGACCATGATTTGAATTATAGGAAGGGGATGTGACATTTAGAACAGCCGCAGAACACCGCTGCGATGTAACTTGCCTCACCATAGGAGAATCACTCAGGGAGAAGTGCTTTGAATTGAACGAAGAAACAGTAGACTATCTCTCGGAATACATAACAAAAGAATCGGCGAAGGGAGTTCCAAACTCTATAACCTGTTATGCCATATTCACATTCCGCGAAATGTTTAGAGCATTTTATAGCTTCAGAAGGGAATCTTTTGGTAATTGTCACTAGGATATCTTACCATTGGTCTATTCTTTGATCCTGAAGTATTTGTTATTACGCGAATGACTCTCGATAGATGTAATATGTGTGTGATGTATGACAAGTAGACTACAAACATTAGTCTACAAAATTAAAGACGTTTTATACAATGTAACTTTTTTAAAAAAAAGAATTATCCATCAAGGTATTTATATTACTATGTTATGAGTTCTAAAATGAAAAATCTGTGAACCATTTGATTGTTAAAATTCAGTGTGTTATTGTGTGGATTATATTTCCAGCCTGATGAGGTCAACAAAAATAGTTGACGAAACATAGCAAATATACTGATTTGCAATATATCGTTGCGGTAACATCATTGCACGATTCCCCATTGTCCTCCGAGATCGAGTCAAGCCAACAAGATATATTTACTTAAGTATTTGTATTTTATGCGCATTTCTGATTCTCTAGTGAATGTATGATTCGAATGAATAGTAAGTCGAATACTGAATGAACAGAATCTAACTCAGGAATACAGTCTCATATACCATTCCCTTTTGCCTCTTTGGTTCAGATATTGTGGAGAGCGCATTCAAGTTTGATAAATATTTCGTTTCAGGAGAAAAGATACAAGGTGAAGTTAGCAAATAAAATCATTAGATCAATTTTTAAGGAAATATTCCTCCAGGCCAATCACGCCATATTTCCGAGGTCTGGATAGGAATCGAGGAACACTTTGTCCTCACTTTGCCCACACAAGCATCGAACGAATCAAAATAACAAGACCTAGAGTGAAGGAATCTCTATTGGTGAACGATTTTTCGATAGTTTCCACCACGTGTAGATTCCAGACAGCTGTTTTCAAGTCTTGAAACATCACATACTTATTTTTTCCTCTGCCTCCGAGAAGAAAAGAATATTAATTTACTTCTTCATTTTTCTCTGAGATGAGATAGCTCATGGATTGCTTTTCAAGAAAAAACACGAGCGTTCAAAAATTTCTGGAAATGTTCTCGGCCCTAGGAATCATGATAGGAAGATTGTAATATTTGCAGAGAATTTGTTCGATCATTTTTACTCAGGCTCGTCAATGAAGGGCTAAAACTCGTCAACCGCATCGAAAGAGATAACCAATGAATTGTATTTCACGACTGGTATCGCTATCTCAACACATTCTGTGCGTTCCTCGTGATTCTTCATCGGTCACGAGCTCAGAAATTATATTCTGTGAAAAGGGACCGTCCACAAACTACGTTCACACATTTTGGCCATTTTGACCACCACCAGGGTAGTGCAGAGAAGATCTCTGTGGTTCAACGTGCTTTTTGACCAAATAGACTCTTTCCCCCAAATAAATACGTAGTTTTTTAGAGAAACCTATGAGTAAAATCCTTATGGCTGAAGCACTGCGACAAAATTTCAAGCACTGGCCTTACTTCTTCATCTCATTTTTAAATTCAAATATTTATCTCACAGAATATTCAGCTGGGTAATTCCGACGTGAAATTTTCTGTCATTTTTCAGAGGATGCTCTGACATTCTGACGCGAGCATACTCCCGCATTAATATTCTGTATCCCCGCGAATATGTAATTTTTTGCACACGAGCCAGCGAATCACTCGCATACGCAATTGACGCGCCCAAATCGTACGTTATCCAAGCGTACGATTCAGCGCATTTTAAGCCACAAATCAATCAGCTCATTTTCGTACGCCGCTTAGGCGTACGTTCGGATACCCTTCGAATCATAAATCAGATCAACTCATTTCCGTACGCCACTTAGGCGTACGTTCGGCAGAGCTCAATAATCATAAAATCTTTCAGGATATTTTGTACGCCTCTGGAGCGTACGGTGAATATCACTTCCAGATCCTGTACGTATGCTGTTCCACCGTACGTTCCGTATGGTTAAACAGGCAATCAGAGTTCGTACGCCTCTTAGGCGTACGCTACGGTACTCATAAATCATGTAGATGCAAATATACGTGCACCTTTCAACCGTACGATTTTCGAATCATTGAAATTCGTACGTCTCCGGGACGTACGAATGATCAATCTCTATACAAACGTACGCTTCAGCAGCGTACGTAGTATACGAGGCATAGGATCGTACGCTTCCCGAGCGTACGAACATAGGTAGAACGCGGGTATATAAGACCGCGCTCCCGAACGTCGAGCATCATCAGTCTTCTCCAGCTCGCCGTCGCGACGCTGTCTCCACGACACTCGGCCCAGCCGTGGCCTCGACGAACCCGACTCAACGTGCCCCGCCGCGACCGTACCAAGTTGCCCCGGTGGCATGAGTGACCAAGTGTGCATAGTGTTTGTGTTTCGCACCTCGAGTACCGAGTCGCAATTGTATCTTGAAACTGTGAGAATTATTCGAGTGCCTAACCCCGTCCCTAATCCAACGACGTCGTGAGGACGCCCACGCACCTTGACCGGACGGATGGACCGTCCCAGCCAACGACAGAGACGTTCCAAAACCTACGTACCCCGCTCCGAAGAGGAGCACCGACGAGACCTCTACGGACTTCAACAGGCCAAACGCTTGGCGCTGCTCGGAGCGTTGAAAGCCGAGGCCTCCACTCAACAAAACAAGACTGCTCAACCCTCAACTATCTCGTCTCCGCCCAGCGAGACGCGGGAGTGAATTTATTTTCATTCTCATTGACGAGGTTTCCCGCAAGCGGAATTCCGAGCCCCGTCAATTCTTACTCAAATTCTACATGCACCGACAAAGCATGATATTGATAATTATTCTTACACTCAGTAGGGTCACTCTATTCAAATGTGATAGTTGAGTACAATATGGCAGAAGAAGATTGTGAATACCACATCATTCATGTGGTCGAATTATGTTTCCTTTTGGAAATGTATATTATTCCTGGAACTGTGAGAAGATATTCTAGAAGACTGGTTATAAAGTGGTTTTTGAATTCAAGAAGGATAGTATGATAGAAAATCCAGTAGACAGGATATGAGAATATTTAACCCATATGTGGATCATTCTACGTAGCGGAGGCTGGGTTATCATATTTCAAGATATCTTTAGACCTCCCGCTCTTCTTTGTCTGTCTAAGTAAATCGTAGACGGCCCCGAAACGGTTGTGTAGAGATAAATTTTCTTGCCACCCATCATGTATCTTCTAGGCTAATTAATACGTTCGCTGCGGTGAGGCCCACCGGTGGGCCCGGCATGTCTTCCTTTTAGTGCTGAGAATTTCAGCCTTGCGTGGGAAATAACATTGAGTGGGGCCCACCGGTGGACCTTGCCGCATCTGGGGAAAGATCATCAATTTCAGCTTCCGCAGTGAACGTGTTAAACCTACACGATTGAGTGTCGTCAAACTCTCTTTTGGGCTTTCAAACAGATGTGGAAGGGAACTATTGGGAAATGACGATTCGTGGGTCCCACCAGTAGACCCCATAATAGCTAAAAAGTTGATTACTTCACGAGGAATTCATTGCAAGATTCGAAAAGCTAAGAGAATCTTTGAGCCAGTTTCTCACGCACACTCTGATGAATCGTTTCCCTAGAATATTAACCTCATATCTAAAAGTAGTACTCACTCTATAGTCTTTGGAAGTGTATTGGTCCTCGAAAAGCAGTGAGTGTTGAAGGTGACATATCGGATGCATTGGAAAAAAACAAGCTCTTATAGTAGCCTACAAAGGGGTTTCAAGAAACAAGAGTCAGCTCGAGTGTAGTGTATGGGGGGTGGGCACCGACACGCAGAAAAATACGAGAGATCGTGAAGGCACGCGGGTAAAAGTGAAAGAAGGTCGTTTGTCTGGTGAATGGCTCACATATATCGTGGGTAACGTTACTACTGAACTCACAGAGCATCCAACCAGTATTCTCACTACAAGAGGAAAATCTAGCTCTGTGTCCTCGCCTAAGGGGGTATGCGAGTGTGCTCAATTTGCCACGTCGACGGCCGTTCTCATCGTCACGAGTCTTGTGTACGACCAGTATCGTATACATCGGTACACGTTAGAATCCGTTCTTCTACTATAGACGAGGGAGAGACATGTGTAGAAGCTTTAAGAGTAGGGGCTGATAGCTCTGAATCTCTCAGTCTCTTGCTCGTTCTCTTGAGATGTAGAGCCTCGGGTGGTACGATGTACGACAGGATCTAGATGAGATTGTCCCGGCAGGAGCATACCCAAGATGCAGCAACAGCCGATCACCCTTTACTGCTGCAGCCCCTTTTTGGCTATGAGAGCCCCCTTATGTACGATAAACTCCCCTCTTTCACCTTAGTGGGAAGAGTTACACTAGTGTAGGATGGGTCCCGTTGTTAGACACATGTTAGGAATGCGGTGATTTTTATGATAGGCCAGGTCGTTGGGGTACACTTACAAAACGATGTGGCTCTAATTACCCAGACTCTAGATGGATGAGGTTGGCAGAGTCTTCCGGTGTTTCTGACCGGAGACTCGTCTGTATCTTTTGGATGAAAAGTTTGAATTGTCAATGACTCGCGGAATCGTAGAGCGTGTCAAGTTCATCGGGGTTAATCTCGTTAGGGTCGGATGATATTTTGAGGGTGGGAATACTTGTACGAGTGGGATTGTGAATACGAGATCGAGTTATGCTCTTAGATCAGTAGGTCAAGTTTCTAAAGAAATCAGATCAGGATTGTTATGTATATATCGATTTTTATGAATGTTATCAAAAAATTTTGTCATTATTCGGGATGGTGATGATGATTTCGAGTTCAAGAAGCTGAATGAGCTTGGTTTTAGCGATGAAAATATTTCTCATGTGTAATTTGTAACTTCTTCTGTTTGATTTTCTCGAATGGTTAGAGGACTTGGTGTTGTCGATTTCAGGATGAAGGAGTCATAAATTCATCTGAATTTTTCAAAAGGTCCGGGGAAAGAATCTCGTCCAAAAATTCGTGAAAATCCACCCCTCAAAATCGCGCAATGAATGCCATCCTTCGGATATTCAGTGAGTAAGCTGGATCTATCAACAAATTTCATGTCAAAATTGATCAGGAGATTTAGGACTCGCGTATCTTTACTGCCGGTCATGAGATGGAAACATGACCAATCTGCGGGAGAGCCTATTCTTCACCGAATGGTCTTCTGGTATTCCATCATCTCATCTTAGACATGCATGATATTTTGATATATGGTTGATATCGATGTCGAAATTAGTTCGATATAAAAAAAAAAAAACAACCAAATCGATATCGATATGAAGGCGACCGGTGAATCGAGAATATCGAGTATGTAATCGATGATCTTTGTTCAAGTACAGATAAATACACTAACGGTTCAATTGATGATTTTATCATCTTTTTCGCACCAGTACTTGATATATCTTACATATCTCTTCAAAAATTAGATTTCGAACAAGAATTTAAGATACATGAGTGATTTCCGCGTTCCATCGATCAGTATGAGGCGTTGGGCTATATCGTCAAAGATCGTGTCGAAAAATTTCGGCCAGATGATTATACTAGCAATGTTGTGCCGAAACTTTTGATGACGAAGTCATCTTCTCGCGCGTTGAGTTTTGTCTAACATGTGGACACAAATATTCGTAACGCGTGGATGCGCGCGCAACTCCCCATGCGTCGTGCGTGTTATAGTGCAGCTATGTGTGAGTAGGAGTATTACGAAATAGTGAGATGATATGCAAGCATTGGCAAGCATTGGCATGATGGTATTGCAAGTCAAAGTGCAGATCAAAAAGCTAGTAGTGCCCTATTGTATCGCAACTCCTGCTGTGGTGCTTGCGATTTTCAATATAAGCACAGCAAAAATTGTCAGGAATTGGATTCAATTCATTGTGTAATTCAGCACACCTCTGTTAGGATTTCTGATTATGATTCTGGTTCTAGAGGTGGCTCATTTAGTATAATCTAGGAAAAATGTGGTAGGGTTAGCCCGTTCACCGAGCCGTTCACTGCAAGTCAACTTTTCGTAATTTTATTTGAACCATTTGAACTATTTGGCCATGAACCGAACTATACCGTATTTCGGAAAAATGTCTGTACGGTTGTAAATTCTTGTTTCATATAAGGTAAGTGTACCCAATTTGCCTCTGTACCTGACTTGCCCCCCCCCCCCCCCCCAATGCCGATCTCGGGGATGGGCACTCCTTGGACCCCCGGGAATTTTTTTTCACGTTTGCTATGTTAAAATATGAGAAAGTAAGTAGTTTGCGTCGACCCCGAATCATTCCTGCGTTACCCAAAAAATCTAAAGTGATTTTTCTATTTTTCGTGATTGCTTAGCTAAGAAAGCACCGAGGGAATTGCGTTCAGTAAAATTATTGCCAAATTTTTTGAATTCAACCAACCTTAACGTACCTTAGCGCATTTGATTCCTTGTTTCAGAACCTGTAAAATCTGTTTTTCAAAGTTGCGAGATTCGGATCTGAGCTATTTTATGTGCAAAACACGGAGACGATTTGTAAACAAGGATGCTAACGTCGAAGTGTACTCAACATGCCCCCATATGTTTATCTCGAGAGGGTGTGCAATACGACTTTTTTACCACTCAGAATGTGTTAATCACGTCAAAATAGGTCGGAAAAGGTGTTTTGGACCGGCGATTAGCTCCAAATGTGCGTGCACGGCGATAAAAACACTCTATCGCCGATTTCCATCATTTATTTTGGAAGAATTGAGACAGTTCGGCTCCAATCAATCAAAATTAGACGTAACTTAGTGCATTTTGAAGGTCCTAAAACAAGCTCCAAAATGAGCTGAAGCACTACGTTGAATATCGTTGAAGTAGACCAAAGTTATTGAGAAAATGGCTTAATGGGGGCAAGTTGTGTACACCATTTTGTAAACTCTAAAAAATCACTTGAAAAAATTAAGACAGCTCGGATCCAGATGATTGACTTTGGACGTAGGTATTTGAATTCATTTTGGAGGTCTCAAAACAAGCTTCAAAATGAGCTAAAGCACATTGAAAATTGTTGAAGTAGACCAAAGTTATTAAGAAAATGGCTTAATGGGGGCAAGTTGGGTACACTGACCTTATCATCTATATTGTTGGACAAGTAATCGTCACGAAAGATGAGAAAATCATCGGGACTATTTTTGAAGCAAATATGAGCCGGCGAAAGATTGAAATTTGGGAAATTGTTGGTCTCACTAAATTCTGAGTGACTCAGCCATCTAACCCCATAATTGACGGAAATAAATATTACGTAGCAAAGAAAATTGAAAAATTGAGCTACATATAGCAAATTTATTGAACAAACTCCTATGACTTCGTCATCAACCGCGCGTTCTCTGGACGCACACCACTTTTTATCCAAAATTTCGATTTGAGAGTTTTTTTTGGAAATGATTCATCTTGATTTCAGTCACAGCCCTGTTTATAGACAATTAGGAACGGTCTACTACAGAGATGAGTGTAGTCTTCCCGTGAAAGTATGTTGGATGATGAAGTCATCCGCTTTCCTGGCTTGTACTAGACGGTGATACAATCATATTTGCTGTAGATTAGGTTGCGGATAGAAAGAAGAGGGTGAAAGTCTACCTTCTAGCTTGGTTTTGGGAAGGCAACAGAAATCAGATTGAGGATTTAGGTTCTGATTATACGAAAGGATGCTAAAATATTTTTAACATCGGGTTAAAATTTGAGAACGTTTTGTCAAGTCGATTTATTCGATATCGTTTTTATATTATGGGTAATGATCTCGATACAATTTTGGATTTTCCGATTACTGTGAAATCGGTGTCGATATTTTTTAGATAATCGTATTATATCGATATCGCGCAACTCTGCCTGATCTCAAATTTGTAAGCAAAAATCACGGAGAGCAAAGAAGTGGCGAGCATTTCCTCCGTTATTATCTCTCACCATTCAATGAGTTTAGAAGTAAAGTTCAAACACGTAGAAGGAATTCTCAGCCTCAACTCAGCAGTCATCGGTTCAGCGGAATCTGTTATTGCCGGCAATTTCTTATCCAATGGCGTTGTGATGATACCTGGTGCCGCAGAACGTGTCGATCACTGATGATCCATGAATCTGAAGATGAATTACTCTTAGGTACTGATTAGTTATTATTTTGATTCTAGAAAGTATTTCCACGTACAACTGAGTTAAAATGATGAGCGAGAATCATTCGAGAGAGTTGT
Source organism: Eretmocerus hayati (assembly GCA_029851415.1). Lineage (NCBI taxonomy): Eukaryota > Metazoa > Arthropoda > Insecta > Hymenoptera > Aphelinidae > Eretmocerus > Eretmocerus hayati. The sequence goes on along the minus strand of CM056742.1, from coordinate 158,704,653 downwards.
CATCAGTCGCACAATGGATATTCATTTTGCTCAACGCCCTGCATTTTGGTTCACATTCCGCCTGCTACGAACGGCGCGCATACGGCTCACGACATGACAACAAAAAACGTGGAGTTACCATAACAAGCTTGAGCAATTGAGTTGAACGCATATCTATTTTGTCGATCGACTGTGCGTGAAACAGTGTTTTACGCACGGCAGTTTTCGTTCACTTTACGCCCAGTCGATCGAAAAAACGTATTTCGATACTTGGGCGTGAAGTTTTTTTGCTTAACTCGTGCTGATTTCGACCTTCGTCAGGGCTCGGGCCGAAAACAATCACTCGAAATGCGAAATCAAACTTCCCATCCTCGAATCGACTATTTCCGCTGGAAGCATCAAGTGATCACAGTGATCAGTGAGCTACTTTTCCAAGAGCAAATAATTTTAGACATTATTCGAACGGCAAAAATTCTACCAACCAATCTATGAAGATCTGATAGATAATAAGCCCAAATATTCATACGAAAATGATCCTCATGACTTCGATAGTTTACCGAAAATATGCCAACAGCATCAGCCATCTCCATGATGGGGAAGATACGCAAGCTGCAGGTGGCATCGACGACGATACGATCTCTCAGTCAGCCCAAGACTCAGCGGCAAACTTGAGCGATACTTGGCAGGCGGGCCGTAATTGCTCCCCTATCCTGTGTACCACTACGAAGCTTTGGCAGCTCGCGAAGCTTTTAATTACGAGGCGCGTTGCTGTCTGAATTATGACAATATGTGTGCATCGTGGAAGCTGAGCCAAGACCAACCCCTTCTCCCTCATCTGTTTCAGCAAGAGTACGCGCAGGGGGGGGGGGGGGGGGTCATATCCGACACTGATCTCCATATCATCGTGTACTCGGCGTGTGCGCAACGTGTGCTTGATGGCCTCATCCTTGTTTGAAAAGCTCGTCAGCACCGAAATCTCAATCTATATATATATACATGAACGTCTTGCGAGTATGCGGCCGCGAACTTGAGAACAGTTCAGAGACTGAGAGCAGACTCTGAGGAGAATATATGTGTACTATACCAAGAAGAAACTAGCGATATGAGATGTAGACAATGCGGATATTACAGCGGCTTCCTATGGAATACAGGGTATAGAGTAGACGACGAGCTGTCGATAGTATGCAGGATCTTAGATATGTGGATATAGAGTAATGAGAGATCCGGGATAGGGAGATATGAGCGATGTTTTAGAGTGATGCTGAAGGTGGATCAGATTATCGAATCCGCGAGGGCTGCGATGTGAGGGTAATATGAGAGCCGTGAGATGGGAGCCTTCGTTAGGACAGATTTCCTAAACTTACTAGAATCTCTTATTGTATGTCTTGAATCCTGCCGAAGCGAGAATTTTCGATGTTGGAGATGTTTTGGAAATCGCTGTGCACGATGCTGCCAATAATTCAAACTCCGAAATCCGTTCATTTGTCTCAAAAGAAGGCAGAACCTACGTATGATTTCCTCGTGTAGCTCACGAATGCTCTATTTGAACCTGAGAAATGAGTGAAGCCCCAAGAATTTTCCTACTTCTCCTCTCATAAAAGGGGACTCAATTCAGAAGAGGTACAATAGAAGTCTTAAAGTTGACTTTTTTTCTGACTCTGGATTCTGAATAAGTACAACATTTCACCCCCCAAATATTACTATTCCCAATTCTCTAGATGACTTCTGCAGATCATTATAGGGGGTCAAAATTATTTAGAAAGTGGAATTATGTCCGCGAAATCATGGCCTCCTGGATAAGGTCGTTGCCTTCAACGCAGAAGGCTGGGGTTCGAATTTCGGCCGGCACCAATGTGAATTTTTTATGTCTGTCGGCGATTTTAGTGGTTCGAAACCCACCTCAAACTGTAGCTTCTGCAAAATACCCTCGAAAAGAGTTTGAAAATGCCTCGATGAAAAAAACAGTCTGAGAAACTTTTCTCAGAGGAACCTCCCTAATCTGAAATATCACTCCAGTTCTGGTACGTATAACGACTATCAACATAATTTTGACCCCTCGATCGTGAGGAACACGTGTTTCGGGTTTTTTTGATAGCCGGAACCATTTTCGAGTTGAAGGGGAGGGGGCTGAGTTTTGTGGAACCCTGTATTTCATAATCAATACAAACGGATATGCCTTGGAGAATGAAAGGGAGGATGGTGAAGGCGTAATGTCACCAAAACTGTTTTTTTTGCGGTCTAGTACTCGTCACTATATATTGACATTGTAACAAGTAAGAATATACACGCAAATCCTCGAATATCTGGTACTTGAATTTTATTCTGATTCGGAGGATACCTCCAAAAACTAGTGGACTCTGTTGAAGTTATAGTAAAAAAGCGTATTCTCAGCTATTTTGAGCAAACCCATAGTCATTGCGCCAAATCGGATCCACAACAGGAGTAAATAACTCGAGAGGAAAAATATTTACCCGTCTTATGACAGTCGCGGCATTGATGGGTTGAATTACCTATTTCACGTAAACAAATGTTGTTGTGAGACAGTCATTGTCGTATTTGATCAAATGATGTTATTATGATGAACCTGTAATATTCATTTCGATATTCACCCCAAAATAGAGTCCTTTGGCATTCATGATTTTCAACCAGATTCGAAATGGCCTCGATGACATCGATCGACATCTATTATTTCATATTCCAAGCTCACTATTGAACTTGCGGGTATTATGTATGGATAGAGGAATCCTTAGTTGATAATACACAACTCAAAGAGATGAGAGTTTGTATCTAATATAGGAAAAATTTCATTTTAATGGATTCTGTGATGATGCACGTACTAATTTATAGAGGAATGAAGTTCTGGACGATCATTAACTCGTTACTTGAGTTAGCCGTAGCACTCTGGTTACAGGTTGACCCAAAACCACTTGAAATTCTATCGGGGTACTCGCACAAGGTAATCAGCTAAGCTCCAAGCTTGTACCTTCCTCATTGCTGAATGAATATTGCCGAGGCATGCCCCTTTGTCAAAATATACTCCGTATCGCCTCCCGATCCATCTGGCCTATAATTTTCATTGTTTGTGATAGAGTGATTTTTTTCAGCCAAATCGTTCCATATCATCAGCAATGAAATGATTGAGAATTTTAAAATCAAGAGTGATTGAAAACGAACGATCAAGCTTCATTAAGAAATCAGCTCTAGAGAGCTTGCCAAAAGTACTCGGCAAACAATCAGACTCGCCAAAAAGGTCGTGTTTGGTATTATTCAACCCTCTCATCCGTGGGCTTTAATTAGCTCTCACCTTGAGGCCATGGAACGTAGCTTAGTCTCTATATCTATATAACCATTTGCCCGTAGGCCATTTCAGCCGATGTGTCAGTGCATAAAATCCTGCAGCGGACATGGACCCAAGAGTCTCCGAGTTTGGTGATGCAAGGATATTATGTCGACGGTCGTCACGGGAGTTGGAGGATAGGCTTGTTTGTATGGCCATTCTCTGTGCAACCATCATCATGGGCAGTGGCCCGCGACTCCCTTACTTCGTGTCATTACTCGGACAGCAAACACCCTTCGACCCTTGTGTTTCGGACCCTCTATAAGCTTGACCCGTTATTCTCTTTCTCTTCATCTTCATCCTCTGCATCTCGTTTTCTTCCTTCTTCTTCTTCTTGGACTGTGAATCTACGAGGAGGCAGTTTTCAGCCTGAGATTTGTATTTAAATGAGTCCCTGTGCTGATCTACTGTGAACAGAGGAGACTAGATGGGAATGCATGTAGATTTGTTGGGTGGCTGGCTCTTTGAAATGATATCACTAATGCAGGAAAAGGGACGTGAAGTATATATATATATATATATATATATATATATATATATATATATATATTGCATGGACGGAAACGGGTCAGCGTTTTTCTTTTGGTTAGATGTTCTGTGCTTCGTCTCAATTTCTGTAAAATTTATGAGCTTAAAGCAGGATTGTATCGTTGACCGCTCGTAAAACAGCTTGCTCTTTAAAATATTGCCTAGTAAAGTTGTCGGATTACTGGATTGGAGATAGTTTCAGCATTGTTGTGGATTGATATAGTAGACACCGTGTGGCGACAGAAATTGTCTCGGTAAGATTAATGTTTGGAGGATCCAGGATTCTTATGCTTGAAAGATTTTAGTTTGAAAACTGCAATTGAGTCGGCTACGTTATGTAGGGTCAAATATTTCTACTGAGGTTAAAACATGAGTACATGAGTAGTTGTGATTGTTGATGAGATGATAGGAAGTGTTAATTAATAAAAGTTCAACAAATGATGGTACAATCATCATAATTCGGGTATGGTGTTTGGACATGAGTTGGGAGTATTCCGTCACATGGATTTTCAAATCTTAACGCATCTATGACTTGATTGACAAAACTGTGCAGAATCTAACGCATTATGACGATGTGAGATACAGAATATTCAGTATCATGCAAGAATTTGGTCTCATGTTTTCAATCAAATGTGGGATATGATACCCACTTCGACTCAGGACGATTTCTTGGAATGTGGAGATATCAAGAGCCCAGCAGCTTCATTGATGAACTGGCAATCGATAGATCTTAGGCACAATTCTTTTTTGGATGAATATGTTCTACCTGTGTAGATGCAGAAGAAGAGCTTCATCTGTTCAGAGCAGCAATATCAATTCAAGATTCACAAATGGAAATCTTACTTGGATAACATATGTCATATACCGACCATAAAAAAATGCCAATTCATCTAGAAATGGTAGATCAGCCTCATTTCTATTCGTGGACAACAGCAAATGACAAGTCATGTATTCCAGTCAACACGATGCAGTCAAAACTCCCAATTTTTGAGTATGATGATGATCGAAAAATACATGCCACGTCTTCACAACCAAAACCAACCTCAACCACAATGAGAAAAAAGACGAATTAATTCAATGCGATCGAAGCGAAGAGTATCCAAGATGACGGGTCAACAACTTTTCCTTGAGAATTTCAATGAAATGGATCGAAATTGCCTTCATCGGTCAGCCATCATTTACCAAGTAACAATAGCTCGAAATAATGAGTGCGGTGGCGAGCAGACCGACTACCACGGAAGAGCTTCCCAGACTTTTCATAAGGAAGTCACGCGGAAAAAGGGGAAGGAGAAACCCGCAGTCTCAAGTGCAGCCAAGGAAACGAGGAGATGACCAAGAATAAGTCTGTTGCTTCTTCTTGGAACTTTCTTTGTCGATTCTTGGGGGTATACAGAAGAGTGACCGTAGGCTAGCTACGCCTTCAGTTATGAAAGGGTGCACGCGCGGCTTCAGAGAATAAGAGCAAAAAAAAGATGCCTAAGATATGTCCAGGAATAATGGGCGCCAGCTCTTGGGGTTAACGGGGAAAGATGCAGGACCAGATGTGAACTCGCAAAGGGACAGATCGAGCTGTAAGCACGTTCTCACCCTTGGCACTACTAGGCTATATATAGCTATGAGAGCCCTTTTGGTAGGCCTAACGAGCGGCTTTGTCGTTCATCTTTATCTCACTTTTGGATGCTCTCTTACGCTTGGACATCTCAGAAGATGCTCTCTTCAGTGACCGCACTCTTTTTCTTTTAATGGTGTCTTTTAATGGCTCAACGCACTTGGATACACCTTTGCCAATGTCCAAGTACTGTTTTGGGATGGTTACTTGAGGACAATTGATGAATGCTCGATGACGTTGGTGAAAGTGTTCTCTTAATGAGTAGGGCTGTCATTTCGTTTTGTTTGATCACTGGTGGTATAAGAATGAGTGGATTCTGACAACCGTGAGAAACGAATGATAAGTCGTGTTGCGGAAATATTTCTAATGAGCTATCAGTGAGTGGAAAATACTCTGGGTGGAATACAATTTCAAATCTGTAGGAGTCAGCCACTGTATGATTGTCGTCGGCCTGTTTCCATATAGAAGCAGGACGTGTAATGATTACGCGAAAAATTGAGCATTTTATGACTCAAGTCCCGTTATCAATTCACACTTTATAGCCAGGTGGATCCTGCAGGACCCATCGACAATATTTTGGATATCACAACTTCATGCCCCTTATGGATCTAACATCTTATTTCGGATGCTTACCAATCATTTTGTATGTTAATTGAGGTCTACTAACGGCCTGTGAGTTTCCAGACTACTTTCAAAACATCCTATGGCCGAATCAAGTTGTAGAAAATCTTCGATAGTCCCTGTCAATGAGTAAATGTTGGCAAAACTTGAATCGGTCTTGGAGAACAAAGGATCTCGTGCGAAGGATACAGCACGAGTAATTTGGCAAATACTTCTATTTGCAACGTTTCGTCAGTCAGATCTCTTGATCTCATCAGGCTACAAAAATTTTCATCACATCACAACACTCAAAAGTTGAACAAATTCACAATATTCATAACAGTCCATTGAAATCACACAAATAATCACCACTATTGTAAAATCTTGTTAGCGCTTGAGTTACATGCTGATAGATAAAATCAATTTATTTTGTAGACTTAATATTGACAAGTGGACTCTTTTGAGTCTACAAAAAATTGATTCTATTTATCATCATGTAACTCGAGTGTTAACAAGACCTTACGATAGAGGTGATTACTTGCGTGATTTTAATGGATTGTTATGAAAACTGTGAATTTGTTCGAATTTCGAGTGTTGTGATATGATACTTGAATATTTTTGTAGCCTGATGAGGTCAATAGATCTGGTTGACGAAACGTTGCAAATAGAAGTATTTGCCATATTACTCGTGTTGTAATATTCTTTGCACGAGATCCCTTGTCCTCCAAGATCGATTCAAGTCTTATTAACATTTATCATACGACCGAATAAGAAAATTGTCAAAAATGACTCCTCACTGTACGGGCACTATTTCACGCTTTTTGAGATTTTGATTAGGTTGAAGTCTACACTCGTTCTACAGTAACGTGAACCAGTCTCTTTGGATGAAGAATACACTCCTAGAAGATTCTTAAATATTAAAAATTGTGAGAAATCTCATCACGGTGCTCAACGTGACTGATCTCAACAGTGACGCTCTTGAATGTTTCACGAGATTCTATGAGGGATTTGCCTAATCGGAACCTCCGGAGAAGTGAGTGGACTCAAATGACGAGATGATTATCCTTGGGTTCTGAAGGGCTGAGAAAAATATCCTCATTGGGGTACACGAATAGAACATTTTACCGATCTAACTGAGACGATAGATTTTGGACCCTTTCTCACCGATGAATGGAGATTGAATTACATAACATGCCATTCTTCAGGATATCAGAAGAATCCTTCAGAATATCATTACTCAGAACATTTGAGCAATCAAATTTTGTACGATGGAATGGTGCTTTGTCTTATGCTCTTTGGGAAATTCCAGGAATCTAGGGAGCTCTGAGAAAATTTTCAGTTAAAATAAACATATCATCTCCTAGAGTATGGAGGAGGGTTCAAATTGAGGGGGAATGTGTGCGAGATCGGGATAGAATGTTTTGAATCCATTTGAAGTTCCAAAAATCAACTTTGTCCCTTGACGAATATTCAAAACGTGTATGAATTTCTGAGAATCATATTTTTGAAAATGTGTCTTGATGCAAACAGATTACGATCGCACTATAGAAGCTTAATTCAAAAGCCTGTCCCACCTGTCCATTCCCTTATTCCAAAAGTTACAAATGACAGTTGGTCGGGTAGTTTCTTGCCGGTCTCGATTCAGCAATGCCATCAAGACTTACATGAACAGTGCTAGGTAGGAGAGTGCAAAAGGTACATTCAGAATATTACATGGGGAAAACAGAGCTAGAGAGTAGAGTAACGTCCGCAAGCTCGCGCCCTGGGAGTTGGTGATCATTCAAAGCAAAAGGTACTACTAGTATTACTAGGTAGTGGTACTATAATACTACCTATATTCAACGTCACGGTGACCTATGACGTGGCTTGGGGCCGTTCCATCACCCGTTTGCTATATAGAGCTTTCTGATATATGCGAAACTCCCACAAGGCGAATCGCCCATGAATATATGAATCAAAGCATTTGCCCCTCGCATATAAGACGAGACCGACGGAGTAATACGTACAGGTAGCCGATGTTCTTACTCAGAATTGAATGTACCGATAGCGACATGAATATGTTAGACTCAAATGCATGGCTTTTATCTTTTGGTCTTTCGATATGAAAGGGTTGGATCGTAGATCGGAAAGTATTGGAATAAGTATCTAACTGTTTGTGCAGAGGTTATTGGTCTTGTTCCTATGAGAATGTGTATTCTTTGGTTAATTAATGACTAGTGCAGATAGCTAAATCGCAAACTTTCTTGCTTAGTTTCATCATCAATAAGTGAATATTCGAAAAGTCTTGATTTGACTACGTGGAACTTTAGATCGATGAATGAATTCACGGGAGTGAGCCTTTTCTTCGATCATACTGAATGAATCACATATGTTTTAGCTGATTTGTATGTCTCATTCTTTAAAGAGTAGCACAAGGAGGATTTTTCTACTGATTTAGATTACAAAATACTCTCGGTCACTGATTGATACAAGAGAATATTCACCAATTTGCAAAAACCACCACCAGTCAAAATTTTCCAAGAGTGAAATCCGCTTGGATTATTACCAGTGCTGGAAAGGTGGTGTCTACTCCCTACTGAATATGAACGATGAATCTACAGAATCCTCTCAAAATCTTACCCCTTCATCTCGTTGAAGAATTCAAGGAGGTGGTGCTCTCAAGTCCAGGCTTTGAAGAGCTTAACGAGTTTACTCACCGCAAACTCGGCTCTCACAATATTACAGGGTGGTAATGGAGTTAATTGCCGACACAGCAAGTAAGTGAGTGAGTGAGTGAGTTGAGACTTTGGTCTTAAGTTATACGTATGTGTAAGTCGGTGTCCTAAAATAGTAAGGTTAGAGAGACTAAGGAGGTTGCGGCAACCCAGCTTACAACTCGAGACACGCCATGCACCTGATACCAACAAATTGCTCCTCTTCTTACTGGATACTCTCTATATGGAGCTTGCTGAGGAGACCCGAGTTTATCCTCAAGATGCTACCCCATGGTCATTGCAAGGGTGTCTCTTTGAGCACACCCAACGAGAAAAGAGTTGAAAAATCTTGCTCGTTGTATGGGGCTGGTTGCTGAATCTAATAAAGACTAGGAAAAAATTCAAGGGCTGCAGCCGCGATTGAAATATCTTATGGTTTTACTCAAATGGTGGAAGTTAACTCATATCGAAAGCAAACGACGAAGATACGGTAACTGCCTCGACATCATCTTTTACATTAGTTTTTTCTAAGAAGCTTCTCGTTGAATCAGTTCCAATCAGTTATAATGGATAGAATTGACATATTACGATGTCCGGCACTTCAGTGATGGCGTTCGAAGATGTTCAATCCGAATCCAAGTCTGTCAATCTGTTAATGTGAGTGAGTAGAATTTTTTACATTATCTGTTGTTCCATCTTCTCACTAATCCGTGCTTCAAATGTGACAGATGATCAGTCTTACATCATGCGATTCACAAGTCTTTTGAATTTGTGAAAATCTTCGAAGTTTCTGGACTCGTTGGCAAAGCACTGACATGAAATGAATGATAAGACAGAAGAAAAGAAGATTGCTCACGAGGGCCGTGGTGCATTCGTTTGAAATCAAACATCCAAACAATTTCATGATTACATTCTCATTCGTGCATCAATTGGCAGGATTGTACAAAGTTCAGATGTGATAAGAGAGAACAAAATTTTGCAAGTGAATCACAGAAAAACTGTAGATTTCCAATCGATGTTGATGGCCAATGGAGAATGTTCGGCGTACAGCATTAAACATGTTCAATCCAATGGGTCCCACTGGTGGGGCCCACGATGTTTCACGGTTCAATTTCAAATGATTCATATTTGTTCGAGATATACCCTGAGCGGTAATTTTTTTAGGTGGTTTTATTTGTTATTTCCCTGAATGATGAATCAGAAAAAAATTACCAAAACAAAGACATATTAATCATGCAAACACAGAAGAATTTCTTATGAATTTTTCCTCCTTGAAACATGCAAGGATTGGCTAGCAAATTTGTTTATAGCATTGTTATGAGAGAATTATTTGGATATTCCGTTCCTACGAGGGACAAAAGTACGGAAACCTGGAATCAAAAGCTTACGTGATGAAATGTGAATTTAAACTACGATGGGAATGAAGGATTGAGATGGTTATTACCAAGGTTAGGAAATTTCTATTCACCTCACGAATCCTGAGACTGTAGAGAAGGATAGGGCAGTACGAAACGAACATACATGGTTTTGAATAGGGTAATGTGCCCGGAACAGTTCATCTCTTCGTCCCTTGCCAAGGGGCGAATGCTAGCGTGAAACACAGAAAAGACATTAAGCGTGTTAAGGTGAATGTAGCATGTCGTGGTCGAAAGGAGGAAAAAGCTGTACACGCAATAGTCAGTGAATATGTATCAGAGCTTATATTAAGATGTTCTACAACTCACGATTACCAAGGGTACTGCCAAGGATGCTTAGGTGCTGTCTTGTAAGGAAAAAAAGGAGTTTTGATTGGTATGGATGTATTATATCAGCATTAAACTTTGAGTTGTTGAAATGATAAAAATCTACCCTTGATGATTGGAGAGTTTTCGAAAATGTTCTGAAGATTTTTGATGACACCATTACTCATTTGTAAGGTAAACGGGTGAAGAGCTTGATGTACACTGTTTATCTGAATTTTTTCACCCGTCACGGCATCGAAAATCAAATATTTAGCGCATGAAAGCAGCTCTTATCTTGCAAAACCATACCATGACAGTTCTATCAGTTCTGTCCTATTGAATTCGGTGATAGTGATCATGTGCAATGGAAAATTTGCATAAGCCCTGGAACAACCCGTTAAATGAATCTCTGAAAGCGATTTTGGGCACGCCCCTGCTTCTGGGACGAAATCATTATCGAATCTGGATTTGATTTCTCAAAAACATGGAGTGATGACCCATCCTTATGGAATGAATCATTGAAATATTAGACACAAAAGATAAACGGGAAAAAATTTTCTGATTCACTTGTTTAAGGCTCTTAAGTATACAGACTCAGCACTCGTCGAAGCTAGGCTTTACCTCAAAATATTTATCTAGGAATTAGTGCGAGTCGAAACTTTGTTAGAGAGACTACTCATCCAAAATCGGTAGCGCGAGGGGCTCCAACGGATTTGAAAATCCGAATTTAGGACGAGAGCTGCGGAAGGGTATAGAGGAGGAGGGAGGGGGACTGCGAGGGTTCCTGCATCGGTCCTAATTAAATGGATAACGAGCGTCGGTTAAATCCGGCTCTTTCAGACGATCTAGAAGCGGCTCTCAAGCTCTTCGTTCTATATCTACTAGATAGAGTGCACGAGTAATAGTTATATTCGTAGGTTAAGAGCTCAGAGTAGAAGCAAAAGCTGCGCCATTATCGTTGCCGCAGGAAATCATAATCGAGAAATTGAAGAGCCGTCCAGTCTGTGTGGTGAGCGAGCGCTTAGGCAAAATCAAAGTTTTGACGGTATTAAATGCTAATGAGAGTGAGGTTCCCTTCGAATTCGACAGCTTTTATATGAAGAGCTTTGGATTCTGTAATACTGTGTATTCGCTGTTATTTGACTGATCAATCAGTGGAGAGGAAGTACTATGAATTTTCAGTTTTTGTTATTAAATTTTCCATTTCGATCAGCGCTTGTCTTGCCTTATAATTACTTTCCACCACCGTCGAATGAGGTAACTTTGAATATCCGCGATAACTTTTTAGAACACTCGAGTAAAACTTTGTACGTCTCCGCCACCTAAAAATCAGGTTTCTCTCCGCTTCTACTACTTTATCTGCTCGTCAGTGTAGGCAATGTTTTCCCACGATGTGGCAGCCCCGATGGGCTGTATGTTCGTTTATAATGAACTTCTCCAAAAGAATTATTAACGAGTGAAAGATAAGTGCTCCAAACAATTGGTGACACTCGAGTACTTCCAGTCCGAGTCCAAGGTAATGGCGCTAGATTTGAATAAACCATACCAATACTCCGACGATTTCATCGGTACATTGGTGTGTTTTCAACCTGACTCAATATGTATTGCAAAACCTGAAAAATTCATTTTTTCTTGGAAACCAGGGTAACTTTGGGACATTTAAATGGAAAAATAAATGCTTTTACGAGGTTTGGGGTACCTTCGGAACACCTCAGAAAACTGAAGAGGATCAGATTTTTTTCGGCTACAGGTTGGGGTAACTTTGGAACACGTGATGATTGAATCATCTTCGGCATGTGTGTGTGATCTACAGAGATATTGAACAAGATGTAAGAAAGGTGAGTCGATATTAGCGATTGATTAGACAACGCTTGTCTAGTGTCTTCTGCATCCAATGCTGAGTGTGGACTCCTAACACGATTGTGGCATCATATTTCGAAACGAAATACCCATCATCTATTATTCATCGTCGAGCGTACTTATTTTCACTACAAATTCGTATGTATCATGCAATTTTTTCCCACGCGAGTTCCGTCAATCTACCAAATTCTACAATAGTTTTTGTTCGATGCATGGAAGCATTTTCTAAATTGTTCTTAATTTTTATCACACATTACAGTTGACAAGGTATTTGACAATTGAAACTCCCCATACAGTTTGCTTAGGTGTACACCTGAGTAACTTTGAAATCATTTTGTGTAAATGAGTGAGTACAAAAAATGTGTGTCGTGCATTGTGTCTCTGATTTATGAGCCAAATTCGCCATTTTCCTTATTTGCTAATATTTAACTCAGATAATCAAAATTTCTTGCGTGACCAGAAACCGCGAAATCGTCAAGTTTTACGTTGCTTAAGATCTTTGTGACGAAAAGCAACCTGAATTTTACTTGGCAGTACATATAAATTGGTGAAACAGATATAAGGAACTTGGAGAGTTATGAAATACAAGACACTCGACAAGATATTTCATGGGTACCTGTATACTCTACTCACATTTTCTGCATTGGCTTTGACTCCACCTCCTCGTAAGTAAAATAAAATTGGTAAAAAAAAACTCTTAAAAAACGCTTTTATTGACTTAACAACGAAAAAAAACACTAACGATGCAAGATATTACTAGCCACATCAAATAGTTAACTATGTTTCGGAAGTATGATGAGAGTTAACTATATGATACATTTTGGTGGTGAAAATAAAGAATGGTTGAGTAAGCACTCCAATTCAGCGGTGAGACATACTGATTTCGAATGATTGAAAGGGAGTACTCATTGCAATTTTGTTTCTCGGGCCACGAACCACAAAAAAAAAAAGAAAAATTGGGTTGATGCATACGTGCTCCCTGTTGTCTTATCGGCAATGAAGTACACGGCCGTACTCGCGTGTCTGCATGGGATTCAAATATACTCGCGTTCGTCGATGAATGACGTTTGACGTATTTCCTATGGCATCTGTAAACATACCTCCTCGACGAAATACGATGTTCCAAAAGCAGATGGAGCTAGCACCTTCTCAATGTGTGAGAGAGAGAAAGAGAGAGAGAGACACCAAAGTCAAGCAATTCGTGGAAATGTTTACGATCACACACTGCCATCTATGTCATCTACGACAAAGACAGAATATTAGGCAACTTATACGCTGAGGAAAAAAGTACATCGGGACACAAGCACGAAGTATTGAACCACACACTTCCGTTCTCTTTACACACTCTTTTGAGCAATATTGTTTGGCCCTAACGCGTACGAGCAAACGACGTACATTTTGTGGGAGGAGCTAATAAAAAATTGTACATCATGATTGGACAGAAATTCAGTTCCCCTATATGAAAAGGATCACTAGTCTGGCTGTGACGAACTAGCGCTCGTCGAAGTGCAATAAAAGCGTTTAATAAAAAGAGTGCAAAAGAGAGTAGATTCAATGCATCACATTCCATGAATTTTGTTTTGAATTGATAGAGTTGTGAGGACTTTTGGTGAAGATGGTTCCGTTCGAGGACTCATCAAATCACTGATATTACTTGAAACGATTTTCATCGTAAGCATTCATGTTAGAATCACGATGAGGCAAATCTTATATAAGGCAAGCACGAGTCTTGCATCAATCGCCAACCTCACCGTTGTTTTAAGAATGTTTCATTTAGTTTTGAGAAGGATATAAATTGGTATGATCAGACATGACTGACTATTAGTCATACGTACTCCTTACATGCGCAGAATTGGAGTCTGAATTTTACACAATAAGAATATGGTACCTGAACCATGAGCTAATGAAAATATGTCAATAATCATTCAACATGATATTTTTCGGTCTCAAAGCTCATTGAACGATATTTTTTGCAGAGACTCAAGTGCCTAGTGCCCCGCGCTGTAAAAATGCCGATGGTGATGAAACAGGTGATGAATGGTGTCGCAAATTTTGCAATGATGTAATGAATCGTTACGAAGGCGAGTGTACCGAAGATGGGGAATGTAAGTGTACTGGCAGAAGGTTGTCAATTGATTTGATCAAATATGCAACTCGAGATGAGTATTTGGAGTGGCGAGCTGCGAGTACAGCTATGGAACATCTTTATTATACCTGTGTAGGTTCAGTGTCACCTCACAATTGATCTGAAAATGTGCATATCTTTTAAGAACATGATCAGTAGATGATATAATTATAGACGTAACAATGAATATTTGACGAATTATGTTGATGCAGTAAAAATGAATGATTCTAAGATCAAATTACTTTTTTGTTGTATCAGTCTCATAGTGAGAGAGTGAGAGATTGAGTCGTTTCTGTCCTGAAAGTATCTGTAGCTGTGAGTGACAAAGTTTGAGCCGGTTTGTGATGATAGAATGAAGTTGTTTGTCGACAATCATGTTTATACAAATAATGGTGTAATGATTCATTGTTCATTGCTCCTTCATCAGGAATGGTTCTAATGTTTGTGACTGAAAATGATTAAATGATAGTGCAGATATTGTAGCGCCCAATAATTTTCTATCATTCTATCCCTAAACTCGACAACCGATTTTGGGTTACTGAAGACTCGTTTATCTTGATTTGCTTACCAACTCAAGTACCGTCAACCGGGGTAACTTTGGAATAAGGGGGGGGGGGTAACTTTGGAACAACCTATGAAAAAGTGCTTATCACGCACAGTTGGCTAGGCAGATAATCTTGAGACTTTCATACCGATTTCACCCGCTTGGGACACGTATAAACAATGTTTCGGATCAGCGCGAGGGCCTCCATCAGCTATCAATCCGTTTATAAACTAACTTCTGGAAAACTATGTTTCCAATCCAACAAACAGTCTCTCGAAAAAAGTGGTGTTGTTTTGACTTACGAGGTCGACTCCAAGGTGACTGAGCTAGATTTCACTTGTCTGAACACATATCTAGACGAATCCTTTGTTACATTGGAGTATTTTTAGCCAAATTTGATTTTGTAGAGTAAAAACTGAGAAGTACGTATTTTTTTTTAGAAACTAAGGTAACTTTGAAACACCTATCCATTTGTCTCAAATGTTTCCCAATCTCTGTACTATAATTGTATTCTACTTACTCAAGTAGTCGTTGATAAGAGCTTCAAGTTGAGCCTAAGGACGTCTCATTTGCCTCCATGGAAGCCGAGTTATGGCAGTTTTTGTTAGAAACCGACTGTGAAGGTATTTTCCCCCTCGAGAGTTAGCCGCGACGCGGGTAGTGAGGTATGCTTGAGGCGTCTGATCTCGATCATAGAAGTTCAATTCAACCAAATGGACTTTTACAATAGGTCAATGGGAAGCTCGGACAATCAGCTTTCGATTACTAATAGTGAAATTCGATTGCGTGATCTAGTTTATGAATTATTGACGAATAAATGATGATAACAATTTCTGTTCCAAAGTTACCCCAGTCCGTGTTTAACTTTGGAACACGACTTTCAGCGCTCTTTGCTCCAATCAGATATGTCCAAATGAACCTTATAAGCACTGGAATCAAAAGCTGGAACTGTAAAATTTTGATTGACCACAGATACAATGCGCTTCTGATGTAAGACATACAAGTTTCGCGAGGTTTAAGAAGAAAATGCAATTTTCGCAATTTTCCGATGTTTGAGTGCCTACAAAATTGCGAAAAATAACTTTCGCGCCTCGCACACGAGGTTCCCCGCTTCCGAGCGATCATTTCAACCCTCGCCTCCGGCTCGGGTCGAAAACCGCTCGCTCAAAAGCGAGCGACAACCTCATGAACTCGGTGCGAAATATACTATTTCGAAATCATGTGCGTAAAGTTAGTGCGTAAGGAACATTTTTCCGTGCGCGAAGGAATTTTTGCGCACGGAATGCGTGAAGACCTGTGCGTAAAGTCACCAACAGTGCGTAAGGTAGGTCTTTACGCACTGGAACGTATCTTTACGCACTGCCGTATTTTCTTTCTAGCCTGATATTCTACAACATCTCTTGAAGTTTCTGCGTTGTTTAGCAAAATGATCTCTGTCTTAATTCTGTAGAATCGGAGTGCTCCAATCGTTGATTCGAAGCTGCCCAAAGCAGGTGTAATGACTTCTTTCACTCGATATAGGATGAAAACTTATGAGCTCTCTAAATTGTTATACTCAGTCTTGCTCTCTCGATAAGTCCATACGATTGAAATATCCTGGTCGGCCCATCGAATTGAACATGGAAATAGTTCACTTCGGTGGTACATGAATTTAATTGAATTCAATACAATATATAGACCTTTTTGGAGTGCTTCCACCGTGGTTTCGGTAATTTGAAATCTACCTTAGACCGTACGTCCAAAGGAAATGTACATTCACTTTTCGAATACTTCGCCTCAAAAAAGAGTGTCGGCGATGTATTCATATTCTTTTATAAGAAAGAATCCATAGGTTTCGAAATCGCTTTCTATCCCGTGTATTCAGAGCATTATTATTATCATTAGAATTGTTCAAGTTCTTTCTATTGAACCATAGGAATGGCATATTATTTCATCAATCCGTTGATTTATTCTTGCCCGTCCTTGACGATATTCATAAAACTCCATAATAATTTTCCTCGAAATTCAGAATTGATATTATCTTATGAACTTACATATTTCGGATCTTGTCCACTATTTGTACTTTTGAGGATTGAGATCAATCTTTTCAAACTATGCGGTAGCATATGATATATCAAACAAAAGATCTTTTTCTGATACATTTTCAGAATTTTTTTTTCAGTCGGGGGGCTCCGCCCCCCGAACCCCCCGGCGGGGGCTTCGCCCCCTGCCGCCCCTGGACCCCGCTCTGCCCCCTCTTCCCCCACCTGCCCCGATCACGATTTGATTACTGGCGTATGAGGTGACCAACAGAATACTAACTTTCCGAACAAAATTTTGAAAAATATCGTACGCAACTCTGTCGAAGGGTTTCCGCACTCGGAAAAACTTTACACACGAGATGTGAATCTTTACGCACTGTTGAGATACTTTACGCACTCGCCGCTACGCGGCTCGTGCGTAAAGAATCTCACCAGTGCGTAAAGACTCACACTCGTGTGGAAGATTTTCACTCGTGCGTAAATCCAACTTTTCGACATCGTTGCGTAATATACTATTTTGTTCCAAAGTTACCCCGGTTGACGGCATTTCACTAGTGCTCGTGCTAGGATCACGCATCTAGAGCACCATGCCTCGTTCCTCGAAATGTATCTACTAGTTCCATCGCTCGAAACTCCCTCGTTCCAAAATCTCAGGTTAAATTCAAAGTATATTCACAGGAACTCGATCTCAACTTTATAGTACTGTACGAAACATTCCAATTTTGTCCGCCTTACTTAGCTGGACCGACAGCCTTCTTGAATTATATGATTTCAGATAGTTATAACGAAGTTTTAAGGAACTACGGATGAATCTCTTATTTGGTATTATTTTCAATCCTTTGTTCGAGGTTATATTTGAAACTCATGATTTGAAACCACCAAACCCATGAAACAAAATTCACTGCCTATGGATTCGGTGAGACTTGACTTGGTTATCTGTGTAAAGATGACATGCTCAAGAATCCACATAAGACTACAACTTTCTCTTCAAAATTCATCCCCTCGATCGAATTTGTTCCAATCTGATCATTGAATATAACTGTAATAAATTGAACGTCCAGCCAGTCTGTCTGGATCCCACGCATCGGGTTGCTTACACTGAAGGAGGTGAAGTATGATGGGTGGCCGTATGGATCATGGGTGTGTTGATGGTTGGATGGATGAAAAGTCTGGTCGAGTTTGGTCTAGCTTGGTTAAAAACGGTCTAATCTGGTACTAATACGGTTCTAGTACGTATTAGTACCATACTAGGATCACCGCTCTAGTGTGGTATGAAAATCATCGAACTAGTACCGTACTAGAATTATCGTATGAGCACTTCACGGAGATCGTCGTAACTAGTTCGGTCTAATTCGGTTCAGTTCGATCTGGTACAGTGTAACTAGGTATAGCTCGGTCCAGGTTGGTCTGGTTCGATGTAACTAGGTATAAAGGAGTTTTAATTCGATCTAACTTGGTCTAGTTCAACCTAATTCAGTTCAGATTGCTCTAGTTCGGTCTAATAGGACGGGAGAGCACGAAATTGTACGGTTGATTGCGGTCGTTTACTGTCGAATATGGTCTAGTACGGTCTCATACGGTCTGGTTCGATCTAGTTCGGTCTAGTTGAGTTTCGTTTGTTTTATTATGGTCTGTTTTGATCTAGTATAGTCTCGTTCGATTGAGTTCTGTACTCCTACGGTCTCGCTATGTCCGGCCCGATCTGAACCGATCTTGTTGGGTTTGGTACGGTTCTATTCGGTCAAGGTTGGTATACTTCGGTCTGGTCAGGTCTGGTTTGGTTTCCTCCGATCTAATCGTCCTGGTCTGGCATGTTCTGGTTAAAATATATTACGAGGTCGTGTAGGCTACAGTACCCGCCAAAATGAATGGAACACGGGTTCCTTTACTAAAACAGCGATTACTCGGACGTCCTTGGGTCTACGGCAATTTTACAAGAAGCATCCGAAAGATGAGAGAAAGAGCTACATGTCTTCCAAAAATTTTCAACCCAAAACTTGTGTTTTTGATTGGCTCCAAGAATAAAAAATTCTTCATTTCAATCAATCATCGATCATTTATCGGGAAATCACGATAGCGCAAAAAACCTTACGGGATCTTGTAGCTCTTGTCAAGACCTTCAAAATCGTTTTTTTATACATTAGTCTACGGTTTTTTTTGCACCCGAGTTACGAGCGATCGAGTGAGAGCAAATTCACACGCGTTGAGGGTAGCGGAGATATAAAAAATGAAAAAAACCGTAGAGTAATGTATAAGAAAACGATTTTGAAGGTCTTGACAAGAGCTACAAGATCCCGCAAGGTTTTTTGCGCTATCATGATTTCCCGATAAATGATCGATGATTGATTGAAATGAAAAATTCTTCACTTTGCGGAGACAATTGAAACCATAAATTTTGCGGCGAAAAATATTTTAAGGGACATGAATTGATTGATTTTTTTTTCATCTTTCGAATACTTCTTTCAAAATTATTGTAGACCCAAGGACATCCGAGTAACCGCTGGTTTAGTAAAGGAATACGTGTTCCATTCATTTTGGCGGGTACTGTAAGGGTGGGATTGACTTATCAATGGGTTGATCGGACAATTCATTGATTGGTCGTGTATCATGCGTTGTGCGTTGCACGTCGTGTATCAAGTGATTGTGGTGTGTGGTTTTGAATGCGCCGTGAGGTATCCCGGAACTGTTCTCAAATTGTTGCATTATTGAACATTCATCGAAAATATTGACTGTTTGTTATAAAAATCTCTAAAGAGTTTAGGACTTTGATATACTCTATCGAGCCATTGCGGAAATTCAGAGCAATCCATCTGAATTTTTTACAATGACATATCTATCAGCTGGTATAATTCAACAAAATATCATCTTTGCGAATTCTATGAGAAATTTCTCTTCAAAACTGTGGAGTGATTATTAATCATCCTCTTACAACAATCATTATTGAAGAACGAAAACAATTCAGGGGCCTTTAACTTATCAAGAATTTCCACAAGCCGAACGCGCGGTAGGCAGTAAGGCAATGCTGCTAGTCATAATAATTGAATGAAAGTCGATGAGATGCTTTTTTCTCTCTTGTCGAACTTCTAATCTGTAAACAGCCTCGAAAGCTGGGCTTACTATACTTGATCGAATCGAGAAACTCTTCCTAGAAAAGCCAAGAAATAAGTCCAAATTCGACATTATCTCTTGCCAACACACTTCAATTTTATTTTACTCACTATTTAAACTCAGTCAGAAGAAATCTCACCGGTCAAACGAACAGCAAGCCACTTTTTAAAAGATCACCGGCACCCAATGAGGATTTCAGACTTATCGTACTCAACGAAGCGAGCAAGGCTTGGTGGGATCAACTAGAAATCAACGCCCTCTTACCCGACAAAGTTCAAATTCTGAACCCGCAAAGCTCTGATCCATCCCAACAGCTTATAGGGCGAGACTCAACGCCAGTATACGAATAGCTCGTCAAGTACTTGGCGGAGTCACTTTATTAGCAGCGCCAGATTTCCAAATTCTTTTCATCGGGCTCTTTGGAGCTTCAAGCTATACAAGCCCTACCTTCGTACAGACAGCACTTCCTTCATACCACTATATACTCGGCCGTTTACATAAGCGAGTTCCCCAGATTGCCTTTTTGATATGTAGATAAGCACGAGAACGGAGGAGGGGGGGGGGGTTAGGTGGAAGAGACGCCAAGTCTTTTCTCACCGTTTACGCCCCCGTGCTTTTCGCGCGCTCGGGCCCTATTTACACCCGCTTCTCACTCTCTCGTTTCGCAAATGCTGAAGGTATATATAGAAACGACCGATATAGAAATGTTGGTGTTACCAGCAACCACTTTGTGCGTACGGGATGCGAGAGAGATCCTTGAATGTGTATGTATAATACGGGGTCTCGATGTACAGCTAGCTCGTTAAGGCAGCGTTTATTAGGCAACTCGTATTCTCACGGGTTCTACAAAGCAGCCGAGTCGAAAATTAGATTGACTCGGAGAAGAGAGCTGAACAATTTTTTTGTATGAAAATCTGACAGAGCTGAGTTTTAGTGTAGGTAATTTTGATGCTATTGGGAGTTTGTCGTAACATTTGGAGAGGCGTCTGTGACCGCGGGCAATGGTTAGTATAGTTATAGTCAAAGGTTGGTTGGGTAGCATTTCCAATCTTTGGTCTTGCTCTTGGTGTGAAGGTAAAATGAAGGTCTGAGTTGGTCGTAAATTCAGACTGTGTAAGTTGTTGTCGTCTTATCCCATAGAAACCGAGACCATCTAGAATCTAGTGGATATTTTGGTGTTTGATTTGATTCACTTCTTTTGAGGTTCCGATTAGGTGCAATGTACGCAGAACCTCATAAAACATTTCAGGATGTCAGTTATTAGTCCCGTCATGTTGAGATTTCTCACTTATTTGGTTATTTATGAATATTCTAGGCGAGCATTCTTGGATGAAGGAGTGCCATTTACACCACTGAAATACTTCGTAGACCCAAACCCGATCAAACACTCAGAAAAGGTAGAATATTGTTCGTACAGTGACGAGTCACTTTTACCAATTTTGAAAATTTGGTCGAACGGTGTTGTGAAAGTGGTCGGGAACCCTGGAGGCTGTTGATAGACCTCAAAAGTCATACAAATTAGTTAGGTGTGGCCTAAGATAATATGATGAAATCTTGAGAGGTATGAAATATTTACATGGATGTATTGATGCAGGCAGCTGACCGTGCTAGGCTATTACGGGGCCCTTGGCAACCTTGGTATAGCGGCCGAGGGCTACCTACCAAAACCCCTATCGATGAGTCGAGCGCTGATGCGGCTGAAACTTGGTGCGTCGACCCATCTTGATCGGGCACGCGCCTGCTGTTGAGGCCATTGGTGGTCCGTGGTTCGAGATTAGAGCCCTCTGCTCCTGGATTCTCTGCCATCGTTTGTCTTCGTCGAGCATGTTGAGCTCGATCTCGGCTCCAGCTCGACGTCGCCTCCCGCGATCGCGTACCTTGAGAATGCAGTAGTCACTTGATAACATCTGGGAAATTCGTCTGGCCACCTTAGGATCCCTGTCGTGGCCGTGCTCCCGGTACTTCGTAAGCAACTTGACGGCTAAGTCTATGATCTACTTGCTCTCGTTTCCTGTGTGCCACCATGTCGACGATAGGAAAGCGATTGCAGTTGCTGAAGGTGCGCGTGTCGTCCACTCGGAACGGGTCTTGTTGGAGTGCAGCTGCTGCTGGCCCTCCTCACTCGTTTTGAGATCTGCAAACCTGGATGAGGGTGGTTGAGTCCGGCTCCCAGTCTTTGAGTCGGCGTTTCTTGGTACGGCTGGCTACCTGGTCCTTTTACATGCGCTCTCTGTCCTTCATGGGCGCCTCACTTTGCTCGGTGTTTACGGAGGTAGCTGCGTTGGCGTGGTGACAAAAGGAGGTGGAGTGTACTCACCTGCGTCGTGTGACGTCAACCAATTTGGCGAGTGACTGCCGGAAGTTATCTGGATGACTTCTACATCTGTAGAGACGGGTGCAGATGATGCGCGGGAAACATCGACCTCGAGGGGTAACTTTAGCTGCCGCTGGATTTCCAACGAGGATGGGGCAATGAGGCCACGAGGCACCGCGGGCGGGTTGGCTGGTTCGTCGGTGCGGCTGCCCGATGTCGAAAATCGAATTTTGGCCGTGAGGAAAGCGATGTGCTCTCAGCCGAATTGCGGGTGTCGGAGGTATGCGTTGCAGAGCTCCTTCTGGATCCATCGGCACGTCCGTGGCGAGGTTGCTGAACCTTGCAGCAACCACTGCGAGTCGACCAGTATCATAACATGTGATAATCGGCGAGGGCTCATCCGCCCACGCTGCCGTCTGCACCACCCATCTCAAAGTCCTCTCGCGAGGAGTGTCGAGGTGCAGAGTCTCGAGCGTGCAAGCAAGGCTACTCTTGCTTGCTGCTGGCATGATGATGTACTGCTGGCTGCTCAGTGTGAAAGTTTCAAGTATTGACTCTTGACGTGGCGTCCGTAAAATCAGCGGATGCCCAGAGCCCCCTTCCACAACAGCTGCGTACAGGGTGACTTGCTTGTCCCCGAATCTTTCGCTCCCGTTCCCAGTGCGTAGGTGGCTCGGTGCACGTGGTTGAGCCATGCTTTCGGTGGGTACCCCGGTGCAGGGTGGCACAGCCATCCTCTATGGGCACATCAGGTAGTGTCAGATCGGGCACCGAGTGCGGATGGGTGCTGCCTCGGTGCGGGCTGTGGGGGCGTATCGTAGGGCAGCCCTCCCTAAGGGCGCGGAATAAGGTCGTCCACATGCGCGTGCGCAGCACTGCGGACGTTCATCTACTAGCGTGCGTGTGCCGGTGTTGGGGCGGCAGCAGGCCCAAATTTGGCTTTGAGTGTGAGAAATATTGATGAAGATCCCCGAATATCATGACTTTTGTGTGAAGAGATTCAAGTGGTTATAGTTGTGCTACCGTACGTTTGGGATTTTGCGCCGAACCGTGATCTTTATGTTGTCATGGAATCCAAGATTACACATTTTGTATATATGATATAACACATGAACCTGGAGAATCTAAGAATTTTTAGAAGATTTAATGTTTGAACTTCTTCTGATTCTCGGGTGGTCAATGGGTTGTATAGTCATTATTGCATTCTCAAAGTTTTCTGAACGCTTTTTGTTGGAATTTCCAGATTTTATGAGTTTAGAACAACTAGAGTGAGGAAAACTAGGAACTCTTAAGAATTTACATGTATTCTGGCCAATGATCGAGCTCCAACCGTCCATATTGAATGCCAGAGTATCGCCCACAGAGTACAATGATATCTCTTTTGGATAATTGAAGAATTCCGCTGCCTGTACCGGGAAGACCTTCGAGTGATAATAAGTTGATTTTCTCAAAAGAATTACTCCAAAACCAAAAGTAGGCCTTCGATTTGTGTTCTTGTCCCAAAGGTCTTATAGATATTCTGATTCTTAAGATCATTCGTCATCACTGGCAACATTTATTTCCCTGAAATACGTCCGCAGCATCTTGGTCGTTGCATTGCTGAGAGACAGAGAGCTGATATATGATTTGGACCTGTTGAAACTTTTATTAGAGGAATATCCCGCCACTTCGTTATTTTTTCAAATACCACCCGGGGGCCATATTAATTCACAATAATGTGATTCCTTTTCAGTAGTGCATCAATTAAAGTCTAAGAGAAACCTCAAAATTTTCTCAGTGCAACGTATGAATAGGGGTTCTGTACTAAGTCAGAAGAGAAAATGAAAACAACCAAAACATTTTGAAATTTTGATGTTGTTATCACTTAGCTTTTTCACGTTTCAGAAACATGTTCATATAGAGAATACGGTATTCGGGGTGTTAGGGACATTTTTGAATAGACAGATTAATGTAGCATGATCACATCAAACGTCTGGCTATGATCGCAATCGACTCTGGATACATGGGCTCCAAAATCTTGGAGAATCCATCAAGATAAGATATGAAGTTCTATTTATAGACAAAGTTCCTCGACGAAGACTGTAAATTTTGTGCATAATTTCGATAATCTCAAATCATGCATCGACATCTTCTCCCGAATTCAGTCACAACGAGCTGCACGATATCAGAATGAGTATGAACTTTTCAATTCTGGTATCATTTCTTGCTGTGTCAGTATTGGCACGGACACCTCGTGAGTATGATCATTCTGCTAAGGGTTTTAATTCCTGTTATCTCACTCTACTTCAAAAATCGACGAGATATAATCGGTTTCAATTTACGATGAAAATAATTGTATTACGCTACCGGAGTCTTGAGCAAATTTGATCTGTCGACTGATCCCCAACAATATCTGGTAACCATGCTGGGATTCGGATTACGTAACTGAACTATACAATAAATCCAACCACTAAAGCTTCAGCACGTCTCAAGTTTTTTCTTGCGATATCTGCTTTCTTCTGCAGGATTGCATCTAAGGTGACATTCTCACATGTAGTCAATATTGCATGTTCAGAGTATCGAGATCATAACCTCATACCTTCTCGATACACTGGGCGTAAAATTGTCCTTTGCGTGCAGTTGAGTCACTTTTACTTCCAGTTTATCAAAAAGTATATAGTTTGACTTTACCTGCGGCTGAGAACCCATCTTGGACGCGAAAAAAGTTTCACTTTGTTGTATCGAAACGTACTATAGTCCGCAAAGAAAAAACCTATGATTAGTAGGAGAAAATGGCTCTCAATAACAGTCAACAAGTTGAGTTATGTTGTGCTATATTTTATAAATAACATATTTTCATGTTGATTCTTCAGACTTTTATAAATCTTTGTTAACAGCTCCGATACAAGAAAGGACATGTGAGACTGCGGACGGTGATCGGGTTCCTGGGGGTCGATTTTAGATTTCGGTCTAGACCAGTCGCGCGGGTCTAGTGACCATAATTTGTCGAGGTAGCGCGCGACCTGCGCGTTGATTCGCTATTTCATCGTTCCTCGCTCCGCGAACCTTGGGTTAGGTTAGCTCGTGTATAGCTGCGTTCTGCGGTTTTGTGGTCTGCTGTATACGTGATTGTTGTCAAATAAACATAAATGAATGTTTATTTGACAATCATGACCATGCTGTTATCCGGCGTGAGTAAAGTCTGAAAAGTGAAAAAGTGAAAGTATTGATGAAATATCTCCATCAGTGAGAGTTTCATCTCTTTTTGATCAAATATGATTGACTGTTGTGATGCTGTATGTGACGGTAAAGCTCGCCAAAAAATGTTTCATTTTTACAGCATCACGACAGTCAATTATGTTTGATTAAAAAGAGATGAAACTCTCACTGATGGAGATATTTCATCAACACTTTTCAACCTCACGCCGGACAACAGCATGGTCATGATTGTCAAATAAACATTTATTTATGTTTATTTGACAACAATCACGTATACAGCAGACCACAAAACCGCAAAACGCAGCTATATACGAGCTAACCTAACCCAAGGTTCGCGGAGCAAGGAATGACGAAACCGCGAATCAACGCGCAGGTCGCGCGCTACCTCGACAAATTATGGTCACTAGACCCGCGCGACTGGTCTAGACCGAAATCTAAAATCGACCCCCTGGTACTGGATGTATTCATTTCTGTACAAGTGTAATGCGCACAAAGATTGGTGAATGCCGTGGGTTGACGTGCAAATGTTTCGGTGGAAAAGTGTTGACGAACGATATTATTCGACTTTTCGATCGAGAAGAGTATCTACTATTGCGCGAACAATTTTTGAGATCTGAGAACCACTATTATGAACGTATCAGTTCAGTGCCGCCCCATAACTAATGGAAGAAATACATTTTCGATCGGCCTTGATGAAGCCACTGACTCCCATTTAGAAGTGATTGTGAGTTGTAGATGTAATATATTATAGCCAGTTGAACTACTAGGCTGATTACAGGATATGAAGGCATGTAAACTGATTGAATACAAGGTTTTGGTGATCAAAAACGAAGAGGGAGTATTCCGAGCTTGCATCTCCAAAAGACGTTTCATGGTCGTTTTGAGGCTATCTGCGACTAGGATTATGATATTGATATCCATCAAAGAGTAAAGGAATTATCTTTATCATGATTGTGAAATAACAAAACTATAAAGACTACTCTGATTGACTCAACTAGTTCACATGCATGTGCGAATAAGAATTTCATTCTGCAATGATCACGATTTGTTCAGCGTGTGCAATAAAATTCAATGTTTTGAAATTGCTTGGTATATCAGGACAATCACGACGATTTCATACAATTTGCACGATCTCTTTCGAATGGACTCAAATGAAAGTTCATTGACTGAAAAGAACCGAGGGTACTTGCAGGGCCCAATAGTTTTAGATGATAGGTTTTAATCTGATCGGAATACCAATGAACTATTAATTCCAATTATCTTAGGACGGCTTAGATTAATGATATCAATACAGTGGCTTCCTAGTTTTTCGGCATCATATCACTCATCACAGCGAGCAGAGAATTGATGAGAGCACCGCAAGTTTGAGAAATGACAGTCTAGGATCCTCCCAGATTATTTCCACTATAAACAATGTTACAAGACTATTAAGATGTTTGAAGTGGAATGCCGCAGATTGGGATACAAAATTCTTGCATCACTCGTTAGTCAACAGAGAAACTCTGATGCAGCTTTGGAAGCTTTGGAAGAAATTGCCGTTCAGGTAAATTTGAATGAATTCATATGAATTTAGTAGTGTTTGAGCAATAAAGACAGGATCCTTGGGAAGTTGATTTATTCAAGAGGATTACTGATGCTCAAAGATAAGATATCAGATCATTCCCCCATTTGGATGAGACACGATTATATCCGGAGATTTTGGTGGTCACTTTCTGTAAATATTTCATAGTGCAGGTTGGACTTTGAGAACTTTGGTTCGTTGGAATTGGACTTGAATTCACTGGATAGGTTAAGAAGAGATCTTTGTGAGAATGCATTTTATGATATCAATTTCATGGTGGATGGTCGCACTTCTTAACTTATTGGTGATGGCGTTGACTCCACGTGAGTTGAAATTCATAGTTCCGTTTTAGACTTCTACTAAATACTCTAGACGAATTATTAAACTCAACTTTGGAATGATTCGTCATGCGTTCTATAATCTAGAATATTTGATATGAATCATATACGGATTGCATGTCATGTGTCATGTACATGATTGCAATAAAACTGAAAATGAAAGATTTATGAATATCAAGATCGAATCTTTTATCCGTCCATATTTGAATAATTACTCTGTTGTATTGATCGAATCTGTTGATCTTTTACTCCAGCAAGAATAACACACGGATTTTGTGAAACTCCGGATCGAGATGTAGTTGATAATGATGGATGTTTCAACTATTGTTCGAGTATCATGCGCACATTACGAGGCGAATGTATGGGAACTCTATGCACATGTTATGGTGGAAGAATTCTGACTGCAGATATAATTCGACGAGTGGACCGGAGAATGCTCTTAGTGTTACGCGAGCAAGATATTCGATTCCAGCGCCACTACTATGAATGCATAGTTGCTGTGTCACCTCACAATTGAAGGAAAATATGATGGAATTTTTTTCGTAAGATTCTTCTGTCGATCTTGGAGGACTGTCTGGAGACTGACTGGAAAAGAATCTTGAGAAAAAATTTTTAACATGTTGACAACGGGCACGATCAGAACAGCTGTTTTACAAGAAATATGATGAAATTCTCTCTACATATTTATTATATTTCATTTTTTTCATGATATTTCATAAGGTTTCATTATACTGTAAGCACATTTATCTGTGAAAGATGGCATGGATTATCTTATTGTTCCAGTTGGAAATGATCCCGGACTGAGCACTTACTATCGATATCAAAGTGTCAGGAAGAGTAATAATTTGCAAGACTAGGCTGTGTATTCAATTCTTGTTGGTGGGATTTGAATTTCAAATATCTATCAAGTTTTCAATGAATGAGATTGTACCTTGAGTCGATTACGCAAGCCAATTGAAAATCACATCAATGATTCCGAATATAATTTCTACGAGAGTTCCAAGAGTTCTGGTGATGGATTTGGCTCAATACTAGGCGATAGTTATCGATTAGCACTAGCATATGATATTCTAAGATACATATCCTAAAACTCAAGCGTTGACAGGATACGATCTGTGACATAAGCATTTCTTACTCAAGATGAATTAGTATTGAGGAATAACACACTGATGATGATAATATCACGGGTTAACAGCTCAAAAGCTTTTGAGCCTTAGAATTTTGCAAGTTTTGATAGCATTATTATCACTAAAAAAAATAATTTTCAGAGGTTCCGTGTAATCCATGAACCGTACTTCCCGATCTTTCCTAATTGAGTGTATGAAAATATTGTGATTGGAGTGAGGTCGCATGACGAGAAAAAAATTCGAAATCAATCATCCTGATATCTTAATTTTGTGAAAATGATCGTTTTCTTCCACAGAGTAGAAGTTATTGCGGCAGATATTTGAATTTTGATTGACTGTTCAGAACATACAACCAAAAATTTTTCCATCAGCCTAATCAGACATCTTTTCGTTTCAATTCTTGCAAGAATCTCATTCTATATCTTTATCTATGCAATCTGAAAAAAATTTTAAGTTGGTTTACTGCTATCAGATCATTGTCATAGATGACGGCTTACACACTTTGCTACGGCGATAAACCATTCCTTCGGGACAGCTTCTGGGCATTGGAAAATTCGTCAGTCGCTCCCTTTCTCACAGTACCCCAGCAAGTCTACTCCCTCCAGGGAATTCTTTTACGAGATTCCAAGAGTCTCCTTAGAAAATGCGGGGCGACGAAGATCCTACACTCACACCTATATATATATATGGGAACGATTCTGAAGCAGTGAAAGAGCAAAGAAAAGAGCGAGCAGTGACTTGTGCCTCTCTCTTTTCTTGAGGGGTCGTAGTCGGTGGGTCGGTGCGATTTTATATCTGCAGGCGTCGTCGTTATTGGCTCGTTTCATCTCCCACAGAATCGTTCATTTACCTCTATTATCGCAAGTAAACAGATTTACTAGCTCTCGGCCTTTCACGCGCTCATCGTCTTTAGTTTGCCTTCTACCTATATACAGGTAAACTCTGATGCACAGAATCATCTCCCACTGGTTTCTATCTTGTACGGATCCTGTTCGTGGAATATATCTGCGCTTCTCTTGCGATTTCTGCTCCACGAGGCAACGTAATTAGGTGGGAAACTATCTGTCGGGTGATGGTCTCGAAGGGAACGTTCAAGCTACGGTCCGCTGATTGAACCGACCGCGCGGAGCCCAAACATTCGACCCGTTGCAAATTTGGACTACGTGTTTAGCTTCGATGTACATGGATATGTGAGAACAGAGTCGTAGATTTTGCTGCTGTATTTGTGGCTGATTCTACTGGTTTTCGCTTTGTTTTGCATTTTCGATCGAGCAGATGTAACTGCGCTCAACCGCGGAATGAGATTTCACTATCGTTGATTTTCGGAGGACGAAGAACGCTGAGTCAGGTGAGGTTCATTCGAAGTGGAAAATCGGAGATTACAGGGTATTGGAGATTTTAATTGTGCGCGGTTTCATGATTTGTGATATTGAAGAGTTATGGTGGGAATATTCTACATCATTGATGGTCAACGTTTTGAACCAACGATCGTCGACTCGTCAACCCACCTTTTTCAAGACCGAGTTACTAGGAAGGAGGAATTTTTACATACTATTGAGTTTTTTTCAGATTTGTGCTGGCTTTCATTTGTTCTTAAGCCATTTTCGGCCTCATACTTTCATGATTGCTGTGATCTATCATCCAAGTTTTCACTACGATTGACTCAATTATTTCAAAATCAATTGGATAAAGTTGAGGTTTAGACTAAGAATTAGTAACCGACGAACATTCATGTAAAATGACGAATACGCAAAAGTCTATATTTATCGATGGGGTATTTGCATCTCAATTGATAGTGAACCACATATATGTGATTGATGTTTCTGGTGATTCTACAAAACAGGTTACTTCCGGAAAAAGTGGCTGCAACAAGTGGTAGTTTGTGATCAGATTCACCTCTCAGAAAGAAGGAGTAGATCAGATTAGTTGTTTTTCTAGGATGGCATCGGGGAGCCACCATCACGATTCCAGCGGAATCTCCAACTCAACTGACTTCGTTCTTTCTTCACATGGTGAAGCCAATAACCATCTTCAGTATATTGCGGACCCTTTCGATCAAGTACCTTTTTCTTTTTTTAAGAAAGTTCATGCAAAGTCGATGCAGGTTTGGTTTGCCATCGCTTTAAGTACCCTTTAAGCATGTGACAACTTCTTCTTTGGATCGAATAGCTGATTTGTATCTGATAATCTTCATTTTGAGCATTGCATGATCTATCAACGTCATCTAATGTTACCAAATCTTCCGAAAAGGGAGGGATTTGCTTCTCTAGTTAGGGCTATCTCAAACTCTGTATATACGAGTCTGAAACTTTTCATCTGAATAATTTCACAAGACCAGAAGAGGTAAAAAATTATGGTCTGTTCTTTGCGTGATTCATGGATCGCTTCTAGAAGAAAATTCGGCTAATCAGTGAGAATGTGTTCAAGTATATTCTCCCAGAGATGATTTGCTAGATTTAGAATCATTCAATCTCCGTGGTTCCACGGCCCATGAACTTCCACAAGATTAAAGTTCCTATTAGATAGAATTTTTCCTATCAGATTAACGATACAAACAAATAGTTCACAGCATCAGCAATTAAGATTGAATCATCCAATGATTGAACCAAAATGGCTTTACATAACTGACCGCAAATTCATGACTAAAACCATAGAAAAGCGTTTGGAATCCGCTTGGAATCCAATTCTACAATGAAACCCTATGGTACAAATCTGTGCAAATACCAAAGCTATACGGATAGAGCATTTGATTGAAGCGTAAAATGGCGAATATGAAATATCTCGAGGGCGAGTTGATAGAGTGACGACAGAGAGTGTGGCAGATGTAAAGCCGCTCAGCCGGACTGTGTACGTATATAGATCTACGAATGAAGGGTAGCCATGGGGTAATCACGCGACAGACAATTACACTGAGTCCTAACACACCACTGTACCGTTGAGAGAGTCCAGTCGTTCGCACGAAAGCTCGGCCAAAGGATTAGAGACTCGGTAGCATGAAGCGAGTCTGACATTTGAAGCCAATTCCTTTGTCCTGTGGTTTTTCTTTTGTAGTTCCTCGGAATCTCCGTGCAGTCACGACATGCGTCCTCTCTATACGAAACAGTAACAGACTGAGAGTGCACGGCTTCTCTTTTTATTTCCTCTACAGCCGTATTTCACGTTTCATTTGATCTTTGATTAAAATTGACTAGCAGAAATTCTCGCTTTGTTTCCTTGCTTAATGCACCTAATGAAAGTTGCTCACGAGATGCTGAATAAATGACTGGGAGATTTATTGTATCAATGTCAGATAGAGTTGGGCTCGGAGTTGGGGTGGTATTGTTCTTTCGAGTTTAGAAAATAAATAAGCCATGTGAGTTTAATTGTAGAAGTATTCAATACTCCATGGTTGTGAGATAAACTAGAGATTGTAGAAATATTGTTGCGTTTCTTGGTGTGATACTTATAGACCGTTGATCTCAGAAATTTCATCGAAATTTTATGCACAGAAACCAACAGAAAAAGATCTCCGTTGAATTTTGACAAAAAATCCTTGAAAATACCAATGGAATCCCCACAGTTGATCCAAAGGGTATTATTTGGAATTCTAACTACGAAATCCGTGAAGCCCGTCACATTCCTTCAGATCTGATTGTTTCTGAGTTTTCAAGAATATTGAAAAGGGTTCATGTTTTTTTCTTCTCAGGAATGTCCTAGAGAATTTTCTTTTCAATTGAAAATGTACCTCGATGGTATAGATATTACTGTTACTCTTTGTGGAAAGTATTCCACGTTCAATTTCACGTGTGGCCTGAATTGACTTCTCTATAAGAGTTGCATAAAATGTTTTATGCGTATTGCAATTGTCAGTATTTACTCCATCTAGTTTCAGTCTATTCATAAGTATCTTGAATTCCCTTCCAAAATCTCACGATTTCTACAACTTGACTTCAAATAGCTACATTAAAATCAGAAGTTACTGTTTCGTTATCAGATTCCGTGGGCAATCCATCCCAACCGCCTAATTAGCCCGTACCAGGCGTTCAAACGTACTCACGAATTCACATAGGGACAGCGTTGGAATTAGAAGGTGGATAAAAGCCGATTTTACGGTGCAGAGAGGCAGAATTAGAATCGCAACGGTCATGTCAAAGGGAAAAGCTTGCTCGCTGAAGACGTGAAATTTCATCGGAAGCCGTACGTACATACTTATGTATATATACGAATACGTCCATGTACGAAGTGCGCCGTGGCGTCCACATGGAAGAGAGCAGCCAGACTGAATGAGAGAGAGAGAGAGAGATAGCCGTTCCTGTCGAAAGTTTGCGAATTCCAAACCAAGGGGTAATATTAAAGTACTTTTTGACTTGGCCTCGCAGCTGTGTACCATCAGCTCCCTTCCCATCCTCTAGCAATTTTCCTTCCATTCGTCTGATGATTTCGAATCTCTGACCCCATACGGTTCTCTGTGTTTATTCCTTCACGGATTCTGTGTGAATGTTCGGGAGGATGGGCTTATAATTCATCCGAATCATAATAGATTGAGTCATGATTTCACAAGAATTGTTTTTTCAGAATGTTTTCCCTGCAGCGTACAAAGGCTCGCCAGATCGATTAATGATGGAAAATGTTTGAGTGAGTTACCACTTTTGAAGTGTTATCGAGAAAGCTATGAATTATGTATACCCAACTCACTTTTCAGGCATCAAATATCATGTTTCAAATCGTTCTAGATTTGGGAAATCTCCACTGCAACGATGAAAATTTGCTCGGCTTCTGTCAGCAAAGGGCCCCACCGATGGGGCCCATCTTATAGGACGGGTCACCGCACGCAGAGTTCAGTGCGTGGGACTCACCGGTTGGGCCCATTGCTGTGAAGATGTTAGTTTAATTCCATTTTTTGCTGGTTTGGTGTCCTCTTTGGATGAATTATGACTCTAACATTAATTCGAGGTCATCTCAAAATATCAGCTATCATTCATATCCCTTCGACGTACTCAAATCTATGGGAATCGAAATGTGTCATACACTCTCAAGATTATCATGCCACAGAAATGGTACTCTAATTTCATGTCACAATGAGACAAACTAGGGAGGTCAAGACAAACGTATTCCATGAATATCACAACTTGTTCATGTAAAAAGATTCATGCTTTACTCCTGAGAACCATTGATGGTTACCTAGTCACTATGTTCGTAAACCAAACGGATTTTTCTCGACTGGTTGAATTATAGACATTTTCGTTCAAGCAGTACTTCGAGTTTGAACTTTGGGGGATTTTAGATAGTGATAACTCTAGAAATGAGTAATGCAAAATTGAAAAAAAAGATATTGAAATATTTACAAAATTCTTCCCCACATTTTCTGAGAACAGAGTATGAATGTCATTTCTCAGTTTGAAACCTTGAAATTCATCTCATCTCACCAAACTTGGAAACATGCTTTCATCTAGACTCTAAGACTTCTAAGGAATTATAACATGAAACAGAGCTTCAGCCACCTCATAAAATCTGCATCTTCCAACCATACCAAGATCTCAAGTACTCCAGTCTAATCCACATCAGCATAGCCCATCTCTAATCAAGCGTAAACTTCGACCGACCTCATAACTGCACAACGAATCTTGCTTCTTGACGGGTTCAAAGAGACTTGGCTCTTTTCGACCCTTTGCATCACCGCATTCTAACACGAGGTCAAAGATATAGTGCTTGACCGCAAGCTCTTCGTGGATCTTAGGGATGCCGCGAAATATTTCGGGTCAAATTTTCAAAGTTCGCTATTATTCAAATGAGCGATGAAACAGATGTAGATAGATAGTCTAAGTAGCTGTCGCTTGTTTCTGTATGTTGAGTGTAATCTGTGAAACTGTGAGATTAATATTTGAAAGATTTGATGGATGAGTTTTGTATATACTTCGGAGTATGTTGAAAGGTCATGAGAATAAAACAAACCCTGTCTTTTGCATTCATGATTGTAGTAACTTACTAGTGCTGCAGATTGAAATAAGTCATGGTTCCTGAGTGCTGTTTTCCCTTAACAGCACTCAGAAGCTATGACTTATTCCAATCTGGATCTTTTTGGCAATGAGTAGTGAGTTCATTACGAGAAAGATCCAAGGAGTAGTGTCTAAGACTCACTCATTCGTGCATTTTTCATTTCGAATACATGTACTGTGTATTCCAATTGGAAAATGCACGAATATGGCTCGGCAACGTTATCATGGAAATTTAAAGGCTTGTCATTATCAGATGATGTCTCATCACATGGCTTACTGATAACGTTCCTTGTGTTCAACAGTAACTCCCCATCTCGAGAAATATTCCCCAAAGCTTATCGAAACCACAATAAATGAGTAGGAATCAGTGGAAATCATAAAAAATAGTTATAAAACTGGTATCTTTTGACGATCATGAGCAGGCAATTTTCCCATTCATCATATGGAAGTATTATTTGATTAGTAGATTGAAATGATTTTGATATGATCTAAAGCATCAGATCGAATCAGCTACTCTTGTGGACATATTTGCTTACTTAATTTCACGCAGGTATTAGGTAGCGAAGAAATACCGCTTGCAAAGCAAGAAAGCCGCATGAAATGAAACCTTGCCTCAATGGAAAAGGAAAGAGAGGGAGTGCGTTTCTTTACCAGGAAAACAATAATGTGTAGTCACTCAGTGATGAAAAGAGATTCTCAGTTTGAGAATAGTTATGGTTACATGGAATTGAGTAAATTCTGTAAAAAAAATATGGAATAAAAATGATATTCATATGAATTTTAGGACCTAAAAGTAAGAGTCAATAGAAAAAATTTGTATACCAATACTCTCAGGGACGTGCCTAGGGGTTTCCTTTTTCTCATCGGAGCACTGGTATTCACTGGAAGAGTGCTTATTCAGGCAGATGGAATCAATTTCGCTCATCTCAACTTTGTTTCGATTGTTAGTGGATTCAATTTTTGGCTCAAAGAGGGCATTACTTGGTTGAGACTGATACAGAAATCGAGGAGATGCGTATACTCGACATAAGTTGAAGTGGATAGAATTTTAGATTTTCCAGAAATCTAATGAAAATTCCATCACTGTGACGGATGAATTCACGCGAAATGAGACTCGTTCCGCATGAAATGAGATATCTCTGCATATTTCACATTTGAACATCAATGCACTAAGCCAATCAGTAAAATTTTAACATCAACCAAACATTACGTAACATACTTTCGTCATTGTATCTTGCTCAATAATGAATGTACTGTTGACACAAGTGTATTAGATTGACTCATTTCTGTGTGTATGCTTAATGAAAGTCCTACATGATAGGTTGAGTCAACAAGCATTGATATTAAATCAATCACGATATTGTTATCAATGTAAATCGCAGCTCTTCCGTGTTGCGTTACTTCAATAACAACGTTGTCAGCTGTAAGTATCTAATCTTGGTTTTTGCATATATGTACTGATTATTCTTTATTCTTCATTCCCTCACTCCATAATCACGATGGGGATTTGTTCTGGATATATGATAGATTTCATAATATCCCTATTTGATGATGATTTCTAAGGATGGTTGAAAATTATGGATATCAATGATTCCAACGTATTTCTGCAACGTTGATGATCAATTTGGCGAGGCCGTCATCCCAACCTACAATTTGGAAATTATTGTGATGTTGGGAATATTTTGATTTTGCAATGAATAACGTTGGTACGACACATTAAAATTCTAAAAAGTAGCAGTTTTCCAGGAAGTCAATTTCACGGAGAGACTTGATATTCATTATCCTCAAAAATCATCGAACATGATCTGATTCGCCATCTGAGGTCAAAGGTATGTCGCATGATATATCCATTAGACTCATCATGATTCTGGATTCATCAGTTATAAGGTTTCACAACTGCGAAGCAGTCATAGTAAAATCTCTGTGCTTCTACGGCTTGGGATCGCAGCAGTATGTACTCCTCTCGTGACAGTTGGCGAATAACTTCTGGTGTTAGAATTAGATCGTGACATTTGCAGGTATCTCCTTCACATCTACCCTCAGTTCTCCGCATAACGCTGATACAGTAATGCAAACACTCATCATTATTGAGCAGATCTCCATCGAGATTTTTGCACCTTTCCTCGTAGTTCACAGCTGTAAGTTGAATGAGAACGAAATCCTTATTCATAAATGGATTTGTGAATTTGAGGTGCAGATGAATGTGAGATTGAGATTTCAATCATCCATTGAGTGAGGCTCTTGTTTAAAGCTCGGGAAGACGTTCCTCCAAGATTCAGGAAGACAATCTTATTCAAACTCTGAGAGTCTCTTGAACGCTCGAAAGTCTCAACACATTGGGGGAATTTTCTTATGATCATGCCACTATGGATCAAGAAAAACAGCTGATACTCATTGAGTTCAGAAGTACTACCGATTGAGTTTGAGTTTAGACTGATATATCGTCCTGAAAGCTTTCGAAAGTGCCGAAAATAATTGTAATTCCCAAAGTGAAGTAAATGTGCCTAGTTTGCCCCCACTCCCTAATTCGCCCTTACTTGAGGTGGTTAGTTGTACAACAAATTTGTTCATAAACCGAATTCCTCGAGATTCTGCGGAGGGATAATTCTGATATGAAAGAGTGCATGTGCAAAATTTCAGAATGGCTGACCTTCCGGGTTCAGAGTATTTATCGTCGCAAATTGACCTCTTTTGCACATTTTTAACATTGCGCTTATGAAAGTGGGACCCAAAAAGAGCTCAAAAATGTGTTGAGCGCATAATCTGAACAACAGAAAATTGTGGGATTCCGACAGATCCAAGTTTATGTACCGATGATACATATGACCGAGCCTGAAAATGATGGACCACGTCGTTTTTGAGTGATAATTCATACAAAGCGCAGAATGCGATACACGTGACACTTGATTTCTATTTTGGGAGGATAACTTTGAAAACCATTCCTAATTCTGTTCAGGGAGGCTTGATTAACTGGTTTTGTCTGTTGTTTGATGGAAAAAGTGCAGTTATTAACAATAATATTGATCTCAAATATTTTGATGTGGGCAAAAGAGTGAGGAGGGTAGTTGTATACCCGTAAGTTGTGACTTAAGTCTCCTTGACTCGTTTAGTTGATGTACAACTACCCTTAAGATCTTAAAAGTACGCACGTGCAGACTTTGTCGCGCATTTTTGTCATAGTTTATACGTTAGGATTAGAAAAAGGAATAAAGTCTTGGAGCGATCCGAAATGACCCGCACATTTCTTACGAAATGAAAATCGTTTTCGGTACTCTCGACATTTTTTTTGCTAAGGAATCAAAATCTACACAAAAAAATTGGTGTAACAAATCTCAACGTAGTTTATCCCATATTTTTCCCTTTCGTCTCGAGTTGATTTGCTCTCTCCAGAATTGCGAAATTCAATTTCCAGCCGATTCTACACTTGTATAACTGGAAACAGCCCAGGGTGCTGAATTTGCCCCCATAAGGTTTCCTCAGAACTGCTCGTCACTCCATGTGATACCATCAATTCAACTCAAATACTATATAAGAGTGTAAAATAGCTACAAAATGAGCTAAGGTACGACTCACTTCGACTTTCGAGAGCACAAATATCTCGATTCCACGGGAAACCCACACAATCTCATGGAAATTTTATACACGCGGGGGCAAATTAGGCACGACCTTTTAGGAACTTACTAAAAATATTTCTTGCAAGCACTGAGATAGCTCGGCTTCAACTTGTTCATATTTAACCCGACTTGACTCATCCCGAAGGTCTTGAAACAATTCTCAAAATTAGTTGAGGTACTATTAGAAATATTAAAATGGTCCAAAGTTCTGAACGAAACGAAAACAGTGGGGAAACTTGGGCACACTTATCCCATCTGATTTGAGCTAGTGATATACTCATTGATATGATTCTAGATTCAATTTTTCCTTGAGTCGTGTATTCATACTGTGTTCATTACAACTGAATCATTTATGATGATTCAGTTTCAATAAAACTATCATTTCATGCATAAAGACGAATATAATTAGATGAATATTCTAAGGCATTCTTTTCACACTCTGCCGTCGTCAAAATACAAGGTAGAAGTCATTCATAGCACACTGAACTATTCCTCAGATTTGTTCATTTCTATGACTATTATTTGTGCTCACTAAGATCAAAAACCGAATTTTCCTGCATCTCACGAACTCCTGGGATGCACTAAAGGGATTTATCTATCAGGATTTGTGATCGAAGATGTTAAGAAATTCAAACTGTTATCTGATTCCCATGATGTCATATTAACTATTTAAATGGGACTGAGTGGGCGAAAGATAACGGGCTTAAGATTGATATGAAAAAGTGTGCTGTGATATCCTTTACTAGGTCTAAGTCCAAATTCATATATCAGTACCTCCTTGATGGAGTCGAACTACAAAGGGTAGAAAGTATATCTGACTTAGGGGTAACTTTTGATTCTGGTCTGAAATTCGATGTGCATATTGGTTTGATGCTAGCAAAGGCCCATAAAGTACTTGGATTCATTAAGCGATCGACTTCTGAATTCAGAAACACTGGCCCAATCGTATATCTTTATAAATCTTTAGTTATCCCAATTTTAACTTATGTTGCTGTAATCTGGTCCCCTAGTGTAAAATACCTGCAAACTAAAATTGAAAAAGCCCAAAATAAAATCCTCAGGTACCTCTGTTACAAAAGTGGACACCCCATGCATTTCACGGATCACGATTATACTGATGCACGTAAGAAATTTAATTTGTTGAGCATGTCAGAACTTTCAACTTATCATGACTGTGTTGTAGCATTCAAGATGAAAAATAACCCATTCACAAGCGACTATGTAAACAGCCTTTTCAATGTAAGAACAGTAGGTTATGATATCCGCCACGTCCGCAGTATAAGTGAAACATGTTGTTATTCTAATTTTACATTTCATTCAACTACACACAGACTTCGAAGAATCTGGAACTCATTACCTGAGAATATACGTGATCAAGAATCATTAATCAACTTTAAAAGTTTGTTACTGTTTGAGCTAAATAATACAGAGCTGTATCAGAATCTAGTCAATATTGTTGTATGAATTTGAGTCTGAGTGGAATATTCTCTTGATCATTTCCTTGCTGATATTATATTATATATATATATATATATATATTTCTTTTTTTTTCCACACATTCTTCCGAAAATTTGTTATCTTCATCATTGCATATATATTTTATTTTAATTATATTCTATAATATGTACCCTGCGTAAAAGGGCATTTATGCCCGTTTATTCTCTAAATAAAATAAAATAAAATAAAATAAAATGGAGGAACTAAAAAGGATGCCAAGATGACCATGACAGTGAATAAAAAGAAAAGTAGTCAATTAAGACATTTTGTGTATTGCACACGGAGATTTGTGTGATTTTGAATTCGAAATTAATTGGAAATCTTATACTCTGAGAGGATTTATCCAAAACTAGGAAGCACTGATGATAATGATTTCATCCTAATGCATTGTAGAATATAGCATTGGCAGATATTTCATAGAAAAGAATTTATTGATTCATAGTTTCAAACCTCAAGAATAATAGTGCTCAGGATAATTTTTTTGCTCCAAGACGAGTGGAAGAATGGAATTAAGAGATATTCTATTACTTACGTGGTTCTGGAGTCAAGGCTGAGGTGTGGTTGATTGTGGAAGTGATACATAAGAAGGCTAAAAGATGGCTGATACAATTCATGCTACAACAAGAGTTTTCAGTTTCTGAGAGCCAAATTTTCATCGAATCATCCTCAGTGAGAAGATGATTATCCTACTCAGAATGGAAAACTAGTTGGCCTCGCGATCAAGAAAAGGGAATTGAACCATGTGTGAGGTGCCGGATAATATAATCAAACGTGGAAACAACGTTCAGCGATAACTAGTTTCTTTTTACTAACAACTTCATTAGAGTTGAAATCGGCGATGAAGATAAATCAAATATTGACGTTCAATATGTGTCTCAAGCATCATAAACTAAATATGAGGTTGCGCAAGATATGTTGGAATATTTCAAGGAAAAATGAAAGTAGCTTCTGGTCTCTTTCCTTCTACAGGTTTTGAGAGTTGATCGATAGTCACGATGTTGACCTTGTCCAACGGATTTTTTGCAAGTGCAACACGATATGGATGTATTCTTGGTTTCCAAACAACAATCGACTGGCTTATTTTTCTACTGTGATACGGGAAAACCTAGATATTTCCGTAGGAAACCCATTGGAGATGCGTGATTCTTCCGTATCACGGCAGAATTGCTCGATCAAATATTGCGTGACTGCGTCTCTATTCTAATCAATTTCTTGCACTTATTTCATTCAAATTTGTGGGAGATGATCATTTCAGTGGTTAATAAAATGCCGTGTTTTTGAAGAAATCTGATGAATTTGCATATTGAATGCATTCAAAAGTCCAACGTGTTGACAACCATTGAAATCTTGCTTTAAATTCCATTGTATAGTCAAGATCAGGTTGTGTTGACCAGCTAACTCTCATGATCTATCATAATTCATTTCTTAGGAAATCACAATCCAAATGGAAGTTGCAAAAAATTCAAATGCTGTCTAGAATCCGTCGAATTTATGTGGTGATCATACTTGGATCATCTTTTGATAATTAACCATTTTTGACAGCTTCGTGCTTCGAAGTTCTAATTCTGAGTCGTTTCTGGACTCCCTAATGATTAGTTCCTTCATATATATGAGTTGATTATTTGGTCTCATCGATTTTGAAGGACGGTGGAGACCAAATAATCATTTTATATATGAACCATCAAGGACGAAAAATCTACCAAATTACTCGTGATTAGTTCCTTCCTCGATACCTCCTACAAAGAAAGACATTTCACAACATACAAGTCACATGCTTATACATTGGAGAGTGTTGTAATACCGTTATACTCACGGAGATACCGTTATATTCTCTTTCTCTTTTAGCCCTATAGATCTTCAGAATGACGGGAAGATTTCATCAATACATTTCATTGAGTAAAAAGAGAATGATTTTAAAAACTCGCTTTCATGCAACGTTGAACAGAATAGCAGCACTAAATGTGAGAATAATCTGAAATCTCTCTCTTGTTACTGGCATGAACGCTGGCTAAGTCAGTTGATGTACATGCTCCAAGATGTTCATGATTTTACGTATAAATATGATAAAAGCGTGGGTTGGAAACTTGATCCATCAACAGTATCTTCCATCATTCAACCCACGCTTTTATCACATTTATACCTAAAATCATGAACATCTTGGAGCATGTACATAAACTGACTCAGCCAGCGTTCATGCCAGTAACAAGAGAGAGATTTCAGATTATTCTCACATTTAGTGCTGCTATTCTGTTTAACGTTGCATAGAAGCAAATTTTTAAAATTATTTTTTTTACATCATTTTATTTTCACCTTTCAGTTTATACCTAATTATTTGAAATGGAGCATGATTGGAAGTTATAATCATGAGATAGAACTTTTGATTAATGTTCAAGATGGGCTGTAGAATGCAAATGGATTAGAGGCAAACGAAGCGATCAGCCACGGTTGGTCCTAAAGTATGCCTTCCCTCAAATACAGCAGAACAATAATTCTGTATTGAATCGTAAAAGTTATTAAATATTGAAATTTAAAAGACTGACTTCTTATTAAGAACATCAGGATAACTCCATCCACGAACGTGCCATAACACTTTACATCTCACAGCTCAATCATGAATAGTCATATCTGTTCATTCAAAACAGTCGAGTGATGCTTGATGTAAGGAATTGAATGATTCTCGAGCCCTCTATGTTGATACAGTTCTGCAACACCAATACACCATAAAAGTTGGAGTCATGAAATGTGGTTGAGAGTGACCTGTTGAATTTCTGTGATGTATATTGAAATGGTAGAAAAAATCCTGGAGAGTTTGAATGAGCAAACACTTGGGATGCGTAAAGCTACTGTAACAATCTTATATTATTAATGGATAACTTCGATATTCGAGATTCGAGGCGTTCCGATCGAGATTTCGCGCGCCACTTACAAGTCGTCTCAATGTGTGTTGCTGTGGATTAATGACATTGTATTATTTGAATGTATTCATAGGTAGATCAATATAGTTGAAAGTATTCAATCATGCGATCTACATAGCCGAACTATTATATCTGTTGATTATTTTCAATTTATCGAAAGAAGAGTAATGATGAGTTTCAAGCATCTGAACTCATGCACTGTTCTGTCTGCTTCGTTGTCAACATTGAGCAGGTGATTAGTCGCGCCTGCGCATCATATCGGGTTTTATTACACCTGCTTAGATTAATCGGATCGCGATTCGCTCGCTAAATGAGTGATAGCAAAGTAGATTGCTGCTTGACCGACAACAGGACTATCGG
This sequence comes from Eretmocerus hayati, assembly GCA_029851415.1. Lineage (NCBI taxonomy): Eukaryota > Metazoa > Arthropoda > Insecta > Hymenoptera > Aphelinidae > Eretmocerus > Eretmocerus hayati. Next base: position 158,661,629 of record CM056742.1, on the reverse strand, counting down.
ATATCCCGTGTAATAATGAGGTTAATGGTAACATTTGAAGATTTATTTTCTGATTTCATCTTTCTTCAACGATCGGAAAGATCTCAGGAACGCTTATTTAAATTCTCAAAATGATCCATGCAAACTTAATAATTGCATCCATACTGTTTTTTGATGGGGTAGATTAACTAGAATTTTTTTCATTTTTGATGAATGTTTCAACATATTTCTTAAATTACATGTATAAAATTTTGTGATTGAGGTAGATCAACTAAAATTCTCTTTGTGGATGTTAAATATCCTTACATAATTTTGAAAGAAGTTTTCAATTTGTGAATATAATTCCTCAAGTTCTAATGCGTAAAACAACTCTTCAGTTGGTGGATGACTCTGAATTGGATCGAATGGATTGAGGAATTTTTTATTTGTGAATAATGTATTCTTGCAAATTGTAGGAGGTTCAATAACTTTCTCATTTCTGGATGATGATCAGTTTAATTTCAAATGATCGATCAAAAATTTTTCATTTGTGGACTAAAAAAAAAATGTCTACAGAAGCATTCAAGAAATTTTCGCTTCACAAAGGCTGTTTGGCTGATATTTGTGCATATCCTTGAAAAATTCTTCCTCCTTCTCTTCTATAGCCGACTTAGAGGAGAAGAAGGAGGGGAGAGAAACATGTCTCCATCCGAACATGAGTAAGAACCTTTGAAAATCTCAATCGAATTGGAAACCCACACATTTCACGTGAAAATTGAGATTTTCATGCGCAAGCGTTGCATGAATTCAAATCATTGATTTTGGAGTTGAGCTCAATTCTCCAGTTCTCAAAATGATCTTCGTTCCTTGATGGCCACCCTCGATGATGTTTTATAAAAACTGGATAGTTTTTTGACCCCACACCATACGGGTGGTTGAACCATGCGCGCGCAGCGCGCGCATTTCGTAGATCGAATAGTTTTTTGAGATTGTTCGAAAAATACCTCAGACAGTCGTGAATTTTTGAATCAGCAATCCATGAATTTCGATTTCAAGGCATGTTAGATGGATAAACATATAGATGAATGACTTTTCCATTCCATATTCTTATACTATTTCATATTTGCTCCTTCCTGGTACCATATATACCTGCATATTTTTTTTTTTCAAACACAATAGCTTTTTCCGTATGTTCCAGAATTTCAAGCCATCCTAACCATCCGCGCGCAACGCGCGCGTCTTAGAGTTCTAGTCTATAATGAAAATGGTCTATTCCGTCACTGATCTAATGGAGTTCTGAACAGTGGTATATCAGATTGACATTAGGAGCAAGTTTGATGACAATGACATATCAAGTGACACACAATGTCTCATGAAATGTCATCCATCACTCGTGGTTGATCAGTAATCATCTACAAAAAAGAACTGACACTCAGGATATTCACAGGATACAAAAATTGGTTGTACGCTAGAGAATTGAGCTCGTTACAGCACGTGTTAAAACTATCTACCACTCAGTAATAACTCCATTTCATCATCTGTTTCTGCACCATCCACAAAATTATTTGAAATTCAGTAAAGACTACCCAAAAGAACTTTTTGCAAGATCTGTGCAAGATTGTCAGCACCAATTGGAAAAGGACGATTGGAAAAAGGTGAAAGTCACAGTAGGACAGAGCCAAGATCCATCGCATTCTAAAAACTGAAACACATGAAACATCACACATAATAACTTCACTGGGCTGCTGTGGGCATCTCCCGGTGAGGGAATTTCTTGATAAAATAATTACTGATGATTATTTATCGAATAATCGATTACTTCTCCGATTATTATTTGCAAATTAAACGTGCAGTGCTTCAACATACTCGCGTAAACGTCGGCTTGTCAGCTGCTACGTGCTACGTGCTACGTGCTGCGTCCATGCTGCGTCGCGTACTCATCCACGCTCTCGCTCTCCCTCGATCTGCGCGCACGAACCGGTTGGCATTTACACAATATTGGTACGCGCATCAAGAGGCTCGGCACCAACACATGTATACCCGACAGGAGAAAGTGTGTCAATGGCACACTCACACGAAGGAATCGGGGACAAAATTCCGTCGGTGGCGCCTGAGTGCAATAAAAGCGAATAAAAATATTCAAGTGGCATGTTGAAAAGATTTTATTGATTTACAGGCTCAATTTCCACATTTGCCAAATCATAGAATTTGGTAGTGAAGCTAGTCACAGTTTTTGCCATCAGTGTATCGTATACTGTTTGATGTACAACTCATCTCTTTCTGTTGTGAGATCGGATGTATCGGCAGTTATAATAAACATGTTCTGCATTAATTCGCCTTCCACGTCGTAGTAAGTAATCAGCTCTAGTGAGAGTTCTCCAGTTATCAAATTCATCACTATGGATACCAGAACATTCGCAAGTGTCTCCAATACATTGTCCTACTGATAAGAGCTCAACATCATTGCAGTAATGTTTACAAAGATCAGCATCAACTTCGTCATTATCTTTGGTCAAACAATATCCGGGTGGTACTGTGATATAAATTGAGGATTAATATGGATGAAATGCATATACGACCTTCTCCGGTTATAACGAGCTCCAAGGGAGGCCCTCTTCTCAGTGCTTATCATGACTCTTGCTCGTTGTAACCAGTTTTATCCAAATTTCTAAGATTTGATAAGCCAAGATGAGTTTCGTGTTATAGAATTGATCTTCACTCCATAAAGACCATTTTATCAGTTCATACGTGGAATACAGCTGGTTATTGAAACACATGAATTCGTCACAGAATAGAATGATCGGATTAATGAGTAAAATGAATCAAATAATTTGAATTTTTTGTTAAATAATGAGTTTGCGTCGGTTATAAATTTAGTAATTCATATTTGATCCTTCTTTCGAGGATTCTGATTCTGCACGATATTGCTCACTTTCGACAATTAATGGAATAAACCATCGTCAAATTTTTTACTTAGAATCTTTTCAGACAATCTACATCGGATTTCCTCGTTAAATCGAGGTGCAAATCCGATTTTTGACGAATCTTTCGTTCGTTACAGCTAGTATCTCGATGTAAGTAGTGCTCGTTATATTCGGTACTAGTTCCATTGCTTGAATATGGGAGCCACCCGAATTACAAAAATGTCCTCGTTATGACCGGAATCTTGCTTCAACCGTCCTCGTTATAACCGGGAAAGATTGAACTGTGATCATTCAAAAATCTTGTAGTATCTCGAGAAAAATGGATTCAACATTCAAATATATGAATTCAATGTCATTCATCTACTTACATGGATCTAAATTTTTAGCAAGTACATGGTGACAGAAAAGTAAGGAGAGCAGGAGTTTCATGGCTTTGAAGAGTGGCTTAGATAAGTTGATGATTGTGAATGGTTAGAATTTACAATTTGGTAGCTGGAAAGTTGTCACAAAATGATGGACAATGAAAAATAGGCACACTCAATTAAATTGTTGAGATAAGAAAAAATTCGAGAAATACAATTTTAAGATTCACCACGTTAGGATCGTTGAATCCGAATAAATTCAATGTGTATTCATGAATAATTATCAGATTCCTGATTGATACAAGATAGTGTTATTTAATGAGATCTTATATTCAGTTATTACTGTTTTAGTGGAGCAATAGACGAATTGGTCTCAGCACTTTCTCATCACAAGAGCAACTTTAATGTTCTTTGATGGGTACGAGAAATCCAGTGAATGGAAGTCAATCCAGTGAGCACAATATTTTTGTTCATTAATGCGTTATACAATGTGGATTACTATTCTACAAGGATCTATCATTGATTGTTGTGGGAACAATGTCTCTGTCGTGGGTATAATGGAGATGAACAGATTGCGTAAAAGTATGATTTCTAATGACTCAATTTCAGGGATTCTTGATACATCTTGAACATATGGAATATATATGATTATGAATCGATCCCATCAACTTCAGAATAGTTGAAACAGATGATTTGGAGCTATTCAGAACCCAGAGAAGGTGTTAATGTCTGTCAGATTTTTGCAGATAGTCTATCGAATGATAGTATAGAATGAGATAGTCATCGTAGCTGGGTCACATGACACTTGAAGGGCCTATGGGCTAGTCTTCACAAAGATTCATGAAGGAATACTTCCAATCGTGAGTATGACCTCACTTGAGGAATACTTTAGATCTATTGGATGTTATTAGTTGGGGAACGCTGAACAGGAATTTCAAAATCGAGATAGGCAGACAGATTAGACGGTGAGATTTTCTCCCGAGGCTAGGGCAGCAATTTCTTGATAAGATTCCGATTTTTCTCAAGTGAATTATATAGTTTCTGGAATTTTTTCATATCATTTTGAAGAGCTTGATAGCGATTCAATGGAATTCGAGAAGATACATCTATTAGCAGTTCTATCAAATAATAACCCAGCTGTGGTGAGAAATAAAGAGCTCATTGAAAATGAATTATTGGCCATTACACATCCAGCGAGAGAGGAGCATATCCGCAAAGTCTGCTTAAGTATTTCCCATTCGATCATGATATGATGAAAAGACAAATGGATAGGAGGAGGGAGTATTACAGGCACATTTTTGTCGAAAGTAACAAAATTTTACTAAGGAAAGTTCATCGACTTTACGATCTCGTTTCATTTGATGAATCATGGGAATATAAGAGAATACTAAAGCCAGTTTTCCAATATTGGTATTTTTTATTGTCATGATTATCATATTTCCAAATTTTGTAAGTAGTTCTTCATCAATTATGAGATTCGATGAATCTACAATCATAGTATGCATGCTCTGCATTTATTGACACCAAGCGCGCTCTCAAGTATATACCCCTTGAGCTGATGATGGAAGAATTAAACCTAATAGATTGGCTGTGACACTGACATGTCTCTCCAACACATAGACCTCCATTCACTTTACGCACGCGTCGGCAGTAGTCCCAACACTGATCCTCATTAACATCGTCATTATCTTCTGTTCTACACGATCCAGGTGGCACTGAGATGAACGATACGGATGAGTGAATATCGATTTGCCAAAAGACTATTATATGATTTGATCGAATGAACGATTTTTATGCATTTTCACTTATGATGAGACCTAAATCAATTCGTCAACTCACATGGTTCTCTATTTTTGGCCGATAGTCCGAAGAGTAAGGAAAAGGAGACAAATGAAAACAGAAATGAATTCATGATCTCTTTAGTACCTCAAAAATATTGAAAGAAAATTTCTTGGCTACTCAAGATTCACGAATTGAGTCAGTAGCCACGCAGCTAAATTACGAAACAGAACTTCATTCAGGTTTGAAAAAAGTCAGGAGATCATATTTGGGTACGAGCGTATGTTAACTTAGTCGAATAGAATTCGAACATTGAATATTTGAATGATAATATTTGGGATGTAAGCAACTGTGATATATGGTACCAGATTTAGCCATTTATTGAATTATCATTGATCTTTTTTTTTAATGACGCGTCTTCAACCTCTTTTCGAAGATATTTTGCAGAACCTACAGTTTCAGGTGGGTTTCGAACCACCAAAGTCACCGACAGATACTTGCCGGTGGGAGGGGACGATTCCTCGATTGCTCGTTCCAGAACATTGGTTCATCGGCTGCAGGCGCAAGGTTAGGGCAGCCTATGTACATCGTTCCGAAAGCACACAGGCTAACCAGAAGACTGCATCGAGGTCTGCATTCCGCGCACCCCGAAAAGACGGCGCGTGGCGGAAATGACCTGGGGATCCAGGAAGGTCTCTGGGCAACGGGGTAGTTTCACCGTGGGATTTTCAGGATGAGCTGCTTTCTATTGTTTTTCGAATTATTTGATAATTTGAAGATCATCGGTTAACCTCTCTCGTTTTTGGAAATAAAATTTGAACCATTCTTATTGGTCACTTGATTGAGAGAGGGAGATTCTTGGCTCTTTGTCGCATTGTTTTTCTATTGCTTCGCGCAATTCATTGCTATAATCGCAGTCTTTCTTATGATGCCCATGAATTTGATTCTATGCCACGATGACCTTGATTACATGCCAATGTCATTGGCCTTCCTAACATCAACGGACGAGCGTCGTGTGTGTGTGTGTGTGTGTGTGTGTGTGTGTGTGTGTGTGTGAGCCGACGTTGGTGTGCGTGCTGCTCGGAGCTGAGTCCAACATCTGGCAACACAGCTAACTCAGTCATCCGCAGCTGTTGGTCAACTGCGTGCTGCTGCCCATCGGCGTTCATCGTGGCGGTATGCATCTCGCTGTGATGACCACATCGTGTCGTCGTTGGTCAACGTGTAGTCGAGCAGCCGAATCGACCGTATACATCACAGATTTGACGCGCACCACGTCTTCGGCTTCGACGTCGTGCATTAGCTGCTCAAACGGCAGCGCAAGAGAGATATATCATTAGGATATTATCCTGTTGATATTCGGATTGGGTCTCAGTATGCTTATAGGTCATCTCAAATCGCCTTTTTGAGCCTTTCCACCTTAAAGTGTCATACGCAAGAATTTGCATCACTTTTTAGGTTGCGATGTAGATATTTGTGAATATCTTTCAGTACAGTTAAGGGAATTTTTCAACTAGTACTCCCATCAAAGTTGTGGGTCGGATTTGAGGAATTTCTCATTATTCGTATCGGATTCTGTGATTCTATAGCAGGATGCAGTTGAAGAGTCAGGAATATCACACGGATCGGTTTCTCTTACTATTTAATCACTGCGAAGGCGGAATCGCGATTTCAATTTAGATTGCGAGAGAGTCTTTCGGAAGCTAAACCTCTTGGAACATCTCCAGTTTGGCATTCATTTACAGTATTTCTATGATTTTTTGTGGGCTCCACCGGTGTGGCCCATCGCACACAGAGTTGGCAACTATCCTTCTGTGCGTACAAAAATTTTCCTCTGATGTGAAGAATTTCATGAGGATGATCAGTAGTATCAATAGAATCATCAAATTCAATGTTATGTGTCTCCAAGAGAACTTGTACTTCAATATCTGTTCCACTCAGAGAATAATGTTTGATCATGGTTTGAGCGTGCTTCAGCGTTGCTGAGCCTCATCTTGGGCTGCGCTTCGTTACGTTCTTCAAATCGTTTCAAGCATGAGGAGTGATAGATTCAACCCGATCATCTTTTTCTATATCTTCAAGGCCAAGAGTTTCACAGTGCATGACGATACACATACGACACGGCAAGGGCTGTGCTTGAAATGACCCACGTTTTTTGATCAAGGAGAAACTGTTTTCCGCGCGTAAATGGAAGATCACTCACGTGAGATTCGTTAATTTCCCACGTGTTTGAGCTCTGTTTGTAGATCTTAAAATAAGCTCTCAGATGAGCTAAGATACGTGGAAAACCAATGAATCCAAAGAAAATTGTCCGCTGATAATCGCTTGATTTTATGTGATTAATGAATAAATTGCGTAAAAACGGAAAACTGGAAAAACTCAGCAAAATTAAGTCCAATACCGAAACTGCTGCGGACACATGTTCATTACAACATAAACAACGAGAAAGCACCACGACATAAGCCATTGGATATGTTTCCGCTGTTGGACGTGAGCTGAAACTCAATGAAAAGTGGCCCCCACCCGTGGGGCCCATCGCACACAGGGAAGGACGCGTGGCCCCACGGGTGGGGCCCATCGCAGTGAACGTGTTAATCAAATAGCAGGAGGAACTGATCCGTGTGTTATTTCTGAATCTCCTTATTATTCGGTTGGTTTGCCTTATTCTGGCTGGAATTTTGGTACCGTCAAATTGGGTAATTTTGGTACACGTGGGGTAACTTTGGTACACTCTCAGAAGTCTTGTACAACGCTCAGGAGCAACTCAGTTAATTTCACAGCACTCCAATCAAATTCTTTTATCAATTCTAATACTATGGAATCCTATTTATTGCTCCTGGAACGTACGACAAGCCTTTGGAGGGTGTACCAAAGTTACCCCACTATTCCAAAATTACCCAATTTGACGGTATTCTTTAAAGGGTTTTCTGCGATGATACCAGCATATCGGGCTGCACCAAAGCATTCATATTTGGATTTTGGTTTTCTAGTTGAGCGTCGGTTTGGTTATTGTACGGTTGCTTCCTACTTTTCTCAATAACCATACAGGCTCTCTACGATCAGCAACTTGACTGGCAGGGGAAAATTTTTTTGGCTCATAAGAATTTCAAGGCCAAGGGTCGTAAGAGAAAGATTGAGCGTCAAATGACGCCAAGTTGTATCTGTCGATGAGACAATATTATGGATCAATATTGTTCACTCCCGATAAAACTTTATACCTTTCAGACATTCATTGTTCAAGTAATGCAAGTTGGAGAAAGAATGTAAGTAAAATGAGAAACGAGTAGTTTCTCACTCTGGGCTTGATGCTAGATTCTTAGTTTTGGAGCGAGCGTAATGGAAACACAAGCAAAAGAATTCGCGAAGTGAGTCTCGACTTAATATCAGGACAGATCAGGCAGGAGATGGGATGGATCTCGTTTGCGCTATTTCATACAGAATCTCAAGCAAAAAAATATCATGTACTATGATCAATCGAAAGATTGGGAGCATCAAATGCAAGGAAAATTCTAGCAATGAGATCGAGAATAAGATCAATGAAGACCAACCTCCACTAATACACCAGGTATTTGAACCAATATTGTCACTATTATAAGATCTCACATATTCGAAGGGTGCAAGAGTGATCGAACATATCCACAGTTTGCGTAAGATATTTTGTTTTTAGTTTATTTAGTGATCAAGACGGCGGAACACATTTTATGCGAAAATCACAGTGTTGAAAGCCACTGCTCACATCTGTGAAATAGGTTTCGTTGTTCAGAAAGTTTGCGCTTAGACTAACATCTGGATCTTTGTCTTGTGTCGCTAAATCTAAGTGACATAGTTCCTGACATATCTTCGTGATAGTTAGATGATCACGGCTATTCCTTCAGAACGCGTGGACGTTCAGTGTTCTTGACGTTAGTGAGAATGAGTACGACGGACGATCGCTAAGGTGTCTCTCTTCGATAGATTTCTCGTTTGAACTCACCGAGACAAGGGAGATAAGAAAGCTCACGGTGAGTCCGAGGAACGATTCGAAAAACGGAAAGGAAAGAAATAGGAGCGGATCGGGTGAAAGACGCCTCTAGTCCTGTCAGAAACCCAATGTACCGTGCTGACATTCATTAGACGCTGCTCTCAGCCCCTCAGTGACGAATAATAAAAATACCATTAGGGTGCTGTTCAATCTGAGAAGGGAACAGACGTCTTTGATTTATTGATACATGTCAGACTCAATTCCTGTTGCGATTATTGCTTTTATGATACCTCTTAATAGACAATTTCGTTGCGCACCTATTACCAATGAACATCAGTTTTTATGAGTATGTATTATTTACTATACCTATCAAGCATCTTTGAAACCAGCCAAATGTCACAGCTCATACTTCTGTTTAGGCGAGACGTATTCGGAAGAATAGAAATCATCAATGTGATTCAAATCATCTTCAGTTTTATCAGATTTTTATGCTGTTTCACTGATGTAACATGATTTTTATAATCTGGAATCAGTCAAGAGTTTGGGTCATGTCGGCCAGACTCGCGCATAATTTCTTATCACCATTCCATCGTCGATAAATTACTCGTCTCAAAATTATGAAGGATCTTATTCAACGATTAATATTGACCCGGATGAGGAAGCCCCGCATGGATCAACGTTAACTACCATCTGTTGCACAGAATCGCTTAGCATCACTTTTCCGAATGCACAGATTGTCAACAGAGACCCTCCGATTCATGCAAACTCGTGCATCGTCGGTATCGGATGCATCCCCTCGTTGCACTTACACCATTCATCTTCAAATTTTCAATATGCATATCCCACCCTTCCCATGCCAACGCAAATTTTAGCATATAAAAAGTATGCTTAAGAAATAGTACAAGTACAAGGAAGACTCGAGAGCTCGTTCACTATCTGGAACAAAAATAATTGCTCCATGATTCTCCGCTTCCCGACGATTTCAGTCTTTATCTCAGCTTTTACTTGGCATTTTTTTTTGCCAGCCGAACGCAGAGGAAGAGAGCGAACCGACCGACAGGGGCATAAATCCCAAGGCACTGGATCGTCGTCGCCGAAAATAAGATAAAGTTGTCGGATAAGGGCTGCGTTTGGTAAAAGACCATAAGATAGACAGAGAGAGGTTAAATCAGAGGCTCGCGCCTTTGCTATGCCCCGTAACGGAAAAAAAGAAGAAAAAAAAGGCAAATTCCTGAATAAACACATTCACGTCTCGTTTGCAGGGCAATGCGCAACGTTGAAATATATATAGTTGGCTATAAGAGTGAGTGAGAAAGCCTGTGTACCGAGGGCATTATTAACTCAACCACCGGAAAATGTCAACGGCACCGTTACTCTCTTATCTCGAGCGCGCGATCGCCTTTCTTTATTTTAACGCCATACCATGAACGAGCGCCAGATTCACGACTCTGCTATCCCGTATATTTTTTTCTTTGCTGCCTACATTTGCTCATCCCCTGGCATTCTTTTTTTATTTCCGCGCGCAAGCAGTGGCTGCCGTCATCTGGCGTGCCTATTGACTTATTCAAGGGCTTCTTCTTGCACCCTCAATGAGATCTTTGTGGCTTTCCAGTTGCGTGGAGTGCGGTTTTTTTCTGATCTCATCGTTACGCACTTCATCTTCTCTCTTGAATGAAGCATCCTTAGTGGAATAATGGAATCTGATTTTGTTTAGATTATCTGTTGATCTTCTTCATGGAGTTCTTGTAATTCCTCATAGAATTTTTCTCACATATCTTGACCTCAAAATTTATCAAAACAAATTGGGTGATATTGGGCTATATTTGTGGGGAATAGAAAGGAAACAACGGAGTCTGTAGAGATCATATGAGAATATGTATGTGATTTTCACTTGCAATGCTACGTATGTTTCATGAAATTGCAGCCTGTGACCGTGAGCTGACCAAATGATCTTACCTGTGTATTTTTCTATTTTTTGTTCTATTAAGTTCTAGCCAGTTCTGGTCCCCAACTCCTATCTTCACGAGCTCACTCGATAGTGCATGTATGAAGTACTTATTTGATTAGTGTACATGGAACAATTATTTGGATTTTCTAACGGCTGTGTTCAAACGATCTTGACTGAAAAATTATGTTCAGGGTCAAGCGGTTCAAATCCATTCAATATTTTCCAATTTAAATGCCTGTAGTAAAAATCTGGGTTCATGAGAATCCCCGGAGAAGGACTCTACATAGCAAATTTGGAACATCCAGGATATATTTGCGAGTCCTTACGTTAGTTTACGTGGGCTGCCACATAGTATTTCCAATTCCATGAAACTATATGAGTTCTCACAAGAAAAGGACAAACCTACTTCTGTAAGATCCACATATTTAGAATTTTTTTTCTTCATCTTTAGATTGCATGAGAGTTGGATTGGACTCCATTTTCTCCGCATGTTCTTACAATTTGAAGAAGCAAAACTTTTTTTGAATGAATGCAAGGAACTCCCAAGAATGAGGACTAAACTCCAACAGAAAAAGAGATTAAGTTTCGTCAGATGAATTAGGGCATAGTCTCGTCTTTACTCTCTAGCTTCCTCTTCTTCGCCCTGTCTATATTCTTGAATGAAAAAGAGCAGATGAAGTAGGGGTAAGAAGGAGTTTAAAGATGGTAAGAGAGGTCTGGAAACTGAAAGATAAGAAGTCCCCTCCAGCTCCTAGATTATGGAATGGCACTTTAATTACACTAATGGTAGAGAACCAAATGTTAATTACAATTCGAAGCCCGAAAGAGAGAAGACGATTCAAGTCAACTGGCGTAGTAGCTCGCGAGAAAGAGAAACGGATACGCTAGTGCAACATGGCAAGATACGAGAATAGAGAAAATCAAGGAAAGATAGAGAGAGAGCGCGAGCGAGAAAGAGTGTGGAGGGGGTCAGGATTTACCAACGGAGAGCGAGGGTTCCTTTCAGGATTAGTATTATTTAATTAAAAATGCCCTCCTTGATTAGTCGTGCGAGCGGCTTTTCCACCTCGGTATCACGTAATAGATCCAATTTTCGTGGAAAAGGGTTTATCCAGTACAGAAAGGTTTCGTAGTGGACTCTGTACCGTATCCCGCACGCGAACCGCTCGCGTAAGCTATTTTGCGCTCATTAGGTCTCCTCGCGTGTAATGGACATCAGAGGATTAGTCCACCGAGGCTAAAAAGATTTGCAAAATTTAGTCGAGGTAAAAGTCACATTTACGCCCATTATATTGATCATCAATTATTGAAAATCAAAAATTTTACGAACGAATCCGTTGGACGAATATCAGAAATTATGAATGTGAATTTTGTACGAACTGATGATGATTTCTGTTGGAAATATTTGGATGAAAATCCAAAGTTTGCGATAATACTTGTTTTACAGTCGACTGTATGAGCCGAAATCATTGAATATTATTTCGTTAATGACAAACAATCGAAAAACTCATAGAAATGTCGTTGAAATATTACATACCCACGACACAAACAATGTTTCACATAAAGTTCATCATTTTATACGTGCTGAACGGTAACATCTGTCCTGTAAGCCCTCAGGCATAAAAAATGCACGTACTAATTGCCAGAGTAACGCGTCACTTTATTTTATAGTCCATACACGTTTCGAACATACGCACCGGAAGCTGCAAATTACAAAAGCTATACGGTTTAAACACGAGTAGATAGAGAATTAAGCCTGTGGCTTGATAAATTATGTGAAACGCAGGACGTAAAGATTATGATTTGAGTATCCGTTGGCTTAACACGACCTCACAAGCTTTCTGACGCATTATATCGCCACAGTATCCACTTGAGAGTATCTCAACACTATAACGTCATGGTTTAGGTAGTAGGTATCTTCTCTCAAAGCATTGCCCCGCTGTGTAAACAAGCCATAAATGTTTTATTGCCTCTTGTGTATATGATGGTGGTATACCGCATCGTCACGGGGAGTCATAGCTCTTGGCGTTTCACATGCCCATATATATATATATATATAAGTATCTAACCCTCAAACGTTAACGCATCTTGCATGACATCAGTAGATAGATGCGTTCAAGTGGTACGTAGTCATATATATATATAACAGACGATGCGGAGCTTTATCCGGTTTCTATGGTGTATATATAGGGCAAAATAAAAAGAGAGAGGTGTTTTTTTCATAGGGTACATAGGGTTGTTGGATAAAAAGACTGAGGGAGCTAGAACAAAGAGGAGACAGATTTAGCAAGGGGGAAAGAGCAACTCCGGTCGTGCGTGCCTCGCGTCGCGGATAATTCTTCGCGGCAGGCGTTTTTATTGTTTTTATGGGGGGTGAGCTTTACTTGATACGCGTATTCTGGTATATAGAGAGGTAAGGGAAATACGCCCCTGGAATGCGACCTTAAGTGGCCTTGACATGTGATCGTAGGGGTTGGGCTATGGACTATCGGAAATGGCACAGATATTGCAGCTCGAATAGCTTTGCGATTGATCGTTTCATTCTTCCCTCCTAATTGATTGTGAATTTGATATTGATATGGTTAGGCATTGCTTGCTAAACATTTGATAGAATTTTGTACAGAATTAGGATGAAATGTGTATGTCTCGTTGAGAAGTAATACAATGCTGCGATTCACTCATTCAAAGGCTCAGTGCGTCAAATTCTTGACCTCAAGAATTGAGCTTTTTCCGAACAGAGTCATCTGTTTTCCAAACCAAAATTTCAATCAAAACGTGAAATTATCCCTACCATTCGTGTCCGTCCGCACGAGACACGTATGAATATTCTTTCATTACGAGAACCCTAAATCCGATTTTGAACGCGGCATTTTTAGGTTAGAGTAATGAAAAATGTCGAAAGATGTAAAAATCATCTTCACGAATTGGATCAATTTCTCTTTCTGGGGCCTCTGAAATAAGATCCGGTACTTTGTGGAACATGACCAATAACACCTCTTATCGTGTTGATAAGAATGATGAACTATAACAATTCTCAAAAGACGAGGCTTATCCGGAGTGGGCCGATAAGCATGTATCACTTCTGAGCCTTTGTACTCAGGGAAGCTACTAAATGGGCGGTACATCTTCTGCTTCTTAAGCAAGAGGTCGTGAGTTCAAATCACACAGTTGAAAATTTTTCTTTTCGCGAAGACTAATCTATGCCACGAAATCCTCATGTAATAACTCTATACGCGTTTTCGTGATATTTGAACTTGGATCTCAAATTTATCTCAACGATTCTTGACTTAAAAGGCTCAGAAGTGATGCACGTTGATCGGTCTACTCCGGACGGGCTGTGTGTTTTGAGAATTGTTACAGTCCCATCCTCTTCAACACAGTAAGAGGTCCTTGCAACGGTGACAAATGACCGACAGGATTAATTCATCACTATTGGACCGAACTCATAAATTTTAGGATGAAATAATCTCAAAGTTCGCAAAAATGTACAAGTTCATCACTTGAATTACTTCATCAGTATCGCTATTTTCGCTGGACTTCAGTGGCACTTGATAGATTTTTTGGCAGTACTTCGGCGGTACTTTGTTAGTACTTTGAAGGTATTTGGGCGGTACTTTGTTAGTACTTCGCCGGTACCTCCGTGGTACTTCTGAGGTTCTTTATCCATATCATAGCGCGACTAATCTGGTACTCTTGCAGCAACCACGTACACCCGGTCTCGAAGATTAAGGGTTTTATATCAACGATCAAATGATTAATTTCACCTTACTCAAAATCTATTCCATGATCGATCCAGAAGTACGTTAGTTATGCATCAACAAATCTTCTTATTTCGATATCGTTCCTTCCTTCGATACCCTTTTCAGGCATCCATTGTATTGAGAGATAGACTAGAGTATTGTGCCATGTCACATTATCATGATCCGAGAGAGACAGTAACACCGAGACCATAGCTAAATTCAAAATTAAACTTTGTCTGAGCTTGGAGTCTAAATTCAAGTCTGGGACAGCATGTATCTCACGTGGCGTAAAAACATGTATGCTAAAATTTTAGTTGCCCCTTGCGTTGTCATCGCCTTCGAATCTCATAGAAGCAGTAGTAACAGCAGCCGTGGCTGTTGGCCTACAAGATCTAAAACCCGGACGAGGGCAAAACTGGACAGCCTTCGCTCGCTCATGACAGACGCTAGTGTAGCAAAAATCAGCAAGTCTGATGAACTCAAGTAGGAAGGGATCGCATGCTCCGCCTGATCTCACCCTTGCCGACACAAAGTAGATGTTGCGCTTCACGGTCAGACGTGTCATATATCCAGTAAACTGTAGACACCAAACACTTTGAAGCGTTGGCTCTGATAAAACTGTAATTACGCTCTTGAAGCTTCGTTTCATGCAAAGTATGCTACTTTGAAAACGATGAGATGCAGTGATTTAGTAGGTGTGAGGATTATTTTTTCCCAGCATATAAGTATAGTATCGACGGTTTCCCTGAAGTGGATTTTCAGTGATCCAAGTGGAGCTATAGTCAGACGTAGATTATGAAAATTTATTTTCAATGACATTCAATGCAAAGAATAGATATTTCACAGTGTTCTTTTGAACAAGGTTACCAAGTATTCTTACGGAATGTTCAATCATTTGAAGTTTCACAGTTGCTATACTGCATCTTGAAAGTTGTAAATTGAGAATTCTTTTACGATGTACCAACGGTGTCTACCAAATGACGTATGAATATGTGACAAAAAACCCATGAATCCACAAAATATGGCTATACCCTTTTGATTTGTTGAAATTCCCACACAAGGTCACACATCATTGATCCAAAGCTACTCTCAGCCAGCCACTTAGCAAGTATCTTCTCTAACACTTTGGTGTCCCATGCTGTGCCCAAGAGCACAAGAACACTCGTGAAAAAAGTTGGTAATGGAATTGAACTCTACGGAGGAATATGTTATGCAAAAGGATAGCCTGGGGAAGATTGAACGAATGAGACAGAGCGAGAAAGACGAGGATATTCAAGAGCTCCAACTTCCAGTGGCAGAATTTCATACATCGCGAATGTTGAATTACGGGCGCGACTGGTTCTGAAAATCGAAGGAGCCGACTAGGCTCTTGAGATTTGCGTGGCCAAGTGAATAAGGCAGGCGACTGGTCGTGGTGGCCGACCACCAGAAGGAAGGAAGGAAGGAAGGAGGTGAGCTTCGGGCGTGATTGATTTTGCATACGACGCGGATTGGACAGGTTTGAGAAATTGAACTAGCCTCGAGGCTGCCTTCCTCTTCCTCCACATCCTTGAGCTTGCTTCTGAAAATTTTGCTTGGACTGTGTGCGGTATGTGGAGCACAGTCAAACGAGACGATGCGGAAATATATGTGTATAGAAGCAGATATGTTTTTATACGCGAGCTCATGCAAGCGCGAAGAGTCAAGGGTAGAACGGTGGCGGCGGGCCTCTTGGGCTCACTCGTCCTTTTCCTTCTTTCCGGACTTGAATCTAGATATTGAAGGGGATTGGCCCAACGTCGAACGATTTGCGCGCGCGAGCCCGCTTGGGTGTATTTATGACTTCCGCTGGCGCACATTTCACACTTGACTTTTTTTTCTTCTACGTATCGCTGTCCTGGAGAGCCTCTTGAGCCCGTTTCTTCTTTACTCTATCGGTCTATCTTTCTTTCTTTCTCGTTCAATCTCATGATCAGATTATCTATTAATGTGAGTGGTCTTAATCTCGAAGATACGTCATAAGCAGAGTTGATATGACTTTTCAATAGATTGAGGATTTTATGTTGGCGGATATCCATATGTAGACTGGATATTATTCAGTGATGATTTGATGAAATAATAAAATAAAGGTCTTCAAAAATCCAGAGTATATTTATTCACTAATAATTTTGTGTTTTGCCACTAGGTTCATACTGTGATCACGTGATTTCCCAACATTTCTTCGAATGACCGTTCCAGAGGATCAAGCTCCAACTCCAGGTGAGGCTATTCGAATTACATGGCAATCAACACGTCCAAACCAATAGAAACGAACGGTAGAGGCTATATGACTTTCCAATTTGTGAATATCAATGGATCATGTTTACTCGAAAAGGAGGTGGGATATATTATCAAGACAATTCAGTTCCCGAAGAATTTGAGTAGTGATCCAGGGAGAGTTTTTTCATACAATCGTGATTGTTGAATTATTACTGACCAGTTCATGACCAATTTCGAGATTTGCCTGTTAGGCATTGGAAGAAAAAGTCCTTGCAGTCTACGTGTCAATCACCAAGTCCAGCCCTTCTTTACATGCCACGAGTCTCATCTTTTTAGTGTTGAGGGCGGAATGCTAGTGTATATTGGCTAATAAGATGGTTATGTGCATAGACTACTCAAGATAGCGTTGGGCGTTTCGTTTGTTGAAGTTATCTTCATTAGCAGCTTTATAGTTATCCCATTTTCCTACATCAGATAGTTCATCTGTGGATTGAGTACAATGAATATCAGATGAACATTAATCATCATTCTGCAGCTACATTCGCATTTCTTGGCAGGGCTATGATTTTATGTGAGTATTTTCTGACTGGGGATTTTCGTGCACAGCTAATCAACAAATCATTTCATCAATTCAAAAATCTGTAGTTGAGGAAGGTTCTCATTTATTTCCATCCTAGTCAATAAGTGAAATGGATTTGTCAGTGATTGACCGAACGAATGGGTTTTCCATGGTTCGAGTGACGCAGTTGAGTACATTTGGAGCTTTGCAGTATTCATTCATTTTTTAGCTGCTGTGCATCGCCCTCAGTGTTGCTAACTGCACTTCCAGTTCAATCATCAAAAAGTATCTCTGAATGATTAATTATATTACTAACTGAATTTTCAGTCGTCTAATTGATTGGGTAGTCATAGCACATGATGAATCCAATCGACACCGGAGTAATGACAGTAACCGTCACATTTTTGTTATACTTGATCCTAGGATTCTTGCCATAGATAGATGTTCGAATTTTATAACTCCATGGTAACGAGATGCATTATCCAAACCACTGTGTGCTACATCATTACATTATATCAATTCATAGGTAGAATTGACACCACATCTTGCAAGATCTGATAAGGCTACAATCAGATTCTCATAGTTCCATTGCCCAATCAGGAAATCCGCACCCTCCGGTCAAACCCAAATCCCTAAGCAGCATAGAAATTAGAAAATCCCTTCAACACAGTGACATCTCATCACGAAGCCTTCCTTCATCCGCACGTAGGTCACCTCTAAATCCTTCTGCTCCCCTTTTTCACCCACCCCCTCGTCTGTATTTAATTTTGTTTCGTCCTCTTCCTGAGCAAAGCACGTCGCCGTCCACGTCATTCTTGAACAGACAAAGCACATCAACACATATGAAGAGAGAACCCCCTTGTTTCAATTCTCATTCCGGTCAGCGCAGATACCGATAAGCACCAAACTGTCGGTATCCTGATCACGCGCTACATCCTCTTTAATACTACTTGGAGAGTTTGACTCGCGGCTGCTGGTGTGTCTCACGAAATAAAAGGCTGAAACATGTGAACGAAGAAGATCTGGTGCGCTATGGCTTACTACAGTATACATATATATAGTTTGATAGAAAGGGGAGCGACTCTACGGGGGTGGATTCTACCAAAGTCATGAGGGATGAGGTATGGCACTGTGTGAAAACGAGTCGGTTGAACGGGCGTCTTCTTTCATAAATTTCGAGTAGGAGACCATGAACAGTGATATCTTTTTGGAGGATAGAGCAGCTGGAAATAAATCCTTAAGAGTGTTATCCACTACAAAAGCTGGTACAGTGGTAGATCTATGAGATCTTTACTGAGAAGGGATTTGGGAGGATGAATTTGAGAGTTTTGACTGGAGCACGAGGAATCTGTATGAAAATCTGATTTGATATGAGAATCACATGTGGATTCTTGGTTATAGCATTTGAAGGCAACACTCTTGGTAGGTGGAAGATTCGGTCAAATTTTTGTAGAACTGGTTGAATGTTAGTGTCAACAAATGGGTAGATTTCACTCAGCTGGTTGCCGTTTACCTCCAGAATATTTTACATTAATCAATCGTGATTCCTAAAATAGAAATTGGCGTCTTGTCGATCTTGAAGGACGAACGTCCGTCCTCAAAGATCGACTAGATAACAACTTCTATATTTTTTAACCGAAGACAAAAAACTACAACATTTCTCGTGATTTCTAATATTTCATAAAGATCAATCCTCCCATCGTCCTGACTTCTTGCTACTCTTACTAGGGGCATATCTCATCAAACGTGGTAATCATATCCTCGCTGTTCAGATTGAATGTTGCAACCTCCACAGAATAAGGGATTTTCCACCTCCTCCCTGATAAAATAAGAGTCAAGCAGTTGACTTCAATGGTATCATTTCATAATAATTTTATCTTTTCAGGTCTCCTGAAAGATAATTGTGCAGTGCTTAACCAAGTGTGAACTACTTCATCGTCTTTTGTCTTCACTAACAGGTGAACTTTCTTCCCTGATATGTATCCGTGAATCTCAATTTTTCTGACAGATCATCATTCAGGGAAGATAATACCCTTTCTGCTTAATACAAAATCAGAAATTCCAAGAAACCATTATCGATCATACTTACATATGCCATAAGTATTTGATTATTCATACTAGACTTTGTAGATGGAATAATGTTCATCAAGAAAAACTCTTCCGGATTTCTAGACGATCGGCTTGATGGGAGGTAACTTTGTCGCATCTCTGTCCGGTAAAAGTTCATCGAATCCCAAGCCTAAACTCCTGTCAAAGTCGCATGAATATTTGAACGACTTTGCAAACTTATGTACCTGCAAGAGATCGAGGCAAAGAGTGAAAGAGGAATGGACTGAGACCTAAATTGTTGACGGAATATATAATGCTCAAAATCTGCCTCATCATACAAAAGCCGAAAGAGTATTTATATGGTACTGTCTTTTTTTCTGCAAGGTATACTTACTCGTTATCTGCTGTATGTAAGACCCCTGACACGAAGTGGAACTTACATATCCTGCATACGTTCACGTGAAATTGATTATCTCATCATGCATGTCATACAATACCCGTGAAAAAAGAATTGTGTAGAAAAATCGAAGCCCCTCAATATAACCCTCGTAAAACAGTCTGCACAGCTCAAATTCCATAATCCAAAATTTATGAATGAATGCCAAAAAAATCGAGCACCCTCATAGATAGGGATAAAATCTGTAGACTTGAAGGAATCCGTATACCTTCAAGGTTACCCAAATTTCTCAGCCCATCTCTCTTCTCTATTTGAATTCTGTATGCCTCTAGACAGGGTACTCTCGAGACAAAAGCCAGACGTTTCAATTAGGGCCCTTATTAGTTAGCAATAATAGACCAGAAAGGGCATTCTCTCTCACTAGACGTAGAACAGTAACACCAAAGGTGGACGACAATATGCTTGGGTTTCTAAAACTATATATTCCAAGGCTTTCTAGTGCTTAGCAGTACCAAACCAGCAAGTATGAGAGAGTAAGGAGACTTGCAAGGTCCACTATGGGGGGGCAAGCTTGTTTGCTCGGTTGGTCCGGCTGCTCTTACGATATTAGGGGCTGACTAGGCACTCGGGTTTCTAACTCCTTGACAAACACTCGCCCTCTTTCAGCCCCTGAGGCTATACTCTGACCTGTCGCCTCTATATAACCCTCATCCTCTTTCCTTTCCCTCTCCCTTGACGATTGATTTTCTTCGGTTATAGGGTTGAGAGTTTGAGAATGTACTATATGCGTTGTGAGATGAGGGGTCGAGTTATAAGGGCCGATGTACGGAGTCTCGTGGCTAAGGAGCCGTTTTACGAGCGGGCATTATCGTGCCCCCAGCTTCTTGCTTTATATATATATATTTAGAGTCTTGAAACAGTGCTTCGTCCAAGTTGGCTTATTACGATTACTGCTCGTGCAGCAGTAGTCAAGGTTCTCTCGCCCTCTCTGACGTCGTGGTTTTTTTTTCTCATGGAGAGATATTGAGATCATAGCCGACGGGGGGGGGGGGATGAACATTAATTTTGCGATGCCGAATGTAATTAAAGTTTATATCACCGCGCCCACACCGTAAAGTGACAGCAGTCTGTTCTCTACGGAGTAAGATGGTGCTTCTATTGGATTTGTTTGAATTGAGGATGGATTATGATATTGAGACTTTGAAGGGTGATACAGGTGAGTTGATTCAGTATACAATGTGATCACGATATTTCTGACAAAACATACATGCACAAGCACAGGGCATGGGAATAACCTCAAATTTTGCCAGAAATATCGTGGTCACGTGGTATTTCTGTTGAGTGAATGTATTGGTCAGCTCTGATATTTTTGCAGATAATTTTCTATTGGCCAAGAGGGCCCAGAGACTGTGGGCCACGGATTTGTCTGAAACCCTGGGGATTGTCTCCTTTCTCCACCAGAAAGTGAAACCTAGAGCCGCACTTGCAATTGCCCAAACGTTATCAAGCTATGGCCTATGACATTGTCATTGACCATATAGGCTCATGGCAAAAAGTGACACATATAGGTATCCTGTCAATGCTAATGTCGTGTGCCGTAGCTCCAGAACGCTATAGTATTCGAGTGAGTGGTTTCAAATATCACCTTTTGGTGCCAATAGGAGTGATTTTCAGAGTGTCAACCGAATTTGTGACCTACAAACCATGACCTCTTCTAACGGGCATCGTCATTCATACAAAGTCAAAATTGTACCCTAAGAGTATCTCTGCTTGTGTGATATAAGTTCTTTTCTCCAGATTGGTGATAACTCTTTCCTTGATTTTTTCAGACTATTTGAAACGACTCGCAAATCGATATCGAATAATTTGAGGAAATACTCTTGGATCCATTAACTTTGGGTGGTAACATTATGTTAATCGTGTCTTTCATTGTATCATGTTTGTCATTTATCTCGGTACAATAAGTCCCACAGTTCATTTAAAAGTTTATTGCAAGTCTTCAAAAATGAGAAAAATGAAAAGAAGCCACCATGGCCTCGTGGATAAGGTCCTTCTCTTTAACGCAGAAGGCTGGGGTTCAAATCTCGACCGAAACTAAAGTGAATTTTGATTAGTGCTTTTTGGGGCTTCCGTGGTTCAACCCGCCCTGAAGTGTAGGTTCCGCAGGATAACCTCAAAGAGAGTTTGAATAATGAGTCAATGAATGGAAAAAAAATCCTCAAAAATAGCCCGAAGCACGTTGACATGTAGTGGTCTCTTTGAAAGTAACATGCCCAATAAGTTTGCGGAATGTTATACACTCTGAGTGTCATCCAGGGACCCCAAATCGATTCTATTTAAGAATTGTCATAGCTATTTTAGTGTATCATAGGGTTGATCCATCGATCAGAATAAATGTGAGAGTACAAAAAAAATTAGTGACCTCGGAGTGAATAAAATCATCCATAACTGGTGCGCTCTCTAGTAATCATTCAAATTTCACACAAACTTCTCCATATTTCAAAATCAGTGAGGTTGTTGTTTGTCAGAAATATCATGGATCATTGGAAGATTGAAGCATGGCTACAGAATTTTCGTATACTCTTTTTACTACGACTAAGTTAACCATCATATAAGTTCATAATACCCACAATCAATTTGCCACACTTCGAATGCAACAACCCTCTTCGTATTCGATCTGCTATTCAAAATCACCGAATACTATTGTATCGGTTCATTAAAAAAAGTACCACTCAACACAGATTTTGCCTCTGCAACTCTTTGAGAATCAAATAATACTACAAATTCAAATAATACCACCCAAGCGTAATTTGAAACATTCCGAATGATTCCAAAACTCTTCAACCTTCCTCATGTCATCAAAACCTTATCAGTATCCTCGTCACTGCTCTTTTACCATCACTAAATTTCACTTTACCGTATCTCTCATTCTCATTTCCCTGTCATCACCCAAGCCACACCCGTGCGTGCACAAAAGCTCGAGCATACCATTCACTCGTCTTTTGCACACCAACCATACATTCTACAAACCAGAGATACATATATATACATAAATATACGTACAACACAAGGCAATACGAGAAATCACGTTTACACGAAATTTCGCAGCCTTCTATGACACAAAACCGACCTACCACTATCACCACTACTATCATATTCTTACCCTATTTGTACATACACGATGGTTTAGACTCTATATAGTATAGTATAGTATCTGGCTAGGCGACATCTTGTATTGTCAGATACCAACAACGCGACAAATTCATAATTGCGTTAATGCGGGTGGTTGGTACATATATATATATATATATATATATGTACCATATATATATATGTATATGTATATACATATGTATATGTATATGTATATGTATGTACATATATATATATATACCATATATGTATATGTAATATATATATATATATATATATACACACATTAGATATAGATAGAACGAAGGCGTACCACAAAGTAAAGGCCTTAGACTTGTGGCAAGGACTACTACCACACCTCATACTCTATCTCTCACTCTTACTCTGTGTACCTCTCTATCTCTCTAGAGAGGCAAAGTGGGATATTTCAAGGTGGGGTACACAGCCACGAGTGCAGAGAGGGTGGATCGTTAATCTTCAGGGATTTAATACGGTAGGAAGTATCGTGCCACCATTGTGTGCTTTCTCTTCCTCCCTCTCTCTTTCTCTCTCTCTCTTAGCCGATGATTATTAATTAAATCTGGCTACCGCGTGGAGCCTACTGCTTCTGCTGCTGCTTCTGGCTTTTATGGGTTGCACGAGCCTCCTTTTTCAAGCACTTCGATTTATCGAATGAGACGAGGAGTATGATGGAAAAGATGGCTACTCAAGCAAACTGGATCGATAGCT
Source organism: Eretmocerus hayati (assembly GCA_029851415.1). Lineage (NCBI taxonomy): Eukaryota > Metazoa > Arthropoda > Insecta > Hymenoptera > Aphelinidae > Eretmocerus > Eretmocerus hayati. The sequence goes on along the minus strand of CM056742.1, from coordinate 158,637,832 downwards.
TGAAAGTAAGAAAGAGATTAGCGATGTGGTGGATGAAAATATTAAAAAGTTTGACTGGATTAAGTAGTCAAGTCTACGTCTGGTCAGACATCGGTGGAGAGTCATCATGATGAAAATCTAGTTTGAGGGATACAACTACTTTTTTTTCAAATCACAATCTTTTGATCAGCTGAAATTTGGCTTAGTTTTGAATATGAGATATGGCCTATGTGCACTTTCGAGTGAAATAATTCTTACCAATTCAAGGTGTCAGCCCTGACTTTGACAATATCAACGGGCATATTGCAAACTGTCCGACTGACAACATCTGTGTTCAAATTTAGGCGCCCTATTAGAATTTTAGATAATCAGAGGTCGGTAAGATTTTTTATCTCAAATATCCCATGATAAAAATAACTCCTTCTGTCTATTTCTGGCATTGCATACTTGAAATAAGACACTTTGCTAATTTTGATTATATGAAGGTCTAGTAGCGCGCCGGAATTTGAACTCGGATGTTGGCAGTCGGACAGTTTGCAATATGCCCGTTGGTGGTGCCAAAGTCAGGGCTGACACCTCGAATACGGCCTCAGAAAAGTTATTGTGGTTCCCTGACTGATGCCGAGATACACTTAATAACTCACATCACTATCTACCCGCGTAACAAGGTACGGAATGTGAACGATAATTGTTGTTTTGTCTACTTTCTCATCTCATTGATACTGTAATCGTACATCATAAATGGACGCTAGCTACCGATTCCGACAAACGGCTCCATTGTACGAATGGAAAAGCAAAATATTTTTATTCGAAAACATTTTAACTGGTGTAGGAAAGAATGGGGGTATGGTAACGAAAGAATGGCTAACATATCTTCTATGCACTGCATAAGAATCAACAAACCTAAGTTTATGAACTAGTTACAATCTAAAATACCGTTTAAAGATTTCCATCGGTCAGTACGTATAAATAGTGAGTTTCTACGCGTCCTCGCTACGCGTCGGCTTTGCCAACGTCCAGCGTCATTTTCTCAAATAACAAAATTTTCCGACACTCAACGCGTAATATAGTCTGACTCTACAACCTCGCGCTAAACGCGCTGCGTGCCCGAATACCGTATTTTGGCTATACCAGCAGTATGCCGCTAATCTCTTGGTGCCCTTAGTTGCATTGAAAATATCCAAATAGACCGTTTTGACCTAAAATTTGACGAGGAATACGATAAAGATATCAGATTTAAGTTGCAAGTCACTCCCTGCGTGGTGTCAATCGTTTTCCCAAAGAATCATTATTACCAGGTGAGAGATACTTTAAACCTCGAATCTGATATCTTTATCGTATTCCTCTTCAAATTTTGCGTCAAAATGGTCTGTTTGGATATTCCCAATGCAACTAAGGGCACCAAGAGATTAGCGGCATACTGCTGGTATAGCCAAAATACGGTATTCGCGCGTCCAGCGCGTCCAGCGCGAGGTTGTAGAGTCAGCCATATACTATTCCAACGTGAAAAAGCAAGCTTTACTCACAAGATTTCCCATATTCATCCAAGGTCATTCCCAGTCCTGGAAAAATTTCAAAATTTGATAGATGAATCCCTATGATACTACCAACGTGCCAGTATCTCTTTTTTCGTATTTTCAACAGTTGTCTTCAGACAATGGACTATACAACTGGGGTGGATTTCGACAGTTTTAACGTCTCGCGGTTTCTTGTGCGTCGTCTTTTTGCCCTGGAATTATGCCCAAGGAGCGAAGGAAAACTCCTCAAGGGGATAACCTGCTCCGAAAAGTTTGGCACATTTGTCACACTACCTCTACGGTGCTGATGGCATTCTTAGTAAGCAATAACATCCCAGTTGTAACACTTTTCGCCTCCCGCTCACATGGTTGAGGTGTACATGTGCTAATTGATCGAAAGAGCCAGCAAGTTGAGATTGATAGGCCCTGATGGGTGGTCACCCATCCAAGTAAAAATCATGCCCAACCTTGTTCAACTTCGACGATTAACCAACTCAAAACCTATCGATTTTTCCAATGTGTCGGCCACCAACATCCTGGTGTTATCATTATGTGGCATCAACAATTTTGACTTTTTGGTTGATCATTCCGTGAAGACGTTTCGCAGATTTTCTCACAGTTTCCCAATCTAAAATTCGATTTCTAAAGGATCAGTGTAAGCGTGATTCTTCCAAATTCGAACGAAAGTTCGAGGAATCCTGGATGAAACTTCTGCTCACCCAACAAACACTTTCCATCATATTGATTCATAAATAAATGATGAACTGTGAATTTTAAATGTTTGTATCGCCATTTTTGATCATTAACCTCAGTAACCATGTAACTAACGCATCTCAACGGCAATAAACTAATTTTAATGTTCAAAAAAATAACTCAGAATCACGATATTACAGAGTACATTCGAATACGACATCTTCAAAGTCCCACATAAGCATGTTTAACGAGTTAATGATAATCTGAGAATCCCACAAACGTCTATTTCAACCTCTGCCCTAATTTTCTGCTAGAGGGCTCGATTACGTGCCCACACTCCATAATACGAGAGTAAGCTTGGTATAACGATGGTAGAAGCAAGAGCTCGCTTAAAAAAAGCTTACACACCCCAGGCGTGGATAATGGAGCAATTAAATCGAGCAGCTTCCGGCAAATCTCACGTACATCCACACCCACTCTATATACCCCTCAATTATCATAAACGTTTTCTCTTCTACATATGGCTTACATACTTTTACCACATTTAAATTTTGAATCAGATAGAATGTAGATAGGTAGATGGTATTATAGATACAATTCAAGAAGCGCAAACGAGTCGCGAAATAAAACAGTGATATCGAGAGGCATTTCACGCACGAGCGAGCTATGGGAGTAAACGTTTAGCAAATTCAACGTGCGTGCCGGCAGTCAGCAGCTTGTCTCTACCTCTATACTATACTATATACCCCACTCAACATATATATATATATACGCTTATCTGCAATGGGTATAAGGCCATACTATGCCGCAGGCCTTCTCTGCTTCTCTTTGAAAAATATCTACTCGTTTACTCGCTGACACCTGTGGCTTCTACATAGAAAGAGAGTGGTTCTTTGGTAGTAGTAGTGATAGTACCACACACCCCTCTATACTCTTGATTCTACATACGTGGTTCAGTGCGGACAGCTAGCGTTCAACCTTTTTCCCTTCAAAGAGTAAACGAGCCCAGAGTGTGCAAATGGTTGAAAAAAAAAGAGCAACGTAGTCTGGTTGGTTGGTCAGATGGTTGCCTTTTTACTCTTTTACTGAGAGTGAGATGATGGCTATTTTTACGCTTGGTGAAAGTGATGATAGGTTAGAGTGGATTTTATTGTATGCTGTTGATAAATATCGATGGGGTGTGTAAAGAAGAGTTGTTTTTGAAATGTCGATTGGGTTAAGAGTGATGGATTTTGGGTGTTGGTGAATGTGCAGGGTCAAGAGCTTTAGTTTTAGATGGAACGATGAAGGGATTTTAGGGAGGGGTTGGATGCTGCAATTGGTTTGCAGTGGGAGAATCATTCATTACGTACGTCTGTATTGAGATAAATGAATTTATTTCAGATCGACAGATTGAAACTGCTGTAACTCATTTCATTCATTCGATTTTCTGATTTACTGCTTCAAATGAGGTGAGATGGAGAAGAACAGTGGTTTGAGGTGAGATTGGCTGAAATGATTAATTCCCCGGGATATTTTGTCAGTCTGACTATACTCGCTCTATACCACTTAACGGAACTTCCATCTTCAAGATTTTACTCTGTCTTCTACAAGAATCTCTACTAACTTTGGAGTCCTATATTTGCTTCACGAACACTTGGTAGTATAACAATTCATAGCTCATGCAAAGAAAAATACTTGAACAGAATTTACTTGACAGTTGAGTAGGATCTCTCGCATGGATACCAAATCAAATTTTTTTGTCCTGAAAAATTCCATCTTCCTATTGTTGATCTTTGACGAATTTACAGCTAAATCAATCATTGGTATGTACGGAGACTACGCTCATCATCCATAGATCTATCAACGATGAAATGAAGATAGTTTGATCTCGAAAAGCTTTCAATATTTTCAACTCAACGTGTTTAAGATGTTTAAAACAATTTCGGAAAGTAATAGAAATTATTCAATCATCAAGGGAGGAATCAAGTCCATTCATCGCTAATCTTGGAACTAAACCAATGTGTTCTGTAGTTGACAGAATCAATCATTTTTGAGCTCTGAGAATGTTGCAAATTATCACCAACTTTCATGACTAGTCTGTGTTAAATCTTCTTGAAATGGGAAATTCATGAATTCTGGCGATTAACAGTAAAAGTTTTGCACGATTGCTGATATGGAAATTCAACATAGGACTCACGCAGAAATAATGAGATGTTCCCTCAATGAGGTCAGACATCAAAGGTACTCTGACATCTGAGAAACTAGACACATCGGCTCAGATCTGAATAAGTGAGATAATTTTCGAGCCCTCGAGAGAATTTGGGACTGCAATCGCAGTGAAAATAAATATTTCAGACTTATTCTTAGATTACACCTTTTAATAAGAATCATGTAATATAATATGTTGACGATCATCTCTGCATCAAAAAACATGAGCTGTCCTTCAATAGTTCTCGCACATTTTACCAGTACTCGACTTATTCACCTCATCGTTAATTTTTCAAGTACTCAATCAGATCAGAACCAACTAAAGGGACGCTAAAGGGTCGTAACTTGCAAACGGATGAGAGAAATTATCAAAGAGAGTCCTACTGATGCCACATCAAACGAGTCTTGTAAACAGAGCTTCAAGTGGATTTAAAAAGCCACCATGGACGACGTTAGCTAAAATACTACTCTACCTACGAGTGGACAGTCTTTGCTTAGTGTAAACTCAATCTCAATCTGCCATGCGAGAGAAAGACCTTAGCAATTAAAACGGACGTGACTCGCGCACCCGCAGTTAAAAGTCAGTAGAATTTCAGCAGTCAAAGCAAACCCCATGTATACCATACCTCAGCAAAGAGTCAAAAGAGAGCCCACAGGCCAGAGCAAACGATCGTCCGAGTCGTTATACAGATAGATAGATAGAAGGAAGGCCGGTGAGGTCGAGCGTTAGAAAATATAGGCTGTGAGAGAACGCGGGTAAAATGTAACGCGCTCGTTCAGGCTCTACAAGTGGTGGACTTTACGGGACTTAAAATTAATCCTCATAATTACCCTCGGATCTCTCACTCTCTTGTGAAGGTAGTATAACCGGAGTAGCCTATAATACTACTACTCTTCTCTGATTTCGTTTTTGCCAGAGAGCTGCATCAGTGTAATAGCCAAACGGCCTTTTCACCTCGCTTACGCTCTAACGAGTAGACGAGGATGCTTACAAGGAATACTAGTATTACGATGGTGATTGGTATTGGTAGGGCTTGTACAGGACTATGAAGATATTTATTAGACCGGTAGATGAGGTGGTCATCCTTTACTTTTGGCTCGAGCCCTTTTAGTTAGAACCTTGAGCTGTTGATAGGAGTGAGAGTTGGGGAAGGGGTTGGAAAATCAATTACTAGCGATTGCAGTGTACTAAGTAGGAGAACACATGGGATTAACGCGATTAATGTGAGTGCGAGGAGGGAGGAATGATTTTCGGCGATTTTGGCGCTTCCATGTGGGTGATGAGATTTATGGGAGAGGGGACGGTAAGTACATGTTTTCGAGGATAGATAGATGATCGTATTCCGGTGATTTTTCACTCGTGTGAACTGAAGACTTGTCAAGTGATTGCTCAGCGATTTGGTTCTTTCTTCGAATCACATCTTCGCAGAGTGATTAGTGGAGAGTTATGATTGTACTTCAAAAGGGAGATTTTCGTTGTGAACGATACAAACAATTCCGAAACGTATGAAGTTTTTTCAAATTAATATCACTTACTCACCAGAGAGTGAATTCATATGGAATCCAGGAAGAACCCATAAGAAGTCGTTCGATATGTGGAATTCCTTTGTGAATGGTTGAGATTCGGCCCAGCACTAATAGGGTATCAAAGTTGATTCGAACATTCAAGAATTCTGCAGCTCTCTGATTTCTGACTCAATCTCATCACGTCACAGGCTGCATTTCTCACCAGGCAAAAAACACATATGTCTGACATTCTATAATCCCTGATCATTTTGGCTCGGTTAATGGAAGAATTATCTGAATATGCCTTTGAGGAATTTCCCCTCACATGAATTCGTAGGACCAGGAAACTGAAAGAGAGTAGTGGTCTCAGTTTCCTGCTCAAGTATCATCAAGTCTTCGGAAATACCATATCATACTATTAGAGCCAAAAGAATTGTATGTTTGCAGTGGATATAATTCCGCCTAAGATTTTTGTTTCATCAAAAGATTGGCTGCCCAGACTTTGATGCAAACAGAGCCAACAATATTCATTCCAAAAATCGAATATAACAAAGGCAAAACCCTACGGCAACTTATCGTTCATCTTTCATCACCACCCGGGTTCACTATGACGATCGATAGCTTAATTAGCGTTGGCCACGAAGGCCAGAGATGAAAACAAGGGAAAGCATTGAGCGACGACGTCAGACGTTGCTAGCTGGCTCAAAATCTCTCTTCCAAACCGAATAAGGGTGAGATTGGGTAGAGATCGAGCTTCATCATTGAATGAGACGCCTTTTGCTTTCGAATCGAGCTCGAGACGAGGGATTCGAGAGAATCCGGTGACCGGTTGTGTGCCGCTTCGAAGCAAGAGGGTTCCCGACAGATTCCGTCGACCGGACCGGAAGTCAGTGGCGCAGCGACGCTCAACCGGAAGCTCCATTCACGCCACAACCGAACGGCCACTGATATGCCACTGAATAAACAATGCCTCGCTGGAGAGAACTTGAATGGCCGAAAAAGAAATGGTTGGAAAAAAAGATACTGTATGGTTTTGGGGCTTTGGCCTAACTGGAGTTTGGAGAAAAAATTGTGGAGCAGAGTATTGAATTTGTTGAGCCTTTCAAGCGAAAGTCAGATTTGAGGGCGGAAATTCATTTTGGGGGTACGTGGCTGGATTAGAATGGTTCCTATCTCATGCAACCTTCGATTTGATTTTATTGTCATGGATTCGCCAACGTTAGGATGTATTGGGTTAGATGGGATGTAGTAGTATTTCGTCGCCATTCTTGAGGATTTTCAAGCTTTCCTCTCAAGATTTGAATATTTTTATTCTCATTTAATTCTTGAATCGTATTGAGATGTATCTAGAAACACTTTGATGCAAAAGAAAACGATCTTTCACAAGTTATGGACAAAGTGAGTTGTTTGTCAAAACGGGTCGAAGGATTTGGCACATAATTCCAATGAGTGATAAGCCAAGATGAAGGATGATCCAGAATAGCCGCATAGAAATTATTTGACGGAATTGTCTTCAATATATGATGAGATTTGATATGTTGATAGCTGAATTTGGTTATTATCACACACTCGAGCGGTAGCACATGTTGAGGTCACGGAGTCCATAAATTTATTTTTCCATGAAATGATCGAAGACTGTCCATTTTTCTCAACACAGTTTCAGTGCAATTGTTAGGATCTTACTTAAATCTCGTACAACTAACTGATTGGGAGGGATTCATCTATCAGAATTGTATCACCGCTGTAGGAGTTGCATCCTCAGCTGAGAAATGATCTGGTCGTGAATTTTTCATGACTTTAGTCGGTTTGAGAATTTTTCTACCCTCTCAAGAATCGAGCTAAATCACGCACAGTTGCTCATGATTAGTTCAACTTGTTCCTCTTGGGAGAACCCCTTATAGAATGATGAATAGCGATCATTCGGATTAGAGATACTCATTCCATCACAAATGATTGCTCCAATCATCAACAGTTATCTACAGACTGGAACTTGGACAAATGATTCATGTTAATAATCGGGTGTACACATAGGTCGACAGCTCCACACAACACTTGGCAAACTAATCTCATCATCACATACCCAATGACACATAATGATGATCACAGAGCGAACCGAGCTTCATCAAAGCAGCCAGCGTAATTTCATCGATTCGATCATCTATAGTGATATAGACACATAAGTAGAAGAAAAAAGGGGAAAGTAGTTATGGACAATTGCGATTATTACTGGCGCGAAAGAATGTCTCTGTCGAAACGAATCAAGCAAATGCAAGGGTAGTTGAAGAAGATAAAGACAATGTATACTCATACGCCAGAGTGGACAAGCGCGATTTTACTCAGCTCTCTGACTAATCCAATAGAGTGGTAGAAATGTAAGCACGGACTCGTCTATAAATGCTCCCCAGCCAATCGAATACGATGCTCTCGGCGCTTCTGTATTGTCTAATAAAGTCTCATTACGAGACGGGTATAATCCACGGCTGTTAGATGGATGCTCAAGATATAGCGGAATTCCGATTCTATATGTGCTTGTATAGCCTTGAACATTAGAGCTAATTTTTCTCCTTCATTCCAGAGCTAGCTTTGATTGAGCTTGGCATCTATCGATCGAGGGGTTTTAGTGTAAAAAAAATACGAGACAGGAATTTATGATATCCCATTCTTTGCTTCAGGGGTATAAATTATTGTGATGTGATTATTAGTGCAAATATTCGTTGAGATGAGTTAATAGGGTAGGATTTCTCGGGTAGTGTACAGTTCGGAATTAGTGCGCGTACCATTAACTTTGTGGATCGTGAGTGAGCATCGTCTATCGTGCTTTTATGAATCGGTAATTGAATCAAGGTGTTTAAGAGTTCAAAATTATTTATGTAGATGATTGCAGGTGTGATCAATATTGATCAACTGTGAAGAGATTCTGATGTATGGTGGATCGGAAACTATGTAGGCAACAAAGTTATTCCAAAAGAAAATCAAAACTACGGGTCATCAAACAATGATGATTGTGGCTAGTCATGGTCAGCTCACTCATTACATCCAGCATTGTGAGTTGGCATTCGCAATGATGATGATAAAACATGTCGTACGGATAAAATTTTGATAAGAATTGATAATATTGATAAGGCCGACCGGAGTGGGGAGAAAAGCGTGATCGAATTGATGACGATAAGGGGTAGGCCTTATCCGCACGCGTGCGGGCGATGGTCATGTCGGCGACTTGTGAAGTCCCAACGCGCGTGCGTTGAGAGGGGCAGGCGCGAAACGCGTGTCTCGCTCTCTCTGCTTCTCCAACTCGGCTTCAAGCTGCGGCTGCTGCTTCGTCTGCTGGCGATGACGTCACGCTGCTCGGCACTGTACCTACTCTTGGAGCGGAGCGTGGCCGGAGCGGTATGATCGAGATGGGATTTTTGAGATGTTTCGTATTGAGAAATAATCATGCTTGAACGTACACGCACATCTCCATTTAACACGTTTATTCGAGACCGCTCGAGCCCTTACAACGCCGTGCGCGACTTAGATAATTTGTTATACAGAAATTGCTGCACTCGCGGGCACGCGGCCCGGCGAGGCGAACGTAAGCTTGCCTGGGACAGGCGTCGGCGATAAGCTCCGCGGGACTGTGTGTGTTTTATTCGGTGTGCAAGCTTTTTATACCTTTTCCTATCGTTAACTACTATCTGTCGATCCGCAGATCGCACGATCGTCTGATCCACGGATCGATGGATCTGCGGATCGTTGGATCTTTGGATCTGTGGATCTGCAGATCTGCAGATTTGCGGAGATGCCGAAATTGTAAATCAGGATTATCTCTATGAATGTTTTATGCTACTCAATTAGATTTGTGCCTATGAATTATTTCTTTTATGGTTTCACGACTCTCAGGCGCGCGGGCGACGGCGTTTCGTATCTCGCGCGACCGCCCGGCGGCTCCAGGAATGTGAAACCGCCACGTGTGTGTGCCGTTGATCTTAAGCTTGTTATTATGTACACTTTTCTTAATTGCGGAGGAAAAACTCGTGATGCTCCCTGTATGCGCGAGTGCGCGATTGTGAAGAATTCTTATTTTCTATAAATGATCGTGTGCCTGTGGGTTTTAGGTATATTATTGCTAGTAATGGCACACGTCAAGCGACCCCGGAATTTTGAACAATTCGCAAGTGAGCGAGATACGAGTACCTCTTATGAATAGAGTAAAAATTTTCAAACCAAATGGGATTCTTTACTTGGACGACGAAAGTTAAAACAAAATCCCCCTGTTTACATAGTCGATAAGATTTACGCAAATCAAAAAAAAATTATGACTGATAAAGTCTCATTCTTAATATACGTATGCTACGTGGGCTTTCGCGGTCTCGCAAAAATTTCATATCTTAACCTATTGCATACGTAGAATGGTCATAACTGCTCCACAAGGTTGAACAAAAGGTCGTTCTCCTTGGCGAGGTTGATGTCAGCAGCTGCATCCCGTTGTGGCTCGGCCAGGCCCAGCCGATCGGCTCGCTGAATGGGGCCGTCGCCGATGCGATTCATCTCTTCCATTGCCACGTTCTCCCAATCGATGTCGTCATCGTCTTGAGCCGGTACTTGTCCGGCGAATCGTGCGGCCGGAGCTTCGGGGCCAAGCCCCAAGCCGTTAACTAATGCCAGCAGAGGGTCTTCTCGCGGCGGCGGTGCCTGTCGTTCGTGCTGCGGAGCGCCATGTTGATTTTGCTCCGCTTGTGGGGCATTTCTTGCCTCGGGCGCGTTATGGAGCGCCTGTTCGCCGATTAGGACTTGTTCTTGTAGCTGTTGCGCTTGGTGTTCAGGGTGCTGTTGTTCCCCTTGGACGTCTTGAGGATCCCATGGCATATTTTCGGGGCTCGGCGGTCGCCATAACACGGCCTGATCTTCTCCCCATCGATTTTCCGGGGCAGCTACCTGAGCTCGGCGGACGGGGCTGATGTTTTCGTCTTCGTTCCGGTGACGGGGCTGCTGTCTAGCTGCCCTCTCTCTGCGTCGTCGTCTTCGAGGGAGCTGTCGTCGATCCTCGCCCTCGATGATGCGCCTCACCTCGTTTTCGTCACGATGCCGTTCCCTGTCGAGTCGGAGGCGGCGTTCCCTGCTGAGGGTGCTCACCAGGTGGAAATAATGCTCGCACCGGCGACCCGATGTGATGTATCTCTCGAGGCACTCACGTAATTCCGCGTCACTCATTGCGTCGATAACAAGTTCTTTTGCTCCGAACAAACTCGGCCACGCGATTGTACGTCGCGCACCGTTCTGTTGCACTGTTGATTCGCACCTTGTTGTTGTTTGGTTCTTGTCACGCTCACCTTTCGAGCCACTTTCACTCGCGTTGATGCTGCACGCGGTGAATAGGCTGTGCGTACACTTGATCAGTGAATCGCAACTCGGAGCGGGCCTGGCTGTTGCGGTCGGGCCTTGCTCCGATACTGGCGTTGCTAATCGTCTCTTGTCCTTTGGTCGTTTCGCGGGTCTGCTGTGGTCACGTGGGCGTGGGCCGCTCCGCGCGCAGAGCTTGGACGTTGGCTCTCCCCCTTCTCTCGCGCGCGCTGTCGTCTGCATTGGCGGACTCCCTTTTGCTCGGCAGGAACGCTGCAGCAGCTTTGAGATTTCCTGTCCGTCTCGGATGATTTCTTGAGGATCCCTATACTTAGGACTCGTGTTGGCGCGCGCTGATTGATGCCGCCTACGCTGAGGTTTCCTCCAGCCGGTGCCGGATTCTACTTTGTCGCTGATACGTGAGGGGCTCGACCCCGTGCTCGTGCTTTCCGAGTCGGAGTCGATGCCGCTCGTCTCGGCGCGGCTTTGAGCGTCATTTGTTGATGTACTCACTGCTTTTCCGTACGTGAGTACCCTCTTGCACTGGAGGTGGATTTTCACGAGGCCTCTGTCGGCTTCGAGGGTTGTTGTAGCCGACGGATCGATTTCCTTGGGCCACAGTGTTTGGAGCGGGTTGGTCCCCTCGTCCGAGGGCGACGGATTTTGCGCCAGCGGGCCTGCGTCAGAGGTCGCTGAACACGTTGATGATGGGCCTGCGTAAGAGGCGCTGTTCCCTGCGTCAGAGGGCGATGAAATTTGTGCCAGCGGGCCTGCGTCAGAGGTCGCTGAACACATTGGCGATGGGCCTGCGTAAGAGGCGCTATTCCCTGCGTCAGAGGGCGATGCGATACCTCCGCCTGGTTTCGGGCGGTATGGCCCAGCACGAGCCATACGAATGCGGCCTAGGGCTCGCTTGCGCGAGGTTGGACCGGATTCCTGTATTTCAGTCAGAAGTAACTTACGTACGCCGATGTCTCTCGGGTACGCTCGAATGCGTTTCGGCGTCCGAATCTCACTATCTTGTTCTTGTCTTCTTTTCCTTGTACGGAATTCGCTGTCTCTGCTCCGGCCTCCCGTCAATGCGGCTTCCGGAGTTAGCCAGCCCGATCCCGGGCTGCTAGTGGTCGATGCCCCCTTGGCCGGGCTCGACATTCCAGCGGTTTTCGGGCGTCGCCGTAACTTTGGGTTGGGCCCTTCTGTCGCCTGGGGCCGCAGGTGCGACGCGACAGGGGAGAGCATGGTGGATTCCGCCCTTGGGTTCTGTAACGTGTCGTGCGACCCCGTGAGCAGGTCTATGGGATGACGTCGTCTGCGTACGCATATTGGGCCGCGTCGCCGGTAACATCTTGCACTAGGGTCTGGAATACTCCTGACTGTTGACGTGAGCCGAATGATACTGGTGCGGGGCAACCCGATGCTATGCACGTACCTTCACTCGCGGCGACACACGATTCACTGTTTGTCTTGGAAGCACTAACAAGTTTTTTGCGGATAATCGCGGTCATGAGCTGATTGAAAAGTTTTTGTTCTCGCCTAGTAATGCGCGCGGTTATTGGGCGAGACTCGTTCGAGATTCGTATCACTGCACATTGATCACTATTCGTTTGAGTTAATCTTTGCACTTCACTGAACTGCTGCTCTTGTGACTGCATTGTTTTGTTGAGCGCCACTAGATGTGTTGAGTGTCATCTAGACCACTTATTGCCTCTTTGCTAGCTCTTGGAGCTCGTGGTTTCGGGCCGCATCGTTGGGCCGCCAAAATGATAAGGCCGACCGGAGTGGGGAGAAAAGCGTGATCGAATTGATGACGATAAGGGGTAGGCCTTATCCGCACGCGTGCGGGCGATGGTCATGTCGGCGACTTGTGAAGTCCCAACGCGCGTGCGTTGAGAGGGGCAGGCGCGAAACGCGTGTCTCGCTCTCTCTGCTTCTCCAACTCGGCTTCAAGCTGCGGCTGCTGCTTCGTCTGCTGGCGATGACGTCACGCTGCTCGGCACTGTACCTACTCTTGGAGCGGAGCGTGGCCGGAGCGGTATGATCGAGATGGGATTTTTGAGATGTTTCGTATTGAGAAATAATCATGCTTGAACGTACACGCACATCTTCATTTAACACGTTTATTCGAGACCGCTCGAGCCCTTACAACGCCGTGCGCGACTTAGATAATTTGTTATACAGAAATTGCTGCACTCGCGGGCACGCGGCCCGGCGAGGCGAACGTAAGCTTGCCTGGGACAGGCGTCGGCGATAAGCTCCGCGGGACTGTGTGTGTTTTATTCGGTGTGCAAGCTTTTTATACCTTTTCCTATCGTTAACTACTATCTGTCGATCCGCAGATCGCACGATCGTCTGATCCACGGATCGATGGATCTGCGGATCGTTGGATCTTTGGATCTGTGGATCTGCAGATCTGCAGATTTGCGGAGATGCCGAAATTGTAAATCAGGATTATCTCTATGAATGTTTTATGCTACTCAATTAGATTTGTGCCTATGAATTATTTCTTTTATGGTTTCACGACTCTCAGGCGCGCGGGCGACGGCGTTTCGTATCTCGCGCGACCGCCCGGCGGCTCCAGGAATGTGAAACCGCCACGTGTGTGTGCCGTTGATCTTAAGCTTGTTATTATGTACACTTTTCTTAATTGCGGAGGAAAAACTCGTGATGCTCCCTGTATGCGCGAGTGCGCGATTGTGAAGAATTCTTATTTTCTATAAATGATCGTGTGCCTGTGGGTTTTAGGTATATTATTGCTAGTAATGGCACACGTCAATATCAAAGTTCTGAAGAAAATTCCATCATCCGTTTCCTCTACCTCGCAATTGGTACTGAGATGGCATTCAAGTGTCTGACATCTTTTTTATTACGGAAAAAACTTCCGAAAAAGACCCCGCACAAATGCAATGGTAACCGGCGCAAGGTGGAAATAGATGAAATTTCACAGGCTAATAGATCTCGGAACGCTTATTAATTTGGATTCTGGAAGGAATGACAGATTTTTGGAATAACGTTGGAGAATGTGCACACATTCATATCGCTCCTGATAAGGAGAATCACATTCATTTCAAGATGTATACTTGATACTGGGAGTAGAAAAGACGATACTTACACAAAATATTCCTCACCAAATTTTCGGCAAAATACATGACTAAAATTAACATTTCGAGATCGTCAGTGATAGGGACAATTTTGAGGTCTCAATATTTTTCTTTCTCCACAATTCCACAAGTCTTACACCTAACCACCTAATCCTTACTCTTACAAACTGTCTTTCTGGGGTGGTCAGCGCCCATCGACATACAGTATACACAGCACACCTGCCCAACCTTTCAAATCTCATCGACTCCAAACGACCCTCAAAGTCCATCTATGAACCCTCACCATCACAAGCACCAACCTAGCTCAATCACTTCAAACGCACACTTTCGGTCACCAGGGTGACGAGAGCTACTCTACCTCTCAATTCATCTATCTCTCAATCGACTGTGGCACCGAGGTTCAATTTCGCGCGCGTTATTTGCTAACCAACCCCAAAAGAGACAGATATATCAAACTATACCCATCCCTCCTATTTCCCTTATTCCCATGGTAAAGTCCAAGGCGCTCTTTGGCCCGATCTGCGTCGTCGTTGCCGTTAATCACCAAAGACACCCGCTCAGAGAACCACCAGCAGCAGCAGCAGCAGGTCTGACCACAACGGCGTTTGACCGTTGCCTTACGGATAAATGTAGGAACACCTTGCAAGATAGTATATAGATAGACAGAATGATGGAAGAGTGAGTGAAGTCGTGATATAGCCAAGGCCAAGATGGACCGCAGATTCAATTCAAATCGAGCGACCAGGCCGAGCTCGTTAGGGACATCGTGCAAAGTTTGCCTGGAGACTCACTCGTTGCCGCAGCAGCAGCAGCAGCGTCGGTATAGTGGTCGTACTGATGGCGATGGTGGCGACGAGGCGTATCCCGTCTTCCGGACGCGCGCTTCGACTAAATTGTGTGTCTTGGCTTATCTCCTAGCCTTGCCCTGTCCTGACATCGCCAACCCCTGCGGCTATGACGTGTTTATCCAGAGACGAGAACCTCTCTCTCTCTCTCTGGTGAGCTTGCGAGCTTTTTAGATGGGATTGAAGGCAAGATTGGTATGGTTGCTGTGACGAGTTACTGATTATGTGATGCTGAATTCTCTACATGAGTTTGAGGACAGATTGCGCATTGCATTGAATTTCTAATAGGGATGTGATGACTGACTCATGTTGCCCCTCCTAAGGATTGAGAATTGGAAATATTTGACGTGAAATGAACAATAAATCTTGAGCCAGTACATAATCCAAATTATCACGGTGGATGTGGTTTGATGAGGTGGGAAGATGAAGTGACGTTACCAGTTTTTTGGAGTATAACTAATTATTCATCGAGACCAAGGATCCAGAAGGATCCCGTGGAAGAATTCTTTATCTGTGTATCCTATGACGAAAATGGACTCATAAACGAGCCCATCTCTTGGCAAATTTTTTCGAAAATTCTACGGGAAACTGGTGGACATCAGAATTCGTTCACAAAGACTCTCTGAAGCAGGGTAAGAGTTCTGGACTCCCTCCTCCCGTGAATAGTTTTTAAATAACCTTGACCCACTTAAATATTCCACAGTGCTTAATTCTTTCAATGGAATTGGAATTGATAGAATTTAATGAAGTGAGTCAAATCTTGATGGATCGGATTCGGCTTAGTTCAAACTAGAGAAGAAAATTAGTCGATTGTTGCAAAAAAGATGAGCAAACTTGTTTCCTCATCTCCAATAGTAGAATTCAGTAACAAAGTGAAGAAAAATTCTACCATTCAACAAGCGTACTAATAACTTTTTCAATATCCTAAACCACGAGTTCTGTCACATTTTGACATGATAAATACGCTGTGGGTGGTGAGGTGAGTCTTTCTAATTCCATACGCTCGCGGGTGTAATTTTCAGGCAGTAGACTCCGAGTTCACTGTCATGGTTTTTCATGGGAACAGAGGAACAATGGGCAGGCCGCATGCACTAAAACGAACGAAGTAACATGGACTTGAACAGGTAAGGAACCACGGCTAAGAATGGACACGGGCTCGCACAGGCAAGATTGAGTTTGCGAGTACACGGATAAACATGGTATAGCTATTCCCACGTCTGAGCTACTCACATGGATGTTCACTGGAACAGGCCGTTTTACATGGAAATCTGAGTTTCTTACACGAAATTTACACCGGAGGTGTGCGGATGATTTATGCCAAATTATCATCAATACTATTTAGGACCAAATAATTCTACACAATCTGAAAGAATTATCTCAAACTATGATCATTAGTCAGAGCATTGCTCGCATGACAGTTTTGATAGTTCAAAACATAAAATAAATCTAAAATTGTCCTGGACTGTAGTCATTTAGGATGATCTCACAACTGTCACGAGTATTTATTCGATCAATCTCCTCTACAAATTTCATAGAATCAAAAATATGATGCTGAATATAACCCTGAAGCGAGTGCTATCAATCCAAAATCGAAGCAAGCAAAATTAAATAGATGAAGCAACTTGAAATGGATTCGGCGAAGTGGAATATCCTACTGCAAATGATAGGGGTATAGGCAAAGTGTGCGTACACCCTCCGATTTAACGCCAACCTCCCCCTCACCCGTGCAAGCATATGAATATATACAGGCACCTCTGTATACACGAGTATTTTCTGGTAAAGGATATAGTGTGCTATCAGCCCCAAGCGCCACTCCCTCGCACCGTTCTATCCATGTGTGCAAATTTATCTGTATGTATATATGTATATGTGTGTGTGCGCGAGTGCTTCACTTAATCGGGGGATTAACTGACTTGGCAGGTAAACTACGCCATTGCCGGCGCCCAAGATAATCCCAAGCCAAAATCTTACCATTCGTATGACCATTAAGACGTTGGAGGACCATGGAGAGAATCTCGGCCGTGCCTTGGCAAAACAAATCGCTTCTGCTTCTCGACTAGCGTCTTAGAATCCTTGGATCGGCATCTTTCACGCTGTTTAGTCTACTAAGACTGTGGGTTGTATGTACTCCAAAGGAGAGTGAGTAGTGCTGGACGGATTGCACTTGAGTAAACTTTGTGTGTTGGTCTTCGAATTATATTGAGAATCAAGGGCTTAGTGGGGCATGGATGGATTAATCCGGAATCTTCATCATTTTCTCGATTATAGAATGATGGGAATCTCAGAAACCTCTCTTAGGTTGCCTCCATATATATATATATCTAAATCTTTTGCGTTACTTTAGGTGCTCATCTAGGCTATGACGAATGTACCATTGGAACATATATTCTAAGGTTTTATATTGATATTTGGAATTTTATTGGATAGTTAAGAGTTGATTTTAGCAAGGATAGCTGTTCCATTGATGAAAAATTATGTACCAAACTATGTGTCATCATAACTCAGTAGTAGATGAGTTGTTTACAATTTCGAGAATCAGGAGACCTGAATAACAAAATTTCGTTCAAGTGGATACGTGATATGTTCGGAAGATTTGTTTAGTCTGACTATATCAAGACTGTACTACTTTATTTGATCATTACTTTTAAGCCAAGAATTTGATAATCAGGAACAGTGAGCAAATGAGAGTGAGTTTGGAAGATCGAAAGACTGGATTGACTCAAAATCGTATTGAGATGCAAGTATGAGCCGTTCTGAAGATTCTAAATTCTGTCCGACCATATTCAGGCTATACTACTTTTATTGGTTCATAATTCTTGAACCACGAAATCGTGACTCAGAAATACTAAGCAAATGAAACACAATTTTGAAGATTAGGGGGTTGGGATACCTCAAAATCAAATTGAAATGGAAGTATGAGTTCTCCTGAAGATTTAATATTTAGTCTGACCATATTCAGGTTGTACTACTTAACACATTCGCTGCAGAGGCTGAAATCGATGATCTTTCCCCAGGTGCGGCGGGTCCCATCAGTGGGCCCCGCTCAATGTTATTCCTCATAAGGCCGAAATTCTCAGCACTGGGGGGGAAGACACGAGGGTTCCACTGGTGGGCCCCACCACAGCGAACGTGTTGAATAAATTTCCTGAGTCTTGCAATCAAAATTTCCTCATCAACCCTTCAATTTGGACTCCAATTCACTATAACAGATCAAACTTTCAATCTAACGTAATAAAATGACAGAATCAGATATTTCATTTTCTAAGAGGGGTACGAGTTTGAATAGTAAAATTGATGGGCGGTCGTCCCTTGCGGTATTTCAAACGGTGCAATGCAAGATCGTGGTCATATTTCCGGCTTTGATAGATCTGGTCAAACAGTCGACTAACAATATATATATATCCGTACAAACCCATAACTTTAGATAGAAGAGCTTTCGATGTTTCGAGAGTGACCACCAACGAAGGACGATCGACTTGCTAAATTTGATTCCGCACGTGCTCGGAAGACCTCTCACCTTCTCTTAGAAATCAGCGCCTCAAGAGAAACCAAGAGGAGGAAGGTTGAGAAATCGGCCCTTTGGTGAACTGTGTGAGCAAGACAGAGACTGAGAGTGAAGACACGATACATAGATACGACTCGTCCGTGGTCACGTCATGCCTTTTCTCTAGAGAGAGAGGGACGAAGAGAATGGAAACAGGTTACGGTTGGGTGGAAGCGTTATGGTGTACCACAAAACCAACAAACGATATGCGAGTATGGAGAGAATTTCGAAACGAAGAGACATAGGTCTGACATATCGTATCGTATAGTCACACGTGTGTCTCTACATACATGCAATATAGGAGAAGAGAAAGACGAGTAACATGTCGCTGCAGTGTCCGGGTTGATATATAACAATGCTTTTGAACATTGGCTCAATGAGAGTGGCCATCTTCGTGAGGGAACGAGACTTGCTCTTCCAGTAGACTCGATGCCCAACTGACTACACTATCCTGACTTTGAGTTGCAAGTTTGGTCTTTTGTTTGGCTCTTGAGAATAAGTAATCGATACTGCCTGTCTCCTTGTTCTACATTTCCTTCGGTACTCTGATAGATTCATTGGGGGACGATACATTACCTGTATGTGTTTATTTAGATTAATTCGCATGGTGTGATTGATTGAGTACTACTATTAATTTTGAGGGACTTCGATGAGTAAAAATTACGAGAATTGAGCCGATGATAATTGATTTCATAAGGGCCCTCATTTTCCAGCCAATAATAGATCTTTGCACTGTCATAGACGTGAACTGCAGATATTGAATGTCAGACTATCATTCGTATATTTCCTTACATTTTCAAATAGATCAAACCATGAAATGTGAGACGCAAGCTTCGTTGATCAGTATGTTGACAAGTCATCAAACTGAAAGATTCATGAAACTAATGAAGGCTGTTAGATCATCAGTTCGGTGCACTTTGAGTACTGAGATCGGCCAAATAACAGTATTTTGTGGGATACTATGTCATAGACTGACATATTATCAAGTTGACGGATGGGTACAATTACGTGTTATCAGTTCGTCACCTCGGAATGCAGTTAGGTCAGATAATGGTAAGCTAATGTGTCATGATACTATTTTGAGTTGTCGAGATACCCGGTGGTTTCATTGTGATCGGATTAAAGGATCACCGCCTCAAAAATCAAGTTAATTAGTCTACGGTCAGTTTTCGAAAAAGTCTGATGGTTCATCAGACATTTTCAGCAACTCACCGCCATTCACGTGCCGAGAAGAAGCAATGTCCTACGACTCGTAGCTCAGAGACATATCGGAATCGAAATGGATATGAGCAGTTCTGCGTAAACTTGCTCCCAATGTGTCTCGGCTTGTTGCGGCATCTACGCGTTCTCAATCGATCGTGCAAAACACGTTTCTTGTGTATTTTTTTGTCCTCTTTCTTAGCAAAAAGTCAAATTAGACTCATCTTGAAGTTTAAGGGTCGAAAATTGCGAATTAGGGGTCAAAATGTCATTTCCGTACCATGTCCGCACCACAAAATTCGGCGTTCAAGGGCACGCTATGAAGATATATTACTTTTAAACGATTCCTCCACAAAAAGACATCGAATTTGGGTATATTTTGAACATGTTTTCATAGTTTAGAAGTCGCGACTAGATCGTTTATCCGCTCAACGCTGTGTGTACATTATGTCTCCGAATTCGCGCCAAAATTACTGTTTTGACAATATATGGTGCGTGAGAGCGTCTATCGACTTGAAAGCGTTCGCTCATGGGCACATTTTGAACCTCTTACTTCAAACAAATAAACAGCCGCGGTATAAACGTCCATCGCTCCACTTCCGATAAGTAGCGGCATGCTCTTCTTCGCAAAAATGGCGCGGTAAATAAGAGTGTCATTTCCGTACGCATCTCGCAACAAGGCCAAAATATCGATAATCCAAGTCCTCGTCCGACTTTCTGCAAGTATTTGGTGTGCAAAAGACTGTGCTGAGCGGAATAAGCGATTCGTTAACTCTCCGATCCGTATTCACTGATCAAACGCGAAATGTCATTTCCGTACCTGTCATTTCCGTAGCAAAATAACGATATCGAGCTGAGTCCTTATGGGATTTAACACGCAAAAATTTTTCTCAACTTCCAATACTTTCAAGTTTCGATCCTCGATCTAGATGATCTTAGTGGTGAAAAAATCCACCTTATGAGCCCAGAAGTTCAGTTTTGCCTTTCGTCCATTTTCAAGTCTGTTTCGAGCAAGTTTACGCAGAACTGCTCATACATTCAAAATCTGGCGCTGTCCGATGGTGCAGGAACTCAATTAATTCATCAAAACCAAGAGTTTTTGTGAAAATCTGAGAAATCGCATGGGATTTTTTGCTATCCATTCCCAGTGGAACTGGTGGAAATGGAGATTTTTTCATGTTCGTCATAACCTTGTAAACTATGAATGATACTATTTTAGAATGGATTCTCCTGAAATTCTTTTCGGTAAAACTTTGGGGTAGAACGATGGCCTCAGATCGATTAGGACTTAATCCTTCAACATTCTCCGTACAATTTTGAAATTAACGTGAAGAGTAGGAGCCTATAGAATCACAATAGTTCTATAGTCAGATAATGAGCACTGAGCGTTAATTAAATCAAATCGAGATTGGGGCAGAACAAAAGGGAACAAGCACTAAAATCTAACTTAACAAAAGTTTAAAATCTGAGAGAAGTCGGAAGAAAGAGGAGCAAGAACAAGGGTTCAACATCTCTTGCGCAAAAGAAGGAAATTGGTGTCGCAGCGCAAGTGTCGGCTCATAGCAGTTGTGGCAACGAGTGGTTAGACAAGGTGTCGAGGAGTACCTCTACAGGGGTCGCACCTTTTACCTTGGCTTTTCACTACGACGACGCGATTCCTTAACACGATAGGTATAGTCCAAAAGAAAGTATGGAAGGAGGAAAGAAGGGGCATAAATAGAGGTGACGTAATTACCGAGATTAATGCGGTCTTGGCCGCTCTTTTTGGCACAGCAGTAGAAGGAGAACCACCCGCTGTGCTCTGCCTTTTATCTCATGAACCATTGCCCCCTCTCGCACCTTTCCTCTTGAAGAACTCCTGGTGCGATGCCTGGCAAAGTAATTTAAGAACGCAGAGGGCCAAGCTTGCCCTTTTAAATATTACTCGTCTTCTTCGTAGCTGATACGACCCCCTACCTACTATATTCTGGATTTCAAGCTTGCCATAGAAAGTAAGATTTGCCTCTGGGTGAAAGTCGTGGTTTAGAGTCGGTCGCCTCCTCTTGGATGATGATGCTGTTGCTTCTGCTGCTGCTGGCTTTGACACACGTCTTTCTGAGATCAGTCGACTTATTAAGCGGATCTGGGATGAGTAAAGTAGAGTATAATGTAGGGTGGTTAGAGGTGGTACACGATGAAGGTATCCTGCAGATTTGTTGAATCAGGAACTTGAATTTTTCTACAGGATTTTGATGAACTGATGAGTTGTGGTACATGACATTCTTGTAGTAGGAATGAGTGGGATGGATGAATGCTTGTGAGGGAAGTGGAGTAAACGAAATGATGTTATATTTCTTTGTCAACTTTCTTTGTCAACTGTGAGTGGAGGAGGCTGAGATTGTGATTATGATATTTTGCGAATGGGATACCGATAGCCTTGAATTGGCTGATGGTAGTCCAAAAATAATTTACATGATAGAAGAGCACGATCTCAGCTAAAATTCCAGCAACCAGATGGGTTCCCACCGATTTTTTAATTGATCATAGCAAAATGAGTGGAAGAGTTTGGAATTTTTACTATTCAGAAAAGAATTTATCATCACCAATCTCGTTCTTCCAATTTTTGCTCAATTGACGACAATTTTCTACAATATAGAGGGTTTTTTCGGTAAAAACTGCACGCACAGAATTTTTCGATAAAAATTACCAGACGGGTACAGGAAAAATTACCCTACATGCCGGCAATCGTGGGACGCGCCACCTAGGAGCGCCAGTTTTTACGAGCATGTAGGGTAATTTTTCCCTGTACCAAGGAGATGGTTTCTGTCATACCACTTTGGTATTACTCTGTTCAATATCAAAGTCATCGCAAGTAAAAATGAAGATGATTCAACAAGTTTCAAATGGTTTTATCAGTTTGTATGCATCAACCTCGGATCAAAATCCAGGCATCTTCATCAGAACGAATCAAATAATGTACTTCTATACCGAAATTTTTGTGAGGTTAGGTGAGATGCCGAGCTGGCAAGCTCGCGGCGCGCGCAGGCGCACCCAGCTCTTTATACTAGTACGGTAAAAATTACCCTACAAGTGCCCGTAAAATTTGCCCAAATTCACCGCACTTTTTCACCAAATTCGATACAATTTTCGACCTGAAATAAAATTTACCAGACAGTATAGGTAATTATTCTGGACACTCATCCGCAATAAGTAGGCTGAAATGTCGGACGTCCTACGATTACCCTAACTGTGCCCGTAATTTTTATCGAAAAATTCTGTGCGTGTGGGATCCAAAGTCTAAAGAAGCTTTCACGAAATTCTTGCACTGTTTTGACTTCTTCATGGCACTGCCAATCCCTGAAAATATCTTTGAGCGTCAACGTCCTGGTACACTGGTATCATACGTTCATCAACCATCCGTATACTCAAGTCAGGATTCAACACGAAACCAAATCATAATTTCGGGTCGATGACTAATATCTAGCGATATTTCAGGGGATGCGTTCCATACTTTGAAATTGAAACTAAGATGATTGAAATCCAATTCAAATACATTATCATGTCGAAACCGGATTCAAATGATTTGCCTTTATACTACATTAAAAAATTCCTACTTCACTAATCCAGACATTTTTCAGTTCAGAATTCCCTCATTCATTGCACGAGATAGTTTTCTTGAATACATCAATTCAATCTAATAACTCAGACAAAGAAGGAAAGAAAACAGTGGAGCAAATAACTGAATTAGTTTTGTATTTTGACAATGCGAGAGTCTGGAAGAACAATCAGTGTTAATGAGCCCAAGAGGTTTTGTATTGATGAAACTCAATTACAAGTTCATCTCGTTGTACAAGAGAAAATCGACCAAGGGATGAAAGAGAAAAGCCAGAGACACTGGCATGGCATTGGCCGACAGCTCTCTTTCTTTCCCCATCTTAACGCCTCGTCCAGGAATTTTCTGCATCACCTCTATAGACGGGTACAGAACCAAAGAAAAAGAACGGTCTTCCTTTCGCAATGACACCTGCATCCACAGAACCTTTGAAATCTTTTGCTCCTTTCATGCCGTTGAAAAGTTTTTCGCGTCGCCAACAAACTTTTCAAGCGCCAAGGATAGGAATGAAAAGATGCCCGAGTTCTACTCAGAATAATGCATGCAATCAAGAAATCATCTTTCCTAGACGATTTCTTTGACAGGTTTGCCAATCGTTCATAAAGTTTTCAAATTCAATCAATTTCTCTCAGAGAATCTATTTTCAAAATTCTATATGAATTCAGATAATAGTGGGAAGTCGTTCCAGAAATTTCATCAATCTTTAGATAAGAACGAATTAGATATAAGAATTCCAAACGGAAACAGGGAGCTATCTGAGTCTTGAAAAATTGCTCAATTCAGGAGACAATTTAGCTCAGCATTGCTCGGTATATTTCGTGACAGCTCCAGAAGAAAGGGCCGACGCGCGACGAGGCGGAAGAAAATAAGAGTAAAAGAACGGGAACAGGAAGGGCTAAATAAAAGAAGAACTTCCTCTTTTAAAACCAAAAAACACCGACGACGACGACGAAGGATGTAGCTCTATCTTTTCCGCGCTTCCTCGTTCCGCGCCTTGCTTTTCTCTCAGCGTCAACGACGTCGTCTTCGTCGTCTTCGTTGTCGACGTCTTGCTCGCGGGAGTCGGAATCTTTGCAACGAAGCTCTTCCTTTCGTTGAAACACAGAAACAGAGAGACGCAGACAACCCACTATTCACCTTCTTGAAAAAGACCCCTTTTCTAAAGACGCTATATGCCTTGCGCCGTTGTTCGGTGGCAGCAACAACGGGCCAAGACAATGATATCGCTAGAAGAAAGTGAGAAAGATAGAGGAAGAAAGGTAGCAGGGTAGTGAACCGTTTTATAGTTCCCGTGGGTTGGACTTTGGCTGAAATTAATATCATAAATAATATCTTAAAAATACTGTTCTTGCACCACGTTTTCACGCAAAGACTCGCCTTTCCTTTCACGCTCCTAGATTAGCTCTTGATATTCGTGATTCATTTTTGTGATTACTCACTCATTGGTTGAATATGACTCCATATTAGCCGATGGCTTCATCCGATCATTGGTCAGAAGAGAATTTATCAGTTTTGATTATCGATGTGAAGATGTTTTGAAATGATAATTGAAACTGGAAACAGGATACAGATTTTCGTTAGTTTCCGACGTAATTTTTTAGGGGGTTCACTTTTTCCGCAGAAGTATTCGATTATTTGATTGTTGATATGGAAAATCGTTTGCTAGCAAGAATATCAGGTCTCCATCATTTTCAATATGTTCCTTCCTGACGGAAGAATTAAAATACAATCAAGAGTCAAACTTTTGGCACTCATTCACGTAGGAAGTGATTTTTGAAAGTGGAAAAGAGATTGTGTGACAGCTATTTCAGTAGCAAAGAATGATAGAAGGAGAACCGAATACTGAGTTTTGAAAGGAAGAAATCCACGCCCTGGTTTCGGAGCTAGTTCAAAAAATCATCACGGAAATTTACATGAGTTGTCTTGCTAGAATAATCATGTTAAATCTGCAAAGTTGGATAAAGTACGAATGCTTTCAAGTCATAGAGTACAAATTTTACAGTGCTCGAGATCACTGACATTATCAGACAAGATCTTTCATTGGAATAGTCACAAAAAGTTTGACTCAAGGAGA
The DNA here is from genome assembly GCA_029851415.1 of Eretmocerus hayati. NCBI lineage: Eukaryota > Metazoa > Arthropoda > Insecta > Hymenoptera > Aphelinidae > Eretmocerus > Eretmocerus hayati. Next base: position 158,612,272 of record CM056742.1, on the reverse strand, counting down.
TTTTGACATTGCACACGATGTCCCTGAATTACTCGAACGAGTGATAGATGCAATTGAATTGAGCCCTTGATCTCAATTTCACGTTTCTCGACACCACATAACTCGAATCTCCATTCATGCATGAATTTTCATAAGATTCTCTCATGATATTTACCATGAGGATCAGTAGGATTTCGAAGATGTTGATTCTGTAAAAACCCCAGTCTCAACCAACTGTGTCAGAATTATCGCCATTTCGTAATACAACCCCACGAACCAAATGACTTGCAAAATCTGAAGTACCCTGCATAGCACCAGCTACGAATACGCGAACTAGTAGATTCACAGTCTCCTTCAACAAAAGCCTCAAAACCCGTCTATGAAACGCAGCAAGAAGGTGTAAGCAGTTATCACAGTTGTCACGCTAGAAAGCAACCCGCTGTGCTAGACTGCTCAAATCTTTGCCATGGCCCTCTAGCATTATAATATACGTCATATCTATACGTCACCTTCGCTCACTCTCACACGATATAATCCATCCTGGCAATATAATCAGCCTGATGGCACAAAGCGACGCGTCGCACAACCTCACACCCCTCCGCCCCTCCCACACACACACACCCATACAGTCATACACACATATATACAAATCTACTACTTGTAAATGCTGATGACACAGACGATATGACATGGCATATACTGAGCAATTCTTGCTCTCTCGGTCTCTATTCGCCTCTTTGGCATGGCTGCGCTAATTCGCGAACCATTGTATATTATATATTGAAGTCGTGTCGCGAAACTAGCTTTGGTTCTCTATCTTTATCCATGCAAGAACGAATCTAACAGGTAGTAGTTTGAGAGAGTGCGGAAATTCGCTTTTGTTTTGGGTGTGTAGGCTGACGACGAGGTTTGACGAAGGGCTGCACGAGAGATGATGAGCTTGTTACATGGAAATATCGTGATTGGATTGAGAAAGTGAAATTTGGGAGCTCACTTGGCGTAATTAGCTGACTATTTTTGTTGACAGCAGCTCAAATGAAATAAGCGTATAGTTATAGAAATGTGGTCATGCTGCGTTGCCTTCTTTCATTCCATTGATATATTTTTTTTGACATTGCTTTTTTTGACATGCTTAATCGCTTAGATGAATCAGTTCGGTGTTCAGTTTATAATGTTCTGATTCCGTTTCCAAATCAAAATGAGAATTTGAGTTTCTTCTTCCAAAAACTCCAGTAAAGGAAACTAATTGTTCATCATGTTTGTAAAATGTAGTGGGCTGTGAAAGATCATTCGGGTGCTTCTTGGTGATTTAATCCAGAATCAATGCAGTCAATACTACTTGTAAGAATTCAGAATGTAAAACGTTGAGCTCACGGAGGGAGGAGTGAAGCTAGCAACACTTTTGGAAATCATTAGACGAGGTCACTGACTTGGATTTCAGATGTTCTCGATGATTTCAAAAAGTTCTATCTCAAGTGACACGGAATCGATATCAAAACGAACGTGAACCAGCTCGTGAGAATAGAATGTCAATAGAAGTCGTGTACATGAATCTGTGGTAATTAACGTGTGTTCGATATGACCAGCTGCTAGTATATCTTTCCTCATAATGAGCTCAAATGTCATTTTATTCACATATTTGAATGGTAATTGTAGCACAAGATTTCTTTCAACTCTTTCCGAATCAGTAAAAATTGATCCAATATAATGCATTTTCATTAATTTACCGCGAAATTTCACTCAAAATCAGCGAAATTCTCTGATTGGGATCAATTTCTACTGATTTATACTGAGAGAGAAGACATTGCAATGAGTTCTCAGAGGTAACTACATCAAAACCCATAAGGGTTTCTACTGAAACCCTTCAATGAGAATGATGCCTACCCTCATTATTTCTCCTCATTCCTGAGAAATCTTATACAAAATGTATGATGATATTGTATCGTCCCCGTTTTTGCCTACGGGCAGAATAAAGCGTATCTATATCTATATCTACATCTATATTTCTTTCTCTCACTTTATTCTTGTTGATTCGATCATTGAGATTAAATTTTCCGGAATTTTATTCAAATCACGAACCGGGCTACCTAATTTTGGAGAACAATCTGTATGGGGGAATCATTATTTTCCATATCATTCCTGTTCTTGGCCAACTCACACTAGAAATACTTCTCGAGCAAATATATGTCGGCGAAGATTAGAACTTCAAGAGTTGTGAGTCACACTTATGGGAACAATCGCAGTGTATATGTACGTATTGATGACAAAAGAGTCTCTCATCTGTTCATTTTTGACTTGAAACTACTTCATATTTCAACGCCAAAATGAACAGAGATATATATTATGTAGCAGCGAAAATTGAATGAAATTTATTGAACTAATACCATCCTCAATCAAACCTCTACGTCTTCATCATCGATAGCGCCCTCTACGTATGCATCTGATTTTGAATAACTTTCAATTCATGACCAACGCGATAGTCTGCTCAAGCAAGAACTTACCAATCCAAACTCAACTCATGAAATGTCTCGACAGATTCAAAATTTCGCAACTATACAAATTTTCGATGAAGTTATATCTCGTGTAAACACGATATCCTGGATGAGATTAAGAGGTTACACACGTGCTCTTAAGCTCCACATGTATGTTTTGTTTAAAATTTCGTGGCCGCATTACATCTTCGTCTCTCCGCACAAATTAGTAAGAGACGATTCCAATAATTATCAGTACATTCCACAATACACTCACTACATACAGATGAATCAAAAAACCAGAAATCAGAACCCTTTTTCACTGAATCATACAAAATACCTCGGATGTATGCATTCACGATCATTCTGAGCACAATGGAAGTTTATAGCCTGAGCGAAATGGAAGAAAATGATCTCAAAGAGATATCAGTCGATTCCTAGTCCGAAGAGCTCATCTCAAGCTCAGGAGGGATATGATTTCTGACCATAGAAATATTTGGATCGCATTTTGAAGTCGAAAGATGCCACTTCACACGGTTCTGGGGTTCTTATGATGAAAAACCATAATCGCCTTGTGCTTGCAGGATCAGTTCAGGCGCGGAAGACTTATTTCCTTCGATTCGCTCGGGAATGAATTATTCTAACGCACAAACTGAGCGCACGCACCCAGGGCAGTAACGTAATTCTTGTAATTTTTTCTACGAAAGATGAATTTAAGAGGATGTCGGAGTTCCACGTGTTACCGACCGAGTTCCATGCTTAGGTTACAGGTTCAGAAATATACGAGTGGCGGCGCTACTCGACCGAGTTCCATGCCTAATAGAGGAAATGTACGAGTGGCGGGGCTGCTTGTACATTTTCGAATCTGTAACCAATATAGCTAACTGAACAATAATATGGGGCGCCAGGGGTGTAGCTGGATGAGTTGACGTGGCAGATGATTATATTGAGACCATTGCTCAAATATTGTAATATATTCTTCAACAAGAATGCATTTACGTTGCATTGATTAGGAAATATCCCATTGTTTGGGTACTTCAATAAGAATAACACACGTTCAGTAACGTGTCATGAATTCTTCAACAAGAATTTTTCTTACACTATCAAGGTTAAGAAATGCCCCAATGTTTGTGTTCTTCAATAAGAACCAGTACACGTTCAGCAATGTAGAAAATTTCTTCAACAAGAATTTCTTGTAAACCCACACTGCCTAGATTAGGACATTTCCAGATGATTGCGTTCTTCAATAAGAATAGCTCACATTTAGAGGCGTGTGATGAATTCTTCAACAAGAATGTATTTACACTTTCTAGGTTAGGGGATACTCCTAACGTTTGTGTTCTTCAATAAGAACAACACATGTTCAGTAATGTGGAATGAATTCTTCAGCAAGAATTCTTTGTAAATCCACACTATCTAGGTTAGGGAATACCCCGATGGTTGTGTTCTTCAATAAGAATAACAATCATTCAGTAGCAATGATGAATTCTTCAACAAGAATGTATTTATACTGCCTAGGTCAGTAAATACTCCAATATTCGTGTTCTTCAGTAAGAACAACACACGGTCATTGATATGTCATGAATTCTTCAACAAGAATATTCTTACGCTGCTTGAGTTGGGGAACACCCCAATGTTTGTCTTCTTCAAAAGGGACAACACACGTTCAGGAACGTAGAATAAATTTTTCAACAAAGATGTTTGTGTAAATTAACACTGCCTAGGTCAGAAAGCCTCCCAATGTTTGTGTTTTTCAACAAGAAGTACGTATCACCCACTACGTAGGAGACAATAGCTATCAGTCTGTTATTCAAAAATACAGTACCGCGTAGCCAAGACATTGGGGTCTTGCCTGCAAATAACATATCTGTAAGCTCTTTTCAATAAAAGTAGCTTACAACTGTTTCAGCGTGTCTAAAGAATTGGATGCAAATCACCTGGCAAAGTACTTTTCAAGGACAAAGTTTGATATGTATACGTCAAACCATTTATGTCCTCAAAGTCTAATCCTGCTCGTTCTTCTCCAGCTGATCCCTCTGACTCCCACTGGAATCCTCCTAATTTCATAGAATTCCTCCACCTGTAGTCATCTCAAACCAAGAATAGTACAATATTTTTTCCCCAACACAATCAAATTGTTGTTCCACAACAGATGATGATCAAAATTATGTCAGCACCTCCTACCTTGAGAAAGCAGAAACCGTCCACGAAATCATAATGCTCCCGCATTACGACGCCATATTGCTTTCGCGCACTACGCCGCCATGTTTGCTCAAGAGCACGTCGTGGAATAGTGCTCTTGGTCGTACCTGGTCCGAGAATTGACTGTATTTCTGAACATAGATCTATCTTGAGAAATTGTTTCATCATTAGAAAATGATGACAAACTTGATACTGAAAGTTGCGTAAGAATAACCCACAGTATTACTCCTCCCAAGTTGTGCAATTGATTAATTCTGTTTCATAGAATTTGTTTCATTTTTTGATGTCCATTGTCTGGAGGAGAAAGATTGTATTAGTTCATGAAAAAGGTAATAAATAATTCATTTAGCCATTCAAACTTAACTGAGTGAGATGAAAAACTTACACATTTTAGAATAAAATGATTTTCAACGATGACTGCCATACGCTGAAAAAAATCCAGGTTTAAACATGGCTGGAGGAGACTGCTTCATTTCTGTTTGATTTCCTTTTGATCATCTCAGTTCATCAGTTTTTTGTATTCAGTTGATCATAAGCCCCTTGGCTAAAAGTTCCTCAAGCCCTGTAAAAATCAAAAGAATTAGAATCCTATTTTTTTGCAGTCCTTGCCATAAAAATGGCAAAAACACAACCTGTATAATATAGAAAATTCAGTTATTTCATTCTAAAGAGAGAAGGTTTTTCCATTATTAAAAGATAAAAGTTCTTACCTGGTGTTTTTGTGTGATTGGTCCCATGACGGACCTTGCTGATACATCCCTAGAAGTGGTCTTCAGCAGGTAAACATACCCCATCAGTAGTCCTCATCTAGTTTGACACACCTAGAAAACATGCAAACACAATTAGAAGCATTCCAGGGCAGACAATCAACCCACTAAAACCAAAACCCGAGAGAGGCCCTCTCATAATTTGAAATTTTAGTCAGCCTAGGTAGTGGTTTGGATCACATACCTGTCTCATTTTAGACCAAATAGTGCTATCAAAATGTATTGATACCGTACATAGTTGTAGAAGCCAGAACAAATCAAGAGAGATAGTGAGATTTTGTCAGTAAACCCTAATACCAGGTTCGTAGTCCAACCCAGTCACCGTTCTCATGAAACCGCAATACCTGCAATCATGAAATTTTACCAAATTGATGAGCTACCAACTTGAGAGTTAGTCCATGAGAAAGATCAGATTTTTTATAATCTTTCAAGTCCAAATTGTTAACTAGTCTGCCCCAATTTCATGAGACTGATCAAAAAATGAACTTTGTAAATAGTAGCCCCATGCTAATATATGGTAAATAGTACCATGTTGCAACATACTCTACGTGGTGAGTATGGTTCTCTCGGTTTTCCTAAGGCATTTATATTGTAGAAAAAGGTCTAGCGCAGATGCTAGGACCAAATTTTATCGAGTTGAATTGAAAATTTCCAAAATCACTTACGATCAAAACATTGAATTGTGCTCGCCCGAGCAGACGCTTTTCAGATGCACATGATTTGCGTTCCGTGAAATGATACACCTTGGCAAACATGTGGCAGGTTCTTGATGAAATGCTGCATCCACTGACACATCCGGATCATAAACACACAACACCAGGAGGCGGATGACAAGTTGGGGTTTGTCGCGGATGTTTCTGTAGAGTTAGGGTCGCGGGTCGCGGAACACCTCGCGCACTCGACGGCTGGCCCCAAAAAACACGTACTGTAACAAAAAAGCTGCCAGGCCTGGAAGAGTTGGTGCTATCAGGCAACCGCGGAAAAAAATCATATATTCGTTTACACTCCATAATGCAGATTTACGTAAACAAACATGACATTATAATAGACCACGCCGTCAGCAGACATGCCCGTGGCAAACGACGGGTTATAAGAATACAAAAGTCGGAACTATCTACAGAAGCGCCACCTACTGGATGGACATCCGCTTCAATCTACCTCGCGCGATTTCGTGTCTGCAGCTGTTCGTTTACAAATTTGCAGTTTTGGTACCGAAATCGTAGATTTCAAATAACTTTATGATTTGAGAATCGATTACGTGCGGGGATGATTCATTCGATGCGTAGAATCGGTGAGAATGGTGCTCTGGTCCAATTGTTATGATTCAACTAGCGGGAACCTGAATATTTGGATAGAATAGCCACCTAACCTCTTTGAGCATTTGCCTTTCCGCAAGATTTTTGACTCGGGGCGATGTATTAGCGTACGGATTGGACCAGAGCACCATTCCCACGGATATTTTCTAACTCCTGCGAAAATTTCAGATCGATTGGGTGAAAATTGAGAGCGTAAGTTGAAATATACGAAAAAGTTGGTATCCTAGCAGAAGTCTTCGGGCCGATCTCCGACATCCTCTTAATCCTTGTTTGATCAGCATGAATACCAGACACCGATTAAAAGCTTTCATGAGATTGAGAGCTGGTAGATGATTTATATTCAAAATTGTATTCTCACTATTATCTTGTTATCAATCGACGATGTTCAGAGATGGTAAAATGAGGAGGCTCACTTTATAATCATAATTTCGAAGATAAAAGAGTAGTTAAAGGCTACACTTCAAGACACGTCACGTGAATTCCATCAGCTCATGAAAGTTTAGGTAATATGAAATTCAGTCTTCCTTCTATGCACTTCTTTGCTCTCACTCTGATCGCATCATCTGCATTGACTCTAAAACCACGTAAGTTTACTGAGTTGTTCACATCAAAAAATGCGACAAAAGAGAGGAATTGTATTTTCAATGAGTGTGGTAGGGATTTCAAATTTTTTTCATACCTCAAATACGAGGAGCATCCACTCACGAATAGTCTATTTTGAGACTTCTTGTACGTCATTGTTATGATCTGCTCGAAATTGTTATGCCCATTGAAGTGACTCTTGGAAATCAATTCTTACAAGACATACATATAGTCTTATCAATGTATTACATGATTCAATATCTTCATTCTCTGTTTTGCAGCTATCATATCAGATGGAAAATGTGTAACTCTAGATAATGATTCGGTTGATAACGACAGATGTCAATTGTTCTGTTCAAACCTCATGGGAATGAGAAATGGCGAGTGCATTGAAGGAAGATGTGAATGCTCAGGAGGAAGAATTTTAACTGATGAATTCATCCAAGAGCTGACTCGTGAGCAGTATGAGATCTTGCGAAGAGAAGGTTCCATAGCTCAACGAATGTATTATGAATGCATCAGTTCCATTCCTAGTCACAACTGAGACAGTCGTCGAAAACGGCTGAATTCACTTTACCTGTGCTTAATTGAGGTTTTGATAACAATTTCGTCGAGTGGAAGAGCTGATTTCTTTAACACTACTATTGATATATTGATTTATGAGATGTTCGAGGATTTTTTCATGCAGAAAGGGACCCCCAGCTGTGTGTAATGGAATTCTGTACATGGATGGCTTCGTACATCAATTTTGGTCTTTCAAAAAACTACTCGGAGGCTGATATTATTGGTAATCTTTTCTGGGATTAGACATTTAGATTCACTCCATGCTTTATATCTAATCACCTTTTAATCAAAAAGGTGTCACTAAAATGCCAACACAGAGCGATCCTTGATAAAAAGAATTCCCGAATAACCAATGCACTTTTCTGTGAATTTTAATCCTACTCATGCCTTTCTGCTCCAGAGTAAATACTTAGTTATGCGAGATTTTCTTTACACCGACTGATTCATATTCACTGAGGATATATATCACAAGTAACTGGAAGTGTATTCAGTCTTACATTCTCTTGGACATTTCTTTCCTTTGCTAACAATGATAGTTTTCATCCCCTAAATCTAGCAAAGCTGTACTGTCGTAATGAGTGAAATGGATAAAATTCTACAGAATTTTACGTTCTATACCCAATAAAATTTTTTTCTTTCATAAGAAATGACCCCACTTCTGTCATATGAAGCACACAAATCCTGAAGAGCCCAACTTTTACAGGCTCTCCAGTCAAACCTCAATCCTACAAAGAGCGAAACATTATTTTTAATGCCGATCACTTTGAGCTTTTACAATCCGCATTCAAAGGGACAGATCAGAAAGCAGAATTTACAGTGCATAATTGAATTACAAGCCTCTACACTCATTCAGCAAATTCTAGGCAACCGCATCGCTAATAGAGAAATCCATCCAACCGAATCTCTTCCTCCTTCCTTTTATCCTCCCTCATACCTTCTATCTTTGCTTATCTTTTCTTATCTCTTTTCCAAGCTGCTCCCTGAGCAGGCAATCGTTAGCTTCTTGGTTGAGTGCCAGGCAGTTACCGCGACATCGTAGAAAGAGGTAGAAAAGATATTCAGAATCTCCCAGTGAATAGAAAATCCCTGCATCAGGCTAAATACGAGACACAATTTTGCGGAGTTGATCTCGGATAAGAATGATCTCAAAGGGTGAAACATTGGGTTTTGTCGTCTACATTGTGGCCGGGAGTTGATTCTAGAAGTGAAATTGATTCCAGTAAGGATAGGATGTGGCGTAAAAGAGAGTGTTGGTGCAATTGCGCAGTGAGATGAAGAAATTACAGAGTCAGTCATGACTGAATTCTGTAATAGTAGTAGTAGTCGTAGTAGTAGTAGGCCTTTAATGGAATTAAAAGTAAGCCTACAGATAGCCGAGATTCACTTGCGTTTATCTGAGTAAATACGCCGTGACTGTAGAAATGTGGAGATTCTATATACCCTCTACCTCTCATCTCATTTGCCATACTTCGTTTCACTAACTCTCTATCTCACTTTGAGTGCTACGTAGATATAAGATGAGAAAAATCGTGAAGGCACGGTAAGATTATTTTTGGGGAAGCGTCATACTGGAAAGAATCTCTCAAACGTTTTTCTCGTTGAGTTGAAGCTTGGAAGCTTGGAGTGGCAGGGATGAAAAGACCATTTTTCTCACGCCTCGTACATCCCCATGGGATATCTACTTACTCCACTTGGAAGCTGATGCCCTCTTTACTCGAGGTACTGTGAGCGGAAAAACTGAAAAGGCTGAGAGTGTGCAGAGTCAACAGGATCCTCTGTGGCTCATTCTGTTTGCTTGTGCTTTTATCGGTGGGATATATAATCTTTGAGCTGTGTAAACTGCTTGAATGGGAGATAGATATGCTTGCCACGCTTGGATGTTACAATGAATGCACGGTTCAAGTGTAATATACTTGCCTCACTTATCGCACGATGGTTTTCTTTGAATTTCCAAATCAAAAGTTATCCAATTGGAAGAAATGAGTGGAAAAGAAGTTGAATAAAAATGAAGAGCACTGTGTTGGTGGGGCTATTACTTGGTTTTGATTTTGTATACACTCATGACTCAATGGAATGTTCTGGCCTCTGTACAATTTGAGAGGTACCAGTAGGTATCCATGCGATGGAATGAATTGTGTATTTAGCCTGTCATGAATAAATCTGAATTTCCAACACAACATGACGAACATGGGAAATTTCTTCAGATTTAGGTGCATTTCAAATGTTGAAGTCCGTCCACATGATGAAAGTTCTCAGAATGAGATGAAATAGTCTTGCTCAAAATTTGAGCTCGATGCAACTACTTCCATCTCTTCCATAACGAGTAAACCATAGCACAAACTTTTAGACTGAGAGCAATTTTTTTCCTGAAACCAAAAAAACACATGCAGTCTTTGTTACACATAGGAAGAGAATATGTTTCCCATTTGTTGAAATTGGGATTTTGCCATATGCAAATCGATGAGTTCTCAACCATAGACTGATTTTTCTTCGGTAGAGACTCACTCATTTCAGAAATTCACTAGGTGCCCATGAAAAGATTGAGTTTTAGGCACTTGGCCGGAAACAGGCAATTACACGTCCATTGATGTGTTACCATCAAATGAATTCTCACCCGGGTTCGGGATCGGTTCCCGGTCTATCGCCCGATTCCATTCGCCCGATTCCATGCGCCCGATGGTCCACGCGCCCGACGGACATTTGCCCGATATACAATCGCCCGATCCCTTTTGCCCGACGCCATCCGCCCGATTGGACATTTGCCCGATGGCCTTTCGCCCCCCGGGACCATAACCCGATTGAAGAATAGAATAGAATAGCTGTAGAATGCAAATTTATTCAATGCATAGTCATTTATTACCATCAAGACTCAACAATAACTGTGACTTGTGGCAGAGCGTGAATGAAGATAAATATGGTACGTTATAGTATCAATGAATATCAAAATCAAAGCCATATAGCATAATCAAATAGTAACATTCATACCAAGTTTCGATTTATTGACTCAAACAATGGTTATATTGTGGGACATTGCGTCCAGATATTCCAGTACTCGCACATCATTTTTATATTCGTTATAATCGTGTGCGATAGCACGAAGCCTCTCTTGCACCATAAATCATCATCGTTTGGGAGCAGCCCTCACATTTTTACCAAGACCAAGCTCAACCAAGCAAGTTTCTGAGTCTCGTTGTTCCTCTTGAAATTCTTTCAAACAAGAATAGAAATCAGGATGTTTCTTGCCCACTACCAGTGCAAATCTGTGAATCCATCCTTCACTTGAATAGTTCGTCTTGTGTAGGCCATGAATTACAGCTTCATATTGATTCCAGAGGCTGATGGGATAGAGAGGTGGAGTTACTCTTGCACGTGCACGACGGGGCTTACCCCGAACGTACGTATGATAAAAGTAGTCATAGATCGCATACGAGTCTTCTGGTATGTGCTCTCTCAACAACTCAAATACCTCAACTGCATCCTCAGTAGGAAAAAGCGCTACTGGTAAGATCATGCGCGTAAATTTCCTAATATTGTCGTTTTCTGGATCCTGATAGTCAGTATGGAATCCTTCTTCTTGCACATGCCGGTAAACTGATCGTCCCAAGTGGAAGAAGCATAGAAAGATTTCTCTCAATATTGGTTTTAAATGTGTGTACGTGTATCTCTATTCATGTCATCAATTCAATCAGCTATACATATGTGCCGTTGATTTGGTGCGGGTGTTGACACAAAAATAAGTTTTCGGATGAAAAGGCCATAAGATAAGAGAGCCACGGTGCCCTTGAATGCAATTTAAATGAAATATTCCGTTACCAACGGGATTATTTTGGTTTCCGTTTCCGGATATCTTGAAGAATACATTCCTAAAAGAATTAAAATCTTTCGCCGAGCCGTTTTGAAGGAATGTCATTTGGAACATTTTTTGGAACTCTTATTTCCTCAATGATAATAAATGTTCTCCAAACCTAAGATTCCTTGGTCAAATGATGATCTAGATGAAAAATGATGATTTAGGAGGATGATTCGAGTAATTATGACAATGAGAATAGTTACGAGAGATTAAATCTCCAAAACTGCTGATTGTGGGGAGTCCTTTTGGGGGAAAAATTATGAAGCAGAGTCCAGATCTCAAATTGGGATTCCCATCCACATTTTATTCAAAACTACTCAAGTTGGGGCCAATATAGATGCACATTGTACAAGATAAATGAGGAGACATGATAAGAAGTCACTGTGAGCCTGTAATACAGAATGATTCCATCTTTTTCCAAAGACTTATGAATTCTTCAAATGTGGGAGGCATTGTATGAGCACACTGCACGTAGAAGTTTCTCGGGATATTTCTCGTTCGAATCGTTAACTTTATACTTCTCCCAGAGGGAATTGAAGTCGGAGTGAACAGACTCAACTGCTTGCTCACTGTAGAAGCCCAATCCTCTTTTTTTCGATTCGCAGAACTGTTCGACGTGAAAAAATACTGCGTGTACCTTTGGAGTCACACTGATTCCTAAGTTCATATAGCTTTGACGAAACTTGGCGATGAAAAGCTTGTAATCGGGATCCAGAACCTCTCCAAAACACGAGTTTACAACATCCCGGAAGTCAGAGAAGGATGTTTGATATTTTTCCAGTCTTGAATTTGGTTGAACACATAGTAAATCGGAATTCTCCAAAAGTTTTTTACACGAGTTCCCTTTGAAAGCTGGGCTACCAAGTGTCATCTCTCGTTCAACGTTGCATTTTTTCATCCAAGCTGTAGATTCACTCTCAAACTCTCGGTACATATGGAAGAATATGGTATTTACCACTCCTAGCATGGAGTGCAGTTGAGGTGGTGGTATTAGTTGCAGGAATGTCTCGTCCGGATCGCTCTTGAATAGTGGTCTGTTCACGCAATTCATGAAATTTTTCGCATCATTCTTCACTGATCCAGCTGCAACCCACTTCTCGTAGTAAGTCAGATTCTTTTGGACCGTTCTGAGTTCACCGCAGGTGTTGAGATCATCTTTATTCACAAAACACCAGATGCATGGGTGGGTGCAGCTCTGCGGCATAATACCGGATATGATGCTAGCTAATTTCAGATCGGTAGCTATAGTTCCTTCAAGCTCTTCGAGATCCAGGGCATTCATTAATGTAGAAACATTGTTATAATTTTCCTGAATCTTAGGAGCTACTGCCAACAGGAATATCTTTTTGACTGCAGAATCTTTGAACTGTTTGAATGCAATACCGTCAGAAAATTTCCGACGTTCTGAGCCGGTAATTTCTGCTGTCGATGTTTCCGACTGAATTGAGAGGCAAATTTTGAAAAATCCTCCTCCACCGTCCAAGCCCTTCTTGATAAGATACTCTCCAGTGCGCCTTTTCTCTTTTATGAACGCTATGAAATCACTTATACCAATACAATGGACCACAACTCTATGCACTTCGGAGATCTCTTTTCCATTAATCTTCAAGAACTCAAACTCTCCGTGGCTGAAAAAATCGTCGAGTAGGTGAGATTTCTCCATAAGCTTAATCGTCGAGCCTGATTCGATAAATTTTCTATCTTGTGTGGCTGTCCGTAAAAATGAGGCGATCCCATGCGTCTGGCGAGAGCTTAGATTCATGCTTATCTGCAGTTTTGAAAGATCCTCTGCAGATACTGAGCGTTTACACGCGGTCTTTTTACTTATGGACCCTTTGCAGGATTTTCTGATGAAATGGAGTGGCTTGCCTCGTGATTGTCGGATGACGAGTGTCTCCTGTGACTCTGGACATTCTTCTACTGCAGTCCTATTTTTTATGAATTTGGACACTACTTGATCTTGTACTCTTTGGGGACAACTTTCCAAATAAGTTGAAAGATTATCAACTTGAGACTGCACATTGCAGATATGAGATACTCCTTTGGATACCGGAGTGAGACATTTGCGGCAGGGGTTTTTCAATGTGCTTGGAGCTGGATTTCCTGTAATATAATTCACGACATGAATGAATTCCACTCGGGAACTTTGTCAAATTCAATGAAACTTGAAGATTTCATACAAAACCGCGTCACATTCCGAATTTATGCAATTTTTTTGGAAATGATGTTAAGCACGTGGAATTTCCGATAAAAACTTCTCACAAGGCCCCTACGCTCGACGAAAAACGTCACGTAATGGATCAGGATTCCCCAGTGCGAGAGTGAAAAGAGAAGCTTTTTTGGTACGAGATACATAAATATTTTACGTTGTTCTACGGAAATTCGAGTACACTATGGTTTAATTTCAATGATGAATGGAAAAATAGTTGATGGTTATTGTAATAATGGGAATTTGAGCCCACTGAAGAGTTATGACATTTTGATATCAGTTTTCTGCAACATTTATGAATCGAGAGAAGATCATTGAGTTTCATGCGTGACTCCGCGCAAAGCAAAATAGCCTAGTACAATTTGTCGTCCAAATATTGAAGAAGCGCGAGCGCAATCTGTGCGTATTTCCACTTTGATAGGTAACCCGATAATCAAGAGATATATTGATGTAGGGTAGCGAGGGTAGAGTTGCGAGACGTCAAAATCATCGTGATGGAAAGGCTGATTACTAGTGCGTGACTCGGGCTGTACGTAAAAAAATTTTCGGAAGCCACAAGTTCACGATGTTGGGACGTCGATATGAGAAACCTATTCGTAAAATCCATGGAATTTTGGAACAATGCCATTTGACAGGGTTTCAAGTACTCACCTGCTGATTTAGATGTAGTTTGTTGCTGTGAATTGAGAGTTTTTCGTGCAACATCACAGATTTCACAATCACACCTCGAATTCTCGGTTGACTCGGAAACTATCATATCCACGACTCTGGGTGAATTCAAAATATTCATCGTCTCTTTGCCAGATTTAACTCGACTCACGTGCACCTTACACGTACCACACAAAGCACTTGGTGAACTTTTGCTTTCTCGATAATGATTGAAAATTGTCTCCAGATCTATTTTCAGTTGATTTTTGATGGGAACCATCATTTTCTTCTTTCGAAAACATAACAGACAGACTTTGGATCTATTCTCCTCGTGAGAAAATGCATGGTCCTTCGTCATCACGATTGTGAAATCCGCATACAGTCAACGTAGCAATGAATACGCATTGATTGGGATAACAATTGAAACTTTTCACCACAAGGTTCAGAGACACATGCGAAGCGCTCACAAGCTGGCGAGATACTAGTTGAGTGACCCATTAGCTAAAGTTCCAGAATTCACTCTTGTTATGAATTTCGCTGGCATACATGTATACTGAGAGTATTGTCTGGAGCGAGTATGTAGACCATATCAACAAATGTCGCCGATTGAGCACGCGAGGAATTTGCCGCAGACGGGGTACGGTGTCGTAAGACGACCGCAAAACAGTATTCCAACTTACCGATCTGTGTCGATTGATGACGTTGAAACGATGATTAGCAATGCTATATTGATTTATGTTGATTGATATTGATCGTAACTTGAGTAGTTTTGATCAAGATGTGGATGGGAATCCCAATTTGAGATCCGGACTCTGCTTCATATTTTTTCCCCCAAAAGGACTCTCCACAATCAGCAGTTTTGGAGATTTAATCTCTCGTCACTATTCTCATTGTCATAATTACTCGAATCATCCTCCTGAATCATCATTTTTCATTTAGATCATCATTTGACCAAGGAATCTTAGGTTTGGAGAACATTTATTATCATTGAGGAAATAAGAGTTCCAAAAAATGTTCCAAATGACATTCCTTCAAAACGGCTCGGCGAAAGATTTTAATTCTTTTAGGAATGTATTCTTTAAGATATCCGGAAACGGAAACCAAAATAATCCCGTTGGTAACGGAATATTTCATTTAAATTGCATTCAAGGGCACCGTGGAGCATCGGGTGAAAGGGCATCGGGCAAGAATCCGTCGGGCAAATGTCCAATCGGGCGTTAGGAGACGGGCAATCGGATTCGGGCGATTATATATCGGGCAAACGTCCGTCGGGCGCGTGGAATCGGACAATTGTACGGGAATCTTCGGGATCTATGAGAGGCGCTGTTGTAGATGGAGGCAAATGGTCACATATTTGTTTAGTTCCTGATCAAAATTTTCCCTTATCATCAGTCACAGTAATGCATTGCTTTCATTCACTGACTGCAAAACAAATATTCACGCAATTTCTTCTTGACAGGAATGGGCATATCAGTCAGATGGTATTCTAGAATCCCTCGAAGAAGAGGTGAGATTCGCCAAACATGCGATAAATTGGATAATCGTAAAGTTTACATTTATCAGAGATTCTCCTGATCTGAAGATGATTTCAAATTCCCAATGAAATTTCCAATTTGAGACGTTCCACAAGGAAGTTCATGATCGGTCGTTGAAAAATGCCTGCAACACTTTGAAATTCCAATCCGTATCCACTCAGTGTTTGGATAACGGTGGAATGAGCGATCACAGGTTTCAATTTTACAACTCAGATTGATACCCGACGAAATAGTCATGAATGAATTAGAACGGTGTCCATCACTCATAAAAAAAACTAACATTTTCATTTCCAGAAAACTATCAAAATCTCATCCATAAAACTGTTATTCTTCTCAAGTTACAGGTTTGTAACCCGGGTCAACGACCCGATTAGCAACAGTCTAGGTGAGTCAAGTAGCCCGTGAAGGAGCTCGGCCAGATGGACAGATAGGCTCCAGTTAGGGTGTAACACCGATACAATTAGATGTGATCTCAGCCAGGCCATAACTAACCTCGCTCTCTAATCTCAGCCAAATAGTTGGCTCATCCA
Source organism: Eretmocerus hayati (assembly GCA_029851415.1). Lineage (NCBI taxonomy): Eukaryota > Metazoa > Arthropoda > Insecta > Hymenoptera > Aphelinidae > Eretmocerus > Eretmocerus hayati. The sequence continues at coordinate 158,595,619 of CM056742.1, read as the reverse complement.
GACCATCTCCACCTCCTCACTTTCTCACACCTCACAGAATTCATGCCTACGAATATTCCAACCCAATCCGCTCTTCATCCGGAAAGGCCAGTTCCTCGTAGCAGCAATTCCATAGCAGTTCATTATTCATCGAATTCTAGGTGCAGCGTAGAGGTTATCTCGGCCGGATGTGGCAGGGCCACGAGACCCCAAGACTATTATATACACATATATATATATCTTCCTTACCATGCAGTCCAACGGTCCGCGAATAGCTCACGAATTCTATGGTGTGAATCGGGCTGCAGATATCCGGCCGATACCTATCGGCCTTCTATATAAACCCTCTATATGCTTCAACCAACGTCGTCGTCGTCGTCGTCGACGTAGTCGTAACTGAGCTTTCTCAGCGATGCGTCTAGGCTGAATTATCGGCTCGACTGGGCACACGGCTCTCTTCTCATTCTTGGCTCTCTGAAATTCGATTTTAGGACCGGAGACGATGACTATACGCGGTTGGTACCCATACCCTTTTCTTTTGCTTCTTGAATATCCGCAGGCGGTGGTGGTCTTGCCCGAGAGTATTCACGCTTTCTTGTGCATATATATGTATATAGGTCTGTGCTCATTTTCTTGGAAAGGCGATGAACGAGTGCCGGATGGTGATGCTTCGGTAGGCTTGGATCCTCTTTACGACCTGCTGAGTGAGCTGAGAGTTTGAGGAGGCTTTGGTGAAGCTACTTCTTTGATTGAGAGTGAGCTTAAAGAATCATCGATTGATGAGGCAACTTGCTTTTTATAGGGCTTTAGAGTGGTTGAAATTTATGTTTGTTCTGGGAGTATGTTATACGATCTTAGACGATAAAGTCTGGAATTATTGTATTTTGCTTTTGTTTGAGGGTTTGAGGTTCGAGTCAGTTTGGGAGTGTGACATAGGTAGCTTATGGAAGCGTCTGACAGTAATATTCACGATTACCTCATATCTTACGGCACAAGGATTTGTTTTTGAACATGTAGTAACTTGATTATCCTCCGTCAAGAAGAGACTGAAATTGACGTTGTCTGAGTTCCTTCACGAATGACTGCACTTTCACCGATGACTTGGCAGCTCAAAATTTACCTGATATATGATTTAGCTTTGATGTTTCTTGTCGCGGACAATGATCAGTCATTGAAAGATGGCTCAATGATTTGGAATAGCTTGCTTTCATGTTATATACCATGAGCTGAATCAATCTCACTAGTTGTCTCACGTATCGTTTTATGTGATAGTGTACTAAAGTAACTGCTAATCATTCCTCAATCATATTTCTTGACAACCCCCAAATTGGAATTGATCGGTTCCACTCGATTCATCCATGTACAGATAGATATGGCAAGAATTTATTACTTGGACAATTACTTTAGTACGATTTATTTAGTTACATCATACAATGGATGAAAGCTAGAAATATTCAACACGGCATCCTCAATCTGACCTTAAAAATTTCGTCTTAAGGCGAAGTGGTCACCGTGCAACCTGGAAGTTATATTTCATTCAGATGTAAATCTAAATTTTGATGATATGAAGTTTGAGACAAGTTGTTCATTACTTATTATCGTTTGAATTGTGGTGGACAATTCGTCATTCTCCACTAATCCCAAGACTATTGGTGATGAACGAGAATAACTTGCCTGCGAGTGTTCGGAAATGTTGGAGATTTTTGAAGCTTTCGTATGTTCGAGAAAGCAATTTGCGAGGCACGAGAGCAATGACCCCTTGTGCCCCCCCCCCCCTCGAATCGTCCGATCTGTGAAACTATGGCCATTGGTGCATTTAAATATGAAATTGGGCAATGTCACATCTCACCTCGCACCTTGCCATTGTCAATCATCCGTAAGCGATTTGGCAGTCAGTTGACCATAGATCGGCGAGACGGCTAGTTGCGCATTGCAACGATATCTATACTGTCGTCTTGTGCTGATAAATGTGGAGAAAATACCATGAAACTCACGTGGAAGTGAGGTCGATGCAGATGAAAGAGCTATTGTGATGGTCAAATACGAGATGAGTATTGTCAATTTCATGTTATTAAGAAATGGCAACAGATTCAGGTTCACCCTGATACTAAGCTCATTAATTTGCAATATTCCTAGAAAATAACTTTTATTGATAGTTGTGTTGAGATTCCCGTTGAAAATCATAGTTGTGCAAATAAATCTTATGGTACCTTGACAAGAAGCTTTTTACATTTGACCACCGGAAATTGATCGTCATCTACATTGATCGCTTCCGTCGCCGTGTCTTGCTCATATCTGTTCCAATTCGAATGCCATAATGCGAACATGTGCTTAGTCGATCAAATATTCAAAAGTCGCAATAGAATCTCCTCTTCTTTTAGTAATAGATAGAGTTGACATTCTGATTCACATGCCAAATGCCACTTTTGTCTTCAAGAATCATCGGATTGTATAAGGATTCTATTGTTCAAACACTTATGATCTCAATTCAATAATCAAAAGATGTAGACACTTCTTGCCCCACGTACATGGAGCAGTTTCAACCAGTCATATGAATTTTGACGCGTTTTAAAGGATTTCAGCCAGATAGGCGATCAAATTTTGTAGCTGATCACGATTGTATCATCTTCTACTGGGTTCCCTGCCGAAATATGATTCATTGAATATTTGCTCAGTTGATTCCAAAAAATAAAAGATGAACCACGTGATAATGATGAGAATAAAAAAAAACCGATGAACATATTTTCAGTGAAGATTTTCCATGAGAATCAAATTCCGAGATCGATTATTAGTATCATGAATCTCATTTTGAGCATAAATTACATGAAGATACAGCATATGGCGATTCGATGCTCCAATCTGCCTAACCGAATTATATCCATTGACGGAAAAGTAAAATGCGGCTCAGACTTGAACATTTGCCCAAACTTATTCAACTGTTCTGTCAAGAGAATTTTGTAAGGGAAGACAATAGGGACCAAAGTACTAAACACAAGATTCCATGCCTGCATTCGTAGTTGTAATCTTCTGTTTTTAAGCGGACTGCTGCTAGCATTGCCCAGTCTAGAGAGGAAGAGAGAGAGAGAGAGAGAAAGAGACAGAAAGCAAGTGGATACCGCGAGTGCGAAATTTCCTCTCTTCAAAACTCCTTGGCCATTAAGCTTTTGTGTGTTTCGAGTGAGCCTCTGGGCTTTCTTTGTATATAGCTTTATTCTCCTCTTTCCTTACACTTCTTGGTCTATATCTACTCGGTACTCGTTGCAAGAGACTTTGCTCTGATCTTGCTCTCGTCTTCTTTGCCACTTAAAGACTAAACCTTCACCGTGCTTTGGTTTATCACGAGCTTTACCAGACCACCACGAAGAGAGTTATGAGATAATGGAATGAGTGATCTTTGCCATTCTATTCGTAATGATCTCTTTCTTGTGCAACTTTGTCGCGCTCAAGTGTATATCCGAGCTTGTATATACAGTCAAGAATTTCTTGAGAAATGTAGCCGACCTCTACGGACTTTCATTTAATCTGGAACCCTCAGCTAGAAGATTTCGACTAGGTACTGCATTATGAGTAGGCACTGCATTAATACTGATGCAATGAAAACGTCTATAATTCCACTTGAAAGATTTCGGAAGCTCTTCGGTTACCGAACTAGGGTCCCGCATGTGAACTGGGTCTAGTGACTGAAACATGACTTTATAGCATCAAAACATGGACGTTTATCTCGGGTACTTGATTGCCCGACATGAATATAGATGAATGAATGAATGAACCCTCTCAAATTGAAATGAACTTTTCTGCCTCTTATTATAAACAGAAGTGTAGATTTCTGAGGGACAGAGATTTCGGAGAAAATCAGGGTTGTTTGAACTATTCAATATTCATTCCTGTTCAACTAATTGTTAGATATAGACTGTATAAAATCTATACTTGATTTGAAAAGATTCCACCAAAATTAATCTAGGAAGAGTAAATTCTAGTTACCCTTTAGTATTTCATTTTTTTTTTCTATTAGAGGCATTCTCATCAAATTCACAAATTCTATCTAATTCACAAGTTTAGAAGTTATTTGGTACCTCAAAAATGCCAGGATCTAGTATCCACTAGTGTACAGGAAGCAGTTGAGCTACGAGTATGGAATTAGGTCGTTTCCATTGATGGAGCGTGCCATCATTAACAGATAAATATCTGAAAGTATAAAATGGTTAGTATCCAGACATGGCAATCAGTCCACATCCTTTTACAGAAGTGAATACTGCATCATTTTGGTACTCATTCATTGTAAGAATCAGGAACATGTAAACTTTTAGACATGATTTTCTCCCACAAAGACCTCAAAATGTAGATGAGAGTGTGAATCTTACACAATCTGTACACTTACAAAGTTTTATGATCCCTCTATACTGTGAGTATTAGGGAAAGTGAAGAGAAATAGGTTGCTTGATCCTGCGGAAGAATCTATTGGAGGCCAAGAGTCGACACGAGCGATCGAGTTGAGCTTGCACCTGCAAGCAGAAGTCTGCTTGAAGTTTTCACAACAAATTGCAATGCTTAATAGATTGAAGGGATGATTGAGACTCAGTATAATTCATAAAAGCGTAAAGGATTTAGTTTTGCAACTTATGTAGTAGATAACCTGATGACCAAGTTTTGGAGCTTTTTCTAAGGAATAACAGAGATCCATGAAGCTTCTCACATTATAACAACCAGAAAACTCATCATTTGTGGGCAGCTTAGAGTATAAATTGATTAGCCAACTCACTATGCTGAGTGTACACTCGACGGACATTGTATCTGCCCAAATCTGGAAAAACTTTATGTGGCCAACTGCCCAATCAGACTTCAAGTCTTCCAAGAGTGGCAGGGGTTTGCTCAAAATATTGCTAAGAGCTTGCACTAATCTGCCATGGAGTGCAAATGATTTCCCAGAAGCTCTGGATGAGTTTCAAGCCATGATGTAGAACTTTGTTCCAAATGACGAGGTCCTGGAAATAACAAAAATCAAGAAATAGTACATTAAGTAACAAGGGCGCAAAGTACTTTTACGCACGAGTTCCCGAAATGAGTGCGTAAAAGCGAACTTTGCGCACAGTGCAGAAGACTTTGCGCACCGCGAAGCGTGCGCAAAGTTACAACTGTGCGCAAAGTTTCACTTTTACGCACGAGAATTTCGGGAACGAGGGCGGGAAAGTTGCGCCCGTGTTGCTTACTATACTTTTTGATATTGGTGCGGAAAGTTGTCCTCCGCGGTCTATCCCTTGGAAGGCGGGGGAAAGGGAGGGCGAGGACGGGGTCCAGGGGCGGAGCCCCTGGTGGGGGGTGCAGGGGGCGAAGCCCCCGCCGGGGGGTTCGGGGGGCGGAGCCCCCCGACTGAAAAAAAAGTTCTGAAAATGTATTATGAAAAAATCTTCATGATATATCATATTTTACCGCATCGCCAAAAAATTTTGATTTCAACTTTCAGAAGTACTAATAGAAGACAAATGTAAGATATGCAAGTACTCGCACTGAAAAAGTATTATCATCCATATCAAATAAGAAGTTCTCATCTTTATAGAAAGCTACACCATTAAATTTCATGGCAAAAAATTTGATCTCCGAGTCATCTGAATGTTTGTAAAATTTTTTGAGTTCTTGCAAATATGGAAAATTTCGACTGTAGAAAACGGATATATATTAGGAAAGAAATATTCAAAATTACTGAACAGGTATTAACAATTAAAGTTGAAACATTACATGAGTACGCTATGATTAGGATGAAATTTAGGAGTGAAATACACAAGAAACTTTCAACATTTTATTAATGAATAGATGGAATTTTTGAGTAATTAGAAAGTTTTGAATACAAAAATAAAAATTATCCTCCAGGGAATGGTTGGCATCAACCATAATTTGTCAATTACCTTTGCGCACGATTATGGCAACTTTGCGCACGATCGCGACAACTTTGCGCACGATTTCAAACTTTGCGCACTGAAAATCGTGCGTAAAAAAGAATTCGCTCAACTTTGCACACCGCACACTCACCCGCAAAGTACTTTTTCGGCACAACTTTACGCACACAATATCAAAAATGTCTTTATTGACAGTCAAACTTTTTCTATCAGTAGGATCATAATTTCTATAATCCTTTGGATACAAAATCTTTAAGCTAATCCATGAGAGAAATCTCCAAAATCAGAAGAGTGGACTCTAACCCCATTGGAAGACATGGCAAAAGCAGCTAACTTATAACCTTGCGTTAGAGTGAAGTATATGATATAACCAGTCGGTCCTAGGCACGATAGATTCACAGTGACTCTAAGAACCACCAACGTGCATTATTTCCTGGGAAGATGTGTGATTCATTTTGATACTCACGTATAGAGGATGGCGTTCGTGCAAGCAGTCGACGCCGACTGGGGCCCGGACGTTGCTGGATGGGAGTTGCCGACGCCGTGACGTACTCAGATTTGGCCTGGTATCGCACCTGGACCATGAACATGATCACCAACATTGGAGTATATTATATAAAAAGAAAGAAAAACTGGAGTATGAGCACACTAGATTAAAAAAAGAGAAACACCCCGTCACAAGCGAGAGCACCGGGAAGCCCTAAGCCATCTACACGATGTCAGGGTGACGTGACGTGGACCCGTAATGAAACGCGCAGCTTGCGGACCGGCCCACACGCATTTGTTGACATTTTGGGTATTCAAGGGCTCGTGGTAATTATCGATTTTTCATCATTTCTTCAGCCTGGATGAGAGGAAAACGGCTCTCGTAATCTAATTATGTGTATCAAATATTCCTGTTGCAACAATTTTCAGGTCGATTCATCTCCATTTGAAGGAGAACTTCACATCAGGAGTGCGGAGGTCGCTATTTTGGCAAATGCGGATGTAGAGTTCTCTTTCAAATCAAGAAAAATCGACCTGGAGACCACGTCAGGAGGTAGATAAGATGTACAAAATTAGACTGATGGACGGGGTTTTCCAATATATTGCGTCATTCACGAGTAATACATTTTTTATTACGAAACTCAATGTCGACAAAGGTACAGCTTCGGAACCCTCTTAAGAACTTCCTTTCTTGTTTGTTTAGATTTTTTGATATCTTTAGGTACAATGATACAAGAATAGATCATATCTATGGATTTGATACTCTGGATCTGGAAAGATTCGAGAATCTTTGAAAATTCTGAAGAATTAACAGAAGAGTGGCGTTCAAGATGACGATGTTTCACGTTGGGAGCCAAACTAATAATACAAGGTGTCAAAATGGTGATGCACCTCGTTGGGCGCGATCTCGAATCAGTAAAGAAATATCGAGTTGTTCAGTCAGCTGACAGAATAGGGTGGTGAGTTGATGATGCGGCCCCACGTTGGGTACCAAATTGACAAAGAAGTGAGGTGTCACGTTGATCGAGCCCCACATTTGGCATGGTCTGAAAATACTCTCTCCGAAACCATCAGTGCGAACTCAATGAACTTCAGTTAAATTGAGGCCAAGTTTGACTGACGACTTTGGTGATTAGTTTCAATGAGTATCCACTGAAGTCGCACTGGAACTTCAGTGACCCTGGGTGGCCGAACGGGTCCTTATCACTGAAGTTTTAGTGAGACCAATCATTGAAACTTCAGTGACTTTTGGAGTTGGACGGGCCACCGTCACTAGTGCTTCAGTATGCATCACTGGAGTTTTAGTGAGCAATACTGAAGTATCAGTGGCGCTTACTCAACTGTCAAAAAAGTCTCGGGATGCATTTCTCGGCTGCGAAGTCGCGGGAAACCACTATAGTGGCCGTTACCGACCATTGACAAGTTCTTTGCAATTGCATTTTGACAATTTTTTGCATAATTTTGAATGTATATTTGAAATGTCATTCTTGTGAGCTCATACATGGAGAGGAAAAGGCCGTTTCGCAGCGGAGAAGTGTTAGTGCGATTCAAAGACATCCAGCTTAGAAACGCGTCCCCGGCACTTTCTTGCCAGTTGAATAAGCGTCACTGATACTTCAGTGATGTTCACTGAAACTCCAGTGGCGATGGCTCGTTCAACTCCAAAACTCACTGAAATTTCAGTGAGTGGTCTCCACTAAGACTTCAGTGGTGAACACTGAAGGTTCAGTGATGAGAACCCGTTCGATCATTCAAGGTCACTGAAGTTTCAGTGCGACTTCAGTGGATACTCACTGAAACTACTCACTGAAGTCTTCAGTCAGAGTTGATCTCGGATGAATCGAAGTTCAGTGAGTTCTCACTGATGATTTGGGAGAGAATAGGCGATAAGTATTAAGCTGATGGATGGAGTAAAAAAACAGGGAGGTAATTTGATAACGTGGTCCCAGTTTGGTCACTGAATTGATAGGAATAGTGGGGTGTCAAGTTGATAAAGCTCTTTATTCGAGGCCAAGTTACAGAGCCCAGGATTCTGGGGGAATCTTAAGTTTATTCATAATTGTGAGATTCTATCTCACATAGGAGTACATTCATGATGAGAAACACGGAGTTGACATGATGCTCAAATCTGTGAACTTTGAATTAAACATCAATTCATTCTCCTAGTAGGTAACGGTAGTCTCCTTTTTCCTCCAAAGAATATCGAATTCCTCCGAATTTGAATTCATTGGGGAATCAATTGAGCAAAAATTGGAGATGAAAAACAAAAGGCTACTCCAAAAATTTCGGCAAAACTAAAATTCCGGAAGTGAAACTCATCATTGACTTCAGCAAATGTCGCAATACACAGCAGACAACTATTTCGCTTTGTGGTCTCTGTGCGCATGCAGTACATGCTCCAGCTCTTCACGCTTGCCTGGCCTCTAGAATATTAGTAAGTACAGAGTGTAGTGCTGGGAGAATCTGCGCAACTAGAGAGACACGGGTATAGCTCGTCTGGCGCACCTTTGCTGATGTTACTACTGGCTTTGCCTTATCGTTGCTTCTGCTTGGAAAATGTCTATACATGTATGTGTGTTGGGTTTAGGAGTCTAAAGCATTAGAGCCACTACTGGGGCTTGATCACTGAGCGAGCCCACGTCCGCGGTACACTAATCAAGACGCATGATTATAGGCCCCTGCAGGATGCCTCCTAGTCTAGGTATGGTATACATATAGAAAGCTCGGATCTTCCATCCCTTGCTTCTGTCTGATCTACCTTATAGTCAAAATGTAAACCATTCACTTCTGTTTGGTATGTAGTAGAGTAGTGCAACTGGTAGAAGAGAATATCGTCGTGCAGTTCTTCGAGTTTCAGTGGCTATGGTTGTTTTTGTTCGTTAGAAGTATCAGGTTTGTTGAGTCTCGAGAGTCGTGTGACTGAAGAGAAAATTGTATTTTGGATGAGAAATGGATTCAATTCCTTGGGTAATGATGGTGATTCTCGACTGACTTAGAGATAATGAAAATCATGCATCGGTTCACAGGAAGTATCATGTGTAAGTTGAGGGATATTTTTCATTAATCTTGTTGCAATCAGAATTAGCCAATACAAAGTCAAATGCAAACAATAATTCCATATGGAGAAAACTCGTTCATCCGACGAAAATTTTTGATTGTTGTAAATACATCCTGAATATTGCTGGAACTCGTGAGATGCTAACATATCATTCTTCTGGAAGAATAACAAAGATTCTGAATAGCCTCGCCGTCAGAGGTACAGTCAACAAGTAAAGTTCATGCACAATTAACCGGGAAATTTGACAAACTCTGTAGTAGAATCATCACGTAATATTTCTTTCAAACATCTTAGGCTAGAGCTTGTAGATGCTGCAGGGGTTTCAATGTGAGAATTTATTTTTTGTTTTCTGTCAATTTTTTACCAAGATTCTGATTTACTGTGTTTATGGTTCAAATTTTATCCGGTTTCTCAACACTCAGAGGATAGATTTTCAAATGGCAGCCATTTTTCCATCAATTTATGTAAAAATTTAGTGATTTCAGACAAAATACATACAAACATCTGATTTTACTAATAGACAGCACGTTATTGTCATAAATTGTCCTATTTTGCGAGGAATCTCCTCATTAATTCCAGGAACCGTAAAGTTTTGGGCTTTTTGATTCCTAGATAAATCCCTCTGTGTGCCCACATCAATTATTTGAATCAAACTTGAATGATGAATTGAGTTGGAAAGCGCTAAAAAGAATAGAAGTCACTTTTGTAGAGAGTCCCATGTGAAACACGCAGTTCCATGAATATTTATGATCAAACATGACTACGGATTCCATGATCATATACACATATTCATACAATCTCATAATTTTCATCATTCTCATGGACTCTGAGCAGGTTTGGGCCACAGTCAGATTAATCCTAAGAATTTTGGAATTGATCTGCCACTTGGACTCCTGACAATAAGACCACAAGGTCCTAAGCGGGCTAAAGTACATGATAGAAATATATTAGGGTGATATTTGGTCACTCGTGTTTATATGTTGTCGTGGAAGGTTTTTTTCGATCAATTTCTATGAGTCCATTATGGTAGATAGATGGTTCAATAACTTTTCAGTCATCCTGAATACAGAATTCACCCTCTCAAAAAAGGTAGACCAAAATATCATTCAATTCATTCAAGATCCCATATATTCAACCACACAGCACGAATCTGAGCTATTTATCAAGTCTTACCTCGAAATTAGCATCAGTTAGCTTGAGGCGTGGCAAATTGTTCGAGAATGGCACGACACATTCTCGCGTGTAGTCACGCATTGCATGTAGCAGGAGCAGGAGCAGCAGGTTTCGCACCCATAAAGCAACGCTCAGCAGAGCTACACTCTCTATGCTTACGACGACGATGACGACGACGACGACGACGACGCCGAAAATGTCATCGATTTAGCAACGCTGCGGGAATTTGTGTGGAACCATGAGGAAACCGCGTGAAAGCATACACATAGTACTAAGAGTATATAGTCAAGGGTCTCTATTTGAGGTTACGCGTTAAGCAAGTTAGCATAACCCCTAACGTATCGCGTTAAATTATGCTCAGTGCTGCGCTCGTGCCTGCGAATGAGTGGATGAGTATATGTGAAAATGAGAGCTACGCCACATGACTACTCCATGTGCTTTTGCTTTTCGTGATGGGTTAGGGATGAGATAGAGGGAAATAGAGGGAACTGGGTCTTGGTTGGGTAATCATCGCATGAGCATCAGTCAAATATATTGCGTGTAATACCACGATTGGTGTTTCTTGGTGTGGCTATGGGATTCATGTAAAAACATCGTTTTTGCAAATGATTTAATGAATCGTCGAGAATTGTTATAATTTTTCTCGCATGACTTCAATGCAGACGAGTGTGAAGGAGATATGTGCAGGAAATAAATGGGTCATATCCCCAATCTCAAAGTAATTTGTGGATATTTTCAGAATTTTGAGTTCAATCATACAGCGGTAGAGTTCTCTGGAATAGAAGTCGATCAAACCGATCTTTCACTAAGGTATTCAAGGAGCTTGTTTGTTGAATATCTCGTTCAAGTATTCTATCTGGAGTAGCCCATTATAATTATTATTCTACAATTTCTGATGTGAGGTGCCCAAAAAGTCGTAAAATGTTGCAATGATTGTCGTTGTTATTGTGAAGAATCTAACTGCTCTGGAACGCAACAGAATCGAATAAATGTTACATGTGAAATTGAAGTTTTAATGATTGATCGAAATATGAGAAAAATTGGATTCCGACAATGAAACGTTTTTGGATTGCATAACAGATCACATCGATTTAATCTCCCTCCCTATAGACTCAGGTACTATGAATTCTAATATTTTGCAATCATTAATTTGATACTAAATTTCCTTAAAAAAGATGACAGAAATAGCATGTAAGACTCAGCCCTAAATGAGTTCAAACTAGGGACATAGCAAGAATATCGATGCTCTGGAATAGCTACGCTAGCTCTTTTGTTAATCTTGAAAGTTGAGAGGTATCGTATTCGTAGACTGGCCAATCGGATACGCAAGATGAGGACTAAGGTTGCTTTCAGCTCAGTTGAGACTCCTTAGATCAAAAGGGTGACTCTGTCCAGATCAATTTCGCTTTGGTACGAGGAAATGGAATTTACCCCTCCCATCTAAAGCGAAGCAAAAGATCTTGACAACAGAAATTGCTGTGTTGCCTATTTGATACTCTAGTCAGCCCGTGCTGCTCTCAAACAACTTGGAAATGTTCTATGAGAAGTTTGAGTTATCCGGGGAAGATTTTTGTTCCACCACGGAAATTTCGATGAAGTCACGGGTTGTGTAAGAAATCAGGTTTCATTGTTATGAAACGACTATCATTCTCTGACCAGTTATCGTTGAATATGAAACAGGATTTTTGACGAAATCCATTTTGAATTTTGTTGAATTTCGTTGAGTCCTATTTGATGTCCTTTTCATAACGAAATCCCACCTTAAAAATCATAATCACCATATTATGTGATTTCTCGAGTGGAATTTCGTTATGAAATTGGCCGTTGGAAAGAATTCAACGAAACATCAACGAAATTGAAGATGGATTTCGTTAAAAACCCTGGGATGGAATATGATCTCATATCAAACGTGTTTTATGTTCCTTCGCATGCGAACCATATTGCTGACTCGCTATCCAGCTGTATGGTTTGGTCATCATACTTGGTAGAATGAAGTTCTACTCATCGGTGAAAATCTGAAAATAATTTGTTGATCTAAGTATGTTTGTGTCAGATAAGAGAAGTCGACCTTTAGATTTTTTCGTACACGGATAATTTCGGACAAGAATAGCCGGGCATACAACCATCTGAAAATGCATAAACCTGTCTTTTGCTCGGGTCGATGATTTTGATTTCCTTGGCGTAATGCGCGTCAATTATTGTGAATCATTCGCGAAGAAAATTATTTTTAGACTGGCCATGTACAGCGTCGTGATAAGATTTTTCACAATTTTTTATACCTATCCGTGAGCATTTGCAAGTGTTGGATTGGTTAAACGAAGTCTCACGAACATCACTGAAAAATGTCCATTGAGTCAAATCTGGCCAGGGTCTGAGAAAGCGTAAAATCGAAATCGTATAACGACTAGTCACTTTGATCGATCTGAGATTCATGCTCAATGATATTTTGAAAGTAGTCCGCAAACCCATAGACCGTTAATAGCCGTCAAGTGCGATATGCAATGTTCAGGTAGGCGTGGAAACAAGGGTATAGACATATAACAGTTGTCGAATATTACCAGAAATGATCGGGATTCAATTTGATGTTGAGTTTGACCTTACACACACATCTGCAGTAACGTACCTGCTAAAAAGGGTCCATCTCCTTCCAAGTTCAGAAAAACCATTCTTGGATCTTTCAATTCGAATGAAGTTGTCTAAGTATCTGTAGAATCTTCTCATGACCACGCAACAGGAATTTTGTCAGAAGATTCGAATCGAAATTCGAGGAAAATAAAAAAAACTGGAAGTAAAAACGAACGATATCACCAAAAAGTTCAGCTTCCGAGCACATTTGATGACTGCTGCGAGAAAACTGATATTTCCCGTGTAGTATCGTTGGTTGGGGAGGGTGAGTGATAAGGTTATTCTTCTGACAGATATTACTACTGTATCGAATTCCATGGGTCAAGTTTCTCACACCGTGAATTGAAAGCATTGTTTACAAAGAGACTCCTGTGTGGCAGGTAAAAATTGATACATCCTGTAGCACTCACCACGCTATCAAGGCTCAATCCGGATCTCAGGATTTGCTCAGCACATGTCAATATAACCATCTTCCTAGCAACGTTTCATAGATTTAGCTACTTAATTTGACTTTTCTCAGATCAGTCAGAATCTCTAATGAGTGATTCCACGCGTTCCAGACCCCCGAAAAAGGGTCATGTATCAGATCATTTCTCTGGCTTTTCCATTCAATTCTGTGGTACGAAGTATGAACTTTACACCTCCTTCATGAGGCCCTATAAAAATTTCCCAGGTATATAGGACGTATTTCGATTCATCCTTTCAAATCATCTCTAACAACAAAATTTGGGGCGCATTTCGATAAAATTCATATTTCTCGAACTACGTCAGAGACGCGGGATGTGGCTCACGGCATTCGAAAGGTCTTGAAAAAACCTATCGAAGTTGATTTTGTCGAATTGACTTCAAGGTTATGGACGGTTTACCAAGCAAAATGATTAGAAATAGAGAAATATCAATGTCTCAAAAAGCCATTTTTTTATCGCGTGGAAATTTCAATAAGTGTAAAATGTTTTGTTCTTTGAGAAAAAATGGTTCCGTATATTTTCTGCACCCCAAGGCCTGTTTTTGCTGTTTTCTGCGAATTTTTTTCCCCAGGCAATTGGGAATCGTCTGTATTTTTGCGCTTGCGCAGGAACTTGTATGCCTGAGACCAATTTTATCAGAAAGTCAAGGAAATTTTCCTTCAAGATGACTGTCATGCGAAGTCAATTCTATCAATTGGGACCGGAGCTACAACGTATGGTAGATGAACCCTCAGCTCGTAGGCGTACGCCATCCTGCGCGGATTTCTTCTATCACTCCCTTCGGAATCTTCGATCCTTCTCTTGAGATTTAGTGGATTTCTAGACGTTGTAGCTCTGGTTTAAATGCATGAAATTGACTTCGGCAAGTGGTCATTCTGAAGAAAATTTTCTCGGCTTTTCGAAACCATTAGTTTCAGGAATCCGAATTCCTGCGCATGCGCAGGAAACAGATGGCTTCCAATCACCTACAAAATAAATTTGCAAAAATAGCAAAAACGGGCCTTATTAGGACGCAAAAGAAATGTTCGGGACCATTTTTTCCTGAAAAAACACAACATTCTACATCGAATATCCAATTTCCAAGCAATAAAAAGAAATGCTTCTTGAGAAATTGATATTTTTGTATTTCTGATCATTTTGCTTGCTGGAACCGCCCATAGCCTTAAAATCAATTCGACAAAATCAATTTCGATAGGATTTTCTAAGACCTTTCGAATGCCGTGAACCACATTCCTGAGTCTCTGACGTGATTCGAGAAATATGAATTCTATCAAAACTGCCCCAAATTTTGCTGTTAGAAATAATTTGAAAGGATAAATCAAAATGCTGTATATATAGGGCCTCATCAAGGAGTTGAGAAGTTCATATTTTGTACCATAGAATCGAATGGAGAAGTAGAGAAAACAATCTGAGATTTGACCCTTTTTCGTAGGTCTGTTTCACGTGGAATATTTCTAATGAAAAAAAAAATCAATTAAATACACTAATGAACCCTAATTGGCATGAAAACTTCACGAATGTGCAAGGCAGAATCGGGCAATATCGATTTCATCCATCGCCTCCAAATACTCAAGATGGCAATGGGAGTGAGTGAGTGAGGGAGAGAGAGAGACAGAGACGTACCTTCCAAAGTTGGAGCAAAGTTTGCTCGCTGCCCCATTCCGTCAAGCCGAGAGAATCCATTCGCCTTCGAGACGAACAAGTTCTCACGACGCTCTCACTCTCACTCTACCCTACACCCCACATATCTCTATCTATATATATGTGCACAACAGTCTTGCTAAAGTCCTCGTGTCTCATCTAGCAAAGCGCATCAGAAAAGCTAAAAGAGTGAAAGGTATAGACGGACGCGACGACGCGAAGACGACGCCGACGTCTGATGTTAAAGAGTACATACACATATCAATTCAGTCAGTCCGTACACATACACACGACCATTTTGCTTTTATTTAAATTGTAAGTTAGAGTCACGTACGGAAAAAGACTTTTGGCATATCGACGAGGAACTGACGGGGCCCAAAGAAGAAGAAGACGACGTTGACTCAACGAGCAAAAAGCTTTTAGCGAATGGGAAATATGTTTGCGCTAAATGGTTCGATCTCATATGGAAATGAGCTGCCACGAGCTGGTACAACTCCCTCTCTCACTTTCTCTTACTTTTCGATCTTCAAAGTAGCATTTGCACCCGTGTTGGAAATAAGACGGGTACCCTGTCATCGGTGATTCAAACGGAGTCGGTACGTCGGAGAGTAGAATATGGAGATAGGTACGGAAGCATTTGGAATTTGATTTGCGTATGCATGCATCGTTCTATCACCTAAATCGGAGGTTGAATTTAAAATGAATCAGAAGACGTGGTCTTATAGTTGGAGAGATCTTTGCTCCCTGTGTTTCGAGAATGGAATGTGGTTCTGATGAAAGGGATTGCAAAGTAAAAAGTCAAGTATGGAGAATGGTGAGAGAGTTTTCCTGAACTTGCGGATGGGTGGATCTCGATGATGTGAAGTCATCAGTGAAATCGATGCAAAATGCGTGAAAAAGCACCAGATATGGAGATGTTTTTTAGCGATCGTAGGATTCCCATCCCCATTTGAGCACATTATTTCATGCTTACAAAAATGGGAGTGTGAAATGAAATGCTGTTTTTTGGTTCATTTTATTATAAGAGTAGTTCCGCGCGAAACAGAACTACAAGAAAGGGCCATGTCTCAGATTTTTCACTAAATTTTTCTATTTGCGTCTACGACAATAAATATGAACATTTCATCGCTTATGGGGCCCCAAAAAAGTTCTCCAGGTATCTCCGACGTGGATGACTTTATCATTTTGAATCATCTCCAACAAAAAATATTTTTTTCAATAAAATTCATTTTCATCGAATCCACTTGAAGATACAGAGATGCTGTTCGTGGCGTTTAGAAGGTCTCAAAACAACCTATCGAAATAGGTGTTGTCGGCCTAGTGTCAAGGTTATCCGTTTTTTGGGCAAAAGAGTGGAGAATATATAAAATTAAATTTCTGAAGAAAATTAAATTAAATTAAAATTAAATTTCAACATTTGATGATTCATATAAAATTTGGCGTTCTTCCAGAAAAAATGTTTCCAAACTTTTTTTTTGGGTTTTGAGGCCTGTCTTCGCTATTTTTTACGAATCTATTCTTCAGGCTTCTGGAAATCGTCTGTTCTCTGCAGATGCGCAGGAATCTGGATATTCGAAACAAATTTCATTGAAAATACAAGGGAAATTTCTCTCAAAGACCACCTAGCGGAGCCAATCCCATGTATTTAGGCCAGAGGTCAGAGTTGCAGCGTTCAAAAGATCGCTGAGTCTCGATAATTCTCACGAGGCGGGACTGAGGTACCGGCAACAGCGGATACAAGGGGAGGGGGTGATAGGGCGTTCGCACTCCCTCAAACAACTTCTTGAAGGCAAATCACCACCGGTACCATATCGGATACAGCGGTTAGGGAAATCCACGCCTGCCCCTGTCCGATGGCGTTGGCCGACTCGTCGCACTCGAGCTGAGGGTTCATCTTGCATACTTGGTAGTTACGGTTTAAATGCATGGAATTAACCTAGCCAGGTAGTCATTTTGAAGGGAAGTTTTTTGGCTTCCCTAATGAAATCGGTTTTGAGAATCCGAATTCCTGCGCACCCGCGTAGAAATCGAAAATATTGGTGACAGCTTGGCGATATATCGGCGATATGATTCTGCAACAGCTCGCTGACATATCGCCAAACTATCGCATAGCTATCGCCAATTGGGAGTAAACCTGTGTTGGAACGCCGCCATCTTGGCCCTGTGTATTTCTTATGGGAATGTTTTGAGATTCGGCCATATTGGATTTTTCTGCCATCTAAAATAACACAGAGGTTTACTCCCAATAGAAATTTGCAATAAGTTGGCGACATGTCACCAATATTTTCAATTCCTACGCGGGCATGCGCAGGAAACGGACGATTACATAATTTGTTTTGTAAATAATAACAAAGATAGGCCTTAGAACGCAAAAAATGAATTTGGGGATACTTTTTTCCGAAGCAAAGCAAAATTTCATGTCAAATGTCAAATTTTCGAGCTTCAAAAGAATTGGGTTTTTGAGTAATTGAATGTTCTATGTATTTTGAATTATATTTGAATTCACTTGTTAGCCTCATAAGACCACCCATAAGCTTCAAATCAACTCTACAAGACCTGGCTCGATGGACTTTTTCACAAGTCTTCGAATGACGCAGACCACATCCTCATTTCTCCAATCGGATTCGAGCAATATGCTTTTTATTGAATAGAATACCCAAATTCCTCTGTTGGGAATATTTCAAAAGAATAAAATAACGCACGTCGGAAACACCTGGGAATTCCTTATTGGGCCCCATAAGTGGTGAAAAATTCATATTTTGTACCATAGACGCGAATAAAAAAGTTGAGGAGAAAATCTGAGACATGATCCCTTCTCGTAGGTCTGTTTCACGCGGAAACACTCATACACGACTCTTTGAATTTTCAATCATCTTTGAGTTTCCTCCATCTGTCTGAACAATGACCATGTTATGATTACTTTCTGAACACAGAGTTGAGATCGAGACAATCTACGGCCAAATTTTGCACTGACGAAACGCTATTTTTACCAGAGGTTACAAGATTAAATCTTCTTTTTAGAAGATTGAGTTGACTGCACGTGATTTGGTGGATTGAACAATGATACAGTCCAATCCACTGCTGCAATATATTCACTGCACTAGTCATGATCGGTGTTCCCGTCTGGCGTGCGATAGGCCTCACCAGTGGGGCCCACGTGTCCAGTTCTTCATGCAGTGGTGATCAAAATCACACTAAATGGGTTCCGTCGTCGCGCGTCGGTGGGATCCATTGCACGCAGGATTCGAATGCGATTGTCGCTGTCACAGTGGACGTGCTGATGGTTGTTAGGTTTTGTAATTTTGGAAGTATCGATTTGATCCGTTGAAAAGTCCACTAAGCTTCTACCTCGTATCATTGATTGGTTGGGTACAATGCGAATAACTTGAAAATGACGGAGATAAGAGATTTGAGTTGATACTATCTCACATAATCGTCTCATTCATCTGTCCTATTTATGTGTGAGATATGCAGTTCATCATGGAAGTAGTTGAGTTGAAAAAACCGTAAACCGGGGTGAATGTGGCCACTTTTCTGGAAAGAGATTTTAATAGTCATAACTCCGATGCTATACCACATAGAAAGATGCGCAAGAGTGCATTTTAAAGCTTAGGATCTCCCCTTCCAAAATACACCTTTTCCCATTAGAATGAAAAGAAAATTGTCACGTAAAAATTTCATGTTGCAAGAATTTACCTGAACAACCTAGTAGATCCATTTCTATCTCTTTCCAATGATTTTCTCTTAGTAAGTAATGGCGTCTTCTACCTTGGATGCGACAGTTATTTAGAACGACCACTTGAACGAGAACTTGCGATTACTCGGCTGCCTCGGGGTGAATGTGGCCACTTTGTTTCTTACAACTCTCGAGAAAGCAAATGAGTGGAAGAGAATTCCAAAAACAGCATTTTGGAGGTAACGTCAAGGTGCGTCGAATGAGTAGAGATACATATAGATTTGGTCGAAAAATTGCAATGAAACTCAACTAGAAGCGTCAAAGTGTCCAAAATCAACCCAGACGCCACTCGAGACACAGCCGTGCTCGAGACGCCAATGTAATTTATAAATTCCCAATTGGCTGCTTGGCTCGGGTTCTTGAACTATCGAGATGAATCCAACGGTATTCTCTTCGTAATTAGATGAGCTAAGAAATGTGTTATCCTCATTTTGTTTCAAACACGAGGCGTCGGGGTAGGGATTCGCTCAGAACATAATAATCGCGGTGCTCAACGACGGTGGCCACATTCACCCCGGATGCTGTTTTTTACACTTTTCAAGAGAGCAAATGGTTGAAATGAAATTCTAAGGACAGCGTTTTGAAGCAGACGTCGAGACGTGTCAAATGACCTAAGATACATATAGGTTTGTTCGAAAAAACGCAACGAGAATTCAATCAGAAAGTCTAAAGTGGCCACATTCACCCCGGTTTACGTTAACTGAGGAATAATGAAAAAATTCGGGGAAGATTCATACAGCTCCTCGTACTGCATACCTCCAATTCTATTGAAATCTGGAATGAATCCATTATATCAACGCTCAAGGATGGTAAGAGCTATCAATATTCTCTTAAAATGCAGAAGCTGAGAGCTATTGCCCTGGATAAATACGAGATTTGACAATTTTGATCAGTATCTTTTAAATAAAATGAGTTCTGCAATGAGCTCTGGCTCATAGAAACACTCAAATATTTTTGATCGGCTGTGCGTATGGCGCTGCCTTACGCACGCCCAGTCAATCAAAGTAAGTATTTTGATACTCGAGCGTGAACTTTTCTGCTTCACTCGTGATAATTTTGACCCTCACCAGGGCTCGGTCCGGGAACAATCACTTCAAAAGTAGAACCGAACTTCTCACTGTCGAATCGGGAAATACTGTTTTCAAACACCTTTTGAACCAGCTCATAAGCATGAAATTTATCATCAATGACCTCAAAATTAGTGTGAGAATGTTCTTATTGCATTCAAATGAGCGATTGAGAGTAAAGAGATCTTACAATCCAAACGTAAACTCAGGATTAAATTCTTCAGATTAGATCTTTTACAGTCTCAAAATCGTACTCAGGATAAAAGTTTATCTTTAAAAAAACTAAAAAAAATGTTAGAGTCTCAGAAGAAATTGATCTAGTATCATAGATAAGACCACATAACTCATTCTCAAATCATACTTGTGGTCCTGGAACTAATCAAATGAATAGAATTAAAGGCGTTGGATATGGCATGGATTACGAATAAGAGGAGACAATCAGTGAAGAGCAATCGTAAGCCAAGGATGAAAGAGGGGAATTTTGGTATGTTTGTATATGCAAATTCAGGTTAATTAATGTCACTCTAGTAACCAAGGGGTCATACACCACCGTTGATAATTGAGAGGCTCTCTTAAAAGCGAGGGCACGTCAGTTAGCTCAATCTCAAACTCGAAAGAGAGAGAGAGCCTCTTACTTGATTCGTTGACAAGTATATACAAGAGTCGGATAGAAAAAAATGGACGAGTGATTGCAGAACGAACACTTGATTCGTAAAAGCTGCGAAAGCTACGAGAATGAAGTACAGAGCGAACCAAACAGAGCAAACGACGTCCGGAGAGAGAGAAGCATTCGAGATCGTTATTTCACATTGACGAAGAGGAATAAGCAGGCACTTGAGATACTTTGCATCAGCTCGTTTGCGAGTACTACTTTTTATACAACAAGATTCAGGAAAACTTCTTTCCTTGGTAATTGCTAAATCAGCATGTTTTGCCTCGAAATTTTTCTTCCCTTCTACCAAAGACCACGGATTTTCTTTTTTCCTCGAGATTAGATTAACGGACACAGTAATCTTATTGTAAGACGAAAAAAATACAAAGCTCGGATAGCAAGATATGAATTCCTTTTACTCATTCCTCTTTGATTTTAGGTCTCGTATACGAATCGAAGAGACGAGTTGAGCAGCAAATTTCTATCTGTGTATAGTTCTGATGCAAAGACCAGCCAATTGCTTTCCCGATAAGATGGGTTTTCTACATTTCTCTTACTCTTGATGTGTGTGTGTGTATGAGAGAGAAACTGTGAGTGTACCAAGGTAAGGCAAAGTTCATTAATGCCAAACCTCACACGAGGATTGCATTGTTTTCAACAGTAGAGAGAGAGAGAGTAGAGTAGGTGATAGAGGAAATCTCTCGTATAGAGATTGTATAAGATGAGAGACAATGTATGTGTATGTGTGAGTATCGGAAAGGTCCAAATTTGCATACTCGTCAGCTGTGCTTCCTTCAACTTTTCCGCGACGGACTCCCTTGAGTCTCTCTCTCTCTCTCTTTCACTCACACTCTCTAGCTTTGGCTCGTACAAATTCCGCCCCCCTCGTTTTCATGGTAAAGCTTTGAGAGAAACGTCGTATATGTATGTATGTATGGAGCTCGGTAAGAGAATAAGACATGCAAGGATGTGAAAGAGGGGAGGACTGTGTATTTCTAGTCGCCCAATTCATAATTGCAAATTTCCTTGGCTTATTTATGCAGCAACGTTCCAACACCTGGCCTCTTCTATACGTACGTATACTCATTCTCTTTCTCTTAGTCTAAATTCTCTACTTTGGTTCTGAGTCCCTTTCTAACACTTGATAAGAATGATTTTGGTCTCAGACGTACTGTGAGCTAATAATAATATACTCGAGCTTGAATGCCTGACTGTTTAGTGTATGCTTGTTTCTTTGGATTGCGTAAATTGTTAGGTTTGTAAGAATAGATTTCTTGGATTCGAGATTACGTAGTTGGTTTGCTGCTTTGGCATAGGATAAATATATTTTAGATATAGCAGTGAGCACGGATTGCGTGTGGAAGATTTTCGAATGATTCATAAAGGGCTGGGATTTTTCAAGTAGAAAAGTCTAAATTTGGTCAGACGGAACCTAAAGGGATTATTGCAAACAAGCGGTTGACACTTATTTTTATAGTGCGAGACTGAAGATTCGGAATTGATTCATCTTTCTCAAGATATTATGGTTCTTGAAAGTTTTCCCAGAGTTTAAAGTGAGACAATTGAATTGGGGCCGACAAAGCACTCTATGTTGCATATGCGTAAGGTAAAATAGATCTGTATTGAGATCATAATCTTCCTGTAGAAATCGACGATATGAGTAGTTCCGCGCGAAACAGACCTACGAAAAAGGGTCATGTCTTAAATTTTTTTCTGACTTTTTTATTCGATTCTATGGTACAAAATATGAACTTTTCACTACCTATGGGGCCCCAAAAAAATTTGCCAGGTACCTTCAACGTACATTACTTTGTTCTTTTGAATTATTTTCAACAAAAAAGTTAGGGTATTTTTTTCAATAGAATGAATTTTTCTCAAATTCGTTCAAAGATACAGAGATGCGGTTTGCGGCATTCGAAAGGTTTTTGAAAAACCTATCGAAATCGGTCTTGTGAAGTTGATTTCAATGTCTTGGGTGATTTTATCGGGCAAAAGAGTGAAATACGTAGACGTTCAAAGGGACTAAGCGGTTAAGCATGGCAAATCGGCCCTTGTCAGGTTTGGCCCCCGGATTAATTTTCCCCAGTTTCTAACACCAAACGGAGTGGGAAAAAAGGATCATTAGGTCCCGAGGTCGCCTATATTTTTTATAACACCCTGAAACGACTCTAAAAAAGGCTAAAAATCGATGTTGCATCAACTGAATCGCATTTTAGCGCATCTTGATGAATCTTTCTGAAAATTTTTTGACATACTTTTGAAACATTGACAATTTGAAACAAAGTATTTGGGTATCGCCAACTCTTCATTTAGGCCCCAGAAAAAATTCTTCAAAACTAAAAATCAATTTTTCTCATAGAAATTGGCCAGGGAAACGGGAAATTCTTGTTTCAACGTGTTTGCCAGAAAAAAATACATCGAATATAGGTGTTTTCAGACATTCCCAAGTGGTGGAAAGTGGTCAAATTTGACAAAAATCATTTTCGAAGCAAATTCTGATTCAGTATTTAGCATCTCCTGCGCATGCGCGTCAATCTACGCTCTTGAAACTATTCCCAATCGATAGCCAGTGTAATTTCCTTCAAAATGACCACTTGGCAAAGTCAAATTGATGCATTAGAACCCGAGATATACCAATTTTTAGAGGGGAAAAAATTCAAGGTACCAAATCCGTGAGGCGACGGTAAACGTGGCGAGCCCAGTAATGATTGGATGCTCGTATTTCCGCTTTTGCTACATGAAATTGACTTTGGCAGGGGGTCATTTTGAAGGAAATCGCGCGGTCTATCGTTTGAGAATAGTCTCAGAACCCAGAAATCACGCGCATGCGCAGAAAATAGCAGTTTATTGTCTATGTGGCAAGATTTTCACGCTTATTGTGGTGTAAGATGACCAAGATTCACGTCCGCGTTGTTCTCGATTCCACAATTCCCCAATCTCTGTGATTTCCTCATCCACGCGATAAAATACTGGATGAATTGACTATATCCTCCTGAAAATTCTAGGGACTTTATAAACGCAGGTGGTGACCAAATGAGCAGATCGGCTGACCCAGGGTCAGTACCGAGTACCGGCCCGTATATTCCGTACAAGACATAAGTGTAGAGAAGGTAGAGCCTTTTTCTGTCACCTTCTTTATATATACCCTTCCCATTACTATAGTCTACAAGCTATTCTGTATGGATATCTATATGCATCTGATTGAGCGAGCACAAATAGTGCCAACTTGAGCTCGCTCAATCAGATGCATATAGATATCTATACGGAATAGCTTATAAACTATAGTAATGGGAAGGGTATATATGTCCTATGGACCCAATCTACCTCATATACATATACATACTATTCCCTACATATAATATCCCCACGTAGAATATACATAGCGCATAGCACGAGTACAGTGCGCGTAGCCGCGTGCTCAGAGTTTTCCGTAATGAATATAAGACAGCCATCAATGGGCTTCAATAGAACGTCGAGAATAGAACAGCATAGCGCTGTTTCGTCATCATAAAAAAACCTTGATAGATAATATAATCGGCGCTGGAGAATGGAAAATGAAGTGAGCTGGTTTTTTGGAGAGAACGCCACGTTTCCTCACGCGGCGTATGATTTCAGTGCCTGTTGTACCCTCAAGCTCGCCGGAGGCTCTGTCGGCCAGCATGTAGTTGTAATGAAGTACATCCACCGTTAATTTGGCTTACTCTTCCTGTCAATATCTTAGCTCCAGAGTCCAGCCCCACCGAATAGGTGACATATATATGAAGAAGGTGACAGAACAAGGCTCTACCTTCTCTACACTTATGTCTTGTACTGAATATACGGGCCGGTAACCGGTGGCGACCCTGGGTCAGCCGATCTGCTCATTTGGTCACCACCTGTGTTTATAAAGTCCCTAGAATTTTCGGGAGAATCTAGTCGATTCATCCAGTATTTTGTCGTGTAGATGAGGAGATTACAGAGATTGGGGAATTATGGAATCGAGAACAACGCGGACGTGAATCTTGGTCATCTTACACCAAAATAAGCGTGAAAATCTTGCCACATAGACAATAAACTGCTATTTTCTGCGCATGCGCGTGATTTCTGGGTTCTGAGACTATTCTCAAACGATAGACCGCGCGATTTCCTTCAAAATGACCCCCTGCCAAAGTCAATTTCATGTAGCAAAAGCGGAAATACGAGCATCCAATCATTACTGGGCTCGCCACGTTTACCGTCGCCTCACGGATTTGGTACCTTGAATTTTTTCCCCTCTAAAAATTGGTATATCTCGGGTTCTAATGCATCAATTTGACTTTGTCAAGTGGTCATTTTTAAGGAAATTACACTGGCTATCGATTGGGAATAGTTTCAAGAGCGTAGATTGACGCGCATGCGCAGGAGATGCTAAATACTGAATCAGAATTTGCTTCGAAAATGATTTTTGTCAATTTTGACCACTTTCCACCACTTGGGAATGTCTGAAAATACCTATATTCGATGTATTTTTTTCTGGAAAACACGTTGAAACAAGAATTTCCCGTTTCCCTGGCCAATTTCTATGAGAAAAATTGATTTTTAGTTTTGAAGAATTTTTTCTGGGGCCTAAATGAAGAGTTGGCGATACCCAAATACTTTGTTTCAAATTGTCAACGTTTCAAAAGTATGTCAAAAAATTTCAGAAAGATTCATCAAGATGCGCTAAAATGCGATTCAGTTGATGCAACATCGATTTTTAGCCTTTTTTTAGAGTCGTTTCAGGGTGTTATAAAAAATATAGGCGACCTCGGGACCTAATGATCCCTTTTTCCCACTTCGTTTGGTGTTAGAAACTGGGGAAAATTAATTCGGGGGCCATATCTGACAAGGGCCGATTCGCCATGCTTAACCGCTTAGTCCCTTTCTCGAAAACCCAATTATTCAAAATTCTGAGAATTTGATGTTTCATGTAAAATTTTGTGTTCTTTCAGAAAAAAATAGTCCCGAATTCCTTTTTTGCGTTCCAAGAGCTATTTTTGCCAATTATCACAAATCCATTTTCCAGGCTTTTGGAAATCGTCTGTTTGCTGCGCATGCGCAGGAATTTGGATCCTTGAAACCAATTCCATTGAAAGGCTAAGAAAATTTCCTTTAAAATGACCACCTGCTGAAGTCAAATTCATGCATTTGAACTGAATCTACAACGTATGAAAGATGAGCCTCCAGCTCAAGTGCGACACGTCGATGGACGCCATCGAACGGGGGCAGCCGTAGATTTTCCTTACTGCTGTCTCCAGTACCTCCGACCCACCTCTGAGGAACTATCAAGATTCAGTGGTCTTTTGAACGTTGCAACTCTGGGTCAAATGCATGGCATTGACTTCAGCAGGTGGTCATTTTGAAGGAAATTTTCTTGGCTTTCCAATCGAATTGGTTTCAAGGATCCAAACTCCTGCGCATGCGCAGAAAACAGACGATTTCCAAAAGCCTGGGAAATGGATTTGTGATAATTGGTAAAAATAGGTGTTAGAACGCGAAGAAGAAATTTGGGATTATTTTTTTCTGAAAGAACACAAAATTTTACATACAATATCAAATTTTCAAGATTTTAAAAAATTGGGTTTTCGAGAAATTTAATCTTCTATGTTTTTCACTCTTTTGCTCGATAAAATAACCCAAGACATTGAAATCAATCCTCCAAGACGGATTTCAATAGGTTTTTTGGGGACCTTTCGAATGCCGCAAGCCGCATTTCTGTATCTGTCAACGAATTCGAGAAAAATTCATTTTATTGAAAAAAATACCCTGACTTTTTTGTTGAAAATAATTCAAAAGAATAAAGTAATGTACGTTGAAGGTACCTGGAAAATTTTTTTGGGGCCCCATAGGTAGTGAAAAGTTCATATTTTGTACCATAGAATCGAATAAAAAAGTCAAGAAAAAAATTTAAGACATGGCCCTTTTTCGTAGGTTTGTTTCGCGCGGAACTACTCATATATCGATTTCAATTGTGGCATACATTCAGGTCAGTTATATGCTAGAACGCTTTTCAAATGAAGATTTTCCAAGGTTTGGAATAACGATGCGGTTCTGGAACTAATTATTTTGATGAACACTTACTTCTTAGCATTCAAAAATGTCAAAATTCTACCGTTGTCAAAGAGGGTACGATCGAAAATTATTTCAAAAAGTTTGCCATGAGAATTCAGCGTTGAATCTACTTATGTAAGATTTCTCAATGAATTATCGTTCATTTCTCAGAGAGTTCTCATGAATTTGTAAACTCCTCCGTCAATCCTTGCAGGTCTCATAGTCATCAAGCTAACAATCAGTAGGTTTCTCAGATCCCATGCATTCTCCTTTCATTTTTTGGTCAGATCTTTCTGTTAGTGGGCAGATTTGACTTCAGTCACACACACACATACACACCTATGAATTCATCCACGAAACATTCTCGGATCTTTGCTATTTCAAGAGTTCTATGAGAATTCATATTCATCCAATGACCAGAGTACCGGATTTTCCTATTTGGTGCTATCCATGAATTACGTGAGGAGCAATTTCATCATTCCAGACTTCTTCACCCCTTATTTACGAAATTTCTTGGCTGGAAAACGTCTGACGCATCCAGGCAGCCTAAAAAATTGGTCGATCCAATCCCTCAATCCTAAAACACTGATGTAATTAATGGATAGCCCTTTCATTTTCTATCACAAATTACTTGACACTGGCGTTATTGCTTTACTTGCTACCGCTTGTTTGGCTTGTGAATGTCCTTGATGAGTCAGAAGGCCCTGAAATGCTTTTATAGTTTAATAATGACGGTTGTAAAATAATGAATGGTGATTGGTTCAAGATGCCAGGTGGAAGTTTCTCATCAAGTTTCCAAAAATGATATCGTCTTGAGTTATACCTGCTAATAAATATATTAGATCAGAAAATTCAGATTTCTTCTTCTTAATCCACCCGCCTGACCACCAAGCCATTCTTCCACCCGTTCACCCACCCACCAACCCACCCATAACCCATACGGTCATCCATCACACTCCACCCCTTCCACATAGGCAATCCGATACGCGGGATGCTGACGGATAAATCTTGGCTGGGCGTTTAATTATTATAATTTTCAAGATAATTCCATTCACACAAATGCGATCAAACTGGAAATTATTAGAGAGATGATCGAAGAACCTGAGGAACTTTTCTGCACCTAACCTCATAACTCCATTCTCATAATGATGATTGTATGTATTTTGTTGTATCAAATCCAACATCCAATGAAAAATCTCGACCGGTGAAAGGACCAAGAAGAATTTGAAGGAAATTCCATTGAAAGATTCGTGTATCTACTCATGGGAGAGTCATAAATAAGTCTGCGTGTCGCTTTCTCGCTCAACGTTTTATCCACGCGCTTCAATACAATGCTCAAGCAAGATATCGAGAAGAGATCAGGCTTCACTCTTTCCCAGCTTCCTCTCTTACTATACAAAACATCCAACACAGCCCATAACCTATATCAAACTTATGAGAATCTCACATCCCTCGCATACTTTGAGTATATATGGCTCACAAAACGAGTCACCTCACGTGCGTTCTCCTCCCTCAATACATTTTCACTCTGGCACACGTGTCGTCGCTTTCGTCTACTTCTCACCATACATATATACATACAAATATATATATATATTTTCTTTCTAGCACTCAGTCATACCCTGTCACTTTCGGCTACATATATATATAAGCTCACGATACAGAGCGACAAAATCGAGATACGATGATGCGCCCTGTAATGCATTATGCATATGACGCTAAAATCGTTGAAGCTAACTCTTAGATGTATACGGTTATATGATGCGTCAAAATGAAAATCGTTTATTGAAAGGTAGCTCTGTACGATGTGCGACTTTTTTGAAAATGATGCAAGAGGGACAGATAGAGAAAAAGAAAGAAATAGGGGAAGATGAGGCTATCGCGTGTGCTATACCGTGTGTTTATACGTGTACACTTTTGTGGTATTGACTTTTATATGAAGCAAAAGTAGAGGGTGAGGAGGGAGGGGTGATAGAAAAGTAAAGACTGCCGTTGAAAAATATGCGTTAGGTGGGTATAGGTCGAATCTTGAGACGGGACGTATGGATGAAAGGTAGGTAGATATAACCGAGGCTTCTTTTTCACTCACGGCCAATGTGCGGTCTTAGGGTGATGGTGGTGGTAGTGGTGGTAGTGCGTGACTACTTGCGCGTTGAGCGATAGTAATTTTTCATGCTGATGGCCTCCGTTTTTCTTGATCGATTTGCGGCTTATGAACGGAATCTACTCGCTATTTTTCATGCGTTCTAAATTGAATATGTAGACGTTGCTGGTGAATCCGTGAACTGGTGCGGTAATTTTATTGTAGTGCTTTCTTTGGTAGACTGTGAGGTGTTGAGAGTTGCCCATTTCATTTGAATTTCTCTTGGATCCGCTGAGAAATTGAAGAATTATCATGATTCGAATATCAAGCATCTGCACGAAAGGAGGGGAAGGGGTCAGATGAAATTTCAATATTAGTTTGTTTGTATGAGTCAAGTTTGAGACGGAAATTCATAGCGAATTCATAGTGACGTTTGTTGATGTCGTAGCATCTGTTCAGACAGTTATTTGGCCATGTTGAGTGATTATAATACTCATCGTACTGGACTAATCCGATTGAGTTCGATCATCAATGGAGTAAATTTGTCAGGAAACCACGAGATTGTCGAGTATCATCGAGTAATATCCTGGATAAACCTGTCACATTAGTTCAAAAAGGGAAGACGAAAGTCGAAGAATCCAGAGGCTGTCAGGATGAAAGAGATAAGTTTGCTATTTTTCGAATAAATTGGTGATTCCCATTTGCAGAAGTCGACGATATGTTTCTTGGCAAAGTTATTCCTGTCAAGGTTAATCTAAAAAAGTATTTCACGAAAATGATACGGAAAAACGGTCCAACTGCGGCTATGAATTACTTATCCAGATTTGTCTATTTCAGTCTAAAAGGATCAACTTCGGGAAATCAGGAGGTACATTATTCCTCAAATGGCATCATGGGCATTTTGAATATAAAAAAAGAGCTAAGGTATTCAGGAAGCGGTTCCAACCAATCATCGTTGATCTTCAGGATTGTTCCGGCGCAATTGAGAACATACACTTATTTTAATGATGCCAGGATGAATCTCTACTGAAACTCATCATCAATGAAGAAATGCCTTCAATTTTTCAACATGATCTTACGGAAGAGTCAAAATCACTTGTGTAACTCTAGTCCACAATCGTATACATGATTTCAATCCAGGTTATACTCCATTGATCTTTCCAACTTTCTTGAGGTATAACTTGGACTTGCTAAGGTGAATGTGCCTAATATGCCCCCATTTCTTAATATGCCCACTTAAGTTCTCGAATGTACGAAACCGTAGGCCTTGCCGTGCATTTCTTTCATGTTTGTTACGTTGAAATATGAGAAAATGATAGTTTGGACCAATCCTGAATGGACCGCGCTTCTCTTAGAATAGAAAAAGTGGTATATGGTACTTCCGAATTCTTTCCTTCTAGTCACTGAAAGCTGAGCCGAATAAAATTGAGTTAATCAATTCTAACGTAGGTTCTTCATCTAGAATCTTTGCCTTTGTCCCAACTTTGAAATGCTGTTCACAGAATTGCAGAATTCGAATTCTAGACGATTCCACACCCATATTACTGAAAAATTGCAGTTTTTCTAATCAGTCCCCATCCTGTTTTCCGCATATAAAGGGCTCTGAACAATGCCGCGACTACTTTTATTACTTTTTTCCCCCAGATTACAGTGGTTTTAGGTGTATACAGCTATCCAGCAGCCTTCAAAACGCATCGGTTCTCAAGAGTTGTCTAAATATCGATTTTCATGTTTATTTTCAGGTTATGTTTACTTTGAGTGATCGAGAATATCTTCAAATACGACGATTTGTCTATTCAGAACATCGACGTTATGCTAGCTCCCGCATCGATATCACTGTTCCAGAGCTTTCGAATCGTGAAATGACTATGGGAGCATATTAGGAACACACTGTGAAAAATCTTTGTGTGCTGAAATTGAGATAGCTCAACTCCAACTCCTTGAAATCAAACGTACTTCAACTCATTTTGAAGATCTTGAAATAAGCTTCAGAATGACTCGAATCACGTTTGAACATATTCAAATGAACCGAAACTATGAGGAAAACAAAAGTAATGGGAGGCATAATAAGCACACTTACCTCACTTATTATCCTCAGCCAATTCGTTACTCGGGCTTGTTCTCAATACTCGATGCCGATAGCTCATTGCAAAAAACCCAAAAGCTCTCAGTTCTGCCAAAATCACAGCTCGATGATCTCGTAATCGCATTTTCTCGCGTGAAAAACAGCCCCACCATGCATGAAAAACACCCTACTAGATTTGCAACGTTACGGTCAAGCAGTCGGAAATTCATTTTCGAATGGCTCCACCTCCGAACTTACTCATGCGCCAACTCCTACTTCACATACATACTCGGTAACATTTTCTCGCTGCGCCAAACCGAGACTTTTCATGAATAACGACGGTCTCTACATTCGGGTATCAGTCATGCACGCCCGGATATATCAGTAGTCAAATAAACAAGCATTCCAAGCTATAACCCCATATATCAAGGAAAATACGAAAAACTAGCGACGACTACGAATACGACTCTTGCGTTCACATGAGAGCGTACATCGTTGGACTTTTGGTCAGAAGCAAAGCTCGATTCGTGCAAATTTTGTGCTTGGCCAACGACCGAGTTTGCAAATGGGAAATGGTAGAGACGGACTCTGATATAGTCAGACAAAACCAGCCATACCCCGATGGCTCGTTCAATTTGTTTCGCGTGGTGGTCACGCCGCGCTTCGTACAGAGAATCGCAAAGCTAAAACTTTTCGCTACGATTTAGGGATATCCGTACTACGAATTCGAACTATGACCGCAGCGGTGGCTATATATAGTGTACTAGTTTGACTGTCTAAATGGTGAAGTGGATACGTTGTAGTTTCTGATGCAGTAGAGGTGAGCTGAGTTATGGTCGGATACGGATTTTGAGATTGCGAATTGGCTCTGTTTGTCGCTTTTGCGATTGATTGGTGATGGGATCTGTTGATTTGGTTCCTGTTAGCTGGAAGGACTGTATGTTTGAGCAGTGTCTGTGTATCAAGACTTTCTTTGGTAACTGGATACTATTGAGATCATTTGGGGTTTCTATCGTACTTTTTTCACTGGAGAAGGTAGATACTTTTTGAATCCTTGTAGATCTTGATGAGACTAGTGTGACGAATTTTCTCCCACTGTTCTTGTTTATCTAAAACCTTTGAGACATTTCAATGTTTTATAGCGTACTTCAACACATCTGGAAGCTTGTTCCCTGGGCACTCTGTTGGAATAAAATTTTTTGTGAGTTTTTGCAAGGATGTGCCTTATTGTCCTTCTACGTACATGAGGGACTCGTTTCTATACGATTGTACAAGTTTCCCGTAAATCCAAAATATTTCTAATCCAGCATATCTAAATATGCCGTAATTTAGATCATTTTGCAAATTTTCTACACCTCTCTATACTACAGTACCGGTCAAAAGTCTAAGCTCACCCAAAATTTTTTTTTTCAACTTTGTGAGTTGAATTACTCGGCTCTATTTGAGCGTAGAGGACTTTTCCGGAGCTCATTTTGAAGGTTTTTTCACGTACTTCAAGACGGCCTTATTCATTTTTATCCGTACGGATCGGGATCTTTCCAATTTGAGCTTGAAAAAATGTCAATTTCAACGATTTTTGAGAGAATCTTCTGGCTCCTGCCAATTTGAGCCACATGAATATTTCAATATGAAAATTGTGGGATACAAAAGTACCAGTCTAGAGCTTTAAAATCCGTTTTTGAACGTCCCTCTACGCCACTTCTAATCCGAGCTATGACACTTTCTCTGAGAGAAGATTTTTCGCAAAAACTAGCACTCCAATTCGAGAAAGATACAAAGACGCATTTTTATGAAGTATAATCATAATTTCTGTCATCTTTTATCTATATCTTGATTGAGGAAATGAGAAACCTTTGAAATATGCCCCAAAAAGTTAATTTTCTCGTCATTTTTGAGTCCAGGTGCTAGTTTTCGCAAAAAATCTTCCCTCAGAGAAAGTGTCATAGCTCGGACTGGAAGTGGCGTAGAGGGGCGTTCAAAAACGGATTTTGAAGCTCTAGACTGGTACTTTCATATCCCACAACTCCCATATTGAAACATTCATGTGGCTCAAATTGGCAGGAGCCAAAAGATTCTCTCAAAAATCGTTGAAATTGACATTTTTTCAAGCTCAAATTGGAAAGATCCCGATCCGTACGGATAAAAATGAATGAGGCCATCTTAAAATACGTGAAAAAAACCTTCAAAATGAGCTCCGGAAAAGTCCTCTACGGTCAAATAGAGCCGAGTAATTCAACTCACAAAGTTGAAAAAAAAAATTTTGGGTGAGCTTAAACTTTTGACCGGTAGTGTACATGAAGTTAAATGGGTAGATCGCCAAGGGGTGAACGGCAAATCTGGCAGAAGTTCATGGGGGTGAATGAGTACATTACTGCAATCTTCCCAGTATCATGAACGTGAAATCGGCCGGGGATCGAATTTCTCAATTCTGCAAAAAGCATTTCGAATTCAATACGAAGAAAGTGAGCTGGAGTACGTTGCAATTGATTACATTAATCTTCCCTGACAAAGCTCTGAGTGACTAACAAAAATAGGTCAAAATGAGCGAAACCAGTATTCCTGTTCCAAGATAAGCATGGGTCCTATGAATCACTCAAAACAATCAATTTCCTGATTTTCTAATGTCACGAACGTGGAAACGAGGCGTGGTAAGTCCTACGAGTGTGTGCACTCGAGATGTTGAGTGGGTGAAAATTAGGCAAAGGCAAATAAGGCATATTTACCTCATAGTTATGATTCAGCTAGAGGTAGAATTTTGAAATTCTGCGTTACCAAACATTCCAATCCATAGAAATTATAATAATCCTCAGAATAGGATAAAAGGGCCAACCCAAGTTCTCACCAGTGATCCACTTGAGCAATGATATGATGAGACCCAAAGTCCCAAAATTACTATTTTCTGAGCTCAAATTTCGAATCCTTCACCGTCTACAATAGCTCAATGGTTATTGATATTAAATTACTATTGATTTGGTTGAGATCGCTCATCGACATTCTCAAGAAGACTAATTAGTGGATGTTGAAGATAGAAAAATAGAAAGATATGTGAGATTATGAAATGTTGAGGAGAACCACAATTCCTCAATAGATATGAAATTGGTTAGAACCATCCGTCTTTACATCCGGGTTCTTATTTGCCTACACCCATTGTGGTCAAATTATGATTCTTCTACGGAATCAAGCATCAGCTGTCTGTAAAGGAGGGAACTCTTCTCAATCAAGATCCAATTAAAATGAGTACTTGGAATTCTGTAAGGAGGAATAGAGTTTCTGATTCACATGATTACCCACGAAGGAAATCTTCGGTTGTGAACCGAAATGACTTCATCAAACTAACGATAAGTCGAAATCACAATAATCGACATGTACAAGCTCATTCAGGGCAAGTGGCTCGTGCGCATCATTTACAGATTGCCTAATCATAAATTCGCGTCGCGCGTTGCAAACTTCTGTCCTCTTTCTTCTCTCATGAACCAGTAGTCATCTGTGTACCACGTATATAACTGTGGCATAGCTTGCAAGAGCTTACCTCGTAATCACGTTTGTTTTATGGGCCGTTACGCGGCCAGATACTTTAACTAATTGTATAATTGCTTCACAGCCTGCTGCTACATTCTATGCTATACCAAAGACACCAACGACACCAACTACACCAACGACGACGACGACGACGACGACGGCACCAGATCGTCGCGACGCCTCGCGTCCGGCGCCCTCTGATGCTATCTCTAATACCCGTGTCTCAACCGAGTCGCGACTTTCAACACCCATAGAGAAAGGTAGAGAGAAGAGAAAGAGAGAGAGTTAGCTTTGCAAAAAAGGCAAGGGGTTGGCTGGGATTTCTGCTACTGCTGTTGGTAACATCGAAAAAGGGTAGGGAGGGGTGAGGGTAGGAAGGCCAACAGTCGTGGAGACTTTTAAGCGCCCTCGTAAACACGAGCCGTCACTGCGCCAGTCGTCCGCTTAATTCGCTAGGCCGCTAATTGCATGGGTTTTAATTTGCGAAAAATCCACCAACTCTCGCAGTCTTGCTGCTGAATGCGAGTTGGGTGTACAGAAATGGCATCCATAGCCACGATTAACAGGCGCTTCGTTAACTTTCAACGGATGCTGAGAATGGCCAGCGACTACTGGTAGCGTTACTCCACAGTTTGTGCTGATTCCTTGAGGGCTAACTCAATGCATGACTGGCTTTTTTCACGGTCCTTGAATTAGTGAGGACGCAATATTGGCTTGGCTGTTTTTTGAGGGCTCGAATTTTCGAGGTATTATCGATTTAGTATTGTTCAGCGTTGATTGAATTTTTGTGTGATTCACGCGTGTTTGCGTTATTAAGAGCTTTATGTACTCGTGTGCGAGTTATTTTACATGCTTAGTTATGCTGACTGGAACTATGCAATGTATCTGGAGAGAGTGGTGGATAGGCTTACATGATTTGATTGGTCATACTACCTTCATTCATTTTCACCATTGTTGAGATCAATATATCCACTTACACATTGTAAGGAAGAATCTGGTGGGAGATGAATAACTCTCCACCAGATTCTTCAACAATATGTTTGAAAATTGACTCACTGATTGCCTGTCCAATCCAGCTACCCGTTACGTCCCAAATTTAATCACTGCTTGAGAATTTGACCACTGTGAATATGGTTCAAAGTATGCGACTCGTGAGATGGAATGGTGTAGAGCCCCCAAGGACATCATTGAATCGATAAAATGAGCTTCATCAAAACTTCCTGCAAGAGAATAAAAACGAAAAATGGCAGGGTTAGTCGGAGTTTTCTTGGTGATCATTGGGCTTAATTGACTTCAGTCAGCGTTCGTACTTGGATGGCATGTTTCGGTGTGTCAAGCCTAGTTTGTTTGGTAATAGAAACTGGGCAAACGGAAATGAGGCCTGGTAGACCCACACCAATGGCCATCGAGTACGAATCCTTCCTGAAGTTGCTTAACCTCTTCGATTGGCATTCTATCTGGATCTATTTTTAAGTTCAATCCTCCTTTGAGTCTACGAGTAATATCCCAAGCTCCGTAGTGCCATGGCCCTATGAATGCGAGTATCTATCCGAAAAAATTTCATCATGTTTACAAAAACCCAAATTGATCGTAATATTCTTGGCTCCTTATATTGATCAAGAGCAACATTTCTAATTATTCGAACGTTTCTTTCAGGAATGCAAAGATTGGAGGAAGATAAAAGTGAAAATCCTGAAGATAACCTGTGAGCACTCATTGAGTGAGTATTTAACTTGATGAATGAGCATATGATGTCCATTGAGTTTCTGAGTCAGCTTGCTGACACTTACGGCAGGTTTTTGACGTTCAATGGTTAATTATGGGAGATGCGTCATATGTGATAGGAATCACTCAAATAATCCTCACAAGATTTTCTTGATATCCTGAAATTACCTAGAATTCTTCTCCGTCGAGGTACGGACCAAGTCAGTTCCCAGTCAATAGAATTCCATATGAATTTGCAACTGAAACTGTGTTGAGGTAACTCGACGTATAGAAAGTTATATTCAAAATCATTACAGCAGAAAAATCATAACAGAAAAAACTCAAACATGGTCCAATCAATTCTGTATAGTCTTCCAGATACTAAATCACGTCAAAGAATTCAGCTGTTCTTGAAAATATTGACCATAGAGAATTGCCAAATTCCCATATCATGCTCAGTCGATCATGGACTAATGTAGTTGAAAGGTCGCAATGGCCTCTGGCTATAAGAATCCAGATTTTTGACGATGACACTGATTGTATCCACCAAATAAACAGTATCGCCAGCCTCAAACGGAATAGGTACACATAAAATATTTGATACAGCGTTTTGTCCATCCAATACTCCAGGGAAGAATGAATATGGATCAGAAGCTATAGATGGCATCAAAGGAGGGTCCAACCGGATAAGTGAGAAGAGAACCAATTGCTCAGCCCATAGCGCCGCAAGCAGCCGGAAAATTCTTCAATAGCGACAAATGCATTTCCCGATTAGATATCCCGATCCGTCTTCGAGGAATCGTTTGATCCGCTCTGAACACACGTTCTTCCCTCCCAATCCTCTCCTTTTGCCGAACAATGGCCTTCCTTGGATCAAATACGTTTCGGGATCGGTCTCGCATCTCTCGGATCAGACTCTCGCGTTCTTTGCGTCCCCTTTATATAGAGGTGATGGAGGAAGACCCGCTAGCTTCGTCAAATATTTGTTCAATCACCACAGAGATATTTTCACAGATCGCGAATCGATCCTTCTATACTCCCTTGTTCTGGTTTTTTTGTCGCGGGACATTCAGCTCTTGTCTGATTTGACATCTTTTCTGAATTATTTTGTTAGTGGTGACTACGGTCGATGAGATGGGGAAAACTATGGTGCATATTTTACATACTACAATTTTAATGTACTACAATTGTTGAATTCTACTATTCCTCGGATATTTCATAAAATGAAGTCCCCGGGCATTACTGTGTGCCGAGCAGACTTCAATCCCATATTGGCTTCCCCATGAATGACAACGGCGGATTGAAGGAAATTTCATTCGAAGGTTTCGTAGCTCCAAGTGCAAATCAAGTGTATATGGAACTCTCGAAAATTTCCTTCTCTATTTCAACTGCCAATTATCCAAATCGAGCACGGTCAGCCGGACATTCGAGGGGTGCCCTGAGAGTAAAAATATGGAACATGCTGGTTTCTGGCACCAAGTGTCTATGATTCGTGATCAATTTGGGCGATATAATGAGGGAATTTCTGCTCCGAAGTATTTCTCATCTCGTAAATTAGCCGGTAGCTCGAGTCTGAGGGTTAGCTCGATAGAAGGAATGAGTAAAAAAGGCCAAGTTGCAGAAAAGGGCAAACGACATTCGGCAAAAAGACGGTTATGGAAGGAGAAGGGGAGGAGAGCTGGCTTAATTAGAGGAGGTTTTTGCGTCCCCTTAAATCGCTTGATGCAAGCAAGAAGCCGTCATCTTGGGCGTGGGAATTAGTCTCGGACGGATTGATCAAAGCTGTTTAACTGGTCTCTTATTAAAGAAATCCATAATTGCTCTGGCTCTGTGAGAATCTGTAAGGTTTGTGGGAGGAGAAAAGGTGCTTGTAGCCGTTATGCACGAATTGGTGTCTGCAATTTGAGTTCGTTTCCTCTTTCTTCAAATAACCCTTCCATTCAAGCACCCATTGACGTCGTTTCCGTCCGTGACCTCCACATTACACAGCTCTTGAGCCAATTCACCGTCGTACACAACTTGAGTATCAGCAGTCACCTCATAAATTATTCCCTTAGTCACGTGATTTGGACGTAATAACTAGAGGAAATAGTACAGAAAGACACTGTCGAGGCATTCGAGTCCCTTTGTAATCCAGCGAGAAAACAGAAGAAGTACCTGGGAAATGTGAGGAGCTGTGTGATGGAGGTTTGGACATCCAGTTCATCCAGAGTTCATCCAGAAGTTACAGGGCTTATCAATTTCGGTGAATTTTGATTTCTCAGCAATCATTTTCTCCAAACACTACTTTCACAATCATCCTTGTTCGAGATACGAGAATGCAGGTATAGAGATGAGACTCACGAGACAACCAATACCACTGATTTAGTGGAAGTACTGCAATAGTACCGTTCAAGTACCACCAAAGTCCCACAATAGTATTATAGGAAGACCGGAAGCTACGAAGTGGGACTTTGAGTTCAGCAAGGAATCACATGCCTCATCCATGTATATGAATCACGATTACTCGGGAAAACGACTCCCATCCGATACTTTCACAACCATTGCTGTTCGAAATGCAAGAATATGAGCATAGAGATGGCACGTATGAGACAATCAAATACCTCAATGATCTAGCAAAAGTACCGTTGAAGTACCGCAAGATTACCACCGGAGTACCGATCAAATACCATTAAGATCCTCCAGTAGTATTACAGAGAAATAGGGTGATGAGAATTTGAAACTTCGAGTTCATCCAGGAATTACACGGCTGGCCCAACTATGTGAATCGCGATTACTCAGGATTTACGACTCATTCGATAGTGTCCTTTCTATTGCTGCTTGAGATGCAAGAATATGAGCATAGTGCACGTTTGAGACAATTGAGTGGGACAATCAAATACCCCTATGATCTAGCGGAAGTACCGTAAAAGTACCGCAGAAGTCCCGGTTAAGTACCGCCAAGGTCCCAGAGCAGAATTACAGGAAGATAGGAAGCTACGGAGTGAGACTTTGAGTTCAGCCAGGAACTATATGGCTCATCCATGTATGCCACTCACGATTACTAGGGAATAATGACTCCCATCCGATACTTCCACAACCATTGCTTTTCGAGACGCGAGAATATGAGCTTAGAGGTGGCACGTATCAGACAACCAAATACCTCAATGATCTAGCAGAAGTACCGCAAAAGTACCACGGGAGTACCGATCAAATACCACTGAGGTCCCACAGGAGTATTGCAGGAAAACAGGGTGACGAGAATTGAGACTTCGAGCTCAGCCAGGAGTTACATGCCTGGCCAATCTATGTGATACTCGATTACTGGGGAATCACAACTCTCATGCTTTTACTTCCATTGCGGCTTGAGATGCAAGAATATGGACATAAAGATGGCCTGTATGAGACAATCAAATAGATCAATGATCTAAGGGGAGTACCGTAGAAGTACCGCAGAAATACCGGTCAAGTACCGCGAGGTCCCACTGCAGTATCACAGAAAAACAGGGAGCTACGAAGTGAGAATTTGAGTTCAGCCAAAAGTTACATGGCTCATTCATGTATGTGAATCTCGATTACTCGGGAATAACGACTCCCATCCGATACTTTCACAAACATTGCTGTTCGAGATGCGAGCATGAATGCGTAGCAAATATGAGCTATTACTCAGGGCACCTGCCTTTACGGCCATATCCCGCGGGGCAAGGATACCCCTGCCAGCGCGTTGGTTTGGAAGGCAGCCATTCCCGATTCTCAAGGAACTCGACAGTTGATAGCCCTCGTAGCATACTTACTATCCAATTTCGGGCCAGCTGCCAGCGCATAGCTGTACCCGCTCCTTAGTAGGGGCTTTTTGGATCCCTCTTAGCTACGCTGAAGCTCGAGAAGCCCAAGGTTCCCTCGATAGAACATGCAGACCTCGCGAAGAACCACACGAAGTAACTGTTCCACAATTTCCTAGCCTTATCCTCGCCCTGGCATTATGCTTACCGTGCCAGTCTCGGGGCCAGGTCTCTCTCTATCAGATTTGAGCGAATGACCGAGTACGGTGTCCCTCAACTGGAGCCGAGAATGAATGTGGGGATGTAGATGAGACCAAAACGAGACAATGAGGTACCTCTGTGATTTAGTGGGAGTACTGCGAAAGTATTGTATAGTACGGGTTGAGTAACACCAAGAATTCGTTGCAGTATTCCAGAAGGGTGTCACCATTCTAGACTCTAAGGTTGGGATTCATAGCTGTGAATGCGAGATCACATCCGTAAACCGCTGCGACCGCGATATCAAAGTATTGCTCAACCCCGATTATTCACGAATTTGAATATCTAATCTGCTACTTTTTAATCACTTTTGCTCAAGATTCAGTAGTGTACTTGCAGAGGAGCCATTAACAAGACACTCAAGTAGTACTTTAATCCAGCGAAAGTTTCAGGAAAGTATCGGTGCAGTACCGGCAAGATACCAATGTATTATTGCACGAATACTGGTTAGTTGTATTACAAATTCTGAGTGTGTCTATATAAGGTTCATACCATGGTCTTTTCATCTTGATGTGTTTCGGTCATCCTAGAAATTGGGATTCCTCATACGCTGTGCTTACTAAGATTGCTGACAAAGACTAGAAGGTGTAGTTACACAGGTGCCGCTATCGAAACATTCAAGTTCGGTGATAGTCCCGCGGAAGTACCGTTAAAGTACTTTGGCGATAATACCATAGCCTTGCAAGAATACTGCCCAGGTAACTCTGAGATATATCAGGAATATATCAGAACAATAAGCACTTGACTATTTTCCTAGCTTAAAATGCTCAAAGAACTGAGGAATTGGGAAATCCTAGGATCAAGACAATTACACAATAAAATGTAAATAAGTATGTGGACGATTCAGATTCTAAGGAAATTTCATGTGGGATACAGAACTATGTCTGGTTGTCTTGATTCATGAAATACTGTCGTTCACTATTTCCATTCTCTATTCTTTACTTCTCCAATTGCCTGTCTCTTCATTCAACTCATTATTCACACCCTTACATAGACAATATACAGGGTGTCCGAAAACTAAGTACCCCCCCATTTTTTCAGAAATGGTTAAAAATCGGGAAAACCCCCGGAACACGTGTCCCCTTATTTTGAGGGGGACATCCGATGGTGGCCTTGTTTTTTACCTCGAAAGTCATTTGGAGGTGAACTTGATTTTTTTAAATGGAAACACCTACTTTTGACCTCGAATTCTGGAAGAACATGAAAAATGATGAAATTTTTGTTTGAAACTTTTCTTGACCCGACTTGACCTTGGCAATATAAATGGAGGTCAGCACGGGTTGACGGTAACCGCTGTCGCTCCAAGAGTGAACATTTTATCAAAAAATGTTTGGGATGGAAGTTGTTTATGCTCACGGTAGAAAAGATCTAATGACCTTGTTTCCGACCTTGGAGGTCATTTTCAAGGTGATTTAGTGGTCAACTCGATTTTTCCAATGGAAAAACCTAATTTCGACCTCCAAGGTCGAAAACAAGGTCATTGAGTATTTTCTACTGTGATCATGAGCAACTTTTATCCCAAACATTTTTCGATGAAATGCTCACTCTTGGAGTTACAGCGGTCACTGTCAACCCGTGCTGACCTCCATTCATCTTGCCAAGGTTGAGTCGGGTTAAAGAGAGTTTCGAACAAAAGTTCAATCACTTCTCATGTTTTCTCAGAATTTGAGGTTAAAATTAGGTTTTTCTATTCGAAAAAATCGAGTTGACCTACAAATGACCTTGAAAATGACCTCCAAGGTCGGAAACAAGGTGATCAGCTCTTTTCTACTGTGATCATGAACAACTTTTATCCCAAGCATTTTTTGATAAAATGCTCACTCTTGGACCGACAGCGGTTATCGTCAACCCGTGCTGACCTGCATTTATCTCACCAAGGTCAAGTCGGGTCGAAAAAAGTTTTAAACAAAAGTTTCACCATTTTTTATGTTTTTTCAGAATTCGAGGTCAAAAGTAGGTGTTTCCATTCAAAAAAATCGAGTTGACCTCCAAATGACCTTGAAAATGACCGTCGAGGTAAAAAACAAGACCACCATTGGATGTCGTCCTCAAAATAAAAGGACACGTGTTCCGGGGTTTTTCCCGATTTCCAACCATTTTTAAAAAAAATGGGGGGGGGTACTCACTTTTCGGACACCTTGTATATCAAGAATCCACAGTTTGGAATAGGTTACCATTCTCAGTGGATGGTTATGTAGTTCGTTCTTGTTTTCATGTGGACGTTCAATTCATCTCAAGGATGGAAAAAAAGATCAACGAAAATTTATGTACGTTCTTGCCTCTTTCTTCAGTCTGTAAAAAGAGCCACAAGGAAGGAGCACAGCACGTGACAGCAGCCATAGAACTCGAAAGCATAACAAGTTTGAAAGTCGTGGTATAAAGACGCGGTAATCGAAGCTACCGCGACATGGAAGGCTAATAAACAAAAGACGCTACAGCAACACTACTGGCGCAGAGCCACGAGTAATGGCTCTCTGCTCTCTCGCGCTATCTCCTAATTTTCATTCGCGCGAGAAGTGCGAGCTAGCTGCGAGAGGCTGAGAAATATGTCGTGGCACAAAGTGGCACCTCCGGAACATTCTCTCTTTCTCTCTATTTCGGTGTATTCTAACCTCTCTTTCACTTGCACAACGGGTATATATTTCCTTACAGGGGTGCACACGCAGTTACGCGAGATTAGCAATTCATGACCGCGCTCTTGTTATTGTCGCGATCATGCAAGGCTTTCTTCCCGCTATTTTCCATCTTTCTCACTTCTACACATTCACAGAGAGGCCAGAAATGCACCCTGGGTATAATGATAATTAAGAAACATCGTAACAGAAGCATATTTGGGGTGTCCCCTTTTTTCCTTTTGTCTTGTATTTTTTAGCGTGGTTGAAATGAAAAGTGTCTGCGTGTGTCTGTACTTGGTCTTTTCTGGTTTAGGGGCATTGGTGAGTCTGTGCTTCGCTTCCTCGTTTAATCTGAAGCGGCGCTTGTTAAAAATGCTCGTGAATATAAAGAGTTGCATTATTAAAGAAGTTTGCGCCACTATAACAAAAAGTTTCGCGAGGTAGAGCTTTGCTGGAGAGAGGAAAAGAGAAGGAGATGAAGATACGGATGTGGGTGGATAGAGATGATGAGGATGAAGGGATAGAAAAAGAATTCACAACAAGTTGTTTAAGGGTGCGATGAGGTTGGAAGAGGGAATCTGGAAGATCACGAATGAAAGGCTTATTGATCCATAAGATTCTCCTCATCCTTGTGATACGATAGGGGCTTATGATTCTTTGTTGAATGAATTTTGAGTACTCTAGAAAAATATTTTCTAATGTCGGAATAGGGGAAGGTCATTGAGATTGGAACAAAAATACACAATCTAAAGAGTCACGTAATTTCATGTTTTTTCTCTGAATCTAGCTAGCACGTGATGAAAATCGTCGTGGTAATTTTGGAAAGTTATAGTACTCGTTGTCGAGGATATTCCTCAGAATTCTCCAAGATTTCATCAGAACTTCATGATACTCCCTGTTATTTCCTGATAACTCAATGTACGACAAATACCCGATATCATTAGTTGAAAATGTAAAGACAATGATTTGATGAG
Source organism: Eretmocerus hayati (assembly GCA_029851415.1). NCBI lineage: Eukaryota > Metazoa > Arthropoda > Insecta > Hymenoptera > Aphelinidae > Eretmocerus > Eretmocerus hayati. The sequence continues at coordinate 158,551,817 of CM056742.1, read as the reverse complement.
AATAGTCACCGTCTCAATCATCTACGACGCCAGTATGAATTTGTAGCCTCAATTGACGGAATTCTTTGATCTTTGAGCGCATACTAATCGCGAGCTTTGTATCAATTCATGGACAATAATAAAAAAATACGGAATAAAATACGAGAACTAAGGACTATCTAAATCTGTATGGGTAATTTTACACTGCTAAAGGAAAATTGCTGCAACGATGAAGGGGACCAAGAAGTAAGTGAAAAACCGTCAAAACAAAAAACTGCGGGACAGAAGGTAACGTTGGCTGAATTAGCATAACGACACTAATCAAAATACGAATGAACGGCCTTGGAGCTTGCCAGGATGGTTGACTCATTATCGCCGAGCCAGTTGGCATCTGCCTTGAGACAATTTTTTCCACCCAGCTCTTCGAGATTCTCGCATTAGTTTTCACTGCGCACCCCTTCGTGCTAATTGTACTGACAATGACAGGCTTAACTTGTATACCGTTCTCTAATCCTCGATCGGAATCATAATTTTTAAAATTAAATACATAAGATTCTCATTAGTCTAGGAGATATGATGTGCTGAATTTTTACGACCATTCATGAGAATTTTTTGATGAAATATCACGCAGTTTGAATTAAATTTGTTGGGGATTGATTGGCGATGCATGAAGATATCTCTATGTATCGTAATGTCAACAAATGCCAAGGACTTTCTTCTTTCTGTAGAATTCCACACGCGAGAGTGGACAAGTATTGACTCTTTCAACCTGAATACTTTTTTTCATCAATCAGACCGCACACCAGCAGCTGACTCAAGCCAATTTCAGTCAACGTCAGATGTCAATTACGAGCCCAGTCGTAAATAGAGATATCCCAGTTTGCGAGACAAGATTGAGACCAAATCTTGTCCCATCTGTATGAATTTTCATCAAACAGATTGAGCGCATAAGCGTCAAACCATCCGTTGAATAACGATGGAGATTAGCGTATATTTCGCGGAAAATTGGTTCATGAGACTGAGAGATCCTACTTTATGGATCTGGTACGTCTAAGTCATCAGTAAGATGGAAACATTTCCGAGCGTGTATTCAAGCACGGCTCATACGCTACGACTCGTTGGATAGGCAATGTCATAAAGTATCATGCGTACGTGGCATTCGATTTAGTCTCGTAATCCCTTACCCACGTAAGTGAAACCTACATCCGCGTGACACTGTAGTCCTTTCAATCTTGAATTTTGACATGTGGGTGCATTTTACCATTTCTTCCCTCATATGTATTTCATATTATGTGTATTTTTTCCAAAATCTTTCGCGATCAGGTACACCCTCTTAAAAACTGTTCACCTTGACAGACACCAGAACTCTATTAGAAAGAAAAAAGTCATCCTGAATCTGTGAATACTATTTGGGGCGTTTCTTATCTTCTGTATCGACCCCGTTGGTTACTTCATAGCAAAATATTTGGTTCCTAGGACACTTGAAGGACTTTTTTTGAGATGGCTCAGAAATTTTTCTGACTGCCAATTTCATGGGTTGAATATGAAACTTAAATACTCCGGTCTGTTTTGAAATCTCTATACCGAAGCTTCGTAACAAGAATAGTCCAAATAATTGGAATCATGGAAACCAGATAGTGTCAAGGACCCCTGACTTGATTTTTCGGAATCGAGAATCTTTACAGAACTCCCTGCAAAATTGAATAAATAGGCAGAGGTGATCATTCAACGCATAAGAGTCTTATCATCCCTGCAGGATTCATTCTGTAACAAATTTTGTTGAAGTATGAAATTTTTCGTAGAATGATCATTCGTCATGAGTATGTCATCCTTTCATAACAACCGAGTTGGATGTGAGCAACTTAGGTTAGTACAATTTATTCAGTGTATATGAAGGGATTCGAACCATATCGATGGTACGGATATGTAAAAATTTCCATTATCTATGGAATGTACATCACGCTCTGACAAACTTTGGACCCATAAAATCTCTATGAAAATCTGAAAATCATCGATGCACTACAAATCCAAGCTCTCAACGTGGCGCCGATTTTATTTGTCGAACAGAGCACACTTTATCCTTTACCCCAACACTCGTACACCCCTCTCGAAAGAAGCAATCCACGTCAGATTACCACGAACCAAAGTCTCATAGTCTCTCACGATAGATCCCTTTACGACGCGGCGTTACGAGATTGAATCGAAGCGAAGCGCGTCTCTATGAAGTCGAGACTGAGCTCAACCCCTTCACCGTTCCTCTCTGTTTTCCTCCCTTTTTGCGTCCCATACGCGTTCGTATCGTGAACATTTTGGTATAGAGAAATTCCACCCACGTGTGGGTACGCAGAGGCAAGGGTGAAACACGATTTCGCCTTTTTTTATGGTTGAGCCACGCGCGCGCTTTCGCGTATTACTACAGTAAGCTCGTGCGTGTCTTTATGAGCCGTGTACCTCGCTGATGAATTTTTTTGTCGTCAACTTTGCCTGTGTATTGCTTTAGCTATAGTAGAGAAGCCTTGTCGTTGCAAGCGAATTGCAGAAACTTTGTTGGATCGAGACGATACTCGTCATTCACGTATCCTGCGAGATCATACTTTTTCGTATAGGTTGGATTGGGATAAAATAGAAAGGTAGAAATTGATATGTGTGTTCAGAAGGAGCCTATTTGGTATATGTGATCCAATATTTTCGAAGTTATTTCCAAAGAGGTAGGCTGGGAAATATTGAGATTTTGGTGTCATTCATGAGGGTCATTCACCTTGGCATAAATAAGTGTTTTACAAAGATAATACAATCTATGAAGGAATCATTTTTTCCCAGCCTTCGTCAAATCATTACAGTAGTTCATTCCAACGAGAAAGTAAAGATTATGATGGGATTGAGTGAAATAATTCAGGCAAATACCCCCTATCAATCGATTTCATTGGTTTGATGTAATGTTCTCAAATACATCGGTATCGTTGATTGTAAGACTTCAAGTTCTGGAATTTGAAGTTATAATTAGAGGAGGAAATAAGCACAAAAAAGCCAGATTCCGATTGAACACGAGATTAAAGTATGATCCCAGAAAGCAAAAGGTGAATGCTCGAGAGTTTTATCTGTTAAATTTGCTGTGAATTAGATAACTAGAATACCCTGTGCTACATTTCGTAATGACAGTTATGCCATCAAGACAGCAAAGTGATTTCAGTGACAGATTTGAGGAATCGATATTCAGAAATTTAGGCCTTCAAGATGAGGCTATTGGTTATAATTGCATTTCATTCCCTGTTATTGATTTTTGATACTTTTGCTGTGAAGTTAAACCCAAGTGAGTCTGTACTCTATTCATGCTGAGTCTTATTAAAAATCAATTTGAAAGAGATAATTTATGAACACGAGGGGAGCACCAACCTTGCTGGTCCTGGATCTTGACGAAATTCTGTGAATCTTCTTTTTTTGGTGAGAAATGAAGGCAAGTGAAAGAGTTTCGTCCATTGGGCCTTTTATCCACAGATTCAGCGATAGAGATTAGCATTTTCAGTATAACTATATTTGAGTCATTTCAACATGCGTCTATATGGACAATGCTAATCTCCATAGCTGTATCTCGGGATGGGAGGTTCATTGGACAAAACCCTTCTGGGCACCTGCATTTCTCACCAAAACAAGATGATTCCCAAAGTTTCGTCAAGATCCAGGACCCGCAAGGTTGGTGTTCTCTTTGTCAGTCATCCCAAACCAGCATCCAGTAATTGCAGAGGCCCACATATTAGTAGATTTTTTCAAAACCAGTATTCGCTTGTTACAACAGTGATATTCGATCATTCAGGCACAACTTGCTTTTGAAATGAAAATGTTAAAATTTACCTAAAATACCTATGGTATTCCACAATAGCTGGAATGATGTTTCATGTTCTCGACAATTGCTGTGTGTTATGTGATCGTGACAAATTATTCTATTCAAAATTTGATACTCTTCGTAAAGAAATTTTGGTAGAATAGGATTGTATTGGCGGAAATAGTTAAAGTATGGCTTGAACTCAGGAGCATAAGTTTCTGTAGACATGCATGTAAATTGGTTGCTATCGACAATTGTATAACCACAATCGCAAAGAATGATTCACAATACATGGGAGCATATGACTGCACTTATGAATGTTATTCTTGTAACTTTATTGGAATCCAATTTTGAATGCCTCCGTAGACTTAAAGAGGAGATTATGGATAAACGTAGAAGCAGTGATTTTATTTTCGATCATCTGAATTTAATTTATTGCAGTTCCCCCAGGACATTGTGAGACTGATGACAGAGATATAGTGACAAACTATCAATGTAATCGTTACTGTGAACAAAAAGGTCACAGAGAAGGAGGGAGATGTGTAGGAAATAAATGCAAGTGTCACGGGAATAAGTATACATTTGATAAGGATAAGAGTCGCTCATTACAAAAACATTACTACGCACGAACGAAGGTTGATTCCCATAATTAAGTATTTTGGATGCGCATAAATTTATGAGATAATTTTCGGTGAGAAATATAACTACTGCGTCACTATTTCGATCTCAACACTAGTTTTTTTCCTCACAAATTTAAATCTTAATAGACTCTGGATTGATAATTAGAACTCGTTGCAACTCGAATGGATACAACTCGACAATGAAGGTTATACATACATATTTCATGAGTTATAACAGGATCACCAGGCTTTTTACCTCAACAAATCTTCATCGATTGTGTACAGTGAAAAAATGCACGATCGAAAAATCTGAATTGTAGGAATCTGCAAACTTCCTCAATATTTTCCCGGAACCGTTTGATGTATTTGGGAGCGAATTCAAAAAATATGTATCCAACAATCGCTATCCCCTTATTTAGCTCTTTGAAATAAGATTCAAATAAACGTCTGCTGAAACCAATAGATAGTCGATACTTATTATCTATCGGGTCAGGGCAGAAGATATCGTAACTCCATATAAAGACACCTGATTTGGGAGTGTGGTCATCTAATTTGAGATTTTCTGGACCTTTTCACTCATGAACGTGCTAAAAGGTGACAAAAACGTGTCAAATATCGTAACTTTCCTGTAATGAAAGGGCCACCTATTTTCAAATATCATTCAGTACAACCATTCAGATACACAAACTAGAAAGTACATAGCAAAATCAGCTTTACCAACAGAATAAGCAACTCCATTGAGCAAATAGTCTCGAAAAATGATGCGGGATCAGAACAGCAACAGCAACGATAGGCTGTACGAGATACAGTTGTGTAGTAGTACCAAGCGTTGATGGGCATTTGGCGCACGTACTCTGTGCAAAATCCTTGATAATCGCAGCCAGCAAGCGGGTATCATCTTCGCAAGACAGAGACTCCTCTTGGCTTTAGACTGCACCTCACGTAGAGCTAATCCTACCGGTTCGCTCTTACTATACATCGACCAGATACACTCACAAAGTCTTTGGCCTCGAAAACCTCCCAAAAGCTTCCAACCCCTCATCTTCATCTACGACTATAGTCTCTCCTCTGATGCTTTCAAGAGTCTGAGGAGTCAAGATGAGCCCGTGTACATACAGACAAGAAGCAACTACTCTTCCCTCTTACTCTTTTGGTTGACACTTAATTTCCGCGATTCGTAAGCGTGCCTATCCTATCCTTTTATCTATATATATATATATATTTTGAAGAAGCTCGTGAGTAGCGTTAGAGTGATAAATACAGACAGAATCTGCTGGCTTCTCTTTTAACTTGGTGTTCTTGCGCTCAAGTGCGATACGAGATTTTGGCTTTTGAGAGCCCTTCGTCTCATTTACACTGCTTCAATGGAGGGTTTAGATTTTCTGTACTCATGCAGTAGTGAGATCGTGGACTTTCTCATTTCTTAGGTTGAGAATGAGGTGGTTAAGGGGTTGCAAGACGTGATACTAGACTAGTTTGGGATGAGTTTTGATGGTGAACAAACCAAGTGCTCAGATTATGGAGCGAGCAGGAAGGTTTTAGGATCAATTTTGTCAAGGAGAGACGTTTTAGAAGAGGGCATGAGGTTACGGTGAGTCTTGGTTGTAAAATGTTTTGTTTCGCAGTTTGAATAATTTACTAGTAATTCTGCAATTCATCAATGTTTAGGTGCTTATGAAATTACAAAAAATAAAGTATTTGCGACTATTTCATGAGGCTCACCGTTTTAAAGAAATGATTTCGCTCCCAATTTCGAAACCAATCGCTCGGACGCGAGCTACAACCTCATGAACTCACAAGGAGAACACCAACCTTGCGGGTCCTGGATCTTGACAAAATTCTGGGAATCTGGGAAAATTCTGGGTTTTGGTGAAGAATGAAAGTGCACACAAAGGATTCCGGCCAACGGACATCCCGAGATTCAGCTATGGAAATTAGCATTGTCAGTATATCTTTTATACGACTTCTTAACACCTTTGCTGCGGCGGGACCCGCGATTTTTCATTTTCCGATTCTATCCGGTCCGTAATAACTCAAAAATTGTACCCAGTAAGAACTTCCCAAGGTAATTCACTCTGTCTAGGGCTCAACTAACGAACCAAAAGAAGTTTGCTCCGATCCAAGCATTTTTACCGGAATACGGGGGTCGAATTTATGAGAGAAATAAAATCACGAAAAACCGGCTTCGCAGCGAACGTGTTAATCTCGCCTTCTATGGCTAATGCTAATCTTCATAGATGTATCTCAGAATAGAAGGCCCATTGGCCAGAACCCCTTTGAGTACCTTCACTTCTCACCAAAACAAGATGAGTCCCAGAGCCTCATCAAAATCCAGTATCATCAAAGTTGGTGTTCCCCTTCTCAATGCAGAATGTACTGTTTTGATTGGCGGAGTTCAAAAGTGGAATTGAGGTGCCAGGGTTTCATGTGCTTATTTTTAGTTATGAGTGAGTGATCTCTGTTATTTCATGTGATTGTTTCGAATATTTCTCACAAGACTGGAAATATTTGATAAACAATTGTGATCGCCCTCGATCAGTCTATCTGTATTGGAACATGTGAGCTAATCCATTCCATCGAATCATGAGCGGATCCAGAGATCGATCTCAAGGGACTAGGTCTTGGAAGAGAGAGACGGGGGGGGGCGGGACTCGCAGAATTTTCCGGGCGTCTGCGTTTACGTGTTTTGCTCATTATAAGCCATTGTGGAATGTGAGCCATGATCAAATATTTGCTACTCAATGCAGAACTTTTGGGATTGGTACACCATGTCTCAAGAATCAGATGACCTCAAAATTATAATCTGAAATTCGGAACCTTAGGATGGCATTGTACAGACGGATGACATAGACATCATTTGTGATTTATTTCATTTCGTGGATCTAAATTTTCATCTCATCATCGTTCCCATATTGTATAGACGACTACTGATTCAACTCAATAAATAGTGTTTGTCTCTACTCATTCTATTTGCACAAACCTCAACCATAAAAAATATGAGCCATTCCTCGACCCCTCTTACCGCTCTCCTCTGGATCCGCGCTTGCACCGAATGAATAAATTTCCATCAGTTCTTTATTCCAATCAATTCGGTCTGGCAGCTCACTCCTAAGACAAATGGAAAGAAGCAGCGGAGTAAAGAAAGTTGAGAACGGTACCTTGCCTGAGAACTTGCTCATGTCATTCGTTACATCATTTCAAGTATTTCGGTAAAAAATTGAGTACATACTTATGTTAAGAAATCGTATAACCGTGGTTGCCTCAGAAAGACGTCATTTCTAATTTTATCGTGTCTAATAGAATCTTTAATCAAATTGCATCAATCAAGGATTGACAGCGAACAATTACTAATAGGAAATGAATCAGCATCATCAACGCACGGGTTTTAGACGAGGACTGTTTTCAAACTCAGGATAATCCCTCACATACCATTGAGAGTTCTAACATTTAGATCACTGAATCATTCAAGTCCGTGATGTACGAAGGAGAGGAAGGATGCGCACTCTTCCTTTGAGGATAAATTTAATACGTTTTGCAATAGTAAGAGAATTCATATTGAGTTCGGATTTCGATTGGAGTCCCAATCGATTGGCGTAATGACAAATGTTTCTGGTCAAAAGTAGGGAAGATCATCTCTCAATGGATCATTGGCCTGGATCAAGACTGTGACATCGATGAACTTTTCCAAATGGTCCATAAAATTATAGTGGAACTTCTTTGGAGTCAAAATCTTACAGCCAATGTACACCATTTCTGCTCAATGAGTCAAAGATTTGGACTTGAACTCCTGTGTTCCAGTTTGCTATGAATTATATGAATCATGTCTTTATGAGCTTCTCAGTGCAACTTTCTGGATATACTCGATAGATGGGAGATTTTTGTTGTATCACCCTAATAAGTACATTTCAACAGCTATTCGTCATTTGATGTCGGAATGAAATGTATTAGTCATGACTAATGATGATCGGTCACCACAAATGCATTTGTGGTGACCGATCATCATCCATCATTTCATGAAGAAATGGTTATACAATACCAAATCGAGGATCGTTTTGATAATGTTTTATTTCTATCCAGGAATTTTTCTGGCATATTAAGGAGTTGAATAATAGCAAACAGCTGATTAGTATAGTTCCGTTCTATTATGCTAAACATCTAATAATTACTGAACTTTCTTCATGGCCTCCTGTAAATTCTTGGGTATCTCGCACTTGGTTCCGGCGATAAGTTTGTCCACGGGAGTTCTCATAACACGATAATTGATTTGAGTTTTATCAAATTTCTTGAGAATATAATTGTGAGTAAATCGATTCGATATCAGCCACAATTCACCATCTGGCAATGATCTGCTTGGTAGAACTTTCATCCCACCTGTGTATTGTAAGCGGCTATCATCTCTGGCCACGATTTCCTGGAAAGTGAATTAATCTCATAAAATCTCAGCTTATATGCCCACTTGCACATTAATTGATCTCCAAGAATTCAAGTCTCTACCGCGACATAAATCAATTAGGATGTCTTTGATAACTTTGAAAATATCTGAAATCATAGATAAGAAGAATGTGTATGCAAGTTGAGTGAAATGATTTTCTAATGTTTTTTAATTCTATCAGAAGTAGTTGGGATTCGTAAAGGACTAACTCATGCGAGTTTGGAGCTCTATCAGAGTTCGAAGGGAAAGGGAACTTACGATATTTTCTCGTTTCAGCTCTCTGTGCTGATTCCAACAGGCAATTGCGCATTCCTTGGTCAGTCCAAGGAACAGAACTCCTTTTGGAGAGAATACTTGTCCAACTGCCTGGCTACTGAGTATATTTTTCGCACCGTGAATCGTAATCCGGCTCCCCTTGGTTTTTTCTTTTTTAACACTATTTATGTCTACATGGAACAGGTCACGCGATGCTAGTGGTCGGAGATATAGTTTTTGAGTTTGGTTTGGGAATGTTTTCGGAGAAATGTTAATGCCCACAAGTCCAATTGGTGGTTTGCTAGTGTCATTGCCAACGCTTACATACAGCGCATTTGGCTGGGGATCAAAGAATGTAGAATGGAACCGGTACAATTGTGTTCCATCCCAAATTACCAGACCCATGCCACGTGAATCTGCCATATAAACCTGCAATTAGTGACAGTGGGATGAGAATTTTGTTCTGGTTTCATCTCTCTCTTCTGGAAAAGTGCAATTATCTCAATGTTTGAGACAAAAAGTACGGAATTCCGTCCTTGATTGCTCCTACTTTCGATGGGAGAATAAGCCATATTTTCGATTGAATTTCTAAATCCATTCAATAAGTGCAAAATATAAATTCCTGCAATGTTCTCGAGAATCCATTCATGAGGATTAGAATCACATTTTTCCTCTGTTGTCTGGAGAATATATCAACACTTCTGCTAGTTTTCTTTAGAATTGATGAGGTAAATGTCCATTATTCTAGAGAATTTTTCTACTTTTACAATGATAATGACCCAAAAGTAAAAACTTCCCAGTCATTGCATGCTCTCGAAGATCATTATAAACTGACAATCATTTTAATCATCTTAGAAGCCCAGATGGTCTCGTAATCTTTCATCTCGTTGGCTTTCAGTACTCGATAGTTTTGGTAACAAAAATTTGAACTCTGGCGAATAGTTTCGAAGTAAACAGGGTATCATTCCTAAAAATACTCGACGGTGAAGTTAAATAGTTGAGAGTGGAGATTGATCATGGCCCATTTTCACATTACCGAAATAGTACATTACGCGTCGAGTGCTGGAAACATTTTTTCCTTCGGGAAACCGAGCTGGACGTGGGCGATGGCACCGTTCAGCTTGGTTTTCCCGAAAGAAGAATGTTTCCGCACGAGACGCGTATGCAGTTTCTACGTATGGACGTATAAATGATCAGTTTCAGGTTTGTGTCTTACCGTAGTTTTCTCACATTTCGATCCTTCAGTTTCAACTATAACATTAGCAAAAAGTGAGTCATTCGTATATCCCGTTGCAATATGTTCTGGAATGACTATTTTCGTTATCAGGGTATCTGTTTTCAAATCAAAAGCAAGTAGTTTCGGTTGGCAGTTCCTCGATTCGCCTTCCATGAGGACTGCGCTATCCAGTACCCATAGTCTGTTGCATTTATCGATCTAGAAATCATCAAATACCTCGATAAATGTGAAATCATCAGTTCATGGTTTTGATTGTTTCCAGTTTTGAAACAGTATCTATACTGCTATCACCCATAAAATTGTTTTCGAACTCATGAATTCACTCGTTTGATCCGTGACTCGAAGTGATTATAGATTTTGAAAAGTGATAGCTCAAAAAAATGTTCACACTTTACCGCTACTCTGTACACTTCTATGATGGAATCACAATCATTTCGGTCAGTCCAATTCCAGTTGGGATATGGTTGTATAAGAGGCCCTGATGGGCTCATCAAGTTTGAAACGACCCCAAGTCTTGCTGGTACTCCAGGTATCCCAAGAGAGGTTATGAATACTCTTCCATCTGTGGAATATGATGATTTGTATCAGTTTTGAGCCAATTTTGACCCTGATAGTCAGTAGTGAATTTTTCCTAAACTATCGCGAGTGTGTCGTTTCGATATTCAGACCTCGGAATAGCTTAGGGCCGAAGAAAGAAAAATTGATGGAGTTATTCTATACTTGCGAGTTCCACTCAGAACTACTTGTGGGTGGTCACCGAGAGAAAGTAAACTCAGTCCTTGGGTCTCAGGTATTGATTAGAAAAAAGGGGCGAATGGAAGATACGACTATGGAAGATTGTATGCAAGTGATTAGCTAGTAATCTATGCAATACGTACGTTCGAAGGCTTACAAATTTCTCATTGTTCCAATACTAGTAATCGTTGTGCCAGATGATATTCGAATGATGGTTAGCAAACCATCAGAAAACAAAAGTAGAGGTCACGAATTTTAGCACTGAGACAGTTTAGAGAATTATATCCTGTGTGTAGACTAGAGAACAACTCTAGCTGAAAATGAAGGACTGTCAAAATGGACACCAAGGTTAGTGACCGTTCAGAATCTTCCATAACATGGACCTATATCGTATTCCATAACATCGTACCTATACTATTGATACCCATACTATAGCTTATTGAGTGTGAGCGAAACACAAGATCTTGAAAGGCCACTGAATGTCTCCTCATTGCATTTGAAGTTGTTCCCGATTGTAATAGTGAATGCATGAGTGGCACAAATAAGAGAACCCTAAAAAATGCCTCGAGCTTGAAAATAATTGCAATCCATTTCTAGGGACTGTACAATTTTTTGGATCAAAAATTTGATGCACTTCAGTGTTTTCTAATATCATTGAGTCATCAAAAACATGATGAGTCAGAGCCATGATACAATGCGACATGATCTAACTCTTTTATTTTGGAACGGAAAAGTTGATAGATTCCAGTCCCTACAAAATTGGTTTGTCAAATAATTTGATTGATGCAGGGTGATCTCAATGAGGAATCGAAAAGCGTGGCAATGCCTTGCTTTCGACTAGACAAAAGATGAGCTCGTGTAAAAGGAACAGCGTGCGAGGTAACCATGCCTTAAACTAACCAATTTAGGCGATTTCAACCTCACACATAGTTTCTGATCTATTGATTTAGTCATTTCCTGGATTTATCGGGAGGTTGGCTTTACATGCGTGAATGTGTTGACACTGAGGCTCGTTCTACATAGGATGCGCTCAGCGTGTGAGTGAGCGCGCATACGCTCGCGCACAAAGAACTTAATGCAGGGAATTCCGTGAAGCAACCTTACCAGTCGTTTTCTAAACAGGATTCCCCCAAAGGATGAGTTGTTTGATAATTGGTGAACTCCGAGTGACATCATCGAGCCAAAAATCAAGTTTCTCCATGTTTTTCCCCGACCAATCAGAGCAAAACATCAGCGTTGACCATCCTAAGAATAACCCGTTCTTTCATTATCGGTTAAATACGGGACCCATGACATTGAATGATGGCGGTCTCCGGGTGACATCTTTGTTTCAGAAAAGGAATTTTCCCCATGTTTTTTCGTGAACAAATAGCATAAACCAGCCGTGGGGTGCCGCGAGCTTTTTCAGGAAAAAGTATAGGTTGAGCAACAGTCCCACGACTCAGTATCCGGGTTGGTGACCACCCGTCTTAGTTTCCAAAAACTGTAACTCTGTTTGGGATCAGAAACTAAGCAAAAGCAGAATGAGCGGTCACCAATCCCGATACTGAATCGTGACAATGTTGCTCAACCTATATTTCTTTCCGAAACGGGTCGCGTAGCCAACGCTGATGTTTTTCCCATTTGTTCATGGAATAACACGGAGAAGCTTGATTTGCTGGCTCGATAATGTCACCCGGGGCCCACCAATCATCAACCAACTCTTACTTTGAGGAAATTCCGAGTGGAAAACGAGTGGTGAGGCTGCTTTATGAAATTCCCTGCATTAAATGCTTTGAGCGCAAGCGTATGTGCGTACGCGCACGCGCTGAGCGCATCCTATGTAGAACGAGCCTGAAGAATTTTCTGATAAGTGTCAAAATATTCACCTATATGGAATTAACCTCTCGATAAATTCAGGAAATGTCTGAATGAACAGATCATGAAACATATGTGAGGTTAAAATGGCCCAAATCGGTTAGGTCAAGTTCAATCTAAATGATTTATGAGGTCTATTTCACCGTGCCAAACCTCCTGGCGTGAGTATTCGTTTTACAAGTTCGAATACGAAGTATCAATTGTTGATGTCGATCATAGCAACTAGTCAACCATGGGTAGTCGACCGTGTGTGATGCGTATAAGTGTTCTTGCGTATACCAGACAGCGTATTTGCTAGCATAAAATTTTACTTCGACTCATAACATTGTTCATATTTCGTAGTTGGTTTCATGATTTGCATTACTAAAAGCTAGTTGTCGTATCATCAATCGGCATAACGCAACTATGCGAGGCAGAAGCTTACACGAGTTCCAGTAACCAATGTCGAGATATGATATGAATTGTATGCCAGAGTTGACCGCGCGCGTCTGCAATACCCAAGCTTGAACACTTTTTCTCACTGTTTTTCTATAAGAGAAATGGGCTTTTCTTTCTCATTTGTCCCTATCGCTCTTCTAATTTGTGCTGATTGTGATAAGTTTGTTCATGATAGAATTCCTGTTACCAAATTTCAGGTCACTAGTGAGCTCACAAAAACAAATCATATCGCTCTCGAAGGTCTCTTAGCATGGAGATTCCTTGTATGCATGTTAGAGCTACAACAAAAACTACCCCCATCAGAACTGACGCTTTCTAAAATGAATTAGATGGACCACATAAGAAGCGATGAAGTATATCAAGTCATATTCGCATAGTTTATCAATATCGGTGGGGCCACTTCTGAGTCTCTTTTTGACTATATAACTCTAAAGAATAACTCATTGCATTTACATATCAAACTTTGCAGGAACAAAGCTATAAACCATATTCCGTCTGTAAATCTTCTCAACAAAATTGAAGCCACTGTGACTCAGACGGCCACTGTCATTGTGATACAGTGAGTTGAATTAGAGTGGCTGCCACTTACAAAGAGAGGTTATGGGTGGCTGGACGTCAATCTGACTGAAATTGTCGAAATCATCTTCTTTCGACTCCAAATGATGATACCCGAGACCACTTACTTGAATGTTGAAGCGTTTTGGAGCTAAAATCTATGACGTAAGCATTGCCCTTAGAGGCCCATGTTGAAAAATGGTACATGTGGGTATACTGCCAAATACTCAAGTTATAGATCCAAAACGCTTCAAGATTCAAGAAAGCAGTTTTGCATATTATTTCTTGGTGCCCAAAATATACAAATGCCAAAACTTAAACCGAATCACGACTGATCGACCATGACCTCTGCTTGTTAGTGTATGGTAAAGATGAAATTGAAGGAACAGAATCAGATGTGCATCAAGTCAATTTGTAATTCTGAGAAATATTTCCTCATACTGAAAAATTTGCAGCTCTGGGTCGATAAAACTGATGAAGAATGATGGGATTAGAGCAATTCATCTTTCAGCATTGAGGAATTACTGATTGTCTGTTCTTGATTTTATTACTAATCTGTAGAAACCGAAACCTAGAGAACCGTGTCAGCAAACTGGCAGCTGCTTTGACTTTATTTTGTTGTTGAAGTCACTTTCAATTTCAACAAAGATAATGCATCAAGAGTGAGTTGTCATAAACCTAATCAAGAAGGCTTACACCAAAATTGAATACCCGTTACAGTGCAGAAACTAACATCAGTTCTCCAGTCCTGATCATCATAGCCCTGATAGCTGATTTTTCTGGACAATAATCATCTGAATTATTGCCATAGCTATGAAACAAAATCTGTTCATCCTCGTCCACTATCACTTTTCCTGAAGTATTGCTCGGCGAATATGACGAATGTTTGTATGAAAAATCCATCAACGGAATTGATTTAAATTTCAACCCTTGAGGGTGGTCAAAGTATAGAAAAGTTGACGAGTCTAATCTTGTCAAATATTCTTACATGCAATACCCTGGAATGACAATCCAATTTGTTATGAATGATCATTCGCCAGACTTAAGTTTGAGCACTGGTCTTTTTCACTGGGCTTTTTCATCTTCTTTAGAAAGATGATGAAAATGCCTCATGGTGCAGTGGTGTTAAAATCGGGTTCAAGAAATATTGATCCATGAACAATGTGATTGAATTTCAAAGTATTGCATGGAAGGATATTTGGCAAGATCATTCTTCTCATATTTTTCTTGTCATCTCATCATTCTCAAGACTTGAGATCAAAATCGATACCGTTAGAAAATTTTTGATAGAGAAGTTTGTCATACTCTCCGAGCAATAATTTAGAAAAAGTAATTGTGAGAGATGGGCTCAACAGGTACAGAATTACTACAATTTCTTGCTTATTTTCAGTTATATTCAAAGCGCTATCGTGGTAGAACATATATTTCACTACCTTTGGCAACATCCACGTCCATTGGAATGGGATTGCTTATGATGTAAGTTCCTTTTCGAATCGCTTCTTCTCTGTGTTCCTTAGATGGCCAGACATAATCAAGATATCGCCACTGGAATACTGTTTCCAGCTCAGCTTCACCTGACACTAACTCTGTGTTGATCGCTAGTACTGTCAGTAAGAGCTGCAGAATCATGTTTGTCTGTTCCAAATCTGATGAATAGAAGACTGAATTTAGTTGTTGCAGTCTTGATGAAGAGAATATGTTCCATCACGACGAATAAGCTACTCACCCCAATGGATGAGATTTTTATGGAGCTGAGCTCGAGACTTTTCACACGACAAACAGTGTGTGAATGAATGCGTCTCAGATCAAATCCAGTGTGCACTACTTCGAAAATCTGTGAAATTCAAACCAATTTATATCTCTTGAAGATATGCTGCCAAATAAATGATGAATTCAGTTGTATAATTGGAGTTATGTAACGGTATTCTGAACTTTCCAGTCATTCCCTTTTTAAATTTTAATACTGCTGATACGTGATGGCTCGACGAAATATTTGCACAAACTGTTTGTGAGATTTCCGGGCATTAAAAATCATTGATACACAAAATATCAATATCAAGCCATCATGGCTAAGTCATGATGAGACAGTGAGATTGCGGAGGATTGCGTAAATTTGAGCTGAACCAAGGAATTGTATGAGAACTGCTAGAACTCATTCGTCAGGAATCATAATCCATCGAGAGAAGTAGGAATTGAGGGTGAAGATTTCGAGAGAAACCATTTGGCCGAAAAATTCTCATATATGTACTCTCAAAGGAAGGCTGTAGTCAGCCGCCATATTGAATGTAGTCCTTGATCCGTTTGGAGGATATTATATATCCTGGATATATCAACTCAACCAAATCTTCTGAACCAAATGACTTGAAATTTTTCATGCATCTATAGAATGCATGTCTAAAGAGTGCCACGAAGGCAAATGTGTCAATTTCGTGAAAAAAAAATATATCCAAAAGAGGTGAACTCGAGCGTCGTCTGCTCATGAGCGGCAACATACGACGTCTCGAGTACACAATATCTGGATACTTTTCCTAAGGAATAGGCTCATTTGGCTTTGTAGCACCCATTAGACATGCAATCTGTAGGTACATGTAAAATTTCAAGTCATTTAATTTCGTAGAAATCGACATATTTTCTGAACCGATTCAAGGCTGTTGACGGACTACGGCCTCACTTTAACGAATAAAGGCGTTGAAACTAACTCGTGCGGTAACTAAACGAGCAAAATTAACAATAGAAAAATAATTTAATATTATCTTGGAAGATGCGCTCAACCGCGTCACACCACTTGCATTTTGAGTGCGCGTAACGTCAGGAGCGTATTTGAAAAGAAAGAGGCCTGACTACGTGCGCGCTCCAGCCTCCTTGAGATAACAGAAACGACTGTGGAAGATACAATACATGTGGTGATTCAATATCTTGTGCATCATTAGATAACTTCGATTACCGTGTGTTACACAATAGCAAATATAGGAAAAAAAAATTCGTGTGCGTATGAGAAACGCTTAAGGAACGGAGTTCCAAAATTCACCTCGATAAGATGTGTGGAAATGTCAATATAGTCTTAAACTTTGATCGACTTGAAACTGAGGTTCAAGCTTTCGAAAGCTCACCATATAACCATACCGATAAAAATGCACACCAATAAGTCTCTGAGGGATTGAGATAGTTTGAATCATTTTTTCAAGTAGTAAGCACTATTATGTAAATAGAATGACGAGTCCTTGACCTTGAGTGAACTCTTTAGAAGGTTATGGTGGGGGACCTAAAAAGCTTCTAAATTTGAATCTGAATCCTCAATACTAAATTTAGGTTTACAAAATGCATCAGAGCTGATTGAATATTAAAAAGAGAATTTCATTGGCATTCACTGAATCTTTGGATTTATAAGATGTCACAATGAAATTTCGTACCTTTTAGATATGGAAGCAATGTCTTATTCGTCCGGACTTTAAATTCTGCCCAGAGGAACACATAGATATCACTTCCATCATTGTTTATCTATAGCAATACTATCAACAACAATCTGATAGTGCTGCATGCATTCAGACGGTAGACCATAGCAGACGAATTTCGGCATTCGGCATCTGATGATGCGATGTGCTGATGAGAATGAGTACGTGCGGTTGCTTAGCGCAAGCAGTATATCTATATCGCAAGAGTGTCGCTTTTTCGTTGCATCGTATGGCGGGTTGGATCGAACTTCTTTCCACGAGGCCGTGTCGGTCAGCTGATCGCGCGCGATTTCATCCCTCAGACGAGCGTAAAGGAACTCCGTTCCAAACACTGCGATTAGGTTTCGATTTGTGTATTTAAAAAATTCGCATATGGTCACCGGGTGTACTTCTTTTCTCATTTGCATTTTCTTGCGACTACCACGTATCCATGAGAATGGAAAATTTATATTGAACTCTTCAGAATACCTAATTGTATACATCAAGCTGGAACGGGCTCTTGACATTACATTCTCAAGACTTTCATGGTACAATTTAGTCTTGGTGAAAGCAGTATTAGATTTAGTGGACAAGGTATCGAATTCTGTCATGTTGGTTTCAATTTCAAATAACCAAAATTGGACATTCACATACTGGTATGAGTAAATACAAAATGGGTCGAGGAAAAAGAGATGAATACAACATGTAGAAGGCGTCGAGTTATAAATTCGTATTCACAAGGATTACACCATCGTAAAATCTCGGACGAAGAATCTACATGAAGCTATGGAGAGCAAACGGTTTCTCGAGTAATAAAATATTGATGCGCCTTACTCGAATGCACAAAAAAGTAAAATCTAGTCGAGAGTGGAGCGAAGCTGGAAAGAAGCTCAAACCCGGATTCACAAGAGTATCTCTGGCTGAGGAACTGACTGACCCTGCATGAAATATTCGAGTCGAGCAGGAAAATCCTCTTCTTCCTATATGGCAGTCGAAATGGGGATTCTGACGCCCGTGCATGGCTTACGCTCCCTACAAATAACGATATCGCGTTATCGGCGTCTCGGAATCTTTTACGATGCTGTGATTTATTTGTGGTCGGATAGATCAGTACTACCCTATATCATTTCATAACGTTTAGGTGTAACATGCATAGTTACATTCATGTGATCGTTCCGTGATCGAAAAGGAAATTTATGTGGTTCACAAGAGTGTTTGTCATTGCGCATGATATTAATCGATGATTCTTGATTGCAGCGTAAATAACAATTAAACTTGACATACTTCAACAAAATGTTAATGAGTTTTGATGCATACGATTGGCTTCATTGTATGACTAAAGGGAATGACTTAGCACAATTTTTGTTGAGTTGGAATTGTGAAAGCTTTAACAGGAACTGAATAACGACTCAATCTAGAGATTTTCTGAGCAGATGCGAACTAGTATTAGGAATTCTACAGAACAAATAAAGTCTTGCGGTTGAAGTTTCGAATTTGTTTTCATCAGTGTGCTTAGAGCACTACGTCGATTGGTATTTTACATGAGATGCTGATTGCTTGTGTTACTTGCTATGTGTTTGAACTCCATATATTAGTATACGTTTCAGTGCCACATTAAATTTATATTGGTACACTGATTTTTTTTGGACAAGAAAAGAGACATTGATCGCCGAAAATTCGATCAAGCAAGCTGAAGTTCAAATTCACAATGTTTTTATCCTTGTTCAAATGCTTATTCCAAATTTTTCCTGAGCTCACAAGTAATTAAACATGCACATTTGTATTACTATGCCATTTCCTGGTTTGCTGTACCACCTTATCAAGAAACATGAGTGAAAAATGTTTTTGCAACTGTGTGCGCGAAGTTGTAAAAAAATGAGACTTCTCTTCATTATTTACAGTGCGAGAAGTAATGCGTGAATGACTTCTCGCACAGTTTTACATTTACGCACTGGTGAAGTGTGCGTAAATGTAACTTCTCGCTCTACTGCACTTTCATTCACGCACAGTTCCAAAATATGATGTCACGTCATTCCTTTGAATTTGGCCTTTCTTGAATACTTCGTTCTCAAGATAATCTTGCTCGGACAGTGGTGCATTTAATTACAACTTCGCGCACAGTTGCAAAAAATAGTATACGCAACACGTGCGAGAAGTTTCCGCACACGTTACTTCTCGCACTCGTTTGGCAACTTGTGCGGAAATTGACCTTCTCGCACTTGTTACGTAATATACTATTTCATATGGAAGGTTTGAATTCAAATTTGACTTTCAGGTCTGAAATCATTGCTTCCAACTCGTTGGAGGTATCAATTCAATAGCTTATGGATGAAAGTTTTCGTCTATTCACATGACCAATTCGAGTTTTCAGTATCCACTGTGAAATTTTGACAAAGTTCCATGAAGATATGGATTTTCGAAAGTATGAGCAACAGTCTTCGTGTTTCGTGGGGTGTCCGAGACTAGTGAGATGACTCGAAGACTTGGTGGAAATATATATATTGAATGAACGTAAACTGATATACAAACTGTGTGTAAAGAGAGTGAGTGATGGGTACCCCCTAAGTGTGAATCCCCCGAGCGGTCTAATGCGGCGCGCGCGAGTCATGGCTTATATGTCCTCGACTCATCCCGTATCGTACAGTGTAGAAGTGCAAAGTTCAGCAAAACGTTATCGCGCGATGCATTCCTCATGGTATGCATCGGCGATCGGTTTT
Organism: Eretmocerus hayati; assembly: GCA_029851415.1. NCBI lineage: Eukaryota > Metazoa > Arthropoda > Insecta > Hymenoptera > Aphelinidae > Eretmocerus > Eretmocerus hayati. The sequence goes on along the minus strand of CM056742.1, from coordinate 158,531,741 downwards.
GCTCAACCGGCGACAGGGTGATTGAACAAATTGCAATCACCTATGTCGTTACATTCGTTAAAATATTAATTCATCAAAAATTCTGTATCAATGAAATTCTTTGCCGACTTATCATCGTGGAATTTCTTAGATAATTCCAACAATATTTCTGCTTTTGTCGAAATAGTTTCGATTCATCATCTAGAACGCAGAATAGTTCTATCGAATCGGAGAGAGGTTGCTCTATCTTCTTTAATGACAGAAAAGTCGCCTTAAACGAACCCATGGGAGGAGGGGCGAAGAAATTAACTTCGCGCTCAGAAAGAATTCGTGAGGTAGGCTTCACTCGTCGGGAGAAATTTGATGCTCCTGTTCAATGAATAATGCCATATCAAAGAATTTTCGAAAAGTCGAGAATTCGTAGCATCATGAGAACTCGTGCAAATATTGATCTCATTCGTTCATTTACATATGAGTGTTATCGCGAAAACTCACACGCGCTGATCAGAAGTTGGAAATTGATGCCGAGCATGTCTCGTGCAACCTCTTCCATCCAATCTTGCATATAGAATCATGATCTATCATGAATTTTATGAAAAAATTTGAAGAGAAAGATTTATTCAAATTTTCGGGTTTTGAGTAGTCGACAAAACTGACACCATATGAATCTAATGATAGACACGATTACACCAAAATACAAAAAAAGAAGTTATATGCGGTTTCGTGGTGGATTCAATCATGGTGATCTGACTAAAAAACACCATCTAAACACTATCCCGTAGTCTGTTGTGAGCTCATGCGCCCGTAAATCTTACAAACGACAACCGCAAAGAATATCTGCTTTTGGATGTTTTTCGCATCTAAAGAAAAGTCCTGAGGTGAAAAGGCCAAACGGGTGTGAGATTTGTATTCAGGATGGCCCCATCCAGTCAGAAATATGTAATTTCATTCCTTGCATCACTTGCTCTTTTGTATATCCAAGCAGAGGGCTTTTGAGTCCACGGGATTGACATACATGAAACAGGCGTTTTGCCCTAAAACCGATCGCACAAATAATGCAGGTGACTTACAATATTCTCCGGGCGGATTTGATCTACTCTCATCAAATACCAACGAAAAAAATTTTTTCCGCCAAGATAAATCAGTATTTAGATGAATGTACATCGCAGCATCCGGAGTTCCGGTTCTAGACTTTTTCTCGCGATGGCATTTGACTATTTTACATTTTTACTTGGGATTTTGATAGGACTAATCTACTTAGAGTAAACTAGAGATGCCCTGTTGTGATTTCAAGAAAATGTCTCATTTTTGGTAGAAATCCCATAACAAGGAAGATAAGCACGGGTCGAGGTCTAATGTGAGTATTCTGGTCATAGCGCACGTGAAACTAATCCATTCAAAATGAAATTTTGAGAAATAATCTAGGATAACCCCATCGTACTTATGACTTCGATGTTAGCATTAAAGTACGCGTAGAATACCAATTATTACAGTTCACGGAACTGACATTTTGACCCTAAATTTGCAAGAATAGAAAAGACATGGAGACGGATTGATCTGGAACTTTAACGCTGACTGTATTTCAAGAAATCACGTGTAACGAGATTCGACTAGAGTAATTTTGACCTCACATCACATGTCCCGTGTAAGTTGTTGCGATGATATCTCTATATTATGAAGAAGTATATAGGATTCATTCATTCATAGAGGTGATTGATTCATCAAATTGTGAGATCTCTAATGGAAGTTTGGTTTGCAATCTGGGATGTTCTAAACAATCACGGGGAATTAACGTCAATTATTCGATAATTGAAGAAATTTGATTTTGCCTTCCCTTGACACTACACACTCACCTCGAAACAGTCACGATACCCGAAAAAAACCGCTATGCTTCCTCAGCGGGCTGTTTTCGAACACTGAAGCAGAAGGTTCTTCGCAAGAATACTGTGCCAAAGCTTCCGAGAAGTATGAATTATCATCTTGAATGTGGCAATGTACAAGGAAAAAATCTCGAAATCACAAGACGCCACTCTGGCCAATACCAAAATCATATCTTTAGAGAATACATCTAAACTCCAAAATACGCATAGATCGTGGGATGCGTCGACTAAGGAATGTTGGACGAAGAAATAGTGAAAAGAGAAGTCGTGATAGTTATCACCCGCGAAAAATTCTCCGAAGAAAGCTTCTTTGTGATCCCGTGGTTACGTCATATGAGCGGAATTCCATTGGTCGTGGTCAAAAATCGCTCTCGGGGATCAAAATCAGTTCGAAATCGGTTTTATTAAAGGATTTTGTATTACTGAAGAAAATACAGTGGAACATTCCGAGTGAAACACCTCCATAAGTGAAATCACCTCTGTAAGTGGAAACGAGATTCAGGAACTATTTGACCTTACTGCATGTTCCTCACCCTCCATAAGTGAAAGACCTCCATAAATTGAACAAATTTCTTGGGACCAATAGGTATTTCACTGTAACCATCTTCAAGAATGGCGTTCAACTGGGACCCAGAGTTATCGCGTATTCCATTTTCTTGCGGGCTCGAATAAACGAGACCGTTTTGTATTAAATTTGGGACATGGAATGCCAAAATAAAGAATTTCTAAGGTGCATCTCAACATTTTCCTTTGAAAATTCTTCTGAATATTTCATCATATGATAAGCATTCACGAAGACTCCCACAACTCCTGCAATGATACCTCAATCGTTATACACTCACAGTAACACCAGATTGTACACGACAAAACTTCACTCCATCTCATTATTTTACCGTCACTGACCAGAAACAACCACAAACAGAATAAGTCATGGCAGCACACCCAATGCTGTAGACCATCTCTACCAAGGCGAAATTCTCTTCAAACCACTCATCAGAATCTAAGGATGATCCTCAGCTCCTCAAGCTTTCCGATCACGTGATTCAAGGGTATAGAGATAGTATAGAAGAGAGCGCGCGTGCAGTGGCATATACACCACGGAGTAAAAGCTTAGGGATCGGCAATCACCTTGTGAGGTAAGCTAATGCCATCAGAGGTAAACAAAGTATAAAGTAAGGGGAGCGTACCACCTGGCCACTTGCTAAGAGTATGGCCTTCAACACCATCATCCAGACCGCCACAACGAGTACCTATAAGCCCTCCGGGCGAGGCAACTAACCGAGACCGGACTCGTACCACCACTGAGATGCTGTAAGTAGATGAGAGAGAGAGAGAGTCTTGGTATCAGAGGTGCCCCTGTTGGAATACCAAAGAGCCATAGCCACACCGCCAACTAATTTCGAATTCCCCGCGCCAACGTGTCCGGCATCGACATCTTCGCGTGGGCGGCTCTCTGGCTCTGTTACTTGCTTCAAGACATGGATATGGCTGTTTGAGGGAGAGGGAGACATGTACTTGGATATTGGAAGAACTAAAATGGTGGTGTGGACGTGGGCAACTGATGCCACCTTTTTGTCCGAGATTTCCTTATGGGTCAGCGGCCTCGCCAACCACAGAATATTTTCTTTGGTATTATTTAGCTATTGATTAGAACAGTTAATCGTACCAGGAATAAGACTTTGAAGTCTATTCATTCAGATTGAAGGTATTCAAATTGCAGATCGTTATTCGAGAGCTAAACTCTTTTGTGGTATTAGCTTAATCTGTGCCTGCTTCTAAAGTTCTCAACCGAATCAGAATTTTTCATAAAATAGCTGAGTCTATTGAGGATAAAAATTATCGAAAAGTAAGGTCAGTGTACCCAACTTGCCCCCATTAAGCCATTTTCTTAATAACTCTGTTCCATCTCAATATTTTCCAACGTACCTTAGCTCATTTTGGAGCTTGTCCTAAGACCTTCAAAAAAAGTTGAGGTACATTCAATTTGAACCAACTGGAGCCAAACTGTTTGAATTCTCCCAGAACGTAATTTTTGAGAGTTTACAAAAAGGTGTACCCAACTTGCCCCCAATAAGCCTTTTTCTTAATTACATTGGTTTACTTCAACGATTTTCAACGTGCTTTAGCTCATTTTGAAGCTTGTTCAAAGACCTTCAAAATGCACTAAACTCCGTCCAATTTGGATCAATTGGAGCCGAACTGTCTCAATTCTTATGAAATAAATGATGGAAATCGGCAATAGAGTGTTTTTATCGCCGTGCACGCACATTTGGAGCTTTTCTGCAGTTCGAAACCCTATTTCTGACCCACTTTGACGTGATAAACACGTCCTGAGTGGTGAAAAAAGTCGTTCTACACGCCCTTTCGAGATAAACATATGGGGGCATGTTAGGTACACTCCGATGTTGGCATCCTTGTTTACAAATCGTCTCCGTGTTTTGCACATAAAACAACTCCATATTCAAATGTTGCGATTTTGAAAAATGAATTTCGAAGGTCTTGAAACAAGGAATCGAATGCGCTAAGGTACGTCGAAATTGGTTGAACTCAAAGAATTTGGCACCGATTTTACTGAACGCGATTCCCTCGGTGCTTTCTTAGCTAAGCAATCACGAAAAATAGAAAAATCACTTTAGATTTTCTGGAGAACGTAGAAATGATTCGGGGTCGACGCAAACTACTTACTTTTTCATATTTCAACATAACAAACGTGAAAAAAATTGCCGGGAGGCCAAGGAGTGCCCATCCCCGAGATCGGCATATGGGGGCAAGTTGGGTACAGAGGCAAGTTGGGTACACTTACCTTATTTTATATTCAGGTAAATCCCAGGATTCACGGTGAATCGTTTCTTGAAGAATATCGCAAATACCAAGGTATACGGCTTATGGAAATTAGTAGGTTCCGTTTTAAAAATGCTCCATTATCTTGATACATCAAACTTATAACTAGATGACGACAAAATCTCATAACAATAATAGTCTGAATGTTGACTATCCGAGAAACAATTCGAGATGTTGTTAGTCTTTGTGTCGACCCCGGTGGAAATTATGATCGTCAATTTTATGACGTGGAATCATAACTTGTACCCAGACTTTGATAATCCAACGCGCACAAACATATTTGGAATAACTTTTCAGTTCAACAGAATTGGAAAATTGAGTCATCATAACGTGGAAACCGGGGTGAAATTCTGCGAATACGGGGGGTTAGTCCTTGAATGGGTAACCGCGGATATCCAGAGATCGTGAGTACCAAAACCACAAATACCGAGGTTTACATATAGATCATAACGCGGATTTGTATGACAATTCGACGGATTTGGATCAGAGCAGCCCAAGCTCATTCCAAATTGTCAAAGGATAGTTTCGTTCTATTGAAGGCTGTTTTCATCGGCCATGACCGTCAGAAGGATTTCAATTATTAAATCTGGAATAAGAGCCCATCCATACCATGAAATATCTTTTCTAAAGGATAATCATCTTTGAGAAGAGCCTCTGAAATATCAGAACAATTTTTTGGAAATCCGAAATGGACTCATAATAACCTCGCTCACAGCTATTTAATGGGAACCCACCAGATTTTGGTCAATCTGAAGCTCGACAATCTTCACTCAACCTTCGTCTTGCATTAATTTTATCTTATAAAAGTTTATCTCGAGTTGCCTGCCTTACCTGCTATCCTAGATCCAAATTCAACATCGTTTAGCCCACACGAATGTTTGCCTTGCCAAAGCGAGCTTTTATGATAGCAAAGCTGTATCAACCAGTCCAAAAGATCGAATTCGACCCGGGCTATGAACCTTCTCAATGAAAGCTCAAGAACCAACAGGGGGAAATCTTATCCAGCATTGAATACAGGTACCGGGTTATCGTCAATGCCTCGTTGCGACCAATCTACAGCAGCTGTAGGGCTCAACTGACGCGTATACGCCTTTGGGCTGTTTTACTTGGCCCTCACCATTCTTACGTCGTCGTCGCCAACGTCGTCGTTGTCGGTGGCTCTCAACCGTCTTCGTCGCACCTCACCCCATAACTTGATTGTTTTAATTAAATTTTGCGAGGGAATCGTTTTACGCAGTGGGCAGACCGACTGTGAACTAGCACAATGCAAGCCGTGACGTGCACCGAATGAATCAGGGATTGGCAGGGGTGAAAGCAGCTCAACGTCCGCCTGAAATGTTGACTGCACCCGGCGGCGATAGGCTTTACTCTTTTGTAGAGACTTCAATCTGAGTAGGAAACAGTTTGCAAAAGAGTAAAATATGAGAAATAGCTTACTGTTGCGACAGGTTGAACTAGCTGTCTTGGAAGTTCGTTGAACGTCATTCGACACGGTTATGAGTACTATCCTGATAGGAATATCATCCAAATGTAACAAATTAACAGGTGACCGGAGTATATCGTCATGTTGAATAGCCTAGACGGTTACACTGGGATTCATTCTGGTAATACCTTGATTTTACCGGACCAAATCACATGAAATTTCGTATTTGTCACTAGAATGCAAGTAAGAATTGCGCTATGGATAGAAGTTCCATAAAAATGAGGAAAAATTCCTTGAATGGCGGCCGACGCTGGCCTTGCCTTGATAATTGTATATGGCTAGTATTGACCAAACTAACGAGAAACTAGGCATCTTTCGGCACACTGGCATTGAAAGCCTATGGATTCCGCTCCAAACCCGGAGTATGAATGCTCCGGCGTTCCTAACCTTCAAGGCAGAGTAGCATTCTGCCCCGAAATCGTGTCGGAAAGCACTGAATATCGATACTAATTTCACCGAAAAACAGTGTACGCACCTCGAAACTAGCCCGTCGCGACTTGTCACGTAATGTACTATTTTTGAGGCATGTGCTGTTTTTGAGAAGTTGCTCAGTTTTGGAGATGGCTTTGTCATCTGGATACAGAAATATAGATACAAAAACGGAGAGATTTGTGAACATGATATTCAGGAAATTACCAATGTGAGGGAACCAAAATTCGAATGCTTCTATGAGAGTTCATTACATTAGAAGTTTGTACCAGATACTTGAGAAATTTCTTAGCTTAAAATCATTTGAAGGGTAGAAGGAAGGAGGTACGTTTGAAGTTGATCCGTTGTGGTTAGATTTCCTGTAGGATAATAAGATTAAGGTCGAGCGCAACCACAAGGAACGCAAGACGAAAGTACTTGGTGTGTCGTAGACTGCGCAGTTTCTGACGTTTCGCATATTTCTATGGGTATTGGAATTCATCGCGGTTACTTACACTCAATTATTTTCGTCATCTTGTTCGCTAACTCAATATATTCTAATAACGCAATCTCTGTACCTACATCATTTTCGAGGAACAACTCCATGGATTATATTGGATTTTATTGTGCGAGATATTTTGTAATATATAGCAAGAGTGAATCAGCTCATAGATCGAGGCATCCCGTATCCGAGGGGTTATTTGATTAGGCAAATATGAGACTTGGATCCCTCTGTGTTTTACACTTCAGAACCGTACAGTTAGTGGTTGAATCATTTTTGGTGAGAACATTATCGCAGGTCATAGCCATGAAAATGAAAATGCCAGTGGCTGAAATGATTGTCCTGATAATATTTTGAAATCTATACCTTCTTGTCATTAATTAAATCCCATCTGCAGTCTGAAACTGCAGTGACATCTTGTATCAAGGCTTGGTCTTGGGACCAGAAAGCAGGGATTTGAATCGTAACCAGTACCTATGCGAAAGTTCATGAGTTCCTTGTCCAGAGATTTCGATGGTTTGGAATCTATTTGAAACTGTAGCTTCCTCAACTTGAAAAATAAATAGTTCCCGAAAAAGGTTCAGAATGAGTTGATGAGGGAATAAAAAACGAACACTCCAACCCATTATTCAAATTCAGTGATCTTAGCTACTTTACCATAGTCTTCAACAACTTTGCCTAACTCTGTCATTGGATTCACAACGATTTATCAATCATCATAAAAATCCAATTCATCCACAATTGACTCACAAATGAATACTTCCCCTTTTCAGAATTTTCCTTCGGGTGAATTGACTCCGCCCAAGATGAATCTCGCTCAGCATGAGTGCCAACTTGATACCACCACAGTCCCGGAGAATGCATCATTATTCCAAGAGGCTCAAGGCGGGTTACTGCTTGCCCTCCCATCCGCAATATAATGAAACGTTTCATCCATCATTGGAGTCCTTCACTCAACCCTCTCTCAATTTTCTCTCTATTTGTGGTACATTATTCTATCTTTACTGGTTTTTTTGAGTCCTTTAGGAGCTATTGTGTGGTTTCTCGTTGAGGGTCACTCAAACGCTTGAATGCTCATTCTTATCAGATTAAAAATTATCCCACGTCTGAGTGCCAATAGCCTACAGGAAAGACGGAGAAAGGAAGATAGAGGAAAATCAAGGGGTTGTAGAATCTCAAAGAATCTTGAACGATCTTTTTCGCTCAACCCGTTCCTTTCAAAGCCACGAAAACTCATCCCTACAGCTGTCTACAGCCCTCTGCCTTTTTTTCGTGGTGCCAGCTCGATTCCACCTTAATCGGCCCCTCTTCTTTTCCTTGCCTTCATTTTTCACCCGCGTGCACCTCGCTCTCTCTCTGCGGTTGTTCGTCTTTCTCTCCCTCTTCTTGCTCATGCTCGCGTTTACGCTCATCTGCTTGATCGTCCCCTTCGTGTGCGGGGTGGCTAACCCCTGTTTGGGTTTAATACGTCGCTATTTCCCCCTTTTCCATCCTTCAGCTACTCATCTCCTCTCTGACTTTTTCTCTTCTTCTTAAACACTTGACTCTGTTTCACTCTTTTGTGCTGGTTCATACGGGTAAGTCACATCGTTTTCCTGTTCAGCGCTCACTTCCAGGCGCTGAATTTTTCAATGACTCTTCCACAGTGTTCATTGATGCTCACTTTTGGTTTCAAGTTGTCTGTGGAATCTGTGGAAGACTTGAGCGGAGATGCAATAGTTCAATCGAGATTTTTAAGGGTATATGCCATCGTTCTTTAATCTTCGTGAATTCTGAATTGAAGGTTCTTCGACATTCTTTTTCATGAGGTTGCGGCTGAATTGGAACCAACATTAAGACTAGATCATCCCATTTGATATAGGATTCACAAGCATTGCAAAAGACAGAGAGATAATCTAGAAGTCAGGCCATGATCATATCTCAATATCGTTCAACATCTTATTCCATACTGTTATTTTGGCACCGATTCTACTTTCGAGGAACATTTCATGAATCTGAATTTTGAATGCGGTAATAGTAACTGGTTCACCGACATTTCAATGACTCAATTCTGTGACGAAAATGAAAGCAAGTTTCTTATTGATTGATGAAGTGATTAAACATATTATTTGGTTTTATTGAATACTATGGACAATAATCAAATATTCGTGTATGAGCGGGGTATACGGTTAACCACCACCGATAAAACCCGTTTAACCGATTTCCAACCATTGCACCTGATTCAATTGATTAATTGATTAATCTAATTGATCCATTGGAAGCCTGATGAAAAATGAGAGCCCTAGATTCACGAATTGTACGGAATTGACATAGATCTCAGTACTTTCTACTGAATTCGAGAGAAGTAAATCCAAAAATATCACCTGAAGATTCTGCAGGATGGTACGGTTTCCACTTCAATCACCTGAGGAACAAGTAATCATGGGACCCATCAATTTTCAATCAAGGAACAATGAACTTATATTCAGAATCAAAGGAGAATTTCATTTTCATTTTTGAATGGATATCTTTGTAAGCTGTTAGACCTATTCTGCCAAAAATGAAACGAGATTGGAATTGGGATTTATATGATGACTGAATGCAGAAGAGTCCTTTTTTTGTCAAATATCGTCATGTCACTGAGAGTTAATGGGTAGATCGGAACCATCAAACCGGTTATCCGGATTTTGTGTCCTTGTGGATATCCTGTGAACAATGTTTGCCATTCAGATGAGGAGCCTTTGTCTTCTCCAGATGATGAACCAGTTTTATGAATTGCTTCCAACTTGAAATGGAGATTGATCTCGTTGTCTGCGCACAACTCAACCTTTTTAACTCATGGGGATAGACTTGAAATTATTGAATGTTGTTATAAGTCTTGTCAAGAGATCCTGTCTCCTGATTTCTATGAACTAAATCTCTGAGCAAACAATTCAACAATAGGACTAATCTTGAAGAAACCACTTACAATCAAGACTGAACGCAAGATTGCACTCAATAATATGGCGGAAATTTCCTCTATCACAAACTCTTTGAATCAGTACCAAGTTCAGAAAGTATCTCCGCAACCTTCTTATGACCACCCAAAGCGGCAAAAATGTGAGAATCTCTTATACACTATCCCATTGTTTCAACGTGAGCCAAATTTACCCCTTTCCGGATAACGAGGGTGCGGGCAAGAGAGCTTCCGCAAAGAGCCAAAGGGAAATCCTAGCGTAGAAAAAGCATCGTGCGAGAGTTTTTCGCAAGAGGATGGGAAGATATGAGAGAGATGGAGAACGACTACTGCTCTTTTCATCCTATATCGTTATATAATAGAACAGTAGACTCTGAGGCCTTTGTTGCACATGGAATACTTGGCGGGCGAGTGTGGTTTGACGGAACTGAGAGCCGCAGCAGTGGCTTCTCTACCCGTCTCCGCCTTGCTTGCTATGTATAGGCGTGTATTTAATTTGTGAAGGTATTTTCGTTATTTCACCAAGCAGAAGGCTACTAACATAGCCCATCTCGCCCTCTCATTCTTTGTATCTTTCTGTCTGACTTTATGTACACGCTCTTCCTGAGTCAGTTGGTATACACTGTATACGGTGGCTCTGCTTTTTTTCGAGCTCATCTCTTTTTTTCAAAGCCGCAAGTTTTAAGTGTGCCTACTGGCAGAAAATAACCAAGCAAGAGAGATCCTCTACTTTGAATGTGGGCAGATCTGCTTATACGATTTTAATTAGGATCAATTTAATCTTAATTGAGAACGTCGGTGGACGTGATTTTGATGAGCTTGTTTCTCTGGCGGGCTACTGTTTTTTTTCGTTCTTTATCAAGTGGTGTGAGCTTTGAGTGAGAGATCTAGCTGGAATTTAATTTGTGGGCATGGAAAATTGAGGGGCAATATTCAGACGCATGTACGAACATTACTTTTATTCCCCTTTGCAAGTGTTTTTGTTGAAATTTATGTAGATGAAAGAAGCTGATGTGAGAGAATCTTGTTTGTTTTGATTAGTTAAGCGGGAAGTTTGATAGAATAGTATCACAAAAAATTCAATGTAATTGTCAGTCAATGGTTGTGGAAATGGAATGCATCAGATTTTGAAATTATTCATGGTTCATTAGTGGACCAAAATTTGTTGCAACCTCCAGATTTTTGAGATTTCCTCGGTATTATCGTGTGGAAGCCCGTTCTTGTGTAAGATTTGCTGAATCATCTCTCTTCAACCTGTTATTTAACATGTTTCCCGGAAGGCAAGATCCAATGATTCACCAGTCTTGACTACTATCTTGAATGCCATGAATTTAATCAGAACGATTCCAAAATCCATAGGTGTTTTCTAGAAATGTATGCATAACCGAGAGATCTATTCCAACAAAAATAAATTACATTGGTTCTTGCCTCAAAGTGGTGAACAACACCAATTTCTCCCTTGTGAGGTAAGTACGGTGTTTCCCCTACTATAGGGGATGTCTTATACTTTTTTTTGGCTTCAAAATGTCCAAAGAAGTTGTCTTAAAAACGGGTGAAACCTTACATTCGGGGGTGTCTTACAATTTTGAGGATGGTGGTTCATCCTGCCTGAGTCACGGATCATCAAGTTGAATAAAATGATTTTTGTACGCATGTTCATTCCATTAGACTTCATTAGAATAGTATTCAACAATACATTAAGAGCTTTCCAATTATTTCCCGATGAATCAACACAATTTAAGGACACATATCAGAATTTAAGGCGAGGGGATAGGCCTGCGCCATATTGGATTCTCTAGGGATAATCACCCGTAATCCGTTCGGAGAATAACTAAAATTATAATGAACCGAATCACCTGGAATTTGATATGTGAGTATGAAATGCCTGTCCGAAGAGCGCATCGTGGCCAAAAGTCATATTCTATGCCGGGAAAGTATTTTTCCAAATTGTGATTTTGATGTCGTCTGCTGCAATGAGGGCACTCAGCCTCGAGATTGATCGTGTGCGACGCGATCACACAATTTATTGGGGATCTGGCGATGATGCGCTCTTCTTTTGGGTCTGAAGATCATGATGAATACCTCCTTTGGACGCAACACCTTGCAAAACTTGAGATAAATCCCGAACGGCAGCGAATACGACGGTACCCGGGTGGTTTGCAACGAGTTATAAGGGGGGCCAGCCTGTGCTATACGCAAGAGATACATGTTTGTTTATATCCGCGTGAGCATCAAATATTTCTGCTACTATACTTCGGTATATAATTCTGCATGTCAGAAACAGCTGGGGAGCAGATTCAAGGCTAGCTATTTTGAAACGATAGTGAATGAAAATACAAGCCCTAGGTGATTAGGTTATCGTCGTGCTTATAGCCGACCGGTCAAAGGGTCCATTCATTGAAAGAAATCAAGGTAAGGAATGATTGATTTGAATAAACATGACACTTGACACTGGACATCAACACTTGGTTCCAGAACCTGTGATAGTCTTCGCTATACAAATAGCGAAGACTTACATCCTTTGAGCCTCTGAGTCCTCTCTGATCACTGCAACCTTTCTATCCAAGGTTCCAGTTTCAATTTCCTAGGATACTTTGTCAAAATGGCATATCCGGGTCATTTCGAGAGATGAAGTCAATCTTGGAATATTGAATTGAAGTTTCAACCAAGTCTAACAAGATCCCTGTATTTCAGAGGGATAATTTGATGTTCAGTCATTTGAATCCGTTAAAGTTCTACTGTAAATTTCATTATCCTCAAGATGTATTGATAAAATACAGAGTGTAATTACTCTGTATGGGCCTCCAAGCCATTTTGGATTATTCAGGTTTTTCCATTCAAAGTTCCAGTTCCAATATCTTGGAAAACTTGGTCGAAATGGCGTATCCGGGTCATTTTCAGAGATAAGTCAATCTTAGAATATTGAATTGAATTTGAAATCATATCTGCTAAGATCCCTGTGTTTCAGAGGGATGATTTCATGTTCAAAATTGGGTATCGGTTCAGAATTGATGAGTTTGTATAACTATTGTCATGATCTGAAACTGACATATTGACAACAAAGTTTCATAACTACACGAAAGATTTGGTATTCCTCGAACAGTATTTTTGAGATTCTTGGTCTTTGGAAGTCAGTTTCAAACCCATCAGGGTATTTGAATTATTTGAAAATAAATCCATCGTTCCCATACAATCTGCATGTAACCTAGAAATACAGGCCAATGGGGCCGAGTCTATTCATGAATTTTCAGAATTCTTTTTGATGTTGAGCCATCGCTAAGCAAGACGAGATTGAGAGTCTTGATTCATCATCTATTTCATTCAGTCGCATACATGCACACGGATGCTGTATTGGATGTATGCTTTATCATAATACGTATAATACGTATGTAAATATATCAGAGACTCCCAGAGACCCAGATGCATGGGCCCAGAGGTTCTCTCACATACAAGCACATGCATATGTACACATATGTACATAAATATATGTGGCGACCCCCGCTGATCACACGCGAGTTTGGAGTCTCAGGCTCAGAGACTTGGTGACATCAGGGGTGCCACAATGTTACTAGGGCCGATTCGATATGGCGCGGCCCTATCCCCTCGCCTTAATTGAATAAAAAGTAGGGTGTCTTATATTCGGGGTATGTCTTATAACCGTGCGTACTTGGAACTCGTATGCCTGATTTGCCGCTAGTGTTTTGGTCCCTCTCAAAATTTTGACCCATCTCAATATATTTCAACGTACCTCAACTTGTTCTGAAGTTTGTTCCAAGACCTTTCATACGCATTGAGGTGAGTTTGATTTCGACCAACTGGAACTGAACTATCTTTATTTTTGCAAAAGGAGATTTTCCAAGGGATCAAAACAGTGTGCGCCTAATTTGCTCTCACGTGTGTACAGGCCTATTTCTACACGGTCAGATAAGCTTTTCGTACGATTGGGATATCTTGACTCTCAGAACTCAAAATGAGACGTTCTTTAGCTTATTATGCAGCTTTCCCCATACCATCTGAAGATTTTTCAATTGAGCTTATGAGTTTTTATGGAATGAAGAACGACCTCAAAGAAGCCAATCGACGCAAATCAGGCACTCTGTTCTTTCTTTAGTAATGTACGTGTGAACGGGTCAGAAATCGAATCTTGCAGTTCTGCAGGGATAACTTTAGAGTTACATCGGAGACAGAGAGAATGAGTTGAAATTTTTCAAGATTGATTTCATCAATTTCGTCTGGCTTCATTTCTTCATATTTCAATTGTACAACTATGGCAAATTGCGTGGCACTGAACTTTTTCGGAGCCATCATATAGGAGTTTCCCACAATACACATCCACTGTTAAACCGCGTTAGAAGATATTTGTCGGCAGAATCTCACAGAACCTTTGCCGTTATGAGCAATGATTTTCAACTCAGGATGCGTGTAGAAGATGATCGAGGCTCTGCAAATCAATATGGTTAACATAGTGCACACGCTAGACTGTGGTGAGAACACCCATCCGTTCCGTACATTCACGACTCGCATGGTTGCCGTGCCTTTCGTGATACTCAGAGTCTGAGGCAAATGCCATTCCGCGCTATACATATACCCCTTCGGTAGTGGAGTAATAGTCCCGCCCACCACTGAGGGAGTAGTTCCACAGCGTCTTTTTACCGCACAAAAGTGAATATAAGTCCATGGGAGACGTTCTTCCGAGTGTCAAATCATGTCCTGGGTGGTATTTTTGACAAAAAATTTTACACTTTGTGATCGAAATCCTAGGCCAGCTATTAGAATAGAGTGAATACGCCTCAGTCCTGGATTTTGCTGAGGAGTTTCACCAGATCCCAATGCACCCCATAATTGCGCGAAAAATAGCCTTCAGTATGTCATGTCATCATCTACAATATAAGTAGATGCCTATAAGTCTGAAGGGCTCCCTTTCAACTTCTTAAGCAATGGTGAATGAAATCCTAGCTGAATTCTAATCAATAGAATTCTGCGTGTACATTGATGATATAATAGTTCCGGCTAGGAGTTCCCAAGAAATAAACGAGAAAATGGCTAACTGATGGCACGATTGGAAGCCGAGTAATTTACTTGAGTCATATTATTTCGAAAGAAGGCATACACCGCGACCCAGGAAAGATGAAGGCAGTGAGAAAATTCCTACGACTCCGAACTATCAAGAACGTGATACCAATTTTTGGTCTTTGCTGAATATTACCACCACTCCATCCCCAAATTCGATGTAATTTTTGACTCCCTGTGCAGAGTCTCCAGTGTTATCAAGGCTCTCTCAACATTTACTCATATAAATACATCCGTTTGGTTGTTCAACTTCCTGGTCTACAATAAAAACAGAGCTCAAGAATGAACCATTTGAGACCCACTCATCAACGAGTCATTTTCTACCTAAATTGCTGATTTTTTTCGAACCCAAATTCAGTCTTATGAAAGGCCATCCCATGTTATTAGAGCCTCCATTACCAGATTCACCACACAGTCCACTCACCAAATTCAGTCCTTTAGAGATAGATGTATGGATAGACCCTTGGCCACATATGCATACACACAGCTGTTGAATGCGGAAAATCATTAGCCTGGACGACTTCGCGTGGTTAAAAGGGCAACGAAAGAGCGGATAAAGAGGGTACGTTGCTGCCCGGAAAAGAGATACAGCACGCGTATAGAGGCCATACCACGTCATGTGTTATCTCTCAGAGGTATCAGAGCTTACGTTTTCGCATGCTTGAATGAAATTCTCCTAAAGCCAGAGTAAATATCTATATATAGAATTCGGACGACCCTCTCTGACATCACTCTGAAGTTTCACTTTTCCCTTGCAAATTCCCTCTTTACCACTTGTCCATCTCACTCTCTACTAGTTAGATATCTATCTCGCATCACTCTTTCAGCGCATCAGTAGCATCCCGGTTTGTTTTAGCAAGAACTTCCTGCTTACACACACAAACACACACACACCACATCTCATACCCATCCTAACACACGTATCCTACATGTATATAAGTGGGAAGAGGAGAAGAGACTGTATACGCGGTACCGCAACCACCGGTTCGCGAAACTTCCGCAGACTCGGTATGCCCATGAGCCTGAGAGACTCTGTACCTCCTACTACCATTCCCCTCAGACCTTTATTGGTTTTTACGGACACAACACGCGGGCTTTGAGAATTTTTTCTCCTTCATCATTCGCTACACAGCTAAAATTTTTTTTTACTTTTATTCTCGTTGATTTTGTTTTTTGCATCTTCCGCAAAGCAGTAGCAACAACAGCAAACGTTCTTTATAGCTAGGTTACGAAAACTATGCTTTAGAATATATGTACTGTTGGTGTAGCGCGAGAAAGCTTTATGCGCCCTCTTTTATTGCCTCGCTCCACCGCCACCAAAAGCTGAGAAATGCTTATGTAGACTAAGCTTAAGCTCAGTAGTGAGACAAGGGAATGAGGATGAGGGGTGTAGGGGTGCACAGAAAACGAGGCAAGGGTTGATTTTCACGGTGTACTCTCTCTTTCTGCTGTGCCAAGAATGCTCTCACGATTTCAAACTTTTTGGCTTCTTTCCCACGTTGATTGCTGTGTTTTGTACAAAGCCTTATGGTTTAGGAAGTGTGTTTGATTATTTGGACCATAACGCCATTAAGCTAGGCAGTTCAGGCACTTCATTTTTTCAAATTCAATCTGAATAATGAAGTCCAATATTCCTGAAGCAATCATAGTACCCCATTCCCCCATCCCATGATCAATTTATGGAGTGAGTCACAGGATGCATATTTAGTTTTCATGAGTTTTACTAGAATCCGGTTCTGGAGGGCTATCCATAAATTACGTACACAGAGATTGCATCATTTTCGGCCCTTTCTTCTTCCCCTTCCAGGTGTGATCGTTTAAGTGGAAGACTTTTGACTTACACGAGAGAGTCTACAGAACTTTCAACATGTAGGACGCTGTATAGATTCCCGTTACTCAACCAAAAGGTGCCACGTTTTTTATGACATTTTAGGCTTCTCGTGATGAAAAGATACATCCGCACTTAGCTTGCGAGCTCATTTCGAATACTGAGGGACATGTTTGTCATAGTGCCTGGAATGGGCTAACGCGCTCGGAATAGGAATTTTATATGTTTCTCATAGTACGCATTTGAAACAATTTATTCTTGTTACCGGGATCTCCAGAATGGCTAAATAATACGTGCCCGCCCACTCTTTTGAAAGAATCTTTTTCTTTTATTGACAAAGACCACATTCACCCATGTAAAAGACACTGACTGTATCCAATTAAATTTGAATGTACACAAACACACATACACACACAACACCCACAGGCCAGTTTGAGTACAGACTCACAGTGTATCTCGCTGTCTGTCTGTTTTCTGACCTTGTACGACAAGCGTGAGCATTCAAATTCCTCCTTTTCGCACTTTGACGTCCCTGTCCTTCAAATGAGAAAATTCAGTATGAAATCCTTACAATCCAGTCGGTAGTAACTTTCATAGATAAATAGAGTGTCCTCTGTGGTAATTAAGCTGTTGCCAGGATTGGTATCAACGATTTCAACGTCATAGAAGCGGCTTGTGAGCTCACAAACCAGTCTCATTTGATACAGACTGATTCCATGTTGGATTGTGCAAGAATTTTCATATCAAATTTCCGATCGCTTCGGCGATGAAATATAGAGATGATCCTAGAAACGAAATGGAGAGACACATATTTTTCCATTTTTCCCGGATTTGCCTTCGTTCGGAGGTAAATGTGTATTTTTTGACGATCACCTTAGATTGAAAATTGAGGATGAAAAATCAGGAAGATTGAATAATTCAAAGTCAATCAACGTAACCACTTGGATTTTTTTTGTCTCATCAACTATGCAACACGATATCGCAAAAAATTGCTAATGAATTGAATAAATCAGGAGTGAAACAAGAATTTACTTCCCATGCAAAATGAGCAAAATTAAATTTCTCAAGATGCATATTTTTCTTTCCTCTTGAATTTCATTTTGAGGAATCAGTGGAATATGAGAAACAAGAATAATATATTCGAATTCCGAGTTTTGATTTATAGAGATGCAGAATGATATTTCTCAAAATTTTTACTCAGACTACATTTTTTTGTGATTTTTGTACGTTGCTGAGATCTATAAGCACTTTGAAAGAGCTCAAATTATTCAAAGAAGTAGAATCGCAAGAATTATGTACAGATTTTGCACTGATTCCATGCTTTAGTTCAATATAAAACCGTATACATGACGCGCATTCGGGGAAAATGTGTGCGAGAACTCATTGCAATAATGGATGCATAACTCGACTCGCTCAACTCCTGTGAAAAATTGGCGAAGATCTCAAAAATCACTTCTCATGCACTTCTGCAAGTGGTACAGGAAGTGATTTTCGGAATCTTCATCAAATTACAGAAGTCGAACGAGTTTTGACGAGCTTCCATTATTTCAATGAGTCCTCGTTCATATTTTCTCGACTGCGCGTCATGTTTTGGTTAAGCAAATCCGATATCAATCACAGCAATGGGACGTGACTAGAACTATATACTCTCAAAATATAGGGCATCTGAATAGTCACAAAATTGACCTACGAATTTACTCAGGAATACTCATAGCAATCTTATTTTTATAAGAGTTTTCAGGAATCAGATAACCGCACGAGTAAGCTGAGAGATCAAGGAGATATCCCAAAAATAAGGGTTGCGCACTGCGCCACGAGACAGCCAAATCCCTTAGATGACCCGATGAATGAGTTACACATTCAGAGACCTTGGAATTTATCAAAATCAGTCTCGACAACTTGATGATCATTTAGTGTTGTGCAGTACGCAGAGTGTCAAAAGTTCTGTAGAACCTCTTACATATATGGAGCGTGAAAAATTGGGACAGCTTTTCCTCCCTTTTGAAAACCATGATTGAATAGTCAAATCTTGGCTTGACTTTGGGAAATCAGCTAAAATTATCAATAATCTTAATGGTCCAATGATGATAACGTTTTCAATAGCTAGATTCAATAATCCGAATATAAATGAGGATGCAATTGTTAGTGTCGAAATTCTTCATGACGGTTTTGAATCACAAATACAGTCTGTAATGGATTTAATCAAAAGTCGCTCACAAGCTGTGAAAACAGTGCCACTAACAAAATTTGTCCTCAAGACGATAAGATGTCGAGATGACTCGTGACATAATACGAAAGTAAGAGCATTATTCATGAACGTTTCAAAAGTACAAGAGCTAATCCTGGTCGTCGTTAGAAACTCTGAAATGATAGGAGTCTTTCATTTCATGCGGATCATGTGACATGAAATCAAAATGATACTCGATAGCTCTGAATACTCTGAACATGCCAGATGACACCAGTCTTTCCAAAAATCATCACAAATGTTTGTTTGAGTCTTCTACTCTCTTGTCTATTAGCCGACTTGAATTCCTTTGAAAACACTTGCAATGAATATGCCAACAATCGATGCACACAACCACGTATAAATAGAATCATAGCGCGTCAAGTATTTTCTTAATCATTATTGTATTTGTTATAAGTTTTCGAAATCAAGGTGATTCGTGATCGCAAAATCATCATCGTCGTGGCCAAAAATGAGCCGGGGAGATACTTGCGAGGGAAGCATCTCATTTTTAGCAGTATATCTGACCTTGATTCAGTCAAAGAGTGCCAATAAACGTCATGAAATATTCAAACAGACATTTGTACTCTTCGATTCTCACGATTCCTTCACTTGCCAGACTCGAGTCTGTCTCTGTATATGCAATCCAAGCAAAACAGACTGAGATTCTTGGGAAGCTCCTTCTCACACAGGGAACATCGGTGGCTACTTTGCTATACATGCCCACCCACGCGCATCTCGTGGTGAATCCTCAAGCGCAGATTAAGCTTTCTCCCCTTAAATATTCATTCCCTTGGAAAAACGATAAAAATAAGGCAAAACTCGCCCTCTTCCATCTACATCACCAACACTTCTTCTTTTCTGCAGTCTTTTTCATCAGATCTGCTACTGTTCTACTCCTTATAACGACTATCTCGCTCTCTGCCTCTGTTCTTTCGTATAACAAACACTTCGTTTTGGTTACGCCTGATGAAAGAACGTTTTTAAGAATTCAATTCCCAGTCAAGATATCCAAAATCTAAATTTCATTCGCATATAGGACATTCCTACCTGTTTAGAGAGAAAAAATTGTGATACATCTTCGTCCTTGCTTGTTTACTATGTATTTCATGAATTTTTCGATCTTACAGGACTAGGGTGTAGAGATTAAAAACAATTCATACTTCCACCTCATCTTCAGTACTTAAATACTACATCATAGTTGATGGAAGTTTTTTGTGGGCTTGACTGTGGAATCGAATTCTCTCAATTGTGTATTGCCTTCTACGGGCAAAGAAATCTGGAACGAGATCTTTTTCATCTTGAACCTCTGAAAGTAATGCAGCACAAAAAAGAAGGTGTCCATGCGACTTAATGCGATAAAGAACCGAGGAATGAAAAATACGCAAAAGTCGGAGGGAATGACAACAATGGCCGATCGTGATATCTTAATCATCTTCAAGCCTCTTAGATTCAAGAGCGTTCGCGCACGCCTACAAGGCTCTTAAGTCGGACAACGTAGAGGGACTCGACGTTTTTCGCTTCTGACCTCACGAAGAGCTGCTAAGGACTCGTCGAGTAGCAGGATGGCAAAGCGAGCCACCTTGATAATTGAATCAAACGATTTATCTTTGTGATTAAAAATGCTGAGAGTCACTAAGAGGCGTCGCGTTACAAAGCCGCTTTTTCCTTCAGCTCCCAAGTAGTCGACAGATTCCTACGATATTCTACGAGAACGAACTTGTCTTGGTAGAAGAAATGAAATCAGGAAGAACGATCTGAATAGGGAAGGAGAGGTTGTTTAGGTATCTTGATGTCGTTGAGGTTCTTTCATGAATTTGGGAGATGTCATGGTTGCAATATCTGGTTTATTGATATATTTGAGCACAGGGCTTAGTAATTCGTCTATTCGATGGATACTTGATCCAGTATAATCACAGAATGGGTGAGATGAATGGAGACAGATTGGGAGTTGTAGGTAGAAAAACAACTTATTCTTTGTGGATCGAACAAGAATACAATTTCATTCCAAAATCACCGACATTTCGTTCATCAAAAGTTCATGAATCACGCCTGGGCTCAGAATATTCACGTGATCACATGTCTTGATACTTCTAGAACTCGTACCTTGCAAGATGAACATAAAAGTCCTCTTTAGTCAAAAATATCAATCCAGTCTACTCTGATTGATCGCCATTGGATATTTGAGGGAAGGATATACAGGAGTATGTCAAACAAAATGTCAAAGATAATCTTGGAAAGGCACTGAATGTATCTGAATCCTGGAATAGTGTTGGTGCACACTCTTTCGAGGAACACATCTGAGCGTGAAGGATTGTATTCGAAGGGTACAAGGCAAATTTCTATGTAGAGATTGATGGTGATATAGAAAATGCTGAATTTATCGGGTTTTCCCGCTATTTTATTCGCATTTTTTCAGTGCGACGTTCCGGTCACTTATTTCCGGTCACGATTTACCAAGCTAAACTTGGAGTCCACATGAGTTACATAAAAATTGTGTTGAAGGGGTGGAGTTGCGAGTTTATCTTTGAGTTCAAAGAAAGGTGGAATTTCTTTGGTGTCACGCTGTGACACAAATTCGAAAGAGACATGGAGTCTTTCCAGGTGAGAAGAAGGCCCCCAGCTCGGTCCTGGGTCCAGGCATTTTTTTCACGATGTCATTCAAATGCATTTTTTCTTTGATTAACATCTTGACGATCAAACCCCGATCGATAATTTCTCATTAAAATTGGGCTCAAATCCGAGGTCAACAATAGAGAAATACAAATTAGTCTTCGAAATGCCGATTCACGAATTCAATATCATTGATTCATAAAAGAGGACGATTCAAGTTCGGAAAGTGTAATTTCATTTTCAATTTTGGTTAATTTCGTTGAATCCTATAAATGATCGTTTATGTCGGTCATTAAATAGCACTCGACGAGTTGAACGGAATTCAAAGTGGATTTCGTTAAGAACCGTGTAAAATATATAATATGAGCTCCAAAATCAATAATGTTGTATTAATTCCAAAAATCCACATACCCCTGTATACCTCCACCGTAATGATACAATAGTCACTAATGACCGAGTCCATTTTTAACTCAATCGTCATACGGATCCGAATCCTGAATTCCAGAATTTCCTAGCTAACTAACACATAACCTTAGAGACGAACACAATTTTTCTCAATGAGCGTCATTTTTCAAGCAAGGTTGTCTTATATTCTCGTAGAGGTATAAATTTTTTTGACATTTAATTGATAATATTCCGGGAAAGATCCGAACTTATGATATGCTACACTAAACCTTCATTCGAGACCATGTTGTACACTTATATATCAGAGATCGAATCTGATTAACTGGACTCATCGGCGGATGTAGCGAATGAGAAGGCTGAAATGATAGGCTCAGGCGTAGTCAATGCGGAATGCGTTGTTAGGGTAGAATACGTCGTCAGTGCGCAATGCGTTGTCAGTGTAGAATACGTCGTCAGTGCGGAATGCTTCGTGTAATTTTGACACACAAGAGACACTTCATCTAAACCACTGACACCTGGAATACACAAATCACTCGCATGCATAGTTTTCATGGTTGATATGCAATTTACACTGATGCTCATGGTCCGCGGACTCGTAAACTATAATCATTTGATCGTGAGATTGTCTGTTTTACACGGGGCACAAGAGGCAGATCCGCCGTGGGCCAGTTCATTCGCACAACTGATTTGCAGAGCAGCGCAAGCCAACAACATCGAGGAGAGGCACATACGTGAGTGCACAGTAGTATGAGTGATGTTACGTAACCGTTTACATGCTTCAATTTGAACCAGCGCTTCTCGATACACATTCATTTTCGAACTCTCATTAGTGTGGATTTTCATTGTTTCAAATTTGACGATTATGTGTATAGCCTAGTCTGAAACCCTAGTTCAGGTCATTGTCATGACACCATTGTCGATCAGTCCACGCTCAGGCCCCGTACATTTATGGAATTCTAGGATCATCTGTGCCGAAATGCGAATCTCTCAATAATTCATCTTGGATTCATCAGTTGCTTTTTTTGAAAGCTTCTTCTTCCACTCACTCTTTCTTTGATACTATTTCCATGTAATAATCGTGGGATACTATAATTGTATGGGGAGGTTCTCTCTAGCTCAACCACGCAGCAAATATGGTAACATGATAATTGTGATCATATTTCGATGACTATTTTCGACTATCTGGTTTCTAGCCCGTAATGAATATTCTATTCTATTCTAAGTTATTCCATTCTGTTCTGTTTCATTTCAATCTATTCTATTTTATCCTATTTCATTATATTCTGAAAGTTAGTCGCCAGTTACTGATTGGTTAAACTAAGCCAAATCGTCTATGCCCCTTTGAAATGATGAGCTTTTTGAATTTTCTTGAAGCTTTATTTTATACTGGATCATAATATCTCGCTCTGCGTCAACGTCTTGGCCGCTGAGCAAACTCTCATCTCTATTCCCAGTGCTGGATTGCATTTCTATGAATAGCTTTTACACTCCAATGTGATATTGGGAACCAAAATCCCCGGTTTGATTGAAGGCGTCTTGTAGGTGTGCAGTCACTGAAAATAGAAAAACTCACTCCAAGCTCGTTCACGAGTGACTCGGCGAGTCGCGTTGTGCTCAGTTGAATTTGGTGCCAGTACCCTTAGGCAGATATACTTGAAGCACACAGCAGTCGACGCGTATCGCTAGATTTTGCAGAGGATAGTTTTGAAACAACAGTTGCGGGTATCAACTTGTTGTTCTGAAAATTCTGCACAAATCTGCAATCTCTAGTTCATTTGAGCCAAGCCTCATCAAAATCCTATCATCAATTGCCGATCCGTGAGCTTTTAGCTTGGCCATCCCGTAAAAGCCTATGTTCAATTAATTTTACGAAGAAAATTATACCTTCGCTCAGGAGTACCCGAGATTCACAAAATTTTGCATAGGTATTAGTATCATCATTGTCTTTTGAGCCGAGTGTCATAATTTTATGATCGTTGAATCGATTTGATTGTGACCGTTTCTCAATTTTTTAGGAGAATTTCATTTGATATCAGTTCAGGTCACTTTTTTCCTTATATTCCAATATAACAAACATAAAAAAAATTAATAGCAAGGTCAAAGATCTCTGGTATTCGTATGAAGAGGGTTTTTTAGGTAACGCTCACTTCAATGGTTGCTTCGTTAGCGCATGTATAATAATGAACGATTACATTGGTTTTGCTTTCTGAAAGAAATAGTATTGTATCGGTGCAGAAATTTTTGCATCAAAGTATTATTTTAATATTCATAGGCTTGGCAAACGCAACGGAACCAAGAGTGCTCGCAAAAGTGATCGATATATGCACAATAGAATTATCGAATAGACCCAGCCATCTTTTCCCATGCTGTTGATCGATCTCTTCTTCCGATGACAAAAGAGCGAACGAAAATATTTGTGCCTTGTCTTGCTTCACTTCATTATTGTGCATATCTATTAGATGAATCATCACTGCAAAAATATTTCAAGTTTATTCTAGATGTAACTAGCTCATTTACCACTCCACCGCATAAGTTTGCACTCAAAAGAACCAAGTTGAAGATAACGAGACCCTCTTGCGAACGAACGGATCTCTCAAGCTGACAAACGTTCGGCAGATTGATTTTGCGGTTCGCAACCCTATTACTCCTGCGTACGTATTGCGTTCCACTTACTAAAGGAATCCTGCGAGAGATAGATGAAAGTCTCGAAGAAAAGTACGGATATGAGACGAGCTCGATCTCATCTCGAGTTATTAATAATATCTGGAGGTTAGCTTTCCAAGTGAACAGAAAATATCGGAGACTGCAGACGTCTCTTTCTATTCTGTGTACATATACCTTTTCTACTAAGTTTCTTCTCTCACTCGCTCTTCATTTCTGTAATACGCGGGAAAAGCGGTAACGGCGAGGATGACGGTGTGGCAGGGCACAGATGGAAGTACCCGATTTATATGCAAATTCCATATTTGTCGCGGTGGGCTCGCCACCACACAGCCTCTACCTCAGAGAAACGGATCCTTCACTTGCGTAAGTTTACCACCATGCCCATCGTTATACTTACGCAGCACTCGAATTGAAGTATGGAATGCGTGATTAAGTAGGCGGACTACCTATGCGTTTTGAGTGGAGATTTTGAGTTCTTGATGACAGCTGAACGATTACCGATGATTGAGTAATATTGTAATATTCAATGCTTTCTTTTGAATCCTCTCGAGTAACCATATGGAACCTGAGGATTAGGCTCGGCAACTTCATTGGGCCAAAAGTGGCATCTACAAATGGAATGTGAGAGCAATGTGCGAAGTAAAAACAATTTGCAATCCATGAAAAATTTTTGGAATGAACGGATTTGTCAGATTTGAAAATGACAGCCACTAATGGCAACTTTGACTGGCAACTATGGATAGAAATTTTGAAGTTATCTTGTGATACTGCTACCAATCTTATGTTTCCATAGTCATACCAATCCTAACCTCATTTTGGAGATGTTCGTGCGTCTGTATCTTTGATTGCACCAGATGAGGCATCAGGAGTTCTCTTCAGTGTATCAACTCTTGAATTTGTGTTCCCAAGATTCTACCAGTATTTGGAAGAACTTTCTGCTCAAAATTCGACCACTAGCTGGCAAATTTGGATAGGATTATTATCCTTTGCATGGCTTGAGCATGATAATCCAAACAGGAGTGGTTCATCAATCCTCCTCATTTTCTCTCATCAATGTCAGCGGCTTGCAAGAATTTTCATTTGCATGGCTCGTTCTGACAATAGCTGGGAGAATGATCTCAATATCTTATCCGATGTTGGATGTGGGCTGGTCTAGATTAGAACGGTATAAGTCCATTGCAGAATTTCAAAGAAATTGCTTCCATATTCTAGCAGCTCTTTTCATTCTAGACAGTGATTACTTTTATACAAAACTATTTCTTCTCTGCATCGGTTCTTCATTCATATGGCATTACTATGATTTTTTTCATGTATTGGCGATCGATGGAAGTATTCCCCGAATTACCGGATCGAACTTTTAAAAATCCGAATCAGGCTGACTCACAAGGGGTGGACCAGACCTTTGGATCACCAATCTTGTCCGAAATTTTTTTACATTCTTCTATTACCTAGAATATGAAGAATTCAGAGTAACTCCGTCAAAAGGGCCTCCTGTTCAAAGTTACAGCCCATGAAATTAACATTGCCTAGGCCCATGTTTAAAAGTGATATGTATAGATATACTGGCAACGCTAACATTTTTGCTTGTAGCTCCGGACAGAAGGCCCATTTGACGGAGTTACTCTGGATTCTTCATATTCTAGGTAACACAAAACTGTAAAAAAATTTTGGAAAGGATTGGTGATCCAAAGGTCTGGTCCTCCCCTTGTCAGTTTTGGTCAGAAATTCTATTCAAACCCGAAGCTGTATCTACACTCTCATTCAGTCACCATTGCCTGATACCTTCATGCGCGATCAGTCAACGAAACCAACGGCAGTATCAAAAAACGATTCACAAGCATAAATCGAAATTTTTATGCTGCGGTTAAGTAGGGTGCACATATCGAATATTTGAAAAGTAAAGAGAGGGTAAGAGCCATTAAGACACAACAGATGGTACGAGTATGATTTTGTGTCACGCGATCGTTATGCGTGGCGATTAGGGTTGGGGAAAAAAAACAGCAAAGGAGGCTAGCAGCCATACAGTAAGGAAAAAAAAGAGAGCGTTAGGAGTGAAGGAAAAGAAGAGCAGCCTCGTTTTTCGTACGACACCGTCAATTATCGAGGCTTCTTTTTCGCTTGCACCATCCCCTGCACGTCGCTCGTGCGATATCGTTAATAAACCCAAGCTTCTGAAGTCCCCTGTCTCGTCTAATCATCTTCCGTCTACTCTAGACCTCTGCGCGTCCTCAACTTTCTTGTTTTCTCTATCCCTCTTATACTCGTTTTGGCCAAGTCTCTAGCGATGTATAGAATGAGGCAAATATAGCCATCGTGCCAATCCGTTGCCACATGAAAATACGTTCTCTTGGTCTCCTCAAGCTCATTTCGTAGAGGGTATTACTGAGAGCTCGCGACACCTGCATATTTGATGTAAAGTGTAAACAGCCAACCACCACTGAATAAATTTCGCAAGCCTCATGTATTATTAATTCAAGCGAGGTAGATTAAAAAATCCGAATGAGAAAGAGGGTGACCCTTGGCGATAAGAGAGATGTAGGATGAAACAGGAGTGTGGTTTGCATGGCTAAGCATGAATTTAGGCTGAAATTAGATTTTGTTGGACTTGGCTCGTTTATACCTATTCGAGTAGAAGTACGTGAAGCTGGGGAGTCTGGGTAGAGACTTGCAGTCGTAATGTTGATGATATTCGCTGTAATACGGTATAATTGTGGATGAATATTCCTAGTCACATTCAGAAAATTTATCACTTGGTAAATGAATAAACTGTTATGTCACTCTTCAGGTGAAAATAGAAATTTATGTGTCATATTCCGCGTGCCTGGCCTTAATCTCCATCCCAGCTCACCCCCATGGGCGTGGAATAGAGCTGCGAAATACCAACGTGTCCACCAGAAGCAGGTCATCCTGGAGCCACAAATGACCGAAAGATGACCCAACCCCTGGTCCGACTATCGATTTTTGGACAGGGTGCCAGCCCACAACCGTACCCACCCTCCGTGGGGAGGGCTGGGGACTCATCTCGGCTCCATTCGAACAGAAGGAGTCCCTCGAGCCGCTCATCCAGCGTCCAGGCTCGCATTGTTATCATCCGCAGACAATCCCAATACGAATCCCTAGACTCATTCAGTCCCAGAGATGTCTTGGGGTGTGACGATCCTCCGGCCTCAGTTAACGGAACAGCGTACCCGGGCTCAGAACCGAGTCCGGTAGGGAGGAGCCTGGCCCCGAGACTGGTGCTCGGTGTGCTTTCTCCTCTACCGAAAACTCGCAAGAGGGGTTGAGGCACCTCGGTTTCTTAGCCCTGGAATCTGATGAACTCCCGGCCCCAGTTAGCGCCCGCCGGAGCGCGCGGACCGCACATCTCCATCCGGTGCCCGGAAATGGGTGAGTCTAGGGACTCGTATTGAGGCCATCCGTGGATGGTCACAATGCAAGCTTGGCCAATTCATCCAGCAACCTGGACAGGCTCCCTGGGCTCCAAGAAAGCTCTAGAAGAGTTCCAAACCCCCGCCGACCGTGGAGTGGGCTCGGTCTTATGCTGGTGGCTGAGCTCGAAATTCGGTAGTCGGCGAGGAAGAGCGGAGTAGAGATGAGAGTCCGGGACCCGGTATATAAAAGCCAATATTGCAGTCCCGAGGATTATGGCTGCCATAGCCACGATGAAGATGTGCGGTTTCTACGCTCTGTCAGGCGCTGATTGGGCCGGGAGTTCGTCCGATTCCAGGGCCAAGATACCGGACTATCTCAATCCCTCTTGCGGTTTCCCGGGAGGGGCGAAGGCGAAGCCGATCGCCATTCTCGGGGCCGGGCTTCTCCCTAGCAGCTTCGGGCCGAGGTCCAGGTTCTGGTGCGATGACCTGTTATCTGGGGCCAGAAAGTCATCACACCCCAGGAATAAGAGTCCCCGTTGCGGTTTCGGTTAGTTATCCAATCTGATTGGAATAAGAAGAAGATAAGTTAATCGATTTCGAAAGCTGGAGTCATTCCGTCTTCTTGCGAGATCTTATCACAAACTGCACTGCGGAAGTTAATCACCCTTCTAATCAGCAAATCTCATAATAAACTCTTTGGTTGGATCTCTAATTCGATTTTGGGTTGACTAAAATAATGAGTGATCTCTCTAAAAGCTTGGAGGCTCCTAAATTGTCATAGTTCCAACTCATTCACCCGCAGCTGATGATTACTTTTCAGTTCAACGCTCGAGGTTCGTTGATGTTGAAAATAGGGAATGGCATGCGATAAGGAATTCCTCCTTGACTGATATATTTGTAAAAATTCTGACTGGTTAAAATGTCTACAAACTAATCGGAGATCGGGTGAATTTTTTACGTGCAATACAAATACTTTCAGCATGATATAACTAGATATTCCTTCAGATAAGAAGCAGTGCGTTGTGACGCAGGAGGAAGAAGGAACGCAAGGTTGGTTAGATTGGGGGAGAAAATGAGAAAAGCGCTGGTGCAGGTGGAACCTTCAGCGCAAGATGATTATACAAAGTTTTTGCAACTTTTACCGTGTAGAAAAAAATGAAGTGGCTGAGAGATACCCAGACTTGTTTGTTCGCCCGCCTGACTCTTTCGCATGTTTATTGTGACAGAGTAATAAGTTCATCTTGAAGCAGCCATGTAAAAATTCAAGCCATGTCTTTTTCGAGCACGAACTTGTAGACTTTGATCTCCAGTTACATTTGAAGCAGGATTCGAGTTATCAAAATTGAAGAGTTTTCGCAAAAACGTTGCTATTTGAAAGAATTATCTCCCAAGTGTGGTGGTTCTGTATAGAACAATTGGATGAGTATGTGATATAGACGATTGCGGTTGATCTTTTGAATTGCGTGTGTCCTTGCTGAATAGTTGCAAAATGCCCCAATTACATCTGCACCAATCCTGAAAAATCAGCTCTCATGATAACTCAGATCCACACACGTCTACTCTCACAGCAGAGGCTGACTAATTCGCGCTCATTTTTCAATCTCTCCTTTCGCTACCCGATAATTCGATAACTTATCGTTGTCACTTCTGTTTACTCCAACTACAAGCTTTCTACTGGCATTCACATACGCAAAGATTTCATGCGTCTCGTCTCACTGAAAACAGAGTTTTACCGTTGAGATTGAAGAGCGAGTGAGCAAGCTCCCAGTCGGGTGAGATTCGCTTATTTATATTTGTCGCAATCACGACTAGAGGAGTTTTCGCGAGCTTTATACTCAGATTCGCGCTTCGTGAAATGAAGGGAGAAGTCGTCGTCGTCGTCGTCGTCGTCGTCGTCACCACCAACGTTACTCTGGGATAACGTGATAAATTATCTCGTGTCAAAGACTCAGCGTGCATTCATTTGTACAGACGTTAAGTCACTGTCATTGGCACCATCCCTCATTTTGTCGCGCGTTCGTTTTCTCAACCCCTGCTTTTCTGCACATCGCTGAAAGTGTCCTCAATCTGTTAGACTTCGACTCCTCACTTCTCTTCGTTTTCATCGTTTAGACTTGTCGTTGCCAGCTTTGTTGAATTTATTACGATTTTGAAAGTGTGAATTTGCACAGATAGTCGATGGTGGAGGTGGGAAGTATATTGATTTGTAGTTGTGCTAAAGATAGGGTTGTATAGACCTCATCGTTGTGACGCTAATTTCCCGAGTGACCTTCGCTTTTGGCTCTAGCGTTAGACTATTGAGTGTTATTAATGAGTGAGCCGTGCGAGACGTTAACTCCATCCGATTCTTAGAGGTTTTTTTCTGGGTGATGTATTCGCTAGCCATAGCTTTCCAAAAAGTTTTGATGGCCATCGATTAGTACGTCTCTCGTTGGTTTGCTATCACGGAGCGAGCAGGAGAAATGAAACGTTTGGAAGTCCTGCGATACGGACTCGATTTATTTCACACGTATCGATATCATGTGAGATGATTAGAGTAGGTATAAAATCATGAATATTTGTTGTTTCTTCACACGTTTGCTGTGGCGGGACCTCCAGGCGGATCCCACGATTGCTCATTTTTCAATTTCTATCTCCATCACCCATAATGACTCGGAAATTATCATCAATGAGGATTTTTGAAAGTGATTTACTTTATCTACGGCATAAAAACTGAGTCACGCAGAGCTTGCTCCTATCCAGATATACTTCTCAGGTTACGGGAGTCCAGTTCACGGCCGGAATCAAATTACGAAATACGGCCGTTGCAGTGAGCGTGTGAACATTTTCTGCTATGTTGAAGCTGGTTCTAGCCACGTGGAGTTTTCTACACTCGCGAGAATCTTGATTAGATCGTGCACTACCAAACTCGCTACAACTTCTACCTTTGAATGATTGAGTATGCCATTCTTGGAGTAGAGTTCAATTTAAAGATTTCATAGGCAAAAGTTTTAAGATGCTTGAAAGCATGATCTCGCAATGGCAATCCATGTCGATAGCCAGCAAGATGTAAATTCTCGTCAAGATAATTCTGACCACTGTTCATTTTATGTGATGGACCATACTTTTTGTTAATTACATGAGAACTTTTGGATTACTTAACGAAAAGTTGTCTTCTGAGCTTTGGGAAGAGTCCCATAGATGGATATATTAATATAATAGTCCTATTGAATATTCTTGATGAGTCAGAGGCCCTTGGAATTCGTTTGTAGTTCTGTGATGATAGTTGTGGGATAATGATTGCTGATCAATACAAGGTGTCAGAATGAAGTTCCTTGTGCAATTCACAAACATGATTTAATGTTGAACTATAGTTGCTGATGAATGTATTATATCAAAAAATTGAGATTAACTGCTCTAAATTCTCGAGCCGGCTCACTTGAATATATCAAAGTTCCAAATTATTGGACGATCTTATTGATAAATAGTTGATATATTGAAAAAATGCTGAATGATGCAACAAATTTAACATACATCAAGGCGCATGCAAAACCACTCACAACACCTGATGCACGGCGCACAATGCATGATACACAACTGGTCAGTGAATTGGGCGATCAGTCAATCGATCAGTCAGTCAGTCAATTATTCAGTCAAAATCACCCATAGCTCATACGGCCACGTAATAAATTCCAATTAGACTAGACCAGACCAGACCGGGCTAGACCGAATTCGACCGGACCAAACCTAGTTAGACCGAACCGCACTAGATCAAACGGGACCAAACTACACCCAATCACACCGAAGTAGACAGAACTAGACTGAATAGGGATGATTCAGTCCTACAAATTTCCAACAATTTTTATGGATATCTGAATTCTAACCTCAAATCATCATGAAACAGACTGTAACACATGGACCAATTTGACAAGTCCTGATCTTCATTCATCGACTGGTATGTTCTGGCACTCCTTAAAGTGGAATGACACTCCCGAGTCGTCCAAAATCCGTTTTTTCTATGAAAATCTGGTCCTAAATCCAAGGATTCAACATGAAATTCTCCTCCTGAGAAATGTAAATCACAGCACAAGTAGTCGGAATAATTCATGCGAATCATACGACGCTGCACCGCTGGTCACCAAGCTCACTCACGCGAAGACTCTGCAGATATGAAACCCAGAGTATGAGAGAATATACAGAGTTCCACCTTGGGGACGTACTTCCGGGTGAATTATACAGGCCTGAAAATTCGTTCAGCTTCGTATCCCTTATGCCTCTATCATCTCGTATCACAAGACAATAGCCCGCAGCGGTCACCGGTATAGAACCAACCCACTCCTAGTCGGTTGTCGTCGTCATCGTCTTCCTCCTCGACGAATACGCTATCAAAAGTCCACGTATAACAACATACGAGATCTCCCAAGCGCGGAATACGAATCCCTCAAACAATTTGAAATTCGTCCACGGCAGCTGCTCTCTTCTATTTCATACACAATATACATATAGCCAATCTTCACAACCCAAGGTCCTTTCAAAAGCTAATCTCAACCGCAAAGTCACTTCACCACTATATACCCCTACCCTATCTATACCTTACCTCTTGAAAATCCTTCACTGGTGTGACGAAAATTCGCTCGGAGTATCGGCCCTACACTGCATGTGTATCTGGAAATTCATCGGCATGCGCGCATAAGATATAGGGAGATTTGTGGGCATTGAGACCTTAGGGTAGATATAGTCTGACACTGTAGTACATAGAGAATATATAGCCAGAGGCTGGTAAGAAGTCCTTCTCAGGTGGAGATTGCGTTTTGACATTTGATAGATTCATGGTTATTGGAATCAGAGTGGTTCCTATTACACATCTGAGCTAGAGATCTGTACTACCACTACTAGGGGGATGTAAGAGACGTTACACAGACTTAAGACCAGTATTGGAAGAATACAAGGGGCAAGTGTACCCGGGGTGGCCAACTTATCGCCCTGGGGCAACGTAAATCACCTCTCTGACTATACCTTCTGAGTAACACACTGTCGTGCATGCGATATATATATATATTTTCTTTGGGATGGATATGTATGTATGTACGTGTGTGTGTGTGTTTTTGCT
Organism: Eretmocerus hayati; assembly: GCA_029851415.1. Taxonomy (NCBI): domain Eukaryota; kingdom Metazoa; phylum Arthropoda; class Insecta; order Hymenoptera; family Aphelinidae; genus Eretmocerus; species Eretmocerus hayati. Next base: position 158,498,446 of record CM056742.1, on the reverse strand, counting down.
GCGTCGTCACTGACTTCCTACGTAACTGAGGGATATCTCATTTCTGGGGCTTGAACTCAGTTACGCTGAAGAACCTCTTGGCAAATAACTAGGGTGTAGAAGGGAAGAGAACTGGAAATTTTTAGGAGTGGATCATACTCCTTGGAGGACCAAAGAGAGAATTGATGATTTTTGTAATAATGTCGACGTTGCAAATTTATTGGTTTGGAGATTTATCGTAAAGGGCAGAGAAGATTTGAGAGCAGGGGAGTCAGTTGGTAAGGGATTGTGGGTGACGATGGAAAAAATTTGAGCGCTCCGACAGTCTCTGTTTTTCGGGATTTTAGTAACAGCATTGAAGGATAAGAGAGGGAGTCTAAACATATTGGTAGATTTTGAAGAGATAGATGGACTATTCAGCTTTTGGATAGCTCATTCACAGAGAGGAACTGATGATAATCATGGATGATGAGTAGTATCACTGGAGTTCTTGACCAACTGTATCTGTGCCCTTCCAAGATTCGATATTATCTTTCGGTGCAGTTTTTTACCTCCGAATTTATTGTGCAAGCATGAAGTTGGGAATCGAGTTGTGTGTAATTATTCAAGAGTAATCAGTATGTAGTTTAGTCTGAGATATTCAACTAGAATTTGTGCTCTAGATCATCCCTCGAATACCCTCATAGGGTTTCATAGAGATTCATTTGGATCTACTCATAATTCTGAGACATCAATGTCCTCAATGGAACATGCATTATAAGTTTATGAAAGATTTTCTAGATATTGAGTTAGAGATTTCCATATCAAAGCTCATTTTGAAGTTCCAAATAGTCGAGAATGATTCTCACCTTCTAGGATACCAACAATCCGTTATTTGCATGAAAAATGTCTTCACCATCTTGGTTTCAGCTATCTCTGCTACGGAGAGTTCTTTTGATACCATAACTCTTCATGAATTCTTTTGTACGCAGAATACATTGTTGATCAAAGATAAGATCACTATCGTTGTTTATAAAATCCAAACCACATGATTTTAACACTCACCCTCTTCATCTCAGAGAATCCTTGAATACCTCATATGTAAAGTTCACCAAACTGATACAAACCCACCTTTCCCTTTTCCCCACCCACCGGCTCACCCATCAGTCTCCCAAGCCTTACATTCGGGCATCTCGAGCGCGAATGTCACTGAAGGCCTGTGTGACATTGACGAAGTGCGGATAGCGAATCGTAGTTGGAGCTGTGTACCAGGAGGGTTGCGCTCTAATGTCGTAACCAAGTGTCATCGCACACCTCAAAAGCCGAGACTATGAGAAAGACACGCGACAACGCGCGGGTACTGTATATATCTATAACAACGGCGCAACGTGAATAGAAAGGCAGTGAAAAGCAGAGAAAGGACCAAGCGAGGTGATTGCGTGTCTGTGGTTGGTGGTTTGCGCTTATCTTTTGACTTGTTCAAAACTTTCTGCTATCGCATCGTCAATGAGCTCATATGCTAGCAGACGGACAAACTGAACTTTTAGGACTCTTTTAGGCTTGATTTGACAGAAATGTTTGGAAAATGTTCCATTTTGGATGAACCGAGAGTTGTTGAGTGATGAATTCAACCTACAGATAGTCCTTTAGAAATATCTAACCGGGTTTGTGTTTGTCGATCGTAGGGACTTACACGACTCCATAAATAATGAAGTCCGAGAATGATGAGAAACTGTAAACCCAATCAAATTCCTTACAAGTAATGGACGAACCTCGACTGAATACGATTATTTGAACGTGAAATTGGTTGGAAATACTTTTGGTCACTCAAAAATCTTCATAAGACCACCGAAGCTCTAAATTCATCGAACATCTTCCTGAATGAACATTCCAGAAACTGTAAGGTTCGAGCCACCACAAACTCTTATCAAATCGTTCACCTACAAAGGGAGAAAACAAATACCTCGACCATTTCATCCAAATAAAGCAATTTCACACAATGATTACCAAACGTCCCATCCAATTCCGTACTCATCCCTTCAACCATCCGATCACCAGCAAAAACTTCTCGCGTCGAAGTTTCCAATTCCCTGAGACGTTCAAATCCCATTCGGGTCGCGATTTAAAGAAATAAAACTTGATTCATCAAACGCATCCTCTTACTCACTATTTCTATCCCAACCGACTTGTGATTTTCTTTCCATTCCATAGTCCTCGCACCCAAAGAATGCTAAGAATTTGTGAATTCCTGTGGGAAGCCACCATACTCTCTTCTTATATCTTCTTTTTTCTTCAAACCCTAAACAAAAGACCTTGAACGCACGAGAGTTCACAAAGTCTGTCAAGCAGCTATTCCCAAAGGGTGTCCAGTGGGTTAACAGGTCTAGGGACTCCCATAGCTATATTCTCGTATGAAAAACCAATCGTGACACCTTACTGATGCCAATAATGGACCTTACTTGTATGTATCCGTGCAGCATATAGTTGTAGGGAAGAGAGGGAGGGACTGACTGCTAAAAGTTGGTTAGAATGGGATATAGTTCTATGATGGTCAAAAGGCAGTTTAATGGTAGTGGTTTGGTGTACATGTGAATAGGAAGGGCCAGCTAGCCTTTATTGGCCATAAAAGCAATAATGCGATTCCTTAGGATGGAGAGCGCGCGCAAGCGATCGCTCTTGGAGTATACAACAAAACGATACAAATGCGGGATATTCTCCTCGATGGCCCTTGCGTTCGATCCTTTTTTTCCCGTCTTCTGCTTTTTTTCTAAGGTGTAGGAGTGAGGATTTGTGTTGGGATTGGGGCAATAGAGATGTGGATATCGTATGGATGTCCTTGTCTAATCGATACGGATTCCTATGAAGGACGCGCTCGATCGGTTTTGCCGATTATGTCCACGTTGTGGATGCCATTTCTGTTGCAAATCTGAAGGAAGTCATTGGTAGACAGAAGTTGAGAGATAAAATTCAATTGGTGTTAGATATGATGGTTTTGTTGCTGGTCATCTTGAGTGGCTCATATCAGTGGTGGGTCGAAGATGTGGGGTTCGAGTTGCGTTGGCCTTTGAACAACGGTGGTGCTGAATCGGACATTTTCGCCCCATGCCTCCGTTCAATTCTGGTAGATTGTTTTATGGAATTCCATGGGAGAGTTTCGGAAGGGAGTAGAACAGTGGAACATAACTGACGGAGGAAAGCTGTATCACTTACATACTGTTTCACTCCAGGATCAGAGTTATTCCTATTGCATTATCCTCCTCTACTTAAAAAATTTCTGGAATTCTTCAGACGCTGGAAGACAATCATTCATCATCGTTGCGGGTCCCCACATTTATCTTCCCGATGGAAGAATCCATTCATAACCCATTACCCTAAACCTGGCATCTATTTGGAGATCGACAGAGGGATATTATCGATGATACTGAAGAATGACAACTTCACGGCAAACCCTTGAATTTCTCATGGCAATTTTCGCCATCGGAGATCAATTTTGTCAGAGTCCTATGGATGAATGAATGGTCAGTTTTACTGTGACTTTGCATTCACATAAACAGTTAAGGCCATGCGATAGCCGTGCAAGCTAAATTTTGTTCCCAAAATACTCAAAATCTTTTGCGATTTGGGCTAAACGACGAGTTGTGCCACACTTGTTATCATCCAACTCGAATGGCTCAACTCGTCGTTTAGCCCAAATCGCAAAAGATTTTGAGTATTCTTGGAACAAAAATGTGTGTATATTATAGGTTAGGATGTCCCAGGCGCCCAATGGTCCCCACTTTTCTGCAATAATCTAATGATTTGGGCTGAACATTGAGTTGTCGAGAATAAATCGGATGATAACAATAACTAGGCAACTCATCTCAAACTTTGTACCATAAAATTTTTCACATAAGTCGTGAATCGAACTTTACGACCGTGCTGCACGGCTACTGCATGCCTTTAAGGAATATCAACACCAAGACAATCAAACCAACAAAACGAGTGTCATGAACTCGTTGAGGGTCAATATCACTTAACTCCAAGATTAAATTTCCAATGAGTGCTCATCATCCGGAAGTCTGCATACCAAACCAGTAGATAACAAGAGCGTGGCACAGTCCCGTTATAACTGGAGCAGCTCACTTGCCTCGACAAAGTAGGGTTACTAGATAGCCGAGAGACTTCTCGCCGCACGATAGCGTGAGCTGTTGATGCATTGCATTACTTTCTGTCCTAGCCACTAGATCACTACCTTCATCACTGATGCACTCGGATTGCTATTCTTGGAAGAGATTTTGACCGTGAGACTGAATCGACTCGTCGTCGATGGTTAAGTCCTGCGAAGTCCACTGGTTCCATAATAATGACCACCCCGGCTGAATCATTCTAGGCATGGATCAACTGGCTTAAAGGGCCGGTCATTAGATCCAATTGAAAAATAAATGAACGCTTTCAGCACAGATGTCCATGATAAAGGCTTGCAAGGGAGGTTCGGGCACCCTGGTGTCTCAACCGTGGAGTCTGACGAGCTTCCCGCCCCAGGTCAGCGCCCGTTGGAGCGTGAAGACCGCACATTTCCACCCGGTACCACGAAAATGGGTGAGTCTAGAGATTCGCATTGGAATCGTCTTCAGGCGATAACAATACGAGTCTGGAAGACTTACGTGCTAGTCCGCGGAAACGCCAACCGTCTCTTGATGGATTCAAAGTCGATTTTCAGGGAGTAGATGAGACGTATCAGGGCGTAGATCTCGTCAAACTCGCCCGCATCCTTGCAGAATATGATGGGCTCGATAAGAAGTCCGATTTTCTTGGTTTTAATCCGATACATAGAAAAAATATAAGTAAAAAATAGCAATTTGTGCGCGTGACCCTTACCCCCTTTTTCACAGAATCAATTTACATCTAATTTCATGAGTATTCGAATAGATTTTGAGTATACACCCTGACTAGTCACAAATTGTGATATTTATTGTCCTTGATCAAACCAGTAATCGACTGAATTTATTATTATTTTGTGTACATATATCTTATTATTCTTTTTACACGTGTCACTATATCTGAACGGGCATATGTGAGTGTATGTTATGATATTTTGGAACGGAGATCTTTTCCGCTCGTCTGCTTGAAGAGTATAAAATCGTCGAACTGACACCGCCCCGTGTGACGAGATTCGATGCAACCCGTCATACAGATGCAACGAAAAATCGTCATGCAATATAGGTATACTGGCTGGGATAATAAACCGCGTGTATTCCTAACGCATAATGTCAGCATATATCACAGATGCACATATATCCGTCTGCTATGGGCCGTGATGGGGCTCTCTGATGCTCCCCATGCATACATGTGGTGGATGTGATTCTAAATCCTATTCTGCTTATTTATTCTTATCATATCATCAGTATTGCTGCTTCTGATGCTGGTTAAGGGCATGTGAAAGCCAACTTTTACCGACATCACGAATCACCCAATTATCGACTTTTTACACGAGTTACATGTAATAACTCAAAAAAGTAATGCCAGACAAGTGGAGATAAGGGTCAGACCTATCGTTTAAGAAAAGAAATGAGTGGATCGAGTGAAAATTGCAATTACAGGATTTATACTGCAGAAAAGTGTTGACGGATTTTCGACAAGATTCTTCACGAGTATAAACGCCATCGCGACATTTCTCACTCAATTGACTCAAACCCTTTTTTAAACGATAGATCTGACCCTAATCTCCACTTGTCTGATACTACTTCTTCCGAAATTGACTTCAAAACATTTAAAAAATCATCAAAAAATAATATATTGTTTAGGAAATCTACAGAACTGTGGTTTGCTCGCGGCGCCCGCAGTAGCGAGCGCCGCGAGCGCGCGTAGTATCGAGCTCTTCGGCAGTATAAATCCTGTAATTGCAATTCTCACTCAATCCACTCATTTCTTTTGTTAAACGATAGGTTTGACCCTTATATCCACTTGTCTGGCATTACTTTTTTGAGTTATTACATGTAACTCGTGTAAAAAATCGATGATTGGGTGATTCGTGATGTCGGTGAAAGTTGGCTTTCACATGCCCTTAATGCCTCCTTGCTGAATTCTCACTGCTAATTGTACTTCGCGCCTCTTCCTCTAGATCAATTGGTAGTACCTACTTCCCTAGTCAGTGTTACCACAAGTTTGAAGCTAAAACTCCAGAAGCCCGCGCGCGCCTGCTCCCGTACGCACTGCTGGACTTCATTCCTTTTCTTTGTGCCAAGTATTTCACAGGTATTTTCCCAAAAATGTCGGGGAAAAAGCAAAGCACCAGCTCTTCAGAGTCGGACAGCGACAGCAGCCTCGACAGGAAGATTTCTCGCTATCTTAAGCGAAAAATTAGAAAGAGTTCATCAAAGAACAAGAGAAAGAGGAGAAATCGCAGTAAGTTAACCTCTACATCTCATGCATGATTTTTGATTTCTGTTTCAAGTTCTGCTCCACCGTGACGAGTATGTCCCGTCAATGATGACCTGAAACCGCAAAGTCATAGTTATCACTATATTTTGCCGGTTTTGTCACGGCTTCGATGCAAACATCATGGGAAGCCTCGCTTTATAGCGAACTTACTCACTCGCTTGGAGTTATTACTACAAGCTCGAGTTATCACAAAGTTGTTACTTTGTAAACAGCGTCCCAAAGTTATCACTTTGGGTCGTGTGCTGAAGCGATGATTCTAATCATCAACCTGTGTGCTCCTCAGGACATTCAGCTTCCTCGGAATCGGAATCCAGCTCATCGTCGTCCACGCGGTCCCATCGTCGCCGGAGGAAGCGGCGGCAGGGCAGCAGCGATACAAGAGGTTATGCTAGCTCTCGAGCGTCGCATTCGCCTTTGCCGACGGCAACGCCGAATTCCGTGCCGCAGGACTCTGCCTTGCCGGCACCAGAGGATAAGTCTCTCTCTCAAACGAACACCTCAGGGCTGGACCAATCCACGCCAGGTACGGAGGTTGAGACAACTCCGCATGAAACTCCCAAGTTGGGAGAGGATATCTTGAAGGTAATAGAGCCTCGATATCCACAGGAACTAGTGCTCTCCGATGCCATCCCACAAGAAATCGCTGATAGATGGGAGGACATCGTGAAGGCGGGGTTGCCTGACGAAGAGAGATCGAAACTACCCAAGACGTATGCGACACCGGAAAATTGTTTGTTTATCGACCCACCAAAACTAAATCCGACTATCAAGGATTCGTTTGATAAGGACTCACCTGTACTCAAAAGAGATAAGCGAATTGTAGAGAGACAAGAACGGATTGCCGCAGCAATCGGAGCGACAAGTATCATCCTAAATGAGACTCTCAAAAAGCTACCCAAAGAAGTGAAGCTGATCGATACGATCAACCAGACTGGGAGGATCTTGGCAGATTTGCAGCACGAAGAAAATAATATTCGCAAGAATCTTCTAGTTTCAAATTTGAATAACAATTTGAGGGAGACTCTGAATGATGGCGTACCAGATCAATTCCTCTTCGGGAAGGATTTGGATGAACGAGTCAAAGCTCGCGAAGCGATTGAGCGAGCTAGTAAGAAACTAAAGCCAGTCGCAAAGGCGGCCAACTCAAAAAACGCCAAAAGCCCGTCTCGAGCAAAGAATCAACGAGCAACACCCTCGAGCGGGCACGCAAACTCGGCATCGCAGAAGACACTCCCTCCATCCAAGAAAGACCACGACCATCGCCCTCCGAAGGAATCGTCGAGTCATCGGACGAATCGGTCATCGCAGAAGAGACGTCGATAAACCATGTAGGTCCTATCGCCGGTAGACTCAAATCCCATCTCGGGGAGTGGAGACAGCTCACTTCAGATCAAACTATTCTATCGTGGGTGAAAGGATACAAAATCCCAATCGCTCTGCCTCTCCTCGGAAATGAAGGGTTCTGTGAGAGAAATTGGTCTAACAGAGAATTAGCAATCATTTCGGAAATGATTGATGGGCTCCTCGAGAAAGGAGTTATCTCTAAGTGACAACCTGTGCATGATCAATTTCTATCCGATATATTCTTGGTACCCAAATCTAGTGGGGGCTATAGACTGATCTTGAACTTGAAGAAACTCAACGAGTCTATTCTTACACAACATTTCAAGCTTGAGGATTGGCGAACAGTCTCTAAATTACTGACTCACGGGTCGTTTATGTGCACCATAGACCTTAAGGATGCCTATTACCTCATATCAATCTCAAAGAGGCACAGAAAGTACTTGCGATTCTGCTTCAGAAGTTCATTGTTTGAATTCAACTGTCTCCCGTTTGGTTTGAACGTAGCTCCGTTTGTTTTCACCAAGATTATGAAACCTCTCATTTCGTATTTGAGGAAGAGAGGCATAATTTGTGTATATATCTAGATGACTTCTTGATCATTGCTCAATCTCACTCAGAATGCTCACATGCCTTGAAGTTGATTCGCGAAATGCTAGAGAAATTGGGATTCATCATCAATTATGAGAAAAGTTGTCTGATTCCAAGTACGTGTTGCAAATTCTTGGGATTCATTTTTGACTCAAATAGAATGTCTATGAGCCTCCCAGGAAGTGAAAGAAGCAAGATTCAAGATCTGGCCTCGAAATTTCTCCGTAAGCAAAATTGCAAGACACGAGAGTTTGCCGAGATGTTAGGATTTTTAGTTTCTTGCTGTCCGGCTGTGAAATATGGTTGGGGTCACACTAAAGTTTTGGAACGTTCCAAATATCTTACACTTGAAAGTTCGAACGGTAACTACGACTCTAGAATGACTCTTACTGAGGAATGTTATGCAGAACTACGTTGGTGGTTGAATAATGCCAGGTCCGCAGAAAGATCTTTAGATCTGGAGGACTATACGATTGAAATCTTCTCAGATGCATCCTTAACCGGATGGGGCATTGCTTTTGAGGATGAACGATCCCACGGGTTTTGGTCTGAAGAAGAGCGCCGTCTACCGATCAATGCTATGGAATTGAAAGCGGCCTTTTTTGGTTTGAAATGTTTCGCCAAAGAACGTCGTAACTGCAACATATTGTTGCGCATAGACAACACCGTGGCAATATCTTACATCAACCGCATGGGTGGCGTAAGATATGAACGGCTGAACGAGCTTGCACGGTCGATCTGGTCGTGGTGTGAACAGAGGAACTTATGGATTTTTGCATCGTACATAAGTTCGAAAGAGAATGCCGACGCGGATGAAGAATCTCGCCGCCTGGAACCTGGAACTGAGTTCTCTCTTAGTAGCCAAGCCTTTGACAACATAGTCAAAGCCTTCGGTCACCCAGACATTGATTTGTTTGCGAGTCGAGTAAATGCAAAATGCAATCGCTATGTGTCTTGGTTCAAGGATCCAGGTAGCAGCGCGATAGACGCCTTCACTATCACTTGGGGAAAGTCGTTTTTCTACGCTTTCCCACCATTTTCGTTGGTCATAAGAGTTTTCCAAAAAATCAAAAAGGACCGAGGCCGGGGCATCGTTGTCCTTCCAAACTGGCCTTCGCAACCATGGTACCCCCTCTTCCAGTCCATGCTGGACTCACAACCTATAAGCTTCGACCCTAATGAAGAATTACTGATCTCTTCTAACAGGGAACCCCATCCGTTGTGGAAGAAGCTCACCCTGATTTCGGCAGTATTATCCGGAAAAGCTTCAAGCTGAGAGGTGTTCCAGAGGAAGCAATGGAGATAAGTCTGTCGTCCTTGAGCGTTTCTACGAGAAGGCAGTACGAATGCGCATTGAAGAAATGGTGGGAATTTTGTAAGTCGAAAGGCGCCAATCCATACAATTCCAATGCATCACAAGTTCTACAATGTTTGACGCACGAATTCAATACCGGAGCCAAATATGGATCCTTGAATAGTTTGAGATCTGCAATCTCTCTACTCATCGGTCCCCACATCGGCCAAAATTTGGAGATAAAGAGATTCTTCAAGGGAGTAAACAATCTTCGCCCATCTGGCACCCAGTACAATGAAATTTGGGATCCCAAATTAGTTCTGGATCACTTCAGTAATTCGAATTTAGAGAATTGTCTCGAGGAACTCACCCTCAAGACAGTTACCCTTTTGGCCTTGATTTCTGGACATAGAATGCAGACTCTGTCTTTGATCAAGATCCAGAACATATCCAATAAAAACAATTCTTTCGTAATCAGGATAACAGATAGAATCAAGACATCTGCTTTGAATAAAAAACAGCCAATGATCATTGTTCCTCGGTTTGAAAAGAATGATAAGATCTATCAATACTTGGCTCTATCTCAATATCTTGAAGCCACTCAGAACTTGCGGAAAAGTGTTGAAGAATTATTCATCTCCATTAGAGAACCTCACGGGGCGGTAACTCCTCAAACGCTGAGTCGTTGGATAAAGGCCACTCTAAGCAAGTGTAACATTGATGTTAACGTTTTCTCGGGATATAGCACTCGACATACTTCAACTAGTTTAGCAAATGTTAAAGGTGTCAGTATCGATACTATCAAAAACACCGCGGGTTGGACGAAACAGTCTCAAACCTTCGCTAAGTTTTATAATTTGCCCATCATGGATGACAAACGTTCTTTTGCTCATGCAATACTGAACTCTTGAATCACCCTATGGTGATCATGTGAATTGAGTGTAAAGTATATTATGTGTGAATCAAATATATACACTTTATTCAATCGCCGTTTCTGCTTTCAACATCTACCAATTGATCTAGAGGAAGAGGCGCGAAGTACAATTATATAATCAAACGAACTTACTTACGTGAAGTTCGATTATAATTGTATGTAGCGCCTCTTCCGAATAGATCAATCCCACCCTGGATCCCACTTCTAAATTTCTTTAGAATCCCAAAGGATCTATCACGAAACGGCTGTATACATCAAAGGAATGAAGTCCAGCAGTGCGTACGGGAGCAGGCGCGCGCGGGCTTCTGGAGTTTTAGCTTTAAACTTGTGGTAACACTGACTAGGGAAGTAGGTACTACCAATTGATCTATTCGGAAGAGGCGCTACATACAATTATAATCGAACTTCACGTAAGTGAGTTCGTTTGATTATATAATTATATACGGAAAGTGAGGTTGTGTAGTGATCATATGTGCAAAATGTGTGTGGTCGTGGTGAGACTTTAAATACACGGTACATTGCGGTTTCTGAATTTTAATGAATTCTTTTTGACAAGAGCCCTACTCTATAAGAAATCAGAGCCGAGAGCTCTCTAAGTGCCATCATGTTCTGCTAAATTTCAACATAAGTCAAGGATTAATTGTGATACTGTTCATCTTTTCTAAGCCCTACGAAAACATTACTATTTTGGTTGTTCGTACCACCATTTTCAGTTCATGCATGTCAGTATTATCACTGCAGCTACATCTAAGTACACTAAAATCTAGAGGAAGGTTATATACAATGTTGTGATTTGTTTGGTTGAGTTTGGATTTACCTAGAAGTTACAACAAGGGCTAAATCATATCTCATTGATCCATTAATGGCACTTTTAGTTTAGCCTCAATCGTTGGATGAGAATACATTTTGCTGAAGTTCCTTAAGAATAAACCAAGTGATATGAGCTGCAAAAGGTTTTTGAGAAGCATATCAACTTTGGATAGTGAAATAAGAATATTTATCGGCAAAACCCATTTGCCTAGTAAGGGAAGTATGTACTCTGTATGTAAACTGTGATTCCACTAGTAGCATTTTAAGGCAGGCTATCTGCCAATATAGTAGTGCTTGTGGGTAAGTCATGATTGCGTCAAATCATGATGAGCTGTTTTCAATCTTTGGTCATCTTGTCCAAAAATCTGAATATGCGTTACCCGTATCACCACTTTGACTCTACACACGTTGCTGGGCTTTCTCCAGATTAACATACACTGGATATCTATTCAAACATGAACAGGGAATACCATCAATGATCTTCCATATATGCCCCTAAAATACAACAAAAACAACCCAGGAGAGTTGATCACTACATGTAAGGTAGCGCGTAGTCAAGTGAACGCACTCATTCAGTCAAGAACTTGAGACCAAAATTAATACTCCTTTGTTGATGTGGATTCATCATGGTCAATTCTAATACTCATACTTGATTAATATGTATTCAAATAGATTCTCATCAACTTTCTAGAGCTTTGATTGAAATGAAATGAGTGGTGAAATGAAGAGTGTGGAGGAACATCACAAATCAAATTTGTTGAGAATACACATTCATCATCAAAAGCGCCAATCTGTTCAAATGAGATTATCGGTGCTCTCTCCAGGTAAGATAAAGAGTCTAAAATGATAAAAGATTGCTTTTTATCTTATTTAGTGGGTACACAGATTCGTTGGATTATTATATATCTCAATGATTCAGTGGACCCTACAATGGGTCTTTGAAATGGACCCTACAGTGAAGTATCTTTGATTTTCCAGTTTTGATGCTTTTTTTCAGCAATTACTGAATAGCGATGATTGAGACTCATATTTCCTAGCTTGTTTCAAGTCTTATACTATAATCTCAAAAGAGTCCATCCAAGATCAGAGCCGTATCATCTTATCTGGTTAATGCATGGTGCTCACCACTGTAGAATATATGATGCGAACCATCTCATTCGGTCCAGGGAGAGAGGAAACGCACTGACTCGGTCGTCACAAAGATCGATGTAGACTGACATGTAGTCTTGAAACTTTCATGGGAAACTGGGATTGCTTACTCTGATCAGCAAACAATGCAAAATTAGGAACTCTGTGGAATCCAAAGGGTGGGCTTTGGAATGACTTATCCAATCTATGGAGCAAAGCTCAATTTTGAGGATTTTCTGAGTACTCCGCGTGCGAAGCCTAATAATCCATATAAATACTCTGATTCAGTTTGACGAAGGTTTCGTAGAAACTCTTGCATTCATGGTTCGAAATTTGACATGAAATATAGATCAATCACTCACAGTGGAGCAAGTGATGAGATTTTCGGGGGAAATCATTGCTCTAAGAGTATGCATGATGTGCATTAAGGATCAATTTTTGTGGAAGACTGATACGTTTCTTGAATACTGTGAAGCATTCTAGATTGTCAAGAGGAAAGTTCTCAAGAATCTTGAAGGACAGAGTTCATAATGGTATAAAAAGTCCAATCGATTCATCCAAGGTTCATCAGATCCAGCAGTGGTAAGAGTTTTTCAATCATCTTTGTACCGGCCATCAGCGACCAAGAGTGATGAGACAAAGCACTGTTCAGTTGACTCCAGAGGAGCATCAGCAGCATCTCACCCAAGTTGCAATTCATCCGTGAGATGGCCGTTCCCAATCCTTTCTCATCCCTATATTTACCGGTTCTCGAAGGCAATTCCGAGATAATTAAAGTGGGAGTTGGCGCCTCCACCCTTTAATGAAAAATGCCCCGGTATAAAGCTATAGGAATACATTTTTTATATCCCTCCCAGCTGTTACTTAATATCTCACGGGCGTGAAGGTAAAGAACAAAAAAAAGAGATCCAAAGTGGGTACAGGAAGGAAATAAGGATTTTCCGCAGTAACGATCACAAAGTGTTTGAGTTAATGAATATTGCGAAGCTCCTTATCTCTCATCTCAAACACCCTGCAAACCCTATCTTTCTATCTCTTTCTTTCACACTGGTTAAAAACGATCGCAGCTCAGGACTTCATCGAGCGTATTTGTTGAGCGTTTTAAAGAAATTAAGAACGGCGATTTTACCTGCACCTCTTTGTAAAATTTCACAAATGAGTAAAAGGGTTTCTCCTTTTAGAGTAGGAAATATCAAACCATCTCTCGTCTGTGAAGTGATAATCGTTCAACGCTACTCGTCGTCGTCGTCGTCGTCATCGTCGTTGTCTGCTATATAAAGATATCTATATACATTTTGGCCACCACTCGTTTCCGCCTGTTTAAAAATCTCATGAAAGCGAAACAAAGGAAGAGCCAACAACAGTAGAGTCTGGGGGGTTAGAAAAAAAAGTAAGAGGGCCTAGGGTATGATGGGGTGTGTATATAACGTTAACTCGAGCGGAACGAGGATGGTCACGATCAAGTCGACGGGTAAAACGAGTACATTGAGAGGTCCAACGGTGTCGCTTGATGACGTCTCAATTCCCTTAGAGAGAGAGAGAAAGGAAAGAGGTTTTTGTATATAGTGGAAAACGAAACTGGCTGCTGATGGCTTTGAGGAGGAAGAAAAAAAAAGAGAAAGCTGCGCCAAGGGAGATTCTTATCAAGCTCGTCGACCGGCCTAATTTACTTATTCACCGTGCCCTCGTACCAACTACGTCCGCCTATTTACAACTCCGAAATTGCTCGCCTGTAAAAAAAAAAAAAAAAAGAAAAAAACAAAGAGAATCCTATGCGATGAAGCAACACTTGCTCACTCTTGAACCCCGTACCAAACGTTTTCGTAAGATTCTCGCTTCGTATGGATGAGTTTTGATAATAAGTTGGCCAACTTTGAATATGAAATGAGGTGTTAGTGAGCTACTTTGGAAGATGTGATCTCAAAAGGAGTGGTGGGGTGGGGCACTATTTCCTCAGTACGAGCAAGGGGTGTTAGATCTTTTCATAGCCGATCTCTCAGTTATCCTATTGACTTGCGTTCCTCATTGTATGAATTTTTTGAAGATAATTTTTTGATGAATCGTAAGTCCATATTAGCTGATATTTCATGGATGTTACCTGTTAAGAAAGACATGCACCATTGCCTAAAAGTTTCTAATGCGAATTTACCGCATTTTTGAGATCATCATAAAGGAGCTTGAATTATGATAAAATTTATGTTCTCAAAATGCCTTGAAGGCTTACAATCCTTCTCTTGCCTCCTTCTTCCGCTTCATTTGCTCGTAGGATGCCCTAATCTTTCCTGAGCCACGACTTAAAGAATTTAGTCTTGAACGAAATATGCATTTAAATAGCCTCCAAAATTGACTGCAGGTTGCGCTGCGTAGCCTTTTGATAGCGTTCGTTCGTACTATACTTCATGATTCTCAGTTATTCGTAACGTTTTCCCTCATTCTTGCGGTTTTAAAATATCATGAAGACTTTTTAAGGGTTTTCCTGGATGGAATGACCCTCTGATCAGGACGTGAGGAAACTGAGTGGTGCAAATTGTTCGATATTAGCCACTGTGAGAAGATTCACGAGAAGTTATGAAGGTTGCATATTTCGTGAAAACCATGACATTGTGCGTGATTCCTCATTATGTTTTACTAGTCGCATGAATCGGTAAAATTTTTCCACAAAAGTCTGAAATATTACACAAATATAATGCAGAATATCGAAAACCATTCGGTTTTGTGATAAACACGGTATTACAAACATCGCCTGATCCTTACCTGTTCACCATAGCTCATGCGCAGTTATTTTAGGTGAGTCCCTCATCAAAATATACCCCCCCCCGCTCCCTACATTAAAAAGCTGTGGATACTTAGCCGCCAATTCGACCACTGTCTTGATAGGAATGTCAATAAAAAGCGTTGTGATAAGCCCATTGCAGGATATCACATGAGGGTATTTTTCAGGAATCAATAAATGTGAAATGAATGAAATTCATTGTCTCACAGTTTAGTGGAGACAAGAATAAGGTTGGAATCTTTACTCAAGAATGCAAAATAAAAACTGTCTTCAGTAATGATATGAGATTCGGCCTTGTTGATCGAAATAAAAGGAGATCACAATGAGCTCATCGACAAATCCATGGAATGAATAGCATTCTACTCTTTAAATTTAAAATCACGTACTCTAGCCTACTATCTCTAACTCTCATCCATGCGGAGCATATCACAAGCCAATATACACGTTTTACACACCCAGGCGTTTGTACTCACTTGCTCATAACAGCCCTGCGTCATAAGAGTATAAGTATATAGAAGCCAGAAGCAGTGAATACATTCAAAACGGGAATGCGATTATACGCATAGCTCCGTTAGAAGGAGCAACAACAGCATGCTTTACTCGATATATATGTGTAGGTACCTCAAAGGGGAGTTACAGAGCTTTTCGCATTTTTTCCGCTGCTCGCGTGGATTTATTGGCGGAAATTTATGCTATTATGATTCCGCGAAATCCTGTTCGCGAATCTTGAGTAAAGGCGCTCGTGTATAATACTTTCCAAGGAAGCCTCTCCAAGGAGACTGTATCCGGATTGCTAAGACGAAGACGACGACGACGACGACGACGATGATGGTGTGGAGGGTGAAGTCAGTCGAGTCTTGGATGTGGGTTGTATATATGGCGAATTATCGGCGCAAAAAATATACTAGGGGGGATACACGTCGGATTATTTCCTTCACTCTTATTGGATTAACTAGTTGATTCAAAGATTTGTTTCCTTTTCTGTAGAGCAGTGGAGTGATATCATCCATGTTTCATGAAGAGTACCGACTGTGATTCATATCTTTTTCATATAAAGTGATATTGGATTCTTTGCTTAGACTTTTTATTTGGTTATTCGATGAATAGGGTACCTCATATTGATACGGATTTCATTCTTTAAAAATTTATTGAATTCGATGATTGTTTTCAAATTTGTGATGGGTGGTCTGCATCCTTTTAACACGGATCGAGAAGAATCAGAATAATTCGTAACATGGACAGAATCGGATATAGCGGGAAACTTTTTCCACATCACTCATTTTTCAAACAATTTTTACTAAATCATACGTATTTGGTATCTTCGAGTCTTTCAGATCACGTTATTCGCTTTGCGTTACGACAACAAAATTTCATCGAGTGACAGGGTTCTCTGAAAACCCGCGGTTGGATTCCACTACATTTCCCAAAGAATTCTCGAGCTTTCCACGAATGAAAGATGACGAACTTCTCTGACATCCCTTGTTTAATCAGCACCACACCAGTTTCCAATTTTAGAATACTCAAAGAACTGAAAATACTTATTTGTACTGGAATACTGTAAGACGTTTTGGAAGGGTAACTTGAACCAGCCGAGTGATTGTTTGGAGAATGCAGACGATTTACGACAAACGAGGGGGTCAGGCCTCCGGATCACGGATTCGCTTGGAACTTTGGGAATAGTCTTCTTTTGGCACAGAAAGACGATTTCCAAAACCGCGCTTGCCAACGCTCAAGCGTATTTGAGCTATAGCCCAAGACATATGCATTACACTATATCTATATATACCATTTTTGATGAATATAAGGTAAGTGTACCCAACTTGCCCCCCATTAAGCCATTTTCTTAATAACTCTGACTAATCTCAATATTTTTCAACGTACTTCAACTCATTTTGAAGCTTGTCTCAAGACCTTCAAAATGAGCTAAGATACGTCCAATTTGAATGAAGTGGAGCCGAGCTGTTTGAATTCCCCCAAAAGGTGATTTTTGAGAGTTTACAAAAGTGTGTACCCAACTTGCCCTCATCATTAAAAACAATGTAAATCGGCGATGAAGTGAATAGAATCGCTTTGATCCGTTTTGATCACCGTGCAGCGACATTTATTATAGCTTTTAGCTGGCCCAAGACATCGTTTCCGACCTATTTTGACGTGATGAACACATTCTGAGTGGTCAAAAAAGCCATACTGCACGCCTTTCCGAGATAACCATATGGGGGCATGTTGGGTACACTCCGATGTCGGCCTTCTTGATTCTCAAACCATCTTCGTGTTTTGTACATAAAATCGCTCCAAATCAGAGTTCTGCAACCCTGAAGGGCGGATTTTGAAGGTCTTGAGACAAGGAATCGAATGCGCTAAGGTACGTCAAGATTGGTCGAATAAAAATATTTTGGCACCGGTTTTAGTGAACGCGATTTCCTCGGTGATTTCTCAGCCGAGCAAACACGAAAAATGGAAAACTCACTTTATATTTTCTGGAGAACGCAGAAATGATCCGTGGTCGATGAAAACTACGTATTTTCTCATATTTTAACATAACAAACGTAAAAAAAAACTGCGGGAAGGTCAACGAGCGCCCATTCCTGAGATCGGCATATGGGGGCAAGTTGGGTACACTTACCTTAGATATACTGTAATGCATAGTTCGTATACTGTATCTCAGAATCGCTTTAGCGTTGGCAAGGGTAGCTCCAGGTATCTTCCTTTGGGGCTGAAAGAAAGCTATTCCCAAAGTTTCAGGCGAATCCGTGATCCGAAGACCTAAACCCTTCCTTGAAAGTTCAGATTATTTGACTCTCAACTGGATCAAATTCACATAAAATATAAATTCCCCTGTATCAGAAAATTTGAATATGATTGAACCTGAAATTGAACGATCATCGAACGTGGACGTTGTTGATGATAACACGGCATTGCTCGATTCACCACTCGTCTGGACATCTACGAGGACAAGTTTGTACGCTGAATTTTTTTATCAAATATCGATATTCAAGATGGAACCCACTTGCATTTTGAGTTGTGCCTCGAGGAATATCTGAGATTCCTCTACATTATGTATCCCATCAATCCTTCATGAGGATTCTTTAAAAATTTAACCTAATTCCACATTCAATTAACACTTACTTTGGTTCCAACTGTGGGAAAAAAAAGAGTCAGAATTCAAAAGTTTTAGTCTTTCTAGTTCAGTTATCTCTGTTTTTATGGAATGTGTTCCTGCATTGAACTCTTCTTCACCAGCCAAGATCGTTTAAGAAGACAGGGCTTGATTTTGCAAGAAGATGTTTTTTTCATTACTCTAACCTAAAAATGCCGCGTTTAAATAGGATTTTAGGGTTCTCGTAATGAAAAAATATATCCGCACCTCGCTTGCAAGCCCATTTTGGGCACTGGAGGACATGTCTGTCTCGCTTCGCTCGACAGACAAACTGTCCTAGTGCCCAAAATGGGCTACCGCGCTCAGTACGGAAATATACTATTTTTTATCATCAGGGTATCGGAATTGTTGAGTCCAACTCCTCATTAATTTGCGTTTTGACGAGATATTCTCAACTCAGAACGGAGTCAGTAACTGTTATATCTCGTAGCATTAATTTTCATCACACCCCTAATCGTTTTTCATAATCATGCACAATCCATATTATTCAACAATTTACCAGAGCCAAACGTGATGGGATGCGTGTCTATTTCCACTATTTGGACTGGCTAAATCGATAACCAACCAACCCAAAAGATTAGTTCATCGCTCAGACCACCCCAACAATTATCTCAATTGCATCCAAGACTCGAATCACGAATTACAGAGCAGAGACTATGAGCTCTGCTCTGACCATCTACCAAGCATAAACTCCCGGCCAATCGATGTGGTCATTCAGACGCCATAATAGCCCAGACAAATAGCACTTCTACGACCGCTTAAGACTCACTACTATTCTCAACAGTTACTCCTGATGCTCTTTTATCTTTTCATCAAATTTCAGACTCCAAAACGTGAACTCATTCACCCACATTCTCAACGATGATATTAAAGTTCAAAGCTCAAACATCAGCATAGGCATCTCCAATCATCCAAAATCTCTACAGTAGTATAGCTCAATGTACAATCAGCCTAGCACGTACCATACCACATAGTCTCAGAATCTTGAAATCTCTCGCGCACATTTTCTCGAAAAGCTAGAGCTCTAACGAAGTGGAGCTAAACGGTCATTATGTTGATTCATGCCTTCAGGAGTCCGCCGTTCTCTTAGATGTTGGTACTACTGGTGGTGCAAGCTCGGTAATGGCAGCCCATTCGGCTTGCTTTTACGATCGATTATCGCCGCGATCTCGCCCATGAGGCTATATATATATATACAACACCCCTTCTTCTCAAGGCTCCTCCCGTATTGTAAAGAGCTATGCCGAGAAATTCGTCTAGAGTCGACTATTATACCTCATTCTTATATATATATATAACATACACTATGCTAAGGGTACCTATATATTTGGAAATCGGCTCGTAAAGCAGCGGAATGGTTTTGAAGCCTTGAAGAAAGGGTGAGAAAGAAGGAGGGGAGATTCTTCTCATAGCACTTCTGCATCTGATTGCACCTACTTTTCGGCCTGGGATTTTTGCTTAGCATTTTTGGACTGTGGCCAGAGAAGTGGGTTTGTCGCAGTTGTCGTTTGTACAGTTACGAAGATTATGAGTTGTGGCGCGAGACTTTTGCTTGTGCGGTTTGGAAAAAAGAGAAAGTTTGAGGTTAACGCATTATTGACGTACGATACGATTTTATATTTCTTGGATTTGAGCCGAGTATCAGGTTTTGTGAAATCTACGGGTTGAATGAGACCTGTGAGATATCGTGTATTATCGCTTTGGATTTTAAATATCGTTGTGGATATAAGGTGTCTGCGGTTTCTCTGTGAATTTTTCAGTGTAAAGAGTGTGGAGAGAAAGAGTTGGAAAAGTTTTATCAACGTTTGTCATCGTCTGAGGTGTCGACTTATTATTCATAATATATTGGCAGGTTTTGCGGAGAGATAATTTGTGGAATGAATAGTGCCCCTGACCGCTACTTTAAAATGAAATATGTTGGCGGTGTTTTTCTACGCTAGCTATTATTTTGCTGATGATGAAGTATCGTGACGAAATCATGTAGGGGAAAATTATGAACAGAGTATTTTAGAGTATCTCGCACCAGAATTTGTTTGAAATGAATATGACAAATTAATTCGAGTAAGCAATACAGAACTATTGAAGGGACTCCCATGATGGAGGAAACAATGAGGAAAACGATATTTTCAATAATATTTCGATTGAGTTTTCTTTCGGTTGGCCAAATTTCAATCGTCCCCATTACCAGAACTTGATTGATTAACCGTTGATCCATATGATTAGCTGAAAATTGTGAGATTGAAGTTTTCTCCAAGAATTTTGTAATTAACTTTAGCGTGTTATAACGATTGGTCAAGGGATATTGGGGTAACCCCGACCTCATTGACCTATATATAACATACATGAACCCGCCCAATGATTCTCACCACGGTTCAACAAGATACGCCAACTTGCATCTAGTTCTCAATGACCAAAATTCCCATTCTCCTATTATGATCGATCTTGCCAGAATGTGGTCACCCGAAAAGCTGTTACAATTTTGTGAGGAATATATATCTCCGTTTGACGTAGATATTCAAGGAACTTATCCTCCTTGTCCCCATCAAATTTCTCAATCTCAAAGGGATCTGAAATAGTCCTTCTTCCAAATTTCAGGATTCAGTGTAAAACGTCCTTGTCAGATCAGCGAGATTCAATGTCTCACCACTTTGGCTGTCAATAAACATTCAGATTGATTCGCGGAGAGGTAAGTCATCAGGAAGGTCTTTGCATTGTTTTGTTTTTACCCGATCCTCCGAAAAATTTTTCCAAGGATCTCAAAGCTATTATCTAGAAACTACTTTCATTACAAGATGAATCAGAGGAGTCTGAAATCAGTCAAAAACCTGTCATGGAGACAAATATTCCTAATCTACCCATGCTAGGACCGATTAAGATCCCATTCTCTTCATTCTAATACGAGAAATTAGTGCGAAAAAAGATCTTGGATGACAAAGTGTTTAATAAAAGAGTTCACTCCATTGCAAGAGACAACATCCTTACACTCCGTCACGTCGTAAGTGAAATCTCAGATCCTCTTGGTAATACACTCCCACAAGCCGTAAGCTTCCCCGGTCTAAGCCTACCTCCCAGGCTGCATTCCACGTCCAAGTAGCAAAAGCTTCACAACACTTCCTTTCTCACCCTAACTACCCTTTTGCTTCAGTAGATTTTTCACACATGCCAAGGCTCTCACTCGGCGGAAAAGCACACGGTGAAAAAGCTTGTCACCCAACGAACCCGGTATCCGTCCCTTTTCTTTTTTTTTTTAACCCACAAGTTGTCGCATATTTCTCAAGGCGTGTACGGTTGGGCTCTTCATTGCGTATGTCACACCACACATGCTTGGGATACGTCATATAATACTTAGGGGATCGAGCTATGTGTACCAAAATGCTTCAAGCTGGCGAAGTCGAGACAGATTTGCAAGTTAAATGCCATAAACGAGGAGCCCGGCGCATTCTTTTGTCTCCCTTCCCAAAGCTTTTCTACTGCATGACGTACGCCACGAGTTTCTAAATATAGATATATTTTTCCTCTACAATCTCGTTTTTTCTTCTGTTATAGTTGAAGGTATTTGGTGGAATGAAAATTCACTTGATGCTCACGTCAAGGTTATGATTCTTTGGGTTTGCGACGATAAATATCTCTATTATTTATCGTTCCATCTTCGATCGCCTGGAGAAAGGAGAAGAGATTTTGCGAATGCTGATCGTTCTGAGTGAGAAGGATTGTGAGGAAAAGGAGGGATGAGATGATTTCAGGAAGAAACGAGGTTTCTGACGACTACCGGGTTGGTTGAATTTCTCCCACTGAATGTTTTATTTAGGAGGTAGTGACATCGTCGAGGCTTATGAATTTTCTACCGACTTTCGCGCGGGGAGTTTGAGTTATATTCGATTTATGATTCTTTGATGGAGTTGCGCGGTAGTATCGTTGACGATGGCAAAGAGGATTATTGCTCTGAGAGTTGCTATCTCTGTCTTGCATACATTTTTGAAATTTTCACTACCTATGTACATCGAGTCATTCGGAATTTGTATCTCGCGACTTGAGAATTTCGGTGTTATGTTCATTTTGAGAATATTACTCATTCCTCGTGATGGAATCGTTTAAAGACAATTGAAACTAGGTGTTAACGAGATATGTATCCTTATAAAAGGACAGGCTTCAACGACTGATTCATCATCATACAAATGGATCGATAAATTGGCTGAAAACCGCGAGCCATTAATCTCCCGGAAAAAGCCTACAGAGAATTTTAGAATATCTTTCCAGAAACCCATAGCGTTATCTACGTGGATTCATCTCATATCTTCATCTTGTCCATAGGCAAAGGAAAAAATCACATGATATCCTTTTTGTGATCACCTGTACTCAAGATTTTCATCCAAAAATCTCACTAGAAGCTGAAATATACTGTTACAGACTGTCTCTCCCACGATGACTTTCAAAGGCGTGATTTCATATTATATCCCGATTGAAGAAATACGTTCGGAATAGCTCAGGAATTCTACGTCTTTTACGCGTGACTTTTTCGAACATTCTTGTGAATCAATTCTCATGGAGTATGTACATCATGAAGCCAATCCCATTCACAGGCAGTCCAAACTGGTTTTGGAAACTCGAAATCTGGAAACTCTCTTGCATGAATATCTCAAAGTAGATTTTGATCGAAGGCTGATAGATTCCTGGTCAGTAAAATTCGATGAAAGCTTGCATTAAAGTCCTTCATGGTAACGTGTTCCTCGTAAATGATCCGTAGAAATTTCCAGAGAAAATCCAACAATGCCTGGCAAATGAAAATCTATTTCAATGTTTTTATGAATTTCCACGAGGAGTTTTGACTTCAAAACTGTTCGATATTTTTTGGAGGTCTCCCACATGGGAATTTCTGAAGAACTTCACAGGGATTATCCCGCATGAGATTGAAAACATGGTTATCAGTCACGCTGCCTGATTGGATAAACGTACTCACATAGATGACCTCAAAATAGAGTTATATTGAGTAGTGCGTGTAGAATACCTCAATCATGAAAGAAAATCATCCACCAAGAAGGTCACTCCATCAAAGCACTCAACACGACACGTTTCAGAATGATTTTTCTAGTGGCTGATACACGCCCATGTAAGTTCACATATAATAGGCATGCGATCGCATTCATGCATGCTTCAATTATTGATAAAATTCGACACCGCCTGGCCTTGGGTCTCGCCATCACCCCTTTCGTTTAGCATCCCACGTGCTCCTATTAATTTATATCCCTTTGAATATTCGAAAGGCGCGGGTGATTCTACTCCTTCGCGCCTAACCCCATCCGCTCGTCGAGCCTCTATTCGAGCTGTTGAAGGAGAAAGCGCGAGAGAAGGTATATACGCAGTCTCGTTGTCTTCCGAGTTTAGGCTGGGCGTTGCATGACCGGGACATTAAGACATTGTTTGCATGATTTACAGTCCGTATTACATTCACGTGCTGGCCATATATTTAGCATACATTGTGTGAGCGAGTCTAGACTCCAACCCTTTCCTAGATTTTCAGCACCTCACCAAGCGCTAGTCTTGAGAATCTTTAATATTGTGAGACGAGAAACGAAGATAGGGTAGTCGATTGGGATTCTTGACTTTACTGTTCTTCTGTAGGGTGAAACAATTGGTGATCGGATAGGCCTTGCCTTAAACTTGCAATGTCATGAGTGTATTGAAGAAATCCCAAATTCCCTTGCTATGGAGGTCAGTTTCGTCAGTTCCGTATTTTCCTCCCAACTCCCGGACCGAATCGTCTAATCCACCATGTTATCTTTTTCTTCCATTTCAAAGTCTCATTTGAGTACTTTACTATAGAATTTGGAAGGAAAATTTCATTTTCGTCTACGTGGCTTGCTTTGGGATTGTACTGCGATCCTATTTTAATTATGGATCTTGATCTTTCTTCTCAATATCCAATTCCAATCTTACAATAGAGTGCTTTCAATTCTGACTATTTGGTGAGTACACTTTCTCAAGATATTGTATCACATTGACAAACTATTTTCAGATTTTCACTCTCGATCTTGAATTTTGCCAATGGAATGAGACCTAGTTTTTGAAGTACAGAGGATTATAACCAAGGGAATGATGATTTGATCAAAAATATTTTTGATTAGTATCCAAATCTTGTAGAGTTGGAGTTCTGAGCCCCTAGGGAAATCGGGAGGAATAATTGCCAAATAGTTACCAACATTCAGAAAGAAATACTACCCTCCACGCGAATAGAGAATACCCTTTACCAATATAAGACTGAGAACCTCATAACAGATACATTAATGTAACCAAACTAACCTTTGCCCCTCCGAATCTAATTATTTCATTAAATCAGTCACCCCTGCGCTGATGTAGCATAACGCGTGACATTCAACACCAAAGCTCGCACCGCATCACCGATGAACTTGGAAATAGTCATCGATCATTCAATTATTCACTCGATCAATCATTCGCATTAGAAATACCACTATATACTACTTCTATACCGATCAACAATACGACGACGTCGACGTTGACGACGACAAGGATGAAGGGCTGCTAGACATATAGATGTGACTCTCGGTGTTGGCGTACGTGTATTGGATGTAAGCTTCGAAAAGTCGGCAATCCTCAAACCATAGACCCCCGGTGTTCGACCCTCATTCTGAATCCCTAATCAACCCTTTTCAGCGCGCGTAATTTCGGCCCATCGCCAGAGCTTGCCTGTGTTACTCTTGCGCTCTGGCAAGCTTCGATGCCTCTAATACTACGGGCTTCACGCAGCTCTTTCTTGCTAGCATGCTTTCTCTCGTTTTCTCTCTTGATTTTGGTTGAACGAAAGATGTATATCTATCTTGCTCTTATATGAGTCTCCTTCGATTTTGTACCCGACGACGGAAGATGAATTACAAGTCCCTCTCTCGCGCTTTCTGGTGTTATATAGGCAGCCCTCATTTTGCCCCGCCAGAGTATGAGAGACCACAGTAATTTACAAAACCATGCGTCATAGGGATAGGGTTCGTTCCATACAGAATATATATTAACTTTGCTCTTGGCTTCCTATCTCGTTCCGCATTTTTTCCTAATTTGCAAATATTAGCTTTCTCTCGCGGGTACGAAAGATAGCGTAGAAGGTTGGGTATTGGTTAGTGTGTTGGGTTATCTTTGTTCACATACTAGCTACAAATTGGAATTTAAACACCCTGACTGCTCATTATTTCACCTATTCTGATGATTCCTCAGTCTTTTTTGGTCTTATGATTGCTGGTAGAAATCTGACAGGGACGACAACAGCTCTAGTTCCACATCAAGTACTTTGGGGTGTCTTTCGTAGTATCCGATCAAAATCCCGTATCAAAAGGTGGATCGGAAGATACAAATGATCATGAATTCATTCCTATGACATATTGAAATATCTCACCATGTCAATTGTACTTCGATGGAGTCTTATCATAGTGAAGTCTTACAAATTGATTCTTCGAAAGTGTGACTTTCATGGACATAGAAAAACCTCTTCAGAATCAAAACGTCCAACAATTGTTCGACTACAAAAAGTTTTCTTACCATAGTGTTTTTTTTATAGTGGTCACACTGATTGCAAATATTTATATTTGCGATACCTATACACTCAATTCATGTGCAATTTATTGGCCTCGTGGCTTCAAATTGTTTAGGTAAAATCATGACAAATGTTCCATCTCAAATTGTAATGATTTCGATAAACTCTGATGAGAACCCGGCTCATATTTAATCACAGTATCTTTTCATGAAGAACTACCAGTCACTCGTTTCGATGATTCTATTGGTATTCTCTATTCAGGCAATGTTTTAGTGTTTTTTTTTTTGGTGAAAATTTCCAACAAAAAGAGAGAGAGACAAAATCAATGCCACTGTGTTTTACATATTGATTGATTTTAAATCTACTCAATCTCTTTGTGTGCCTAGTTCTCGAGGAATAGTTTCCCGACACGCGCTTCCGGTATGTCACAAATTTTGTCACTTTCAAAAAATTTTGTGCAGAATGAGGCGATGGTACATGCCAATGTGACGAGTACTGTGAGATCGTACGCTGAGTAACTGAAATTCATTGCAACCCTCGTTAGCAAAACTTATTACCCATTATACTCTCTCCTACTCTCCATAACTAGAATAAACCTACAGTTGCGATTAGCTCAATGTTAGCAAACACCAACTTGTGGGAATGTGATGAATTAGTGCATCTGGCGTTAGAATATCACGTGGTTGATGCAATTAAATGTGGTATCTTTTATCAGAGTGATTGAATGTATGAGTGTGCTGGAAGAGTTTAGTCGTACTTTTTCAGTATCAAATATGGCCCTAAGAGTGTTAAGCTTGAATCACTTCTTCTCTTGTGACGATTAAGATCAAGTTTTTGCCTCCGTGTGTGAACAGACTTGAGGCTAGAACTTTTATAATGAGATTTTGATCACCGCGGCTTACAAAATTGAATGACCCATCGGTGGCAAGGATGTGGACAATTTTCCGATTAAAAACTCTTGAGGCTGCGCAGATTCAGGCATTGTCAACAGTTACATGTAGAATAGAATTTGACGAGTCTTGACTACACCAAAGCAAGAGGAAAGCAACCAACAAATCCATCACTATATCACACTTGTAAAGAAATGATAACCCGGCAAAGGTCGTCGATTTTTGTCCTCCTGATGATGCACCATGGAAATATACAACGCTGATGGATAGCAAACCTCGATCTCCGCGATATTTTCCAGGGCAATGGCTATCAATTCGCGACAACCACAGAAGTTACGGGAACACAGATTCTACCTATTCATTCGGATACACAGGCTACGCTGATATCTTTTTGAAAATTTAATTGAATTAGTTGCCTTGAGTGAGCTCGCGTTCAGTTTTGAATCGAGAGCAACTGACCATGCAGACCCTGCAATATGACAACGCATACTAACATTCGGAATTTAAGGTTAAGTTTTACATACATTAATGTGGTTAATTTTTGTCTATGAATTGGCTCCAAGAATTAGCAAACTTGTTCTTGTGTATTTCGAAGGTTGATGATGGCCACCAGGCGCAGTGCCTGCAATAGCTTCCTCGCATCAAGTTTGGCAAGGTAACGTTTAGAGCACAAGTCTAAACATTTCCTGGATTGTTCGTGATTCCTCGCAAATTCAGATACACCTTTTGTACAATGCATCGCAGTTCAATATCTTCGCTAGACCCTCACATAGTTCCAGGGGAAGAACTGTATGAGTATTTCCTACACTATTTTATCTTCTTTACACCTTTGATCACTCATTTCTAATTCTATGATGATTAGTAACAGCTTCGAACTTTCCTACCTTCCAGCCATATCCACGCCAAAATTAAGGGAAGAAATGGTCGTCAATAAAGGTCCAAACTGTCTCAATTATGTCCAATCAGTGTCCATTACATTCGGGCTTCAAATATTTGTCTTTTTCAGATTCCCAAAACTTTTGGCCAATCGAGTCGATGCGGTCACCGTACACGCTGAAAGTTATTCGCACTTTTATCAAATTTGCTTGCGATTAGAGGTTAAACAACGAGAATACCCGCGTTTATTATCATCTAACTCGAGTTTGTCTTCTCGTCGTTTAGCTCAAATCTCGAAAGAATCGGATAAAAGTGAGAATTACAAAGTGCCTATATTATAGGTTAGGAGGTGCTGGGGCTTAAGTTATTCGCACTTTTATCAAATTCTCTTGCGATTTGAGCTGAATGACGAGAAGACAAACTCAAGTTGGATGATAATAAGTATTCGTTTCCCCCTCGTTTAGTCCAAATCGCAAGAATATCGGAGAAATGTGCGGATAACTTTCAGCGTGCACGGTGCACGATGACTGGCCAAAAATTAGCTAAGAAAAAAACTGGCTGATAGTTAGCCTGAAAAGTGTTACATCTCCGGGCTAAAAATTGAAATGAATTTCTACCAGAGGATGTATGATGATCATCAGTTGATAAAAATGTTGAAACAGTATTCTTGGCTATCTTGAATTATTCATACCTGATCCTTATCTCATAAGGTAATAATTTGATCTATGGATGAATGTGTCTCCGCGATCGCATGACTCGTACCGAATTCTCTTCGCATAAATTCTCACTACATCAAAAATGAAATCAAGATCTTTCGATTCAATGTTCTTATACCGATATTCGTACTCCGAAATTGTGTCTTGATAATCTATTCGATATGATTAACTTGCTAATGTGATGAATTTATACATTACCCAATACAATCTGAGTGGGTGAAATCAATTGAGTCGAGTTGAATATTTAGTTAAAGATTTGAATGGCTCCGTGACTGTAATAAATCGCACATGCGGGCTGAATGCTTATTTCCATTTCTAATGAAAGAAAATTATCTTTTGAATATCATGAGATCATAGTCATAAGAGAGGTTTTGTATAGTTTTGCGAGTGAAGATCAAGATCAAAGACTCTTCTTCAAAGTCAAACACATGAAGTCTCGTCTGGGTGAAGAATTTTATGCCACAAATAACTTTTTAGTGAGATTTAAATTATTCTGTGGAACAGCTAAGAATCAACTAAGAATGATATGAACTTGAAATACGTGTACGCAATCTTTTTTATGTTATCCATTGCCGATTCCTTGAAACTGCGTAAGTCGATAAGTTTACTTTTTTACTAAATTTCTTCACGAATAGTGCAATTGATCTGTTCGAACAATCTGATATCGTTCGTTTGTGTATTGTCATTTTTCCACTTTTTGTCAGTGTTTAGATACTAATTGTCACTCTATGTCGCGTAAAAATTTCTTGATCATAAACTCTCATCTGAATGATTTGACCTATCTTAATTGAAAATTCAACTTTTATTCTTGTAAGCGGATTTGCCGGAGGGTTCCTGTTTTACTCCCGACAAAGATGAAGTGAATGGATTGAAGTGTAATCTTTTTTGCCAATTAGTCAAAAGACAAGAATTTGGCCATTGTGTAGGGGAAATTTGTGAATGTTTTGGTGTAGTAAGACCACGTGCAAGACCAGGACTTTTGTCAAACTTACAAAATATGCCCCGAAGATTAGCGCTTTTTGGCGAATGTTTGTATTACCTGCAACTGACTGTTCAAAGTCATAACTGATAATTAAATATCAAAAGGTATGTACATCCGTCAGATATATAACTCATATAAGAACCGTGTATCATTGAACTGAATAGAATTTCAAGTATGAATCGAGCATCATTTGTAGCTATTCATGTATTTCCTCATTCTGAAGAACATTTCATCATTAAAGGAATGGCGCGTGTCTTGGAAAAGCTCGGAGTAATTAAAATACAAAAGAAAAGTCATGTTCCTGAACCGTTATCTATTCGGTGAATGGCTGTTATCGGTAGCGGCTTAAAAGTGTAATTACGATCAAACTACTTTCTTCATTTTCAGCAGATGGATTAGAATCAGATGACTTCTGAGATAGACCAGTTGATTCTGTGAGAGTTTATCAACAGAATGGATTCGGTATTGACTCAATTCTGCATCATCGCTATTTTACTTCTTTCACCTGTATTGAATCATAACCTACGTGAGTTGCAAATTTTCTTATCACCATAGTATTGACTAGATATGATTGTTAATTCATCTGGACTTGAAATTTGATTCATGTATCTATATTTGTTGGGTCCAAGATTATTTATGATTCCGCGAATATATTTGTAAAATCTACCACTAATTCATCTATTCATATCTTCAAGAGCATTTTTTGACATTATTCGTGCCATATGAATTGCCGTGTCAAATTTTCATAGGTGGCATGATTGTATACAGAGCCTTCATTTATTCATATTGATCGAATTGTCATCAGACTTATCTGCGAGGATAGTCATTCTGCGTTCAATGTTCGTGTGTCTTCATTTTTGTCAATCTTACATCAATCGAACCCTTTCTGAATTTGAACTCATCAAAAACTTCGACAGCTTATAAATATGCTCCTATAGCAATGAACGTCGAGTGAGCATGGATACACATCGAATGATGTGTGTCTGTGACAGGAAAGAGTCTGAATGGAAACTCACCGATGAGGCCAACTGACAATTGAAACATCGGTTTTCCAAGTTCAACTAACATATCTTTTTCAACCGTGAGCCCAACTTGATTTCTGCGTTTAGCACGATTTTTAATATTATCGTTCAGTCAACTAAGATATTCAGTGACTCACAGAATAATATCATCAAATTCTTGATTCAAGTTAAAGAAATTAGAATTCGATAATATGTTCTTCAGTAAAACTATCCTCTAGAAGGTCAGCCATTTTTGAATACCTCTTTCAACAATATCGAGTTGGTAGAATTGAGGGTAGAATGCATTTGCCGCATATTTGATATGCCAACAGCATCGAGGTATCAATAAAATATGTGCCTCCGTCAATTCTTATCGAAGAAGACTCAACTGATTTTTTTCTTCTGCAAATGTTTTTTGAATGTTTCTCTAAAGTTGTATGATATGATAATCGTATCAAGTCATCTATTTACATGGCTATGGCCACTTGAACCAATATTGAATATCGCATTAATAATTATCCAAATTATAAAGTAAGCGAAGCCCGAATCGAAAAACAGATCGATTCTATGACAAAAATAAAATCAATTATTAGAAAACTATCATACCACACACTCTCTACTATTATTGCAGAACTGAATGATAATACGTGCATCTTATATTATTAATGGATAACTTCGATATTCGAGATTCGAGGCGTTCCGATCGAGATTTCGCGCGCCACTTACGAGTCGTCTCAATGTGTGTTGCTGTGGATTAATAAATTTGTAATATTTGAATGTATTTACAGGTGGATCAATATAGTTGAAAGTATCCAATCATGCGATCTACATAGCCGGACTATCATATCTGTTGATTATTTCCAATTTATCGAAAGAAAAGTAGCGATGAGTTTCAAGCATCTGAACTCATGCGCTGTAGCGTTCTATCCAGTTCTGTCTGCTTCGTTGTCAATATTGAGCAGATGATCGTCGCGCCTGCGCATCATATCGGGTTTTATTACACCTGCATGTTTAATCGCGGATCGCTCCTGAATGAGTGATAGGAAAGTAGATTGCTGCTTGACCGACAATCGAAATATCGGATATCCCGTGTAACAATGAGGTTAATGGAAATCATTTGAAGATTTATTTTCTGATATTTATTTCATCTTTCTTCAACGATCGAAAAGATCTCAGGAACGCTTATCTAAATTCTCAAAATGATTCATACCCACTTCGAAGTTGGATCTATACTGTTTTTTGATTGGGCTAGATTAACTAGAATTTTTTTCGTAAATGATGGATGTTTCAACAAAAGTCTTGAATTGAATGTATACATTTTTGTGATTGAGATAGATCAACTAAAATTCTCTTTGTGAATGTTGAATATCCTTACATCATTTTCAAAAAAGTTTTTAGTTTTTTAATATAATTTTTCAAATTCTAATGCGTAAAACAATTCTTCAGTTGGCGGATGGCACTGAATTGGACCGAAAAAATTGGGAAATGTTTCATTTGTGAATAATGTATTTTTTCGAATTATAGGAGATTCTATAGTTTTCTCATTTCTGGATTCAAGTTCTAATGCGTAAATCAACTCTTCAGTTGGTGGATGGCACTGAATTGGACCGAAAGGATTGGGGAATTTTTTATTTGTGAATAATGTATTTTTTCAAATTGTAGGAGGTTCAATAACTTTCTCATTTCTGGATGATCAATTGAATTTCAGATAATCGATCGGAATTTTTTCATTTGTGGACTAAAAAAAATTTCTACAGAAGCATTCAAGAAATTCTCGCTTTAGGCTGATTGGCTGATGTTTGTGCATATCCTTGATAAATGTTTCCTACTTCTCTTTTATGTCCGACTTAGAGGAGAAGAAGGAGGAGGAGAGAAATACTTCTCCATCCGAGAATGAGTAAAAAACCTCTGAAAATCTCAATTGAATTGGAAACCCACATATTTCACGTGAAAATTGAAATTGTCATGCACAAGCGTTGCATAAATTTGAATCATTGACTTCGGATTTGAGCTCAATTCTCCAGTTCTCAAAATGATCTTCGTTCCTTGATGGTCACCCTCAATGATATTTTATAAAAACTCGATAGTTTTTTGAATCCACACCATATGGGTGGTTGAACCATGCGCGCGCAGCGCGCGCACTTCGTAGATCGAATAGTTTTTTGAGATTATTCGAAAAATCCCTCAGACAGTCGTGAATTTTTGAACCAGCAATCCATAAATTTAGATTTCGAGGCATGTTAGATAGATAGACATAGAGATGGATGACATTTCCATTCCATATTCTTCTACTATATATCATATTTGCTTCTTTCTGCTACCATATATACCTGCATACTTTTTTTTTTCAAACACAATAGCCTTTTGTCGTATGTTCCAGAATTGTAAGCCATCGTAACCATCCGCGCGCAACGCGCGCGTTTTAGAGTTCTAGTGGTTCTTGAATTCATTCTTTTTATATATTATCTGTGACGAATATTCGCATTGGCTACTCTTTGTCGAATCCTCTATTGTAGATTCAAGAATTGAAACATTCCTCATACCTAATTGAAGGGAATGAAGTTGAATTGTACTGAAAATAGTAAGGTAACTGTGCCTAATTTGCCCCCATTCCCTAATTTGACCCCATTCAAGTTCTCTAATGTACGCACCCGCAGACCTTGCCATGCATTCTTTTCATGTTTGTTACGTTAAAATATGAGAAAATAAACGTCCTGGACTGGTCCTCAATGACCCGCGCATTTCTTACAACAAAAAAGTGGTTTTCGGTACTTTTGACTGCTTTTTTGTTATTCATTAGAAGGTATGCCAAACAAAATTAATGTGATTAATTCCAACATACTTTAATTCATTTTCTTTGTCTTCGTCCCAACTTGAGAATGCTTTGTGCAGGATTGCGAGAATCGATTTTTAGTCGATTCTCCGGCCATATTACTAGAGATAGTGCAGTGTTCCTAATTTGCCCCCATAGTCAATTTCCAAACTCGTTCTCCACTCCATTCAAATACATCGGTCAAACCCACAAAGTTTGGAAGGAAGCAGAAAGAGCTACAAAATGAGCTAAAGTACGTCTCATTTCGGGATCTAGGAGCCGAGATATCCCGATTTTACGAAAAACCCGTATTATCTCGTGGAAATATGCCTCTTTCCCACGTGGGGCATATTAGGAACACACAGTAGGAAACTCGCAAAAAATCTTCTTTTGCAAAAATTAAGATATCTCGGCTCCAATTTGCTGAAACTAAACGTACCTTAGCTCATTTCGAAGGTCTTAAAACAAGCTTTGAAATGAGCTACATACGTTGGAAAACATTGAGGTGAGCCAAAACTATGAACAGAAAAAAAGTAGTGGGGGCATATTAGGCGCAATTATCTTACATTAAGCGTCGAGTACTGGAAATATTTTTTTCTTCGGGAAATCGGGCTGGACGTGGGCAAAGGCAACGTCCAGCGTGGTTTTCCCGAAGGGAAAATATTCCCGCACGAGATGCGTATGGACGTATAAGGATGTATAGACTGATAAGATCTCCTGATGACCGATAAGCCGTTGCTCAAATGCGAGATTCCCTCATCATCCGAGTGTGAGTTTTACCACCCGTGGTGGACGTACTAAGCTCCTTGCAGAATTCGATGATGTTGATGTTCATTCAAAAAAACTATTTTGGAATGAATCAAGCCATGCAATGACTAATCTAACTTTTACCCCCATATTGGAAGAATGAATGATCGAATTCAAATGAGATAAATATCTGGGCTTATATTCATGTCATTAAAAAATTTTGATTTCAAGCAACCTTGCCAGAGGGTCACTGTGTAACAAGGGACAATGATACTGTTCGGAACGAAAAATGTGATTCATTTTGCAAATTAGTTGAAAGGAGGGATGGAGGATATTGCGAAGGAGAAAAATGTAAATGCTACGGTTCAACCAGACCACGGCCACGACCAG
Organism: Eretmocerus hayati; assembly: GCA_029851415.1. Lineage (NCBI taxonomy): Eukaryota > Metazoa > Arthropoda > Insecta > Hymenoptera > Aphelinidae > Eretmocerus > Eretmocerus hayati. Next base: position 158,464,089 of record CM056742.1, on the reverse strand, counting down.
GGATTCGCAATTCTATTCAGATGTCGGCTCGCAGAATAGCTCTCTTGAGTGAATGCTTGTATTATAAATCAATGTTTGTAGACGAACACAATAGGTGAAGTAATATATGGAAACTCCTATACTAAATATCTTCACGTGAGAGTTAGAACGTGTTACATCATGAAAATCTGCAGTGAAGCATTCAAGATGGTAGATCCGGATAATATTTAAGATCACATTTTCACCATATTCTGACATCGGTCCAATGGAAACAGTATAAACTAAAATTCGTGTGCGTTCGAAAAATGTACGAGGAACCAGTCCCAAGATTGTCTTTGGTGTAATATATGAGAATATCAATATAAACTCAAATTTTGATCGAGTTATACAACTGAGTTTCAAGCTTCTTAGAGCTCATCATATAATCATACCCCTAAAGATACACGCCAATGAACCCCTGAGTAATTAGACATTTTGCATCTTTCATGAAGTGCATCAAAGCTGATGAGATGGATAGATATCTTGATTGGAATTCACTTAATGGATGTCATAATCCAATGAATCTTTGTATCCCTCAGAAATAAAAGCAATCAGGGCGCGTGATCGCGCGCCTGGACAAGTATGAGAAAGAATGAGCGACCACGTAACTATATTTTGAATTCGTTGACCCTAACCTTGCCACGCCACTCCTTTAGCTCTTCAATGATGTGCAAAGAAGTTTTAGGCCGGGAATGCCTTGCTGACTAGTAATGGTTTCATATTTCCTGCACTTTGATATTACAGAATTTAAAAAATTGCTGTGAGGGTTATTCCAGAAACTCCTTGGCAATTATTTCAGATGAATGGTCCGACATGCATTTGTGTTAGTGTATCCGGGTGTATGCATTTTCTATTCATCCATTTATGTAATGATGTGCAGCTTATTAGATGGGTATAATCTTGATTTCCTCGACCACACGTGGTTGGATCTGCAACATTTATTATTATTTTGATGCAGCGATTCGATGTGTTCGACCTGCGGACTTACTCTTCTCAATATGAATATCTTCAATCGTGATGCAAAATTAAACGAGCTGATAACTGGCTGCAGATGAAATTGGATGCACTAAAGTACGATGAGATTGGCCGAACCAAAAGTTATTGGCATAGGTTGTACTGAATACAATTTTCTGGGCAATTTTTTGGTGGTGCAAAAACCAAGGATGAAAAGCTGTCTATGAATTCTTTGGGACATGGAAAAATCATTTGGTATTGGTCAAAATCACTTACTTTCTCATATTCTGAATAACAAACGTAAAGAAATCAACAGGAAGGTCAATGAGTGCCCATTCATGAGATCGACATGTGGAGGCATGTTGGACACATTCATCTTACTTCTACAGTCTCTGCAATATTTCTCAACTAGTTCTGAAATGTCGTCCACATGCACATCATCAAATAACGAGTTTTTTTATACAGTTGCATGTGTATCTCATCAAACAACCCACTCTACACACGCGATCGAGATTGTTAAAAAAAATTGCTCACGCCCTCACTTCGCAATTAACCAAGTCAATCAAGCTCTTCTGCTATCTAAATGAGAGGTCGAGGATAAATGAAGAAGAGGGGTGTTAGCATTGCATAGATATTCACCGTGTAATGCAAGCGCATCGATTCTCAAAGAGACTATGGTTCTATTATATATCTACACATTTACTCGCGCCTATACATGGATCAGGTGGCAGAGATCGAGCGCGCTTAAGATGATTACCGGCCTCGGGGCGCAATAGCACGCGATTTCAAACCCCATAGATATACACTTATCTTCATCGTTTGAATCTCACAAAGTACGACAGACACAGTTGAGGTATCCCAGAGACGGGAAGAAAGAATCACCGTTGGACAAATGAGCCACTTTATCTGGGGGTATTACCGCACTTTTTATTTGAGCTGCGATTATGCGAGAAGTAAAACCAGAGGTGCCACGGTTGATAGCAAGTATCCTGTCACCGTACACTTTGGAATCTTTTGTGAGTCAAGTGCAAAGGGACGGGACTGAAGAGGAACATTTACTATCATGTTGGGTAGGATACTTGAGACTCGTCCCGTGCGGGATTTTTCATCTTTTTGGTAATGAAAGAAGAGGTAAGGGGGTATCACCGTTCGAGACTGAGCAGTGAGATTCAGTGTGAACGATTTGTTCTATGACTAGGTGTAGTACAGTTCGAAGGATAATTTTTGGAAGCGAGAATTTCGAAAATACCGCGGAATATGCTTAAGATGAAAACACTCTGTAAGAAATATCGCTTATCATGAAAACAAGTGCTCGGTCCCGTGAATTGCTTATGCTTGCAAGTGTATTTTTTCACAATTGAGACGCAGAAGAATACTGTTAGTCCGAAAGGCTTCGGATTTTGGGAGTCTCTAGTATCGTCTTAATAGCGGTTCTCACCCTTCGTAGAGCTTGTATAAATGAAGGAAACCGATTCACATATCACAATTTTATTGGGACGATCGAGAACAGAGCTCGTTGTGACGTAGATTCACTGGATGGATTGCGTAAATGTTAACGAGCTCTTACCTCCAAGATGATAGTGCAGCTGGTCAAAGCTGGGAAGGAAGAAGATCGCACTTATGCGAAAAATTGAGAATAAACACCAATTTGTAAGAGCGTTGACGTTCCCAATTCAATTTCGTCGATTAATTTAGAGATGGATCAGGTTACTTTGAATCTAATCAATAACTTGTCAGGCACTGAAGTATGAGAAGTTGATGTTCTACTGTAATATTTCAACGGCAATTTTTCTCGAATTCTTCGCCATGCACATTCAGAATCAGTTGGATTTTGACAATAATGAATAGTGTAAAGGTAAAGTGAGTCAGGAATACAACTATTAGATTTTTTGGTATTCTGCATAATGTTGAATGAATGTATATCAAAAAATTGTAACGAAGAAAGATGGCACTGATTTTGTTTGTTCAAGGGTATTTAAATAATTCTGCCCCTCTCCCCGCTCCCTGAGAAGATTCCAGTAAGATTTCAACATCAAAATACTTACAAGGGAAGGTCCAACCTTGTGGAACACGGATCCTTATGGAACTCTGGGAATAATCTTGTTTTGGTGAGAAATGAAGGTATCTCCAAGGGTTTGATCCCATGGGCCTCCTATCCCGAGATACAGCTATGGAGATTAGCATTGCCAATATAGGCCCATGTTGAAAAGTCGTATATATAGATATACTAACAAGGCTAACCTCCATAGCTGTATCTCGGGATAGGAGGCCTATGGGATCAAACCCTTGGAGATACCTTCATTTCTCACCAAAACAAGATGATTCCCAGAGTTCCATAAAGATTCGTGTTCCACAAGGTTGGACCTCCCCTTGTTAGTGATTTTGCTCAGCCAAATAATCTAGAATCTCATTTCCTCTTCCCCCAATATATCTTTGAAAATTTATCTCAACCAGATCTTTTTGAATTACTCTTTGTCAACAAAAATCGTTTCCCTCTGGTTTGACAATTGTTTTCTCATGCATTCACAGAAATATGAAGAAATATTCCACATCTCTATGATAATAGAATGTAACGGTGCGAGAAAAACTTGATGAGCAAGAGTCAGGGTCACCTGCTTGGAAGAATAAAAAGTGCGAATCGACTGACCTCGAGGAATTCGTGATGAATCTTACTTTAAAACTTCCCACAATCTCGAACTGAATCATTAACAATATTCCATGGCCGGATCATTGCCAACCCGTTAGCTCAAAGAATTTAAGCCAAATCTATCGCTGAAACTCATAATTATTTTGATAGCTGACACTTTATCACCAAAAAATTTCTGTAGCAGGTAAGAGTCAGGGAAGGATGGCAAATTTATCGATTCTATGACAATGAACGCACAGAGTAATCAATCAAAGACCATAAGGAGGCAATCGAAATCAAGAATATCGATCCATTAAATTTTTTACCTCCAAGGATCATAACAATCTGTGCAAAGATATGTCCGCAAGACGATGAAACATTCCGACTTCTAAAAACATATAGCTGTATATAAACAACCTTGGAGAATACTCATTGCGAAGTATCAAGAGGGAGTTGACTCAGTGTTACACCTCAGCACGGCTACTCCTCATCGAGGAAACTTGAAACCGGGCTTTATTGGCTCTCAATAGCCTGTATAAAGGGTTGCCGTTGAGTCTGATGCGCAATCTTCCGCTCACTTTCGTTCAAGGAAGCGACTTCGTTCTCGCGTTACCACCTCGCCGACGAAAAGAATGTCTATCTGTTGCTATAATCGCATCAATGGCCCGTTAAAGGAATCTTGCCCGATTGTGATTGAGGTAGAACGTGGACTCTTTCTAAGCGATAAAATTGAGTGATTTCCTAACTTCGAATGCCACACGATAACGCATTGCTTTGTTGATGTGATCCTAAATGGCTTCAAATCCAATGCTATTTGACAATCTCACCCAAGATAATTGAATCATGGACTAGCAATGTCTCATATTAATGATGATGGATCTAACCTCGATACTTTACTTTAGACTGGCATATTTTGAGTTATGGTAGGAACTTCTGTCATTGAGTTCAATAGTAGGAAACCTAAACAGTGAAAAATATTTACTTTTCATGTGAATTAATAACGTGTGTTGCAAGTACTTGAAACTATTTTTCATTGTTGTATCAACCTTCGATCGAGTTGACCTGATTCGACCAATATGTTCTTTCACTATCTGCAATGCCAACGAAACCGTGAAATGTAGAAAACCAAACATACCCCAGAAGAGTAATGATGAAGATTTTTTTCCTTGAATTTTTGCGGAAATTTTATAAGTCAGATGTTGATACAATGACTGGGATCATAATTTCATGACAGAGCTAATGAGCTAAGGAGAAATACTTACTGATGGGTACAGCTGACGTAGCGCAAACGCAAGAAAGTTCATACTTCTGAAAGTTGAGCTTTGACGTTAGCTCCTAATTAGTGGACAAATATTCGACACTAGTTTGAGTGGTTATACCTATATTTTGCGCCAGTTATCCCCACCACCTCCTCTTCCTTCCAGAAAATTCTGCAGCAACTTTCTCAGCTATGGAGTCATAAGTAAGCACTTTGATCTCCATCAGCTACCTTGTTCGTTTAGACGAATCGCTTTGAGGATGGAACTAAATATTTGGTCAATAAAAACGTATAGACACAGTTCATGACTAACAAAACTGAATCCGATTAAAAACCACCCGTCGGGTTTTTTTTTGAAGATTTGACTCTATTTCAACAACATGCTATCATATCACCCCATAATACTGCTTACGAAATGAATGGTTATATTGGATTCAGTCGATATCCCAGATTCTGAGGGTCGGTTTGGATTCGATTGGATGTCATCAACATGTTGCTTGCACAGATTTCCCATACTTTGTCATCTTTTGCCACGGCGTGAACTCAGAATTCCTCGAAAGAATCCACTTATTTCAATCATCTTCGATCAACGGAAAACTGCTTCAGTTCTGAAACGAATAAATTACTCAATTGTTAATCTCAAACTCCTACGATCGGGATCAAATTAAAATTTAATGAAAGAGCACAATTTGCTAGAATTTAGTACTCTCCCCACTAACCAAAAATGCCACGGAATTTATGAATATCCTCGAAATTATCAACGAGCCATCAAAATCACACATAACCTTCATCAAAAATTTCCGAGAATCTCACGAAAATTCATCTCAAAGGTTCGCTCATCTGAAAAGTATTAGCAACCACTCAAACTGACCAGTTGGTTCAATAAGTTCCAGGATCGTGAACAAGCCAAAAATTTTCCAATCTTCATCGTTACCCCTCCACAACTTTATTAATTATTCATACTAGGTGATCTCATTAACTCTGCGTTAGCAAAATTCTCTTTAGCATACCCTACGCGTGAACTCCTATACTCTCTTCCCTCACATCCTATCATTCCAGAAACCACACGTGATACATACAAAAGATACGGAGATCCTACACAATGTCGAGTTGGTCGAGCAAGATTGCCCTGTCACTCCTTCGTCCAATAGGTTTGCTTTCGTATGGAAAACGTTGCCAATCGATTATTTACCACGTTCTATGCACACTTTCCCCCCACATACATACATACGTGCATATATATATATATATATATATATATATTTGAAGTACATGTGACAAACGCACTTGTGGTAGGACCACGACGACGATGGTGTAGCACTACTGTTCGCTTCCGCCAGGGGCAGTGACGTTACGGGTTTCAATATGCTTCTTGGTCTCTATACGTTAGAATGTATATAATGTATACCGATCGGGCGTTGCTGTGACCACTCAAGGACGTTGTCGATGTAGGCTCGTTCTGTGGTATCGGTCGCCTTGGTTATTTAGCAAGCCATAACGAAATTTGGTTTGCTTCACTGCACCGATATCGCGCAAGCAGAACTGGAAGTAGACGGTCAGGGTCATGAGAATGGGATGCATATCTGGCGAGCTGTTTGAGCTTTTAGGACTTCTGGTTTTGATCCAAACAGACGAGACTGCAGATCTTACCTCGCAATTATATCATGGTATGTTCTATTCAATATGTTCCATGTAAGATAGTACTTGTCTGTCAGAAGATTCCAATTTTTGCAGGAATAAGGCGTTTATTTGAGAATCCCGCATCTCAATATTTGATTATCACTTAATTGATTCATCTCAGGCATACCTATCCAAAAGGATTTTTGATGGCTGTAATGAATGAAGGAGACACTGAGAAAATTGATAGATGTAATTTTTCCTCTGAGTGAGTTTTGATACTTGTTGAGAATCAGTGTAGTATTTTTGGACTCAATCAGCTCGGAATAATTATTTACAGTTATATAGAATGAGTAACCTTCATCGATGATCTTGGAGCAGGAGACCAAGACTACTTTCTATCAAGAATATCCATACATCACACAGGATGATACATTACATGGAGAACCGTAAGATTGACAGGTTTGATTTCTAGTGCCGTTCTTATGGGTTATAATCTCCACTGGTCCAGAAAAGTCTCACAACAAGCAAGCAAGAAAGGGTTGGGACTGGATGTGACTCGTTAGCTCTGGTCGTATAACCGTAACAATGACTGAGTTCATAAAATTCAGGGAAGCTCTCAATTGATTGAAAGGATTTTCCTTGAGTTGAAAATCTTAGATCCTGGACAGTTTTTATAAGTCGGATTGAAAAAGATTAGGAACATTGTTGGTGGTCTAGCAAACTTTGGCGAACCTCGGTAAAGTAATCGTAAACGGTTTTCATGGGAGTTTCAAAATCCAGGTTCGTCGGAAATAGATGCGTTTCGGTCGATTCGCGATGAATCAACCTTTGGGCGCCGCACATAAGATGCCAATCATTTGGATGTAGAAGGCGCTTGAAATGTTTGTGAGTTTCATCTCAAAACTTCATAGAAATCAATGTATTCTCTTCTTCATGATCATTCGTCAAGCTCTAGAAGAAATCCTGAAAACTTCCTGAACAACTTTTGACATTTGATTGAAATTTTGCTGACATCCAGATCTTTGCACCAGTTAGATATGATATTCATCAGTCAGAAGATGATATTCATCATAAATTATTCGAACCAAGAATTGACCAAATGAAGACCACATAAACTTTTCAAAAAATACCTCAAGAGCCTCAGATCAATAGAATTTCAAACGTTTCAGCTGGGTTCAGCAATTTTCACGTTACCTCAAATGGAAGTCTGCCTTAAAAAACCACCACAAAAAGTTCAACCCTACGTCATTGATTCCGCATAATTCCTCACAATCCACACTTTTCCATCCGAATGCCTTAACGCATCTGGCGCTCAGCTTCATCGTCATCACAGATCCTTTCGGTCCGCGAATCTAAGGTCCCCTATATCTCAGCTTCCAGAATCGTCCAGTGCCCACCCCCATAACCACCACCATCTACCCCATGTCTCTTTCTCTCTCTCATTCTCTTACCGCTTTCTCGTGATCAATATTCCTTACCCCGTTTGCCTTAACAGTATATAGCCCCTCGGGCAAGTCGGTCTTCAGGAAACCCGTATACTCATCCCCTTTTGGTATTACCCGTATTCTATATATGCCAGTGCCACCCGCGCCTGCCTGCACCACTACCATCACCAGAACCCCGAGAGCCCGACAAAACTCCTGAAACCCCCCCCTCTCTCTCTCTTTCTCTCTTACTCTCTCACCCTCGTCTTAATTAGGAGTCTGAATCTGTGGCGGACACGCCAACGCGAGCTGCTGCTATTGCTGCCGGTTTCTGCTAAGGTTAACCAGAGATCCCCGTCGGCGAGAAAGAGAAAGATAGATAGATAGAGAGGAAGAGAGAGAGAAAGAGAGTGGTCCGCGTGTCCGAAACATTATTCTCAACTTTGCGAAACGGACGTGCGAGTGCAAGACGAGCGCGAATGTGCCCCTTTCGTTTCTCGTCATCTACGTCGACATCGGTCGTATAGCGTTGTCGTCGTCGTCCCAGTCTCTTTTTGTTCAATCCTATTTTCAGAGATGCGAAGGCTGGTTTTTCTCTGGAATTTTTGACGATTCCTTGTTGTTGTCGTGGATTGTACCCATGTATAATCTGCTTCGAGCATTTTTGGATGCTTTTCTTTACGAGAGAGAGAGAGAGCGACTTATATAAACGTTTGACGCGACTCTTTTTGACGCGAGACACATAGTGGAACGTCATGAGAGCTTTTTCTCCTGACTTTGCACGATTTCCAACTCTTTTGCTTCGTTTTCTATGGGTGTATCCAAGTTTTGTTTAGAGTGAAGGCTGGAAAACGCTTCCGTGTCAACTGACGCTATCACAATGAAAACGTGTCATTGTCGCAGCCGGATGTGTATTGATGACCGCAAGATAGGATACATACATAGTTTTGCCTCCTGGGCGTTTTTAAAATGGATGTGAACTGTTTTTGATGGCGGAAATAGTTCTTCAACGGAAAATAGTCAAATTTTTGTTAATCCCATCGTATATCCGTAACAGTACTTAGAAAGATTGCCACCGTGAATTGACACTAAAGAGTATTGGCGGGGATATCCGTGAGAGATTCAAATCGGTCCAGATCCAGAGAAATATCATCCACTATCAACTTTTCAACTTGATTTTGACGAATTTAATTTGTGAAGCGTGTGAGTAGATTGCTAAGGATTTCCGTGTCGAATTCTTTAATTTCTGATAGTTCAAGTATTTCGATTTGAGGAGTGTATTGCATGAATTGGTCCAAACAACTCTGTTGTCTCAGATTTCGGGATTATTCGTATTTTGTAACTCTGAGTTTGGAAGCTTTAAGATAGCACCTTTGTCGAATCTTAATGGCGTTGGATATTCCAAATCTACACCTTTATGTTCTCTTTATCCTTATAGAATCATCAAGATATGATTCTGCCATATTCTGAAATTGTCATTCGGAACAGAAATGAACAGCGATTTGATCAAGTTTAATTCTTGTACACGATTCTTTCCTTTCTTGTACACGCATTGTGACCATCTATCTATTAGAATCAAAAACGATGAGACGAGGATAATAAAATTATTCGATGGGTCTGATAGGGTTGAAATGTGTTGGAAAATCCTCGGTCTATTTCTAACTGCAGTCTTAACTGATTCTGCAACGAAGAGTTATGATGTGGGCATACAAATCGTATTTTCATTGAAGTAAGGGAATCTATAATTCTGTACGAGCAACCCACCGTATTCGTGGGGTTCTAAACCCCGTAATTGCGGTTCGGTTCAGGATTTTTGGAATAGCTCAGATCTTGGAACAATATTTTCCGATGGTATCGCGGTTCAAGATGGGGCATTTCGAAACAACTCCAAGCATTAGATTGAGCGCATGTTTAGACCATAACCATTGTTATTGTTTTTAATAATTGTTCTACCAAAATTGAAGTTGCCATGATCTCGTATGATGAAATAGCCAGTGATTACACCTGTTGAGGTCGCCAGGCAGAGGTCACAGAATATTTCAGTCAAACTCTAGATTGATCCTATTATACTCACCAGGTGAGGTCATCACATCCGGATCACGGATTTGGCTGGAACTCTGAAGATGGTCTTCTTTCAGCACCCAAAGATGATATCCAAAATTATAAACCCCAACGCCCAAGCGTTTTTGAGCTACATCTCCAGATATTAACATTGCAGGTACACCCGTATGATATGGAAATTCTAACATGGGCCAATATGGACAATTCTGGTGTCTGAAGTTGTAGCTTGGCAACGCTTCAGCGTTGGAGTCCATACTTTCGGAGGATATCATCTTTGGGTGCTAAAAAAAGACTATTCCGAGAGTTTCGGCCAAATCCGTGATGCGGATGTGATGACATCCCTGTTCAGTTTTACAAGGAATTTAGAGAATATTTGGACCACCTTTCATACTATCTTGATTTTTGATGCAGAAATATTGCTCTTTGTGAGAACCTTTGAAAAGATTACATATCTTCTCAATAGTCTCATACGGTTTCGGGCACTTTTCGATCCACTCGTGTACGCAACTTCCAAATTCCCATAAGCTCAAGGTCTCTATATTCGCGGCAGCTCTGATGTGCGCATCAACCGCGAATACGGAGGCCCGCCTGTACTGAGATATATCTCTGATTTTTTTTTCTTATCATCCCGGAGTGTTGCTATTTACCGAACAAATTTGCAACATGAATTCAATAGATATCATAAAGTTTGAGACCAACCATCTGATGGATTGTTCAGTTTGAGAAAGTGGAATCATGACAGTTTTCAAATTCCCAACAACATTCAGCAGTCCCGGATATGGTAAAAGTTCGATTATGAACAAATGACAAGGAACCTAACAACAATTCCATCCAGTCATCTTCAGCATGATCCGAAGCTTGTGTACACTGGGGAACAAGGTGAATTGCAATGGGATGACGGTCAGCGGCCATTCGAGATCTCCCATCTCACTCGCACCTGATAGGTTATCCCATGAGTGCGAGGGAGACGGCAGATCTCGAACGGTCCCTGACCGTCATCTCATTGCAGTTCACCTTGTTCCCAAGTCTACATCATACATTTCTAAGAGTCTCTATTTCTTATACAAATAACACCCCAAAAACGATAAGATTCTGATCCAATTTCCACGAGATATCAAGATAAACATACAACTTTCTCACCCGTGACAGAGTAAAGATAGCACAAAATGTTTGATATCCACCATTAATACACAGAAAAACTGATGTGATGATGTGAGCAGTGTCTACATTAACAATTATACCAGAACCTCATCATAACTCGTCAAAGCATGATTCCGGATATCTATAAACCAACAAAACAGAAGCGAATAACAGTCGGCAATGAAATGGCGTGTGTAAGGCCAAGCGTTGAGCACACACATACATAGATGCACGTAGCGGGAAATGGATTTATGAGAGCCTCGAGGAAAAGGGAAATATTGGGGGTTGGACCCGTTCATTAGATTACGAGCGTTCGACTGGCCTAAGTCGTTACGAGCGTCCGCCCGAAGCACAAAACGATATTATAGATATATGTGAGTAAGTGAGGCCAAAATGTATATAACACATGTGTGTGCATGTGATCGAGGAAGCCCGAGTGCGTTAGCCGTGATGAGTGTAACCACGGGAAAAGGGTTGAAGGGACTAAAGTAGGATTATTGTTTTCACCACTGGCTCTCTGGGAGTACCATTCTTGCGGTTGGAGCTTACTCGACCTTCGATCGAATTTTCCTACTATGTATGCACCGTGTCATTCGATCTTGAGATGGACGTGTTAGGTAAATATAGCACAACTAATATTTTTCTACATTTTCATGAGATATTGGTTCTATGGTTAGCAAGCTCCAATATCACATCAACGATATCAAAATTGACTTTCAATATTCAACCAGTCAAAATTCATCAAGGACATGTCGTAGTCCTATCCTTATCACATACTCACCGACATTGTCGAATTTCAAAAATTATCAATGAATTACCGAGGTATCACAAGTATTGAAGCCATTGCCGATTTTAGCCTTTACAAGGGGTCGGCGATGACTTTAGTAACCGCGATTTCTTGAATATTTATCGAATAATCTCGAATGTCGACAATGCCAGTATCAGACATGGCCTTCAATAACTTGTGTAGAAAATTGGACCGAAAATTAGGAAACAAGTTGTGGAGGAATATCCCTCAGAATATATCTCCCGACAGATGGAATAGGATTGGAATGATTTGACGGATTCACTTTCATTGATGGTGATTCTGATGCAAATTACGAGTTGGCCGTCGGAATGAAAATTGGTTTGAGTGATCATGCAACTTATGAGTACAGCTTTTATGACATCACTAATTCTAGTTTTTAGGAAAGGGATTCTTCTAACCTGTTGCCAAAGTTCGTATCCACGAGGATAGTGAATTAGTTATCAATCTTTGAGCTAGTTAGATAAGCTGTGAAGGTATATATGGTACTAGTGCCGTACTCACAATCCTAAATCTTGATAATTAATCAGATATCGCAGGAAGAAAACAGAATAACTGACGATCCTTCTCCTTGATTGTTTCAGAGCCATCCTGCAAAGAGCGGGAAGCTGCCTCCCGCTAAAAATGAACACGGTGAGTATCAATGGTCACAGAATTCCTCAGATTACATTCAACAAGACTTCAATACCTACTTCAAACGTCAAATAATCGAGCAAATAATCGAACCATCATGGCACTTGTCACAAAATTTGTTAATGGTATTCAACTGCCAATGCAGTCAAACAGTCTAATTATGATTGTTTCAACAGTACTTGAATTCCCCCAAAAGTTCACCAGTCGCTCAGTCTCGCAAGTACTCTTATCAAAAATCGAAAGGTTGAAGTACCACTGAATATGCAGTGCTCCCAAATTAATCCTGAATGATAAAAATGGAGTGCAAACGTTCGTCAAATAATCCTCGCAAGTAAAATTTGTTTAAACCTTGCTAATTTCTATGACTGTTTCATATCCATTACCTTCTGAGTACATTTAATTCTCATTATATCATTTTCTGGCTTGAGTCCTTAAAAGCGCAGTTTGTCGTTGGTAGCATTGTTATCGAAGGTAAAAAAAGGAGTAGTCAAATACAGATATTACATATAGGTTTACTAACAGTTACGAGTACGCTTAATACTTGGAGTAGATTTTGTCCGATTCTCATTTGTAGGCCCTTTGCACGTTTCTATAAGTACGCTGCTCCGTGTAGCCTCATTATGCATTGCACATGAGAAAACTTGCTCTACTGGTGTACCTACTGGAGCCCTGACAGAGAGAAAGTGAGAGAGAGAGTTGCTCGAAGCCAGGCTTCTTTATAAACTTTTAATGACGGCAAAGCCTAATCGAGAGAATGGTGAGGGGGTGTGGGGAGTCGGGGGGTGGAAGAGGTGAACGAGGAGCGAAGAGTAAATGAGCAAGCGGAGAAGGTACACTGAGAGATGAGAGAGTAAGATGGAAATCCATGGCGCGTGAGCAAGAGCGCATAAAAGTACCCCTCTTCGACGAATCGCCTATCGAATCTCAATACTTGAAGTCCAGGGTGGGTTGCTATTGAGTTCGAGGAGAGATAGTTATTCTACTGGGTGGTGAGCTACCTGTAAAATCATGAGCCATTGCACCTCTATTGATATATTTCATGATTCTACGTGATGGAATTAGGGTTCTCCACGAGAAAAGTCTTTTGTTCCCCTAGTAGGAATTTTAATCAGTGTGATGCCAGGGCCCGGTCAGTGTACTGATCTTACTCATCAGGGACTGACAAGTATGACTGTTTGTTCAAGGAGTGACCAGTGTACTGACGCTTGTGATGAACAGGGACTGACTACACATCCTGACTTGGTTGGACTTGGTTGTCGCTTTGATGAAACTTTAATACTTTTGACCGAGCAAATAAACTCGAGTGCACCCACTAGAATTTTTCCGTGGTTTTTTTATCGTGGATTTTCCGGGGTCGCAAAATCTTCATAAGAACCACCATCAATAAGTAATGGAAATGTTTGGAAACATGTAATCTCTCGCCCACTTGTAAACCATTTTTGAGGTTATAAAATCTTATCGAGGACGACTGAAAGTTCATCCCAAGACGAAAATAATCATATAACTTTGGAATAAATATCTTCGTAGAGAGGCTCTTATCGATTAGAAAGGTTGGGCAACCAAATAGAATTGTCGATAATTTGACGAGAATATGGGATAATTTCTATGATTCCTAAGATAGTTCACAAACATCAATTACTGTCTAACAATGTCAATACTAGGAATCTTGAGACGCTCATGTTCACAAGGATTAGATCCAAAAGACTTATGAGACGTAAATTCCGCAATAATGAGGTTTACTAACCTCAAAATTTCTCTACAAGTGAGTGAGAGATTACACGTTCCGAAACATTGATATTACTCTGACGATTCATTTCACGGTAATTATTAGCAATCTCGCATTCGAGAAAGGAAAGCAATCTGCAAGAACGTCGCAAAAAATTCCTGACGTAGCTTCCCTCGAGTTTTGTTGAGTCAACAAAAACAATCACAGTTCTAGCAATCTGGCGATCAAATCAGGCTATTCAGTCAGTGCCCGGTCACCACAAACGTTAGCACACTGACCGGGCCCTGGCTAGCCAACACAGGTCGGGGCCTAGTTTCAAGTAGGCTTACACTGACAAGTCGTGAGTTGAATTCCACTAGGGTTGTGACAGAATGATGATAAGTATTTTGAGGGAAACTTAGGAAAAATATGATTTTACTAAGAGGAACTATCTTCCCGCTCTTGCTTCATTTTTCTCATGTTTGTTGGAATAATACCCTGAAAACCAACCAAAGACTGGCACAACTTGGAATGTACAGCCTTGTGAGGGAACGTTTTTGACTTCTTTAGGTATTTGACTATGGCTTTCCTGTGTTTACGGAATTTTTGACTCGTAATTTGGATTATTTTTCAGTCTCAGACTGTTAGGGTTCTATCATAACCTCTACTCTATGGACTTCAATTTCATATAAATCTGTGCCGATAGACTAACCACACTATCTTCATTCCTTCTTCGTCAATTGGTTCAAATCAGGAATATCTGGCTCAAGGAATTCAGTATTTTCATATAAAAATAAGTTATTGAAAATATCTGCAGTCATAATACTTGCTCGAATTGATAACCAATCATTGCTCAATGCAATTGTACAAATATCGAAGTTGCCTGGTTTTATGTGTAGCGGGTCCATGAATCCAGGAGTGGAGTTTGTGAACTCCAATCGAGTACACAGCATCAAATCGAAAAAGCGAACTTTTCATTCAATTGGAGACGGATGAGAGGCTACCGATCGCTCGCTGTCGATCAAAGGGTGAAGTACAAAAATATTTGAATGTGTTCTCGAATTTCATCTAAGGTACACGGGAAATACAAAAAAAATATCACCTGCCTGTGCAAGACATTACTAGCCGCGGGGACAATGAAAAGTATATTTCTTTTCCAAAGTCGTGATTGTACATTAGGGTGGTCCTCATTTCCCAAACCCTCTTTTTCGACTTCTTCCACGGTTTTCTCGCATCCTTATGACTGGAATATGGTGTTTTTACCGTGAGGGAGCCGAAAAAAAAATCTCTAACCGACCCGCCAGAGCGATTTTCAATTCAAATTCCTTACCCAGTTTTTAGCCTTTCCTGCGCATGCGCACGATTGTACGCTTGTGAAAGTATCTTCAAACGATAGCTGGCAAGATTTCTTTCAAATGATCCCTCTGATAAAGTCGATTTGATGAATCGTAACCAGAGTTATGACTGTTTTTGGGAAATGAACGAGTTCAAGCTGGTAAAGAACGCCGTTGTTTGATTCACAGAATTGACACATTGGACTCTTCCACTTTCGAAAAACAGTCATAACACTGGTTAAAATGCATCAAATCGACTTTACCAGGAGGTCATTTTGAAGGAATTTTTGCCAGCTATCGTTTGAAGGTACTTTCATAAGCAAAAAATTACGAGCATGCGCAGGGAAGACCAATAAATGTGCAAGGAATTTGATTTGAAAATCGCCCTGGCGGGTCGGTTGGAGATTTTTTTCGGCTTCCTCGCGGTGAGAACAATATTTCTAGTCATAAGGATGCAAGAAAACCGTGGAAGAAGTCGAGAAAGAGAGTTTGGGAAATAGGGATCACCCTATTGTACATGTAATATCATGGCTCTTCATGTGAGACTGAGAGTTATCCAATCGACAATATAAGTCTCTACTTGCTCCTCAAAATCGGTTGAGATCTTCTGATCTCAATATGGAATACAAGCGATCACACTTCCGTATGAGACCTCGGCGACGTGGACCAATAAAGTCATCTAATACACGCGTATCAGTACGCTGATTTGCACCATAACATCTGGATGGAGTGCATCAGATTATCTGGACTCCAAGTGTCTTATACACTCTCCTCTCTATATATAATAGGGGGAATATTCACACCTTTCAAATCCAGTTCCTTACAAATTTTCCTACCAATCATACAGTGTGAACAACAGTGGATTCCTCCGCCGTTATCCTGACGAGACCAATGAAGAAATCGAACCGAAACATCTGCAATAGTAACAGTAATGGAGCCATTCAAAGTTTAATAGTAGATTTAGATCGGTGAAATGTATGTCTGGCCCCGTGAGGAGTAATAGAGGCATTGATTATGTATGTTCTCCATGCGAGACTGACAAGGGGAGTCCGGAGTCTCCGGGTCCTGAAATCTCACCAAAATTTTTTTCCAGTTTCGTACCACCTAGAATATGAAGAACGCAAAGCAACTCCGTCAAATGGGCCTTCCGTTCAGAGCTACAGCCTATGACATTAACATTGCCCATATAGGCCCATGTTAAAAAGTGATATATATAGATATACTAGCAATGTTGACGTTTCTGGCTGTAGCTCAGAACAGAAGGTCCATTTGACAGAGTTGCTTTAGATTCTTCATATTCTAGGTGGTACGAAACTGTGAAAAAATTTTGGTGAGATTTCAGGACCCGGAGACTCCGGACTCCCCTTGTGAGAGATATCAAATCGACGGTTTGAGTCCCTTCTTGTTCGTCAAAATCGGTCGAAATATTCTGGTTCTAACAGAGTAGAATATGAGTGATTAAATTTTTCTATGGGATATCACAGTTTCCCTCTGAAAGGTGTTTCGGTATCTCAAAACGGCGATGTTGTAAATAAAAGAAGAAAATACCAAGTTGCTCCGTTTGGAAATATGAAACTATGACTTTGGACGTACCAAAAGATCTAGCGAAAAACTCGTCGTTTCTTCAACTAGATTAGAAATTTGTGGAGACAATCACTATTCTATGCCAATTCTACACGCACCTTCGAGTTTTAAGGTGGAAACATTATTCCAAAGGTCTCTTTACTCTTCTTTGTTCAACTTCAAACTTGCAAATTCATTAAAAAATTGAAAGAATAAACTCACTTCTCAGTTCACTCGACGGAAATTTGTGAGGAAGCATTCGCTGTAATGAGACTCCGAGCATCATATAGCAAGCTTTGAGCTTGTACGAAGAAAGAGAGAGCAGTATATGCAGTAGCAGTATTTTGCAGACGCTGCTGCTTTCGATTCGCAACAAATCATTCAGTATTCACGCTCGACTGCCCGCCCAGTTGAATTATACTTTCGAAGAAGTTCATCTCCAACCCTCCCCAACCCGTCTATCCAACACTCTCGCTAAGGTATTGCGCGTCTATCCTGACTAGCTTCCACGTGTATTCATAGCCAACTTATGTACGTGTTTCGAGCTTGTATGCGTGAGTCATACAACTTGCACGCGTCGCATAATGCACGTGCGCGAATCTACGAACGTGGTTCATAGGCAGTAGTTGCTTTTGACATATTTCTTCGTGCAAAAGTCGCTAGATCCTATGCGTGTCACGATAACAGGGGAAATTGAGTTTTACAAGGTGATGGAAATATTGATCTTTATTCCATTGGGCATGATCCTACAATCTTGAAGGATGAATATGCTTCTGAATACACATCAATCTCTCTGGATTTTGTGTTAGAATTTTAATCGATTGTTGATATGAAGATTCAGTTGTTAATATGTGAAATGATAATATGTAGGATTGCACGAGAATTCATGTAATATTTTTTGCGCATGAGACAATTTTGTACTTAGAATAGGTTGAGAATGTCAAAGAAAATTCTTCTTCATGGTATACACCTCAAGGAACCACAACAGTTTTCGTCCAATTCCTGGAACGGCATTTCCAAGTCTCACCTTATAAGATATCCGAGTTTCTATCAGGCTCTTGTTTAGATTACATCTCAATCACACGAGATGATAAGAAATTCCAGATGAAACAGTAAAAGCGCAGATCATTACCAAGAAAAATAATTTTTTTGTTCACCTAGCATCAACTGATCTGTTCCGCGTTCTACTGGAACAAGCACGACTATTTACAGTTGAACCTTGAACAGGGACACCTTGGAATAGCAGACACCTCGATATAGCCGACTCTTTTCGACGCTTGATTTGATTTCCATTGGCTTTTATGGGACTAAACCCTTGGAATAGCGGACACTCGCAGTAGCGGAGACCCCGCAATAGCAGACGAATTTTGCCGAGAAAATGTGTCAATCCAGGGTAATTTCACCTTGTAATAGCGGACACCCAATTTTTCCTTTCAAAATCTGAGTTATTCTCGAACATCGATACCGTTAGAAGGAGAATCCAATCACGCGCGGAACACAGCGACTCTCATTTTCAGGAATCAACACAGCTGTTCAATTTCCACAAGTATTGACTCCGTATGTTCATCCATAGCAATTGTTCCGAGCCGTTCTCGTCAGTACTTCCTCGCATTTCAAAGTATATCAAAGTAAAAATAGCACAGAAATGGAAAAGATTGACGATCAAAGATAAACTAGGAATCATAGGGGCTTGTGAGAAAGAGAATTTATCTCACCGTGATGCTGCTGTTAAATTGGGTATAGGAAAAACACAAGTTGGTGAGATGATAAAAGACAAGGAAAAACTCAGCGCGAGACTTGCAAAAAATGAGTGCAAACTCATAATGATATGAGCAAGTTGGGTGAGCTATTGACCGGATTCGGATGTCCAGCCGACCGGTGTATGAAACATTAACAGCACCTTGCTCATTGAAAGTAAACCAATGAATATACTAGAGATAATTGGAGAGGAGCTATCGCGAAAGAGCGACAGTGAGTCAGAGGATGAGAGCACGCAAGAAATTCCTGATGACGTCCCTATTTTCCATGCTGATGTGCAGAAATGATTATCTACCTTGAAAACTTCACTTATCAAAAGTAATTCATGATCTTGTTCGTCGAAAATTTCAAAAATTCGAAATGCAGTACGAAAATCACATAATATGTAAGCGAACAAACCAAAAATCCATATCTGAGCATTCATCTAAAAAATCATAAGTGTGTCCATAATTTTATTTTTTTGAGACGTATACACTTCTATGTTGACTAATTCCAGATGACTCTGGTGAGGATAAAAAACGTGTTAGAAGGTTTTGGGAATTTCACATGAACAAATATGTACATAAAAATTGACACGATTGACTCAAAATTCAAGACTCATGGAATAGCGGACACCTCGCAATAGTGGACAATTTTTGAGGCACACAAGGTGTCCGCTATTGCGAGATTCTACTGTAATTGGGTCAGTGCAAAAATATCACACTCGCTCTTACCCTTGATGGGCAGTACCAGTTCATGCAAAGTGTACAAGTAACCCGAGCAAAATTTCTTCAATGCACGTGCGTCGGATTGAAAAATGTATTGACAACTCTACATCAAAATCACTCGAGATTTACACGTAGAATTTGACCACAAATTATGTTCCCATAGAAAAATCTACTTGAAATCGTCATTGATGCTATCAAGTTTCTATCTCATTAATAATCCAACACACAATATTTTTGAATCTTATGATCGAAATTCCAGGCCACGTTTTCCTGACGCTGTGTAGGAATTCTTTGCTCGGGAGGCTCCATGAAAATTCTACATTAGCATTCCTCAATGAGATCCTCTCACCTTCTGAATCCCTTCATTGTAGTGTTTGATTGATATTTCTGACCAATTTCATATATAATTTGGAGTGGTTTGATCACTATCAATGTTTGATGCATCCGCAAGCATACGGCATATTTCAGCAAACAAGATCCACCTATTCCACCAATTTAATATGACAGCTCATCATCAGAATTGTTGTGGTAAGAAGAAGATTGAAATGAGCTTATTCGGCCATACGCTCGATGAACAGTTTTTTCTCTGACTCTGCTTGTTATCTTCCTGGAAAGATAAATCGGAAATGAGAATTCCGGGAACAAGAAGAGGATAACTGATTCCAATAGGTTTCCTGAGTAGCTTCAGGACCCAATTCAACTTCATTACACGCTATTTTATGAGCGAATAGTTTCCTGAGCAGCAGACAAAACACTCGAGAAATGTTCAACTGAGTAGAGAATTAGAGCAATATAGATGTCCATGGGAAAATACTCGAGGAAGCCACTAAAGCAGAGTTACGCTAATGCTTACTTATTTGTTCACTGTTTTCCCTCTATAACTCGGTACGATATATATACGCCAACTTGACAATGTGATCGTTGCTTACGACTTCTTTGGGAATGGACCGTGGCCAGAAGTCGGTAGGGCGCAATAAGTCGTCCTCGACTTCTTAGTGCTTGTAATACCCTTTGTAAGCATTCCCTTTCTCTCGATTCATTTTCTACTGTCGCTTATTTTGCCGTTACCTTACTGCTTCCATGGTAGAGGCTGATTTGGTACTTGGACATTCTCAATTCACTTTTTGTCGCACATATCGTAGAATGGAAAGAATTTTCTACGGTATCTTCAAATTGTGAGTAAAAAATTCTTCAAAGTTTTAAAGGTAGTATCACTATGGCACGTCAAAGATTCTTGCGGTGTTAAGGATCACTCTTGCGTAAGGACCCTCCATAAAAATCTCAATCTAAACAAGCTTAATTTACGTCCGCCACATAATTACTCACCCCGAAGCGGTGCTCTCTCTCTCTCTCTCTCTTTTTTTTCTCGTTTTCTTTGGCACCCTCGGGGTTGCAATGATGGTACCAAAGGACTTCAACGCCACTAGGGTTGATCTCTTATATGACGCTACGTGAGAAAGAGCAAGAGGTCGAGAGGGCAAACGAACGACCGTAAGAGAGTCAGCCAAGTGAGTGGGGGACAAGAGCTTGGAGAGCACTCTGAAAAATCTAAGAGGCGTAAGGCATTAAAAGGGTTATATAACATTCATTACGAGTGGGTCAGGCTTTGTAGAATTTCCCCTTTGCAGACGTCGCGCGTTGTCTGTCTGTGCCAGAATCTTCCCGATTGTTCTACCACACTTTCTTTCATTTTCTAATCATTTGGCTCTCAACCTTCAATTTCTTGAACCATAATCACCCTGTCGATTGCAAACTTCTGAAGTATCATACGTGTTAGTTTTGAACTCAATCTCTTCAGGTATCCAGGAAGAACCTGTGTACTTTTTGCGATTGGAAATTTGAGTTTAATATCTTCATGATTCGTTTATTTTAACAAATCAATATTCCTGACTAAATCTTGATCAAATGTCAGCGAATATTCGCGTTGGATTGTGTCTACACACTACATTGCATTAGAGATCCGTATTGAAGTCCAACAATTATGATTTTATAAATTCACCAAGAGTGATGATTCTTTGGTTCGCACAAAATTGTGCCCATTCAACAATAGTCCACTAGAACTCTAAGACGCGCGCGTTGCGCGCGGATGGTTACGATGGCTTGAAATTCTGGAACATACGGAAAAACCTATTGTGTTTGAAAAAAGAAAAAAAAATTATGCAGGTATATATGGTACCAGAAAGGAGCAAATATGAAATAGTATAAAAATATGGAATGGAAATGCCATTCATCTATATGTTTATCTATCTAACATGCCTCGAAATCGAAATTAATGGATTGCCGATTCAAAAATTCACGACTGTCTGAGGGATTTTTCGAATAATCTCAAAAAGCTATTCAATCTACGAAGTGCGCGCGCTGCGCGCGCATGGTTCAACCACTCATATGGTGTGGGGTCAAAAAACTATCCAGTTTTTATAAAACATCATCGAAGGTGGCCATCAAGGAACGAAGATCATTTTAAGAATTGGAGAATTGAGCTCATCTCCAAAATCAATGATTTGAATCCATGCAACGCTTGCGCATGAAAATCTCAATTTTCACGTGAAATGTGTGGGTTTCCAATTCGATTGAGATTTTCAAAGGTTTTTACTCATTTTCGGATGGAGACATGTTTCTCTCCTTCTCCTTCTTCTCCTCTAAGTCGGCTATAGAAGAGAAGGAGGAAAATTTTTTCAAGGATATGCACAAATATCAGCCAATCAGCCTTTGTGAAGCGAAAATTTCTTGAATGCTTCTGTAGACATTTTTTTTTAGTCCACAAATGAAAAATTTTTGATCGATCATTTGAAATTCAACTGATCATCATCCAGAAATGAGAAAGTTATTGAACCTCCTACAATTTGAAAGAATACATGATTCACAAATAAGAAATTCCTCGATCCATTCGGTCCAATTCAGTGTCATCCACCAACTGAAGAGTTATTTTACGCATTAGAACTTGAAGAATTATATTCACAAATTGGAAACTTTTTTCAAAATTATGTAAGGATATTCAACATTCACAAAGAGAATTTCAGTTGATCTACCTCAATCACAAAATTTTATACATGTAATTTAAGAATTATGTTGAAACATTCATTAAAAACGAAAAAAATTCTAGTTAATCTACCCCATCAAAAAACAGTATGGATGCAACTATTAAGTTTGTATGGATTATTTTGAGAATTTGAATAAGCGTTCCTGAGATCTTTCCGATGGTTGAATAAAGATGAAATCAGAAAATAAATCTTCAAATGTTACCATTAATCTCATTATTACACGGGATATCCGATATTCCTGTTGTCGGTCAAGCAGCAATCTACTTTTCTATCACTCATTTAGCGAGCGAATCGCGATCCGATTAATTCAAGCAGGTGTAATAAAACCCGATATGATGCGCAGGCGCGACCGATCACCTGCTCAATGTTGACAACGAAGCAGACAGAACTGGACAGAACGTTACAGTGCATGAGTTCAGATGCTTGAAACTCATCATTACTCTTCTTTTGATAAATTGGAAATAATCAACAGATATAATAAATCGGCTATGTAGATTGCATGATTGAATACTTTCAACTATATTGATCTACCTATGAATACATTCAAATAATACAATGTCATTAATGTCATTAATCCACAGCAACACGCGTTGAGACGACTCGTAAAAAGCGCGCGAAATCTCGATCAGAACGCCTCGAATCTCGAATATCGAAGTTATCCATTAATAATATAAAGATGGGCATGTGCACATGTGCCTCATCGTTGATCGACTTTGCCGCATTTGCATGAGAAGTCCCCTTGTTATACTACCAACATGATTCATTCCGAAATCACGCACAGATTTAGTAAACGAGTGAGGCAAGTCAAATCGTCTGGTTTCTACTAGTTTACCGAAAAAAAAAAATTTACAATCACACTCGATTGAGCATTACCTCATTCAGTACCGATTAGGGCTTAAGAGGTGTCTGCAAGCAGCACATTTAATCAAAGAGTGAACGAGGAATGGGGTGAAGCTATTAGGCCTCGGAGACAGAGCGAGAAAAATAGATACGCAGACGGAAGGTCTGAGAAGACGAGAAAATGAGGAAGGAGAGTGAGAGAGTGAGAGCTCCTATAGGTGTGGGCGGTTAGCGATGAAAACGGCCGAGCAGCGGGCGGGCCATCTCTCTGATGAAGATGTCGCACACGCCGGGGAACGCCACCACCGGTACCCATAGTGGGTGGAGTATGGCTAGCCGGTGATACCGGATTGAGATTACTAGGGCTAACGGTAGAGCCTGGTCCGAGCACATGATAATTGCTTTATTTGACATCGAGGAGTAATGTACTACTACTATAGAGAATGGGGGGCTCTTTCACCCTGAAAGACACAAAGCGTGGTCACTTTCTACCGAATTACGCACTCGCGACGACGCTTCCATCCTTGTAATTCACGCTGAGTACACCTTGCTGGAACCCTCGTTTACACGGTGCTTAGAGAAAAAGAGCCTCATTCCATGTTCGGATTGATTAAGAGAGCTGGTGTGAGGTGGGAGAGTCTAATGACGATGTTTGAGCTCGATTTTTCAGTGATAAGTCGTTTGAGAGTCTATTTGTACTCAAGATCTATAAATTTGTATCTTCAAAGTTGCTAATATTCACAATGAGTTGATAGGCTTCACGAGAGATCGGGATCTGGTTATCAGAGGTATACCTTGGAGAGAATAAATTTGATCTCATCTTTGACGAAAATATTCTGGAAGTATTTGAAAAATTAGAGAAGACTGTACAATACCGTCCTTCAAGATCGAGAAGACCCCAACTGTACAAGACTGTTTTGAGCATGGAGAAAACTCGTCTCGTTGGGTCGGCTTTGTTCACCTGTAGCCTAGTAGGGAAAAATCGTCATAATTCATTTGGACAAGCTAATTTCTCAAAGAAGTTGAGCTCAATTTGGGATTGGAAGGAGAAATATGCATCACTCAAGTTCAGAGTGCTACTTACTTTTTGCTGTGAATATTCGATCCTCCATTTTGAAAAATTAGGTGAACGATTGAAATTATATGTTTTGGACAAGTCTATGAAAATTTCATATCTCCTCAATACCCTAGCTGTTTGAATTGACAGCCAGAGAAAAATTCCAAGGGCTAGATTTCAATTCATTCATTCACAAGTAGATTCACGCACCCCTCAATTTCCTTCTGCTTCCCAGGGATGAAAGTCACATCCCACATCAATTTTCAATCATAAATAACAAAAAAGAGGCATCGTCCAGCAGCAGGCGCCACGGTCAATACACAAAATATTATTTTCCCAGATTCAAGCTGACCATCTTGGCCCTATTGGTAATAGATCTCCCGTGATTTTCCGTGCCCAGAATTCATAAGAATCCACACATCGACTATCTGGTCAAATAAATAGGATACACAATGCCTTACGGGTGTGGTCGCCTTCATCGCTCACAGTTCAACGGTCAGATGCCTCATCTCTCTTCCTTTTTATCTGGATTCACTCGTAAATTTGCGTCTTTTCCCTTTTCACTCCCAACACGACCTCACCCTACATATAAAAACATATATTCTCAAGTGGCCAAAGCAAAGCGTCGAGGGTGCATTTCATCTTGCGGTCGAAGCGCGCCAGGCTGCTGCTGGAGACCGATCGACGCCAATGGACGGATGCGTCTCTCGAATCATCCGTCTTTTATTGGAACGTGTTCTGCAGGTTCTGAAGCAAACTATATGCCTTTTGGCTGCTTCCTATATATGTACACCTCTTTTTGCATGCGTGTGTTGTGCTATATTAGAGATGGATGGAGAAAAAGAAAGAGAGAGAGACGGGAAGAGTGTGCGTTGAGAAGTACAGCACTCTCAACTTTTGCCATAATCGAAACAGGCATTTCTTCTTTGCGTATGCTGTAGTATACCATGTGGTGGGCAATGGGCCTCCCACCGGATTTCGATGCGAATAATATATCATCATTCAACGCCTTGAGGCTCTTCGCGCCCACGCGCCAGTTGGAATTTTATTATGGATACTTTTTCGTTTGTTCTCGGTTCACTGTATACATAGAAATTCAGGTCTTGGTGTGAGTTGAAATTCAGACACCACGTGAGATGCATTGAGTTTTCTGAGAGTATGAGGTTATATTTGGATAAAATGGATAGGAATTCGCTAGCTATTTTATACGGAATACCGAAACGGGATTCAAATCGTATGATTATGTGGTTCAGAATTCCAAAGAAGGAAGAATGATCTTGGGGATCGAATAAATATTTTCGGCAATCACGAAAAAACCTGGAATCCTCAAGTTGTGAATCTTTTGAGAATCTCTGGCCTCTGTGTGAAGGATTGATGCTCATCATTGAACGGTTATTTATTGCCTAACTTGTAGGGTAAAAGGACCTTGAGATATACCAAAATAGTACTCTCTCCGCATGAATCAGTAAAAATTGCTCCCAATCGAAGGATTTCGCTGATTTTCAGTGAAATTTTACTCATTATCAGTTCAGAAAAATACTATTTTCAATCGACTACGCGTAATATGAACTAAAATTGCCGTGCGTAAGGCAGTGCTTTACGCACAGCCAATCAAGAAATATATTTGAATTGTGTCGACGTAAAATATTCAGACCCACGCAATTGATTAGCAGCCAAAATAAGGGGCAGAAAGCGGAGTTTGGAAACCTCAGGATTGAAATGATTCAACCCATGACCAAGAAAGTCCCATGAACGGATTCGGAACTCTACTCAACTTTCTAACAATAACCGCGATCAAATAACTATCATATGGACAAAAATGATCAAAATATGATGATACCATATTGTATGGCTCAAGAATGATGATGAAAATTTTTAAATCGCAACATTCTCACAGAAAGAAGATGCGGAATTCCAGAATAACAAGAGACCCACCAATATATCTCTAAAAGGGTGACCTCTGATTCCGAATGTATCCCCACGTGAATCAATTGTGTGTGAATTCGCAACGAAGTAAAAAACATGTCAAGCATGATAACGATAATCACAATGGAAATGGTCTGGTGTAGCACGCGTGAATGATTATTAAGCACGTATCTACCGCACGACCATATGCATATTCTCTCGTTTCAGTGTAACAGAAAGAGAAAAGAAAGGGGAGAAATGGAAGGAAAGAAGAAAAAAAAGCGCAACGCACGCAAACAGTAAGTATATTATGAACAGTACAGTGGAAAAAGCGCGCTCAGGAGGCGTGAGTATTATATTGCGGTTTGCCAAGAATAATTTAAGGCCACAGGCACACACTTATATAATACGTACATTTTGGGAGCTTGTTTTTTTTAATGCAGTCCTTAGACGACGACATTTGATGACGCATTGAAACAAAATTGGATGTGAATTGGCCGAGACAAAGTATGTATCGATTATGGGAGACAGAAAGATAGCAGGGTATAAATGGGCGTTCGAATATTTACTCCGATTAATCGCACGTTTAGTCATAGTATTTGGTCTAGACCTATCCCAATTTTGGAAAATGATAGTTGATGGGCTATCAAGCTATTGGTGGTCTACTGTAACAAGCAGATGATGAGTCATGACCAACAAAAGATTTCGCACAACTTATTTTCGTCAAGAATTGGTTATAATGATACGAATTTTGAATAAAAAATCAGAAATTGGGAGCTTCTATCACGAAATTGTCCTAATGGTCAAGTTCACTACCCATTGATTGCCATTAATGATAACGCATTCATTACGATTCTGGTTTTAGAGTTTTGAGAAAAAATATTGGAAGTCATTCTCTTGTTGCCAGAAGAATTTAATGCTGATTTGGTCATGAATCAAACTGGTAACCTTTTCCCCATCGGAACACCAAAATCCTTCGTCTATACTGTTCCATGTCATCAGAATGATAAATAGTCAATGAAATTTTTGCATGTGCCAAAATGTAACAAAAGACATTGCAATCAATTACATTTACCATGAAAAACACAAACCTTTGAGTAAGTACACCAAAATTCGTCAGACCATCAACGCATACCATCATATAGAAAAACAATCAAAGCCGCCCCAAAAACTTGATCGAACCCAGAAATGATGACAAGGAAGTCTATCGTCGTTTAACCCCAGCCATCGCCTAGATAAGAATTGCATAGAAGCAGCGTAGAAAGCATATTCGGGGAAGAGAAAAGTGAGTATTGTAGATAGCCAAAGCCATCGACGACACGAGGGTGACAGGAGGATAACAGTAGGTAAAGTGACATAAGCATTGGCTCAGGTGTTCTTAGCGTACGATAGACACTCTAACGTACAGCTTTCTCATCGACAACCGACGTCTGTTTCACCCCTGATGTAAGTATCTTTTGTGACCGCAGAGTATAGAACAGACAGGCGAGACTTGCCCCCTCGTCAAGGGTTTGATCAACGCAATATGCGCTTGAGGCCACTTTCTTCTCGTCCAGTTATTAGAGTGTGGTGCTCCTGAGGTGACGACTAGTCGATATTATCTGACCTGTAGAGCTTTTCAACAAAGTTTTAGAGTCGTAGTGGTTGAAATCAATGCAATGATGCAGAAATCATTTTGCAAGAGTAAAAACCACAGTTTTATACTTTTATTGAAAGTATCGGTAAAGCTGGGTCTGCATTATACAGTTATGGATTTAGCGCGTAGTTTGAAACCACATTTGTAGCTTGAAACTACCAATTACACGATGAAGGTAGCTTTCTGAATGGTTTCAAGACCCATCTATTATTCAATGGTGAGAGGAGATTCATGAATAATGAATATCATTTCTCTCTGAAGGAAAAAATACTGCAATTGTGTGGTCACCGAATATGAGGCGGAGGCGAAATTCCAAAATTATGACCAGTCGTGATCTTGACGACAACTTTCCCTTGAACGATAGCAATAGGAAATTATTGCCTTGAGCGCGAACACTTAGTAGTCCGGGTGCTAGACATTTCCCGACCGTAGCGATGAAAATAAGCTCTTCGTGTTCGAAATGAGCCTGTGGGCACAGGGCAATTATGATTTTTCATAATTGTGAGAACCCTAAAACTGCGTTTGGAAGTGGCATTCTTAGTTCGGAATCATGATATTTTACAGGTCATATAATTAGGTTAAGAAGAATTTTTGGACGGTTCTTGATCATTTGAGCTTTGTTATTCTTCACAACCAGTTATATAATTCACACAAAAATGGCAATTATTGACTTATGATGGAAGGAAATCATATTTTTGAGACCACACTGGATCAGTGAATAAATATTGCATGGTCCGATTTACGTTATCATTTCACAGAGATTCATGCGAGGATTCGAATGAATACACAATTCAATTTCTTGTTACCTGATCAGAATTCAGCTGAGCAAAGATTGCACATATTTTCGTAAGCTTTGGGATGGGTCACATATCAGTCTTCAAACGTAAATCACTGCAGACTTGAATAAATAAATTATCGAAGCGAGTACTGGTAATCGTGAGTTATCTCGTCCCAAATGGATGATTCATTATTGTACAGTTATTTCAAACACTATGCCTTATTGGACAAACATATTTACTCTTATGAAAGGATAAAGCATTTGGATACAAGGGTCATTCAGGGTCAGTCATGGATTTCTGTCCCGAGGTGCAGGCGAGGATTGAAATCATCATGAGGATGTTAAATGGTACATTTTGATACAAGCATTTTGAAACTCTTTCTCGCGCCCGAGTAATGCGAAATAGTACGTTACGCAATAAGTGCATGAAGGGAGATTTCCGCACAACCTGCCAAATGATTGCGACACGTGCAAGTGACGCACGTGTTGCGTGAGGTATTTTTTGCAACTGTAAACGAAGTTGAAAAAAAGTTTTCCTCCATCAAAGCAAGATTATCTTGAAAACGAAGTTTCTGCGAGAAATCGAATTGGGAGAGATGACGTCATGACGTCATATTTTGGATCTGTGTATAAAAAAAATCCATCAAAGAGAGATGTTAGATTCACGCACTTTTCACTAGTGCGTAAATAAAAAATTGTGCAGGAAGTCTTCTCCACATTACTTCTCGCACGGTCAATAACGAAGGAAAATTGCATTTTCTTATAGCTTTGCGCACAGAGCTGATAAATTGTCGATTCTGCATGGAGTTTCTAAGGTTGTATCTTGCTCCTGAGCAATTGGGTTCCAGCCTGAGCCGCACGCGAAGGTCGAAATAATAACTCAGAAGCAGGGAACCTTATGAACGAGGCGTAATAGTATATTACGCAACTAGGGAGTAAAGTGGGCCTTTTACTCCCGGGTGTGGATTATCGCTCGAGGCGAAGACGAGAGCGATAAACACCCGGGAGTTTGAGGCCCACATTACTCCCGAGTTGCGTATGCTATTTTTTTATCCTACGGGACTAAAGTACGCCCCCCTCCCATCCACGCGCGCATCCGAGCATGCATTCTTTGTCGCAGTGGGCCACAACGACCGTGTCATTGTCAGTTATATGTCGCCTTGGAAATACCGTTAATTGTCGCGGGTGGCGGGGACGGGGTCCGGGGCGGAGCCCCGGCGGGGGTGCAGGGGGCGGAGCCCCCCACTGAAAAAAAATTTCGAAATGGTCTAAAAAATATTCATTTTGTAATATCATATCAACTTTTCTGAATTTCTAACCAGAATCGATCTCTTGATATTCTCCCATTCAACGTTACACAGCATTCAAATATTATTTGAAAAATGCTTTTGAAAATTAATATTCATTGATACTTTTTTGAGATCCTTTCAATGATATGATCTCTCCAGAATACGTTTGTATAACGCTCGAATGATTATTTATCCAAAAACAACAAAATACGAACTAATGAGAGGTTGTATGTCTATGCGTGAGTTATGTAGACGATTAGTGCCGCCCCAAGTGTGATCCCTCGTAGAGAGGTCGACAGACCGCTAGCCTTAGGATTACACCAATCTCTTGGGCGTGGGTCCGAATCCCGCTCGGGGCAAAATTTACTTCCGATTATTTTCAACGACAAGTCCGTTGAGGAAGTAAAGTTTGATAGATGAGTAAAGATTGATGTGATTCATTTCCACCCGGGTGGAAATGAATCACATTACGCCCAAAAATAAGGGGCAAAAGTGCCTACTTTAGTCCCGCTAGGATAAAAATATTATTTTCTGCAATTTTGTCAGCACCCAAATATTGGACAATTGCATGAAATAAATCACATTTTCGTGTATCGAACTATTTTTTTTGATAATCTGTGAGTAAAATTCTCGACAAATTGAGCGCAAAATTACACTGCAAGATATCAGGAAGAGACATTTTGCATCAATTTCATGGAATTGTAGTTCCATTTTGAGCGATCGATATCTGGCTCAAGCTATAGGCGAGAATCAAAATATTCACTCGGAAGCGGGGAACCTCATCAGCGAAGTGTGAACGGTATTCTGTACAATTTCGTATACCCAATAAAATAGTGGAATATTGCATACAATCGATGTAAAGTAGTCAAGAACCAGTATATTTTGAAGATATTCTTAACTCTTTCATAAACCTTCATGGAATCCAGAAAATGATCTCGAATTTCTCCGTCGCGTGTATAAACTTACAAGCCGAAAAGAGAACTCACAAGTTGTAGACTCCCATTCAACCCATAAAAATTCATCTTGGATGTCTAATCGATGATAAGTCGATCAAAATCATTTCTTCTCCTTAAAACTCATAATAACAGGGATCTCAGAATTAATCCGTCACGCAATGGATGAACCCAACTTTTATATCGTATTCAAAGTGAAGAGAGCTACCACAGAAAATCGCTCAGAAAAGAAGTGAGAGTGTATAATATGATATAGAGATGGGCAGAAGAGGCCAAGATTACTCTTAGCCTTTTCCACGCAATTTACACCGCACTCGGTGGCTCACGTTTCGCATTTTAATCTACTCCAAGGATTTCTTCCACACCACCATTACCACCACTATACTATCTTTGTAACCATAGCGTGGTAAAACACAGACGATTAGAGAGAGATATCGTTTACGCTGGTAAACGCTTTGTGCATATATTGCCGCGGTTTCACCACTACTATTACCACTACCTCCTCCACCTAAAGAGTCATTGTGGTACCAAAAGTACATACACCATACACATACGAAATAGCAAGCAAATATCCATAGGAAGGCAAACCTCGAGATTCTCATTAGCACCCCGTGGAATTGCAAAAATAACACTTGTCTCTGTGTGTACACAATTCGGTACGGTGTGTGACTCTCATTCGCACTTTTGGTGTCCCAAAACCACCAGTACCCTTACTGAAATTGAGGTGAAATTCTCGTTACTCGGGTTTAGATGATATGTGCTCTCATGCTGCCTAGAACTCCTGTATAAATTTGCAAAATATACCGAGAACGAGATACGTGTATTATATACATAGGGTTAGTCAGGATGGTTATAAGGGATACGGTCTTTCTCACTTTCGCCCTCTTTTAATATGCGATACACTTTGGTTAACGCACTATATATATATATATATATTTCTTTAACTAGAGATTCTGGGATATTCCGTGACAGCTTACTCCAATTTCTGGGACTTTTTCTAATTTCTGGGCCGTCCCAGAAGGCCTCCTTCTATTTTCACATATTCTGGGACGTCCTAGAATATGAGAATATTTGCCATATTTCCAATTTCTGGGACGCAATATATATATGAAAATTTTTTTCTTGAAAATATATATTTCGTCCCAGAATTTGACAATATATGATTAAATATCATATTTAGAACGTTCTGGGACTTTTTTGTATATATTCTCTATTTCTGGGATAATATATTTCTCATATATATATGCATCCCACAAAATGAGGATATCAGTAATTTATCAGATATGAAGTGATTCGGGACGTTTTCCACATATATATACGATTTCTGGGACGTTTCTCATATATATTTTCAATTTCTGGGACGCTATATCTTTTTCCATATATTTCCCGGGATCAATATCTGAGGGTTCCCGCGAAACTTTCAAGTTTTGTGTAACTCCACTGTTGTACAGATATTGTGAGGTATTGATTCCTGAAAGAAGTGGCATGAGTATCTGCCATCACTCAATACGTTCTCTATTCGATTTTGCTGAGACATGCACCGGTTTGTCAACAGCAGACCGCAAACACCGATTTCAGGGTGTTTGCGTGCGGACTTTCGCTTTTTTTTCAAAATTGATAGTACTGTAACAAAATGACCTAACCCTCAAAAATTCTGGTGAAATTATATGTTCATCCACTATGACTATATTTTCGAGAAAAATTTGTATCAGAGATGTGCGTGGCTTTGGCCGTAATGTTAGCCCTCATTTGTCGACGTAACTCAGTTTTGTGAAAACATTCCCTCTAGCTATAGTTTGCTAAAATGAAGAAATACCTTGTCCCAAACGGAAATTATAGAAGGGGGATTTCGGAGTTCAAAACGAGACGAATCGAATCCCGTTTGGTTTCTATTTGTGCTATGATCCAGAAAAATTTCGCGGTGCTCCAAAACTTATGAAAATTTCGCGCCACTGGCTTCGAAAATCGTTATTTCCGGAGGGCATGCTCAGCAAACGCAAGGCACAGGTTTGGAATGGTGTCCTCTTTCTTCTTTTATCACAAGAGGGGTATAAGAGCATTGTTAGAAATTGCCATTATGGGTCAGTATCTCTGTGAGAAGCTCAGGAAAAATATTTGATCTCCGAAAGTAAGCAAAATGAGCTTCTAAAAGTTATGGGATCGCGGATTTTTTCATGTTTCCGTGGTATACGACTGAAATATGAACGTAATAACACTACAGTATACTCCAGGAATTGAAATTAGACTGTCGCGACCGCATGATTTGTTGATGGAGATTTTCATCAAATTCCTGATAATTCAATGGAGACTTCTTCCCTAGAGTCAAGTCAGGCAAAATATAATTTCTAACAATCGTCTTAATGATGATTCGAGTTGAATCTATTCAACTAAAGTTGCTTCAGGAATGTTTCAAGTGTAAAATTCCGTAATTGTCGTTCTGAACTAGATATCTTGGGTTAGAAAACAGTGGCACCTTTTTTCACATGTTTCCAAGGTCTAGGAATCATATGAAACTCATTCCCAAGGTGTGCGAAGGAAAAAATTCTTTCCTATTTCAGATTCTTCAAACTTTCGCGAAAACCCTCATATAAGCTTTGAATATTGCGTGTATGAGATTTATTTAATCTTGATTTCGGAAGAATTCCTTAATTATCGAACAAGCTCATGATCTTCTGAACTGATCGCTGATGCGTAAGATCTATGCCCAATCGGTAACGCGATAAGTGCACCGGGCTCTTCGAGGCGGGTTTTCTTTACACAATAAAGTTTTCCCTTGCCTCACGGGTAAAACCGGGCGAATGCGAAGAGTTTACATAAACACACAGTACACTGACACACTGTTATCTCTCAGTTATACAAATGAGACCTGCCACTCTGCGAGTAGGTGAGTCCGTCACTGCGAGCAGTTTCACCCGTTGATGCCTTGAATAAAGGGTCACTGAAGGCCTTGAATAAAGGGTTCAGGTGCATTGTCAGAGTGTCTGAATAAGTCGTCTGATGCACGCGGGTGGGATCTGGGAGTAGCTGTCGGGAGGGCCCGGATAAACAAGGAGGGCACAGTGGCCATCTCTGGTGGGCTGTGCCGGGAAGTTCTCCGTATCAACCACGAGTACGAGGATCAAGAACAGAACACAGCTTGCGCTAGTCGTAACACAGTACACAGAATACAGTATCACCACACAGTAAAGCTGTATAGGCCTTCAAGGCCTCAATGCTTCGAATAAAAAAAAAAAAAAAAGCTTTGAATATTGCGTGTATGAGATTTATTTAATCTTGATTTCGGAAGAATTCCTTAATTATCGAACAAGCTCATGATCTTCTGAACTCGGCGAGGATGCGGTGGCTCAACCCAGCGATTCATGGTCATATTTTAGACCGAAGTACCGAACTGATCCCGAAATACGAAAAATTGGACCAGGACATCAGATTGGGACTATCAATCATCGGTGTGCGCTGTGGGTAGGAAGGATAGGGGCTCAGTTGAAGCTGGGTTATGAAAATGAGCCGCAAATGTCTGCAAAACATTATGGAGTTCGATCTCATCCTTCTCCATCTGAATTCGCTGGCACTTCATTCCCCTCCACGCTTGATCAAGAGCGATATCGCAGCGTAGGAGTAGACTCCAGCATTCATACTTAGAAGCAAATGTCACAATTTGTACAATTCTGTGATCACGTCATATTACCGTTACAAGAGTCATAATTTGGGGCAACTGGCGATTTTGAATAGAAACTTCCGAGAAAAATCTTTCCCCAACACTCTCAAATACTTCTGAAGTCTAAATTTTTCTATGAAGCAGTAATACAAGATATGTTATGCGGGAGAATTTGATTTTTTGGTGTCACGCTGATTCAAGATCCACGCCTTAGCCTGTAGGCTTGAGAGAGATTGCTCAACAATCATGAAAATCCGATGAATGATCAATTGTACAACAAAGTATCGAAATCTGCTCTTCTGACGACTGTCCTTATCGGAGTAACAGAGCAAATGATAGTTGTTAGTGTATCACAATATTCTCGAAATGCTTACATTCGCCCTAATTTACAATCCTGTAATCGGGGCGGTGATTAGGAATGTAACTCTGGAAACGGCATTTGATTCAGGAGTGGGAAACCTATGAATCTAGCCAAGTATGATTGATGTCGTCAATTACTGATGACTGTAGTCACGGTGGAAGAAGACATTTTTCTCGCGTAATTCAGTTACAAATATGTCCCTTTGGCATGAGACATGGAAATCTCGACCCTGTTGCACTTAGAACTTCGTGTTACTTGATCTCTGGCGAAAGGCCTGCTTAAAGATGTCATTCCGATCTTATTATGCCAGTAAATCTCCAAGTAGCACGTAATTCCAATCGGACTTCTAATTATCTTCCTAATACTCCTTTCTAGTATCGGTCAACAGTATTGAGAATGTAAAAATATATTCACAGACATTTGAGGGTCACTAAATTCGATTCTGGAATGATTGATGCTGTACATATTGTTTGTTAAAGATCAACACAAAACACGATTTTGCTGAGGAAAAGTGTCTCCGCTGATTTCCAGTTAGAGTTGCTGAATCAGGTTCTAGTTGCATTATTGATCATCAACTTAATTGAGTGATTTGCTTCATTAATTTGTTCCCATGAGTAGAATACGAAATTGGCTGATGTCCCGGTGATGAATTCATTGATTGCTCGATACTGTGTCTCCATAGGCAAAAAATTCCCTCAACTCTTTTTTGCTCGGCAAACCGATCTACTAATGCTTCATTCTGCTTCTTGGGCCATGTTTGACCATCAGAATCACTGGTATCTTCCTGCAAGATAATCGTTGAAGGAAAAATGGGACTATCCGATAGTTCCGGTTGATGCTTTCATCGATTACTCAATACTGTCTCTGTATGAGAAAGAAATTTCCATGACCCGATGTCGCTCGACAATCAGATCTCCTACTGTTCTACTCTGCTCCTCGGTTCATGATCGACTTGGAAGATTACTTGCAACCTCCGGATCTTCCGCGCAAAACAATCGCTTGAGTAATAATCGGGGCTATCCCATATTTTCCGTAGATGCATTCATTGATTGCTCAATACTGTGTCTCCACGAGAGAGGAATATCCATTTCCCGATAATTCTCGTGAATTCGCTCTTTCTTTATCCCATTCTGCTCCTTGCTCCATGTTTGACCTGCAAAATCCTTCGCATCTTTCGGCTCCTCTGGGCACAATCATCATTCGAGGATGAACTCGGCAATCCGCTTTTCTGCTGTGCCATTCTGCTTCTTTGGCCATGATCCACCTCCAGGATTACTTACACCCTCGGGACTTTTCGGCCAAAGTCTCGACTTGCGAATAAATCGGGACTATCTGATAGTTCCCGGTGATGCCTCGACTGATTGCTAAATACTGCGCCTTCTTGGGAGAAGAATCTCTAAGTTTCGATGATGCTCGGAAATCCGCTTTTTTACTGTTCCACCCTACCTCTTTGGACATGATTGACCAGCAGAATCACTTTCATCCTCCAGATCCTCAGGCAAATTGTCCACTTGAGACGAACTTGGGACTGTTCCGTTGTTGTCGATGATGCACTCAACGTGCGCCTTGGCATGTCATAGATCATCATCTCAAAAGATCATTTACTAGTGTCATGGATGTTCGTTAATACATTTGGCATTCTAACTCAAAAACAAGACTCGATGGAACTTTACCGTGCTTCGACGTCACAGTGAGCCAGATAAATCCTTGATATTTCGAGACATCCCATTATCATTGATCAATATCGTCTCAATATCATTAGTCATGATTTCAAATCCCTTCTGTTCTTGGTGTGGAAAATATATTGGTTGATGCAATAGAGTTCATATTTCCATTTCGCTTTGATCGTAGTACATCTTTATAGGTTAGTTTTTCATTGAACTTTACATGTCTTGAGTTCAGGAATTTTCCAGTCTGCGGATGCCATAGCACGTAGCCAGATTTGGAATAACCGACGAGGAAAGTTTTGATGGCTCTTAGAGAGAACTTTGTTGCCGCTTTGGGAATCTTCACATAGGCTAAGCATCCAAACCTTCGAAGTTCATCCACATTCGATCGCTGATCAGGGGCAAACTTCTTCAGTGGTATTTCGAATCCAATACTAGCGTGTGGTGACCGATTGTATACATGTACAGCTACTTCTCGTGCTAGCATCCACATACTCTGGAGTAGAACAGAGTCGGTCAACAACGCTCTAATTTTACACGCAAGAGTTTTGTTGATTCTCTCTGCTGTGCCGTTGTGTTCCGGAGTATACGGTGGTGCAAAGTCTGCTTCGATCTTTTCTTCCTTCATAACCTCTAGAAACTTTCCGGCAGTGAATTCTAGTGCATTGTCACCTCTGATGTGGCTCACCTTTTTTTCTTTACCCAAAGTATTTCTCATTGAAACCAGGCATTTTACTAGACACGTTCCAGATTCACTCTTGTGTTTTATTGCATAAGATTTTGTGAATCTGGAGTAGTCATCTGTAAACGTGACTATGAATCTGTTTCCTCCAGGGAACGATTTTGGTGTCACTGGTCCCATTCCATCTACATGTATCCTTTTCATCGACTTTGTTGCCTTGCTTCTTTTCTCTTTGAAAGGTAGCTTTTCCATCTTGGCTAGAATGCACACTTCACAGTCCTCGATGGATTCGGGGAATGTGACCCCTTTTAGACAGATTTCGTCCTTCTTCAGTCTCTTGAGATATTCTAGTGACGCATGGCCTAGACGTTTATGCCAGAGCATACCCGGATCCATTTTTGATGATGTCTGTTTGACCTCAGTCTCAAATTGTTTGTTGAGCAAGTTACTGAAAACATCGTCATTGTGGTCTGCTTCTAGGTCTATAATCTTCTCATTGAAATTATTTTCGTCTAAATCCATGTCATCTAGTGAGTAAGACAAGTCACCGAGCTGGTTGAAAGAAAACGAGCCTGAAGCGGCGAGAGAAAAACGATAGCGCAGTAGTAAGAGTCGCTACGGCTTGGGGGCGCCACGTGACAGCGCTTGGATACAAAAGTGCTGGAGTCTCTATTGCCGCCGCAGAGAACTCAACAGGAGCAATACCAATTTTTCCTCTGACTGAAAAAGCAATGTGCAGACAAGACAACCCATTGTTATCCGTTACATTGTTTACAAAATTTTCATAATTAGTCAGAATTTTTTCAACTACTCTTGGCAAATTCTTGTGAAATGCAATATGGAGAGCTGTTTCACCTCTACTATTTTGTGTGGTAAAGTCCGCACCTTGATTCAAAAGACTCAAGGCAGTAGCTTCTAGTCCCTTAGTCACAGCCTTATGCAGATCTGAGTTTCCTGCTTCGAGATCAAGAAAGAATTGTAGATACATCTTAGAAGTCACTGGGAAGATGGAAGATGATGAACTTTGATATATTTCTTGAATTATGTTAGTTTGAATCATAAAGCAGTGAGTCTTTACCTCTGATGATTGGCCCAAATGACAGTCCAAATTATTGACCCAAGTTCATGAAATGAATAAGCATTGTTTCTAGTCAACTTGTTTGATATCCATATGAAACCGCTGGACTCGAAAAGTTATTATTAACACGTTCGCTGCGGAGGCTGAAATCAGTGATCTGTCCCCAGATGCGGCGGGGCCCACCGGTGGGCCCCGCCCAATGTTATTTCCCATAAGGCCGAAATTCTCAGCACTGGGGGAAAGACACGCGGGGCCCACCGGTGGGCCCCGCCGCAGCGAACGTGTTAATGACAATCGCAGTGGATAGACAAAAGTTCAGAACACGAAGTTCAGGAATGCTTCAAACGTCTCGCACACACTTGTTTTACACAAGCGGGCCCACTCTGCAATGAATCCATCGAGACCACGATCCTAAAAGAAAGGTCTGCTGACTCACATGGACCCTATTGAAAAAAATCATGTAATGCGCGTGACATAAAATCATGATGTCACGCTGTCTAGAAAACATGAGTAATGAACTTGTCAATTCGTGCCATGAGTCGGAAGGAGTGATATGACATATGAAACGTTCTTATGAACATCTGCATGAACTTTTGACATGAATTTTCGTCATGAGTTTCCAGATATTCCGCGGCCCGAGTCATGTCATGGGCAGTTGTCATGGGACTTTGTCATGAATTTTTGTCACGAATTCACAAATGTTTGATGTGCTCTGAGGCATGTCATGGGACCTTGTCATGATCTTTCGTCATGTTTTTCTCAAAATTTGTTACTAGATCGTGACTAAAGAAGCCAGTTGTATGGGCAAAGAGTTTATTAATAAGGGTCGACCAATAAAAAACGAAGAAAACATCGAGGACGACTTTCCCCGTTTTCGGAAAATCCGGCCGAGACTGGGACAGGAACCCAAGATCTTTCGATCAAGAGTCCGACACCTTACCTTGTGGCCAGCAAATTGTCCGCTACCGTGAAATTGAGAGATAACTGATCATTGAGAAGCAAAGTCTTACCGCGATTCGCCTTCTTACTGTTCGATTCTGCTCTTTGACCAATTCTGACCTAGAGAATCATTTAAATTCTCGGCCTAGCCGACGAGAGACTCGAATTCCGAAACCATCAATACACTAATGAATCTCGGTGATGCAACGGTATATCTCTCAAAACTCGATCTTCAGGGAGCGTGAGTCCTCTAAGGCCATTGCTCACCACGATCCGCCGGTTCACTATTCCATCCTGATCTTTGGGCCCTATCACACCCGAAAGATTGCTCCGAACCCCCCGGCTGAGCCGTTGCGCATGTCCACTTGGAGTTCAATCGAGAGCGTCCTGCAGTCCTCGTCGATGCGATCAAGCATCACTGTAGTACATGGGCCAGAGGAGCACTATCCACGACACCCGAATATTTCCGGTAGTTCGCCCTTTTACTGTTCCATCTTGCTCTCTGGGCGACATTTGATCCGGAGTATCATTCCGACACCTTCAAGAAGGCCAATGCACATGTCTTGTTGGGGACCAATGGAGACGATCTCGTCGTAATAAACCTGGCGCGCTCTGAATGTCTGGATCTCAAGCTCTCAATCTGGAATCTGCTTGAAGGAGGCATCGAAAGAACTCAATGGCCAACTGTCTCGGGAAATTTGCTATCGTGTGAGTGCAGTTAGCGATACCTCTAGACCCTGTTAAAGATTTCATGCAAAATCTTCGACAGGATATGTTGAACCTGTGTATACGACCGTGTTTATAGTGTATCTGGATGTGCCTCGACATGCATAGTGTAGTTGTATATTTTGAGATCTTCGCACATTTTGGTTTTGGGATCGATGGATATGGTAGAATTATGAGTAAGGGAATCAATTCATCGAACCTTCCTTCATCCTTCGACCCACAATGCCCTGATGGTAGTATCTTGGCACACTCGAAAAAGGCAATGTTACTTTGCGAGCCTGGCCAAGAATGGAAAATTGTTTTTGAAATGGTTTGAGCAAAATTTCCTGTATTTTTTGTAAATATTGTAGCGCCATTATTCCGTCCAACCTGATGATCAATGACTTGGAAAATATTCTATTTTAGATTTTCCTAAGATATTTTGAAATGGAAAAACGATTTTAATTGATCGATTGCAAGAACCTATTTGAGTACATGATTTTTGGAGAATGATTTCGAGGATGATTTTTTGGCCGGTTGAACCACACTGTATTTAAACAATTGCTATTGCTGCGAAAATGTTAATATCAGAATATTCCACTATGTAAAGGGAAAATGATAAAGATTCTGCGATGAGCAAGTCAACCCCGACCGATCTCACCTATCTAGCAACTAAGCGAAACATTCCCGATAAAACTGGAGTCGAAGAAGTTCCGTTATCGGCAATCGCGAGATACAACGGTACCAAGCTCGACGACTTCCCGCCAATGGATCAACTCGTACACTCCTCTCTAGTATCATCAAGTCGATGGTAGCATGGGATTCACTGGGTCGGAAACATGTGTGACGATCAACTCACGCATGATGCGGGAGTGCATCCGCCCGAATTTCCGTAGCCAGCGAATGGAGACCTTCCCGCAAATTTTCGGTGAGTCTTGAAAGGGTACGACTTTCATAGGCATTCTGAAGAGAAAAAGACGTTCCCAACCGATTTCACCGATCTAGCAACTAAGCAGAACATTGCCCAATCAACTGAGGTCGAACATGTACCGGTGTTGGCGATAGCGAGATCCAACAGTAGCAAGCTCGACTACTTCCCGTCCATGAATCTAATGTGCTCTCCTCTCTACTATCATAGAGTCGATGATAGCATGGGATTCACTGGGGTAGGAAGACGAGTCACGATCGCCTCATACATGACGCGGGCGTGCATCAACCCGAAATCTTATATTCAGCGACCGGAAATCTTCTTCCAAATCTTTCGTAAGCTCTGTGAGTTAGCATTCTTATAGAGATCCTGAATAGAGTCCACGGTTAGCGACCGATATCTTCGATCTAGCATTTGAGCAAATATTGCCCAATCAACTGTGGTCGAAAATGCTCCGGTAATGGCAGTCGCGAGATCCAACGGTGGCAAGCTCGACTACATCCCGTCAATTAATCGACTCGTTCTCTCATCTCAAGTATCATCGAGCCGTTGGTAGAGTGCGATTGACTGGGTGGGAAAAATGAGTCACAATCACCTCATGCATGATCAGGTTATGCATCGGCCCAAATTTCCGTCACCAGCGACCGGAGATCTTTCCGCAAATTTTCCGTATGCCTTGAGAGGGGACGATTCACTTATCCGGACTCCTGCTAAGGCTATATTCAGACTTGGAGATCAATTGCATCATTCATTTCATCCGGGCGAAATGCCCACTTGCGAAGGAACCCGGACAAGCCAGATATTACCGGGATGCACTAGTCGATCTTTCAATACTGTCTTCGAATCGGAGGAAAATTCCCACTACTCGATTAGGCTCGGCATTCCATGCTCCTATTGTTCTATTC
The DNA here is from genome assembly GCA_029851415.1 of Eretmocerus hayati. Classification (NCBI taxonomy): domain Eukaryota; kingdom Metazoa; phylum Arthropoda; class Insecta; order Hymenoptera; family Aphelinidae; genus Eretmocerus; species Eretmocerus hayati. The sequence continues at coordinate 158,422,064 of CM056742.1, read as the reverse complement.
CGCTCGTCAGGCAGTAATCAAGCTAGAAATTCGCATGCATTGGTCGGAGCTCTCGAGAGAGATATCATTTCGAGGGAGACTCGGGATATGCTTACTACCCGGTTGGAATCGTCGACTGTTCCATACTGTCCCTCTATGAGAGGAAAATTCCAAAGAGTCGATCTTCTTGGCAAACCGCTCTTTTAGTATTCTATTTTGCTCTACGGTCCATGCTGATTATGAAAAATCACATACAGTGTTTGGATCTTGTGGGGAAGGAGTTGAGTCAAAGGCGAGTCAAGACGAGATTACAGTTTCCTGTCGGAATCGTCGATTTACCAATACTGGCTCTCCATGGGGAAAAACTTCCACTGTTCGATTTTTTTGGAAATGCACTCTTTTACTCTTCTATCCTGCTTCTCAGTCCATGCTGAGCCGGAAAAATTTCATTCATTAATGAGTTTCTCCAAAGGAGCTGTCCACGTGAAGAAGAGTTGTGAGACGAGCTTATAAGGCCTGAGTCGGTCGGAAACGTCTCTCCGAGGGAGATATTTACTAATTGAACTTCTTCGGCGAACCGTTCTCATACTGTTCCTTTCTCCTGCTTGGTCCATGTTCAACTTCGAAAATCACTTGCCTCGTTTATTCTATTCGGGAGAAACATCACGAGAAGGGATCGGGACGATGAGATGATGACTGGGTTGCTCCTTCCGATTTCGCCATAATGTCATTTGCATGGGAGAAAAATTCTTACTACTCGATTAGATTCGGCATTCCGCTCTTCCACTGTTCCGATCTGCTCATCAAGGCATGCTGAACCTGAAAAATCTCATACATCAATCGGTTTCTCCGAGAAAGATGTCCTTTTTGGCTTGAGGCAAAATTGGGACGAGCTTATAGTGCCTGCCCTGTTAAAAACAATCTTCAAAGAAAGATCCAATTGGATCAAATCTTGGATAATCGTGATCCAATTTGATCAAATAATGTAATGCTCTTTGATCCAACCTTGATCAAATGTTGGATTTGAGGAGCAAAATTCGTCTGCCTCGCACTTGCGCGTGGCGATCCTGATGCGCTGTATTGGAATGAGATATTGCATTATGTTCTTCTGATTGAGCGTGTTGTTTCGGAAGGATTTTGGGAAAAATTTGTGTGTTAGGTCGCTTCATCACTCACGTTATGAGATCATTAATTTTGCTAATCTCGTAGTCCACCTCCAAGGAGCAGATACATGAGATCAATTATCATAATTGAGGTTATGTTGACAACCTCAACAGCTTGATCTTTCTTTATCGGCGTCTTGAATTCTTGAAGTGCAGATTATGTGATGAGTTATAATCTGGATTGTCTGATAACAAGACAGATGTAGCGAGTCGTTAGACTGTATGAACATTCGTTTTAAAAAAAATCGGAAACGACATCCACGGTAACGCTTACGCACGATAACTTACATTTCGGACAGTGTGCAGTGCGCAAGTCCGGCAGACGAATTTCGGTACCCAAATCCAACATTTGATCAAAGTTGGATCAAATAGCATTACATTTTTGATCCAACCTGGATCCAGGATTTGATCCACTTGGATGTTTTGATCCAAGTTTTGGAAGATATTTTTAACAGGGTGAGCTCCTCTCGTCTATCGCTCAGGAATTTCTTCCCAAGGGAAATTTATATCACTCTATCCTCTTCGCCAATCCTCTCTTCGTGTCCGGACCTACTGCTTAGGCCATGTTCAACCCTCGAAATCACTCGCATCTTTCATCCCACCCGGGACGGATATCCACTTAAGAGGGATTCGGGACGATTGGGTGATGACCGGGTTGCACTTGTCGAATCCGCAATACTGTATTCCCATAGATGGGAAAGCTTCTACTACTCGATGCGGTTCGGCATTCCGCTCTTTTACTTTTCCATTCTGCCTCTCAGGCCGCGTAGAACGTAGAAATTTACATGCATTGTTCGGGTTCTCCGAGTGAACTGTGCACTCGAGGATCATTGAGGACGAGCTTATCAGGCTTTGGTTGAACTCGTCTATTACTGGATGATGTCTCAGCAAGGGAAATTCTTCCTCCCGGTTTTCTCCGGGAATCCATTCTCGCACTTCCCCGTTCTCCTGCTAAGGGTATATTTGAACTTGGGAATCACTTGTTTCATTCATTCCATCCGGGGGAAAAGTCCTCTCATTGAAGAACCCGGGCATGGCAATGATTGCTGGGTTGTACTTATCGATCTTTTAAATTTGTCTTTGATCAAGGAGAATCTCCACCACTCGATTACATTCGGCATTCCGCACTTCTATTGTTCCATTCTGCTTGTCAGGCGATGCTCAAACTAGAAATCCTTATGCATTGGTCGGATTCTTCGACCTTATGATGACTGGGCTGCTTATTTCGATTCTGCAATAGAGTCTTTACATGGGAGAAAAATTCTCACTACTCGATTAGGCTCAGCATCCTGCTCTTTCACTGTTCCATCTTGCTCGTCAGGCTATGCTGAACCTGAAAAGCTTCGTACATCGTACGTATTCTCCGAGGAAGATATCCACTGTAAGTAGGATCGGGACCAGCTGAATGCGCCTGGATTGCACTCGTCTATTGCTCAACAACATGTCTCCGAGGAAAATCTGTATTACTCTCCTTTCTTCGCCAGTCGTCTCTCCCTATCCCACTCTTTTGCTGGAGCCATGTTCATCCTTGTGAATTTCTTGAATTTTTCATCCCATCCGGCAAGGACGTCCAATCAAGCTGGAATCGGCATGAAGGGATGATTACCAGGTTGCGCTTGTTGATTCATCAATACTGTCTTCGCATCTGAGGAGAATCCTCACTACTTGCTCTTGTTCGGCATTCCACTCTCTTACTGTTCTATTCTGCTCGTCAGGCTATGCTCATTCTAGGAATCCACATGCAGTTATTTAATCCCCCGAAATGATGTCCATTTAAGGAAGAATCCGGTCGAGCTAGCTCACAATCTCGTTAGGAATCGTGGGGTGCTCAATACTGTCTCTCCACGGGCAAAAGTTTTTCTCGACTTGATTGACTCGGGAACCCGCTATTCCACTGTCCCATCTTGTTAAAGAGTCCATGCTGAACCTGAAATATCACATACATCGTTCGGTTATCCAGGCGAGTCGACCACTTGAGGAAAAATCCGAACATACTTATAAGGTCCGGGATGCAGTCGTCCGCTGCTGTTCAGAAATGCTTCTCCAAGAAAGTCTCTCACTCCTCGATTCTCCTCGGCAGCCCACTCTCTCATTGACCCGGTCTCCTGCTGCATCGATGTTAAAACTTGAAAATCACATGCATCATTCATTCCATCCGGTGGAAATATCCACTCGTGATGGAACCTGGACAGCCCAAATATTACTGGGATGCACTAGTCGAACTTTCAATACTGTCTTCGAATCGGAGGAAAATTCCCACTACTCGATTGTGCTCGGCATCCGCGCTCCTATTATTCCATTCCGCTCGTCAGGCGATGATCAAAGTAGTAATCTTCATGCATTGGTCGGATTTTTCGAGCGGATGATGACCGGGCTTCCCATCTCGATTCCGCAATAGACTCTTTACATGGGAGAGAAATTCTCAATACTCGATTAGGCTCAGCATTCTGCTCTTTTACTGTTCCATTTTGCTCATCAGGCCATGCTGAGCCTGAAAGATTACGTACATTGTACATACTCTCCGAGTAAGATGTCTGCCCTAAGTGAAAATGGGACCAGTGAACATGCTTGGATTGCCAGGCTGCACTTGTTGATTTCTCAATACCGTCTCTGCATTCGAAGAGAAAACCCACTACCCGGTTTTGCTCGGCATTCCGTTCTTCTACTGTTCTATCTTGTTTGTCTGGCCATACACATCCTAGGAATCCACATGCATTACTCGGACTCCCCAAAGAAGATTTCCTCTAAAGAAGAATCAGGACGAGTTAGCTCTCAGTCTCGGTTGGAATCATGGGATTCTCAATGAGGCTATAGCAGGGAAACGTCCACCGGGGCAGCGGTGATGCCAATAAGCTCCTCAACACATGGATTTTGCCCGTCCATTTACGTCAGTGTGGGCAGGTGTGAGTCGGGGTGAGAGAGTATGCGGGAGGTATCACCGACGCACACGGACAGTGGTATTTCATGTATCACGCTTCTGCGCCCTTAGCGGACGTTTTTCGCTAGAACCTTATTCTGTCTCTCCATAAGGGAAAATGTTTCTGGACTCGATTGACTCGGGAACCCGCTTTTCCACTATTCCATCCTGCTCTTCATTCCATGCTGAGCCTGAAATATCACATACATCGTTCGGATTATCCGGGGGGGGGGTGTCCACTTGAGGGAATCTCGGGAAATTCATAGTGGCCGAGATGCGGTTGTCCACTTACTGAATAGTGGCTCACCAAGCTAATCTCGCGCTACTCGATACTCCTCGGCAATCCGCTCTCTTACTGTTCCATTCTCCTGCTCAGGCCATGACCAAACTACGGGAACACTCGCATCACTCAGTCCATCCAGGGAAATGTCCACTCGACGAGAAATCAGGAGGAGTGGGTGATTACCGGGTTGCACCTGTTGGTTACGCAATACTGTCTTGCCGTAGGAGAGAAATTTCTAGTACTCGATGTAGCTCAGCATTCCGCTCTTTTACTGTTCCATTCTGTTCCTGATCGCAAGTAGAACGTCGAATTTCATATGCATTCTTCGGATTCCCCGAGAAAGCTATTTACTTGAGAGATATCCGAGACGGCCTCATAGTGCCTACATTGCACTCATCTACTGCTCTATGATGTTCCCCCGAGTAAAATTCGTTCCCCCCATTTCACCTCGGAAATCCATTCTCTCACTAATCTGAACTCCTGCTAAGGCTATATTCAGACTTGGAAATCAATTGCATCATTCATACCATCCGGGGGGAATGTCCACTCATGAAGGAACCCGGTCAGACCAATGATTACTGCGTTGCACTTGTTGATCTTTCACTACTGTCTTCGAATTGGAGGGAAATTGCCACTACTCGATTGTGCCTGGCATTCCGCGTTTCTACTGTTCTATTCTGCTCGTCAAACGATAATCAATCTAGAAATTCACATGCTTTGGACGGATACCCCGAGAATGATACCATTTCGCGGAAGACTCAGGACGTGCGTACATCATCCGGTTGAAATCGTCGATCGCTCCATGCTGTCCCTCCATGAGAGGAAAATTCCAACGATTCGATTTTGTCGGCAATCCGCTCTTCGAGTGTTCCATTCTACTTCTCAGCCCTTGCTGAACCTGGGGAGTCACATGCATCGTATGAATTCTCCAAGGAAGTGAATCACTTGGGGAAAAATTGGGAAGAGCTCATGGTGCCTGAGTTCCCCTCGTCCATTACTTAATGATGACTCTCCGAGGAAAATATGTGAGACTTAATTTTCTACCTCAATCCGCTCTCTTACCGTCCTGTCGTGCTCCTCAAGTCATACAGATTATGAAAAACTACATACGTAGGTCGGATTCTCCGAGGTAGAAGTCCCGTCAAGGGCGAGTTAGGACGAGACTACAATTTTCGGTTGGAATGGTTGATTGCCCAATACTGGTTCTCCATGAGAGAAAAGTCCTACGACTCGATTTTTTCGGCAATACACTCTTTTACTGTCCCATCCTGCTTCTCAGTCCATGCTGGGCCTGATGAATTACATTCATCAATCGGATTCTCCGAGAGAGCTGTCCATATGGGGAAGAATCGGGACAAGCTTATGGTGCCTCATCAGTCGCACTCGTCGATTGTTCAATAATGTTTCTCCGAGTAGAATATTTCGTACCCGATTTTCTGCGGTGAACCGCTCTGATACTGTCCCTTTCTCCTGCTTAGGTCATGTTCAATTTCGGAAATCACTTGCCTCGTTCATTTTATTCGGGAAAAATAACACAAGAAGGATTCGGGACGAGCGGATGATGACCGGGTTGCTCTTCTCAATTTTGCAATACTGTATTTACATGGGAGAAAAATCCTCACTACTCGATTTGGCTTAGCATCCCGCTCTTTCACTGTGCCATTCTGCTCATCAGGCCACGCTGAACCTGAAAAATCTCGTACATCGTTCGTATTCTCCGAGGGACATGTCCACTCTAGGTGAAATTGGGACCAGCTCATAGTGCCTGCATTGCGCTCGTCTATTACTCAACAATGTCTCTCAGGGGAAAATTTGTATTACTCCATTTTCTTCGCCAGTCCTCTCTCCCTGTTCCACTTCCTTGCTTAGGCCCTGTTCATCCTTGGGAATCACTTGGATTTTCCCTCCCATCCGGGAAGAATGTCTACTCAAGGAGGAATCGGGGCGAGCGAATGATTACCAGGCTGTCCTCGTTGATCAGGGTGTGCCAAAAAACTTCTATCCCAAAAATTGCTCAGCTTTAGTCGGGATTCACTGTTTTTGGAGGAGAAAGTATGAAAAAAAATTTCGATGCGCGCTCAAACTCGAGTTTTTCAGGTGGAGCAAGAGCCTTGAAGTTTGGATAGAAAATGCATGGGAAACGCTAAGAAAGACATCCCTCATTCTCTCCAAGTTAGTATTTCCATGAACATAACGTTATAAATGGTGCGCGGGCACTCCCATCTAATTTTTTAAAGGTTCTCCTACAGCCTCCTAATAGTATATTACCGTACTGAGCGCGGTAGCCGATTTTGGGCACTAGGACAGTTTGTCTATCGAGCGAAGCGAGACAGACATGTCCTCCAGTGCCCAAAATGGGCTTGCAAGCGAGGTGCGGATATATTTTTCCATTACGAGAACCCTAAAATCCTATTTAAACGCGGCATTTTTAGGTTAGAGTAATGAAAACACGATTACAGTGATTGAAGGGAGCGAGGATGCGTCAGAAACTGGGCTTGAGTTCTCCGTATTAGCCATTTATCATCATTTTTCATGAAATTCCGCATTTTCCACTAGTTTACATCTCAAGTCCGATGCATCATGGCTACTTGGAACCACCGTTATCATCATCAATGAGTCGAAATGCCTCGAAAAAAGTGAAGGAAAAAAGGACTGCCCGCGCACCATTCATAACGTTATACCCACGAAAACACTGATTTGGACAGACCGAGAGAACTCTTAGATACCGTTTTCCACGCATTTTCTATCAAAACTCCAAGGCTCCTGCTCCACCTGAAAAACTCGTCTTTGAGCATGCAGCAAAATTATTTTCATACTTTCTCACCTTGAGACAGTGAATCCCGACTAATGCAAAGCAATTTTCGGGAAAAATGTTTTTTCGGTCCACCCTATTGTTGATTCCTCAATACTATCTTTGCATTCGAGGAGAATTCCCACTACTCGATTTTGCTCCGCATTCCGCTTTTCTACTGTTCTATACTACTCCTCAGGCCATGCTCATCGTGGGAATCCTTATGCATTAGTCGAATTCCCCGAAGAACATGTCCACTCGAGGTAGAATTAAAACGTGTTTACATCGCCAGGTTGAAATCGTCGATTGCTCCATACTGTCTCCTTAAAAGGAAAATTCTGATGACTCGATTGTCTTGGCAATCCGCTCTTTTAGTTTCCCACTCTGCTCTTCAGTCCATACTGAACCCAAAGAATTACATACATTGTTCCAATCCTCCGACGAAGTTGTCTTTTTGGGGAATAATTGGGACGAGGCAATAGTGCCTGAGTTGCATTCATCTCTTGCTCGATAATGCCTCTCCGAGAAGAATTCGTGGGACTCGACTTTCTTCGCCAATTCGCTCTCTTATTGTTCCACTCAACTGCTTAGACTATGTATGTTCCACCTTGGAAATCACTTGCATGGCTCATTCAGTCCGAGAAGACTGACCACTCAAGGAGGAATCGGGACGAAAGGATGATTATCCGGTTGCTCTATCGATATCTCAATACTGTCTTTCCATGAGCGAAAAGTTCCTACCCTGGTGAAAATATTTGACTCGAATAGTAGACTCTAATATTCGAGTCGAATATTAGACTCAGAATTTGGTGCATTTATTCGAGTCAAATATTAGAGTCTATTATTAGAGTCAACTTTTGGAGAATTAATGGAATCGACTCAGCCTCATCATCTACTGTTCTCGACTTTTCTACGCCAATGCATAGACGGAAAAAAGGAAAAAAGAAACATTTGGAGCATATTCCTTGGTTTCGATGATTTGGCCGACACCGAGGCACGAACCCAAGATCCTTTGATTAGAAGTCCGACACTCACGCCGCGCGGCCAACGCGACGTGTTACGAGTATAGTGATATCTGACGTTTAGGTTTTCATGGGAGTGGATACACAGAAGGATGTACAAAAAACTATAACTAATAAGCACTCGGATTTGATTACACAGCAGTCCACTCCTGGATTAGGTAAAAAAAAACGATTCAATGCCTTATAGCAAACTTTTCTGCAACAAAGTGCAATATTAATCATGCACAGATCAATCATGGAAGAATCCTTATTCAATTCCATTACATAAGCAAGCACCGCTTAAGTGCATTTTGAACATAACGAGCAATGCTGATACGAAAAAAAGTAGGGCACGGGCTTTGTCTTGCCGTTCAAAAATTTTCATTGCAGGATGATTCGAAAAAAAAAGAATATCAGCATGATCAATAGAGAAAAAAATGAAAAAAACCTGCCCGACCGTGACTCGAACCCAGACCGGCAAAAAGAGAATGCAAGCACGCTATCCGATTGGCTACGGCCACTTCTCGCCTCGATAGTTTCGAAAGCCCTAAATAAACCGCGAGCCCCCAAAGGGGGCTTGGGATTTGAGTTCAAGAACGAGATTTATTCTCAGGCTAATGTACAAGATATCGGATGATCTAGACTTTAGCTGAATCATCCTTGACAATGCAGCATTTTTTGAGCTGGGTTTTCCAGATGACTGCGGACTGTCTAATCAGCTACATTCCCAAAGCAGACGGCTGGCGCCCGCGCGCTTACCTAATGGGCCGGCCATATTGGTTTCTGGGCGGCAGAGTAGGGGAAATCACTCCTCACCGGAGGTATGGGTGCGCGGCTTGGAGTAAGCAGACCTATCTTTTATGCCCGTGTCCGCCACTGAGTCGGCAGACCTTACTTTTAGGATCGTGGTTTTGCTGTACGGAGTCGGTGCCCAGACCACCTAGTGGAAACTGGGGGAAAAAAAGTCCGAGGAAAAATCTGAAAAAATTCGCCCCAAGGGCCTCGACAGAAAGTGCTTACTTTCTCTTTTTCCCTTTTTCGCTTTTTCCCCTCCCGTGTATAAGCATAGGCACACCCTATTGAAAAAAATTATGTCATGTATATGACATAAAAACATGATATCACGTTTTTTCGAAAAACCACATCACGATCTTGGACATTCATGACATAAGTCCATGATCAACTTCATGTCATGTAAACGTGTCATGATCATATGTCATATGTGCCATAGTTTTATGTCACGAATTTTCGTCATGATTTCCCGAATTTCCCGCGCATGTTACGGGACTTTGTCATAATTATTTGTCACGATTTTCTGGATTCTTACGTAAAGCGAGGCATGTCATGTGACTTTGTCAAGATCTTTGTCACGTTTTGCCAGATTTTTTCCTAAAACGCAACTGAAAGATCCAGTGCATGGACAAAAAAATTATCAATAACAGTCGACCATAAAAAAAAAAAGTCACGAGAATGTTTCGGTGGTGACGAACTTTGCCGACACCGGGATTCGAACCCATCCACTGTCGGATGTGTCCGATTCGAAGTCCAACAACTTACCGTCGTGGCCAGCGAGGAAGGTTAGAGTACTGTCGGTAAAAGGCTCTCTTGAGATGCGGATCGCTATAGCCGTTAGTATATAGGCCACATATAGGCGTTTTGATGCTCATTCGTTGATCTAATCATGACGAGCAGAATATTTTTGCCGCTCGCAGACGAGCAAGCGGACGCTGTTTGCAAACTTTGGATTCTTCTCCAGCTTTGCTCAAAAAACTTTGTCAACTGCGTCCGCTCGCTCGTCTGCGAGCGGCAAAAATATTCTGCTCGTCATGATTAGATCAACGAATGAGCATCAAAACGCCTATCCGCGCTGTCCGCGCTGTAAAGGGTCGCCATTTTGACCGCCATATGCAGGATTTTATAAACTGTGGCGCGTCATACTTGAGCGGTATACCTCAGCGTATTACCAGATTATCATGAAATTAAGGACGTATAACATATTTTCCTCTCATCTTGGTACGGTAAAAATGAGTGTAATTGGTGGCAATTCAAAAAAATGAACATTAATTAATGGAGAGCAACAAATTTGCATAACAAATCTCAATATGCTTTGTATTCATTAACAGGGGGTTTCTCAATTTTTTAAAGGAGGATTGTGCTTATTCTAGTCTTCCATCCATTTCCTTGGTATTTTCCATGAGTATTTTCAAAGTTTCACAAAAATCAACTACAACTGCTCCACTTCTGGGCCTTTATTGGGTTCTGGATATTCACACCCAACAAACTAACAGGAGTGAAGCAGTTGTAGTTGAATTTTGTAGAATTTTGAAAATTCTCATAGGAAGTACCAAGGCGACTGATGGAAGACTAGAATGAGCACAATCCTCCTTTAAAAAATTGAGAAACCCACTACTACTACCCACTACTACCCACTGTTCATGAATACAAAGCATATTGAGATTCGTTATGCAAATTTGTTGCTCTCCATTAATTAATGTTCATTTTTTTGAATTACCACCAATTACACTCATTTTCACCGTACCAAGATGAGAGGAAAATATGTTATACGTCCTTAATTTCATGATAATCTGGTAATACGCTGAGGTATACCGCTCAAGTATGACGCGCCACAGTTTAAAATCCTGCATATGGCGGCCAACATGGCGACCCTTTACAGGGCGGATAATGTGGTCTTATATACTAACGGCTATAGCTTTCATTGCCTACAATATGGTATCATAAGGAACAATCCAAATATTATAACCACTCCCCGGGATGCAAAATAATGGAAAAAAATACAAAATTTTTCACTATTTTGTTATTGTAATTTTTTCCACACCCCTGGAGTTGTTCCATTTTATGGGGGGTTGTTCACTAGGGTGTTCCGCACCCAAGAAAAAATAAAACCATCCTTTAGCAGTCATGTCGAAAACGGATCGATTCTGAGCTAGAATTACTGGCCTATCGTCCGAAGAGCAGAACCGAAACGTGAAAGAGCAGATTCCGAGCAATGTTGAGCAGTAAAAACTTCTCGCCTATGCAGGGACAGCATTGGAATTCTACGAATACAACCTCGTAATTGAACGCTCGTCTCGGATCCTTCTCGAGTGGACAGTTTGTCTGGATGAGATGATTGATGCAAGCTATTCCTGAGGATAAATATGGCCCAAGCAAGGGAGTGGAACAGTGAAAGAGTGAATTGCCGGAGAAAAGGGAGTAGTTGAACTTTCTCTAGGAAAAGCATCATTGGGCGATGGACGAGTGCAACTTAGGTTTCTTGAAAGCGTCCTAAGTCTCCCTGGAGTGACCATCTTCCTCGAAGAATCCGAACAGTCTATGTAGATTCTCAGGTTGAGCACGAATCAAAAAGCAAATGGAATAGTAAAAGAGCGGATTTCCGGGTAAATCGAGTCGCGAAACATCCCCCCTCATGAAGAGATAGTATTGAGCGACCGAGGATTTCAACCGAGTCTGTGAGCTAGTCCTGATCCTCCCTCGGGAAGACGACTTTCTCGGGGAATCTAGACAATGCATGTTAACTTCTGCATCAAACTTGGACCGACGAGCAGAATGGGACAGTAGGAGAGCGGGATGCAAAGCAAAACTTAGTGATAGTAGATTTCACCCATGCAAAGACAGTATTGAGGAATTGATAACTGCAACCCGTGATCATCCGTCTTCTCCGACTCCTCCTTGGGTGAACAATTTTTCGGATGAAATGAACGATGCAATGAATTTCTGAGGAAGAACATTGCCTGAGCAAGTGAACGGAACAGTAAGAGAGTATAGTGCCGTTAGAAATCGGGTGGTAGAAATTTTTCCCGGAGAGGAAGTATCGAGCAATGGACCAGTGCAACCCAGGCACTTTCAGCCCGGCCCAGTATTCCCCCAAGTGTATATCTTCCCCGGAGAATCAGAACGTTCCAAGTGGAATTCTTGGTTGAGCAGACAGAAGAACCGAATGAAACATTGAAAAGGGACGCAAGCTGAGTAGATCGAGTCAAGAACCATTCTACTCTATGAAGAGACGATATTCAGCAATCGACGATTTCAACTGGGTACTATCACGGCGTAGTCTTCCATGAGTGGCAATCCCTTTCGAAGAATTCGAACAATGCAGGTCGATTCCTCAGTTGAGCGTGGCCTCGAGAGAGGAATTGACGACTGAAAAAGTCGCTTGCTAAGCAACGTCGAGAGGTAGAAAGGTTCCTCCCATGCAGAGACAGGATCGAGAATTCGAGAAGTGCAACCCGGCAATCGACCGCTTGTCCAGATTCTTCGTTGAAAGGATAATCCACCCGTATGAAGTGAACGATCGAGGGAATCCCTAAGGTTGATCATGGCCTCATCGAAAGAATGGAACAGTAAGACAGTGGATTGCCGAACAGGATCGAGAATTCTATATTCATCTCGAAAAGGCATCATTTAGCAATTGACGAGGGCAACTTGATTCTGTAAAAGCGTCCTATTCCCCACTTGATGAGACATCTTTCACGAAGAATCCGAATACTGCATGGGGATTCCTAGGTTCAGCATATACTGAAGAGCAAGATGGAACACTGAAAAAGCGGGTCCCCTGGTCGAGTCGAGTTGAGGAACTTTTACCGACATGGAGAAACAGTATTGAGCAATCGGAGAGTTCAACCGAGACTAGGAGCTCGTTCTGATTCTCCCTCGGGAAGACGATTTCCACGGAGAATCCAGCCAATGCTTTTGAATTTCTGCGTCAAGCCTGGACTGACGAGCAGAATGAGACAGTAGGAGAACGGAATGCTGAGCGGAATTGAGTATCGAAAATTCTACTCCAATGCAAGTACAGTATCTAGCAATCGACACGTGCAACTTGGTGATCATCCGCTCTTCTCCATTCCTTCCTGAGTGGGCAGGTTCTCTGAATGAAATGAACGATGCGAGTAATTCCCAAGGTTAAACATGGCCTAAGCAACATAACGGAAGAGTAAGAGAGCGGATCGCCGGGCAAAATCGAGTAGAATAACTCTCTCTCGGAGAGCCAGTATTGTGCGATGGATGAGTGCGAATCAGGCACTATCAGCCTGGCCAGATTATCCCCGGATGTATATCTCCTTCGGGAAATCAGAACGTTGCATATGGAATTCTTGGTTCAGCATAGACATGCGAACAGGATGAAATAGTAAAAGGAACGCATGCTGAATAGATTAAGTCGCGGAACATACTCTTTCGTGGAGAGACAATATTAAGCAACCGATCATTTCAACCGGGTACAATCAGGACGTCCTAATTCTCGTTTGAGTGGACAACTTCCTCAGCGGATTCGGACGACGCATATCGATTTCTCGGGTGAGCGTCGTCCGAAGAGCAGAACCGAAACGTGAAAGAGCAGATTTCGAGCAATGTTGAGCAGTAAAAACTTCTCGCCTATGCAGGGACAGCATTGAGAATTCTACGAATACAACCTCGTAACTGAACGCTCGTCTCGGATTCTTCTCGAGTGGACAGTTTGTCTGGATGAGATGATTGATGCGAGCTATTCCTGAGGATCAATATGGCCCAAGCAAGGGAGTGGAACAGTGAAAGAGTGAATTGCCGGAGAAAATGGAATCATTGGGCGATGGACGAGTGCAACTTAGGTTTCTTGAAAGCGTCCTAACTCTCCCTGGAGTGACCATCTTCCTCGCAGAATCCGAACAGTGTATGTAGATTTTCAGGTTGAGCATGGATCAGAATGCAAATGGAATATTAAAAGAGCGGATTTCCGGGTAAATCGAGTCGCGAAACATCCCCCCTCATGAAGAGATAGTATTGAGCGACCGAGGATTTCAACCGAGTCCTCGAGCTAGTCCTGATTCTCCTTCGGGAAGACGACTTTCTCGGGGAATCTAGACAACGCATGTTAACTTCTGCATCAAATTTGGACCGACGAGCAGAATGGGACAGTAGGAGAGCAGAATGAAAACAAAACTTAGTGATAGTAATTTTCACCCATGCAAAGACAGTATTTAGGAATTGATAACTGCAACCCGTCATCATCCGTCTTCTCCGACTCCTCCTTGGGTGAACAACTCTTCGGATGGAATGAACGATGCAATGAATTTCTGAGGAAGAACATTGCCTGAGCAAGTGAACGGAACAGTAAGAGAGTATAGTGCCGTTAGAAATCGGGTGGTAGAAATTTTTCCCGGAGAGGAAGTATCGAGCAATGGACGAGTGTAACCCAGGCACTTTCAGCCCAGCCCAGTATTCCCTCAAGTGTATATCTTCCCCGGAGAATCAGAACGTTCCAAGTGGAATTCTTGGTTGAGCAGACAGAAGAACCGGATGGAAAGGGACGCAAGCTGAGTAGATCGAGTCAAGAACCATTCTTCTCTATGAAGAGACGATATTCAGCAATCGACGATTTCAATTGGGTACTATCACGGCGTACTCTCCCATGAGTGGCAATCCCTCTCGAAGAATTCGAACACTGCAGGTCGATTCCTCAGTTGAGCGTGGCCTCGAGAGAGGGATTGACTACTGAAATAGTCGCTTGCTGAGCAACGTCGAGAGGTAGAAAGGTTCCTCCCATGCAGAGACAGGATCGAGAATTCGAGAAGTGCAACCCGGCAATCGACCGCTTGTCCAGATTCTTCGTTGAAAGGATAATTCACCCGGATGAAGTGAACGATCGAGGTAATCCCTGAGGTTGATCATGTCCTCATCGCGAGAATGGAACAGTAAGACAGTGGATTGCCGAACAGGATCGAGTATTCTATATTCATCTCGAAAAGGCATCATTGAGTAATGACGAGGGCAACTTAATTCTGTAAAAGCGTCCTATTCCCCACATGATGAGACAACTTCCACGAAGAATCCGATTACTGCATGTGGATTTGTAGGTTCAGCATATACTGAAGAGCAAGATGGAACACTGAAAAAGCGGGTCCCCTGGTCGAGTCGAATTGAGGAACTTTGACCGACATGGAGAAACAGTATTGAGCAATCGGAGAGTTCAACCGAAACTAGAAGCTCGTTCTGATTCTCCCTCGGGAAGACGATTTCCTCGGAGAATCCAGCCAATGCGGTTGAATTTCTGCGTCAAGCCTGGACTGACGAGCAGAATGAGACAGTAGGAGAACGGAATGCTGAGCGGAATTGAGTATCGAAAATTCTACTCCAATGCAAGTACAGTATCTAGCAATCGACACGTGCAACTCGGTGATCATCCGCTCTTCTCCATTCCTTCCTGAGTGGGCAGGTTCTCTGAATGAAATGAACGATGCGAGTAATTCCCAAGGTTAAACATGGCCTAAGCAACATAACGGAAGAGTAAGAGAGCGGATCGCCGGGCAAAATCGAGTAGAATAACTCTCTCTCGGAGAGCCAGTATTGTGCGATGGATGAGTGCGAATCAGGCACTATCAGCTTGGCCAGATTATCCCCGGATGTATATCTCCTTCGGGAAATCAGAACGTTGCATATGGAATTCTTGGTTCAGCATAGACATGCGAACAGGATGAAATAGTAAAAGGAACGCATGCTGAATAGATTAAGTCGCGGAACATACTCTTTCGTGGAGAGACAATATTGAGCAACCGATCATTCCAACCAGGTACAATCAGGACGTCCTAATTCTCGTTTGAGTGGACAACTTCCTCAGCGGATTCGAACGACGCATATCGATTCCTCGCGTGAGCGTCGTCCGAAGAGCAGAACCAAAACGTGAAAGAGCAGATCTCGGGCAATGTTGAGCAGTAAAAACTTCTCGCCTATGCAGGGACAGCATTGAGAATTCTACGAATAAAACCTCGTAATTGAACGCTCGTCTCGGATCCTTCTCGAGTGGACAGTTTGTCTGGATGAGATGATTGATGCAAGCTATTCCTGAGGATAAATATGGCCCAAGCAAGGGAGTGGAACAGTGAAAGAGTGAATTGCCGGGGAAATGGAGTAGTTGAACTCTCTCTAGGAAAAGCATCATTGGGCGATGGACGAGTGCAACTTAGGTTTCTTGAAAGCGTCCTAACTCTCCCTGGAGTGACCATCTTCCTCGCAGAATCCGAACAGTGTATGTAGATTTTCAGGTTGAGCATGGATCAGAATGCAAATGGAATATTAAAAGAGCGGATTTCCGGGTAAATCGAGTCGCGAAACATCCCCCCTCATGAAGAGATAGTATTGAGCGACCGAGGATTTCAACCGAGTCCTCGAGCTAGTCCTGATTCTCCTTCGGGAAGACGACTTTCTCGGGGAATCTAGACAACGCATGTTAACTTCTGCATCAAATTTGGACCGACGAGCAGAATGGGACAGTAGGAGAGCAGAATGAAAACAAAACTTAGTGATAGTAATTTTCACCCATGCAAAGACAGTATTTAGGAATTGATAACTGCAACCCGTCATCATCCGTCTTCTCCGACTCCTCCTTGGGTGAACAACTCTTCGGATGGAATGAACGATGCAATGAATTTCTGAGGAAGAACATTGCCTGAGCAAGTGAACGGAACAGTAAGAGAGTATAGTGCCGTTAGAAATCGGGTGGTAGAAATTTTTCCCGGAGAGGAAGTATCGAGCAATGGACGAGTGTAACCCAGGCACTTTCAGCCCAGCCCAGTATTCCCTCAAGTGTATATCTTCCCCGGAGAATCAGAACGTTCCAAGTGGAATTCTTGGTTGAGCAGACAGAAGAACCGGATGGAAAGGGACGCAAGCTGAGTAGATCGAGTCAAGAACCATTCTTCTCTATGAAGAGACGATATTCAGCAATCGACGATTTCAATTGGGTACTATCACGGCGTACTCTCCCATGAGTGGCAATCCCTCTCGAAGAATTCGAACACTGCAGGTCGATTCCTCAGTTGAGCGTGGCCTCGAGAGAGGGATTGACTACTGAAATAGTCGCTTGCTGAGCAACGTCGAGAGGTAGAAAGGTTCCTCCCATGCAGAGACAGGATCGAGAATTCGAGAAGTGCAACCCGGCAATCGACCGCTTGTCCAGATTCTTCGTTGAAAGGATAATTCACCCGGATGAAGTGAACGATCGAGGTAATCCCTGAGGTTGATCATGTCCTCATCGCGAGAATGGAACAGTAAGACAGTGGATTGCCGAACAGGATCGAGTATTCTATATTCATCTCGAAAAGGCATCATTGAGTAATGACGAGGGCAACTTAATTCTGTAAAAGCGTCCTATTCCCCACATGATGAGACAACTTCCACGAAGAATCCGATTACTGCATGTGGATTTGTAGGTTCAGCATATACTGAAGAGCAAGATGGAACACTGAAAAAGCGGGTCCCCTGGTCGAGTCGAATTGAGGAACTTTGACCGACATGGAGAAACAGTATTGAGCAATCGGAGAGTTCAACCGAAACTAGAAGCTCGTTCTGATTCTCCCTCGGGAAGACGATTTCCTCGGAGAATCCAGCCAATGCGGTTGAATTTCTGCGTCAAGCCTGGACTGACGAGCAGAATGAGACAGTAGGAGAACGGAATGCTGAGCGGAATTGAGTATCGAAAATTCTACTCCAATGCAAGTACAGTATCTAGCAATCGACACGTGCAACTCGGTGATCATCCGCTCTTCTCCATTCCTTCCTGAGTGGGCAGGTTCTCTGAATGAAATGAACGATGCGAGTAATTCCCAAGGTTAAACATGGCCTAAGCAACATAACGGAAGAGTAAGAGAGCGGATCGCCGGGCAAAATCGAGTAGAATAACTCTCTCTCGGAGAGCCAGTATTGTGCGATGGATGAGTGCGAATCAGGCACTATCAGCTTGGCCAGATTATCCCCGGATGTATATCTCCTTCGGGAAATCAGAACGTTGCATATGGAATTCTTGGTTCAGCATAGACATGCGAACAGGATGAAATAGTAAAAGGAACGCATGCTGAATAGATTAAGTCGCGGAACATACTCTTTCGTGGAGAGACAATATTGAGCAACCGATCATTCCAACCAGGTACAATCAGGACGTCCTAATTCTCGTTTGAGTGGACAACTTCCTCAGCGGATTCGAACGACGCATATCGATTCCTCGCGTGAGCGTCGTCCGAAGAGCAGAACCAAAACGTGAAAGAGCAGATCTCGGGCAATGTTGAGCAGTAAAAACTTCTCGCCTATGCAGGGACAGCATTGAGAATTCTACGAATAAAACCTCGTAATTGAACGCTCGTCTCGGATCCTTCTCGAGTGGACAGTTTGTCTGGATGAGATGATTGATGCAAGCTATTCCTGAGGATAAATATGGCCCAAGCAAGGGAGTGGAACAGTGAAAGAGTGAATTGCCGGGGAAATGGAGTAGTTGAACTCTCTCTAGGAAAAGCATCATTGGGCGATGGACGAGTGCAACTTAGGTTTCTTGAAAGCGTCCTAACTCTCCCTGGAGTGACCATCTTCCTCGAAGAATCCGAACAGTCTATGTAGATTTTCAGGTTGAGCACGAAGCAAAAAGCAAATGGAATAGTGAGAGAGCGGATTTCCGGGTAAATCGAGTCGCGAAACATCCCCCCTCATGAAGAGATAGTATTGAGTGACCGAGGATTTCAACCGAGTCTGTGAGCTAGTCCTGATCCTCCCTCGGGAAGACGACTTTCTCGGGGAATCTAGACAATGCATGTTAACTTCTGCATCAAACTTGGACCGACGAGCAGAATGGGACAGTAGGAGAGCGGAATGCAGAGCAAAACTTAGTGATAGTAGATTTCACCCATGCAAAGACAGTACTGAGGAATTGATAACTGCAACCCGTGATCATCCGTCCTCTCCGACTCCTCCTTGGGTGAACAATTTTTCGGATGAAATGAACGATGCAATGAATTTCTGAGGAAGAACATTGCCTGAGCAAGTGAACGGAACAGTAAGAGAGTATAGTGCCGTTAGAAATCGGGTGGTAGAAATTTTTCCCGGAGAGGAAGTATCGAGCAATGGACGAGTGTAACCCAGGCACTTTCAGCCCAGCCCAGTATTCCCTCAAGTGTATATCTTCCCCGGAGAATCAGAACGTTCCAAGTGGAATTCTTGGTTGAGCAGACAGAAGAACCGGATGGAAAGGGACGCAAGCTGAGTAGATCGAGTCAAGAACCATTCTTCTCTATGAAGAGACGATATTCAGCAATCGACGATTTCAATTGGGTACTATCACGGCGTACTCTCCCATGAGTGGCAATCCCTCTCGAAGAATTCGAACACTGCAGGTCGATTCCTCAGTTGAGCGTGGCCTCGAGAGAGGGATTGACTACTGAAATAGTCGCTTGCTGAGCAACGTCGAGAGGTAGAAAGGTTCCTCCCATGCAGAGACAGGATCGAGAATTCGAGAAGTGCAACCCGGCAATCGACCGCTTGTCCAGATTCTTCGTTGAAAGGATAATTCACCCGGATGAAGTGAACGATCGAGGTAATCCCTGAGGTTGATCATGTCCTCATCGCGAGAATGGAACAGTAAGACAGTGGATTGCCGAACAGGATCGAGTATTCTATATTCATCTCGAAAAGGCATCATTGAGTAATGACGAGGGCAACTTAATTCTGTAAAAGCGTCCTATTCCCCACATGATGAGACAACTTCCACGAAGAATCCGATTACTGCATGTGGATTTGTAGGTTCAGCATATACTGAAGAGCAAGATGGAACACTGAAAAAGCGGGTCCCCTGGTCGAGTCGAATTGAGGAACTTTGACCGACATGGAGAAACAGTATTGAGCAATCGGAGAGTTCAACCGAAACTAGAAGCTCGTTCTGATTCTCCCTCGGGAAGACGATTTCCTCGGAGAATCCAGCCAATGCGGTTGAATTTCTGCGTCAAGCCTGGACTGACGAGCAGAATGAGACAGTAGGAGAACGGAATGCTGAGCGGAATTGAGTATCGAAAATTCTACTCCAATGCAAGTACAGTATCTAGCAATCGACACGTGCAACTCGGTGATCATCCGCTCTTCTCCATTCCTTCCTGAGTGGGCAGGTTCTCTGAATGAAATGAACGATGCGAGTAATTCCCAAGGTTAAACATGGCCTAAGCAACATAACGGAAGAGTAAGAGAGCGGATCGCCGGGCAAAATCGAGTAGAATAACTCTCTCTCGGAGAGCCAGTATTGTGCGATGGATGAGTGCGAATCAGGCACTATCAGCTTGGCCAGATTATCCCCGGATGTATATCTCCTTCGGGAAATCAGAACGTTGCATATGGAATTCTTGGTTCAGCATAGACATGCGAACAGGATGAAATAGTAAAAGGAACGCATGCTGAATAGATTAAGTCGCGGAACATACTCTTTCGTGGAGAGACAATATTAAGCAACCGATCATTCCAACCAGGTACAATCAGGACGTCCTAATTCTCGTTTGAGTGGACAACTTCCTCAGCGGATTCGAACGACGCATATCGATTCCTCGCGTGAGCGTCGTCCGAAGAGCAGAACCAAAACGTGAAAGAGCAGATCTCGGGCAATGTTGAGCAGTAAAAACTTCTCGCCTATGCAGGGACAGCATTGAGAATTCTACGAATAAAACCTCGTAATTGAACGCTCGTCTCGGATCCTTCTCGAGTGGACAGTTTGTCTGGATGAGATGATTGATGCAAGCTATTCCTGAGGATAAATATGGCCCAAGCAAGGGAGTGGAACAGTGAAAGAGTGAATTGCCGGGGAAATGGAGTAGTTGAACTCTCTCTAGGAAAAGCATCATTGGGCGATGGACGAGTGCAACTTAGGTTTCTTGAAAGCGTCCTAACTCTCCCTGGAGTGACCATCTTCCTCGAAGAATCCGAACAGTCTATGTAGATTTTCAGGTTGAGCACGAAGCAAAAAGCAAATGGAATAGTGAGAGAGCGGATTTCCGGGTAAATCGAGTCGCGAAACATCCCCCCTCATGAAGAGATAGTATTGAGTGACCGAGGATTTCAACCGAGTCTGTGAGCTAGTCCTGATCCTCCCTCGGGAAGACGACTTTCTCGGGGAATCTAGACAATGCATGTTAACTTCTGCATCAAACTTGGACCGACGAGCAGAATGGGACAGTAGGAGAGCGGAATGCAGAGCAAAACTTAGTGATAGTAGATTTCACCCATGCAAAGACAGTACTGAGGAATTGATAACTGCAACCCGTGATCTACCGTCCTCTCCGACTCCTCCTTGGGTGAACAATTTTTCGGATGAAATGAACGATGCAATGAATTTCTGAGGAAGAACATTGCCTGAGCAAGTGAACGGAACAGTAAGAGAGTATAGTGCCATTAGAAATCGGGTGGTAGAAATTTTTCCCGGAGAGGAAGTATCGAGCAATGGACGAGTGCAACCCAGGCACTTTCAGCCCGGCCTAGTATTCCCTCAAGTGTATATCTTCCCCGGAGAATCAGAACGTTCCAAGTGGAATTCTTGGTTGAGCAGACAGAAAAACCGAATGAAACATTGAAAAGGGACGCAAGCTGAGTAGATCGAGTCAAGAACCATTCTCCTCTGTGAAGAGCCGATATTCAGCAATCGACGATTTCAACTGGGTACTATCACGGCGTACTCTTCCATGAGTGGCAATCCCTTTCGAAGAATTCGAACAATGCAGGTCGATTCCTCAGTTGAGCGTGGCCTCGAGAGAAAAATTGACGACTGAAAAAGTCGCTTGCTAAGCAACGTCGAGAGGTAGAAATGTTTCTCCCATGCAGAGACAGCATCGAGAATTCGAGAAGTGCAACCCGGCAATCGACCGCTTGTTCCGATTCTTCGTTGAAAGGATAATCCACCCGGATGAAGTGAACGATCGAGGGAATCCCTAAGGTTGATCATGGCCTCATCGAAAGAATGGAACAGTAAGACAGTGGATTGCCGAACAGGATCGAGAATTCTATATTCATCTCGAAAAGGCATCATTTAGCAATTGACGAGGGCAACTTGATTCTGTAAAAGCGTCCTATTCCCCACTTGATGAGACATCTTTCACGAAGAATCCGAATACTGCATGGGGATTCCTAGGTTCAGCATATACTGAAGAGCAAGATGGAACACTGAAAAAGCGGGTCCCCTGGTCGAGTCGAGTTGAGGAACTTTTACCGACATGGAGAAACAGTATTGAGCAATCGGAGAGTTCAACCGAGACTAGGAGCTCGTTCTGATTCTCCCTCGGGAAGACGATTTCCACGGAGAATCCAGCCAATGCTTTTGAATTTCTGCGTCAAGCCTGGACTGACGAGCAGAATGAGACAGTAAGAGAACGGAATGCTGAGCGAAATTGGGTATCGAAAATTCTACTCCAATGCAAGTACAGTATCTAGCAGTCGACAAATGCAACTCGGTGATCATCCGCTCTTCTCCATTCCTTCTTGAGTGGGCAGGTTCTCTGAATGAAATGAACGATGCGAGTGATTCCCAAGGTTAAACAAATTTTTGGAACATGAAATTTTTACTTGACAATTTCCCTTCATTCCAATGGAAAAAAGTGTGAATGGAACCAGTCTCATCACAAATGAGCTGGCATATCTCAAAAGAAGAGATCCTAAGCTTTAAAATGCACTTTTGCACGTCTCTCTAGCTGGTATAGCATCGGAGTTACGACTATTACAATCTCTTTCCGGAAAAGTGGCCACATTCATCCCGTAGCCACATTCACCCCAATTCACGGTATTTAGATAAAAAACCATAGCTCGGATAAGGCAACAGTATGCAAGGCAGTTGTAGGGTTTTCAAAAACGAAGAATTTGAGCGTTTGTGAGTCTGAATCCGAGCAAAATTGAGTAAATTAGGGCGAGTTGAAATTTTTACTATGCTGGGAACGTTCGTCAGTGACGTAGAAGATGAAGTTACCTTCTACTTTTATACATATTATAAACGTATGATGGAATTTCACAACCAAGCCTTACCACTAAATACACAAACTCAAGGATCAAACGCATGCACAGCGGGTCTAAGGTGACACTAGCAGGAACGCAACATCCACTGATCGATGCCCATCCTAAAAATCTGAGGTCATCGACTCCTCTTTCGAGGAAAATATACTGCTAAAAGATATCAGCAGCGTGTTAAGAGGATGTCGGATACCGACATTGTCGACTTTTCGTTTTTCTCGATGAATTTTCGAGATATCAGGATTCTACTAAGTAACGCCGATTCTGTATGGCTCATAGAATCGGCGTTACTTATTAGATTTGCGATATCTCAAAAATTCATCGAGAAAAACGAAAAGTCGACAATGTCGGTAACTGTACAATACTGATAGGACTCCGACATCCCCTTAAGGCGACACGTTGAAACTGTTTCACTAAAGAATATGACCTTCTACAATTCAACGTACCTGAAATTAGCAGCGTGATTTCTCAAAGCGACATGTTGAAACCTGTTCAGTGAAGCATATGACCTTCTACAACTCAAAGTATATGGAATAGTTGACTGTCTGCACCAGGATCACCAAGTCGCAACGCGAGTCAGCCACTAGAGGTGCAATCAGCTTGACCGGAGCGTAAATCTCACTGTTCGATTCCACCCACCAGCATTTGGGCACACAGCCACGCATTTGCGACTGACTATAAGTCGGTTCTCAGCGAAGGGAAGACCGTGTGAAAGTTCGGGAGTGCAATCCGTCCGAGGGATACTTGAACTCACGAAAGAGAAATCAATATGGATTTGATGGTATCTTCTTACCTTATCCTCATTGTCGCATGAGATGTTTATTCGTTCCTCATCTATAGAGAGACTCATGGAGCTGCATTACAATTTATGACTCGGAGTGGCACGAGACACACCTTTTTTGTGTTGAACCTGATCTCAAGTGATACTCACTTATTTTTGGTGGATGCTGACCTAATCCGGGTGATTGAGCTGCTTTTGATACTTTTGTATGAGTAATTCTGGTATTCACAGTCGTTTCTAAAGCGAGGGTTAGAGTTAGATCCGCGGATTAGGCGCTGTAGTCGGTGTGGTCAATGAATGAATCAAAGTCTTTGCATCATTCCAGCGCAGCAGAACACCAAAAGACTCGGAGCTGATAATCTGGCCACGACAACTACGCGCTGTCGCTATTTAGGCGCTCTAAACCTCGGATCAAACTCTAACCCTCGGTTTAGAAATGACTATGGATACCAGAGTAAGAAACTTGTTCCAGAGAGAAGCTGATAGACTCGAAAGCCCTGCGCATGCGCGACCAGCGTTGAAGTCAGGATTGTTTGAGAAATTGTTGGGACGCCAATTCAGGCCAATCAATTCGCTGCTGTGTCTCACTTCACTCGGTCGCGGGCGCGAAAAATTCGCATGCCGCTTTTGAACCCATTGCGGCAATCATAACATCACATCCCCATTGAAAATAATCTTGTCATGTGCATGATAAGAAAACACGATGTCACGTTCTTTGGGATTTATATATCATGAAGTGGAACATTCGTGACAAGCTTTTCGAGGCGGACCATGACGATACTCTACTGGAAATCACTAATTAGCATAAAGAATTGGATTGGCCGAAAAATCGAGTCACGGGGGTGGTTCGAACTCATGACCATTTGGTTAAGAGTCCGACTCCGTTCCTCGGGGCTAGCGAGGAAGGATGCCTGGCGGGGAATAAAAGGCTGACTTGAAGTGTGGATAGCTGACTATAGGATAATAGCGTTTTCCTGCTCGCTCTCTTATACCTCATGATATATGTACTTTGGCGGCTCTTCCTCTCAGAAAATAACCAAGTTACAAATATGCTATATCCTATACTGCCGTCCAAATATAAAAGGGACGTAACTGCACTCCTGGTCGAAATTGAGTTATTGATATCGTTGGATATCTTGAGAAATTCCCCATCTTCATATCTAGTTCAAGAAATTCTTCGAAAGTTCAAAGTGACCAAAAAACCAGTCCGAAATTGAAACATTGTATTGCCCCGCTTATGCAAAGTCGCAAAGTCTTTTGCGAATTTCTCTATTTCAACTCGGCTGCAGTTACGTCCCTTTTATATTTGGACGGCAGTATAGTCAGCTATCCACACTTCAAGTCGGCCTTTTACTTCTCGCCAGGCATCCTTTCTCGCTGGCCCTGAGGAACGGAGTCGGACTCTTGACCGAACAGTCATGAGTGCTATCTACCTCCGTGACTGGATTTTTCGGCCAATCCAATTTTTCCATCCGCATTAGTAATTTCCAGTAGAGTAACGTCATGACCCGTATCGAAAAACTTGTCACGAATGTTCCATTTCATGATATATAAATCACAAAAAACGTGACATCATGTTTTCTTGCCATGTACATGACAAGACTGTTTTCAATAGGGTTAGGATGATCTTCGACTGAAGGCTTCGATTCTGATTGCGATTTGGTGAATTGATGAATCTCCGAAAACGAAGCCCACCAAGAGTGATGCTCTGAGCTCAAAATCGAAGTCCGATAAGCTCGATTGACAAATAACCACATCGAAACTTTATTACGCGATTCTGCGGATTTTTGTTCCTCGTTATTCAGCGATTTCCATCCAATTATAAGTCACCTTTACTGCAGCTCAAAATGAGAGCTGACAGGCATGCTAATTTATTCGTTGAGGAAACTCGAGAGCAATGTCACATGAAATGACGAGTAAAATGACTCCCAGTGTCTTTCGAAATGTCATTCGGAGCTCAAGAAAAATATGAGAAATCTCGCTCTAATCGAAGAGAAAACTTGATTGCTTCAAGCCCACCAGATTGACAGAAAGATTATAAAATGCAAGCATGGAGTCAAGTTTTCAAAACTGGAAATCATAAATCACATCACATCACTAAATAACTGGTACAAAAAGCTGCAGCAGCATCGCGTTATATAAACATTCGATGTGGTTATTCGTCAGCTCGAGCTTATCGGGCTTTGATTTTGAGCACAGAGCATCACTCGTGGTGGGCTTCATTTTCGGAGATTCACCAATTCCACTGAATCGCAATCAAATTCAAAATCCTCAGTCAAAGATTATTCTATGTGATGTTATGATTGCCGCGACGCGTTCATAACAAAGCAGATGAATTTTTCGCGCGCGCAACCGAGCTTCGTTCTCATCCGAGTGAAATGAGACACGGCATCGAATTGATCAGCCTGAATTGGCGTCTCAACCATTTCTCAAACGACCCTGGTCGTAGTTAAGCTCGCTATAAAGTGACTGTGTCTTGATTGGTTACTGTTGAATGATGAAGATGAGACCAGATGCAAGTGCCGATGACACGGGCAACAGGGACACGTTGGGACCTGTGTAGAAGGTGAATGAGAAAACTTTTGGGATAATTCTGGGAGACTTCCGCTCACTGAGTTGCATTTTCTCACGTCGTTGACGTCGCCATGATGAAGGTTCAACCGAATTTGCAGCTTGGAGGATGGCTTGACTTTGCGCCCATACTTACTGATCTCCCAGCTTGTTGGATCGCGTATAATCATTCGACTATAGATTTTTGTGCACTCGCGAGTCGATAATTGCGTAGTCATGGGCACTCCAATCTGGACTAACTTTTGATAATTTGAGTAAGCAACTCGAGGGACTTGAATTGCGAGACATTTTGGAATATTAGACTTTAGTATTATATAAATCCCTCTTTCTCACGTAAACGATGTGGTAAAAGTGGGAAATTTTGTCGAATCCTCAGACTTCCTTTCACGTAACTGTTGAAAGAATGATCGAATAGCGCCATGGACTGATAGGTCGGCAGAAACTCGTAGAAATCGTTCCGAAGCCGCAAAATTCGAGATGTTCATCATTCATCAATTTAGAGCTGTTGGCCCTCTAAATTTCTCTTGAGACCTCCATTCTGCCAAATTTAAGAGATGGTCAGATTGAATTGGTTATTAGCCAGAAACTCAAGCTAACGACTGTTAATCAATTCAGGAAGGCTCAGCGCAAATTTTTATAAAATCCATCAATTCATTCCTCCATAAGCTTCCAACATAAATATCCATGGAAACGAATCCTCGCTGAAAAGCAAGGCTCTTTCTCTTGCCATTACAGCGGACGTAAGGTTGCTATTAAGGCAACGGGACTTTGCCAATTTGCAATTGAAGCCAACGTGCGTTGCTGCGGCAGTGACGTCCTATACTTCGATAGTAGGGTCCGTTGCTTCGGCAGTAAGAATACATTGTGACCATAGCCACACTCCTTGTCGTGCAAAAATTACAAGAGTGACTTTGATTGTCTAGCAAGGACTTCCTTTCTGGTATAAGGTCAGTTTTGAATAGGCAGTTGTAGCACCCACCCCGCGTCTTATGCCTCTTGCATTAATACTCACCTGGAAAAGCTATGAGAACCTTTAAATCTTTTAGTTCATTGCATTAGTCCGATTAGATACATACGAGGCACGACTCATTTGTATTCGGATACAATTTATATAACTTCTGGAAAATTTTCGAAAAAGCGCAGAATTCACAATCCCGCTCTGAGATAAGAACGCCACCAGCCGGATTCACATCGCCAGAATTTTGCACACTTGGATTCTGAAGGAATTTACTCCTTTTATGCAACTTATCGCTCTTTTTTCATTAAGAAGTATACACTACCGGTCAAAAGTCTAAGATCACTCGATAAATAATTTTTTTACCTTCTCAGCTCGATACCTCGGAGCTAGTTTGTCAGAATGGACTTTGATTTAGCTCAACTTGCAGTTCTTCTTACGCACTTTTGAATGTGTTGATGCACTTCTCGCTCTATCTCTGCAGCTTTGAGCCGAGCCAGCTAGAAAAAGCCACTTTTTTCACGATTCCACGTAAATTTTTGATCCCCTGTATATTCCACGGAAATCCATCGATCGAAATGAAGGTCATAGCATCTTGAAGTACTATTCAAGAGCTTCAGAATCTATAGTTGAAAATTGTTCTAGGTCGTCCTTGTTCTAAGTATTGAATGTTTTGATAAAGAAAAATTCGCAATGACAAAGAGGCCCACTACACGGAGAAATCGTTCTGCAGTAAAGTATGGCGGGAGAGCACAAATGGCGCGGCAGCGCACCGTTCGTGATCTCGCGCAAACATTCATGCCGGGCCACCCCGACAATCGTGCGCCGAGAACACTTTTTGTGTTCCAGCTCCGCATTTGCTGTGGAGCTCTCCGCACGATTGTCGGGGTGGCCCGGCATGAATGTTTGCGCGATATCGCGAACGGTGTGCTGCTGCGCCATCTGTGCTCTGCCGCCATACTTCACTGCAGAAAAATTTCTCCGTGTAGTCAGGGATCGTGTGGAAATGAGACTCATGAGGATATAACCATGCTTTCTCTGAACTTCTAGACCATAATTGACGAAAAAATCAGGGATAGTCCTTGCACCTCGCTCAGTATAAGGTTTATCATGATTTTCTAATGATTAGACCGTTTTCCAAGAGGTATCTTCGTTCACAAAAACAGCCACTACTCGGACCAGGAACAAGATAGGATGACTTTCAAGAACGGATTCAAAAGCTCTTGAATAGTACTTCGAGACGCTATGATTTTCATTTCAATAAATGATTCCCGTGGAATTTGCGGGGGATCGAAGATCTACCTGAAATCGTGAGAAAATTTCCTTTCCCTAGCTGATACGGTTCAAAGTTGCAGGGATGAAGCAGGGAGTGGATTAACTTATTTGAAAGTGCATGAAAAGAGCTTTGGAATGAGTTGTGTGAAAGTCCATTCCGAGCGACTAGTTCCGAGGTACCGAGCTGAGCAGGTTAAGAAATTATGTATATTGTAAGTGCTCTTGAACTTTTGACCGGTAGTGTATTTTCACATTTTGAGATGATACAGGTCACACGTTGGCGATCTGTAGCCATAAAACGGAGCTAAGCCTTGAAAATGGAAGATCCAATGAACTAACCTGTAAGTGAAATTCTATATCAATTACATGAGTGTACTTGGTCCGAGTTATGAGTTGGTTATTGATGAACAGAATGAGGCGAAGAGGTGAGAGAAAATAGTTCCCTATTACAGATGACAATCTTGTGAACTAGATCATCTCAGATTGTGAAGAAATACTTCTTGTATTGGATGAAGATTGATTTGTTTCAAAAAAAGAGCCGATCTTTTTTGAACTAGGTGTACCCGGTTTGTAGCATCTAACCCAATCGCAGATTGTGAAAGCTGCGATATTTTCAAAAATTCTCGCTGCAACCGTCTGGGAGATCGAATCTCACATTTAGTTTTGAGAATTCATTTCAAAATCTACCCTTCGCATTCTGGGACTTTTTTTGAATGTTATCTCAAATTCTGGGACGTCCCAGAAAATGAGAATGAACGAGGGAAAAAGTCCCAGAAATTGTGTGAATCTCTGAAGTCATCGTTGGAAATTTATTCAATAATCTTCTTCATATTGTGGGACGTGTTTTCCAACATCTTTTCAAATTCTCGGACGTCCCAGAAAATATGAAGAAATGAGTGAAATATCCCAGAAAAGTTCGTCAATATTGGCCATCCTATCAGTGAAACTTTTTCATCTTCTGGGACTTTTCTCAGACGTTGTTTTTCAAATTTTGGGACTTTCGAAAAATATTTTTGAGTCCCAGAATTGGATGAAATATGAATAATACGTCCCAGAATATGGAGTTACATCGTCAATATATCGCGTCCCAGAATCTGGCGCTAAAGAAATATATATATATATATATATATATATATCTATATCTTTCCGGCTACCCGTCATCTTTTTAACCGTATAATACTCTTTCAGTTTTCGCAGCTCGACCCCGTATCCTGAATTAAATATTTACTTCTCAATGAATATGCAAATATAATTATTTACGCTCAATTTGAGAGTTTTTACACGCCACACGCGTCCAAGAGAAACACTCGTTTTCACTCGTGGGCCACTCGTTCTGAGGGAGACCATGTGAGCAGCCGCAAATACGAAAGTGTGTACGAGACGCTAAGTTGACGTTTTACATGAAAATGGAGTTGGGTCGGACAAGAGCTTGACCGCTTTCGTTTTCCAAAGAATTAGACGAGGGTGATACGAAATTTGGCGGTTGGTCTTTTTTTGAAGACTGGGTATGATTACTTTGTGGTCAAATGAATTAGGGACTCATTCCATTTTCTACCACTGGTTTCAAGACAAATAAGGGTAGAAGGTTTGGTATGAGTAATCTAGTAACTACGACTGTTCTGTCTTCGGGAAACCTTATCAAAATCATTCAATACCATCGAATTGGATAATTTTGGTACGTGGGTATAACTTTGTTTGATACACTCTCAAAAAATGACTTCCAAAGCTGCGTTTGACAAGGCAAATGATTCTGTCACTCTGAAACCTGTGCTATTCACTTGACACACACATGAACAATGTGTCGAATTACCGAACATCTTGCGTAATGATTGTGGTTGGTTGTTGAAGCTTTTCTCAAAAAGGCTGATTTAGCAGCGATACGCGAATGGTCTAGTTGATGTACCGAGTAAGAACTGTTCCGGAAAAGAGTACGGGTGAATAATGCTCCATTTTGATCACATAAATCACTATATTGAGGAAACCGGCATTACAATGGGATATCCACAGCATTTGATTGAGAAACAGAAGAAAAACTATCGAAAAAGTGTACCAAAGTTACCCGACTCTGAGTAAAAAACATTACGGTAGAGTCACTTAGGTTCAATTTCTGTATGACAGCTCCTATCTGTCTTCCTGTGCCACCGGGGATGGTACATAAGCTTACAAAATATCCCAAACAGCTAGAAACAAGACTTCTGAGCGATTAAGATCAATTCTTTCTCATGGGGGTGGGTGGAATTGGAATATTTTGCAAATGTAATCTTGGATCTAGTGAAGGTCAATGAAATAGCTGAGAATGAGACTTCTGAGCGATTAAAATGGAATTCATTCTTATGGTGATGAATGGAATCGAAATATTTTGCAAATGTACCAAAGTTACCCAGCCGGAGCCTAGCTTAGGTACTTTTGTTCAACTGCTCATAGTTCTGGCTACGGGAATCAAATTGAACTTTGAGATCCCTTGATTGGAAGTTGAGAATGTAAGCTTTCAATTGATCCCTAATCAAGGTAGGTATGTCAATGCATGTTGAAATACAAAGCCAAAGACAATGAAATATGTTGCGATCGTACCAGAATAACCCAATTAGACAGTACTTTTTGAATTCATTGATAGATCATTTTGTGGGGTAGGGAAAGAATAGTTGTGATCGGAGAGTCTCCAAATGTGATCTGACATTCAATCAGTAATTATCATCAACTTATTAGACAGCTACTTCAACTGATTGGGTGGATCATAAGTATTGGAAGATAGAATCGGGGATAAAAGTCATGATTATCAATTTGTACTCAAGATACATATTCGATCCAACCTTGGATATCCTGATTTCTGAGTACATTCAATATGAATCGTTCTACCAGGTAATTACTCGGTACATCATACATAGACGACGGCTCTGAAACTCAAACAGGGTAAGCTTACTCAATGTTTTTAGCTATGATTCCTACTCTAGGGTCAAAAAGACCCCGTATCATTCTTCAAAGATTCATACTACGTCGAGATCGACGAAATTCGACCACCCAGCCACATTCATCTTTCGTCTGAGGGCTAAGCCTCCATCTACAAATTCCAGCGAGTGCAATGACCGTAAACGGGATTTCAGCTCAGATAATTTTGATGCAAAGAAAATGTTCCTATCGGAATGTTGCACTGAATAATCTCTTGGAGTACTGATGGAAATCATTGAAGTCTCAGTGATGTAGCTACCCCTTCAAAAGACCCTGAACAATAACCAAAAAAATTTTCATGAAAAAGTATTAATGCACTTTGAAGATCAACATTTTCACTCTGGGTCAATCTGACCCTTCCGCGGCACATATTTTCCATTTAAGTAGTGTGTCAAAGAGAGCTGACAACCAAGTTATACCTTGAGGATGATATTTCACTATTAGGAACTAAAATGCGCGTTTTATACCCGCTTTGGGGGTTTTTACTCCTAGTAAAAAGTAAAACACGCAACCGGGAAGTAAAGAGGACGACTACCTCTCGGCTGCGCCTCGAGTGCTAATACCCAACCGGGAGGGACTCGTCCTCTTCTACTCCCTAGTTGCATATAGTACTATTTTCTTCATCTTGGATACGTGATATTCTCAAATGGTGCACCTGACATGAATATTTTGTCAACTTGCCCCCATTAAGCTATTTTTCCAACAACTCTGGTCTACCTCAACATTTTTCGACGTATTTCAGCTCATTTCGAAACTTGTTTTAGGACCTTCAAAATGCACTAAACTACGTCCATTTTGGATCAGTTGGAGCCGAACTGTCTGAATTCTTCCAAAATAAATGCTGGAAATCGGCGATAGAGTGTTTTTATCGCCATGCACGCACATTTAGAGCTCTTCGTTGGTCCAAAACACTATTTCTGACCTATTTTGACGGGATAAACACATTCTGAGTGGTATGAAAAGTTGTACTGCCCCCCCTTTTCGAGATAAACATATGGGGCATGTTTGGTACACTCCGATGTTGGCATCCTTGTTTTACAAATCGTCTCTGTGTTTTGCACATAAAACAACTCCAAATCCGAATTTTGCAACTCTGAGAATTGGACTGTAAAGGTTTCAAAACAAGGAATCGAATACGCTAAAATACGTTGAGATTGGTTGAACTCAAAAAATTTGGCACCGATTTTACTGAACCGATTCCCTCGGTGCTTCCTTAGCTAAGCAATCACGAAAAATAGAAAAATGCCTTTAAATTTTCTGGAGAACGCAAAAATGATTCGGGGTCGATGCAAACAACTTACTTCCTCATATTTTGATATAACAAACGTAAGAAAAAAAAATGACCGGGAGGCCAAGGAGGGCCCATTCCTGAGATCGGCGTATGGGGGCAAGTTGGGTACACTTATCTCAAGTTTTCTTTCACGATTGTGAACGGTAATATTGATGATCAGAATTCAAAATACTCTTGAGATAAAACTCAGCCAATCACCTTTCTTTCATTCTTCAACACTGTGGCCTCTCCTATTCACTGTATTAGCAACTTTGGAGCCTTCAAATGCGAGGTGGTTACCGAAAGCCTCTAAAAATTAGCCTCATCTCGAGGCATCCCAGAATCACCTTTCGTCGCCGGTATAGGGTTAAAACTCACATCCGCAGCGCTATCCTCCTAGTGTTCTTGTCCACCATCACCACCAGCAACAGTAGCAACAGCCGCAGTAGGGTATCCCTCTGTCGAATCAATTTAGCCCTCACTGTGAAAGCCGCAAAAGCAGCCGACAGAGACTAAAGAAGAGAAGTCACTACGACTACAACTACGATAGCCAGCTGTTACATTATATAACCATCCCAAAATCCCAGCTCATATCGGGAAAGCATTTTCGCGTACAGTAAGAGCGAGGCACCACCACCGCGTCCAAAAATGTATTCGTCGAGTTTCCAATTTGCGGTCGTCTCAACAGCACACAGAAAGTCAAGAAGATCTTAGAGCCAAACCAGATATGGACGATGGAGTGAGAAACTTTTGGGCTCTATTATGGTAATTATATGATAAATACAGCAAGAGCCCTTGGGCGAGCGAATCTTCACCCAAAACGTTTTTCTACTTTGGTCCTCGTCGTATTTTAGATTCATTCTTGATGCTTGGCGTTGGAAGATAGAAACTGAGTGAGTAAGTATTGCGGCAGTGAGATGGGTTTGGCTCAGTTCATCAGAGGTACATAACGAGATGCTGTGAAGAAGTAGATTCCTTACCATCTATTTATCGCATTTTCACTTGGCGCGCCGAAATTCTCACCTCTATCTTGGTAATCCTACTATTTCCTCTCTTGCAAGGCTTTTAGGATCTTGACTATTAGGCTAGTGGTTGTATTAGAGGTCTTTGATGAACATAGCTGAGTCTTAAAGGTGGTGGTTTGCTCTTGAATACGTAGGTAGGTATACCGGGCTTGAGCTTGGCGGAATGCAATTAATCTCACTCTTGTCTGTCTGTCTCTGACTCGGTTCCTTTTCTACACTGTCTTATATTTTGACCTTGTGGACTGATCTCATTGCACTGAAAGGTGTTGGCGTATCTACTGAATTAACCAAGTACGAATTTCGATGCGTGTGGTGCTCAGGCATCTACTATGACTATGAGAAATGTACATCCTTTTTTTCTTGGGAGACCTGGGATGCAGCGGTGGAGAATGATGGTTAGGGAGTGAAATATAGTCTTACCATTGACTCGAAAAGTTCATCCTTCTAAAATTCTGTTATCGGTTTGATCAATTGAATTCCTGATGAGAAAAGTTTGCGGTCAGTGAAAAACTACCTGAATAATACTATCATAATTATGGGTCGTTTAATAATATTATGATATTATCAGTGAGAATAGAAGTTCCTACAAATTATTCATAACCATAAGAACTTTTTTGCTGTTTTTCAGTCCTGAAATTCTTGATCTCCACTACACTTGACATGAGACATTCGCGAGTCGAAATTTCAAATTTTGGAACGAAATCACTGTATTTGAAGGTTTTCTTCATTCAAATACTGAATTCCCTGTACTCGACCTCATCAGAAAGTAATTCTCGTATTTGTTTTTTTTTTTCGAGGGGTAAGCTTTTCAGATTCTTGCAACTTATGATGAATTTGAGTTCAAAAACAACGACATGAGCCGAAAAATACTTGTTCGACTCTTGCCACGGCCATTACGGAGGTGAAGCATCCTTTCAGACATCTGAGTAGGATCACAGCCATTCCACATGGATATGATCCATCCAAATTCTCAAAAATTTGATTCGATACTCTGAAGGCTGCTTCTAACGCTGACCACTTCCTGATAAAAACTCAACGAAATTACCTTGGATAGGAGCCTATTTGTTGGATGCAAAAATGAATGAATTCCTCTCAAAAATAATCACCCATAAGAACGACCTCCATTGTACCAAAGCGTTTTCCGGAAAATCTAAAATGAGCCTGTACCGTTCTGGTCCGGAACCGTGAACATGATTAGAGAATCTTATTCATATCCCAGCGCATTAGGTGAGGAATCCAAAAATGTCTACAGGTAAACAGACTCGTGGTACGAGTGAATAAAATCGTCGACAAGATGGTTTATGCCAAAATCTATAGAAACAACTCTCTTACACCTCGGAAGTACAGTATCTCCCCAACTTTCCATTGACATTCCCTCCGCCAATTTCAATGTTAACCAAGGAAGAATGTCGACAAAATTCTATCTCCGTTCCATAGCAAGCGCAGACTTCAACCAACTCACGTATCAGCACACTTTACATATAAGCATATCTCAAGCTTTATTTTCAGAGTTTTTCTCTTGAATTGTGAATAGTACAAAGCTCTTATCCCATCTTCAGGCGTGAAATCCGCATTATTCCGCTGCTCACATGCGGGTCTCTGAGAAAGCAAGGGAAGCGTCCCGCGTGTGGTAAAATATATGTATATGTAGACTTGTTCGTGGGGGAAGTAATGCTTCGCGGCTGACTCGTCCCGTTGTCAAGGGGGTACGTCACGCTCATTGCGACGGCTTCCGTATAAGAGACGAGAGGGTTGAAAAGCGGCCTTCCCGTACCACATACATAACCTCTCTTGAGGTATAGAGAATATAGTAGCACATCACTACCGGTGTGCTATTGCGTATTTTGAGGCGTGCGCTTCAAGCGGTGCTCAAGTGCCTCCTTGAGGCAACCTCTTGCTCTATTGCTTTACCACATGCATGTACTTGTCTTCGTGGTTATGGTAAATGCAAGTAGAGTATGCTGAAGAGTATACAAGAAGCTACGATGAGTGGCTCATCAAGAAGTACAGGACGTTATTTATTTGGATTAGAATAATTAAAAGTAAAATACCAGTAGATGCAATTGCAATATTTTAATGTCACGTATTATGACTACGGAATTTTTCCCTGGAGCCCTCCATTCGGACTATATGGCTGAACGTCTTTGGAGTGTACAAGGATCTTAGATGAGCTCGATTTCAACGAGACTGAAGGAAACCCCATGGGAGTCATTGAAACCTGAAATTTAGTATATTCTGTTTGAGTATCGAGTGCACTAGGTTTGGTGGATAGAATTAGACTACGATCATGGAACTCGTTGGAACGGAGTCTACTTTTAGCACCAGAAGTCTGTATCATCTTCGAGTATAAAAATAAGATTATCCGTGTTGGTTCAACCGCGTCCATGACCCACATTCTCTGGACTCTTTTCGACAACAACTTTTGCTAAATTTCTTTCATCTAACTGGAGAAAAATCATAGAATTCATCAGATGCCACAATGATAATGCTGGGCAGATCGATGGATAACATGATATAAGAATGTTGTCTGAGAAATCTGTATTCGGAACAAGATAAAATATTCTGGAGGAATCTCCTCACGCCCTCTTAGCTGTGTCAATCTCGTGGATGAATATTAGCTTGCGGGGCATTCTAGGTCCGTGAGGGAGATTCAAAGAATTTTGAATATGAATCGACAACTTTGCATTTGTAATGAGGGTAGCCCTCGCAGGAAAGAAAGAGGAGTATGAGGCTGTACGGATGGGCAAGGGAGGATAAAAATTGTGCTTGACAAGATTGAGATTCTTAAGTCAGAGATTCGTAAGGTCTACTGTCCCTATGTTGGACTGCTTTGTTAAAAGGTGAATGTGCCTAATTTTCTTTCATTATTTTAGTTCTGCTCATAGCTTGGACCGATACTTTTTTTCTTGCAACCAATTTTGATTCATTTGAAAGCTAATCCTTGGGTCAATGTGGTGATTCGTAGACGTCAAGGAATACTGGGGTGAGCTCCAATTGTCACAGATCCATAAGAGGGAACTTTTCTCGCATCTGAGAGAGACAAGGTTCAATATTCCGTCATGAATCTCAAATTTTTGTCAGTTATGATGAGCTGTAGAAGAATCTCATTCGATTGATTCCGAGCATCGAAAATTATCAACGTATTTCAATCGAGAATGTCGCTATTTTCGATTGAAATACGGTGATAATTTTTTATCGCTGGTGGGGGTAGGGCCTACACCTCCCTAAAATTCAATTTCACTTGTCTTATATTTTCTCAGAGAGTATTCTCAATGACAATCATTCTCGGTTGTTGTGTTCGCCAAGATTATGAATGATGACTCAGAAAAAATTCTACACCTATACAGTGACATCAATCGAAGAAAAAAGATCGAGACCGTAACCAATCAAAAATTATAAAAAAACTGTATTTCAAGTGAACGTATTCCTTTTCAGCGAACACGTGCATTAATTTGTGCTCCTAATTTTGATCACCAATCAAAGTAGTTCCATTGATGAGAAGATCTCTCCTTCGCGATTTCAATGAATCAAATAATCAAAATACAGACAAGGCAGGAATAAGACTAAGAAATTGGCGTTGACGAGAGCCGAGAGCCGTACCTTAATTAATTCTTCTCTCACCCTTTCTCAGAAATGTTCCCATCTCTCAACGCACCGACTTCCTAAATCCTCACTCTCTCACTCTCAAGACATCGAACCGCTGAAAGTCAAGACATCGGAGTACCAACGGAGTTACTGCAGGATCTGAAAAGGCACAAGGTGATGAGATATTGAGATAATTTGAATGATCGAATAAAGGTCGTGTGGCATCGTACCACCACCATTATCAACGTCTCAGAAATCTACACTAAGCTATACCGAGAATCGACAATCGCACGCTAAAGGAGATAGATACGAGAGAGAATCTTACCTATGGGAAAGAGAAACGGTTTGAGATGCACAAGCGGAAAGCTAAAGCTCTTCCCTCTATCCTTCTTCTTCGTCTAGCCATATATCCCTTGCCAAGGCTAAACTCATTACCTAACGGTAATTCCATCGATGCTTTAAGCCCTCGAGAGTCCCTCTTGCATCAGCCTAGAGAGTCTTATACTTGGATTCGAGCTCATAGTCTATATGCCACGTTTGAAAAGGGACGTATCTCATCGCGTAAGGAAGTATACATACCTATATTACTATCTAGGATGCGGAGTTTGATCTACGTCGGTTTTCATCGTCGTCGGGGTTGTAAGATTGGAGACCTTTTATACGCGGTTAATCAATCTCGTTTGTGTGCTGATCAAGGAGTAAGGTTTACTTTACCAACCTTGCCTCTCATAGTGTCATTCGATTTTGTGGCTAGGGTTATGTGTAGAGTTGAGAAAATTATGCTTTGTTGAAGGGTTCGTCGAGCTTGATGAAATGATATCGATTATATCGACTCGTTTGAGGAGGTTCTTTTGAATTGGAAGGGTATGTCTCGTCATCTTGTATCGAAACTGGTACTCTGAGATTATTTCAGTCATTCCAGGATAAGCGCTCATGTCAGGGATAATAATTTTTTCCCCACTGTGGAAATATTACGGTGGGAAGTATTTACCTGAACTGGATTGTTCCTGGAGGATTCAAGTTTTACATCAATGGAAGCACCGTTTCCTTAAAAAACGAGCCCAGTAGTCTATCTTCATAGTCAGTCTCATCCGGAAAACTCTCAATGCTTAAATACATGTGATGACATTCTCATTCTACGGAATGATGAACGTAGTTTAGTGAGAAGATAGATAGTTTGATGAAAGTACTGTGATGAAGTACTATTTTGCACATCTGAGGTAGTCCTGTCGAAATCAAAAACATAGAAGGGTGGGAAACACCACCGAAACGTTGTGCCACATTATATTCCAATCACGTTGACTCATTAAAAACGATCGACCAAACCTTTACCCAACAACAAGGAAAATTAGTGATCAAATTTCATCAAAATCAAGAACAATTTCTTCATCTTCCACCGTTTAGAACATAGATCATCTGAGAACAAAGCAATACTTCTCCTGCAGTAGATCAACTGGTTAGGTGGTTTGGAATGGGTTTTAATGCACATAGAATCTCATAAATTATTCGGAAACGTCATTTCTTTGACCAATCATGCAGAGCATCATGCTTGTATTCTGCAAAATTTTGGATATTTATGTATATTCTAGAAGGGGGGAGGGGTCATTCTTGGTTGAAGAAATTTTGTTCAATCACCGAAAAACCCCGTAGACTCAAACCTGATCGAAAGCTCAAAAAACGTGAAGTAGGGTTGAAACAATGACAAATCGGTTCCACCAATTTCAAATTCTGTCCGAGTGATGTTTTGAAAGTAATTTGGATAGTCGGATGACGGAACCTTGAGGCACGTGAAAGATTGATTCAAATTTATGAAATTCAATATATTATCGATCGGTCTTGCAAGACCCAGCAGGCTGTAATTTCGCATAATTTGCAAATTCTGCATGGATGTCCAGTGGCTATCTGTGTGAAATCACAGAGAAATACTGATGTGAGAATCCATTTTGAATCTTTGGTCTAGTATCTAGCTAGGATCGTAGAGATGTCAGTTCCTCCATTCTAGCGATGGATCAGAAGGAAGATGAAAGACTCAAGAAGCCATGATTGTTAACTCGGCATGAACTTCGTAACCATGAGTGGAGTCTACTCGTTCCAGCAATGTACCATTCTCATATAAAATTCACTGAAAATTCGCTGAGAAAATTCTTGCCAATTTTAGGCTAATCACCTTAATTGGATGATTAATCAATTCTATTTCACCCGTCAATTCAGATCCAACGAAGATGATGTCATTATTACTCTAATTTTTATCGGCCAGCGGGAGCCTATGGACGATAAAAAAATAGCTGCTGCTCTCCTAATGAGAGGTTTTCACCATGTTGTCGATAACACTATACATTTACAAAAGTTTCCCACGCAAATGACCTGTGCAAATATTGATATAGTTCTAAAGTATCACAAAACTGAACCCATTACACACGATAATCAGCCTCCACCTAGAATAACAACTAATAATCGACCAAGCTAATGAACTTTCATTCCTCGACCTCATTAAGCCTTTGTTTATACACCTCTTTTTCACAGTGATTGGTTACTACTCTACAAAAGCACTAAATTAGACTCGCGTACGCACGAGTGACGATAAAAGAATGTAGGAGGAGCAAGAAAATTTCAGCCAGAATCGAGTCCTCCAAGCGATAATTCAATGATGGCAGACTAAGCTGTGGACAAGTCGTCAGAGGTAACGATACAAAGTACTGTATTCATGGCTCAAGTAAGCACATCGAGAGCCACAGTAATATACAGTGAAGCTCGTCCGAGTAGAAACGGGCCAACATTTAATACCAGTCTGTTGAATATTCCACCTCGAATAGCCCTTCGATATTGAATTGGCTCCCATCTAATTGTAACCTTGCCCCTACGTTCATTCAACGACTACGACGACAACGACTCACAGCTTTCTGGGCTTCTATTCACTTGTAAACTCCGTTTGCATAATTTTTACATTGTATTCCCGCGTGTAATCGATTTAAAAGGCATCCTCTGTCTACTCTGAGGAAGTTACTCTAGCTCGACAATTTTGATTCTCTTTCTTTGTCTATTTCTCTTCCTTTTATTCATCTTGTTCCATCTAGTTGGTATTTTAGAAAGACTCGGAATAATGATACGATCATCCATTTGAATTTGAAATGCGACTATAGCGATTTGGGAAAGGCACGATATTGTGTCTTAAAAGACTGGAGTGTGGTAAGTAGAACGAACGCGTTATGAGCAGACGCATTTGGATATATTCATGGCCTGACATGCATGAGTATATTAGTTCGAGATTGAGTGAGTATGCGTGGAGTACCATCTGGATGCAGATAGAAGTGTCATCAAATTTGATATTCAGGCTGAATTCAAAAGGATGACGATATAATATATTCAAGCTATGGAAGATTTCAAAAAAACGTCCTGTCAAACACACGGGAACTACATGGTAAGTATGTTTCACCAAATTCACATCCATGACTATCTATGGATTGGAGAAAATCTTTGTCGACGACATCGCAAATATAAATCACAGAATAAGCGTTATGTGTTTGAACACACTCATCAATATTCTTGATGGCTTCAAAAGTATAGCAATCACTGTTACTGAAAATTTCGTTGTACGTCAAATTACTTTCCAATACGTGAGTTTTCACACTTCTACCGATCTGAATGTATTCATGATTGACCTTTCCTGCTCGGGACCTATCTCCCAGCAATTCAAGGATATTCTTTCGATGAATTCTAGCCGAGGAAATACCGAGAAGTTCTTTTAGTGCCAAAGAAATGAAAAAAACGATCGTAAATTGAGAGTTCTAGCTATCTCCACATACGTGGACATCAGGCCGATGGGGAATGGAAATATCAACGATGGGTTCTCAAGAACGCTAGTTTTGGTCTAAAATACATGTGCGTTTACTTTTTCTGATCCAGTGAAACTAATATTTCATCGTTTTTATGAATGGAATATGATTATTGTAATGAATATGACAATCAAATTTTTTGAAAAAGCCAGACCTTCAGTTCCAATACTTGGGGATGAGATTTGAAGATCAATTAACAATCTGTCGTATATTCACAAGGCAAGAGGTATTGCTTACCTTTTGTTCACACTTGATTTTCCACCACGTGTGCCTGGTGTACACGTGTGTGGACAGAGTTCACAGGCACGGCCATTCTGTATGATTTCATTCTTCGCGATCAGTCTAGTGGCAATAGTTTTTCGTGACTCAAAAGTATATGGCAACCTTTCAATCTGATTTTCGAATTTGACCCACAAGTAGTGAGAATAATTTTTGGCTTTTGTTGAAGAACATATTTTTCGATCTGATTGATTCGCATTCAAGGGCAGCTAACAACCGGTTTCTCGATCTGGAAACATTACGATATTCATCTACTTGGATCAACTGAAGGGATCGCACAAGAATTGTTGGGGAATCTCCTGACTCGACTGAAACATGTATCTACGTAAGTGTGTACCGGTCAGAAGAGGTTGAAATATCAAAAATCAAAATCCCCGAAATATCAAAAATCCCCGACTCAGAATTTTCCTTGACATATCTTCCATAAAAATTCAAGTTTTCAATTCAACTGAACTTGTTCAAAGTTCTCTTAGCGATCGATCAGATTTCTCATAGAGATCACTGAATTTTTGAACAATGAGGTGAACTTCTGGAGCATGTTCAAGATTAATTTCATCCTCCATCAGTCTGTTGTCAGTTGATTTCAAATTCTGCAAAGACCTTTTACGATTCATTGGAACAATTGAGAAAAATTATTGTCGGAAGCATATCCGATCTCATCAAATCATAATTTTGTCCTTGCTAGTGGCGGATACAGTCCTCTATATAGCACAAGCTCATTTGCCTTGGCGACAGGGTACAGTTAAGGAGGGTCTCCATCTGCTGGCTTTCAACGGACGAACCTCTGGGACAAGTTATCGTGGAATCGGAATGCGTAATGGACGGGACGATCTTGGGTTACTAATAAGCATCGACTCGGGAACCACATGTATATATATATATATATATATATATATATATATATATATATATATATATAAAACTTACCACAACCCTCACTGAAGATGGAGCGTTCTGTGCAGTTTCATCGGTGCTCAGCTCACTTTGTGCATTCATTAAGCCAATGTACTGGAGTTGACGAAGGACTTGATGCACTTTCCGTCGATATGCTTTCATTAAGATGTCAATAAGCCTCTGTGCGGGCATATCTATTTCAGTGCTTACTCTTTGATAGAATCAGTACTCTTGGTCAATTTCTATTTTGATTTATAAAATCGGTCACTATCTCACTCGAATAATAGGAATGAGGATAGTATATTGTACTATACGAGACTGGTGTCATTGCCTCTCCCGCTACTGGTCATTTGGTTTGTGAATGTTCATGGTGGGCCAAAGGCTCCTGATATGCACTGCAAAAAATTTGTTGAATTTTCAACCAACATTTCAACCAGCCGGTTGAATTTTTCATTCAATCAACTGGTTGAATTCCCAACCGAGCAATTATATTTCGTGATGGATGGATGGATGGTCGATGGAATATCCATTGACCATCTATCCATCATGCATCCGTCCATTATCCACCCATCACCCATCACTCCATCCATACATCCATCCGTTCACCCACCATGCGTTTCTCGATCCATTTATCGACCTCATCCATCATCCATCCATCGACCATCGACCCATCATCCATTAGTTCACCCCTCCATCATCCTCATCTACCCATATGACCATCCATCATATTCTACTCCTCTCAGGTAGACAACCTGATATGCAGGAACCGCACGGACGGATTGTGATAATCCACATTGGTTGAATATTCAACCAAACTGGTTGAATTTTCAACCAGACTGGTTGAATTTTTCATTCAACCAACTGGTTGAAGTTTTTCGGAAAAATTTTTCATAG
This sequence comes from Eretmocerus hayati, assembly GCA_029851415.1. Lineage (NCBI taxonomy): Eukaryota > Metazoa > Arthropoda > Insecta > Hymenoptera > Aphelinidae > Eretmocerus > Eretmocerus hayati. The sequence continues at coordinate 158,378,835 of CM056742.1, read as the reverse complement.
TGTGGTTACGAAGCGCAACAATGATATTTGCAAAATAATAGGTGTTGATCAATTGAATGTATCGAAAAGAGGTTTTCCATGACAATCGGAAAGATGGCATATTGTTTTGAATCGATCAGTCAATCTCATCCATAACTCGTATGACTTCAAGATATATTTTAGACCAAATCAGAACAGGCCGCATCAGATCAAACTAGACCGGACTAGACTAGACCAGACTGATACAAACCGCACTGGTTCATTTCATTACGGTATTACTTTGGTACTTCTAGCAGGGTACCAGTACGGGCCTCCTTGTATAGAACAAGTACAGTGATTCTAGTATAGTACAAGTACAATTTTCTATCACGGTAGTAGTGCGGTACTCCTAGTACGGTATAAGCACAGTATATTCTAATAAGGTACTAGCATAGTAATTCTAGTATGGCACTACTTAGAATGGTAATTCTACGGTGACCCATTATACTTTAATTACCCCTCCGACGTAGGCAATGCGGGATCTGGATGGATGAATTCTTTTAAGGCGATGCGGTCACCGACTGCACCGTGACCATGGACCTTGGAAATACATCTTACTTGAAAAATTTGATGATTCAAAGTGTGAGACGAGTTGTCGAATACTTGTTATTGTCCAACTTGTATTCCTCAATCCGTCGCTTAGCCCAAATCATAAGAAAATCGAAGAAAAGTGGGAATAACTCGGCCGCGGGAACTCCCTAACCTATAATATACGCACATTTTCATTCCCAACTTTCTCCGATTCTATTGCAGTTTGGGCTTAACGAAGAGCAGACAAATCTAAGTTAGATGATAACAAATATTTGTTTGCTCGTCGTTTAGCCCAAATCGCAACAGAATCGGAGAAAGTTGGGAATGATTTTCAGCTTACATGGTCACCGCATCGCTTTAATGGCGTATGGTTATCATGATAGTGGAAAGTCCATCCATTCATATCAGTGGAGCTCTCATCCAATCATTGCAATCCGAATGTTTATCGTATAGGATGTTTTTCCGAACAAAGTGATTGCCTTATGCAAGTTAGTGCCATTTGACGTTGAAAAAACCAATTAAAATCACAATGTGGGCTTCCAAGTTGATCGTGAAGGGTGTAACTACATACACTAGCATTGGTGAGAAATCTTTTTGGTGCAACAAAATTTTTATCCATAGAATGATCAATTCAAGAAGTGTGATAATTTGGCTATGGAATAGTTGCACCGCCAGCTTTCCGTGACTACAGGTCGAAAACTGATCAGTTTTGACTAGTTTTTCCCGCGGTCTGCAGAGGCATTTTACTTGGTGGATGATGAAATTCAATTCATTTGTCCACCATCTGCTATTGATATTCAAATTTTCGTCTGTGGTACGAAATGATTTCAATTGCCCATGAAAGATTTCAAGGATTTGTGTACTCTTTATCATACTTCAAACGTATCAATCCTGAATTTCACTCAAATGCAATCGGTCTGCTAATCCAAATCATCATCCAACATCCTCATATCCACATCCGTAGGTGCCTACAACCCGATATTCCAATACCCATACCCCCATATGCTTGCACTCCTCTTCCTTCTTCTAGCTTAGGCAAACAACGCTCGTTCCGCGCGTGTGGCTTTCATCGGTCAGGAACAAAAGGATTCGTGCACATACCCGATACATACGTTTTGAGCGTGGCAGCAAATTGCAAAACGGGTGGCAAAAAGTATGATGCAGTGCACACATAGAAAGAAAGAACAGAAAACGGGAATGAATGACGGGCTCCTAGAAGCAAATATATATATATTTATGGCTGGTTCGAGAACGTTAGCCGCTGGCCAATACGAAACAAATGGAACGTGCACAAAGCACGAGTTCCGTTGTTCTCCCTCTTTCTCTTGGATTCTGGTGCAGAGCTTCGATTTTGTTGGGCTATACCACGATAGGAATGGGGAAAAAAGAAAAACTTCCGCGAATCGCTCCCTATTGACGCTGCAGAGCTTGCCCGTTCGGGAGTTGTATGTGCAAAAAGCGCCCCGGAGCACTTTTGCCGATGCCAGTATAACCTCAAGCTTTACTCTATATATATATGCCTTTTGCTTTGCCACTGGTATCGGATGCATGATACACAGAGGCACAAGTCCCCTTTGATACGTACCAGAGTGGCCTATGAAGGTCATTTTTTGCTGCTAAAGTTGCCGCAAAGGCATGGGTTACATTGGTTTCTCATACACTGGTTCAATAGGCGATTTGGTACAGTACTTTCTGTTGCAGATTCTTTAATGAAGGTATCAGAGACTGATTAGTCACTCGAGATTGAGAGGGAACGAATATTGCGTTCATGCTGTGAGGGCTGATTTCATCTGGCATGATCAAAAAATCTTCAGAGAATTTTTTTTTGGGTAAGGTTCTGGAAGGAGGGGTTTAAAATAAAGGATGGAATTACATTCTATCGATCTATGCTAAGATCAGATTCTCAGTTGATTTTGATACAATATTAGCCACAAATTTCAACATTTTATCGTGGATTTGGACATTGATTTACAAAAGACGTTTCCAGATGTATACACTGAGAATGAAATATTGCCGTCGGAACAATAGTGGACTGTTACCACAGCAAGATGATTTTTTATTGCATCAATCTGTATGAATAATCTCGAAAAATCTTTGGATTACTATGATCCTTTATTGGTACCTTTCGTACAAAAACTTGGTAACATTCGTGGCAAAGTAGTCGTAATGTGAATGTGATTCCATCAATTATCAGGGAATTTTAAAAATATGGGCCACATTCATTTATTCTGGCAGTAAATACCAGATCGCCGAGCCGTTCTGACAATTTGATGCGATAACGGAATCGGTATTGTCCCCTGGCAAAATACCATTATGGTTATACGGCAAAACGCATGTCCGTACGACCAAAATTTTTTTCTCGGTGTAGAAAGGGTATCCTACGCAGTTTGCAGGATCATCCAAGGATACCAAAATAACGGTTGATGTAAATTGAATATCAAATTTCTGTGATGGCAATGTGAGAAGCGGAAGTTGTGAAGAAGAGTTGGCCAATTGTTGATTCTTGATTCAGAAGTTGACCGCAAAAGTCAATGTGGGGAGTTCCCAGAATCATTTTTGCAGATGATTTCCAACAATTGATCACACGAACTGACATCATATTTTCAGCAGAATTCTCCTGAATTTGGTTCGAGCCATATGGCTCAGTTGGACGTATAGGATTCCGGATGAGATTCATCCGAGATCCGAGATCCTAATACAAAGACCACCCAAAGCGAGTGTGGTCATACTCTCATGTCAGCTCAAGTGTACCCACGTCAGTCGATCGATATAAGACTATAAGGGAACTCATTGTAATAATTTCTTTCAAATATCATGAAAGAATGATCATACAGACGGATAGGTTACTCGGATCTTCGAATTCAAGTATATTTTCCCGCAAGAGCCAAGTGGCGAAAATCTGATCGGCTCTACTCTGAATGTATTTGCTCTCTGAAAGAATTCGAGTGAAAACGGTCGCAACCCGGCTTCGAGTGAAATTTGGCCACTCGAAGCCGGGTTGCGACGCCTTGACACATTTCGAGTGATATTCTCACTCGAACTCATTTAGAGAGTAGGATCTTCTAAAGATTGACTGAGGATTCATGATCACGCAATTCTCTCGGATATTTAAGAATGGATCCCACGAGTTAGCTTTCAATCATGTAAGTTCGAGAGCTACAGTTTTTTGAGAATGAATGGAGAAATTTTGTATAAAACCCCCAGGATTTAGCGAGTAAGATGTCCTGGAAATAATTCACGAATGAGAATTAGTATCTATAAATAAAAATAAGCCTGGAGCCTGATAATGAATGACAATCAGATACAATATCAGTGTTTTCGATGGAATAATCGGGGAAGTGAAGAAATCCGAGTTCCATCAAACTGTGAATTTCAACGAAATAAGACCTCCAATTTGCATGATTTAATCATTTTCTTTTTGAAATAGATACCCATCAATGATAATTAACTCCATTTGCTTAGAGGAACCCTCTACCTTCTACCTAAGTTGAATTCACCTGTTGAGATTAAAAACTAGCTATCATACGAGCATCAGCAAACACCACATATCACAGTCACATCATCACTAAACCAACCATCCCTTTACATGGCTTGGCTTACAAAGCTCTCTTGATGGATGGCTGGCCAACGGTTATCTCACACCGAGCGCATAAAAGAGAGACACAGAGAGAGAGAGAGAGGGATCATGGACTATGGGTTTGGCGAGCAGCGAATGACCACCTGTTGAGGCTATACGGGGGTAGTACCGGCACCTGCACATACGTTCACGGGGCACGCGAGCGCGTAATCGTTACCCATACTACCCCTGTCTTTACATATATATTTAGATACGATGTTGGTGTGATGTGTGACGACACCACATTAGCACTGCTGTTAATCATTGGCTGGTCACTGCCTCAACGCTTCATCGGTGAAATGTGAGCGTGGGAGCGATATTCCATGACTGTTAGATGGTACACACATAGTATGTGGGGAATGGATATGTATATAAATGTGTAGTTGAGCGCATCGGTCAGAGAGGGTGCACCTTTCTGTGGTACTTGGCCAATGGACTGCTTTTGAACCCCTCGTGTGTATGTACGAGTACGTCATTCACTCTCGATTTCAGTTCAAACGTGCCGGAGAGTGAGAAATTGACGATGAAAGGGCTGACGATTGGCTAATTGCTCTTGCAGTGTGGACAACGTGGTATTGACATGGCACGTCGCGTCGCAGAGTAATGTGTTTATTCTTTGATGATTACACTATTCTGTGGATTTTTATTTTTTCTGTGTAATAGTACATTATTGCCCTGGGCGCGTACGCCCAGTTCCGGCGCTAGGACAGTTTATTTCCCGAGCGAAGCGAGGGGAATAAGTCCTCCGCGTCCGAAATGGGCCTGCGAGCACAGGAGCAATAATGATTTTTCATCATGAAAACCCTAAAACCGCATTTGAATGCCGTGTTTTTAGGTTAGAATGATGAAAATGGAGATTGCTACATCATTTCTTATGTAGTTTGGCCCGCTGAATCCAAATCTGTTTCCAGCATTGCTCCATTACGTCTCACTTTTGAAAAAATCGATGTCAGAAATTGAAAAAAAGACGCTAATTTGGTTTTTTATGGAACCTCGTATCCTTGATATTACGATAATTGTTGGGATTCCGTGAAATAAAGTGAGTTATCAACGCAAAGATCTTTGAAATGAGCCAACATGAATCAAAATTGATTGAGAATTTCCCGAAATACACGGACGATGAGAAATCAAAAAAAAAAAGAGTTGAACCAGCCCAAGCAATGCCAAAGCACAGGATAGTCGGAAGCGAGTGAGGGGAATGCACTCATCTATAAAAGTTAGGTTAGGTGGGGTTCAGATTCTATGAGTGGATCATTTCGTTTGAAGGACCTTTAAGGGCATGCGGTAGCCGTGCAAGCTGAATTTTGTTCCAACTTTACTCGAGTTCTCCTTCGATTTGGGGTAAACGACGAGTTGTCGCGCACTTGTTATCATCAAACTCGAATGGCTCAACTCGTCGTTTAGCCCAAATCGCGAGAGAATCGTATAAAAGTGGGAAATACAATGTGCTCATTTTATAGCTTAGAAAGTACCAGGGGTCCACTTTTTCCCATTTTTTCACAACACTCTCATAATTTAGACTAAACGGTGAGTTGCACAGTATAATCGAGTCAATTACAATGACCCCTAGTAAAAATAAGTGCCTCACGATCATATATGAACATGTTCCCAGCCGAACCATGGTCATCTATGACCATCTCTGACCTCAGAAAATATTATGTCTCCATGGTTAGTCATAGGTACACAAAAGCAACTCGTAAATGGCCGTAGGGTATTGTAATCAAGTGGTTGTACATGACATTTTCAATATCGGATGGAGGCCTAGCAGTTGTAGCTCCAAGCGCGCTTATTTTGAAGCTTCGGATTGAGAAACATTTCGAGTTGGCAATGAAGTGCCTCATTTCCAACATGAATTCCTAGGATCAATTATGGAGACCAATGATGACCTATGACTCCGGACTCATGGTCATAGGCGGTCGTGTATGACCACAGTCCGGTCGGGAACATGTTCATATATGATCATGAGGCACTTATTTTTACTAGGGACTGGACAACTCATCTCAATCTTTGTCTCATCGAAATTTCAACATAAGATGTTTATAGAACTCTATGGCCCCATTGCAAGACTACCACATGCCCTTAAGGGGCTGATTTGGTCGCTTTTTGCGTTTGAGGAGTATTTGGGAATTAGAATTAGATTATTTTCATGATTTCATGAGTTTACTTGTATGAATCTTCACAGGTCAAGTGTCTTTAATGAGGAAGAGAATTAGATATTTGGAGAAAATTTGAGCGAGAACAGTCCACGGAAAACCGTTACAAAAAATCAGCATAAATGAACTCGCGACATTCAGTAATGAAATTTCAAAGAATGATTCAAAAATTTTAATAACGATTCTATTCCCTTAGAAAGATAGTCACAATGAATGTCTTTAGTACTGTCGTTCGCACTTCCTCAATTGAAATTTGGGAGATTTACGGCGACAAAATTGACGGAGTAGTCCTTTTGCAATTCTCCATCAACTTATAACAACTACGCTGTCGAAAATTAGTTGCATTTTCTACCAATTGTTTTTTCGATTAAAGTATTCACAGTGTCGTATTTTTTGACTTTTTTCGGAAAACCTACCCCCCCCCCCTCCCCCAGGAACTTCAACACAAAGTCCATCATCCCTTAGTCATGAATTGATTTTGAACCGAAAAACAAAAATGCTCCTAGTCTACCCACAGACTCAACATTCTTAGAGTATGTTGATACAAGCATGTATGCATGGTGATGAGTCCTAATCCATCATCTATCAATTAATCGTTCTCTTACTTTCCTAAACCTCATGCATTACATTACAATACCTCACTTTTGCATCCGATATCTCCAGTCCCTATAGCCAATCCAGCTCACTAACTTCACTAGTCCTCAGAATTCCCTCTGAGCAAAACAATGAACTCGTTAATTAAAATTTCTTTCCACAACCCTCTGTAACTCCCTCCCCCCTCACCATTCCTCTCTTCCTTTCTCTGAAGGAGTACTACGAAGAACAGCCACTTACAAATGCCTCGAGCCAATTCTTCGTCCGCTTCGTCTGCTCAACTCGATGAAAAAAAGGCTCACTCTCTCACTCTGTCTTTAAAACCAAGAGCACAAAATTGCGGTTTTCTCAACCCAGTCACAAGCCATTTTACCAGGTTATCTTGAAGGGGCAAAAAAATTAGCATTACTCGGTACGAGTGAAAATTTGTATGGAATCAAAATCACAGTGAGCACGATATAACGAAGGCTTCTTTGCCAGTTTGGAATGATAATTTTTCAAGGGGTTGCACCACTGTGATAACACCGAGGGGTTACAATCGTTCACCACATAGCCACCCTATCTTTACTTCTTGCAAGATCAAACCAGATGGATTACAATATCAAATTCAAGAATCTCGATATCAATCGGTCTAAGGTAACGAAATATCTATAACCAAGGGAATTCATTCAAATATACACCGACGTTCTGTGTAATACGCAGTAGGCATATCGTAAGAATTCCATCTCCGTTCAAGGATTCACTACGGAACCCGCTCAGATTTAATTTCCTGCCAATAACGACGACGATGGCACACTAGCAAAACCTCGCAATTCAGTCCCTCTTTCCCTTCATATAACCGTAAACAGATTCGCGAGAAGTGAATTAAAGGCTTCCGCTATGGGGAGTTCATGAGCTTGAAGTGTTTTTCCTAAAAACCGGTCTCCTCTTCATCCCCTTCACTCTTATACTCTCAAAAGCCACTCGCTCTTTCATTCATTCCTTTTCCTATACTCTCTCGCCCCACCTCCTTCCATTCATTCTAACACTGCTTTGTCTTAGCAAAAACAGTCAGTCTGAAACGCATTCCGTGAGAAGCGAGAAAATCGTAGTTTCAGTGTGCTGACTCGTACAAGAGAAAGAGTAAGATCCGGATTTAAGGAGAGTCGTTCGTGAAAGCTTCATGGAGTTTGCGCCTTAGCTATACATATATATATGTAAACGAATTGTGTGCAGGAACCAAAGGACATCAGTGCTTCAAAGATGTTAGGGAACGGGGTTGGATAAGAGAAAGAAACCAGAAATAAGAGAGAAGGATAGAAAATGAGAGGGAAGTATATATATATATACATCAGAGTTGGTCGAGGTCTGCGTGTCAGAGTGTAAGTGCTAAGATCTTGGAGTGCATTAACATGCCCTGAAGCCTTGGGCTACAACCCTTCTTACATCGAGAGTTGAAATGAGAATGAAGGGAAAGAGTGAGATGGACGAAGATGTAGGGAAAAAGGAGGAGGGGATGAGGAACAAGCGATGGATGAGGGTTAGGGTACCGCAGAGAGATTTCCACTTAATTATATTAAAAATGTTTTATCTCCGAGTTTCGTTCGCTTTCTGTCTCATCCCCGACATTCATCCTTTTGGTTTCTCATTCTCCGCCTCTGTGGGAATGGAAGCTTGATGCAAGATATGCTCGAGGAGCTTTGTGCTCGCTCTTATATAAGATGGATCTCTAAGCTAAGTGCGCGGCGGATTGATAACTTAACTGTGACGTGATGCCGTGAGATTTTGGAGGATTTCTGATGATTATAAAGGCTGTTAATCCTCAGTCTTATGGATTTCTAGGCAGGGATGATGGAATTCAGTAGTTGATTATTATTATGGATATTCTATGGGTGATGGACAATATCTTGCCAGTGAACAATATCTAGTGAATAACATCAAGAAGTTCTACTGATGTCTGACACATTTGATACATATGTGACAGATTAGTAGAATTTTCATGAAGGAAGCAAGTCAACATTTGACAATCGGGTGGTACCTGTAGGACCTGTTGAGAATATAGGGTTCCATGTTGACGAAACTGAATCGAACCAATGACCATTTCAGTAGAAACTTGCTCAACTTCTAGAGAATCTGGTCCCGAAAGTCTGAACATCTCCACATGCGCACTAATAGGGGTTCCCAAGATCAACATTATAAATTCGCTAACAATCGGCTCAGAAACCAAAGATGCATTCTGGAATCGTTCCTTTTGTGAAGAATACAACATTCAATATGGTAGAATGTATTTTGAAAAATTCTCAAGAAATACCGTTGAGGTGAAAATATTGGAAAGCAGTTTTTTGTGAAACCACCGATATACAAGCTTGGTAAGATGGCAGCGCGGTTTTCAATGAGGCTTTTGATATGGTATTTCTCAACTCCTGAATGCGCTGAGCCACCTTCTGCTATCTCACGGTATTCTTGAGTAATAATGATTACAATAGAAAGAGTCATGGAAATTTTTCAAAAATAAGCTCAAAATGAAATTTTCACGAGTATGCCGGGGTTGAGAGAATATTCCTACTCTCATCATGAGCGTAGTGGTTGATATTTTGACCCACAGAACTCGAAAAGATGGCTTAAAGAGATCTGAAACGACACTTCTTTGATTATTTCTTTTTCCTAGAATTTACCACTCGGATCCTTTCTTATGAGGAATCATACGTCAGGAAATCTATGACTGAAAATTTGACCTCATAACTACGACATGGAATCGTGTAACATCCATTGTAGAACCATATGATCATAGCAGTGGAATCACTTGCAGCATTTTTCACTCCTTCAAATGACATCCCATGAGTTTTTCTGGATCAATTCTCAAATGTGCACATTTTCACACAGTGATATGTACTGACAATTGTTTGGCTATAATGCGACTAAAAGGACATCCACCTATCTATCCCAAAAGGACATGAAAAATCACCCAGTATGTTACAAACTCATTCACCTCGAGCCACCTAATTACTTATGATTCACAAGTACACTGTAAGAAATTTCCGAGGTAAAAATACCTGGTGGGGTTGTAGATTCACAGTGTTGAGCATGGTGAATTTACCAGAAAGTTATGAAACTTACGAGCGGCTTGTAAATTTACCATGCTCAGCACAGGAAATTCTGGGACACCATGCTGAGCATGGTGAGTTTACGTTCCGGAGCTTGTAAATTTCCCGTCCCAGGCTTGTAAATTTCATTTGAGTACGCGTGCGCGAGTTGCAATCTGAAAATTTTTGAATCGGCCGTTCAAAGAGAACAACTGTATATAGGTGGGAGTGGAGCAGACAGCACTCGAAAGTCGAAAGTGGGCATCCGTCAAGGACTATACGTAAATAAACGATGTAAATTAGGGAGGGTAGAGAGATAAAGGGATGCTGCTCTCCGTGAACGTGCTCGTGAACGTTTGTGATTGTGTGTGCTGCCGGCAGCGAGAAAAGAGCTCGACGTGACTCTCGATATTGGAAAACATTTTCATCCACGGATTTCTTTTTACAGAATTATTCAAGCGCGATCAATTTCTATAACGAGGCCACTGCCACACAGTATTAGGTTGACCGGTCCACAACAAAATCGATGCACTTTTGTCCAAAAAATTCCATCTGCCGTAAGAATCAACACATCTCAATATCTCACTACTATGCTAGAAAAGACGGCTAGATGTAAAATCAACAACAACTCGACATTTTATTGAGTCACAAAGGCACGGCGGCTCCTAAGCGGGAATTCACCGTTCGCCGGTAAGGAAATTTACAAGCCCGCTCGAAAATTCCCCATCCGGGCTTGTAAATTTACAGTGCTGAGCATGGTGTCCCTAGATTTCCTGTGCTCAGCATGGTGAATTTACATAAATTTTTTTACAGTGTAAGCACCTGAACGTTGTACCATTGAGGACGGGTAACGAATGTGAAATTTCTTAAAAATGGAGAGAATAAATATCTTATGATAAGAGGAATTATAATCCTGAATTTGAATTCTTCAAAAATGTTAAAATTTCATATCTCATGCATAATATGAATGGAATCAACCAGTTGAAAGGTATAAATAGCTAGAGCTATATCTCAAGATCTGAGAGGAACCTGTACAGAAATTAGCACCCGCATTATTCGCGACAATGGGTCTCGCGTCAGTTGTGCGGGTCTCGCGAAAAGCCAAGCCATTCACCCTTCTTCACCACCATCTCACTTGAACCTTTGTCAAAGCTGCAACCCAGGTAAGGATAGTAAATGCAAGACAAACGAAGACAGAGGAATACAGTCACGTTCACGAGATTTCTCGTACTTGGCAAGGAGCTGATGCTACCAGTAGTGATGGTGGTGGTGGTGATGGTGGCTTCTGCTTCTGTGGCCTCAACGGTCGTGTACTCGTGGGAGTCTCTGCGGTACTAGCGCCTTACATTATTTAGAAGGATCTCATCCTTCTACAACCAAACCATCTTCTATATATATATATATATATACCCAAACTCTTCACCAAGGAAAATCGTATTGAGAGAACGAGGACGACAACGTCTAGCATGCTAATCACTCGTCGACCCAGATTGTATAATGAATCAGTATTCTTTTCCCTGATGGCATCGGCGCGTCGCATTTTGAGTCTTTCTTTTACTCTTGGACCGTCACGCGCTTGGCTACGTGACGGGTTTTTATTAGTAAGGAAGGACCACGTCTCTGAGGATTTGAGCTGGTGGCGAGTCGTTACTCATGCATATAAGGAGAATGCTGTGGTGGTGGTGGTTGGTGAGGAGCGAGCTGTAGCATCTCTTTCTATTCTCTTGGCTTGGTGTAATTGAATTACGAGGCTTCTTTTGATCGTCCCTCAGGTCTGCCATCGTGGTTCGCCACTTTATCTGAGCAAAGCTCGTCATTAGCTTGAATCAATGAGGTGGTCTTATCCTTCTTCCTATAGCTTCCCTTCTCTATTTTGAATCGAATGAAAAATTCTACATTAGGGTGAGCCAAAAAAGGTCTTTTTTCGAAAATCGATACGCCCTAGCGTGGAAATGTTGTGTTTGTACATATAGATGTAAAAAAAATTTTGCTGGACGCTGAGAAATGAGATTAGAGGTCCCAGCAAGAGCCATCAAGCTTTTATCAAAATTAACGCAGGTTTAAATGGGAATGTGCCTAATCCGGCACTTTTTTCTTCCTAACTTTGCTCGCATTTCTGGCGCATCCAAGCATTTTGCAACGTACTTTAGCTCATTTCAAAGCTTGTTCCAAAACCTACAAAATGAGCTGAGGTACGTCCAATTTCGACTAACCCGAGCCAATCTATCTCAATTTTTCTAAAAAGTGATTAGTTTTGAAAAATCCGAAAATAAGTCACTTCCCCCTCCCGCCTCACTCCTTTCAAAACTCGAAATGGAAAAGTTGAGATAGATTGGCTCGGGTTAGTCAAGATTGGACGTACTTTGGCTCATTTTGTAGGTTCTGAAACAAGCTTTAAAATGAGCTCAAGTACGTTGAAAAATGTTCAGATGCACCAGAAATACGAGCGAAGTTTGAAGGGAGAATCGCCCTATTTTGGGATTTTTAATAATGATCACTTCTTGGAAAAGTTGAGATAGATTCCTTCCGGTCAGTTGAAATTGGACGTACTTTAGCATATTTCATAGGATTTGGAACAAGATTCAAAATGAGCTAAGGTACGTTAAAAAATGCTTGGATGCGCCAGAAATGAGAGCAAAGTTAGGAAGAGAAAAGTGCCGGATTAGGCACATTCCCATTTAAACCTGTGTCAATTTTGATAAAAGCTTGATGGCTCTTGCTGGGACCTTAAATCTCATTTCTCAGCGTCCAGCAAAATTTTTTTCACATCTATATGGACAAACACAACATTTTTACCCTAGGGCGTATCGATTTTCGAAAAAAGCGCTTTTTCGGCCCACCCTATTCTACATGGTGTGAAATGACCGAGGCGAATTTTTTTTTAATTCATCGCAATCTGCATGAATGGGACTCTACATCGTTCATAAAGCAACGTCAATGTGCTGAACATTATTCTGAAAAATCTACGTATCGGAGCACTTAACTGAATTCGACGAACATCTCTTCTTGAATTCAAGAGAAAATAAGTATCTGTAATTCTTAACTCAATTTAGAAAGGAAAGTCGAGGGTAATGTCAAAAAATCGTTTGACACAACTTGCGTTTGGAGATTGGAATCCATTTGGGGAGGGAAAGAGGGCAGAAAAAAATCTGGATCTTGGTAAGTTCTTATTAGCAGCCTGTCTAACGGATTAGTTACTGTAGGATGAGTGAGCAAATTTCCATACCTCGCAGAACTCGCACTCATATGAATACAAAAAATAAAAAAAATGAAAAACTCGCACTCATATTGACCCAAAATATGCGAAAATAGTTTGGGAACTAACAATTCGTGAGTATAGTAGAGCACATATTTCAAACTTCTATAAAAAATCCAATCAGATGAAATTGTCCTTCTCCTATCCTTCAGACCTCCAAAATTGGGATGAAATTCTCAGTTAATGAATATTTCCCTCAATTGTGGCGATGATTTATAATTTTCCTTGAACTTGCCATTCCTGGAATATTCAATAGCCACCCGCGATAGCAGAGCTTGGCAGTTGAATTTTCTGCAATGGCTACTCAAATGGTGGATGAATATCATGCTACTTACCTCAGCTTGTCAGACTGACGACACACTCTTACAATTTTCGATATGCACACGCCCGACAGGTTGTAATTCATTTTTCTCGCGAACCAAAATTAAAAAACCGAGCCAGAACCCTCTAATTGGACGTAAAAATACTGCCTCGTTAACCTGCTCAAATACTCGCCCAAAATCGTCCATTATTCAAGGAATTCACCCCGCCTACCCTAACCTATACCACAACCTCTTGAACAGACAGCGGCAGCAGAGCGTCACGAGGTGGCCTCGTATAATTTTTATCGGAGCGTCTGTCGCTGGGGCCGAGTCGCATCGACATCCAACCGTATACCTTGGTAAACACCTGTCCCCGTACATATACTTTCTCTTCAAGCTGTACGGTGGATAAAGTAGCATTTAATGGATCGCCGACCTGGTAAGGCTAAGGGACGTGTAATGTCATGGCTGTGCATGTGACGAAAAAGAGAGAGAAAATCTGATGGGGGGAAAGAGAAAAACGTGGGAGTGTGATAGACCAAAATTCACTCACACCTTGTATTTTTGGTTGACTCCCTTCTCCCTTGTGTGACTATGTATATCATACCGATGAAAGTTTCCCACATGCGGTACGTGAAGCTTTGCTTTCATACCTTACAAAACTTTGTCAAGTCGGGATGTAAGTAGATTTGGCGTCTGGGGGCATGGAAAGTACTCTGTTGAGGAAGAAGGGGGGAGGGGGCCGTAAATCAACTAGCGCTCTCTCGTGCTTAACTTCGTTTTCACTCTCGCGCGCAAGAATTTGCATGGACCAACGAATGTCTAGATTGCGGTGGAATGCATTGTTTTCGCAGCTTTTGGATATTGGATGTGTCACGTCGGATTCTGAAATCCGATGGCAATGACTGATTTTTGAGCCTCGTGTTTCCACGAAAAGCTCGGGTTTCAGTCTAGCAGGAGAGTGAATTTTGTTTGAAAATTATGAAATTTCTTCGCGAAATTTTACAGATTGCTTAGTGAAAAAGTCATGCATTCGCCCAAATGAAGTGCGAAATGCACCCTTTCCAAAAGCATCTATGACTGCTCATACTTGTCGGCACCTCGTCTCGGATTTATCCGTGACAGAGAGGCTACCAAGTGGTGAGCTGTCGCTGGTTTTAATAAATTTCATGAATAAGAGAAAGAATACTCGTACCTTGATTGCTTGTGGATTTTTATAAAATTTAGGAGAAAATACTCTGAGAATCACTAAAAATTGGATAGATTTATTCGCGTAATTTAAAGTCTACAAAAAGTGATAGTTTTAGACGTAACACAAAAATTGAAATTTAGTTGAAGGAAAAAATATGAGACTCGCCCACGAGGGCGAGCACAACTGAACGGCTTGATGCCATGTCGAAGACTGCTGCCTGGAAAGACGTACAGAGTTTCCATGGCTATACTGATTTTGGGTGACGAAGAGGGAATACTCTGAGTCCCAGATATAAAAAGTATGTGGCGCCTTCTGATTGGCTGCTTATTTGGGTCTATGCCCGCTAGATTACCTAAACTTACGAACTAAAACACTCCAATACATTCCACGCTTGCCTACTAGAGGCGCACTCGTTTATCTCTAATGCCATCGCGTCATCGTATACTCGTGGAGAAGGTTGGGAAACGCATCTCTATAGCTGCGGGGAGAGAGAGGAAGCTTCCACAAGTCGTCGTATTTAAATCCTATGTCGTAATTTGGGTGACTCGAGAGTCAAGAAAGAGTGTCGTGTGCATACGAAAAGACGTGAATGTATCAGGAAAAGAAATGAAAAAAAATCAAGTTAGAGAGATGGCTTCGACATCACACCCCCACCCTGAAATGCTTGGTAGAGGCGCAAGACGAATAACAAGCACCATCTGGGCCGAAAGAGTGTCAGATTTGATGAGATGTCTGAAGTAGAGTAAAAGAATAGTTCTCGAGGATTAAAGGGTTGAAAGTCATCGAAGGGAATGGATTGACTCACCCAGTCCACAAGATTGCGATATTGGCGATTAAGTCTAACCCATACCACTATGTTAAGTTAGGGTTGATTAAAGTGTTCTAAGCTGGTACGAACAAGTCATGAACCTAACTGGAACATAATATCATTAATTGGAAGTCACTCGAACCTCCAATGGAATTCTTATTCATTAACTCTGTTGGTTTTTCAACTATTCCCACCAAAATTCTAGGTAGGGTCAATCAGAGGTATGTAATATCTCGAATAGGATGTGACATTTTGTGTCATATCCAAGCAGTTGAGAGGATTTATCTTTTCTTTTTTTGGAAATGCTGATCAAATTGTCCTAGGATAACATTGTTGTTACTCATGAATCCAGTCGTATGATCAGGTGATTGTAGGTGAACAGATAGATGAATAGATAGGAAATAACGACGGAGATTCTCATGTTCCAACTTGTGGTTTCTTCTAGGATAATTGAGGCAGAAGTTGAGGAAGAACGGGTACCCGATTGCAAGAAAACAGTAGTGTGACAACATCCGATCCAATACATCCGAATAACACTCATCACCCATTCTCATAACCCATTCCTCAAGAACTAGACTACCTATTCAATGAAATTACATACTATAAGTCAATCTTAAAACTACTTAGCTTCCATGATAATTCTCGTGATAATTTCCACTTCGTATAGAGGATAAGATATGACTTAAAATCTAAAAATTGAATGAGATTACTTGATTATCTTAAATTAAGTACTAAAGAGATTATGTGCTGCTTCATTCGAATGTCTATACAACGATGCTTTTTGAAGTGATACTTCTGGTTTCGATACTGAAGTCAATATCCTGGTTTGAACAGTGATTGCGTGTTTCCGATCTGAATCATCGCTCATCTGTCCCATAAAAATGATTTGATAGTGCCAGTATTCCCATTGGAGTATCCTCTGTCTATTTGTTTTCCAATCATTTCACATAAGGCTTTGTTGTGGTTCATATTCTCAAGCTGACCGAGAGAATGATCGGATTTAGGTCCATCATCGTATCTGTATATCCATTTACTACTGTACAAAACTGTTATGAACATCATTGTCTTCTGGAATCTGAATTCATGGATTAATTAGCTCCGTCGGTAGAGTTGATTTGTTTGGTTTTGGCAAATGTATGGAGGAGAATTTTCGGGATTGTTGAAGCAGGCAGGAGAAAAATTTTTTTCGGGAAGGGATGATTTTCGCCTGGCTCAAGTAAGCTGTGTTCACTAAAAAATCGAAGATTGATATCCAACAAACTAACCGAAAAGAAGTGAGAACACATTGAATAACCAAAGGTACTAGCATCATCGCATCAGTAATGATCCATACCGGAGTAATTTTTAATTGAGGATTGATCTGCTTATTTGAGCCATGCATGAAAGAGTTGATGAGAATATTTGCAATAAACATTGTTTTGAGACTTGAACGGAGTTCAAGCTGAGGTTTCTCTCGTATTCTCGACGATTTATCACCTCTCTGTCGCTTCTGTAGTTTAAAAACCGTTTTGAAACCATGTTCTCTTCTAACATGAAGCTGCTCATTCAAAATTGGTTTATCAAATATTGGACTGGAAATTTGTTTTCTGTCTGATGAGATAGGAATAGAGTCACTTGATCCAGGTATATTCGACCAGACATTCAGATTCGGTATCAGGTAATTGGCTAAAAACTTGTAACGAGGAAGAGAGACTTCTGGACCTGTCAAATGCGGAGAAGTAGTTATTACAGGTGAGTTTGTTTGCCATTGTAGAACCTCTGTGCTGGAAGGCTCTCTACTGTATGAGACTTGATCTGATAGTTCAGTTAAATTTCTGGTATTTTGTTTTGTTGATGAATCAGCTATATTGTTTGAAAGGTCATCTTCCTTCGATATAGACGTATTTATTGTTGGATTGCGAAGAGTGAAAAATGCTTTGAGTATACTTTTATTACTCATGAATCTCAGTCTGTTTTCATATTGTATTGCTGTAAACAACGCTGCTTTCAGAGTAGTCGGCCTCTCATGGAATGATCAAATTAAGTTTTAAGCCATTGAAAAATGTTTCAACTAAATAAGTTTCAAGAGAGTTTGCCATGTTTTGGTCATATGCTTCTTCACAGCATGCTATATTAACTATCTGGTAACCAAGTTTTTTGATTCTATTGGAAAAGGACACCAGACTTTCATTTTCAAGTTGAAATAAACTACCAAGTCTGCCAAGTAATTGAGGTATTGACTCTGATGATCTATAAATATTGTAGAGGAAGATTTTGAACTCTAAGGATGAAGATAACTGTTCAAATGATAACGCGTAGCGGGGTTCTCCTTTCAGTTTCGAATAGAGTAGTTTGACAAAAATAGTTTCTGAATCGGGATCAATCATTGAAAACGCAAAGTTACAGTCATCAAGAAAATCATCTATCGTGATGTTATAGCCATTGAATTCTGGGACAAGCGACATTGCTGATTTCATCAAGTACTCGTCGTCCTCGAAGCACCTCATTTTGTGAATTCTGCGTGAGCAAATTACTATAGGAAATGAGCTTAGGAGCGACTCCCCAACAATCGCTATGATTGGCGAGATGAAAGTTACTTGATACTTTGAAGACTCGACGGAGTTCGAGGTGGGCACGGCACAATATATACCCTGGACGCAGATCCGTCTGAAGGGCTCTGATATAGTCTAAGCCTAATGCGAGAAGTAACGTACTATTTGCAACAAGTGATGACTCAAACAACTCATACGTACGCACAACGCGTACTTCTATTCTGTTTTTAAACAAATTTTCTATGAAAGGAAAAACAAGTGCGATGTTGACTTTATAATCAAATAGCTAAGAAGAAATAATGACAATTGAATCAGCCAAATTACCAAGATCTGCCTCAACTGTTATCTACTGAGTAATTTGTTAAATGTCAAGGTAAGTTGTTATGTATTTGTCACTGTATTTAGATATATATTCTATTCTATTGAGTGATTATTCAAACTCAGCTATGCCAAGAAGATGAGCTTTGCAGAGAAAGTTATTATCAGCGGGTCAACTAAAAACTCATTCAAAATTTCGACTCTGCTATTGTTGAATTCTGGAGATAAATTTCAGTAATGTGAGAGAATTGTTTGTAGTTTTTGGCTTCTTCTGTGTGTGTATAAAAGTTCAATTCTGAATCTCATTTACTCTTCAAATTCTGATCAAAACAAGGAAGTTTGAAAACTTGAAACTCAAAATTTATGAATTAGGTTTCCAAAAAGTGGATGGTGTTTGAGAGTGGTTCTCTGGGTCTACAGACTACTACCTAATAGCTGGTACCCTGGCAAAAGTGTGATATTCAGCACACCCTCAACACAGTATAATAGTACCAGTCGACGGCTGACTGATTTTCCAATGGCTATTACCACTAACTAGCTAAAACAATGGTAATCAATTGTTCAGGAAGTATCTCTGAGTGTTCTGATCCCTCTTTTTCATATCTACCTATTTACTAGTGCATTTCCCTTATCCAGTATGTATACAGATAAACTAACCTACATGGAATTACATGTTTGTTTACTTTATGATTATTTCAACTTCTAAGCCAAATTTGGAAAAACTGAGAAATTACTTTCTAGATTTTGGTCTCCTTTAGGTGTACACAAAATCTCAACTTTGTATCTTTTCTATTTTTTATGTTATGGCTGAAACAAAAATTGTCAAAATTGAAATTTCAAAATTGTTGATTTTGAACTTGCAGAAGGTGAATGGAAAATGAAAACGTGTTCTACTGGACCTGTAGACTACTCCAAGGCAGTTGACTCTATGTCAGCAATCTATTGGCTTAAATTTCCTACAAAATGGTATGATGATACTCTTCGACGGCTATCAGGATAGTCTTGTTTTCGACTTCCCCTGTCTACACCTCCTTACCCAATGGCTAGAAAGAAGCTGAAACGTCTACACAGTGCTACTGCGTTTTCACTATCCTCATAGGTGAGTTTTGGGATGGCTAAATAAGTAAAATAGGTTGCCACAATGTATATGGGCAAATCTCAGGAACTATGCGGTTTCGACTTTGAAATTTCGAGAATTTCCAGAATGGCAGCACATCTCCGATAAACTTTTGTTTGGTCCAAGTAATGCTCAAACAATGATGAAATACTTGCGTAAATCATTTTGGAGCCCCGCCGTGGATTTGTGAGGGTGTAGAAGTTTTTCCCATGTATTTGCGTGGGACCCTCATATTTTCGTAATTCTAATTGGCTCGTGTGTATGTGAATACATGGCATCCTTGGTGTTGGAATAGAAGAAGAGAGATGAGTTCAATGGTTTACAGTGTTTTCTGAAGGTCTGTGGTACAAAATGTAGATGTGCCTCAACCGTCGAAACGCTCATTTTCGTCATTTGTCGATCCTCACAAGCCTCGCATCGCGACCGATATGAGGCTGTAGTAGGGGCGATTCTCATAGGCATTTCTTGAGGTACAAATATCAGTTTACACGTGGTTTCCATCCCAACGGAATCGAAATTTTCGTGTGCTACACGAAAAACGATTTTTTTGACCCCATTTACGCGAAAATAACTTTTCTCATTTCAAGCCGCATCGTCGTGCGGAATCGAGCACACTATCGTTCTTGGGCTAGATTTGTAGGTTTTTGGATGTAGAATAATATGTCGTTTCTACAGATACGAAATATTCACCGCCCCGAGTGCTGCATCCATTAGAAGAGCGATACAGGAGAAAATGTAGAATCGGAGTTCGCTCCAACGAATCATCGGCACTCCGACGCATTGATAGGCACAGCCTCGGGCGAAGATTATATGTTTCTATGTATTATAATCCATCACATATCCAATTTTCAGACCGATCGGTGAACCGCCCCGCCTGTGGCGAGCTAAGGCGTGAGAGAACTATGGCCCTGTTCGGTCGAAAATTGTGATTTTGTCACGAAGAAGCGTCTCCCAGTACCTTTCTATAGCAATTTTTAGACTTCTGAATGATGCAGAACTATTAAATATGAGTAGATCTTCAAAATGATCTAATGCGAGCGGCGGAAATAACGCGACTGTTGTTCTGACAACGTGAAAATAGGCCTGTTCGGCCAAACCGCATACTTCGTGAGATTTGCCCATATAGGTATATTCTAACCTTTGGCTGGCAGTACTATGGGTTTACTGTAATAATTTTATTTCAAGACTGAATGAGGAAAAACTGAGTAAGTTGTTTGGAGATTTTGGCCTCATTAAGATGTGGGCAAAATTTCAGCTCTGAATCTTGTTTACTTTCAAAGTTATGACAAAAACAAAATTGTTCAAAAATGGAATTACAATATTTACTGACTTTACTTTTTCATAAAGTGAAAGATGATTGGCAGTGTAATTTCTTGGGCCTATAACTTGTTGTTAAGCTACTGGTTCAATGGCAGAGATGTATTTCATAGCTTTCCTCAAGAATAGCAATGATATACCCAATGACGGCTATGTGGATAATCGACTGTCGACTTCCCCTTTGAAACTTTTGCTCGCCCAATGGCTCAAAAGTTGTATAAGCATTCAAATGATGGAATTGTGGTCCTATTCCCTCATATTAATAGAGTTTAAGGTGGCTAATGTCCAAAATTAGCCACAGCTATCTATATAGGTATACTCTAATATGCTTATAACCCTACACTTTTCTACAAGATATTTTCTGACTTATTTTGATAAACCTTATATTATGCTTTGAAGGTCAAAGAGATGAGGTCCTGAACTAACTTATTATCAAGTATTGGAAGGTCTGAGACAAAAATGTTGAACAAAATTCAAAGTAAACAAAAGTGAAAACTCAAAAATTTGTACTTCCACTTTGTAACCCCTGGAAGGTTGAAATTATCCTATTTTGGTTATTTCAATATGCTGTGAGCTATAGGTTATTTAATACCCCCCTCAGTGAGAGATTAGACAGGCTCCATAATATTACAAGGTCTATGGGTGTCTCCAGTCGAATAAAGTAGAGTACGCTTTTGGCAATTCTTTTGATTTTGTGGTTGGGAGATGTGTGAAAGCAATAAAGACTGTATGATGGATAGATTGAGGAAATTCTTCGAAGTGATTAAGAATATTTGGAAATCACTGTACCGTATAGTTCAGTCATAATTTCTAATTCAGACCTTGAATGAAGAATAGATTTTCCAACAAGCAGAATTTTCCTCAAGTACTTCTTGGAGTTGGAACTTCAAAAGAATAATGTAGAATTGTGGACACGATTGATTGGAATTCATTCACTTGATTAATGAATGCTAACACTTTTCATGGATGATATCCTAACCCCTCGTTTCTTTCAATAGAATGCCTGCAATAATTTGATTGAATTAACACTGAAAATGTGTTTGAGCGTAATTGAAATGGAAAAACTCGAATGGAAACTGGGTCTTGAATTAGAATCATTGAATAATTGACATTGATTAATCTGAGATAACTTTTCAGATCCTCTCTGAGAGCAGACTTTGACTATCTCCAAGAACAGCCACTACTGAAATCACTGATAGCAGACGACACTGGAGAAGAATTTATAGTACACCCGTATACTTGAAAAATGGAAGTTTGGAAACTTGTGATTGAAGATAGACTGATCTTTTAGCTTTGAATTGAGGATTGAATTTTAAAAGGTTCCACTTGGAGTTTCGATCTCAAGATCCTTTGGATTTGGGAAATTTGTAGAGCTTGGAACTCAGAACTTGGAGAAATCAGAGATTTAAAAATTGTAATAACTCTAGAATTTGTGGTTTTGGTAAGTAAGAATTGATAACTTCTCGATTTCAGAATCTTGAATAATACAGAGATAACTCCCCTCAAGAAGTTTGAAATATTGTGAAAATAAGTTGCAAAAATCTTGGAAATCTTGATTTTGAGAAATAGAATTTTGGAATTTTGAGGACTTGTAAATGTGAAAATTGAGGTTCTTGGAATTTTGTAACTTGGAGTTAGTGAACTTGGAAATTTTGAGGAATTTTACGCTTGGGTTTGGCGCATAACTCATAAATTTATTGTAAAGTTGTGAACATTCGAGTTTGTAAATTTCAGGAAGCTAGAATTTTGTATCTTGAAATTTTGAGATTGAAGATTTGGAATTTGTGAATCTTGTAAACTTGAAAATTTGGAAACGCTTGACTTGGTAAATCTTGAACCAAAGATTATTGAATTTTGTGATTTTGTGTGTTTGTATTTTGATTCAGAGAAATTTGTAAAATTTCAAATTGGGATTCAGAGAATTTTGTAAAATTTGCAATTGGGATTCAGAGAATTTTGTAATTTTGATTCAGGAAACTTGAAATTTCGAACCTAGCACTCAGAAAATTGGGAAGCTTGTAAAACTTGAAAATCTTGAATTTAGAATTGAGAGAAAAATGTGATTTTGTAAGAATTTATAATTTTGAATTTAGAACTTTGAGAATTGTATGAACTTGGATGAACACAATCGAGGATTGTATCAAATTGAATGTTCTAGGATCCAAAAAATTGGAATCAATGAAATTAGTAGGCTTGGAATGAGCGATTTGTAATTCAGAAAACGTTCTCTTCCGGAACTTGGAATTTGGAATTTCATGAGTTTGAAAATAACTACATTGATATTTTGGATGTAAAAACCCTGAATTAGAGATGTGTGGAGTGGAGGAATGAAAAACTGAGAATGTAAAATTTTCTTTAGAAAATTTTGAGATTTGGAAAATTTTGGAACTTTTTGGAAATTTTGTGA